>CAMTDV010000011.1:36217430-37629684 GCA_947069175.1 Scalesia atractyloides
ACCGAAGACCGGAAAAACGCTGTTTATTTATGTTTAATTGGGTCGAACAATTACTCTTTTATGTTTATTGTTTATGTTTTCTGTTTGGGCCTAAGGCCATTAAATATTGGGTTATTAGTTAGAGTCCATTAGGGTTAAGTATTAGGCTTGTATTTCAAAAGGTGTGTGTGAAGGATTGTAACCGTACAAACGGTTTCTAGGGGATCGACACATCCCTTCATGCAATCGGCATATCCCTTCAACACATCTGTTCATAAAGTATAAATTAGGGTTTCAACATTCAGTTATATGTACACTACAATTCAGATTTATGCAATTCAAACTTGAAGTTTGTCAAGTTTGTTTCTACAGTTTTTCTGGTTAGTGTTTCACGGTTCAGTTTACATTCATAGTTCAAGTTTCGATTTCAATCATGTATTGGTGCGAGTTGTGTTACGATCATGTTGATAAGTGTAACCATCCTTCGAATCCGACATCTCGGTCTCGGCCCTGTGACTTCGATACCAACAGTGGTATCAGAGCCAAAGGTTCTGTCAAGATCAAGGAGGAGAAGGATGAGGGATTCAGAGATTGTTTGAGGGTGACCAGTCAAAATCGGTTGGTGCTGGTTTTCGTGACAAGGGTAAGAACGTAGGAAAGTGCGGCTAGGGCAGCGGAAGGTCGGTTAAGTACGTGCAGGGGAAGCCATCCTCGTGTTCATGGAAGTCGCCTATTGAAAAGTTCCATAAGAAAATGATTCCGAAAAACTATTTTAAAAAGGTCAGCATGAAATGATCCGCGCTAGTGGGAAGGCCAAGAAAGGTAGGGATCCAGTGTTTCATGTGCAAGCAATTCGGTCACGTTGCTTCCATTTGCCCAAGTAAGTATGTCAATCTCAGTCCGTTACCAGAAGATAGTGATTATGTTATGAAAGATACTTGCAGAGGGAAATGGGAATCAATATGGGTAGTGGATTCTACTTCCAAGACTCACATGACAGGAAACCGAAACTTGTTCAAAGTGTTCAAAAGACACTTTGGGGTTTTGACTAACGAGAAACGGAGGGAATTCTCGTTCATACACGGCATCGGCGAAGTTTTTGTACCGGTTGATGGGAAGAACAAGAAAATTTCATGTGTGAGTTACGTGCCAAACTTGAAGCGAAATGTTCTCAGTTTAGAACTATTATTATATCAAGGAATAGAAGTTGTTACCGCGGGTGATTCGTGTACGTTAAAGAAAATGTTCGGTGATAGAGTGAAAGGTGTTGACATATTTGAAAACAAGTCCGAAGTTGATCTCAAAGAAGAATATTTGGATAAGTTCTACGAGAACTTAGACGTTGAGAACAGATATCTCAACGAAAAAGAAAAATTGCATGAATATGTTGAAAATTTTTATGAAAAGGAATT
The DNA here is from genome assembly GCA_947069175.1 of Scalesia atractyloides. Taxonomy (NCBI): domain Eukaryota; kingdom Viridiplantae; phylum Streptophyta; class Magnoliopsida; order Asterales; family Asteraceae; genus Scalesia; species Scalesia atractyloides. The sequence goes on from CAMTDV010000011.1 coordinate 36,218,822, forward strand.
CGAAGAGGAAAGAAAGAAAAACTCGGTGAAGGCACTTCGGGTCAAAAATTGTTGAAGTTGAATATTCGAAGCGGGCGATATTGGGTTTGGTAACCTACTTAGAGGGCATGGAAAAGAACCCGCAAGAATCAAGGGAAGAGATGCAAAAGAAAGCAGGTTGAAAGCGCAAGACGAGGAAGATGTGATAGAGAAAGATACCATAATTGAAAGTTGCCTAGACGTACTCGATTCGATCATACTACACGAAGAAGTGATGCAGCATAAAGGTTTCTACAAGGCTAGCATGGAAGAGATCATAACATGGTTCATACCGTTTTACTTGGGAATTTGCAAGACAAGCGAAATGCCACCAACTCTACTAAACGGTAAACCCGTTGATTTGCTTAGTCTTTACAAAGGTGTCAAAGAGCATGGTGGATTCAAGAAAGTGGTTCAAGAAGATGCATGGAGCAAAGTTGCTTTATGTTGTGGATATGATTGTGATGATGACTACAAGTTGAAGGTTGCATATGTCCACTACATCAAATTGATGGAATGGTATTTTTTCTTCATAAAGGACAAGCACAAAGAAGATGAAAGTGACAAGCGCGAAGTGGACTCAAGTGAAGCAAAAGACGATGAAGGTGTCAAGGTAATTGAAAGCGACAGGGAGTCCGACTTGGTGATCTTCCTCGAGGTCACCAACGCAAAAGACGATTAGCGAAGACGGACTACGGCTGCAATGATTAGGAGGGAAAATGAAGATCAAAATAATCATCGCAACCGAACACCGGAAAAACGCTATTTATTTATGTTTAATTGGGTCGAACAATTACTCTTTTTATGTTTATTGTTTATGTTTTCGGTTTGGGCCTAAGGCCATTAAACATTGGGTTATTAGTTAGAGTCCATTAGGGTTAAGTATTGGGCTTGTATTTGAAAAGGTGTGTGTGAAGGATTATAACCGTACAAACGGTTTCTAGGGGATCGACACATCCCTTCATGCAATCGACATATCCCTTCACACACCTGTTCATCAAGTATAAATTAGGGTTTCAACATTCAGTTATATATACACTGCAATTCAGATTTATGCAATTCAAACTTGAAGTTTGTCAAGTTTGTTTCTACAGTTTTTCCGGTTAGTGTTTCACGGTTCAATTTACATTCATAGTTCAAGTTTCGATTTCAATCATGTATTGGTGCGAGTTGGTGCGAGTTGTGTTACGATCATGTTGATAAGTGTAACCATCCTTCGAATCCGACATCTCGGTCTCGGCCTGTGACTTCGATACCAACAAAGGGTTCAATGCGAATAGTCTTACGAATAAAAATTACATGCTAGTTTTAGTATTATTCTTATTGTGTAAGTTAAGAATTAAATTCCTAATTTTCAAACCTTTTCATTATTATTAAATAGTTTGTCATGACATGAGGTTGTTATTGTGCAGTTTTAACCAATAATTATACAAACATTACGCTATCACAAACTATTCATTGTTATTGCAGATTATGGAAAAAAGAATACAACATATGATAGAACCTTGTGATGCTCAATTTTCTCAACCCGACTCTGGAAGAGTGATAACTCGTTTGATTTGAGTGCCAACTTTTTCTTTAGGTCATTATACTTTTTCTGAAGTAGAAGGAGCTCGTTAATCTGGAAATACAAATGACACATCAGATTCAAAGACTTATTATTGTTAATAAATAGACATGGCATTAACCGTTCGACATAAGCAACATAGCCTTGAAGGTTAAAGTTAAACCTTTGCTTCGATTTCTGATAGACGCTTTTAATGTAAAGATAACTCTGATTCAGCCTCTGCCAAAGCATGAAGTTGCCTTAAAAGATCACCACCACCCCTGTGCATTAACAAATTAGATTCAAGTCACATAAATGAAGGTATTTTGTAACATGGTTTCTCGCTTAAGCTACAAAATAGCCCGATTAAATACAAATGTACTTACTTAAGCTACAATAAATAATGAAGATCAAATTTCAAATGAAAACACCGCTTAATGTAGCAAAACCTACAATCATTTCCAAAATCAAACGAAAACGCCATTGAAATTGAAAATATCCAGATCCAGGTCATACAATTCAAAAAATTGCAATGAACAACTTACCTTCATCATCACTGATTGAACAATCGTTGACATCAACATCGATGTACTCGCTCTAGTCAGTGTGTTTGTTAATAAGAACCCGACCATAACTCACCTAGCACACAAAAATCATAAGGTCGAAAATATATATTATTAAATCAAGATCCATTCAGCCCTAATCTAAGAACCAAAACCCCGCATAATATAAGTAATCAGGACCTCAGATAAGCCCTAATTAGAAACTGAAAATCTAACATTTGATTCATATGAGAGACACCTAAATTCATGGTTAACCAACCCGTTATAACCTTCAAAACTGATTAACCAAAACTGCCAATGGTTATTCATTAACCAACATCTCGATTATGGTTATTCATGACTCATAATGTTCAACACATTATGTGTTTGTTTACGTTCGATTAAGTTTGGCAATGTTTGTCAAGATTAGAGACAGCCTAAATCTGTCACTGATTTTATGACGACTTTGCCATTGAGCTATCTAATGAACAATGGTTTCCCAAGGATCGGTGGGAATTCTTCATAATCGGTACACACAGCAAAACCAGAATTTAATAGGAACAAAAGATATGAAATTAGAATAAACTTGGTTTTGCTATTAGTATACACAAATACAAAACCAAGTGACTATGTTCAAAACAACAGACTTTAATATACACATACCAAACGTCACGATGTAATGGAACACTTTCCGGTGAACCGATTGTGATAATTGTAACTTTCGTTCCTCATGATGTTACCCTACTTACACAAATCCGGTCTTTCCATATTTCATAATAGGGCTTGTTGAAGACAAGCACAATATCTAGTGTCTTGACAAACTCAAATAACAAACTTTTAGGACCCATAAATAATAAAAGAGAACTAGCAATAAAAGCCCACAACTTAAATGGATTAGACTTTTTAGCATTCCCCTTAATCCATTTAAGTTTGCTATCCATTTAACTTGATGGAACACTTTAAGAGTTTCAGGGATTCCCCCTCGAAGATGAGAAAGTCTTCAAGGTCTTCAAAGTCATCTACACCAATATCTTCATCACTGAGACTTCCTTCTTGCACTTCTTTCGTCATCAATGCTTCTTCCATGATCATTGAATCTTAACCATCTTTCTTGCCTTGTATGTTCTCGGCATGAGGATCAATACTAGCATTTAAATCTTCCTTTGTCTTGTTTTTGTTTTGGTGTAGAAAAGCACCAGCAAGTCCAAATAATCATTTGGTAATCCAAAGTTATGTGTGACCATGGACCATTTGCTACTTTTAGAGGTCATTTGATGAGTTTTGAAACATAAAAAAACTCTTAAATCTAGGGGAAACTATAGCAATTTTTTCCTAGAAATCTAACACTTAAAAAAATATATTTTAACAAGATTCTTACTAGTTAAATGTTTAAAAAGATGTTAAAAATAATTTTTCCCAATTTTTTATGCAAAATATAAGTTAAGAAAATATAGTTTTCTTAATGATAAAAATGGATATATATATATATATATATTAATCACCCAAAATTATGTGCTTATTTGTATAACATGTTCATCATATACTTAGTGTACATGTAGGGATTCATATTCACTAAATACTCACAAGAAATACAAATACAAAAATACACCCAAAATACTTTAGAAAATAATACTTACCCATATATACAAATACTAGTATGAAATACATGTATTTACCCATATATGGGGTGTATGGACAAAAATACAAAGAATATATATATATATATATATATATATATATATATTAAAGAGCAAAATATATATATTAACAAGAATTGGTGAAAATTATACAAAAATCAGACAAATGACTAAATATATATTAATACTTGATAAGTATAAGAAATATATACATTACAAACAAATCTTAAAAATATATTATTTTTAAGAAATATAAATTCAGAAACACAAAAATCATAAGAAATTATTTTTGTCACTAAACACAAAATACATGGTATATATATACCTAGATACATGGATACTTGTCTAAGTATACACTTGGTGAAATTACAAGATATTCAAATATTCACATAAGTATACTTATACCAAAATAATATTAAAAATATTATTTCACAAAAACATACATATTTATTTTGGGAAATAAATATAATTATACATCTACTTTGACTTGGTCAAAGGTACACAAAGGCAAGACTACATAAAAGAGTATAAGTATACGTATACAAGAACAAGTTAAAAATATTTTTTAACACCCATCGAACTTGGATTATATATTTGAAAATATATATACACATACACTTAGAAGGTGATCAAAGATCACATTAAACAATAAGATATATTTTAAGAAGATAAAATATATTCACTAACGTTGCCATAAGTCAAACGTGTGAGTATTAACTAAAAGGGGGGCTCGGCCCTACACAAGTCGCGGACACGTACATATCACTCGTGTGAGGCACGGAGTCACAAGAGAGCTAGGCCTATTCATATAACTCAAGAATTTACAAAAATATATATTTTGTGAAATCTACTAACAACTTCAAAATTTATCCATCTAAAACATAGTTCAATAAACAATAATTCCATACAACTTAATACAAGTCCTAATACACATTCAAGATGGAAGACTTGTACATAGATTATACATAGACTTAAGTGTCTAACGGAATTTAGGATACTTGTAGGTTACGTTTCGAGACAAGAAGACCACATGTGATTATAGTACGCTTACGGAACGCATTAAGGACTTCATGTCCCCTCTTTTAAACGCTTTCTAGTTTTTAAACATTCAAGGGAGATACATGTACAAGTGGTATATTAAGATAAGAAATGAAACAACTTAGATCATGTGCGAATAGGGTTGTAGTTAAGCACCATTAATCACATTAGACACATTAGACCGAGGAACGGAAAGGGTAGATCTATTGGGTTTTGACGAGCCCCACTGATGGTCCACAAGATCGAAAGAGTGCTTTTGTGTCCCAGTCGAGGGTAATCGACACAAAATTCATCATGGGGGATTGCTTCCTATGTCGACACATATTAATTTCCTAGCTATACATTAATGATCAATGATTTCATTGACGCTTTACATACCGGTTTTTATACAAAATACATCTCACATTTTAAAGACATAGTTAAACAATAACAACTACATAAATTTATCAACTTTGTTGACGTTTTTAAACTTACATGTATTTCAGGCAATTAGTGAATTATGCAGGGATTTCATGTCAAGAAAGCAAGAGTTAGAACTCCATGCCATCTTTTGGAGGATTTGCCCATTATATACTGTCTCCTTGCAGTGATATAGTGGTTAAAACCTTAACATTTAAGTACTTGCATTTAATGTATAACATTTTGGAAACTTATTTTCATTTGATGGGTTGTAAACAAAATACTTAACCTTATGTTGCGATTGGAAACTATTATGGCAATGGCATTTGGAGTTTGTTTTACTCATTTAGTATGTTTACTTAAATGAGAATTAATCACCATCACACCGCGTGCTTCTGCCTACGAGCGGATGTGACATATATACTTACCAATTCAGTAATATTTTCCAGTGTTAATGGTCATTTGTAGTTGGGTGACATTAATAGTAATTGATATAGTTTTAAGTCCCCCGTTGCAACGCGGCATGTGACTTTTCTAGTTATCAATAATAATAATTGGCTAATTACTGCCATTAGTTATTATTAGTAGAATTATAATCATTTTAATATATTAATTTGTCATTTAATTACTAAGAAATACTAGAAAATAATAGAAACTAAATTCTAAAGTTAATAAAGGTCACATGGAAGTTGCCTCCAAATATGCTTCTTCAAATCCACACAAAGGTTGTTATATATGTTTCTCTATTATTTATTACTCAACAATTTGATAGTATCTCTTCGCCGCTTATCGCAGCAAGGGCCATGGCACGTCACGCAAAAACGCCAACTAGTCAAACGAATTCATACGCTCACTCAAAATCAGTAGCTATTCATACGAATAGTTTTTTCGCTTCATACGAATATTGTTTCTGAATAGTTGTTTTTGATTCATACGAATATTGTTTCTGATATTCATACGAAAACCATGCCTAAAAATAGCCTCACGATACATGGGATCGTCACAAAAAAATAGTTACGTACGAGACATTCAGCAATTTCCCGATTTTGGTCATGGGAAGGTCTTCTTGTAACTTGTAAGCGAATGTGAAGACTCGGCTTGGATCCAAAGTAAAGACATATTTAGTATAGCGTATATATTGTAATTTGTTATACTTCATCTATTGTTCTTATAATACTTGTTTACACACACATACATCTCTACCACAAATAGTGGTATGATTTTTTCCCATCCTAACATGGTTTCACTAAATTACCTTAGCTGCTTCATCATTCTCCCTTCTTAAAACCCACCCACTTAACATTCTTCTTGTTGGAAAAATGGACCGGTCCGATTAATTAACGGAACCAATCGAGTTATGACCCGTAAGAGTTACGTCATGGGCAACAAACTAAAATCCACTTAATTGGTTTAACTGGTAATTACAAATGATATGTGAAGTGGATCATAATTATATTTATGATCATGAGCGGTTTTATATTATTAATACTCATTATTAATAATATAATTGCTTATTTTAAAATAAACATATTATGGGTATTAAATGAGAGACGGGTACATGAATCAGTGTAATGACTCATATGCAACTCAACTTGCCACTTGTTGCACATGCATAGCATTTTCGACATGTGTCACGCATGCATAGTACCTTTGCCACTTGGAAAACATGCATGTGCCTCCACATTCTATATAAACAAGAGCATTGAGTTGGAGAAAGGGGTTAGAGAAATTGCAAAAGAACTTTCAAGACACTCACAACCGCTCCACCACCGCCTATTCGTCGCCACTATCCCGGCTTATACCTGCGTTTCGTTATTTCACTAGCGCGTGTTCGTTGAACCTCGGTGTCTCAACTGGTTAACCAAGGTATATCTTTCTCATCGGTAGTTAGATATCCTTATCACGGTGCTCGTATTTGCAAGATCCGGTCGGGTTTCATTTATTGTTGATCACTCGGTTATTTTTCGTTGCGTTTTATTGATTAACTCGCTTCATTAACTGACTATTATTTATTGAACCGGCTTTTGACAAATAATATATTTTAACTGATCACCATGGAATCCCAACACTTCTAGGGAACGTTTCCATGGTTAGCGCATCTTCTCATGAACCTCTTCCATTCGATACTATGCTACACATGATAACCATAAACGGTCTTCCTCTAATTACTTCTTGTTGAAAAATCAAATGCTTCCCTTTTTATCATACCAAAACTACTTGATCATGTAAATGGCACTTCTCCTCATTGCGGTCACTATTCATGTTGATGACAAAGACACCAGCAACCATGCCTCCAAACCAGCCCCATGTTTGTGTGAATTGTCGTCTCAAGGCGAGAGTCATGAGATGCTTATCAAATCATTACACAAGTTGACTCTAACTTTTTAGGCCCCATCCCACGCCATCTATAGTACTCAATAAAACAACCTATAACAACACTTCATTATCTGGTTCATTTAGTCCCTTCTTCATCCCCTTTGTCAGCTTACCAAAGGTACGTCTTCGGTTTTGGATTATGATCGCAAGTTCAAATGCATATGTGATCAATTATCTGTCTTTGGCCAACTCGTGGATGAGTCTAATAAAATGCGTCAGATGGTATTGCTGAATGTTACAAAGCTTGACTCGTTGCTCTAGGGTTTACTAAAATCCTCCTGTTGTTAAGGCTTCAACGGTTCGTACTGTTTTATCTTTAGCAGTGATTAATAAGTGGACGTTTTGCATCAACTAAATGTTAAAAATGTGTTCCTTCTATGCATTAAATTGAAACACTTTATATAGAGCAGTTGCCTGGATTTGATGACACACATTTTCCATAACACGTTTTTCGTCTTAAAGAGGTCTTGTAAGGTCTTAAACAGGCACCACGTGTCTGTTTCAATGTCTAAGTGCATTTCTTCTTAAGAATGGTTTGTTTTGTTTGTGTCGTTTTCGCGTCTTGTATTTTTGGTGTAGCTCCATGCTAATTAATAAAGTGTTTTGTTGGCCATTCAAAAAAAGTGTGTGAAGTGCTAAAAAGATTATAGCCCTACAAGGTTAATCTTCAAAAACTCAGAATGTCACGCTATATAGACACATGAACAATCTAAATTTAAGTATCAAGGTTACTTTACTGATCCTTTATGATTTAAGATTTCCTAATTGGCTTCTTAAAGGCTAATGACTTGCGGTTTACAACCCATACGAAATCAATAATCTCTAAGTTCTTTCAATTAGACCCTTTCATAGGTTGCTCATGTCACACCCCGACCCGCAGCGGAATTAAAAGTCGGGTCATCATTGGGTTATCATCAAAGCTCATGACATTTACTAATATAAGGTTTCATATTTATTAAGTTGAAACTGAAATTCAAATATCCAAACGCAAGAAAAACATACAAGCACCAGAAAATATTGTTCTAAACAAAATATATTTTATTCATCTTCTAAGGCCAATCCTAAATATTCCTCTCCTCAGTCTGTCCACCTGTATCATGTGTAAAACAAAATTTTGGGTCAACAAACGTTGGCGAGTGAATCTAAGTAAAACATTTAAACAAATTGTTATATTAGTTTATTTCAACAAAAATTGTGCATGGACCATAAGTGAGCATATGTACAAATCACAAACCACATAATATCCACAATGAACATATGAACATGTGATGAACTTAAGATCAAGGCTCAATCAAACGGAGCCAATCTAATGAGGCACCTGATGCTCAACTCGTATCCCACGAGGAACTTATGGGCCTTAAATGAATGATTGCACTGAAATGATAAAATGTACACACACATAACCACACAAATAATATACACATTAGATCACATAATGGTATTAGCACAAATGTTTAAGTAAATAAAATATGTAAGACACATGATACACTCCAAAACATGATTAAAAAGGGAAACTTGTAAGGATTCACTCACAGCGGGTGCGTTTTCTTGATTTATGAAGGTGCGCACGAATTGAGGATTTAACCGACGAAGGAGACTAACCTAAATAATAACGCAATAACTCGATAAATATATAAAAAATTCAATATTTTGATTTAATACTTTTTGTTAGATTTTTAGGTTATTTTTGTGGTATTTATTAGGATTTTAAAACCTAATAAATATTGTTTTTAATTAATTTTTAGGTAATATATATATATATATATATATATATATATATATATATATATATAATATAAAATAAAATTATATTAAAAAAATCTTGTCAGACCTGACAAGGGGCCTGACCGGGGGTCGATAGTTGTTTTTGGCAGCGTGGGTGAGATTCGAACTTATGACCTCCCGTACGTGTGCACGCAGCTCTTACAACTGAGGTACATGTCTAAGCCGAAAGTATTCTGATTTTAATTATTCTTATATACTTATTAGAAAATCCCAGAAATCATTTAATTTTAAAAGATTTTAAACTCAATCGAACCGGGACTATCACCCGACTCGAACCCAGCCCTCTCGATGCCTTGCACCCAGCCCAACCAACTGGGCTGGGTGTCTAACCCATTTATATTAGGATTTATTAAACTTATATAATAACTGGAAAGTGTTCTAGATGATTTAAAAAAATTTGTTCTATTGCTGAAACCGGCTGCTTATACGAATCGAACCTGTGACATGCATGTTGTAATTGCAGACAGACCACCACTGGACTGTGTCTAACCCGATTAAAAACACACTTTTAATTATATTAATACACTATCTAAACTTCATCTTCCTCATGAATATTACCTAGAAATCTAACCCAACTGTTAACCCATACAAACTTTGATTCTCTGATTTTAAAACAACTAAACACTATAAGTATCGAAAGTATTTGGATGATTGTACCGATTTGGCGAGGTGTTTAAACCTTTCGGTTGAACTCCGAACAAAACTCCGGCGACTTTGCTTGAATCAGCCGGTTCCGACAGAAGTGTTAGGTGATGATTGAGAGAGTGTGGAGAGAATGAGCGAATTCGTTTGTGATGAAATGATTGGTATTTATAGATTTACCAGGCCATCACTGAATTTCGGTTTCATTTCTTGATTATTGAAATCATTGATTTCAGTCGGTTTCACCTCATAATTTCCGAGTTTCCGTTTGAGATTCGATGATTAGAACCAATTATGTTCGTTAAAAAGAAACAGGAAACGTAATCCAAGCTTTGATTAGAATGGCGGTTATAGGTTCTGGGTTTTGAACTTACAGGTGACCGTAGATTCCCTAAATTTTATTTGATTCTAAAACTACACAACATGTGTGTGTGGTCCAGTGGTGGTGGTTCGGTGTGTGTTCTTTGTGAGTGACCCGGGTTCGATTCCCGGTTATTCTCTTTTTTATTTTATTTCAGTTTTGTTATATAATGATTTAATTATTTATCCCTTATTGAATATTATTTTAAGTATGTATTTTATTTATTAATATTGATTATAAAATAAATTAATAAATACTAATAAATGCATAACGAAATATTAAATAAAATACTTGAATTTTCAAACGGAGCGAGTTTTAGGAACCCGTTTAATGTTACAGCTCACACATTTAACCAGCCCAAAAATCTATTTGTCCATTACCGTTAAGGTTTCAAGCCCTAAGTTAACCATCATATATAACCTAGAGATACACCAAATCGAATCTAGCTTAGATAACTTCATTGAAAGATCAATTCAACCTACACAAACAAACTTAAGGATAATAATAACATGTAATTATACACATCACAAGTTTGAAATAAAGAACTTTACTAAAATCACACATTCATAAGCAAAACATGGTCATACAATCTAAACACAAAGATTCATCATGCCTAACCGGCTATAAAGCAGTTAGCCAAACATGTTTAAGTTCAAATCAACTAAACAAAGAGTAATCATAGTTTAAAATAAAAGAAAACATGGAAATAAGAATGATCAAATAGAAAAACAAGCTTCCTCGCTAACCAAATGTTAGATCTTCACGTCCCAGACCTCCTAAGCCTTGATTCTCCTTCCTCACTGTCATTTACAACCTCTTTCTTGCGTTAACAGTAGTCTAAAATCAAGATCTAGGGTTTCCTGCCGCTAAGTTGTTGAAATATGCGTTTTTTAGGTTTACGAGGCTGGTACGGGCCCTACCAAGTAAGTGCGCACGGGTCCTACCTAGGTCTAATGGGTAGTGTTTCTTGAAATATTCTCGGTTTACCATATGGTCCGTACTCTCTTAAGGTGGTACGGGCCATACTCAAGTCGAATTCAGCCTTTTTTTTCTTTTTTCCATCTTTTGATCCCCAACACTCTTAGATGTTTTTTAAATTTGGAGGGATGTGCAATAAAAACAATAACAAACATTGTTAATTTCCTATTAAAAATGTGCGTTGATTCTAACACATCACACATCATTGTTCGTGCTCAAAGGTGGCTCTTGCATCATATATCTCTAGGTTTACGTGGATGACCTGATCCTTACCGAAAATCAAGAGAATATTATTGGTTCCTTTATTACTTGTTTAAACAAGGAGTTTGCTATTAAAGATCTTGGTGACTTGAACTACTTCCTTGGCCTTGAAGTTTCCTACACAGATGAAGATTTATTTACCAGTCAATCGAAGTATGCTCATAATATTCTTGAACGTGCTTGTTTGCTTGACTCCATAATAGTATTTACATCGCTAGCTCCAAAGAATCATTTACATCCACTGGTGATACACTTTCTGATCTGACCTTTTATAGATCTCTCGCTGGAGCGCTTTGTAGTACTTAACTATCACTAGACCTAATATCTCTTATGTTATAAAACAAGTAAGTCAGATTCTGCTGCAGGCCCCTAAAGTTAGTCATTATCAATGTGCTAACCATATTTTATGTTATGTCAGGCACTCTTGCTTTTGGTGTCACTGTTATGACGCTTCACACTACCTGTATACTTGGTTACATAGATGCTAACTTTGCTCGTTGTATTGAGATGAGACGATCCACTCGGTTACTCTATCTTTCTAGGTGGTAGTTTAGTTTCTTGGAGTACAAAGAAACAACCAATAGTCTCTTGTTCCAGTTGTTAGCCAGAATATCGACCCATGGGTAACACTATTGCATAGTATGGATTACTCATTTGTTGTTTGAGCTTCATGCCTACCCACACACTTTTGTGTGACAATCGAAGTGCCCTATTTATGACTTAGAATCCCGTTGCTCATAAGTGAGCAAAAGTATATTGCTCTAGACTACCACTTCATTCCAGAACTTGTCTCTTCAGTGATATTGTACACTAAATATTCGTAGGGGTAACGTTTTATAAAAAAAGGGGTAACAAAATCGTTCGTCAAAAAAAGTCAATTTTTCCAAAATTTACACTACTGCCGGAGCGCTAAGGGGTAGCGGAAGCTACCCCTTCGCATAAGGTAGGTCCGCCCCTGAAGTTTGTACCTACCAAGGTTCAAGTGGTGGATCACCAAGAGTCTTTCGCGTGCTTAGTTTAATGATTTCCGTGCAATTCTTCATTTGAGTCCACCACAGTTCCGCTAGTGGTGGAGTATTACCTCTAAACTAAACACATAAGTAGTTTGATGTATATATTGTAACTTCTTATATTTCATGTACTGTTCTTATAACATTTCTCTTATTTATATGCACATCCCTACTACAAATTGTGGTAAGATTTCCCATCCTGACACCATGCCCCAAGTGCAAATGTGGCACTGGTTTGGCGCCCCGCCTTTAAACCAACACATAGTCTAAGAATAGTGTTGGAATTGAAGTAATTCAAACTAGGTCAGCTTATTGGTTGGATCAGAGGCAAATGGGTCGATTATTTTTTGAATTTTAATAAGGAGTCGTTGGTCAAGTTAATTTATTTCCATTTAACTTCAGTCTATACAAAAGGGTATGTTATTTTACAACTTACCAATTTCTCAAATACAGAAATTATTGCAGAAACGTAAATAAGAAAAACTCAAAATTCAAAATAGGATTCAATAATGTTTCCTTCCCACTTCCTTGAATGTTAGCATCACGGTCATCTCTCTTGATATGAGCTGCATTAGCATCTGGTTTGAAGTCTACAGTAACAAATTCACTAATTGCCATATTGTGTGATACCTGTCCATGTTCCAGTTCAGATTTGTCCTCAGAATTCGGATGGCATAAATCATTTTGTGCTGCCATGATGGTCTGCGAACGAAAAACAAAATCGTATCACAAAGAATGATTAAGTGAAACACGAGAACCAGAAGGCTTACTTGTGAGAGATAGAGTCTCCCTATAGGATATATATATATACAGAGAGAGAGATAGAGAGAGAGTATGCATGTATGTCTTATGTATAGTTTAATGATAATTGTGCCAGTGCGTGGTAAAAAGTAAAAGATAGTGCGCAAACCACTGATTATAATATTTAAACAAAACGTTTCCAAAAATATATCATATAGTGACATGCTTGCCTATGAAGTACAGTTCTAGATCATTGTCTACTATGTATTAATTCGGCTACAAGATACTGTAGTTTCACTAATCAGATTTGAATACGCTTGCACCAGTGAATCTTCTTTTTTTAACTTTAAATGATTTTCTTTTTTTAATATTATTGATATTGTCTGAATATCCGTACCGATACTGTATAACATCAGTATAGTTTTTTATTATTAATATGTGCCTAATATTACGTACCATTCGATAAAAGTTCTACTCAAACGGGTCATATATGTTGATTTTTGTATCGTCACAAATATACCGACCAAACAACATCGGTATTCCAACGGGTCATATATACTTAATTTTATATATCATCACAAACCACAAACCGAATATATACCGACTAAACAACATCGTTATTCCAACGAATAACGGGTCATATATATTTGATTTTTTTATGATCACAAACCAAACATCTATAACAATACCGTATTCGTTTTAATAGAATTCTCCATGTGGCGGTATAAAATTCAGTGAACACAAAGTAATAATCGTAATAAAGTATTTTTTTGTATCGTAAGCTATATCGAGTATTTGTATAATGTTGACCGATACTGACCAAACATCTGTATTTGTTTTTATGGTTTTCAATATATGTAAAAACATGTCGATTGGCAACAATTGTTATGCCAAGTGTCGGTATTGTACTAGTACTTTATGAACCAGATCAATAATGACCAAAGGCCTGCAGCAAAGTATGCAAAAATCCAACTAGTGACCAATTATCATAAAGAAAAATAAATAGTACTAATGTGAGGAAGAATAATTTTGTAAATTAATTCGAAAATCTCCCTAAATTAATTAATTAATTTTGCGAGTTCCATCATTACTTATATTTATTTTATTTAAATTTACTTTAACCGAGTTTATTATTACAAATACAATTTATTTTCTGTTCGCATATCTACACTATATATAATATATAAGAAAATGGCATTTTAAGATATCTAAAAGTTAACTTTTATTTTTTGCTTTAATACAGAAGTTACAACCTAAAATGAGGGTAATCAATTTTTCAAACACTCATTAGCCCTTCAACTTTAACAAAATATTAGATAATTAGTTAGTAGTTACACTTTATCCTCTTATAAAAAACTAACTACCCCACAATTTTTAAACAACTATAACTTTTTGTTAATATTTTTTTAAAAAAATACGTCATAAAAACGAGAATTTTATTCTCTTTAATTTACATATAGAATTGCTATGGTTATTTTAATTAAAGAAATTGATATATTACGTGATTAACTAATGGTGTCTAAGGGTGAACAATAATTGAATCGTTAACTGAAATCAACCAAAGACGAAGTTAACCGAAAACCAATTTACCAAAACCCGAATTAACCAAAACTACTTATTGATTTTTTTACCTTTGTTTAATCAAAATTAACCAAGCCGAACCAAATCGAACCATTCATATTTTTATATATCTCTAGTTCTTATACCTTCAGGTCATGTAATTCATATTTATACCTCCATTTTATGTATTTGCACTTTCATTTCATATATTTATACCTTCATTAATGTATTTTTAAGCAAAAGTTTTAGCCCATATTTGGTTTTGGTTATCAACCAAAATTTAACGAGTCAAACAATAAACCATCAATCTAATCAAATAAATCAAACTTTTAATCGAAAACTAAAACTAATTGGTTAATAAAATAGACTAATCGATGACTTTGGTTCCGGTTAAGGATAATAACCAAACTAACCGAACAATACACACCCTTATAGTGTTTGTATTTCCCGATGCATCGTGTGGGCACCCTTCTAGTATAGTTCACATGTAAATCAGACTCTGCATATAAATAACTTTTATGTTGTTTGAAAAAAAACTTTTGATATATGGTAATAAGTTTTTACCATATGGGTTCTATTAAACATTTGCTAAAACATGTGATGTAGCGTGTGAAACTATAACGAAGGATTAATCATGTTGATTCTTAGAATACCCATTATAATCTTCCAAAAACCCCCCCAAAAGGCCAAGAATTTGAAATGATAGGATGTTTATTCCAAAATTCATAACTGACCATGCAAGTTACATGAGAACGACTTAAATAAGAAAAGAAATTTGAAACGGGTCATAAAGAAGCCATGAGCCAAACACAACCCAAAAACAAAATGCATAAAACAAGAAGAAAAACATAAAAGTGATGATAACTCCCACTAGAATACGTTTTTTGGACTCAAACTTGGGCAAGGCCACGACGTGCTTCTCATTTCAAGCTTGATTTGACTGGTAGAACGCTCAAAACGGAAACCCATAACCAAAGTTATGGCCATTTTCGTGTAACATTGTTCGTAACTCATCGTGGGCCTCTAGAAACGTCATGGCTTGATCTTCTACACTTGGGCCTGCATCAACATGTTTAGCCTTTTTTATTCTCGTTTCGCATGGTATATGATGGTTTGTAATTTGGCCATGCCTTGGTGGCATGAGAGCTCCTTATTGTTACATATTGTGTTGGAATAAATCAAACTAGTCAGTCTTATGTTGGATATTGTGGTTTATATATCTATGTTATGCGTTTGAGGGGATCTGCTAAGGCCGACAAAATCAAAACGATCCTTGAAAAACTGCATCCTATGATCATAGGTGGTAGAAATTTTTAGAAAAATCACCAGGGTAGTTACCATGGTGTGACTCGACGTCCCTTGTGAGCAAGGGAGCAATTGGAACCACCGATACATACCTATATTACTCTGATGCCATAACTAATTAGCCAACAATCCTATTTTGTTTCAAGGATGCATGTGGCTTTTCAACTAGAAAGTAACGAAGAGGTCAATCCATTATATTGACTCTGTAAAGAAGTATGCTCAATTTAATAATAAATGTAAATTTGAAACCAACGATCTAGAAATGACGCATTTTTACGTTAAGTCATAGAGGTTGATAACAAGATATTGAAACCTTAACATGCTAGCAAGGTGAAGAGTCATGAAGTCATCAGAAGTGTGAAAGCAAAGGCGGCGATGGCAGTATTGATGGAAGTGGAGAATCAACTGTTACATGAAGTCGAGGACTAGTTCTTCCAACTGAGAGAAACGATGAGGAATTTATACCACAAATGGCCTAAAAATTTTGAGGACTCATATGTGAATAAGTGTGAATGCAGAAAAATAATAATGAAACAGGTCAATATATCCATAAAAATTATCACTAAAGATTCTAATTAATTTAGTATGTTATTTAGATTACAGTTATTAATGTTTATGTTAAACATTCACTCTAGAATATCAGTTATTTTGACGTAATTTTATATTTCGGTTCAAATTAACTTAATTCTATACTTAATGTGTGTGATACTTTGACCGAACTTAATTATGGACCAGTTAATCGCCTATATCTTCGCACATGATTATATGAAATTCCCTGTTGCGCAGGTTAGCGCCTGGTGATGTTCTTTGCTGCTGAAATCAGTACAGAATTCAAATTCAGTATAAAACATTGATTCTTCTAGTGATGGTGTTGAGCATTCAGTGGACACTTTGAGCTTATCCTTCTATAAAACAGGAAAGAGTGTGCACTCCACAGCTAAAGTTAGAAGTGCCACAAATTCTTTAATGACTATAGGATTCACATGACTGCCACGGTCCAAATGGTTATAAAAATAAAATGGAGTGTGCTTTCACAAGAGTTAGGTTATGAAGATAAGTTAGAAATATAAAATATATTGAACTACTTTCCAAAATAAAATACTTTCACAAATACATTAATAAAAACTAAAAGAGACTACAGCAGGGTAGACTGAAGCAACTTCACCAATTGCCTTGCAAACTGCATGCACCAGCAACTAGACAAGCAAAGCCTAAAGCCATAAGTATCTTGCCTCTCAAATCTAGTCCAACAGCGCCACCGCCCATCATCAGATATGATACATTGATACTGGACATGACCATCAGTGGCTCCCAGAACAGCAGCTAGCGCTTACACGCACCACTGTCCCCTTTGCGAGTAATGGGAGTTTAAGTCTTCCCCCATCTATACACATTTGTCCATGTTCCTTTCCAGATTTGTCCTAAGAAACCAGAATGCATACATATTATTTTGTGCCGCTATGATGATCAAAGCGGCAAAGACAATATCGTTAAAGAATGATATATGTCATATGTAGGTGGATAATAAAATTAAAGATAGTGTGCAACCCACAAGCCCCTCGTAGTGATATTAAAATAAATCATCCAAAGAAATAAATTAAATAGTGTCAATACCGAACTTGGACTTATAATGGATTAATAAAATTATTCAAGGCTTGTGGAATCCACACGACTGCCATCATTCACTTGACATTTAAGTAAGGAAAACATCAAAAGGCCATCATAAAGAAACACAAAAGCATGTGTGCCCTACAAATAGTGGAAAGATGTATAATATATGGAAGGGAAGTTGAATTCACACAAGCAAACCATATGCATCTTGATGAAAATGAGTAGACTCGTCTGATGCATTGACTGCCTTTGGCATAAGTACAGGTACTAATGCTACTTCCAAGTTAAAAAAATGGCATCATATCATTTGAGTTTCTGAAATCCGTAAACACTATCCTTAACCAACTTATATTACCAGGAAACCGAGTTACAAACTTAGGGGGTCTATGTTCATATATGAAATTAAAAGGCGTGTTCACCACATATGCAAATTGTAAAGGTTATTATTATACAATCAATGAAACATGATATTAAGTACACACCATGGCCACTACTTTATCAATAAACCATAAAAAAGCTGTCTTTCCTATTTCAAAGTTTCCATTTTATTCGTTTTAAGGACGTGATACACAACTGATCCAAAAACTGGTAGACTTGTATTTGGACCAACCGCACAAACCGGCAAAAACTAAGTGCGTTGAGAAAGGGGCTCAACTTAAAATGGGCATGGATTTTGATCCGTCTGGAGTTGCATCCAAGAATTTGCAAGACAAACGCAAGTGGGTTAGAAAGGATCCTAACTTAAACAATGCATAACTTTTTATCCATTGGAGTTACGCCATTTCTTTTATATTTTACAGTCCCAAAACTCCAGATGGATCATTTAAAGTTACGCTTCTAGCTCACTTGCTCTGTCAAGTTATCTTGGATCGCTTCATATCATGATGCCATATCCCTAACAGGATTATAGAATTTATTATATAATTAAGATTTAAGACGATTTTAATGCTCGTTCTGTTTTCCTAATTTTCTGTTGAAGATATCATCAATTTGCTAGGAAAATTACTAGGTTAATTTGACTTTAGAGTGTGACAGAATCAGTTTATTCTAGTTACTGTTTGGCCCGTCCCTAGTTTCTGTGTCGTCATCATCATGTTGTGTCTATTCAGGGTGATGTCTTTTACCTCAAGATAATTGATGTTCTCATAATTACTATTTAAAGCAGTATGTAAGTTTCCAGAAAAAGTAACCAGACTCGACAAGCATTATAGTTTAGACACTTGAAGTACCGATCATCTAGACCCTGAAGTGACAGAACAAAAGGTATCACACAATTATCATCAAAGTACTGCTCTTTTGAGCTTGACCAATTATAATGTCAAAACATTAAACTAGAATTCTACTAGTTGGTTTCTTTTTTATTTTCACCATTTGTTTGGTTTGTAGTAAACACGGTGATCTCTACTGGATTAAAGTCCATTAGCACTGGCATATGGACAACGATTTAGTGGAAGTCTATAAGTCATGTTGCTTTACACCCGCAAGCCTTGCATTGTGCCAAGAATAACAGTAAGGGTTCAAGTCCCAATCGATAATCAAACCGAATAGAAAAGTAGAAGAAAAGAATTAAAATTGAATAACTCTCAATGTTACTAATCAGAAAATAACTCAAATGATTACCATTCTCTTAGCCTTAATCACAACTTCGATCAGGTTATATAGGACATAACTTGGTTATAATCAGAGTAGGACTCAACTACCTAGTTAGATAATAACATAATAAAGACACATATTCATCTAACCCTATCTATTGTAAATAAAATATAACTTATTTAATTATCTCTAATTAACTTAACCAAATAACCGAACTAATCTATAACTCGAATTAGTCGACCCAACCTGAACCGCCCCATTACTCGAGATCGGCCCAACCCGCCTCATTGGCTCGAGTCCAGGAATTACGTTCAACAAGGCAATCTACTAAACAATAGAGACTGCCCAAATCTATATGCTAATATCGCACTTTTAGAATATGTTTACAACTTATGCACATTCTATGAAAAAAAAGAGTGCATCCCAAAGCTAAAATTGGATTGACCAAAATGAAGATTGTGGAATCCACACGACCACCACAATCTGTACAATATAAAACTGAAAATGTAGTGTGCAATCCCTTCTCGAATACATTGAACTACTTTCCAAAGAACAACTTGCAGCCAACAAAAATAAACATTGGTGATTGGCCTTACAAAAACATCACAAGAAACATATTGAATTAGTAAGCCAACGCTAGCTGTGATAAAAACAAACATAGCGCGTTGAACCCATGTTGATATACTTTTTTCCTAAAACGACCCGCTTCAACACGAGCCATTATGGTCAAAACACGTTTTGAACCGAACCAAATTGACACTTCTTTTGAACTTTTTGTTTTTGACCCGGACCAGTTTTGACCCACCTGACTATTTTACCTGTCTTAGTAAAAAGTAATAAGACTAGAAAAGCCTTTTACAAAGTATTCAGAAAATAGTCACAAAAGTACTTGTTTCTTCTTAAATCCACAAAGTTTCAGAATGCCAAGCAAGTTAGGATACAGCAAATAGTAAGGAAGGGGAGGTGTGTGTAGGATAGCACTTGTTGCATAAAGAAATGATGGGATGGATCTGGGGTTCTAATGTCAGGTTTATTATCTTAGATGGAATGAGTGTGCTCTACACACTTAAGATGTAAAGTCTTAATAATTACTAAGAAAAGGATTGTTAAAGATGCATGAAAAAGACTGGAGCACCCACGACAAGAAACAAACGTGTAAAAGGAGAAGGCTCATTTACTATATTGATTGAACTATTTTCCAAACAGTTATTTCAGATAACACAATAAGCAATACTATTACATAGATTGGTATGATAGTTCGATATTTTGACCGTGGCTCGTAGCGCTTGGAATTGAACAGTTTCAAAAGGAACAACTAAATAGAGAAACTGAACATTATCAAGACCCTTGCAGGATGATATGACCTCAATAATTTTCTTACTGAAAATAAAGAACTTATTGTTGAAATACAAAATCTGGCTTATTTCAGATAGGCGGCTGTCTCTTCCTTGACACATTTTTTTTCAAAAAATGGGTTCATTTCGGAATATGTTTTGCATATAGGCTGTTTTGGATAAACTGAAATTATTCAGCGGGTCAACTTGGATTTACTCGAGTTATACAATTGGTTAAAAATGGGTCATTCTTATAAAACTTGCTAACTTAAAACAAGTCCAAATTGGCAACACCACCAACGACCATTGTCCATTGCTGCTGCTACCACCACCTCCGCTACCCCACCACCCATCACTGTCGGCACCACCACCCCCATAGCCACTACTTTATCAATGAGATAAACAGTTAAAGATTGTTGTTATTGATTACAATATAATCATGTATATAGGATTACAAGTTACACTCAACTACCACCAAATACATCAATATAAAATACTATCTTAGCAACTGCCCCACAAGTTGAGGGAAGGGAATGACCTGCAAGTTGGACCTCAAAAGTAAAAATCGTTGTGATGGTAGTGGTCTTGTGAAGACATCTGCAATTTGATCATCTGTTGATATAAACTGAACTTTCAATTTGCCGTGAGCCACTTTTTCCCTAACGAAGTGAAATTCCACCTCTACATGCTTTGTTCGAGCATGAAAGATCGGATTGGCAAAGAGATCGATTGTAGCACCTATGTTATCACACCAAAGTGTCGGAGTAGGTTTGTTGACTACACCAAGTTCATCCAAGAGAGCTTCAAGCCAAGTTAATTCATAATTGTATCAGAAAGAGCTTTGCACCCTTATTCTGTTGAAGATCGGGAAACCATGCGTTGTTCCGAGCATTCCAAGAGATAAGATTAAATCCTAAATAAATGGCAAATCCTCTTGTGGACCCACGGTCCTCTGGATAGCCAACCCAGCAAGCATATGAGTAAACTGTAAGACTGTTGTGCCAATGTGAAGTTGTGAACCATTAAAGGCATGAAGATTAGAGCCCAAACCATGTTTAATAAGATGGAATAGACCTGCTAATATGCCCAAAGTCCCTGCCGCAATATGATGAGAGGCTATTCCTCTCGGAACAAAAGGATCAAAACCCTCTACACCCTACGATGGATTTACTGATTGTACTTTCCCTGTTAGCCTATAAGGATCGGACACCTATATGCCAGGACCATACATGCCTGTTACATGAAATGCACCAATATCAAAGCAAGCCAGACCTACAAGAAATAAATGTATTCCGAAGATCTTGGGTAAATTCAAAGATGGTTATATTCACCTATATGACTTAAGTGACACAACAAAAGCTTTTTCTCTTCTTTTATTAGCTGATTTATGTATTGGATTTCATTCGCCCCAGGATTGGGAATTGATGATTGGCTTTGTCTACAAGGATTTTGATTTGTTCATAATGATTATACGGCCTTGTTTCCACTTTTCACTACTACAAAAAAGACCATTTGCAACTGTCAAAATGATCGCAAAGATGTCACAAATGCCCTGTTGCGACCGTTTTGGTAGTCGGTTATACTTTGGTCGGTAATTATTTTACGACCATCTTTGCGACCGAAATATTGTTGCGATTGGTTTTGCGACTAGACATATGGTCGCAACTTTAGCGACGAAATTTGCGACTGGATCATTTTTGCGACCGATTTTGTGATCAAGTATTTAGCGACTGAGATTGTGACGGATTTCTTTTGCGACCTTTCGACTGAACTGTTAACAACCACAGTCCCGATAGCAACTATTCGTGACCGAATGTTTGCGACAAATTTCATGACGGTACAATTAGCAACAAATTTTGCAACTGATCTTATTTACGACTGGCTTTGTGACTGGTTCAATCGACCGATTTAGCAACCGAGTTTTGGTTTAAATTTTCAACTAGATTTGCCTCGTTGTTTTGATTGCATAAATCATGTGCAATTATAAAAAAAATTATTTTTCACTATTTATAAACTTCAATATGGTAATCAAATACTTCTATAACATCATAAAATTATACTAATTTGTTAACTGAACAAACATTCAAAAGTAAATATAAAGAAGATAAAAAATACCAAACATAGGTACCATAAAAATATCTAAATTGATCATCTTCACCAAAAGATCATAAGTTTACTCGTTCTTTGATTTCGGCATTTGCAATCCAATTTTCCTTAAATTGCTCCTTCAGTTTGAGTTTCTCTGCTCTTTCTTTTTCTTTCTCTAATCATTTTGTTTCTTTCGCTTGCCACAGTTGCCTTATTTCCTAGTTCAACAATTGTACCTATAATAGTATCCAAATCTGCAATTTAATAGTTTACTTATAAGCAGGTCCCTAGTTGTGTTATATCTTTTTTTCTTTAGTTGGTCAAAGTGGAAAACCAGGTTCGTCACCTGAAGAAGGTTAAAAAAATATTTTAAAAAATAGATCATTTGTGTATAATATACGCTTGGTAATCGAATTTAACATAAAGATCAAAGTAATAAAGGACCGTAAACAAACATAATAAAGACCATGTAATTTGGGTTGTCATGCTACCTGGCATCATGGTAGCTACATTCTGCAAATGAACATACAAATATTAGATATGATCAAATGACCAATATAAAGCAAATTTGAGAGCATCGACTAAATAAAAAAAAATAATAATAAAAATTTATAATTAGAGATAGGTTGGATAACATGGGTCGATTTTACACATCCATGCCTCTTCATGTATCATCTTCCATGTGATAGACATGTCCACTATTGCTTTTTAGCATTTAGTACAACAGACTTTGTTTACAAAGCTTTAGAAGTTAACAAACCAATAAAAAAATAATAAGGTTGTTTCAAAACGGTAGTCATAAAAATGCTTACGTGTATTGTTTTATCAACAATAAGCACCAGCCAACAAAACAAACATCACACTTTTAAATCGATAATTTCCAGTCTTTCTCTTTGAATAATATCTTAATTCCAGCGATGGTTTCATTAGATATCTTACAACTAGAACCGCTCTTTTTTCCGATCTAGTCCCTCCCCCACCACGAACCCCATTTAGATTCAGTCATGCTACACTTTTTAGTTATTGAGAGAACCCAAGTACTCTCTTTCGGATTCAGGAAATAACTCTCATAGATCTTTTTTTCCTTTTGGAAGATACAGGAGCGAAACAATAGGAGGAATGTTTTTATGCGGTGCTCACAATTTAATAACTATATTTGTAGCTCCAAAATGTTTCAGTTTAAGCTCATACCTATTATCTCGATATACGAAGAAAGATGTACGGGCTAACGAGGCTACTATGAAAAATTTACTCATGGGTGGGGCAAGCTCTTCTATTCTGGTTCATGGTTTCTCTTGGTTGGGGGTGGAGTCGAACTTCAAGAAATAGTGAATGGTCTTATCAATACAAAAATGTATAACTCCGCAGATAAATAATAAGCATATAGAAATTATTGTACGTCAAATAACATAAAAAGTGTTGGTTTCAGAAGATGAAATGTCTAATTTTTTTTCGCCTAGAGAACTAATTGGATTGTTGCGAGCGGAACGAATGGGGCGCGCTTTGGAAGAAGTGATGTGTTACCAAGCCATCTTATTAGGAATAACAAGAGCATCCATGAATACTCAAAGTTTCATATCCGAAGCGAGTTTTTAAGAAACCGCTCGAGTTTTAGCAAAAGCAGCTCTCCTAGGGCATATCGATTGATTGAAAGGCCTAAAAGAAAACATTGCTCTAGGGGATGATACCTGTTGGTAGCGGCTTTTAATTTTTTCCATTTCGCCATTTTTGTGGGACTAATCTAGACCATGTAATCTAATCTGAGATAAATCGTATTTCGTTAATCCATGAACATGATCTATACATCTTGATCAGAAGAGAATCAAGAGAAAAAGAAGGAATCGGAATCGATGGATATATTTCACGAAACAAACGAAAAGGAAACTAAAGATGAAACCTAAATCATGGAGTCAGTTATAGTGATCCTGTTACTTTCAAAAAATATGCTAGACACGCTCAATTGGGGGAAAATTTTGAACTAGATCGTGCTACTTTGAAATCTTTGAAATCTGATGGTGTTTTTCGTAGCAGTCCAAGTGGTTGGTTTACTTTTGGGCATACTTCATTTGCTTTGCTCTTCTGCTAAGATGAAATAGACCTGCTAATATGCCCAAAGTCCCTGTCGCAATATGATGAGAGGCTATTCCTCCCAGAACAAAAAGATCAAAACCCTCTATACCCCACGATGGATTTACAGATTGAACTTTCCATTTTAGCCCATAAGGTTCAGTCACCCATATGCCAGGACGATACAACTAAGCCTTTTACATGAAATGCACCAAAACCAAAGCAAGCCAGACCTGCAAAATAAATGTATTCCAAAGATCTTGGGCAAATCCAAAAAGGGTTTTCGTGTACATTCAACACAAGATATTTCTAGATCCCAATATACCCAATGCAAGATAGCTGCCAAAAAGCACAACCTAGAAAACACAATATGCACTCCAGCCACACTTTCATAACTCCAAATACCCGGATTTGTTATAGACCCCCCTATACTCCAGCCGGCCTAGGAATTTGTTATTCCTGAACCAGTCATGAAGGGTATAACAAACATACCACGTCTCCACATTGGATCAAGAACAGGGTCAGAAGGATCAAAAACTACTAATTCATATAGGGTCATCGAACCAGCCCAACCAGCAACCAAAGTTGTATGCATTATATGAACAGAAAGCAACCGTCCGGGATCATTCAGTAAACAATATGAACATGATAGCAAGGCAAACCCATGTTTATTGCATTGTAAAAGACTATACTATGACTATGTTATGAACCTCCCTATTTAGTGGATTATTTCAACGTAAGGGTTCATAATTGTTCTATTCTATTGGTAATAATGGAACAATTTTGTTCGTAGGAACAAAGAGAAGCATATTTATTCTATACTCGATAAGTACCAATACGCAATGGGGAAATTAATGTGATTTTCTATGAGCGAATGTGCCCATACTTGTTCATCATTAGAGGACACTAGTCGTAACTATTTTCCCTTCTTTTCTTATTTTCTTTATATATTTTTCAAAATTTATGAATAAAATCTTATTAGGATAAGTACAATATTATAAATAAAAATAAAAGCTTTGTTACGTTTCCACATCATAGTAAAATATAGTACTTAGTTCTTTTTTATTTCATTTAATGCCTATTGGTGTTCCAAAAGTACCTTTTCGAAATCCTTGAGAGGAAGCTGAATCTTGGGTTGACATATAGTGCGACTTGTCAGGGTCATATGGGATTTCCCCGTTTTCTCCTCAATCCAGATATTCTCAGTTTCGCCCATGAAAGATTAAATGAATCATAAAAAATTTGGAGTGTGAAGTGCAATTAGATCCATTTTTGGGGGGATTTGAATTACTATTATCAATTAGAAGAATTTATGGTTGACTTAGCTGGACTACTACATTGAAGTATCCAGGCTCCGTTAAAAAAACAAGTGGTAATATATCTATTTTATATCATAAAGGATTCCTATTTTTAAAGAAATATTTTTTGTAAGTAGAAGTTTTTTCAAACTCTAAAGGGATAATAAAAAGAAGTGGTAATGGGATCATTTGTACTATATGTGCAAATCAAAATCGAATGGATTATTACCCCGGAGTAGAGCATAAACCTAAAGATTAAAGAGGCCCATTTAAGAAAAAGAAAATGACATCATGATTTGGATTGGATCTCGATGAAACAATCCATAAGTGAGAAGTAAATTGGATAAGTTTAATGAGTTCTTTTTTTTATATTATACGTTATAAGGAAAGGAAGACAAAACGGAAAGGAAGACAAACTCGTGTTTAGTGAAAAATCAAAGAAAATCCTATCATTATTATAAGTTAGAAGGAACTTGTATGAAAAAAGAAAAGTATTGGAATCTACACATTGATTTCTTTTAAGCGTATGCGTCTAAGGGCGCCTGTAGGGTTCCGAAGGGATACAATTTGACCCTAATCAACCGACTTTATCGAGAAAGATTACTTTTTTTAGGTTAAGAGGTTGATAGTGAGATCTCATTGGTCTTATGATATATCTCAGTATCAAGGATAATACCCAAGATCTGTATTTGTTTATAAACTCTCTTGGCGGATAGGTAATACGGGGAGTGGCTCTTTATGATACTATGCAATTTGTGCAACCAGATGTACATACAATATGCATGAGATCAGCCACTTCAATGAGATCTTTTATCATGGTTGGAAGAGAAATTACCAAACATCTAGCATTCCCTCACGTCGGCACCAATGAGGCTTTTATTTGAGGGAAAAAAGAAGATTGTGCCTATGCCATATGAAATATGAATATTAAGTAATAATAGTATGGCACTTTGAATTTGATATAATTTTTGTGTTCAAAACATTTAATTATGTATCGAGAGAGTAATATGATAAAAAGGTATTTCCTATTTTATTTTTGGAAGTCCAGTTCAGCGTCACAAACTTTTTTCACACCAGAGGTCTCTTAAAAATATTTATAGAGCGAAAAATATTCTTTTTCCTTAGTTTATTTGATCAAATAAAATAGAATAATGGATTTTAATAATCCTAACTATTAGTCGTTGGCCGGCAACGGTCCCAACTTAAAAAATAACCAGTGGTGGTCCCTCCTTTTCATATATTGTAAACCAATAGACCTTTACTAAATCGAAAACGATAAAGGGACAAAAGAAATTAAGGTTCCATTAGTAAAGGTCCATTAGTTTACAATATGTGAAAAGGTGAGACCACCACTGGTTATTTTTGTAGTTGAAACTGTTGCAGGCCAATGGCTAATAGTTTGGATTATTAAAATCCATTATAGACACTTTGGATTGCTGAATGACAGACAAATAATAGACAAAAAAATATAATCAATATATAAAGCAAATATGTAAAGCAACGGAGCCATCATAGTATTTTTGAATTCCTCCGAAAGGAAGGGTGGTAAGTTGATCATTTACAGATGGGGTCTGATCGATCCTTTTTTTTCTTTATTTTATGAAGGTAAGAGTCAATTTTATTAAAAAGACTATGGTGAGACGTCCCTTTAAGGTAGCAAAGGATGTGTAGTTGAAACTGTTGCAGGCCAACGGCTAATAGTTTGGATTATTAAAATCCATTATAGGCACTTTGGGATTGCTGAATGACAGACAAATAACAGACAAAAAAATATAATCAATATATAAAGCAAATATGTAAAGCAACGGAGCCATCATAGTATTTTTGAATTCCTCCGAAAGGAAGGGTGGTAAGTTGATCATTTACAGATGGGGTCTGATCGATCCTATTTTTTTCTTTATTTTATGGAAGGTAAGAGTCAATTTTATTAAAAAGACTATGGTGAGATGTCCCTTTAAGATAGCGAAGGATGTGTTTCAGAGACGACCAATGATTCTCTATCGGAGCATGCATAAACTGGCGAACCTTATTTACCGCAAAGGTAATATCTGGCTGAGATAATGCATATATTGGAGAACACCAACTAACTCGCAGTAGTTGGTGGATCATTGAGAGGAGCATTGTCACTTAGCGCCAAATTTTGAGAAGTAGACTGGCGAGTGGTCCGATTTACAATACCCAAGAAATAATGTAAGTCACTCAAGTCTTTAATAGGGAAGGAGTCACTTAGTCGTTTATCACCCACATTAATTGCATGAACATTATACATGGTCACGATAATGTCATCCACATAAACAAGAACATACACAAGAGTGCCTTGAGATTCAAAATGAATAAGGATGGATCAGTTTTAGACCATAGAAGCCGATTTGATGCAAAGCATTAGAAAGTTGATTGAACCATGCATGCGGAGCCTGTTTGAAGCCAAATAAAGTTTTATGAAGACCACAAACATGGTTTGGCCGATCCTTATCAACAAACCCTGGTAGTTGATGAAGGTAAATTGTTTCCTTTAAATCACCATGAAGAAATGCATTTTGAACATCCTATTGTCGCATAGGGCACTGATGTGTAATTGCAAGATATAATATGACCCGAATGGTAGTAGCTTTAATAAAAGGACTAAATGTTTCTTGATAATCAATGCACGGTTTTTTATTGAACCCTTTTGCTACCAATCTAGCTTTGTAGCGAGTAATATGGGCACTGTGATCACGTTTTAACTGGTAGACCCACTTAAAATCAATGACATTTGTGTCTTTAACATAAGGTACAAGAGACCATGTACCAATCAAGCTTTGTAGTGAGTAATATCAAACTCCTCTTTCATATTTCAAATTGTCCATTTGTATTCATATGGTGATATGATATGCCTTGTATTTGGACAAGATTCAATGGAAGTCTATAGGTTGTGGTTCGTTACACTTGCAAGCCTACGTTTGCATTTTGACAAGAATATTCTATTGGCAAGCAGAATCATTTTGTGTCAACAGTAAGGGTATCAACTAAACAATAGAGACTGCCCAACCTATCTGCATATCAGCAGATACCACAGTTAGAAAATGTTATACAACTTATGCATATTCTTTAAAAAGAAAAGTGTGTGAAGCCCAAAGCTAACGTTGGATTCACCAAAAATGAAGATTGTGGAATCCACACAACTGCCACAATCTGTACAGTATAAAATGGATATAAAACTGAAAATGGGGTGTGGAGTCCCTTCTCTGATAACTTTCATGGACTACTTTTCATGGAATAACTTTCTGGCAACAAAAATATATTGGATTTGCAGGAAATAACAAAATGAATATTCAAAGGAATTGTAACTTGTGTTCTTGATTGAATTGGTAAAAACGAATTGTACAGGATATTACATATATTTATTAGGGTTAGCATATAGATAACTGCTAATACTTAGGTTATAATTTAAAAAAAAAACAATAATGCTACATAAAACTATATTTTATAACTAATCTAATTTTATTCTATTCTAGCTTATAATCATCCTCTAATGCCCTCCCGTAAGCTAGAATGCAGTAACATTCTGGAGGTCCTTCATATGTGCAAAATCTTTCGGTTGAAGAGCTTTAGTAAGTATATCTACTATCTAATGTTTTGTTGGACAAAATAGGATTTCCACTTCACTGTTCTTGACCAGGTCTCGGATGAAATGATATTTAACTCTTATGTGTTTGCTTTTTCCATGATATACAGGATCTTTGGCTAAGCATATAGTTGATTTATTATCACAGTAAACTATGAGTTGATAATTAACATTTTCTTGCAATTCATTCAGAATTCCTTTGAGCCAAAGAGCTTGACATCCGGCCATAGAAAGTGCAATATATTCAGCTTCTGTTGAAGATAACGCCACTACCTTTTGTTTCTTTGATTGCCATGCTATAGCTCCTGATCCTAAGTGAAATAGATACCCAGATGTACTCTTGCTATCATCAATGCTTCCTGCATAGCAGCTATCACTGAAACCGATTAAAGTCCCTTTGCTTCCTTTAGAGTATACAAGCCCATGATTTAAAGTTCCTTTTATGTATCTTAATACTCTTTTCCCGGCTTCCCAGTGGCTTCTTTTTGGTTGTTCCATAAAATGACTTATCTTGTTGACGGCAAACATAATATCAGGTCTTGTATTTGTCAAAGACATGAGACTTCCAACCAGGCTTCTATATACGTTCGAATCCATTTCTTCTTGAGGATCTTGTTTGGATAAACGTAAGCCGTATTCCATTGAGGTTGAAACTGCTTTGCAGTTCATCATTTTGAATTTATCGAGTAGACTTCTTGCATATTTCTGTTGTGACAGCATTATGTTCCCATTACTGTATGACACTTCCATTCCAAGGAAATAGTGTAGAACACGCATATCGGTCATCTCATATTCTGTCTTCATGGACTCTTTGAATTTAAGGATCATGTTTAAAGAATTGCTAGCTATAATGAGGTCATCCACATATAGACAGATTATTATTTTCACATCCTTAAAAATTTTAGTAAACAAAGTATGCTCATGAGCACACTTCTTGAAACCACATGATGTGAAGTATCCTTATATTCTACCGTACCATGCCCTCGGGGCTTGTTTCAAACAGTATAAAGCTTTCTTGAGCCGACATACCTTCTTTTCTTTCCCTTTTGTGATATACCCCTCTGGTTGTTCGGCAAACACTGTTCCGTTAACGTGCCGTTACGAAAAGTCTTCACATCCATTTGATGTAGATGCCAGCCATAATGTGCAAGCCAGAGCTAAGATAAGTCTAACAGTATCAAACCTTATTACTGGAGCAAATACATCTTGATAATCGACTCCATGTTTCGGCTTATAACCTTTTACTACCAGACGTGCTTTGTATTTGCTTATGTTTCCATGCTCATCATATTTCGTCTTATATATCCACTTCATGCCAATTGGAGTTTGATTCTTTGGAGGATCTACTAATTCCCAAGTATCATTTTTAAGTATCGACTCCATTTCCTATCCATGGCTTCCTTCTGTTTTGTTTCTTTGCATGCTTCCATATATGAAGTGGGATCTGAATTTGTGAATAGAATGAAGTGGGATGAGTTTCCAGTGTTGAGTTGATCCTTTTTATAGAGTTCATCAACTTGTGCCTCCGTTAGAGCTTGTGAACTTTGATACAAGTCTGCAATATTTCGGGTCCTCAAGACTTCATTCTCGGATGATGACGAAGATTCTAAGTCTTCGTGATTATTAGTGGTTTCTTCATCATCGTCTTCACTGTTTTGATTGTTATCTTGATTACTTATCTCTGCTGCTACCGAATTGTTTTGATCGCTCACCTCTACGTGTTGATTATCTTGAACTTCTTCTGCTGCAGGTTGATTTTCATGATCATCTACAGCTATAGGTAATCTGTCATCACTATCATTCCTGATTTCGATGTAAGATGAGGTTCCCTTATCCTCCTTGATTGCAGCCCAATGTTGATATTCGTAAAATTTTACATCCCTACTTATAATCATTTTGTTTGACGTTGGGTTGTATAGTTTATATGCTTTACTGTTCTCGCTATAGCCCATAAATATAGCCTTCTCCGTTTTGTCATCTAGTTTACTTCTATGTTGTTTTGGGATATGAACGTATGAAACACATCCGAAGACCTTGAGATGCTCCACGTTAGGTTTTCTTCTACTCCATGCTTCTTGAGGTGTTATCTTAGGCACACTTTTAGTGATGGCCCGATTTAGCAAATACGTCGCACATGCAACAGCTTTAGCCCAGTACGAGTGTGATAGGTTCTTCATCTTCAGCATGCTTCTACTTAGTTCCATGAGCGTCCTATTTTTTCTTTCGGCTACCCCATTTTGTTGAGGGGTGTAGCTTTTAGTAAGTTGGTGATGTATCCCATTTTCTTTAAGGAAATTCTGAAACTCGTGACCACAATATTCGCCTCCTCTGTCTGATCGCATGCTCTTTATCTTGTGATCAACTTGGTTTTCTACGAGGCTTTTAAATATTTTAAATCGGCTCAATGCATCTGACTTAAGCTTTAAGAAGTACACCCATGTTTTCTCGAGAAATCATCTATGAAGGTAATGAAGTACTTACACCCCCCTATAGATTGAGCCCTCATAGGACCACATATGTCTGTGTGTATGAGTTGAAGTAGCTTACTAGCATGCCATGTAGCCTGTTTTGAGAATGGCTTCCTTGCATGCTTACCAAAAATGCATCCCTCACACACATTATGTGTTCTGGTAAGTTTCGGCAAGCCTTTTACAGTCTCATTCATCCCCATATCATGCAAGGTGTCTAGATTTAAATGTCCATATAGTCGATTCCATAGTGTAGATGGATCAGTCGTCGTTATATTACACACTCGGGGTGTTATGTCTTGGTTCAGGTTTAATGGAAACATTTTGTTTCATGTCATCTTCACTGTTCCGATATAAACCCTGGTTGGATCTTTAATTATGCACCCTTGATTGTTGAATCTTACTTCATAACCCTTCTGAACTAATTGTCCAATACCTAATAAATTGTGTTTTAAACCTACTACATAAAACACATTCGGAACCCGCTTTTCTTGACCTTTAACCATAATAGTTACATCTCCACAACCCAATACTTCGAGTGGTTTATCGTCTCCGGTTCTCACTTCTCTTCTATGTGATTCGTTTAGACTAACGAATAGGTTCTTATCTCCTGTCATGTGATTACTGCACCCGCTATCCAAGTACCAGCAGTCATTCTTGGTTACTTCCTCCATATTGAAAATCATAAACATAGTTTCATCATTCTCTTCTTTTATATCATCTCTCTGCATTAGTGCACTATTCGTCCTTTCATTATCTTCTCTCTTATTGCAAAATCTTGTTGTATGCCCTAGTCTTTGGCAATTGTAACATCGGATGGACCCATTATATCTTCCTCGTCCCCTGCCACGTCCTCTACCGGTGTATTCTGACCGAGACTGTCTAGATCTTTCATAACTGTTTCCTTGAATTTGAAAAGCTTGTTCGGTTGGCACATCATCATATTGTTTTAATCTAAGTTCATGTGATTGAAGAATGCCCAGCAGTTCTTCGGTAGAGATCATATGTAAATCTTTAGATTCTTCTATGGCCACTACTACCGCCTCATACTTACGTGTTATACTTCGTAAAATCTTTTCAACAATTCGTTGTTCTTCTATTTTCTCTTCATTTAATCTTAATTGGTTGACTATTATGGTTGTTTGGTTAACATATTCTTCTATAGATTCATTCTCTTTCATTCTTAACGAATCAAATTCACAACATAGGGTTTGAAGTTTTAACCGTTTTGACTACATTTTCTCCCCTATAGAATTTGTGAAGAACATCCCAGGCATCTTTAGATGTCTTGCATGTGGCGATTCGTTCAAATACTGTTTCATTCACTGCTTGGAAAATGATGTGTAAAGCCTTTTTATCCCTCTTGATTTTTTCTTTATAAATGTTTTGATCATTTTATGATGAATTGGGGGCGATTTCTGCATATCCTTCTTCAACAATTAACCATAAATCTTGCGATTCCAATAACACCTTCATTTGTATATGCCAGTGATAGTAATTTTGTCCCAGAAGTTTGGTAATCTGGGTTTGAATTCCTCCATTTGTGGTCATCCAAAGGTGTTTTTTAGGAATTACGAATTTGTAGAGAATTATTCGGATGAATTGATTTGTATTTCGCGGATCGGTGGCTCTGAGACCACTTTATTGGATTTGCAGGAAATAACAGAATGTTCGAAGGAATTGTAACTTATGTTCTTGATTGAATTGGTAAAAACGAATTGTATAGATATTACATATATATATTCGGGTTAGCATATAGATAACCGCAAATACTTAGGTTATAATTAAAAAACAATAATGCTACATAAAACTATATTTTATAACTAATCTAATTTTATTCTATTCTAGCTTATAATCGTCCTCTAATAAAATAAACAGTGGCCTTACAAAAACATCCCAAGAAACATATTGAATAAAAAGTATAAAAGGAGCCAACACTAGTTGTGATGAAAACAAATATAGCGCGTTGAACCCACTTTGATATACTTTATTCTAAGATGCCCCGTTGAACCCACTTTGATATACTTTATTCTAAGATGCCCCGTTTCAACATGAGCCATTACGGTTAAAACCCATTTGTCTTAGTAAAGAGTAGTAAGACTAGAAAAGCCTTTTACAAAGTCTTCAGAAAATTGTCACAAAAGTACAGTTTTCATCTTAAATCCACTAAGTTTCACAATGCCAAGCTTGTTAGAATATAGCAAAGAGCAAGGAAAGTGGAGGTGTGGGTAAGATAGCACTTGTTGCATAAAGAAATGTTGGGATGGATTAGGGGATCTAATGTTAGGTTTATTATCTAAACTGAAAGGAGTGTGCACTACACAGTAAAGTTGGAAAGTCTCAACAGTCACTATAATAGAGGATTGTAAAAGGTGCATGAAAAAAACTGGAGTGTGGAATCCACAACATATAAAGGAATTGTAAAAGGAGAAGGCTCCTTTTGCTATATTGAACTACTTTCCAAATAGGTTTTTTACATAACACAATAACAAAGGCTATTACATAGTGTTGGATTGATCATTGTTTTATGGGTGACGGGTTGGCACGTTATCCGGTCTGAGGGTCCGGGTCAGATAGGTTGTCATAGACTTTGTATATGTTTGACCGAGTTTCATGGAAATAAAAGTTGAGTGGAGATCAAGGTGCAATGCCAAGAAAATAGGAGCTGATGGTTTAATATGTGTTTTTATTTGCTTTGTTTATTATAAATAGGAGTATTATTTCATTGTTATTTACCCATTTGATTTATCGAATACAGTAGCAAGTTTTCATTCCTTCTCTTCCTACATATTTCATAAACAATTCGTGAGTGAGTGTTGTGTGATTTGTGAGGCCTGAACCAACACATAGAACGGTATGATATTTCAATATTTTATCACTTCCGGGCCTTTCAACTAACATGTGGGTCGTAACGCGCTTGAAATAGGACAGTCCTACTTCTTATACTGGCAAACACATAAATCAAAAGGAACATGTGCGTCATATTATTAGGATGATAATGTTGGTTCAGGCCCCACTCCACACACAACAACTCACGCACGCATGTATATGTAATATATGTGAAGATGGATAACTAGAAGAACCTGACGATTTGCAAATATGAACAGAAAAATGAAAGCTGCTTACATTTTCGAAAAGAGGGTACATGACGAAAAAACGTAACTCTAATAAACAAATAAAGCACATGCAAAATTAAACTTAGTCCACGATCAGCAACGAATTATGACGTTCACCTCCACTACTTTTCCACATAACTTGGTCAAGTTTGACACTTTCTTTATTAACTCATATGGAGAGACATACAACATTCATATCCATAAACTCAGGCAATTCTAGACCAATTCTCCAATAATCACGAGCATAACAGGTGGTAGAATGACGCTTTTATCCCTGATTCATTTGCTCTTTTGACCCGCAACCGGCTGACCCGAATTGAACTCGCAACCTCTCCTCGACCCCAACCACCAAGATTATCCAACAGATAAGATCTCAATAATATTCTTACTGAAAATAAAGAAGATACCATTGTAATACAATCTGGCTCGTTTCAGATAGGCGATTATCTCTTCCTTGACATCCAATTCAACCCTAATCAAAATCAAATCAAGCATACCCAATATACTATCATAATCTACTATATATAGAGGCACAGTGACAATCCAAGTGGCAATTCTGACCCCTTTTTTTCATGAAATGGGTTGATATGGAAATTTTTGCATATGGGTTGTTTTGGATCAACTCAAATTATGCAACTGTTCAACTTGGATCTACTCGAACAGGTTAAAATGGGTCATTCTTATAAAACTTCCTAACTTAAAACAAGTCCAAATGGTCAGCATACCCTGGGCTTTTTTTCGCCGTTGCACCACTACCGCCACTGCCCTCACCACATTTTGTTGTAGACACCACCACCCTGGCACCACCGCGTGTTGTAAAGCCGGCCTTCTTCTATATAATCAAACAATGGATTTAACAAGAAAAAACTCTTTGATTAAAATTAAAGGTACATAAACCTTAAACTATAACTCCCATATATGCTAAACAAACCTTGATGCCTAAGAAACATACATAGACTAGAATCAGGAAACCAAATAATAATAAAACAAAACTAACATAAATCCTAAATCTTCCTACTAAAATAAACTAAACCATTTAGCATCCTCCTACTTTTGAGTATGACAAGATTAGTCCCAACGCTGCGAAGGTTCGCTCAATCTTTCCCAGGTCTAAACCGAATTCAAAAATTGGGGCTTTTTAATTTTTTCGTAATAAAAGTAATTATTTTCCTTATGATCGTAATAGTAAGTTGTCGTACTTAAATTGAAGAATATTCCCATTTGTATCTCCAACTTAAATAGTTAACTGAGTGTGATACTTTGATCAAGTTAGTTAATAATTCGGTTGATAGACAATAACCGTTTAGCATGACACGTTAGTATTTGCAATTTCGTGCTGGATAAGTTGGCGCCTGGAAGTTTAGCTTGCTGCTGAAACCAGTAGACAATTCAAAGCCAACATAACAAAGTGATTTTCATGACAATGAATAAGGGGTATAACATCCTCCTAGAGATGCTATTGAGCATTCACTTCAAACACATTGAGCTTATGTTTGGGTGTCATCACTTCCCGAAAAGATTATGGGATCCACACGTCTACTGATAAACACGACTGCCACCGTCCATTGGTTTAAAATGAAATGGAGTGTGCTTTCACAAGAGTTAGGCTACAAAAATGAGTAGAAATGGTAACACTGAACCACTTTCCAAACAATTAATTTCACAAAAATATATATAAAAAATAATAGGGAAAATACTTCATGATCGATCTAAAACTACAGTCCAGCAAGCAAATTCACCAATTACCATGCATACTGCACGCACGAGAAACTAGACCAGCAAATCTTAAAGCCTGTAAGAATCATGACTCTCACATCTTGTCCAACGGCTCCAACACCCATCATCAGAGATGCTACTGGAACTTGACCATCAGTGGCTCCCAGAACAGCAGCGCTTACGTGCACCACTGTCCCCTTTGCGAGTAGTGAAAGTTTCTCTTCCTCGATCTATACACATTTGTCCATGTTCCTATTCAGATTTGTCCTTAGAAACTAGAACACATACACAATCTTGTGCAGCCATGATGATCAAAGCAGGAAAGGCAATATCGTAAAATAATGATTTATGTCATACGTAGGTGGATAATAAAGTTAAAGATAGTGTGCAATCCACAAGTCCATCATAATGACATTAAAATCAAACATTCAAAAAAAAGATTAAATAGTGATTGTTTAAAATATTCAAGGCTTGTGGAATCCACACGACTTGCCATCATGCACTTGACAATTAGGTGAGGAAAACATCAAAAGGCCATTATAATTTTATAAAGAAACAAAAGCAAGTTTGCACTACCAAAGTACCAATAGTGGAAAGATAAGTACAATATATGAAAGGAGAGCTGAATTCACACAAGCAAACCATATGCAATTTGATGAAAGTGAGTGAGCTCGTTATTTGATATGTCCACCGCCTTTGGCATAAGTAGAGGTACTAATAGTAATTTCAAGTTAAAAAAAGGTATCATATTTTTTAAATCCTTAACTGGGACCAACTTTTATTATATGTCCCATGGCTCCCATAGATAGCACTCAAAAGCAAATAATGACAACTTATGGGAACTATGTGTAGTATATGAAACTAAAAGGCGTGTGCATCGCATATATGCAAGTCGCAAAGGTTATTGCTATACACTCAAGGAGCCATGAAATACACACCATAGCCACTACTTTATCAGTGAGCCATATAATCATAGCCACTACTTT
Source organism: Scalesia atractyloides (assembly GCA_947069175.1). Classification (NCBI taxonomy): domain Eukaryota; kingdom Viridiplantae; phylum Streptophyta; class Magnoliopsida; order Asterales; family Asteraceae; genus Scalesia; species Scalesia atractyloides. The sequence goes on from CAMTDV010000011.1 coordinate 36,256,902, forward strand.
ATTGTTGGAATTCATTAGACATTGCAGCGGAATTAAGATTAATATTTGAACTGGTATTCTTGGTATACAAGAAGAATTATATGCAGAACAGAGAATGAAAGGAAACAAAGAGAGAATAAAGGACAATTCGAGTGGAAACAGAAATTGTCTTGGTGCCGGACATCATTGCCGGTTATAACATATATATATGAGATGTTTGGCGGTTAAAAGTGGCGGGAATAACTGTCGTTTGAAACGGTGTGAACCTTCACCTTTAACCGACATATCTCTACGGTTATAAGTTATATTACATATCTTGTATAAGTATCATACTGTAATAATAATAACAATAATAATAATAATAATAATAATAATAATAATAATAATAATAATCGGAGATAACTAAGTTTACAGAAGTGGATGATGACGACGATGATGATGACGACGGTGGTGATAATGATGGTGATGAAGAATTTGTGTTTTCGGGTAGAAGCAGAAAACAGAAAAAGAAGCCTCGCGAAACGAAGAAGGTTGTATATACTGAAGACGATGAAGGTGATGACGATGTTTGGCGGTTAAAAGTGGCGGGAATAACCGTCGTTTGAAACGGTGTGGACTTTCACCTTCAACCGACATATCTCTACGGTTATAAGTTATATTACATATCTTGTATAAGTATCATACTAATCACATAATAATAATAATCGGACATAATTAAGTTTATATAACTTATATATCCCCCTAAACTTGATTATGCTTAGAAGCATGCATGAGAACACTCTGATTAGCTTCGTCCACAGCCTTCGTAGCTTGTTTGAAATCGAAACAACGTCGTTTCTTCTGCTGTTTCTTCAATCCTTCCCAGTCATTTCCTGCAAACAAGGCATAGTGTTGGATTGCTTCTTCATCTTGAACATCTCCGTCGCTCTTTCTTCTTTCACGACGGGAATCAGACGGACCTTCATCATGTTCAACCATCTCCTTATCTATCACCCTTCCTTGCACTATTTTGAACTTATAATAATAGACTTGGACATTGAGATACATTGCGTACATAATCCTCATTAACTCACTATCATCGTATTCATATCCCATATCTTTTGCTACTACAGCCCAGAGATTTTTATCGGTAACATTTCTATACCCTCCATCTCGTTTGACCATCATATATAGATCAAGCAAACCAATTTTCCCGTTATCAGTTGTGTACGGAGGAATAGGTCGAGTAGAGATTCCAAGTTTAATGTTTATTAACCATCTTAACATTTCTTCAAACTTGATCTCTAATCCGTGTTTATATTTAAACACGATTCCTCATCTTCTAACATGTCTAACAGTGATTTGCATTGAGAGAAATCTTGAAACTCCATGGCTTGTATGATCATTACACTCCAATCGGGTTCTTGTGAAGATAATGTAAGTCTTCAAAATACGAATTGAGATAATTCTCTTTGTATTCATCGTTTGTTGCACTTTGATCGACCACTCTTTGTTTTTCTCTCATACCAATTTCTTCTTCTCGGGTTAATCCAGTTATTTCATTCACAGTGTTTGTAATCGGTGCAGAAAACATGGGATAAATTTTGCATGTATCTCCAGATTTCTTAACCGTATACCCTTGTAATATAAGTTGATCCATGCTTAACACATTGCGATCAAGTCCGGTCTATAAAATACGCTTTGTATACATAGTGTTTCATTCCTTGATTTAACCTCTACCACCCCTATACCTCGGATAAACATAAAATTATCTTCCCCTGTTTTCGTTTCTACCCGAATCAAGTGTTTAATCCGTTTAAACACATTAAGATTTTCGGCAAAATGATGAGTAAAAACTGTACTTACATACCATATGTCACCCCATTGTCCGCCTTCGGTTCCGGTAACAATCAGTTCTTGATGGTGAACTACTTCATCATTTTGTTGTTGTATTCCGGTATTGATCGCTTGTCTGATTAACTGAGTGGCCTCATCGTTTTCTTTTGCTTTGCAGGAGTAGATCCGGTGTCCGGGTTCATGACAGTAGTAACACAATCTAACATGTGAAACTTTCTTCTGACTTTCAGGTTTTTCATCGGAACAATGTTGGCATGGTATCATTGATGACGTCGGACGGATTTCTTCTTCCTTGTTAATTGTGGCTCTAATACCATTGTGTTGGAATTCATTAGACATTGCAGCGGAATTAAGATTGATTCATGGTATACAAGAAGAATTATATGCAGAACAGAGAATAAAAGGAAACACAGAGAGAATAAAGGACAATTCGAGTGGAAACAACAAATTGTCTTGTTGCCAGACATCATTGCCGGTTATAACATATATATACGAGATGTTCAGCGGTTAAAAGTGGCGGGAATAACCCTCGTTTGAAACGGTGTGAACCTTCACCTTCAACCGACGTATCTCTACGGTTATAAGTCATATTACATATCTTTTATAAGTATCATACTAATCACATAATAATAATAATCGGACATAATTAAGTTTATATAACTAATATTTATCAATGAACCATATAAAACTGTTAATTCATCTTTCCACTTTCCTGCATCTGAAATTTTCAGTTGTATTAGTTTGGTGATATGATACCCCATGTATTTGAACCAACCAAACAAAAGTAACTAGGATAGAAAGAGACACAACTTAAAACACGCATAAGTTTCGATCCATTTGGAGTTGCATCAAAGAATTGACATGACAAAAGCAAGTGGGCTAGAAAAGGGCCCAACTTAAAACATGCATAACTTTTCTTCTGTTAACTTATGATCTGTCTGTAAAATGTAGACAAAAATGTTGCAACTCCAGATGGATCAAAAGTTATGCCCATTTTAAATTTGGGTCCCTTTCAAGCCCATTTGATTATGTCCAGTTATTCTTGGATGAGCTTTGTATCATGATGTCATGCCCATAACTAAAACCGAACTCATCCCTAGTTCGGTTATCACCATCATAATCTTACACCCTAAGGAGGAACCAGATCATACTAACAAAGATGTCGAACTCCATGGCTGCGTCTCTGACTGGATTCTCTGTTGGCCTGTCTGCCATCACAGGTATTTCATTCATGTTTTCCATTATGATTAAACAGAACTGATCAACATGTGGTATCAGAGCGTATGTTGATGAATCAGTTCTTTTATGTATCCATTATTCTGGGATTAAAATCTGGAAAACATAAATTTTGAACTTGATTACTTTTCCGAAATCACATAACTTGTGAGTTAAAATATTCGGAGTTTATTATTTAAACGGATGTTTAATCACAACCGAAATACCACTATTCCGAGATTTACATAATATATTAAAGTTTCAGTTTTTGGATTCAGGAATTTGGTTTTAATTTTTTTAGGGTTCATCATTATGTTCTTATGAAATTCGAAAAATTCCTATATTTTGGAATGAAATTTGGATTATTGGGTGTTTTTTTCCTATTTTGATCTATTTTATCTACTTAAAGTTATTCGAAATCTGTTATTATTGTAAATAAATATAATTTTTATATTAATGAGATAAATCTAATCAGCACTAAAATAGGAAACAAATTATCCCATAATCCCTTAATTTTTGAATTTCAAACTTATCACAACTAACTGCCATGATTAGAGATTTCGAAATCTTGCAGGATAAGATTCAAATGGATCCGAGACCCATTCGAGATACCTCATCTCGGACTAATCAGAGATTCCGAGATGCCCATCTCGGACTAATTAGAGACTCATCCGAGATGACCATCTCGGACTAATCAGAGTTTATCCGAAATGCCCATCTCGGACTAACTTGAGTCTCATCAGAGATGCATATCTCAGACTAACTTGAGTCTCATCCGAGATGCATATCTCAGACTAACCTGAGTCTCATCCGAGTTGCATATCTCGGACTAACCTGAGTCTGATCCGAGATACATCTCTTGGACTAACCTGAGTCTCGTCCGAAATGCATATCTCGGACTAACTTGAAAACTTATCCGAAATGACCATCTCGGTCTAATCAAAAACTCATCCGAAATGTCCATCTCGGACTAATTGGAGTCTCATCCGAGATGCTCATCTCGAACTAATCCGAGATGCAAAATTTTATCCGAAATCTCATTACTAAATTAGGCTATTATTGTGAACTAAATTTTAGCTCGGGGCTCCGCCTCGAACCCCATGCTAACATGGGGTTTGCTATTAAATAAATGGTTTTATAAATACCTAATTAATTATAATAAGATATTTTTTTACAAAACCAAATAGCTTAACTTGAATGAGCTTCTGATGTATCACTTCTGCCCAAAGGTGATTTGATGCATCTATTTATTGTTCAAGTATTACAAAAGCTATATTAATTATGCATTATAAACGTGAATGTCTTATTTCTAGCCAAAGCTGATCTAATTCATTCATGTCTAGCATAATTAACAAGTGCATAATTAAAGTGATTGTCTCATTTCTGGCCAAAGCTGATTTGTCACAATTACTTTGCACACATGCTTAGATGATTACACTTCTGGCCAAAGCTGATTTGTCTTCATTTAAGTAGAATTTTCAAATAAGTCTATTATTTTGATGTTAGTAATAGACATATCTCAACTTCTTCAAATAATGATCCTCACATTAATGATCCTTCATTAATCTTCTATCTTATGATCATATTTTGTCTGCCTTATCTTTAACACCCCTAATATATTTTGCTCTATTTAAAGTTTCTATAAGATTGGCTCTTGAATTAAATTCTCGATTATCCCTTACGACACGATAATCCTATTGCTCTCTCCTGATAAAAGTGCTACAGAAGCAAAGTAGAGTATGATGAATAGGATAAGTCGAACATGATGTCTCTTATGATAATCAAGAACTCATTTAACATAATTTCTATCACTAAAGTTATTCCAGATTATGTTTTTCCTAAGACTAATCTAATTTTATGGAATAATCAGAGGAACTCCTAAGGTGCATGTCTTCATTTCAAATTCGAAACTATAAAGGTTAAATGGTATCCGTGAATAAATCATAATGTACAATACCATGACCCATAAAATATAGGGCTTGCGCATGGAAATTAGTACATTTTTTCCGGTGCATTACTACTAACTTTTTCACTAGTACACTTTGATGCCTTATAAATCAACTGTAACACTCAAAAGTACCAAAGAAAAATGAGCGTGTTGATCAGCAACATACGTACAGGAAAAGAAATGCCTAAAACTGGAAAATACGATGTAATTCACCTTACTACCACTAAAACCTAAAAGAGGATACTTCTAAGGTTCATAGACAATATACAAGTAGTAATTCCAACTTTAAGGTTCTTCAAGGGAGAAACTCATTACCTAATTATGCCATTAGGTATAAGCAAAGAGATTATCCATAATTCAAAAGAACAGTTGGATAAAATAGGTAGTCGCCTTTTAATGATCTTTAAGTCCGATAATTTTAATATTCCAATTAACACCTGATAAGTTGACTCTAGTTCTAAATGTTTCCTTACTAGAATTCAACAAATAACTAACATGAGAGTTAGTGACAAAATTAAATGTCAAGGCTATAAGAACCATGAAAAGTTGTCTTCTAATTATGCTTTATGATACATTACATATTCTGGAAATTAATCAGAATTTAGTATCAATATTAAAACTATATTATGACAGTTGTGAGGTTTGCATAGTCAACATAAAGTCACACTTACCTTAAACTCTCATATTATTTGTTCTCAATATTTGAATAGAAACATTAATAAGATGAAGCTAGATGATAACTTACACTTTCACAACTTTTGTTATCATGAAAATGAGAATTTGACAAAAGGAAATGTGATCTATAAATTTCATCCATTGTAACCGTAATTCATGAGAAATCATGACATAGTTAGTGAGGATGATTTTTTCATCTAATCTCATTCTACGTGATTTTAAATCATGATGTTAAAAGCCCTAAAGTATTATTTGGCTTAAGGAATAAGTATGGGTTCACTATAAGTTATATTTCATTGACATTCGTGAAACTTATTCAAAATGTAATATTCAGACATAATTCATTTATCAATTAAAGACTATCCACTTGTATCTAAATTTGTCTCATATGGCACAAATCCTTAAAGAAATCTATTCATATATATAATTAATAAGATTTCTATTAAATATGTCCCTAAGTTTCTTATGACATCTGGACATTAAGGAAATCAAGTAAAGTCTAACATATAAATGATAGGTTCCCACGTCACCTACCTCATTGAAATTTCTCTTGTAGCAATTTTAGAGATATCAAAGATCAGTGGGAGCAATAAGTGTCTTAATTAAAACTTGCAAAAGTTGCAAGGTGGGGGAGTGAAAACTTCACATCACTTCAATTTACATCTCTTGTACAAGACACTGCTCCATTTTGGCACTGTTTCATCAAAACTTGTCTCCTTAAAAACTAATGCTACTCTTACAAAAATTTCATTGTTGCTTAATTGTGGGCACACTTAGATTTCTTACCTAAACTAATATAATCCTCAACAAGAGAAACTACAACGAATAACGTCATTAATTTGTCTCTCTATTAGAATATGTTGGTCGTTAAATATTGACACTAAGCATGTTTAGTTCCTAAAGACTTCTAAGGTCAGTGAGAGCAATAAAGTCTTTATCATGACTTGCAAGGAATACAACAGGTGGGGGAAAGAGAGTCATTAAATTTTACTCTGAATTTAACTCCGTTTACACCTCTTGTACATCATACTGCACCAACTCTTACACACTTAGAATCCTGAAAATGATAGCAACCTAACCAAAAGCTAATCCACAAAATTGAAACTTCCAATAAACCCAATAATCAACTCAGGAGGTCATCTAGGTTTAAAAACCTACTAACTTTGATGATTACATAACCTCCCTAACTAATGTTGAAATGGATTTTGGAAAAGTTTACTGATCCTATCTCTTCTAATTAAACCATTAGCATCAATCAATCTTTCTCAATGGAATAAAATTGTTTTATAGTAAAACTGATTTTATGTGTTCGAATAACGTTCGGGCTTTGATTGAATTGTCTAAGAGTGTTCATGATCAAACTAAATACGACTATAAACGTTAAGACACTAAGATGCATGATTGATTGTCAAAGGTTTACTTAGGAAGAGATAATTATCAAAGAATTTTCTTACCAATATTACAAAAGGTTATTTGAGGATCATCACTGTTCTGGTAGCTTATAACAATTTAGAGCTACATTAGCTGAACATTAAAACAACTTTCCTAACAACTGGCTGACATATTTACATGTTCATAAAACAACCTGAAAGTTCTAAACTTAAGGTTAAAGAACAGTTTATCTATAAGCTGATAAAATCCATGTATGGGTTAATGCAAACATTATAATGCGAGGAAATCTTAACACAATTATTTTCATCAAGAACCAAGTGGATTAATTTACCTACCTCAAAATGAGTGGGAGCAACTAAAATAATTTATTCTATATAAAGATGACATTCTTTTGACAAGTATATGTTACATAAGTCAAAGCACTGTTAAAAACAAACTTTGAAATAATAGATCTCAGAGATATCTCTTATGTAATAGATATCATAAAATACCGAGATAGACCCAATGAGACATTATTTCCGTTCCATAAGTTTAACTATAAATGGGTCCTTATATATGCAACAAACAATACTGCTCTCCTTTAAAGGATAATAGGGTAAATGAGATTATTTCCTTACGCTTCATTAATTAGAAGCCTTATGTAGTTTAAGTCTGTACTCGTTTAGATATTACTCACATTGCAACACACTAGATATATCTAGATTAATGTGAAGCATCTTATGGAGTATTAAAATATCTATAAAGGAAACGAGAGACTATAATTTAAAGAAGAAGTCAAAACTCAAACCGGTTAATTACTCTAACTTTATAATATTCAAAGATGACAAAATGTAATTTCGGGGCATATCCTTATGTCAGCAGACAAAAACCTATCTCATGGAGGAGTCATAACCTAAGATATAATGACATAATATGTTGTTGATCACAAAGCAATAGTCACTAAATGTTGTTGAAAATTTATCAGTGGACTCATAAATTTATTAACTCCATGTTAATTATATATTGAAGACTTATTGTGAGGTGCTGCATTAAATTTCGATACAAAATTAATTATTCGTTTATGAACGAATTGAGGAAACTAAATCTTTGTATCGAATGCATTCATGATATGCTTAAGGATCCTATAACTGAAAGTCTATCACCCATAACTATTATGAAGCGCTTATAATAATGACGGGTTTATTGATGACTATGTACAATTGCATATCGTATGAATGATTAATTATTAATTTTCTTCATCGGTTTGATTTTGTATGTCTCTAACATATGTTCTGCCGGTATAATGACATATAGACAAATATAAATACAAATCACATTAAAGGGCTTACTTGCGTATTCTGATCATAACTGTTAGGTTTTAAATTGAGGCTGTAGTATGATTAATGGGGGTCCAGAGTCGAATGATGATTCAATGGTTGTATTTCTCTGCTACGGTTCTTGGTTTAAAGCTAAAATGAGTATTAACTCTGATCAGACTAATCTAATACTCATGATAAATGATTAATCGGCTAAGTGGGAGAATGTAAGATTAAATATATTACATTTATAATATTTAATCATGTAGTCATTATAATCATTTATGTTATATTAGATCAAAATAATATTAATCCTATTATATATTAGTTGGTAATTGTTGATGGACCATATTACCCTTATTAACTAATTAGGGTTTCCTTCTGGGTGTATATATAAGGAGATGATTAGAGAGATTTAGGGTTAACCACTTTTACATAACATCATCATTATTATCGCCCACCTCTTTCTCCATAACCAAAACCGAATTCATCCCTAGTTCGGTTATCACCGTCATAATCTTACACCCTAAGGAGGAACCAGATCATACTGACAAAGATGTCGAACTCCATGGCTGCGTCTCTGACTGGATTCTCTGCTGGCCTGTCTGCCATCACAGGTATTTCATTCATCTTTTCCATTATGATTAAACAGGACTGATCAACATCATGCTCTCATATTTACTATCCAAAGCAATATGCAAGTTCCCACAGAAGTAACAAGACCTGTCAACCATTAAAGAAATTATAGCATCAAAGTACTATTCTTATGACCCTATTCTCAGCTTCTGCTTATTACTAGTTGGTTTCTTTTCTTCACTGTTTGTTTAGTTTGTAGTGAACACAATGATGATCTCTACCGGATTAAAGCCCATTAACACTAGCATACCTACAAGATTTAGTGGAAGTCGATTTAGTGGAAGTCCACAAGTCGTGTTGCTTTACACCTGCAAGCCAACCCTTGCAATATGCCATGAATATGCTCTTTTCAAGCAGAATCACTTTGTCAACAGTAGCTTATTCGCTAAACAATATAGAGGCAACTATGTATCAGAATTCTGCTATGATTCGACGGTTTTTCAAGTTGGAATACAAACCTACTGTAAGAGAAATAATCATGGTATATGTGCACCTGGTGGTTTGGCTGCTTCCTGCTCAAAAACATACAACAACACACAGTTAGAAAAAAAAAGTTTAAGAACTTAGGCATATTCTATGAAAAGAAAAGAGTGCAGCCTAACCAATATCATAAAAAGAATAACAATAAATAAAAAAAATAATTGAAGATCGTGGAATCCACACGACGCCCACAATCTTTTCAATATAAAAATGAAACAATATAAAACTGAAAATGAAGTGTGCAGCCCACACCACCCACAACATAAAGAAGTATTGTAGAAGGAGATGGCCCCTTCTCTAATACATTCAAATACTTTTCCAAACAATAGCTTTCAGACAAAAAAAATAAACAGTGGCCTCACATATAGCATCTTAAAAAATATAGAACATATTGACAAAAATAGAACAAGCCAACACTAGGCGTGATAAAAACAAATATCACGGCTGAACCCACTTAATTACTTTTTTTTCCTAAAACGACCAGTTTTAACCTGTTCCGTTTTGGTAACCAAATTGATATTTTTTAGTGCGGCATGTTTTGACCCGTTACCTAACCCTTTTTCCCAGGTTTTGCAATAAGTAATAAGAATTGAAAAGTCTTAATTGCACATAATTAACTACATGTTTCTTCTTTAACTCGCTTTCACAACGCCCAAGCTAGTTAGGATATAGCAACTAGTGAGGAAAGTGGAGACATGTGTAGGATAGCATTTGTTGCATAAAGAAATGATGGGATGAATTAGGGGATCTAATGTTAGGATTATTATCTAAATTAGGAGTGTGCACTACACACTAAAGTTGGAAACTTTTAACAATTACTATAATAGAGGATTGTGGAAGATGCATGAAAAAGAATGGAGTGTGGAATCCACACCACCCACAACATGAAAATGAATTGTAAAAGGGTAAGGCTCCTGTCCTATATTTAACTACTTTCCAAACAGTTGTTTCAGGTAACAGAATAAGCAATGCTATTACATAGGAGGATAAGATACTTCAATAGTTTATCACTTCCGGGTCGTTCAATGAACTCGTTGTTTGTAATTCGCTTGGAATTAGATCGCAGATAACTCGAGAAAATTCAGTGGAGCTAATTTGGCTAGAGCTAGTTGGTTGTACAAATTTTGGAGCCGAATATGAGTCAACTTTCAGCTCAAATGGGAGATTACGAGCCAGCTTGGCTCATATAAATATATACTCGCAACCAGGATGATGTTCACTCAGTTCCGCTCGCTCATGATGCAGGATGATAGGGCATAAATAATATTCTTACTAAATATAAAAATAAAATATTGTTGAGATGCCAAAATTTGGCATGTTTCCAATTGGTGGTTATCTATCCTGTGATGTGCGGTTCAACCCTAGTTATCACCACCTCCGCTTGTCACCGCTAAGCCAACATTAAAAATTATAGCAATTAAATCCATTTTGATAGTTCTTAAATAAACCATTCATTTCAACCCAAGCCCATTTTCATCAAAACCCATTTTTAACCGAACCCAGTTTGACCCAACTCGTTTTGACTTGTTACCCGACCCATCCCTTGCCAGATTTATATGTAGGAAACTATCATGGTAATTGACCCGGACACACTTTGACCCAAATTCGTTTTGACTTGTTACACATCCCATCCTTTGCCAGACTTATATGTAGGTAACTATTATGGTAATAATATAGTTTCTACTTTATGCTAATATGATTTCATATAGATATGGCAACACAAAAATGATTTTAAAGAGATTTTAGATAAATGTTTCTGATGTACTTGAGATAAGCCCTTGGATCACTTAAGTTCACTCCAAGGGGGAACTGGAATTCACAAAAGGCTCAAATCTAAACAACATGCATGTCATACTAAACATGTCAAAAGTAGGAAAACTGTTGAATGTAACACTACAGTCCAATAGAACCAATCCACTTGGTCAGTCCAAAAGTAATAGCCATAGCCATCCAACCACCAACCAGAATCCTCAAACAAGATTTCAACACTGGAGTCCGCCCTAAAACAGCGCTATCCACCCAAAAACCACAAGCGCCAAGCTCACAATGGCTACAACCACACCAAGCCTCACTGTGTGGTTCACTATAAAAGCAGCAATAAGTAACGGCATGATGGCCCCTAACATAAAAGCAAGAGCTGATGCTGCAGCCGCCTTGATGGGATTCGGTAATGATTCCTTCTCACTAATCTCCTCATCGTTGTTTCCAGCGGTTCTGTTGTCTCTCTTCATCTGAGCCACCTCAACGTCTAGTTGAGAGTAGACCGAAACAAACTCACCAATCGCCATGCTGCATGCTCCAGCAACTAAGCCAGCAAACCCTGTAACAATCATGGCTCGCACGTCATGTTTTACAGCTCCGACACCCATCATCAGGGATGCTACAGATACTAGACCGTCAGTGGCTTCAAGAACGGCCGCACGCAGCCACTGTCCCCTTTGTGAGTAGTCAACGTCTTCCACTTGCTCATGCTGTTCGGTTTTGTCCACAGAAACCGGAATGTACGTCATTTTGTGCAGCCATGTTGGTGGAAGAAAGAAAGATGATTGAGCAAAGAATGATAAAACGAACTAACTTGAGTTATATATATAGGAGAAGGTTCATTTGAAAAAAATTTAATGTGAGAAGAAAAAGAAGAAATGACATAATGGTAAAACATTAAATAATTTATAACTCCTCTCGTTAATTATGTTATCTCTCTTTAATAAAACAAAAAACATTATATCCTACACATTTCAAAATTTATCCTACATATATCTTATACTTATTAGAATTTACCCTACACACATGTAAAAATACCCTACACCTTTCAAATTTATCCTACACATACTAAAATTTATCCTACAAATGTCGAAAATTGTCTTTCACCATAAATTATTTTATCTTGAAAAAGTATATTAAAAAAATGAGTTACAAGTTTAAGTAATTAGCTAATTAATGACAATTATATATTTACCTATATGTCATTTTTCATAATATTAAATACACACATTAAATGAAGGAAATGGAGAATTTCTATTGGTTTAAAAGTTATTCTTACAAAAATTTTCTTCTCATTTGAACTCTTCACCACATATATATATGAGTCCCTTATATATATAGATGAAAGATAAAACGAATACCTACTTGAGTTGAGAAAACTCAAGAAAACCCTATATAACATTTTTATTTTTTTATAAAAAAATAGGGGAATGTAACATTAATGTACTTGAACATTTTTATAAATAAAATGTAAAAAGCGCCTACTTGTTTTTTTCTAAAATGTTCAAAATTTGTATGTTACATTTTTTTGGACATATGTATTATGTAACATGAAATTTTTAACATTTTTTTTAAAATAAACCACTAGGCTTTTTTGTATTTCTTTTATAAAAATGTTCAAATATATGTATGTTACATTTCCTAATTTTTTAGAAAAAAATAAAAATGTTACATGGGTTTTTACAAAGTTTTTTGAGTTTTCTCAACTAAAATGTGTTTTTATTTTATCCTTCTCCTATATATATATAGAGAGAGAGTATGTGTTAAGTGGTGAGTAAAGTTAAAAGATAAGTGTGCAAACCACAAGCCCCTCATAATGGTAATTAAATAAAGCACCTAAATATACATATTGAATCGTGTACGCATAATCATGAACATAAATAAAAAACAGTAGACTCGATGTGTGATAGGGTGACAACGTTTGCGACTGCAAGATAAATAAAAGATTATTAATTGGCTCAATCTATTCACACACCCATGCTGCCTATTTAGACACTCATGGGCCCTAGACGGGTCGTCTAGGCCTAGACGGCCCGTATAGCACTGATTTTGAGGAGTTAGCAAGTACCTGGAAGGGCTCATAAATTTTAGTGTTTAGACGGGCCGTCTGGCTTTGACGACCCGTCTAGGATGTTGTGTTTTTTTTGTTGGAAAAGGGGTGTTTTGGTGGGGAGATTGAAAAATAGTGTTTTAGTGAGGTAAATTGGTTGTTGTTGGAGGTTGATTTTTTTAGGTGTAATTTTAGGTTTTTAAAAAGTTTTGTTTGTTGTACAAAAAGTGAGTTATGTTTTTCATCGTTTATATATTAATTGTTTTACATTATATTTTAAAAAAAATATATAATACTAAAATTTAATATTGTTTTCAACATTTTAAGATGAATGCAACAAGTGTATGTTGTTTCCGTATTACATTTCAATGTCGATTTAACACAAACAATCATCAAGTAATCGAATAACTGAAAACAAAGTAATATAACATATATAACATAAATTTGTACAACCAAAACAATATTTATCTATACAGCTAAAAAGTAAATACAAAATGTCTATGCATATGAGTCGGCCTCGGAGTCGGGATCGGGATCTGGCTGCTGCTGCTGATGTGGTGCCCGAGGTGGTGGGAACGATATGGTAGGTAACCCTCTCTCTCACGTCTATCCTGCATCTCCGAACCACCCAGCCCATGAGATCCATAAGCATGTCGACGTCGGCTCGTAAGCGCGGGTATGCCGCAACCCCGGGGCATGACCTGGAAGGACGTGCTGCGAAAACAGAGGCGCCCCGTGAGGTGGTGGTGGCGGTGGCGGTGCCGGTCCGTCAACATCAACCGGAGGGTCCTTGACTACCGCTGCCTCATCTGTCGGCGGATGGACTGGAGCAAAGTGATCGGGCAGCGGCTCTAGAATCCATGGCTCACCTTCGCGGGTTTTAAACCGCTCGCCTAGCACGCCAAACCTCTTCACCAGCCTCATTCCTCGCAAGGTCAGAAAACCCATCCGCGTGGACGGTATGGCCGGATGCAAGTGCGGGTCCGACTCCGGCACAACACCAACGACCGGGCAATGACGATGGCGTACGCCCCGCCGTACAAAAAGCCGCGCTCCTGCCAGTGATGGGCGGAGGCGAAGTACTGGGTGAGACCGTGCGCAAGTGCGCACGGCCTCCTGTTCAAAAGGCAATAGAAAAAAATAAGTCGGTGCTCGTACATCACTCACGGCTTTGTCCGCGAGCGGTAATAGACGTAGCGAGCATCCGATGTAAACGGAAATTAATTCATAGCGACAATAATCAAACAATTAACGTAATAAACATACGTACCTGTACAATGGGTCGGCAACGTGAGAAATCCTCCCATTCGCCCTGACATGCTCCCAAGTGTCAGAGCCGCGACCACCTCCCAAAAGCCCAAAAGAGTAGCTCTATCCACCACCAAAAGACCCTCCGTATATACATTGGTGGCAATCTCCCCCTGGAAGTATATGCCGCTATGAACGGCAAACTCCGCAAGCGTCATCGAACGCCACACACTGGCCAGCCTAAATGAAACCTCCGGCGGAGGGGAAGGACCCTGTGGTTGGGGAGGTGGCTGGTCGACCCGTGGAGGGTGGAACGTGAAGGTGGACCGAAACTCGACGAGCAGCTCCCTGTAAGTCGGCATGCCGGCCAGGTCAAACAGTCGGTGCCACGGGGAATCAACGGGAATGAAGAATCGAAGTCTAGGCGTCTCCCCAATCGCCTCGATCGTGTCCCAGTCGACCGCTGAGTGCGATCTGACCTGCATCCGGCGTAGCTTGCCACAAAATCGGGAGGCCTCGGTGTCGGGCGGGAACTCAAGGTATGGGTGGCCGTGGAGCGGATCCACCGGCGCTGCCGGGGCCCGTCACGGACCATGCGGATGTGGGTCCCCGTGTATCGGATCTCCAGTCTCGTCCTAACACGAATAAAACAATAAATTATAAAAGAAAAAAATAATTTTCAAGGTCGTCTACCGGGGTCGCCTAGGTCTAGAAGCCCCGTCTTGTTCATCAGAAATCCCAAATACATCACCATAACAGCGCATTTACCCCAAAATCTTTCAAATTCACAAACAATCTACATTCTAAATACATAACATATTAAAGTTTATTTAAGTATAGTTGAAAACACTCACCGGAGAAGCTTGATTTTGCAAAAATACGGCCCGGAATACGGTAGAATACGGCAGGATACGTATGCGTGTGTGGGGTGAGTGTGTTTGTGTCGTTTGTCTCTGATCGTCTAGGCATTCAGACATATACGAGGCCTAGACGGGTCGTCTAGGCCTAGACGATCCGTATGGAATAAATGTTAAATTACCATTTTACCCCTGAACTGCGCCCGTCTAGGCCTAATTCAGGGGCAAAATGGTAATTAACCAGCTGAGTGCCCATCTAGACCCTGACATTATGACCGTTTTGCCCCTGGTTTTGGCCTAGACGGCCAAGAACCCGGAGGTAGAATGGTCTTATTGCTAGACGAAGACGGGGGGCGTCTAGGTCTAGACGACCCATATATATACATTTAAATTTTTTTTGGTATAACTAATAGTATTTTATTTACTTAATTTGAACTTTGATATAAGCCGACATTCTACCGGTGCACCAAAGGCATAGCAAATAAACCATATAAAGCATATCTAAAAACCAACAAACTCCAGGTATTGACAAACTGACAGCAATTAAACTCTCCGAGCTCGCACATCCCACCGTCGCCACCGGTACTATCGACATTTCGTCGTTTGCCGGTGCCGACAGTTGGACGTGAGAGCTCAGAGAGTATAATTGCTGTTGTTTGTCAATACCCGTAGTTTGTTGGTTTTTACATGGGCTTTGTATCTAAAAACCAACAAACTCGGGTGTTGACAAACAGCCGGTAATCATAGTATCCGAGCTCTCACGTCCAACAGTCGCCACGTGCAGTATTGACATTTCGTCATCTGCCGGTGCCGACGGTTGGACGTGAGAGCTCGGAGAGTATAATTACCGTCTGTTTGTCAATACCCGAAGTTTGTTGTTTTTAGATACAAAGCTTTGTGTGGTTTAATTGTTGTGTCTTGGGTGTATTGAAGGAATGTCGGCTTATATCAAAGTTCAAATTAAGTAAATAAAATCCTATTAGTTATACCAAAAGTTTTTTATTGTATTAAAAAATCTTTGTATTATTTATACAAATAAATTGAATTAAACATAAAAAAGATAGAGCCATTGTTCTTGCTTTGTTGACCGTGGTTGACCAGGACTAATCATCGTCTGAGACTCGTTAGGTGTTGTAGAAACACCTGAAATAAGTTCAACAACATATCACTATGTTAAACCACAACACACTCTATTACGCAAACAAAAACCATATATTTAAAAATGACAGTATTTTTCATTTACCTGCATTTACTCCTCGACTTTCCCTTCTGACGTGTAGTCGATTGAGATACAAATTTGCACGCTGGAAACCGTCCCTCCAATACTTTTTTCCAAAATATATAAGGTTGATCTCCATCGAGTAAATATGTTTTTAACTCACTATGAAACCTCAGGCGCTTCTCAAACCATCTCAGCGAGATACGGATTGCCTGCGTATGGGGGTGCCTCACCACCATATCCTCCACCATCACGAATAATGTCTTGTACATTAGACACAACCTCCTCTTGGTCGTTAGAATTGGGAACACCGCTCTCCCCCTAACAACGATATCACCGTTAGTAAATAATTAAAACAACTAGTTTAACCTAATAAGGTTACCGTATTGACTTCAGGCACCCATGACCCGTCCCAGTTTAATGACATTTCACCACCTTTGGATGATATCAGATGAAGTAATATAAGCCAAAGTTAATGACAAGGAGAATTCCAACAACGAATTGAAAGTTTTACGCGACATCAAATGCTCTGCATGGGTCTATTTAACAAAGAAATAGATGCCCTGTCTAACGCCTAGACAGGGCGTATCACTTTACTACTTTTCCGACATGCATTGAATGATATCAGATGAAGTACTATAAGCCAAAGAAGAAGTCGGAGAGAATTCTGACGACAAATCAAAAATTCTGCAACACAAATGCTCTGCATGGCTCTATTGAAGAAGGTTATATACGTCCCGTCTAGACCTAGACGGCGCGTATCACTTTGCAACTTGACTGACATGCATACAGAGCACAACCTTCAAGACATCTCGTCTAGCCCTAGACGCCCCGTCTTGACCTGGTCGTCTTATACTCCGTCTATTGCTAGACGCCCCGTCTGATGTGACTGATTTGACGTCGTACGGGCAAGGAATGTGGTCGGAAATAAACAAACCCTAGATGCCCCGTCTAGATCTAGACGATCCATCTAAAGGGTGTCTAAATAGGCAAGTGGGTGTGTGAATATATAGATCCTATCAATTATCATATCTTTTAATCTTCTGGGAGACCACATATAACTAAACTGTTGTTATTGGCCCCACAGATAAGACTTGAAGCAATTACAAAATATTAGAGTTCTTTATTATACGAAGATATAGGACATGTGCACTAAATACACAAGATCTAGATGTTATCCTTCCCAGTGAAGAATTCAAACAAGAAGAAAAATTTTATAAGGGAATAAAAATAATAATTTTTAAACCAATAGAAATTCTTCATTTAATGTGTGTGTTTAATATTATGAAAAAGGGTATATAAGTAAATCTATAATTGTCATTAATTAGCTAATTAATTAAACTTGTAACTCGTTTTTTAATATACTTTTTCAAGATAGAATAATTTATGGTGAACGACAATTTTTGGTATGTGTACGATAAATTTTATTATGTGTAGGATAAATTTTAGTATGTGTAGGATAAATTTTGAAATGTGTAGAGTAAATTCTGATAAGTATAAGATATATGTAGGATAAATTTTGAAATGTGTAGGATAAAGTGTTTATTTTATTAATGAGAGATAACATAATTAACGAGGGAGTTATAAACTATTTAATGTTTTACAATTATGTCATTTCTTCTTTTTCTTCTCACATTAAATTTCTTCTCAAATGAGCTTTCCCCTATATTATATATATATATACATATATATATATATATATAAAGATATGTGTGTATGTATGTATATATATGTATTTATATATAGGTAGAGTTTCCTGTAAAAAAGATAAAAGTGTGAGAATGATAAGAAAGATTTCGGTGGTGACACATGTCCCTTCTGATTTTGGTAGTTTAAGGGTATAATTGTAATTTAACTAATAAAATCTAATTAAAGAATGAATATTTGCAACCGAATTTTGGCAGTAATTTTAGGGAATTTGAATTTTAATTTGTTTTTGAATTTACTGATCATATTCGACACCGTATCATAACGAAAAATTTATTTATAGCATCTTGATCATTTTTTCATTCACGGTTATGAGATTTACAGATCATCTTCGAAAACATATACATTAACATCTCGATCGATGGATAACGATGAACCAGGTATGAAAATTTAGGGTGGCTTTTGTTTCTTTGTTCGATCGATGTCTACATTTTTATGTTGATCGGTAACGAATACCTTTTTTTAAATTATATATATTGTTCAATTTTTTTGTTTCAAACAATCGTGTTGGGTATGTGGGGTTTGAGGGTTAAAGAAAGTATGGTGTTGTTATGTTATGTTTGATAATGATAGTAGCATACGTATATGGTGTTTTATTTGTACATTGGTTTTTGTGAGATGTTATTTGCACAAGGTGTTTATTTTCTGAATGGTGGTTTTATTGTACAAACTATTTTGCGTGTTTTGGTGTTTTTAAAAAGTATGGTGTTATTTCTGTTATCGTTGATAATGATAGTAGCAGTCTTTTATGGTGTTTAATTTCTAAATTGGTGGTTGGGAGTGGGTTTGTTGCACATGTTGTGTTCATATTATCATTGTGGTGTTTATTCTTATATATGGTGTTTTGTTGAAACGTGCATGGTTTTTTTTATATATATGGTGTTTTTATCATATGGTGCTATGGGTTCTGGTGAATCGTGAATTCTATATGTATCTTCAATGAGTGAGGTGTGCTATAGTGTCTTTTTAATGGTTTAAAGGTATAATTGTAATTTACATAGTTGTTATGGTGTCTTTTTTAAGAGGGTTATGGTGAATGGTGAATTCAATATGTGTCTTCAATGAGTTAGGGTGTCTTATGGTGTCTTTTTAATGGTTTAAGGGTATAATTGTAATTTACATGGTTGTTACGGTGTCTTTTTAAGAGGGTTCTGGTGAATGGTGAATTCAATAGGTGTCTTCAACATCTGTAAACTGAATTTAATCAAGTTTGTTTTACTGTAAAATACAACGCCTTGAATCACAATACAATTAAAACACCATTGTATGAGCATAAAAAAACACCATGGACTAAAACATCCAAGCGAGACGTAATTTTTTCTCTACATAACTATATCAATATGGTATTCATATTAAAGATAAAAAACACTTGTTATTGTGGTAAAAAAAATTTTTAAAAAAAGAGTTACGCATAAAAGGTTATTGACGTTTAAAAAATAAGGGGGAGCTTGCATGTGCATTAATGTTAGTTTCTTAATTTAAAAATGTTATATTTACCTTTATACCCTTAATCTATAAAATTAATTATTTTAATAGTGAACACTATTTATAAAATTGTCATCAATATCTCAACTATTAGATTAAAAATCTAATGGTTTGGATTATTTCTTATCATTCTCATAAAAAAACACTTTTTTACAATAACCTCATCCTATATATATATATATATATATATATATAGAGAGAGAGAGAGTATGTGTTAAGTGGTGACTAAAGTTAAAGATAGTGTGCAAACCACAAGCGCCTGATAATGGTAATTAAATAAGGCTACTCGGTGTGGGTGACGGGCCTCCCTCGAGGAGGACCCGCCACGTGAGCATCCACGTCAAAGTCCTTGGAGGACGCCCTTCCAAGGATGAACCAAGGAAATGGGTGACGACCCGACCTCACCTAGTTAATTTATTTTTCTTTTTTTTAATTAAACTAGTTTTTAACATTTACTAATATAAAATAAAATCATTAGTATTAAAAACCAATTATTACATAACCTAAAAAAACCTAAATAATATAAATATAACCAAAAAAAAAAAAAAAACATAACCTAAAAAAATCCTATGAACTCCACTTTTTTGCGATTTTTTCTTTCATTTTTCGCAAAATCGGTCGATCTTCTTCCGGATACAAGTTTATGTCGGCTGTCATTATCTCCCACTCTTTATACTCGTTTTTCTCATGCTTCAACCGAACTCGTTCTTCCACCTCACGTTCCTTCACCTTTGCCTTTTCGGCCATGACCTCGGTGAAAGCTTTGAACTAAGCCATAAACTCGTCCATTTTGGATCTGCCCCCCGTCACGGCTTGTTTTTTGCAGATGCCGCCTTTTTGGATTTGTCCTTGCCCGGGGGCTTCCTCCTCTCGAACCAAAAACTCTTGATCGTCAAATTCGGGCTCGCCGTTTATATTTATTTGGCATCGTGCGTCCGAGCCCCCAGCACTATAACTACCGGTCTCCGAGGTTATTGTTCGTTTAGCCGTTGCAACCTCATTCGGAACCGGCGCCCACTTGTTACCGGTTCGCAAAACGTCCCAAGCACGTACGTGGGGGAGGTCTGATGCGTATCTACACGTTGCCTCTTTAAAAATGTCTTCATCACTCATCCCACTACGGCGACCAGTATACAAGTTATTATAAATCGCCGAAAACCGGTTAACAACCGGATGCATCTTTCGCCACCTCGAAGAGATGGAATCGATGTCGCGATAATGACCTTGTTCCACTATCGTAAGAAACTTCGATAGTATTTCTTTCCAAAACCCTTCGCCGGTTTGGTTGTTACCTATATTTTTAAAATGTAGCAAAAGTTTTATTAAAAAAAGTATAATCTATAAATTTTTGGTATAAAATTTATATATTTTTATATACCGATAATGGGGCTTTTTGAAGTGCCAACCCACGCCTTGGCTAACGTCTCCTCCTCTATCTTCGTCCAAAGTTTTGCCTTCCCTTTCAAGGTTGATCTTTCTCAACCAGATGTTGCTTCCCTTTTTTTCATTTCGACGATTGCGGTTGGGTCTCCGGCACAAATTCTTGAACGTCATCTTCTTTGGGTTGTGGTTAGGGAGACTCCGGTGTTGGGGAATATTGTGGTTGAGATGGAAATTGCGAATTGAATGGGTTTCACATCATCATTTGTTGCACCGATTGCATTGTTGCATTGATTGCAGTTGGCTCATTTGGGAAAACGCGTTGGGGGTTTGTTGAAAACCCCTAAAATCGTTGTACGAAAATTGTGAGGATGACCAACTCGGTTCCATACTAGGATAGTAGTCGGGTACGAGAAAATGTTTTGGTTTAGGTTTGGTTCGGGTTGTTCGGGTTGTATTGATCCATGGCAAAAGTTGGATGATTTTATAAAAGGTTGAAGAATTGTAAAGAAATGGGAATGATTTTATAAATTTAAGAGATAGAGGTGGTTAAAGTGTGTAAAAAAGTGGAATGATTTTGGTGTATTTATAGTTAAATATATTAATTAATTTTTTTTTAGTATTATAGCCGTTCAACGGCTACTTTTTTAAAATATTAGCCCCATCTCCAACGTCTTCTAAGGGACCCCCGCCACCTAAGGCGGTGTTGGGGGGCGTCGCTGGGCCAAGCCGGGCCTGGACGACCCCACACCAAGTGGCCTAAAGCACCTAAATATACAGATTGAATCGTATACGCATAATCATGAACATAAAGAAAATAGTAGACTCGATGTGTGATATGGTGACAACGTTTGCGACTGCAAGATAAATAAAGGCTCAATCTATTCACACACCCCTGTTGCCTATTTGGACACCCCTTGGGCCCTAGACAGGTCGTCTAGGGCTAGACGCCCTGTATAGCACTGATTTTTAGGAGTCAGCAGGTACCTGGCAGGGCGCATAAATTTGAGTGTTTAGACGGGGCGTCTGGACCTAGACTACCCGTCTAGGAACTTATTTTTTTTGTTGGAAAAGGGTTGTTTTGGTGGGGTAGATTGGTTGTTGTTTGAGTTGGAAAAAATAGTGTTTTGGTGGGGTAAATTGGTTGTTGTTTTTGGCCTAGATTTTTTTTGTGGTGTAATTTTAGATTTTTAAAAGTTTTGTTTATTGTATAAAAAGTGAGTTATCTTTTTCAATCGTTTATATATTTAATTGTTTTTACATTATATTTTTTAAAAAAATATAATATTAAAATTTAATATTGTTTTCAACATTTTAAGATGAATGCAACAAGTGTATGTTGTTTCCGTATTACATTTCAATGTCGATTTAACACAAACAATCATCAAGTAATCGAATAACTGAAAACAAAGTTAAATATAACAGATATAACATATATGACATAGTACAACCATAACAATATGTATCTGTACAGCTGAATACTAAATACAAAACGTCTATGCATATGAGTCGGCCTCGAAATCGGGATCGGGATCTGGCTGCTGCTGCTAATGTGGTACTCGAGGTGGTGGGAGTGGTATGGCAGGTAACCCCTCTCTCTCGTCTATCCCGTGCCTCCCGAACCAGCCAGCCAACGAGATCCACAAGCCTGTCGACGTCGGCTCGTAAGCGCGGGTATGCCGCACCCCCCGGGGCATGACTTGGAAGGACGTGCTGCGGAAACTGAGGCGCCCCGTGAGGTGGTGGTGGCGGTGGCGATGCCGATCCGTCAAAATCAACCGGAAGGTCCTGGACTGCCGCTGCCTCATCTGTCGGCGGATAGACTAGATCGAACTGATCTGGCAACGTGTCACACCCTGGTCGTAGCGGAAGCACAAGTGTGTGACTTTTAGGTAATCATTGCATCCAATATAGTCAACATTATAAATTAACAATGATGCATGCCATTCATAAGTTTCACTTCATATTTACAACCATCAAAAGGTGAAATCACATTGTTATCAGTTTCGGTTTACCATTACAAACATAGTTTAAAGACATTATTCCAAAAGAGGATAGTGTTTTTAGCACAATTTCATGTTGAGGCTTTGACCTCTATATGCCCAAACAAAGTTGGGATATAAGAGGCAAACCCTCCAAAAGATATTACATCGTTGTCTTGACAAATCCCAAACCTGGATCCCATCACCAGCTCAGTCCCTGTGTCCTGTATTTTAAAAAAAATCAACATAAAGTTGGCGAGTTCATGTAGTTTAATATTTTCGTATCAAAATGTCATCCTTGAAAACCTGTATTGATATCCAAGTATGTTATTAGCATAAATGAGTTAATTTAGGGATCTATCAGTGTGTCGCGAGCACCCTGACATACTAGTGCCATAAGTAAGTAACCAAACCGAGACTACACATTGGGATCACAAAAGCACTCCGAAGGGGATACCAATAAGGAGTGGAGCGGGTCTCAAACTCAATAGATCTACTTCTTTTGCACCTTGGTCACTAAGTGATTAATGGTTACTATTGTTATCCTCATACTTACACACAGTGATATGTTATCTGCTAACCCATAGCTAACATACTGTTTTGACATGACATGTATTTCCCTCGATAATTTAAAACAAAACTTGAAATAAGTGAAAGGTGGGACATGAAACTCACAGTTTTTGCGTTCCTTTAAGTCGTACTGTTTAACTTTTGGTGTCTGCAACGTATTGTAACCTACATGCATATTGGTTTCATTAGACACCTAGGTCTTAATGGACCTTGTACACGTTGCTTGAATCCTTGTTATTTATTTACTTGTTATGATTGAACAACTTATAATGTGATCTTAGTGTTGGTAGTTTGTTCGATGAATATTGTTATATATATTTCTTAAAATATATACATATATATTATTGTTTTCAAACAATGTGTGAACTGGGCCTTTCCCTTCACATATCATTGGGCCTATCCCATGTTTTCTTGTCGTTAGGCCTAGCCCATGTTTTCTTGTTATTGGGCCTAGCCCATTTTTCTTGTCATTGGGCCTAGCCCATGTAGTTTATGTCTTTGGGCCTAGCCCTTGTTTTAATGTCTTTGGGCCTAGCCCTTGTTTTTATGTCTTTGGGCCTAGCCCATGTATTTTTTTTATATGTTTTTGGGCCTTTATTAGTTTTGGGCCTCATCCATAATTTGCCATCGTTGAGTTTGGAACCCTGAACAGACTGCCGGTGATAAGCCGAAGGAAGGTGAGGATGACCTAGTAGAAAAGATTTCAAAATCATCACAAACCTCTCTTTTTCTTTTCTATTACAATTTCTGGATTATTATATGATGATTTTGAAACTTTCCATATATAGAAAAGAAATAGAAAGAGATAGACTAGAAATGACATCTGTTATGTTAATGACACCAAAAGGATATTAAATGAATGGAATTGGGATATGGATGGAATATAATGAAATAGAGCCACTTTGAGGTTCCCTATGAAATGAGGCATGGAGGGGAGCCACTACGAAGAAGTTCCGGGAGTTACGAAGGAGGAATCCTTCATCAGTGGTTGTGAATGACTGATTTTTTCAATCTTTTCGATCTTGGTTCCGTAGGAGCAAGTCAGAAAGTAGAACCATCTGATTTGATTCGTTCTCAATAGCCATGAGATGATCATCTTAGGGTGATCCTTTTGTCTAACTCCAAAAACCCGTCCTCAGTTCGGATTGCAGGCTGCAACTCGCCTGCATGAAGCCGGAATCGCTAGTAATTTATGGAATTTGGGCCTAATATATGATTTTCACAATTTGGGCCTAGATATATGTAAGCCCATTTTTATTATAAGTGTTTACTTATAATTTTTCTAACTTTTTAATACACTTAACTTTCCGAATTTTTCATTTCGATAATACATAACATGTTAAACGTCTAAATATATATTGAATGCCTAAAAGTATATTTAGACTTGTCGTCGGCGTTGTTTATTACATGTTTGTTTTCGTCGAGAATCGTCCGTCGTCGTCGATGTGAAGGTGAAATCTTGAATGTCCGTCTATTGTTCGCATTTGTTTTAATTGTCTGATTTATTGTTTCGACGCATTGTGAGAATGTATTTATTATGTCACCCATACTTGGTATATTGTTTGAGTGTTTGTATTTTGTATAAGATTGGGTATTTTATTGTGTATACCCTAAGTTTCTAATACATACATATACAATACACACATGTATACATATTATTTATTAGCAACAAGTATTTATACAAACACTTGTATTATTTTCCATATAAAATATATATATATATATATATATATATATTTGTAAGAGTATTTATTTTTCTTATAAATATATATTTGTGACTTTATTTAAACACTTAGTTATTTAGGGATAACCCTTGTAATTAAAGTCCACTTAATGATGTTTTAAGTTACTAATCACGTTTAGTCCCACTAATCATGCTTTAATCGCGATTAGATTTTTAGAAAATTTCGTCATAGTTTCCCCTAAACTATGGCGTTTTCCACGTTTTAAAAACGTATTTAAAACATGTTTAAACTCATAATCATCATCAACAAACCATCTAATATTTATTTAACATAATCTACATATCATCATCCATGACTTTTGTTGTTAAAAACCCTAGTAAATCAAGGTGGGTTTTTAATGTTCATTATTCTTTTCAAAACAATACTTTAGTAGGTTGTTTAACAAGTTAATGTTTGTAATCCTTTGATTACTACACACTTTTAATGTGATTACAACTTAAATATATATGTTTACTTCTTATAAAAATCATTTCTATGTATAAAGGTTATTTTTAAGTGGTAGTATTTTACATGGATGATGTTATTGATGATCTTGTTTAGATTTAAACCTTGTCATGTTTAAATCCTTATTTTTATTCTAAATCACACAAGATCATCTTACTTTTATATCATAATATCAACATAAACCACTTTAATATACAATCTAACAATCATATAAGCATGTAATCAACACAACATAAACAATATTTATTGTTATTATTATGTTATATTTTAGGGTTTTTGATGTATCTTTTCTTGATTTTCAAGATGATCAACTTGTACACTAATAATCTAAGCATAAAATAAGTTAGATTATGGAGGAGATTAGCTCACAATGGGTGCACAAATTTCTTGAAGATTATAGAAGAAAACTAAGCTCCTTAGAAGGCCCTAATGAGCTCCATCCATGCAAGCTTCCTTAGAGGTCTTGATTAAGCTTCAAAGGATGTATAAAGTGGTGTTTAAGGGTGGCACAATAGTGGTGTATGGTGGGGGTGTTGTTGTCGTGAGCAAGAGGGAGGAGGAAGAAGAATGTGTTGCACTTTTTTGGTCTTGAAAATGATAAGACTCCTTTAGATTTATTATATAATTTCTTCATCATAAACAAGTTCCATCAAGATCTAACACTCCATACTTAAGATCACATTTTTTCAACAAAAATCAAGTGGGTGGGACCCACTTTGTAGCCGTGTAAATGAGGGGGGTAAGTGTAAATTATTTTTACCACATGTTGAAATTAGGAGATATTTTGGTAATTAGGGTAAGTATGGTAATTAGGGTTAATCTTCTAGCATCTTAAGCATAAGACTTGTGTTTAGGGTGTAATTATATGGCATTTAATCCATATGATCCTCCAAAATAAGTTTCGGATGACGGATATGTCATTAGATCGTTCATCGTGGAAGTATTCGCTAATAAACGAAACTATATATTTATTACCGGAAGCGTTTGATTTCGATTACCACAACTAATATGGTGTCAACTTAGTGCATTTCCGGTCCAAAAATATTTACGACTAGTTCGCTAGATGAATACACGATGAATTAGGGTTGCCGATATGTCTTCCGTTCGACCGTTCGATCAATATCGGCACTTTTATGATCCGCCGTCGAACTTTTCCGAAAGTTGTGTTTCTGTGACCTCATGTTAGTTGAATGGATTCCGAGTTCCAAATAATGCTTAACTAGTTCACTAGACACTCGGATGAGGCTATCGGCCACTAAAATATTCGTCCGTTTCGACGATCGGCCGCTTTCCGGTCGAATTGTGCACTGTTTGCCAAATGACCGGAAACGACGTGTTATGTGCATTTTTGCTATTCTCACATTATTTTAGGATGTTTAGCATTGTTTTATTCTTATCTTGACATCCGGAATCCTCCGAATTAGTCTTGCGGACAAATCGCCATTTGTCGCCTTTTCGGTCGAAACGCACAATTTTGCAATTTAGGCGTTATACCGGAAAGTTATGAATTATTGTAATAGTTGTTCTCAAATATGTGTTTTCGTTTGCATATGGACACAGGTATGGCATTAACATGCCGTCATTTCTTGTTCAGATCCGTTTTAGCAGGTTTTCCGACACGGTTAGTGTCACCGCATTTAGTGCATTCAGTACTTTCTACCAACACTCTTAGGGCATTGTTTTGATCTGTTTCTCATCGTAACGGAAACCAGTATATGTTATGATCAGATTTACTTGTCCTAATAACGTACGACTCAGTTTTGAATTTAAATTACGATAATCATGCATGAGATTATAATATGAAATTAGTGATTACATTGTACAGAACTATCAGTTATTTGCCAGTTGTCACACAACGGCTCCGGAATCCATGGCTCACCTTTGCGGGTTTTAAACCGCTCGGCTAGCACGCCGAACCTCTTCACTAGCCTCATCCCCCGCAAGGTCTGAAAACCTATCCGGGTGGACGGTATGGCCAGCTGCAAGTGCGGGTTCGTCTCCGGCACAAGACCCAACGACCGGGCAATCACGGTGACGTACGTCTCGCCGTACAAAAAGTCGCGCTCCTGCGGGTGATGGGCGGAGGCGAAGTACTGGGCGAGACCGTGCGCAAAGTGCGCACTGCCTCCTGTACAAAAGACAATAGTAAAAAAATAAATTGGTACTCGTACATTACTCACGGTTGTGTGCGCGAGCGGTAATAGACGTAGCGAGCATCCGATGTAGATACCTGCACATTATATTAGCAAAATACGAAAATTAATTCATAGCAACAATAATCAAACAATTACCATAATAAACATACGTACCTGTACAGCGGGTCGGCAACGTGAGAAATCCTCCCCTTCGCCCTGACATGCTCCCAAGTGTCAGGGCCTGCGACCACCTCCCAAAATCCCAAAAGAGTAGGTCTATCCACCACCACTAGGCCCTCCGTATAAACATCCGTAGCAATCTCCTCCTGCAGGTATATGCCGCTATGAACGGCAAACTCAGCAAGCATTATCGAACGCCACACACCGGCAAGCCTAAATGAAACCTCAGGCGGTGGGGGAGGAGCCTGTGGCTGGGAGCCGGCTGGTCGACCCGTGGAGGGTGGAACGTGAAGGTCGACATGAACTAGATGAGCAGCTCCCTATAACTCGGCGAGCCGGCCAAGTCAAATAGACGGTGCCACGGGGAATCAACGGGAATGAAGAAACAAAGTCTCGGCGTCTCACCAATCGCCTCGATTGCATCCCAGTCGACCGCCGAGTGCGATCCGACCTGCATCCGTATAAGCTTCCCGCAAAAACGGGCGGCCTCGGTGTCGGGCGGGAACTCAAGATAGGGGTGGCCGTGGAGCGGATCCACCGGCGCTGGCGGGATCCCTCGCGGACCATGCGGATGTGGGTCCCCGTGTATTGGATCTCCAATCTCGTCCATAACTAATCTGCGATTGTATTAGAAATTTAACACGAATAAAACAATAAATTATATAAGTTAAAAAAAAAATTAATAGGTCGTCTATTGGGGTCGTCTAGGGCTAGACGCCCTGTCTTGTTCATCAAAAAACCCAAATACTTCAAAATCACAGCCCTTAAACCCCAAAAATTATTAAATTCACAAACAACCTACGTTCTAAATGCATAATACATTAAAGTTTATTGAAGTATAGGTGAAAATACGTACCAGAGATGCTTGATTTCACAAAAATACGGTCCGAAATACAGTAGAATACGTATGTGGTGTGTGTGTGTTTGAGTGTGTTTTGTTGGGTGTCATCTGTCTCTGATCGTCTAGGCTGCCAGTTATATACGACTCGTAACGGGTCGCCTAGGCCTAGATGGGTCGTATGGAATAAACGGCTTATTACCATTTTACCCCTTAGTTGCCGCCCGTCTAGGCCTAATTCAGGGGCAAAATGGTAATTAACCATGCTGAGCTGTAAAACACTCAGGTGGTTAATTATGATTTTACCCCTGAATTAGGCCCAGACGGGTGGCAGTTCAGAGGTAAAATGGTAATTTACATTTTTAATTTAAAATTCAAAATTTGTCAAGGATAAATGATCCCCCTCACACTGTACGTTGCGTCTAGGTCTAGACGACCCGTCTAGGCCTTGACAGTATGACCATTTTGCCCTGAGTTTGGCCTAGATGGCCAACAAACAGGGGTAAAATGGTAATTTACATTTTAAATTTTAAATACAAAATTTTCCAGGGATAGCTCAAACTGTACGTTGCGTCTAGATCTAGACGACCCGTCTAGGCCTTGATAGTATGACCATTTTGCCCCTGAGTTTGGCCTATACGGCCAACAAACCAGGGGTAGAATGGTCTTCTTGCTAGAGCAAGACGGGGCTTCTAGGTCTAGACGACCCGTATATTCACATTAAATTGTTTTTGGTATAACTAATAGTATTTTATTTACTTAGTTTAAACTTTGATATAAGCCGCATTCCACCTGTACACCTAAGGCACAAACTCTGGGTATTGACAAAGTGACGGTAATCATACTCTCCGAGCTCTCACGTCCCACCGTCGCCACCGGCAGTATTGACATTTCGTCATCTGCCGATGCCGATGGTTGGACGTGAGAGCTCGGAGAGTATACTTGCTTGTGTTTGTCAATGCCCAAAGTTTGTTGATTTTTAGATGGGATTTGTATGGTTTAATTGCTTTGCCTTGGGTGTACTAAAGGAATGTCGGCTTATATGAAAGTTAAAATTAAGTAAATAAAATCCTATTAGTTATACCAAAAGTTTTTTTATTGTATTAAAAAATCTTTGTATTAATTATACAAATAAATCGTATTAAACATAAAAAAATCGGACGAAGTTCTTGCTTTGTTGACCGTGGTTGACCAAAACTGATCGTCAGACAATGCTTGAGAATCGTTAGGTGCTGTAGAAACACCCGAAATAAGTTCAACAACATATCACTATGTTAAACCACAAGACACTCTAGTACGCAAACAAAAAACATATACATTTAAAAAATGATAGTATTTCTCATTACCTGCATTTACTCCTCGAGTTTCCCTTCAGTTACAGTCTTCGATTGAGCACAAGACACTCTTTGACGTGTAGTCGATTGAGATACGAATTTGCACGCTGGAAACCGTCCCTCCAATACTTTTTTTTCCAAAATATATAAAAGGCTGATCTCCATCGGGTAAATATGTTTTTATCTCACTATGTAATGGGTCGCTTTTCAAACCATCTCTGTGAGGTATGGATTGCGCGCATGGTGGTGCCTCACCACCATATCCTCCACCATCACGACTGATGTCTTGTACACTAGACACAACCTCCTCTTATCGTTAGAATTGGGAACACTGCTCTCCCCCTAACAACGATATCACCATTAGTAAATAATTAAAACAACAACTAGTTTAACCTAATAGCTATTACCGTATTGCACCCATGAGTCGCCAGAATACGCCCCAAAGAAATAGTTGTCGTCCCAGTTTGATGACATTTCACCACCTTTGAATGATATCAGATGAAGTAATATAACCCAAATTTCATGACATAGAGAATTCCGACGACGAATTTAAAGTTTTATTCGAGACATCAAATGCTCTGCATGGGTCCATTTAACAAAGAAATATGCACCCCGTCTACGCCAAGGCGGGGCGTATCACTTTACTACTTTACTGACATGCATTGAACGATATCAGATGAAGTAATATACGCCAAAGTTCATGACAGAGAGAATTCCGACGGCGAATTGAAAGTTTTATGCGACATCAAATGCTCGGCATGGGTCTATTTAACGACATATACGCCTCGTCTAGGCCTAGACGGGGCATATCACCTTATTACTTTACTGACATGCATGCAGAGCACAACCTTCAAGACGGTTCGTCTAGGCCTAGACGCCCCGTCTTTGGCTAGTCGTCTTCAACAACCGTCTACAACTAGACGCTCCGTCTGATGTGACTGGTTTGACGTTGTACGGGCCAGGAATGTGGTCAGAGAAAAGAAAAGCTAGACGCCCCGTTTAGGTCTAGATGACCCGTCTAAAGGGTGTCTAAATAGGCAAATGGGTGTGTGAATACGTAGACCCTAAATAAATGGTTATCAATTATCATATATTTTAATGTTCTGGGAAACCACATATAACTAAACTGCTGTTATTGGCCCCACAGATAAGACTTGAAGCAATTATGAAAAATTAGAGTTCTTTATTACATGAAGCTATAGGGCATGTGCACTAAATACACAAGATCCAGATGTTGTTATCTAACTGGAAGACAAAGATATGCATTAAAAATAAAAAAGGACTAATTACCCTTTCCTATTTCACACATTCAATTTGTACTTGTTTTTATAAATATGGTCAAAAACTACACAGTAATTCAAGAGAAGATTCATATATTATGCATTTTCAGAAAGTTGTTACAACCCATACGTATTTTCAGTGATGACGTTATTATGGCCGTTTGCTGCCCAAATCTACCTGCAGACAATTTACAGTTAGAAACAAAATTAAACTTCTGTATATTAAAACAAAAGGCAAAGTGTATATCAGATAAAGTCGGATGAATCAATATGACAAAACTAAAGATTGTGGAATCCACACGAATGCCACAATCTGTTCAAAAAAAATGAAACAATATATATCAGATTAAGTGTGCAATCCACAAGTGATTGAAAAAGAGAGACAAAAAAATACAAACAAGGCATATTCCATAAACGGGTACATTAACATATCACCTTTCATTTTTATGTATACAGATATCAAAATATACAAGTAAACAGAGAAGTTGTGGTAACATATTTACTCTGGGTTTGGGTTTAAGTCGGGTTCCATACATTATGTTTTAGGCGTTCGCAACAAAAAAGTAACATGTACGCAAAAGCAAGCTAGATATGGGACTATGGGTTAATAGGCTATATGTTACCTCTTATTATCAACCAAGTACTATTCTTCAGCACAAGAAAGTACTACCTTTTAACAGCTCCATCAAATATCACCAGTCATTGTCATTGAATGGCTTTTAATTAGCACACAGCGAACTGTACATTAACAATTTAACAGGCCACTTTAGTGGTGTTTTTCTTTAACAATTATATACATATACATACATATATATATATACACACAAAGAGAGACGGGAGTTCATCTCATAACCAATAATACGTTAAGAACCACGAGAACTACTTTAATCCTTGTAATATATATTATATAATTTGACCAAGGATGCATTGTATATTTCAAAGATCTAATTTTAAAGATATGGTATGTATAATCTTATGTTCAAATGCCTATGTGCACATGTGTATGCATGTGTGCACATTTCTATACTTTCTTATAATAGTTAGAAGAAAGGAGATAAAGTCAAAGAAAGAGTGGGACAAATAAATTAACCTTTTTTTCAGTTTAATCCTTTTCATTGAAGCGATATGTATACATGCTTATGCAGTTCTCAACATAGTATCGGGGTTAAAATGAATGTGCCAATCTATACGCACACACACGCAGACGTTCATATATACATCGACTCAGAACACGAGTAAACATCCTTGCAACAAAGGAAGTAAAAAGGTATTTGGTATTTGAAGGTGACATAAGATAAATGTTTCCAATTTATTCAGGAGAGGCCCTGGGATCATTGAAGATCACTAAGAGCAGATCTAACACAATCAAAGCTTTATCCACAACAAGCATGTTATAGCAAAATAGAAAATACAAACTGATGCAACATTACAGACCAGTAGACCCTATCCACTTGGTCAACCCAAAAGTAACGGCCATAGCCATCCAACCGCCAACCAGAATCCTGAAACAAGATTTCACAACCGGAGCCCTCCCAAAAACAGCTCCAATCCACCCAAAAACCACAAGCGCAAGGCTCACTGTAGCTACAACCACGCCCAGCCTAACCGTATGGTCCACTATAAACGCAGCAGCAAGTAATGGCACCATGGCCCCCAATATAAACGCAATGGCAGATGCTGCAGCAGCCTGAATGGGATTCGGTAGTGCTTCCTTCTTACTAATCTCCTCATTATTGTTTCCAGCGGTTCTATTGTCTCTCTTCATCTGAGCTACCTCAATGTCACGTTGAGAGTAGACTGAAACAAACTCACCAATCGCCATACTGCATGCACCAGCTACTAAGCCAGCAAACCCTGTAAGAATCATGGCTCTCACATCATGTTTAACAGCTCCGATACCCATCATCAGAGATGCTACGGAAACTAGACCGTCAGAGGCTCCAAGAACAGCAGCGCGCAGCCACTGTCCCCTTTGTGAGTAGTCAAAGTCGTCCTCTGGACCATGCTGTTCGGTTTTGTCCTCTGAAGCCGAAATGCATATAGCATTTTGTGTAGCCATGGTTATGGAACCGGAAGAAGAAAAGATGATACTAAATCACATAGAATGATAAAAGGAACTTATTTGTGTAAGATAGAGTCCCTCATAGAGGATACATATAGTATGCATATGTGTATCTACAAGTGTGTGTCAATAATGATAATTGTGTAGATCGTGCAAAAAGATAAAAATAGTGTGCAACCCACAAGCCCTTTGTAGTGATACTAAATAAAGCATCACAAAAAATCATGTCTGCCTCTACGGTAACAAGCTTAAAATGCATGTCTGCTTTTTTCTTGCTAGATAAGAACTAATAAAAGTAAAAAAAAAATATGTAATTCTATGTTGCACTTGTTAATATACACTGAACACTGCCCAGATGTAAGTTCAATAATTCACCAGCTTTGGTGGATATCTAATAGATGTAACATTACTGTTATATAGAATCATGCAAGCTGAAAACTAAAGCAGATAGTTTACTGCATTTATAAGCTACATTACCCAGTAATGATGGTAAATAACAGTATGCAAGGTCTGGTGTACTTAAATAGCTACAGTTAGCAGAAAGAGTTGCATGTAACTAATTTATTATTTTACAAAAAGTAAAATGCCATTTTCGTACCTGAGGTTTGGCTAGGTTTGCGACTTTCGTCCAAAGGTTTGTTTTTCCACATCTAGATCCAAAAGGTTTGAAATCTTGTCATTTTCATCCGGCTCGTTAACTCCATCCATTTTTTTTCCATTAAATCAGGGGTATTTCCGTCTTTTTTTGTCAACTTAAAGGGCAATTTGGTCTTTTTCACATTATGCTGAGTGCTTGTACATTAAGTGATAAAGTAAAAAAAGATTGAATTGACCTTTAAGTTAACAAAAAAGACGAAAATACTGCTGACTTAACAGAGAAAAGTGAATGGAGTTCACGAGCTGGATGAAAATGGCAAGATTTCAAACCTTTTGGATCTAGATGCGGAAAAACAAACCTTTGGACGACAGTTGCAATACTAGTCAAACCTCAGGGATGAAAATGGCATTTTACTCTATCACAAAATATCAAACTAAAAGACATAAGAAGCCACTAGGAAGGTGGAGGGCTGTGTAGGAATGCACTTACAAGTTACATCATGTAATAATGAGTTTGGAGAATCTGGTGCCAGGTTTAATAAGCTGTAAGAAGTGTGTACTCCATTGAGAATAGCCCATGAACATTCACAGTGTCATCATTTTAACTTGCAGATATTATCAACAACTTCAGAGAAACATATGTGATATGCCCGCTTAAATGTTAAAACATATTTGGTGGAGCAGCATGCGTCAACTCAGAAAAGTGGTGTTAACAGGCTAAAGATTCTTTGTTTAAAGAAGTGTGTGCCCCGCAAGGATGCTGCCTTGACCTACTCACCAACAGCTAGTAGATGTTGAACATCAAGTATTTCTGAAGTATTAGTATAATTTGAATATAAGGCGCCTTGTGTACATGAGGCTAGAGCGAATAAAACCAAGATTATAACTTATAAGATCAAATATTTTTCTATCTGTGTTTTGTAGAAAAAATAATCATGATGATGCAACAAGATTTTCAGTAAGGCCAAAAATTGAAAGAAAGAAAAAAACAAATAGCAAACAGAATCCTAGAGTAATGCCCTATAAATCAAACTTACAGCACAATAAAGCACATTGCCATGGTCTACTTGCATAACCATATCCAACCAAACAAACCCCTAAAGTAAAACTTCAAATTCATCAGGAGATATCAATCACTAGAACCCGCTGTTGTTTACTTTAATGCCAACTCAAAAAAGGAAAACATATGTTGCAATAACCAGAAAAAAAGTTGTCACCTCTTCAAGGCATATGTAGCCTGAAGTTACCAATATCTACTCTTCACCACATCGTTATTTTGTGATCCCTAACTAATAACTGGTCTCAACATTCAGCAGATGATGTCTTGACTAACTGGATACACGCTTATGAGCTCATATATGATAAAGCCTTTAAATTTCCTGCATATTTGACCTTTTCATGAAAAACCTCTACTCTAAAATCACAATCATCATCAGGTGCACCTGCATACTCTCTACCCTGAACTTTCCCTTTGTCTATGAACAATTTAAAAAATGAACACAAATACACTGGACTACCAAACTTGTATGCTAATATGTAAGAAATTATCACCAACATAAATTAAATAAAAACACCAACAAAGTTGTAAGTTTGCGTTTATACAATGAACAGCAGAATGTTAAGTGCAAGAAATCAACTTCTATCTCTTAACGCAAATGTAGCTAGAGAATGAATAACATAACAGAATTTAATTAATAAATTCATTTGTATGTTAATTACTGAAAAGATTACAAGATCACACAATAGACACACCATTCTAACAATATACAAATGAAAAAAATAGTTATTTTAGCTTTCATATCGACATTAATCATAGTGTGGTGTTAAATTCCAGATTAAAAGGCCCAAGCATTGTAAATCATATCCCATTCACTAGCATCTTGTACTAAGATTAACCTTTTACTTTCACAAAAAAATGTAGCAACCAAATTTAGGAAGCATGCTAAAGAATATAGAAAAATGTCCTCAAAACATAGTTGTTAAAAGCCATCGCCTCTTGGGCCTAGGCCCAATTCCTAGCAAGGCGAGGTAATTACGCCTTAACTCAAGACAATTGCACTTTAAATCTCCTGGTAATGTTTCATACGCATCTTCCAGCGAGATTCCTAGATTCTGGAGAGTTTTCGGCCAAATTCTTTAAATTCTTGCGAGATTCCAGCTAGATTTCTACTTTTATCTAACGGAGACTATTTTTCTACACTAATAAACTAGCATTTATAACTTTTGGTACTAAATAGACGATATAAAATGTCATATGACAGCTTTAGTTTTATTTTATTTGAAGAATAGTATTAATTTCTTTTATATAAAAATATGCTAAACTTCTTTTCTCAGGCCCGCGCGTTTTTTGCGCCTTGCGCCTAGGCGAGACCTATGTGCCTTGAGTGCGCCTAACGCCTTTAACTATGCCTCAAAACATGCCAACATGGGTACAAGAGAACTGGGAGACTAATAAGCAATACCACAAGGAATATCCACAAAACCACAAGCAATCCTGTATACTTCATAGCATAAGACATGAGTGTCTAATTACTTGACAACATGAGTACAAGTGAACGAGGAGATTAATAGGCAATATAAGTAAATAAATAGCTAAAATAGACATAAAGCACACAACAAAAAAAACCTTATATCTAGTTTTCTTTTATATTAAAACTATTGGAGAGCATACTAAATAAAAGAGATCGTATTTCTACACCAATTCCTATAAATTACAGGCATCAAACCACGCAAGGCAAAAATCAAAAACCTATAAATCATTAACAAAGAAATAACTACATTTATAGAGAATACAAAGATGTGAAAACTTACAAAGGAAGTTCAAATCATTATAACAGCTTGTTGTGCCTCGAAATTATGAATACATGAGACGAGACCTCATTATCAACTATCAACAGCTAACTACAGTAAGAATACCTGAAAATTCAATTTGTAAAAGTAACACTGAAGAAAACTATTCCACTTTACAACTAAATGCTGACTTCATATCTTAAAGATCTCTTGTATTTCAACAAAAAGCGATCAGTTTTATCGTCACAGTTCTCCGAAATTTCAAGGCGTTCATTGCCAATTCCATAACTCCTAGTATCAGGCATGCCATCAGGATACAAATTAGCTAAATCCATACAAGAACAACAGCCCAAATCCTCAGCAAAAATAGAAGGCCTTGGTTTCCCTTTTCCAACTCTGTAGTATTTTAAAAGATTGCAAAGAGGCTTTCTTCCTATGTCATTTTCTTGACAACAGCTGTCACTAAGACTATTATCCAAAGTAGAACCAGAATTACAAGCCTTCAAGCCTTCAGATGATGTAGAACCATGATTCCTTGCCTTACAGATATAGCATTCACTTTCTATATCATGTGAACAAGCTTTACAGCCAGAACGCCTTCTAGTATAGCACATCAACGGTGCATTCAAAGAAGCTGAACTCTTCAAGCAACCCATTCTGTATCTTCTAGTATAGCAAATCAACGGTACACCCAAACTACTCGAATCCCTCAAAACAATCTTCTTACCGTCACACCTTCTAGAATAACACGCTATCGGCACATCATCTGTTCGTACCGACCCCACCAAACTAGTACACCTAGATATCCTAGGCGAGCTATTAATCGCTCTGTGCAACAAAAACGCCAACTCCACATCATCCACAACCTTCAACTCACCACTCGCCCCACCCACCGCAACCTTTCTACAATCAACAACACTCAAAACACTTTTACCTAACTCAACCGCACTTTTACCAACCACAGCTTTCTTTACCAAAACATCCCTAGCTTTCAATCCAACAACAACTTTCCTTTTCATTTCTCCAACACAAACCCTACCTTCACATAACTCCTTATTCCGTTTCCTAATCCTCCTCTTCCTCGCCCTAATCGACTTCGCAATCGCTTCCGGAATCCAACAGTCAACACAAACCGTAAACCCTAACCCTAACCCTGAGCCATACCTAGCCACACACTCCTTATGCACACTACGGTCACAATAACTACACTTAACACAATCTAATTCATCAACAACAGATGAAAAACAGTACGAACAGAGATCGGAATTACTCACTCGCTTAGTGCATTTCTTGCACAACAGAACAATGCGCCACATGCTGTCCAGCAGTTGCAGTCGATCCCTAGGGTTTGTGTGGTTGATCCGGACGCCGCAGCTGTGGCAATCAGATAAGTTCGGTAACTCTCTGGTCTTTTTAGGGTTTGGATCGGAAGATGAGTCGAAGGATACGGTGGATTCCGGTGATTCGGTGACGGAGGTTTGGTTAGGCTTTGGATTTGTTAGTAGAGGATTATGAAGAGGATCTTCTGAATGATCTTGTTTTGATTCGGTTTCCATTGTTGAAAATTCTAGGGTTTTGTGTGTGAAATTGAAGGTGAGATTGGTGCTATGTTTGATAGAAGGGGTTGAAACAGAAGTTTTGGTCATGTTTTCGATTTGGATTTTAGGTTTTTAAACGGTTACTTTCTATCGTTTCTTTATAAACTATTAATTAAAATTAATTAATAAATGAAACATAATTTTAACAAAATAAAATTACATTAAATTAAAAAACTTACTAAAATTACTAAAAAAATTACATTAACTAAAAAGTAAGAAAAAAAATTAAATAAAATTAAACCTACTAAAAAACAAAACCATAAAAATATTTAGAAACTACATGGCTAATTATATTTTTTGGCGATCTCCCTTTTTCGTGCTAGTGTGATTTCCAACATCTTCGGTGGAACTTGGTCGTGCGGCCTATTAAACATCTCGAGATCTTTATAAAACCTAATCGATTTCAACGTCTCTCGATGTTCATCCACCAACTCCATAAATTTTTCCTCTCGTTTCTTTTTAATGTCCACCAACCCTTGTTTCATATATTTGTATTTTTGGAGCTTGTCGGACATACTAACCGACCTTTCGCCCGATGTTGCGGGCGTTTTATCTTTCTTTTTTTGCCTACTTGGAGAGGGGTCTAAATTTATGTCAGGAATATCACTAGCGAATTTGGTATTCGGTGTACCCGTTTGGTAGTTACCCGAATCTGATAACTTTCTTTTTTGCCCTGAACTACCACTCTCCTCCTCGTCACCCAACAATGAAACTGGGGACCATTTCTGATTCTTTCTAACCACCTCCCACGCCTCAATATGAGGAAAGCCACCCGAATGTTTTTTTGGTAGTCTTTTAGCGCTTGCGTCATAACATGAGCATCGTCACTCCCGCTAGGACGTAAACGATCCTATCATAAGAAATATAAATTGTATTTATATTAAAAATTACAACATATATATGTAAAAAAATAATAAATGGTGCCAATATCCGTTCAATAAGTTCAACTTCCCCTTGCATAGCTTTCCACTTTGGACGAACTTGATGGACGTTCTGTGTGCTTCCTGCAACGGTTGCATTGTAATGTACGAGAAGTTTTTTTTCAAAAACCTTCCGATTTTTGGGCATTTCCTTTTTTCTTGTTTAATTACAATGCATGTACGCCATCGTAACGCCTCTTCTTGTATCTTCGTCCATCTTTGCGGATCCGCCTTACCCCCTTTCCTTTAGCTTCATTTTCGGCTACTTCTTCGACTTCAACTTCTTCCTCTATTTCATCTTTGTCTAAGTCTTGAGTCTCGACTACAGATTCTTCATCTTCCTCATCATCGTATATTAGAAGCACGTGTTGAACATTTTATCTAGGAGATTGAGTCGGTGTACTAAATCGTGGAGCAAACGGGTCAAAAGCGTTTTGGGCTTCAAGAGGATAATCGTACACACCTGGTGCAACCATCGTGGGACCTTGTGGTAAAGAAAAAAATTACATTGGATAGTTCAATTGGGGTTAGGTGTTGTAAAAAGCCGATTGTTGAAAAAATTGTGGTGGATAGTCAGGTTGGTACACACTTGATTCGCCTCGTCTAGTTTGTGAGCCGCGTTCCCTCGCCTTAGAACCGGAACCCGAAATTTTTTTCTTGCCATCGCTCTTGTTTTGCCTATCCATAGTATTGTTTGATTAATTGAATGGGTTGTGTGAATGGGGTGAAAAATATGGAGTGAAAAAAGATGGTTTTATAAAGGTATATTATTTTTATTTTTTTAAAATTAACGACTATAATGCCGTTGAATAACGTTAAAAAATGCCAACGGTCCATTTCTTGCATGCGGTGACTCCTCCCCGATTCACCTCCCCCACACGGTGAAAGGGCTTAGCGGCGGTGTGCCCCCGGGCAAACACCCTCCCCGCATCCCCTCCTTGCTTACGCCCCAGTTGCCCTAATTAATTGTAATTTGTCATTTTTTCAACTTTAGTTCTCAACTTTTTAAAATAGCATGTTTGTATTTTGTAGTTTGATCGTTTGTTACTTGGATAATTCCCTGAGTGAATGGTCGTTAGTTTACTCAGTTAAGTGCATGTAAAATTACTAAATTATGCTTAATGATAAATCAAAATAAATTAAGCAAGTATTATATATATATATATATATATATATATATATATATATATATATTTGTTGGGCCCAAATATTATAAAATAATAAAAAAAATATATTAATAAACCAACCCCACCCACACCTATTCTCTGTTTTCCGACAAATGAGCTGGTGACCAACCTACAATCCCTCCCTTTCTTCTCCGGTGAAACCTCCCCTACCCTCGTCGGAAAAAACGAAGTTCCAGGTGGACTTCAACTCTTAAAGGACTTGTGAAACCTACACACCACTCTGATGACCACTACCGAAACCTTTGTTCTCAATTTTGATTTCCCCCAAGAACCCCGAACCAGGTGGGTAAGTTGTGGCATGATGCGCACACAATAGACAATTGAGAATCGATGTCGATTTGATTCAAAATCAGAGTCAAACAAACTCAAAAATCAGAACCTCAATTTCCCGCCACTACTGCATCTTGCCAAAATAACGAGAACACTAATGAAACCTGCAACTCAAAGATCCAGCACTAACGATGAAGATGTCTGACTCACACAAATCATATCCAATTCATTCACGCCACCTGAAAACAAAATCAAACGTATAATTCGACCACCTAAAAACACGCCGGCGTTTCATCGGTTACTCTTCATCTGGCCGGTGAAACAGTGCCGGAGTTTCACAAACCAGTGATGTCTAACATTTGATCGGAAAAAGCAGGTGAGACCACCGTCTTTGTTTGAATCGAATTGTTTGAGGATCCCGTTTACTTTCTTCAAATTGGTTCCTCTGGTACCCATTTGATTTTTCTGATTTAGGGTTTGTGTGGGTGATAAAGATGGGAACTTTAACTGCAAAAAAGGGATTTGAGACACTTATATGAAAAGTTTAGGTCGAAATGGTGTTAGAATGGAGATGGGGTGAGAGAGCATAGTAGTTGCACTAGATGTTGTTGCTTAATTCTCTGCACATAAATGGTCGTTTAGGTCGGCAGTTATAATAAATCACGCAACATGTGTTTAGGTCGGCTCATTTATGGGATAAGGGTGCGGTGAGGTTTCACCCGAGAAGAATGGGCGAACGGTGGGTTGGTCGTCGGCTAGAGAAGACAAGAAAGGCATGGCACACACATATATATATATATATATAAAATAAGTGGGCCCCATAAATGTATATATTTATTTAATGCCTATTTAATTTATTTTGTTTTATCACTAAGGATAATTTAGTCATTTCATATCAACTTAAATGAACAAACTAACGTCCATCCAATATAAGGACCACCTGAGTAAAAAGTGAGCAAACCACATAGAATAAGTATGTTATTTTCAAAAGTCGGGGACTAATGGTGATTAAATGGTAAACCATAGAGACTATCCAGGTGATTAACTCAAATTATAACTCCGTGTGGTGTTGTAACTTTTTGTAATGAGTTTGAGACACTTCATAACATAATAATATATTTAGTGAGTGATTTTCGGATGAACACCTTGAATATACCTATAAAAATATACTTTTGGAAAGGTGAGGTAGACTGTATAGTGTATCATACAATGCCATATATAGGTCTATACCAAGAAATCGTACACC
Source organism: Scalesia atractyloides (assembly GCA_947069175.1). Classification (NCBI taxonomy): domain Eukaryota; kingdom Viridiplantae; phylum Streptophyta; class Magnoliopsida; order Asterales; family Asteraceae; genus Scalesia; species Scalesia atractyloides. The sequence continues at coordinate 36,299,243 of CAMTDV010000011.1, forward strand.
CCTCTACGGTGATCTAGTACTAAATCAATAGGAGGTTTATAAGTAATGGAGGGGTATGGTCCCAAAAACTCCGCGCCTGCGCAAGGAACCATACCCTCAACAACATACTACAAGAATAACCTTGCGCGCAATGCGCAATGATGCGCCATTCTTGGAACCAATATGTTGCCTAACGAACCTTGCGCACTCAGCACAATAGCAAGTTAGACCAACACCAATAGGTCGTACAACGAACCTTGCGCACTTAGCGCAACGGCAAGTTAGACCAACACATGCTGGTCACACAACGAGCCTTACGCACTCTGCACAAAGGCAAGTTAGACCTGGAAATATAGGTCATACAACGAACCTTGTGTACTTGGCACAACGGCAAGTTAGACTTAGACGCGCACGCTACCTAACTCTACGCGGAGTCATACAACGAACCTTGTGTACTTGGCACAACGGCAAGTTAGACTTAGACGCACAGGCTACTTAAACCTGCGCGGACCAGACAACCCTCTAGCCGCGAAGTCCCAAACCTTGTAGAGGACAAGAGAATCATGAGAGCAACTCATAGTCTTGGGAACAAAAGGACTTAATCCCATCAACTCTGCGCTGGCCAGAAAGCCACGCGGATGGGAAAAGCGCAGAGAAGCGTTGACTATATACAAGGGTACCAATGTGGCAGAGTTGTGACCCAATGGTTGCTCGGCAGGTTGTGTCAGACTGCGTCGTAGGAACAGTAATGCAGAGGCCAGACTGTGCACCAAGCATACTCACGCCAGTGACTGTCACACCTTCTCCATTTCAGCTGATGACAGGTCTGACACCAGGGGACAACTGCCATAACACGTGGCACTACTCAGCATCCGACAAAGCACACCTCCTGCCAGAGATCATTTAATGATCGCTGCAGAGGGACAGAACGGATATTCCTGGTCGTCTGGGCCGAGCCCAAGGCCCATCAGCCCATCTCCTAAACCCACTTATTTTCGGCTATAAAATGAGTATCGAACCACAAGGTAAGATATCTACAATCACATTCACAAACATACGGGCTTACTTCTTGTTACTATCTTGCGTTACACAAATACTTATTCTCACGCCGGGGTGTGGTCACGGAGAAAACCCTCCCTTTCCCCGTGACGAGGCTAACGACATTGCTAGTTTTGCAGATCAGCTTGAGTGAGATCACCCGTAAGAGCGAACGAAGAGCAACCTTTCATGCAGAAAAACTAGGCTGCAACTAAGATATCTCTGGATACCCCTTGGTTCAACCCAGTGTTTCTTCATTGGCACCATCCGCATTTTACTCACTTTCACATCCGTTTCCTCGTTTGGTTTTTTCTCAAACCTCACTTACAAATGGCTGACTTTCCGTTAAACACACCATGAGGTCTTCGAGCTGAAGGCAAGAACCCAGTTCATGCCTCTCGGCTCGACGGACAAGTGGAAGAAGTTTCTTCCGGGAATGTTGGTGCTCGTCACGACTCCGGTTGTGTGAACATCCCGGTAACCCCCGGAGTCCAAATGGAGACTTCCTGCATACCAATCACTTCGGTTTTGTCCCCGGGTGAAACTCCGATGTCTTGGTACGTCAAGTCTCAAATGGCTTTAAATGCCGTCTACACACAACTCTGTGCGCATACCAACACTTCCGCTGCGCCGGTGCAGCCAACTACTCATGTGCATGCTTCGCCTGCACCTCTAGTTCTCAGCTATAACTCGCTGGCTGGAGCGAGTGTTCTATCTCAACTTCGTACAAGAGAGACGGAGTATTCTCAGTGTTGCCTAAACATGAGTCTCACACTCATAGGCGAGCGTCCATCCACTCACGGTTGGGCCCGCGTCCTCTAGAGGGGCGGGACACCCAACGTGAGTAAGATCGAACTTATGGCGAGGGTGATAGTGCCAGTGTGTTTCACCGGCTACCAAAAGATCATGCTGCTTACAGGTCTGCGCCACGCGCTGTTTACAACCTGGAGGCAGAGTACAATTATAACTTGATCTACAGGCCGGCTGAAGCAGCCAAACACTCAACATTCATCAAGGAGATCGCACTCGCACCATTGGAGCGCGTGAAACTTCCCTCCAACGTGGGAAGTACAATGGGTTGATGGACCCAGATGATCACCTGCGCCTGTTCACCGGCGCAGGACTAATCGGAGGCTGGACGTTGCCCATGTGGTGTCACTTGTTCGTCCAAACCCTTAAAGGCGCTGCACTCCTATGGTTTGACAACTTACCCACGAGCAAGCTCGCGTCATGGAACGACCTCAAAGATAAGTTCCTGACGCACTTTAGCCAGCAACGGCGTTACGTCAGAGATTCCTCTGACGTAATGAACATCTGGCGGCATGATGATGAGAATCTCGAAGACTTCATCACCCGCTACAATAAAGAGGTGTTGGAGATAGGGGATACGCACGAAGACCTGATTCGTTCACAGTTCAAGTACGTTGTCCGCTGTGACGAGATGATCAAAGTCTTATCGGGAACTACCAACCTCCCAAAAAGCTGGGAAAAATTAATGGTGGCAACAAAGGTCTATGCGCAGATGGAGCGCAACCTTAATAACAGCAGACCTCCCCTACCACATTACCGTCCGCAAGACATGAGCAACAGTTTTAGGAAGAAGAATAAAAGGAGTTGGAGGGAACCCAGCCATAATCCTCCACACTCACCGGTCTACGCTTACGCGACCATCAATAAGATTGCTACCCAGAGAGCAATAAAGCAGGATAATCGCGATCGTCAGTGGAGACCACTGGCGAAAACACTAGCGGAAGTACTCAGCACTAAAGATCACCAATTCAAGCAACCACCGCCGATGAGCAGTAAGAAAGGTCAAGACCCCAACCTTTTCTGCGATTATCATAAGGATACGGGGCATACAACCGATAACCGCATCTCCTTGCGCATGGAGATTGAAAAGGCGCTAAAAACTGGGAAGCTCACCCACTTACTTCAAAATGTGCGCAAGGAGGTACGCCAGATCACTCAAGGCGGCGAGGGCCCGAGTAATAAAAAATGAAGTCTGTTCATATGATCCAAGGTGGCCCGTCGCGCAAGCGCGGTCATCAGAAGAGTTACACGCCTCACTGGCGCGAACAACATGTCATCTTCCCCGTAGTCCCCGGGGGCCCACAAGAGGACCGTCTGGTCGTGATAACTGGCATCTTTGGCCATTATCGCACCGATTACATGTTCATAGATCCCGGGAGCTCTATGGACATCATTTATGAACAGTGCTTTCAACAGCTGGACCCAGAAGACAAGGCGCGCTTGGAGCTGGTGGATTTCCCACTCACTAGTTCTACAATGAAGCCGTCTTTCCATTGGGCCAGATTTCATTTCCGGTGACTCTTTCCAACGGGCGACACTCTTGCACGGTCTCAGTCAATTTCATGGTCATGCCCGCGACTTCGCGCCATGACGTGTTACTAGGTCAGCGCGCTCAAAGAGAATTCAGCATGATCACTTCCACTCCTCATGCTGCCTGCGGTTTCCAAAGAGAAACCGGGGTAGCCATCATATCATGTCTGTTGAAGAGGAACCACAGACGAAACAACCGAATTCATCATCCAATGGCGAGCCAGAGAAATGGGTACTAAAGAATTGATACCCGGAGCAAACAGTGTTGTTAGGACCCGCCATGACCCCCGCAGTCAAGGCGAGGTTAAAACAACTTTTGTTCCGCAATGTAAATATTTTCGCTTGGTCGCCAGCGGATATGATAGGGGTACCAAGGGAAATTGCTTAGCACGCGCTGCACACATTCCCTTCAATTCTATCTATTATTCAGAAAAAGCGCATCTTTGGTCTTGAAAAGACTCGCACACTGAACGAGCAAGTTTTAGAGCTCTTCCAAGCCAGTATCATCCGGGAAGTACGCTATCAGACATGGGTAGCCAACCCAGTCATGGTCCAAAAGCACAACGGCAGTTGGCGCATATGCGTCAATTTCAAAGATCAGAACAAGGCATGTCCCAAGGACTGCTACTCTTTACCAGAAATCGACAAAAAGGTGGACTCCCTCGCTTCATTTAGGTGGAAATGCTTCCTCGATTGCTACTATGTTACCACCAAATACAAATGAGGAAAGAGGATGAAGACAAGACCGCTTTCCGCATTGACAAAGGGATCTTTTGTTACACGAAGATGCCTTTCGGGTTGCGCAACGCAAGAGCCACCTATCAGCGTTTAATGGACCATGTCTTCGGGGACGACATTGGCGAAACCGTAAAAGTGTACATCGATAACCTTGTCATCATGAGCTCGGATGAGGAGAAGATGCTAACAAATATTCAAAAAACGTTCGTATCCTTACGCAAGGCAAACCTGAAGCTGAACCCCAGCAAGTGCTCATTTAGTATGGAAGAAGGCAAATTTTTGGGATTTATCATCACGCGCGATGGTTTCAAAGAAAATCCCGAGAAAGTGGAAGCGATTCAACGTATACCTTCCCCTCAACCATCAAAGAAATGCAACGATTGGCGGAGCGACTGGCTGCGCTGAACAGGTTCTTGGCCAACCACTCAATGAAGTCCTTCCTATTCATCAGCACTTTGCGGAATTGTGTAAAGCAAAACAAGTTCCAGTGGACTCCGGATGCGGAGAAAGCCTTCACACAAATGAAGGAGTACTTGATCCAATTGCCCACGCTCACAGCACCGCAAAAGAACGGGCCACTGATACTTTACCTTCCCGCATTAAATATCGCTCTGGGCGCAGTTCTGCTAGCAGAGCGCGCAGGAGTCCAAACTTCGATCTACTAGGTCAGCAAAATGCTAATTGACCCAGAGACGTGATATCCAGAGACGTGATATCCTATGATGGAAAAGCTTGCTCTAGCTTTAGTACACGTATTCCGCAGGATGTATCGGTACTTTTCCGGCCATGTGATAACAGTTCTAACGAACTATCACTTAGGCCAAATTCTGTCCTAACCAGACATATCTGGCCGTCTAGCAAAATGGGCAATTGAGCTTGGTGGACACAACATCGTGTACAAACCACGCCCAGCAATAAAAGGCCAGATATTAGCAGATTTTGTTACAGAAGTACCAAGCAATAAAACGCAAGAGTGTGAAGATGTATAGAACCCATCGCCGGTTACAGATGACTACGCATGGATACTTCACATAGAAGACACATCAAATGATGATGGCGCAGGGGCAGGTCTTCACCTAATAAGCCCCGACAACCAAGAGTTTACATATGCCATCAGGTTGGAATTCAAAAGCATGAATAATGAAGCTGAGTACGAAGCATTTCTGGCAGGCCTTCGGTTAGCCATCAAAATAGGCGCACAGAACTTGGAAGCACACGTCGATTCCCTTTTAGTCGCAGGACAGGTCAATGGCCTATACGCCGCAAAAGGCGAAACGATGCTTTATATCTTGAACAGGCACAAGCCTTAATAACCAAATTCTAAAGCTTCAAAATAACCCATGTCAACCGATGCGAGAATAAACATTCCGACGCACTCAACAAATTAGCCGCTACAAGCTTCAAGCACCTTGCGTGTGAAGTGCGCATTGAGGTACTCAAGAACACTTCTGTTCCTTTGCGTCAAGTAAATATCATTAAAGTGGGGAATCCTTCCTGGATGTCTCCCATAATCATGTTCTTGCAATACGGGACCCTCCCCGAAAACAAAGCGGAAGTCAGGAAGGTCAAGAACAAGGCACTCAACTACGAAATGGCAAATGGTATTCTATACCAGAAGTCATACCTTGGACTGCTTCTCTGCTGCGTTGACCCGCAAGACGCGCAATACTTGATAGCAAAATACATGAAGGGTTATGCGGAATCCACGCCAGTCCGCGCATGGTCGTAGCAAAGATCATGAACGCCGGTTATTACTGGCCTGGCATGCACTTGGATGCAATTGAAACACTGCGGAAGTGCGCATCATGCCAGCACTATGCGCCGAAGACATTGCGCACAAGAATCACTTGATCCCAGTGACAACAGCATGGCCCTTCCAGCAATGGGCAATCGATATGGTGGGACCTTTCCCAGATGCCCCTGGCGTGGTGATGTTCATAATCGTCGTAGTCGATTACTTCACCAAATTGGTAGAAGCAAAGCCCCTTGCATCCACCACAACAACTGTAGTTCGGAATTCATTTGGGAGCATATGATATGCCGCTTTGGGTTACCCCTACGCATAGTCCGTAACAATGGCCCCAACTTTGTAGCTGAAGAACTACATCAATGGATGAAGGAAATGCGTATCGAACATATCTTCACTTTGGTCGCGCATCTCCAAGGGAACGGCCAAGTGGAAAGCATAAACAAGAGCATCGTCGAAGGGATCAAGACGAGATTGGGTATGACGCGGAGATGCTGGGTAGATGAGTTGCCAAGCATCCTTTGGGCCCATCGAACCATGCCAAAAACTAGCACAGGCGAAACTCCTTTCAGCCTAGTGTATGGGACCGAGGCAGAGATTCCCATAGAGATAGGCCTCCCATCACCACGCATGCTGGCTGCGCAAAGCCACAATAATGAAGACGAGCTCAGACTCGACTTAGACCTCCTAGAAGAAAGGCGTGAAAACGCTGCAATCAACGAAGCAAAGTACAAATCCAAGCTTGTGAAATACTACAATGCGCGAGTCCGCATATGTACTTTCCTACCTGGTGATTTTGTTCTATGCGACAATGAAGTATCTAACGCTGAAAGTCCTGGAAAACTCGCACCTAAGTGGGAAGGTCCCTATTTTATCCATGAAGTCCTAGGAAAGGGCGCGTACACCCTTAAACGTTTGGACGGCACAAACATTCCTAGGACATGGAATGCACAACAGCTACGAAGGTGCTACATATAAATTAGCAAACATATTATCCTATTGTCTACTCTGTACATAGCTCTCATGCATTATTGATAATAACGACAATGGATACATTTATTTCTTTATCTAGATGTTTTGTTACAAATGCGCGAAACCACTTTGGGTCTACGCGAAAACACCATGGTACACAATGATTCATGAAATTCACTATCGACTGCTGGCGCATGGGAGGGGATGTTTATACACGAGTTCATTACCACTCTCATTCGCTACACCTAAGAAAATTCGTTTCTTTTCACGCAAATATTGTAACTTGGAAAGAAAGAAACATCTATTTCATTAAAGAAGAAATATGTACAAGCATGCGCTGCGCGCAGTTACATCTAAGCTACATCAAAGATATTACAATAAGCATCCTACACTGCTCTTCACTCCCTGTGGCCTCGGCTTCACCCAGAAATATGTCTTTTAAGAGATCGACGTAGTCATCGTGTTGGAGTGCCTCGCTCACTAGATCCGTAACCGGGAGCTGCAGACGGTCATACTCCCGCTTAGCCTGGGAGAATGCAACTTTGGTATCAACACCACGAGTGGCAGCGCGGCTGTTATCCCATTGCACGTTCAGCGCCCAAGTGACATGATGTGCACACTCCGCGTAGCCCTACGCATACCCGTCATGGCGCGCAGTAACCATCAGCTTGGCCACTTGTAACACCCTGTAAAAATAGTGTCCAATAATATAGTGACACGTATTGTATTTTAAATATAGTCTGTTAAAGACCAATAAGGACTAAAGGCGTCAACATGCTCAAGTTGAGCCTCTGAGTGACGAACCGATGTCAACATGCATGAATAACAGCCTCTGAGTGACTGATATGTCAACATGCTTAAATCATTAGCCTCTGAGTGACTGATATGTCAACATGCTTGAAATTTGGCCTCTGAGTGACTGATATGTCAACATGCCCAGCATCTGAGTGACATCGGAATCAACATGCTTATCATAAGCCTCTGAGTGATCCTTTGTGAAGTCCTAAACTCTCATATGTCCCGTTTGTTGGACGAGAGAGTTCAATTTTATAAATATGTGAAAATTGGATGACGGAGGAATTAAAAGTGTCAACATGTTAATTCTTACCTCTGAGTGATCTTTTAACAAACCGAGAGCTCGACAACGTCCGGGCATAATCCCGGATGTGCCAGGTATTGGCTACGGAGGGCTAAAAGTGCCAAAAAGGTGTTTAAAATGGTTTTTAGAAGCTTCTTAAAGTTTAGGGGCTAAAGTGTCAAATTTTAAAAGTTGCTAGGTGGCGGTCGCGGGCCGCGAGAGACTTGGTCTATGTCTCTCGCGGGGCGCGAGAAGCCCTCTGCTGCAGAAAATTGTTTGGTCTCCAAGCAAAACTCCAAAACCATTTAAATTCGAAACCATGGACTTGTAAACAGCTATGCCACATTTTGGGACACTTGTAAGCTTCCTCTTACACCCCTAAACACCTGGCTTCACCTCCTTTGAGCTCTCCAACTATAAATAGGTGCACAAGTTCTCATTCCAACTTGCACCTTTCTCATTAAATCACTCTTCCCCTCCTCTGGAAGTTACTAGCTGAAAGGAGCATCCAACTCAGTTCCTTGCATTGTAGGAACCTCTTGTAAGTGTTCCTTACTCTTGCATTTTTGTTTTTAGGCTTCTATAGCAAAAAGTCAAGCATTTTACGGAAACGCTTTGACTTTCGGTTAAGACCATTATGGTCCAGCCATTGTCCAAAATGAAAATGGCTAAGTGATCGTAATAAGGTAGGTGTTAGTCCCTATAAAGGGCACCTCCTGAAGATCACGTTTGCTAGACCAATTGACGGGTCAAAGTTATGATATTAAAACGTCAAACAGGCCATTTTTTGGAAAAATCATAAATTGATCTTATATATGTTATGAAACCTGTTTTGACACTTAAACAAGTTGGTAATAATTATTTGAACATGCATGAACATGTTCGGCTCGTCAATTTCAGTTCTAGGGTCGGTTCGCCATCGAAAGTCGCAAAGTTTGACTTCTGCTTTGACTTTCGATTCTGACCCGATTTGGATTAGTTACCTACTGATCTAAAGTTGTATTATGATCATAATATAATGTAGCATAACCCTCTGAGGTTATATTACATGATCATAATCAGAATCTAAGTTTATGCACAAGTTCCATAATTATGCCATTTTTGGCCAAAATGCCCTTTTTGAACAAAACAAGGTTTTAATGATAATAAACTTGAAAATGAGTTTCCTTCTGATGTAATATTATAAGTAGGATTATATGGGATGTTAAACCAAGTTGTAAACTGAGTTTCCAAGCAGGTCCTTAAACTCTGTCGATAAATGACGGTTTTAGTCCTTGTGACTCATAAAATGATTTTAATCAATCTTTTCAAGGTAAATCATTTACCTACTGATATTTATATTAAATAACATATTTTAAACATTTTAAGTCTGACCCTAAGGTCAGTTTTCATTAAACATCGCTTAACAATGTCATCTTACGATATAAGCGCCATTTCGGCGCATAGTATGGTTTTAAACCATATTATTGACCAAAAGTTGATACCTACTGATTTCGAAACTTATTTTAAACATAATTACAGTAGGTACATGTTATAAACTCAGAATCCCAAATAATTTATAAACTATGTGTAAAACGACCAAAATGCCCATTCGGTGCATAGTTTGGTCATAAAAGATAATTTACACATATAATTGACATCCAACTAATATTTTTTCATAAATCAAGTATTTTTTCAGAATACTTATAATTATAACATTAATTTATATTCAAGTTCTTTTTATATGGTATGAAACTACCAAAATGCCCTTATGAGGCATAGTTTCGTTTTAAAACCTTAATGCGCATATAAGTTGATATCCTACTGATATTTTAACTTATTTAAAGTATAATGGAATATAGAACTTGTCCATGACTTATCGGTTACCCGATATCGCTATTATGCGCACAGTTACGTATATGTAACTATCTTACAGAATTTAACCGTAACGGGTTTAACCTTGTCATTTAGCCTCAAAATCCAGAATGTTTATAGTTTACCCATATTATACAAGTCAAGTACTTGTCGGGTTTAAACTACATTCTATCCGATCATCGTTTAATCAAGTGTTATACGTAATGATCATGTACACTATTCGGTTTATAAGATCGTTAGTATTTAATTGGCTAGCTTATGCCATAATCCAGACTAGGGCCTTGCCGGTAAATGCTATATGCACTTGGTACTTTTGTATACGGCTGAGTTATTTAAAAATAAAAGAAGAACACTAGCTCAGGCAAATACTCTCGACTTATTTTCCCTATATGGGCTTGGGATACGGTAAATTATTATCACATGGGGTCCATTGCAAGGTCAACTTTCCCAAGTTAATAAAAGATTTTGGTGCCATTTGCACTTAAAACCATTTTTAATATTTTCAAAATGAGTCAGTTGGGTGTATTTACCAGCGTAAGCTGACGTATCTTCCAAAGGCTAATCTGCAGGTATAATACGAAATAGGCTGGAAGCTGCTCGGTAAAGAATAAGAGGATCTTGCAAATCCTTAGATCTGCCTAAAGTCTGTTTTGTATTCTTTCTTGTATATTTTACGATCCGCCTGTGGATCTTCTATTACGAGCCTGTATATTATTTTAGATTTCGAACATTTCGGTTTGTAATAGTAATTTTACTCCAAGACTTCCGCTGTGTCGTGTTTAATTGACTATGATGTTATCAACTGTTGTCACGATACTTCCCACCCGGGCCCACCGGTGTTTGGATTTCGAGGTTGGAAAACCGGGGTGTGACACCACTGCGCTGTCCAGCTTTGCGGAAATCAGGATGGAGTTTGCGATTTGCAATACAAGGAAAACAAGATCAGAATCAAGACAAAAGGATTAAAATACAAACGGAGTACTTACATTGACAACTCCATGCTGTTGCATCCACAGCGTGTTGTTGGCCAGCGACTCAGAGATGGCGCTGGCGGCTTCAGAATCTTCAAGTTTCTTCTCACCCGCGTCCACCTTGGCCTCCGCCGATCGCAGCCTCTCCTTATCCTCCAGGTGCCTGCGTTGTAGTTCCGCCTTTTGCACCAAGGCCATGTGGAGATCCTTCTTTACGCTCTCTAAAGCGGCGCAAGCTTCAACCTGGTTATCCACAACAAAGTTGGCATAACAGTTTATTGATCATACAAAATGGATGGAGGGGCAAGTTTTTACCTCCTTCTGTTCACTAGTCGCCCTGGCCTCCGCGGCCGCAACAGAAGCTGCCTCCTTCTCCTTCCTCTCGCGCTCTACTTCTCTGCGCAACCAGGCCAATTCATCTCTGAAAGATTCTTTCTCATGGTTGTCCCTTTCACAGGCCTCCCATAACTTGCGCTCCTCAGCAGGTGTGGCAGCAGAGCTTTTGGCCCTCTTTTTCCACCCCAGCATGGACCACTCCTCGGTCCGCTGGACCTCGGCAAACTTTGCCCTGTCATCCTCCAGCTCAGATTTTTGCGTAGCCACTTGGGCTCACTCTTTGACCAGATCCGCCTGGGCAGCCTTGAATTTGTCTTGCTTTTTGTGCATGCTCTGCCAATCCCTTATGATCGTGTGTGTGATCAAGGCGGAGCTAGCTGCTGCCTGGAGGTACGCGCGGTATGTTTGTTGATGACCTTGTTTAGCGCGGCGCGCACCTTTGCTGGGGGAAAGCTCCCTTGAACCACTCACGGCACGCCGGCCAGTGAGAAAAATCATCTCCCTTCTTCAGCTTCCACACAGGGGTGTGGATCTCTTCAGCGCGGCCTTCATGATATGACCGGTAATAGAAATCACCCGGGGTTTCGTCCGGACGGATTGGAGATCCTTCTGCGGAAGGGCTTCCACCAGATCCCCCGGCCTCACCCCCGGGCGCCGGCTCGCCTGCATGAGTCCCCTGTGGAGCATCTTCAACCACCTCCCCACCGGCAACCACAACCGAAGGTTCCGTCTCCTCAACAACAATCGGTTCCGTCTCCTCAACACCCTCACCACCAACTTTCGCCACCACCACCTCAGGCTCCACGACTTCAACCTCCACTTGCACCTCCGCCGCCCCAATAGCTGACTCCCCACCCTGTGCGCTTGACGCCTGCGCAGGTTGACCCACAGGTGGGGGCATTGGAATATCCTTAAGCTCGGCCGGAGTGGCGGGAGCAACGAAAGCTGGGTCACCCCCCTGCAGGATGACAAACAGTTAGGCAAATACAAAATAAAAATGGGGTGAGACAAGTTAAAAGTTGTTTACCTAGGGAAATTTTGGCGGCGAGCGCGTCGAAGCTCATGCGTTTCCAGATAACCCTCCGCGCAGGCTTTTTGGAGGGCTGCGCGGAGATATCGCTCTTCGGAGCCCTCTTCTGCTTGAGGGGCTCCGGGCTGGACTCGACCTCCACCGGGTCATCCGGGTTGGCAGCCGGGATCACCACCGGCTCCAGCTTTGGCTTCCTCACACCTACAGGCGCAAGACCCCCCCAAGAGTCAGAGACTACTACATAGTCTTTCCAATGATCTGACACAATACGCTTACCTTTCGGCGGGTCTGCCCTGGGTTGAGGTACCCTCTTCTCAGCCGCCGCGCTGGGCCCCACGCGCTTTTCTTTTGGGTCAGGGCCAATGCACAAGTCCTTTGAAGCGCCTGCACAATGGCGCAACACCATCAGTAATTTGCAAAGATGTTAACACTTAGAAATATAAAGGCATACCAGTCTCAGGTGTGGGGGCTAATAAATCTTCATTCTTGGGGAGCTCAGAGTTCCCTAAGATCTGTGCGTACCAGGTGGGCTCCTCCCGGCCAAGGGCGATGTTCTCAATATGCCCTGCTCCCTTTGGAACGCCACAACGTACAGCGGCACCCCTGCAAAGGAAGACACGGTTAGTCTACACACAAGGTGAAATCAAGAAGCAATACAAGACGAAGACAAAGGTACTTACTTTTCCTCCCTCCATGTAAACTGGCCTCTCCCAGCAGTGGAGTTTCCACACCAAACTTATCCCAGCCGCCACCAATGCCCTCTCTGGCAGTTGGACCGTCGGGATCTCCTCTAAGTCCTTGTACCAGGTTTCCGCCACCGGTACAGGGACAGTCTCAACAGGGATATCCTCCACCCCCCGGAAATGCATCCGGAGGGGAATAACTCCAGCCTTCACGTAAAAAAATTTAGTCTTCCAATCATGGAAAGACTTGGGAGGCGAGAGCAAAATTTTCTTCGCCTGTACACGGTGTTGAAAAGAATAAAACCCCATTGAACAATGGAGTTGGTAAAAAATCCAAAACCAGTCGATGGTTGGGGTAACACCCATCGACCGGCACAAAAACTCAAAGTGCTTTATTCTCACCATCCCCATCGGATTGAGTTGGGAGATGTGGAATTTGTAAAAATCCAAAATTTGAAGAAAAAGTTTTGTAACCGGAAGTTAACGTCAGCAAAAAAAATCATGAAATAAGGTGATGTAGCCGGCCGGAGCATCGACGGCTGTATCTCCCTCGGCCGGGTACTGAGCATCCCAGTCCTTAGAGAACCGGCAGCCGGAAACCAGGCGTTGGAAACCGGTCTGGTTACATTTCAGGACCGGCAAAGAGGTCGAAGCCTCTGTAGTAGAAATGGTCTCAGGACCCCTAGTCACCATGGAAATCAAAGAAGAAAAGAGAAATTTTTAAAACAAGAAGACTCAAGAACAGAAGAACTCAACAAGAAATTAGAGAATTTGAAGAAAAAGTTTGAAGGCGTGAATGAAACCCTAGACGATTCACCCCTATTTATACTCATCGCATTTAATGCGTTGGGGAACTGTGACACACGGTAGAAATAACAAAACCGTGGCAGGCAAGTGGCAATTGACGGTTGTCATGTGCGCGTCACCACCACTTTCTTTATCAATTCATTAATGAAAGAGATGCTGCACTGTTGACAACATGCCACAACTGTCAAACATCACCTCTAGGACACCCTTTTTCTCACCAACCCACCTGCAACATCAGCATGACGAAACTTCAGATTTCAAGATCTCATCATGAGCAAGGGTTTCCCTCACGCAAAGCTTTTCTCTAACCCTTCTTGATTTTTTTCCCTTGAAATAAGCGCACACACAAGAATTCTTATAGTCCAACACTCCACCTACTTGCCAACATGCGCATAGGAGCAGCACTGGACTAGGGGGACTTGGAGGGGTATGGTCCCAAAAACTCTGCGCCTGCGCAAGGAACCATACCCTCAACAACATACTACAAGAATAACCTTGTGCGCAATGCGCAATGGTGCGCCATTCTTGGAACCAATATGTTGCCTAACGAATCTTGCGCACTCAGCGCAACCGCAAGTTAGACCAACACATGCTGGTCACACAACGAGCCTTGCACACTCTGCACAATGGCAAGTTAGACCTGGAAATATAAGTCATACAACGGCCTTGTGTACTTAGCACAACGACAAGTTAGACTTAGATGTGCAGGCTACTTAACCCCGCGCGGACTAGACAACACTCTAGCCGCGAAGTCCCAAATCTTGCAGAGGACAAGACAAACATGAGAGCAACTCATAGTCTTGAGAACAAAAGGACTTAATCCCAACAACTCTGTTGGCAAGAAAGCACTGAAAGCCACGCGGATGGGAAAAGCGCAGAGAGGCGTTGACTATATACAAGGGTACCAATGTGGTAGAGCTGTGACCTAATGGTTGCTCGACAGGTAGTGTCTGACAGTGTCGCATGAATAATAATGCAGAGGCCAGACTGTGCACCAACCATACTCACGCCAGTGACTATCACACATTCTCCACTTTCGGCTGATGACAGGTCTGACACCAGGGACAGCTGCCATAACACGTGGCACCACTCAGCATCCGACAAAGCACAACTCCTGCCAGAAATAATTTAATGATCACTGCAGAGGGACAGAACAGATATTCTTGGTCGTCTGGGCCGGGCCCAAGGCCCATCAGCCCATCTCCTAAACCCACTTATCTTCGGCTATAAAATGAGTATCGAACCACAAGGTAAGACATCTACAATCACATTCACAAACATACGTGCTTACTTCTTCTTACTATCTTGCGATACAAAAATACTTATTCTCATGCCGGAGTGTGGTCACGGAGAAAACCCCCCCTTTCCCCGTGACGAGGCTAACGGCGTTGCTAGTTTTGCAGATCAGCTTGAGTGAGATCACCCATAAGAGCGAAAGAAGAGCAACCTTTCATGCAGAAAAACTAGGCTGCAACTAAGATATCCCCGGATACCCCTTGGTTCAACCCAGTGTTTCTTCAAGTAACCTAAAAGGTGTTTGCATAATCTCTCGCATAACTTTAAATCACGCAATTCAAATCCATTTGAACTAGATGTTTATTTATAATACAAAACTACTTAGGTGTAACCGCAGATCTTCCAATTGACTAAGACTTTGTCTACTCAAGATCTATTGTAGTTGAAGCTTCCCTAGTCTACAAGCAGGTATTTTCAAACATGCGGTTCAAGAAAAATGCAAGTGAACGACCAACTGATGCGTTGCATCTGAATAACAAGTATGCAACTGGTCGACTAACTTATTAGTTGCAAATAAAGAAGAATACAACTAATCATACAAAACTGATAGTTGTAACTAGCGATGCAAGACATGCAACCAAAGAACTTAATTTAGTGCTAACCATGATCTAGTGGCGGATCTAGAAGAAAAATTCAGGAGTATGCTAAAATAATTTTTGGACCTAGGGGTGTCCTAGTACTTGCTGAGGTGGTATACAGTACATAAAACGAAGAAGAAAAGAAAACTTTTGCACTAATTTTGCACTTCGCCGACAATGTTTACATGCTAGCTCCGCCCCTGTCATGATCCAACTGATGTTATCTCAAATGGTTGGAGAATTTAAATATCACTTTCAAGTGATGATAGTTGATCTCAATCTCTTTATATATGTTAGTGTATGTTTTCATCGTAAATTATCTCTAATATTGCGTATGTGTGAGCTCGAAGTGAAAAATACAGAGAGAGTTGAGAGGTAACCATTTGAGAGGGAGTGATTTCATTCGGTTCATCTTGTAATTCAAACTTGTTCCTTAATACGAATTTGCGATGATGTATGATGATTTAATTTGTGTGTTCTTCAATTTTGTTTGAGTTTCTTTCTATTCCGATGAACAATCCAAAGCGACAACCCGGATACTAATCATATCATACTTTGATATATGTTACACAGCCATATATTAAAGTGTTTAAAAGAGATTGCCAGGATTTCGCTATAACTAATGGACAGAGTTGTGTACCGGATAGACTTATCTTCGACTCATCGTCTACACAGCAATCATATGCCCAAAATGGCATTTCTAGACGACATGTCCATACGCTAGTTGGCATATACGTACAGCAAACATAACTTTGAAAAAGCAAATATTGTGTTTAACGAAATCCCATGGTTTGAAAGTTCCTGGCTGGCACTATGAGTATGAATGTGACAATTTAGAGTTTGCAACCCCATAATAATATTTGTTAGGGAAGTTTGAACCATTGTTGAATAAAGCTAATTAACTTACCGAATTAAATATTACATACAAAGTTCACCTTCCTGTCCTTTATTTTCCAATGTGAAATTAACCCCTATATTAATTTGCAAATACTTGATATGTCTTGTTTTTAATCTTCAACTTGGTATACACACTTGAAGCTTTGATAAGACTATTTGATGCATTGTTAAAAATATTTGAGTTATTTGTTATTGTAAGTTTTTTTTTACTTTTATTCCCAACACTTTTACATTTTTTACAATTTAACTCAAATACTTTTTCACTTTTAATTTTGTCCCCTCATACATTTCATTTTTTACAATTTTGATCTAAATTTTGCAACTTAAACGCCACAATGTGTGTGTGGTTCAACTTTTTTATGCCTAATTATCCTTGCTTAATGGCCCCGTCGCAACGCACGGGTCCTGGATCAACTTAGTTATTGTTTTCTATGTTTTACGTTCCACGTGATTAGTTCACCGTTTTTACCTCTACTTTTCGTTCGATTTTATTTTTTTCGTTTTTTATACAAGCTTTTTCGGTGTTGGTGATCACTGACGATGGTGTAACATTAATGCTACTTAACATGGTTTTACGCCCCTGTCTCAACGCGGGGGTTTTTTTTATTAGAACGCAAACCCTCCCCCCCCCCCACAACAAAAAAGGGGCGAGGAGCTAGCCCACACAAACACTAACCCATAATTACAAGAGATCGAATCACACCAATTCTTTAAAAAAAATAGACTTATGCTTAGATCTATTCTTAAACCAAAAGAGACCAAACAATTTAGAGGGTGTTTGGGATTACTTATTTAACTCTAAAAACGCTTTTTGTTAAAAGTGTTTAGATTAGCTTTTGTGGTGACAAAGGTAAAATGACCAAAAAAGATATGATATATTTCTATGTTTAGTTGATATTTTAAAAGATGAGGTTAAATTGGTAATTTTATATTCAAAAAGCCAAGAGTCATTAAAAAAACCAAGTTTTTGTGGCTTTTAAAAAACAATTTTTTGAAAAACCAAACACTTTTTAACTTATTGGTTTTTTGAAAAAACCAATAAGTCAATACATCATTTACAAACTCAATCCCAAACACCCTCTCAATATCTTTGAAATATTATCTGCTTAACATTTATTTTGAAAAAATAACCTAATTTCTAGCCTTCTAAATACACTAACAATACCATGAATCCATTGAAATCAGGGGAATGCTACATGAATGCTCACATGGTGCCAAACAACTGAGACCGTGTAACAAGGAGTGAAAAGGTGATTAGAAGTTTTCAGGCCTTCTCCGCACATCACAGAAGAAAGCGGGTTAACATGAATACTTTGTTTTTCTAAGGCAACAAGCATGGGAAGTCAGGTCCAACTCCGCTCTCCAAATAATAATGTTGCATTTCAAAGGCACCTAATTTCACCGATCCATGACAAAAAAAAAGTTACTAGAATCAATCTTGTTGTGCATTAATGTCTTAACCGATCTGACCACATATCCTCAAACCAAACCCACCCGTCTCTTATAAGTTATCTAAAACACTTGACAGAGAACTTTCTTTTATATCTCATACTGGGATAAATGAAAATAAGAACAGGTTTTTGACTTACGAAAACTCATAAAAAAACCTATAATAGAGAAGTGTTACTTGAGCAGGGGCGGATCTACATTGAAAGTTACGGGTTTATACGAACCCATTTGGTTTCAAATTTTTAGTAGAGTAGTATATAGAAAATTCTTAATGAATCGAAAAAATAAATTATGGATGAACCCAGTAATGAATTATGGTTTCAAATTGCTGGTTCGACTCTTTTTGGGGTTGATTTTTTGAAGGTTTTTTTTTTTTAAATCTAAAACACTCCTAAGGTTTAACATTATACCAGCGCCCCCATTCCCCATCTTTCTGAAACTCACACATCAGCCGTATTCCCTTAATCTCTTCAACCCTCTCACTATCAAATCTTTCATTCTCTCAAGCGAATTGACCCCTAAACTTCACCCATTTTGTGTATACGTTCTTTGGATTTTTTAGGTAAGTTCTTTTCAGTTTTACTTTACAAGGATTTTATTTTACCATGAGTGATTAAATTCACGAACATACTTGTTAGGTTTCTGTTTTACCATGAGTGATTAAATTCATGAACATACTTGTTTGAACTTGTGATTTGGGGTGGACTGAACAAAGTTGGATCTTTCTATATTTTATTAAGAGTATGCATACAAGCTTCTCAATGATATGTCTGAATAAGAATGGCATGATTATATAATATAAACTTGTGATTTGAGATGACAGTTGAGTTGAAGTAATCAATGGCTATGATGAAACTATTCCCATTCTTCTTGATTTTGCAAATTGAATTGACGTTGATGCTATTGCCATATGGTTGCTGAGTATAAATTACATGTCTTGTTTGCTTAAAAAAATGATTAAAACAAAACAGTCCCGGTGATTAATCAGATAGAATCGAAACAAACCTGGTTATTTACTGTTGTTGCAACCATCGTCGTCTCTAATTCTTAAGGCCCATCAATTTCATTTGTCCTTATTGATACGCATAGCAGATTAATAGATAAAAGTGAATCAGTTTTACTTTTCATCGGGTCCGTTCTTTTCTTTTCGAGTTTTCCTTGGTCTTGGACCGAGGACTGACCTAAGATTGTCAATATATAGGAACCAAGGACTGACCATTTATATTATATTATATCGGGCCCGGTTTCGGTTAATTTTCCATCTTGTTTTCGAGTAATTTCTGGTCGGACTGAAATCTGTTAACCCCTAATTGTATCATATTTTTATTTTTTATTATGTGATGAATTTTACCTGGCCCAAACCGTCAAACCGACCCGGAATTTTTTACATCCGGCCCTATGATATTGAGTATCTAAAAACAATGAACCTGTTAGGGGCAAAGTTTTATAAATTTTGAATCATGTATCCTGAGAACGGGCCTGGATCACTTATCCTTAGCAGATGGTGCAGGAAGTCTAAAGATTAAGGATCCTTATTTTAACTTATGTTATTTAACAATTGTTCTCTATATTTCTAATGTTTGTACGCAGGTAATGGACGACATGGACTTAGTCTTTGTTGGAATCTCACCGAATATGCTTCATATAGAGCACGTGCATAATGAAGAATAGCCGCTATGGACGAACATGGGAGACTAGCACTTTTTTCGGATAGTTAGTTAGTTATATATTTTCTAATTATATCAAGGGGTATTGAGCTTGATTAGAACACACAATCCATACACTCACTACTATCTCAAAACTGCTCTTGAACACACACTAGAATTCATTTTAACAAGCTCAATATCATCCGAAGTTGTACTTGTTTGTGGATTACTTGTTGAATATAGTTGGTGATCGGTAGTTTCCATCACCCGAGGTTTTTTATGCCGGAGATCTTCTAGAGATCAAGGGCTTTTTCCTTGTACAAATCATTGTGTTCATTGTCATTTACATTTCATTCATTGATCAATCATTCATTTGATATACAAGCACACTACCTCACAAAATCAGATTTGGCTACCGTTAGAGCATAGGTTTTTCTAATTATGGATCATGTATCCTAAAACGTCATCTGGATCACTTATCCTTAGCGAATGATGCAGGGACTCGGAGGATCAAGGATCTTTAACATTACTTATGATTTTTAACAATTGTTCTCCACGTTTTCTAATATTCACGTGCATGTTATCAATGAAATGGACCGAGTCTTAGCTGGAATCTCGGGGAAGATTCGGTTTAGATGCCACACGTGCTATTTTCACAACGGTCATGGGAAATGACATGGACTAGCTTAATTTTCGATTAGTTTTTATCTCTGAAATATAAGAGGTTGATCAAGTGTTGTAGGACAGTTAACACATTCGCAGACATACCCTATGAACCAGAAAACACACACACTCTCTCGCATACATTGCAAACCAGAGCTCTCACAACACACTTAGCAAACAATGGTTGTACCACACTTGATCGACATCCAAAGTTGTAATTTTTATTGTGCAATATAACTGACAGTGATAGTTTTCACTATTCGAAGTTTTTTTTTATGCCGGAGATCTTACAAAGATCAAGGGCTTTTTCCTCGTATAAATCATCGTGTTCATTGTCCTTTACATTTCATATTTGATCATACACTTGTTCATCATTCAAGCACACTACCTCACAAAATCAGGTTTGGTTACATTATCCCTAGCTTGATTTTTGACCAAAACAGTTTGGCGCCCACCGTGGGGCCAGTGGTGCTTCAATTCTAAGAATTTTCATTCATTTCCATTCATCTCCAGCAACTTCATGGCCTCTCAGGGGAAAGTTAATTCAAGTGCAGTGTCGGTGGTTACCTCATCACAAACCAGTGCATCGTTGCCTCCTATTCCCCCTGCATTCAAGAAGAATACTGAAAATGCTCAGAAGAAGACATCATCCATCTTCACAGGATCAAAAGCTCATGTTGTCTCTTCCTCTACAACTACTAAAATTGATGTTTCTGCTTTGATTTTGCAGATGAAATGCTACATGGAGCAGCAAGATAAAACTAACTAGAGGATCCTTCGCGAAATTGATAAGATTAAGAAGCAGAAGAGACTAACAGAAGATCAGTCTCCACTGATACCTAGGTCTTTCAAGGATCCTCGAACCTCAAGGATCCTACTTCCAACCTCAAGGATCCTCTATCATTCGGCGAGGAACACTGGAGATCACTGAGCCTCAAGGATTCTTCTATGAATTTGGAGGATCAAAGGGAATGTATCATCCCCAAGGATCCTACATTCAGCATCAAGGATCCTCAACTCGGATTCAAGTATCCATGGAGGATCCATCAAGACCTTCAGCACCAATGTATCGAGGATCCAACATCTTTCAGGATCAAGGATCCTCAAGGAGACAATCACTTAGAAGTTCCTAAATCCATGAAAGAGATTTTATCCCCATGAAGACCATTGCTTCTTCTGGTCCCACTATTGTACCGGACATGTCTTATCCTAGACACACTTATGGGATACCAACTTCAAACCAGTCAGAAGGTAATAATTTCAATACATCTTTTGATACTAACTATACTTATATGCAGGATGCAGGGATCAATCAAGCCATGGGCAAGGAGTTGCAGAAACTTAAGGACATGATATCTAGTGTCCCTAGAGTGGTTAAACCCATTCCTGAGATTCTAGATGGAAGTCACAGAGTATCTCACTTTGCACCTCCCTTATGTAATGCTGAGATACCAAAGCGTTTCCAAACCCCTAATATGAAGTTATACGACGGTACCACTGATCCAGAAGAACATGTGGCTCAATACAGAGAAAGGATGGAGATCAATCCCATCCCTGAAAGGTTGAATAAAGCTTGTCTGTACAAGGGCTTCAGATCCACACTTAGTGGATCAGCACTAAAATGGCTGCTAAGTCTTCCTCCCTATTACATAACTTCATTTTCTCACTTAGTTAATTTATTCAATAGCCAGTTTTCTTGTAGTAGAACCTTTGAAAGATTAACTAGTGACTTATATAGGATCACCAATCTCGTGATGGATCACTTAGAGATTATGTTACTAAATTTGGTAGAGAGTCCTTGGAAATCCCAAATTTAGACATTGCCACTGCTGTGGAAGCGTTTAAAATGGGACTACAAAAAGATTCTTCTTTCTATGATGATCTTGTTATGACACCTTGTAGGAACTTAGATGAAGTAAGGAATAGGGCCCTGAGGTTCATCCGACTAGAGGATGACAAAAGGATCCAAGACAGGTTATTCGGATCGTCGAAATAGGAGAAGCAAGGATCTTTCTACAAGAACAATCAGCAATACTCTAACCATGACAATCAAAATGTTCATTCAGTTGAACAAGAGGAAGATGAGGAGGTATATCCTCATATATCTGAATATTGTTTTTTTTGCTGACATTAATGAACTAATCCTTGCTTTGTAGAATCTAGGTGAGAAGGCTAGATGGTCCAAGAAGAATGAAAAGTCTACATCCAACAAGGATAAATCAAAGTGGTGTGCATACCATGAAGACTTTGGCCACCTTACCGATGAATGCATTGCACTCAGAACGGAGATAGGTTACCTACTCAGCAAAGGTTACTTGAAAGAGTTTCTCGAAAGGAAATAATCAAGGATCCAGGATCCTGAAAAAGTGCCCGAAAGAGCTCCTGCACCACCTGCAGACGCTTAAATCATTAACTTCATTTCCGGAGGCTCCGGTATATGTGGAACCTCATTCTTTGCAGCAAAGAGACACGCTAAGGAAACCAAGCTGGAAAACGGAGACATGCCTATCCGAACCTCCACCCCGAGTCAGTAGAAAATCATATCCTTTGATGAGGACGATTGCGTTGATATTCAGGATCCTCATCATGATGGTTTAATCATTACTTATCTAAATCTAACCACTTTGTTCGCATGATCCTTATTGATGGAGGGAGCTCCGTGAACATTATACAACTAGATGTCCTAAAAAGAATAAACATCCATAGACAAAAATAGTTCTGAGATCATTTGTCCTTGTAGGATTCAGCGGCGAGACAAAGAACACGCTAGGGACATCAAACTCCCAATCTACATTGAGGGGGTAAACTATATACAAAAATTTTGTGTCATTGACTGATTGTCCTGTTGCAATGTGATTCTTGGCTGGCCTTGGATACACGATATGAAAGTTGTTCCCTCTACTTATGATCAATGTGTCAAGTTACCGATACCTAGGGGTAGTGAAGATAGATAGTGATCAACAAGAGGCAAAGAACTGTTACACCTCTTCTATGAAACCGACATCACAACCAAGAACGGCATAGCAATCACAGCAACTTCCAAGGAGTGTCCTGGAGGCAGCAGAACAAGACATCAAAGATGTAATTTTGGATCCTCAGGATCCTGAAATCAAAGTCCTCATAGAATTCGGGATCCTTAACAGTATAGAGCAGGATCTGGTATCCTTCCTAAAGAGAAGAAAGTCTACATTTATTTAGAAATATGAGGATATGGCAGGTATATCTAAAGATATTATAACACATAAACTTGGAATTGATAGATCTTTCAGGCCAATTCATCAAAAAAAAAAGAAAATTGCACTTGAAAGGAACCGTATCATCCAAGAAGAGGTAGACAAACTCTTGATGGCATGTATGATTAGAGAAGTTAAGTATCCAAGATGGTTAGCCAATGTAGTGGTAGTTCAAAAGAAAAATGGAAAGTGGAGGGTATGTGTTGACTTCACAGATTTAAATAAGGCATGTACCATGGATCCTTTCCCATTACCACACATTGAGTCCATGGTGGATGCAACAGCAGGATATAAGTTGCTAACTTTTATGGATGCATCATCTGGATTTCAACAAATTCAGATGGAACCATCTGATCAAGAGGATACAACATTCATGACTCCTACTAGCATATATTGTTATATTGCAACGCCTTTTGGACTGAGAAATGCAGGTGCCACCTACCAAACACTGGTCAACATGATGTTTAAGAAACGGATTGGAGACACTATGGAACTGTATATAGATGACATGGTGGTCAAGTCCAAGAGAGCAGAGGATCATCTCAAGGATCTTGAAGTGGCATTCAATATCCTTAACCAACACAACATGAAGCTAAATCCTTAAAAGTGCCATTTTTGTGTCAAAGCCGGAAAATTCCTAGTATACATGGTGACCAAAGGGGGGGTTGAAGCTAGTTTTGAACAGATAAAAGCAATTGTTAACATTAAATCCCATGCCAATGCCAAGGATGTCCAGAGACTGACAAGAAGGATCGCGGCCCCAAACAGATTCATTTCAAAATCCTCAGAAAAGTGCAAGGATTTTTATGACATTCTAAGGAAGAATAAGAAATTCGAGTGGACTGAGAAGCATGAAGTTGCACTCAAAGCCCTGAAGGATTATCTATCCTCAGCACCAGCCCTGATGAAACCAGAGGATGGTGAGCCGTTATCCTTGTATTTAGCTGTTTCAGGTAAGGCAGTAAGTGCGGTGTTAGCTAAGGATCACGAAGGCCAACAACATCCAGTATATTATGTAGAATGGCGAAGTGGGCAGTCAAACTTAGTGCATGTGACATTAAGTATGAACCCATGACTGCCATCAAATCTCAAGCATTGGCAGACTTTGTGACTGATTTCAGTAGTGATCTACAAAAGAGAAGCTAAATTCGAGGTTCAACAGCTTGAGGAGACCAAGGATCCTTGGATACTCTTCACAGACGGAGCCTCAAATATCAAGGGAACTTAACTAGGCATACTACTAAAATCGCCACAGGGGGACATAATACCCCAATCCATTGCTTGTGAGTTTCAGACTACTAACAATGAAGCAGAATATGAGGCCCTAATAGCAGGTTTGCAGTTATCTAAACAGATGAGGATCATGTATCTTCAAGTATACTAATGTATAAGAATCTATACATCTTTTAAACGTCAAATATGCCCCGTTTATATGAGAACTCGTTGTATTTTCATTGAATTTTGGTACTCATTTGAGTTGTTTGAAACAGGCTTTGGCCTGATGTTGAAACGGAGGCTTTTGGAGCAAAAACAGAACATTCCAGCAAACTGCCAGATATGGTACGACCGTGCCAAGCCAACCAACATCAGCACTCTTATCAGCACTATCAACCGACAACGCAAACCAGGAAAATCCATGACTGGCACGACCGTGCCACCCACAAGCACGACCATGCCTGGTCCAAGTCAGTCTCTGATCAGCTCATTTCCGAGATCGCAACAGTCATCGTTGGCAATTCATCGATAAGCACGGTCATGCCATGGTTTAGCATGGTCGTGCCATCTTGGGAAACTTTGAGCGGGATTTTTCCAGAAATGGTAGCAAACAAGATTGACAGATGAAAAGCGACTCTAACACTTACCAAGCACGACCATGCCAAAAGGTGGCATAGTCGTGCCAACACCCAGCAGCTTAAATACGAGTTTTAAGCTCATTTGGAGGGGAGTTGGAGCATTTTGGTGAAGTTTTCTCTCAAGAATCTGGACCTGGAAGCTTTTTGGAGCCAAGAAGGAGCCTTGAAGAAGACTTAATCATTAGAAGTTTCACTCATTTTCCATTTAATTTTCTCTTTAAACTTGGTTAGCTTACTATTTACATTATGAACAATTCGAGTTTTCTTAAACTTGATTTAGTAGTTATGAGCCTTATGGGGTAAACATTTGTGTTGCTTAAACTTTGTTGAAGCTGATGAATATGTGATAACATGGAAGTAGATGTGGTGATTGTTTTTGTTAATCTTCATAGTGATGTTTAATCTTGTTCTTGGAGTTCATGTTCATGTTTAAAGTCTTTTTTCTTGAATGTTTGGTCATAATTATTTACATGTTGTGTTGGAAAGCCCATGTAGAGATTATGATTGTTGAATCTTGTTAACTTGTTAGTATGATTCATAGCATGAAACTAGGAATGGTAATTGCTAACATGAATTGAATGGTGATTTGAACATGTGTATGGATTCTTGCATTTGGATTTCGAAAGATCAAAAGAATGTTTATATGAACTCTATAGTTTGTGTTTGTGTTAGTGTGATGATTTAGGTCAAGATTGTTGTCTAGCATGACCATGCTTGTGGTTCATATCAAGAACATGATGAAGCATTGCTTACCTAAAACCAAGTTAGGGTGATTAGTATGTTGTTCATAGTAGTTTTCCTCAACTTGTAGAGTTAGGAGTTTTGACAAACAAATAGCTCATCATTAAAGATTAACATCAACTTAGCAAGTGGTCTTAAAAGAATAAATTTTACGTGATTAGAATGTTATTTCATTTTAGTTTTCCTCAGATTTATAAAGCTAGGAAGCCTTGATTGGGGATTTAGTTGAATTAGAGCTTGCATCACCACTAGTCTTTCCCATTTGTTGTCACATGCTTCTTAGTGGATACTTAGTTTTTTTGTTATTTTTGCATGATAAATTAGAAACAAAAATCAATCCATCAATTGAAAAGGCTTTAAAGTAGCAAAACTTTAGTATCGAGACACCGCGTCTGATATCCGGTTCTTACCAATAAACTATATTACCACCCTACGGGTACACTTGCCCTTTTGTGTGTGTAGTTTAGTTCATGGGTGAAAATCATTTTAAAACTGAATTTGTGTGAAGGAAAATTAAATTATAGAAATATATATATTTCACGCACATCATATACATATACTCATTGCTAATTACTAACCATTACAATGGCTCATATGGTGTGAAGGGCGAGAAATTAATCAAATATTTAGAAATTGTTAAAAAAACTAGCAAATGCTTTCGATTCTTTTAGCTTAACACAGGTGCCCAGGGTAGAGATTGCAGAGGCAGATGCCTTAGCAAACCTAGGATTATCCTTGAAAGTACCAGAGGACGTGGGGATACCTATCATCCATATTCCGTCTCCTTCAATTAAGGAAAATGAAGCATTGGAGATAGTTGAGGATACTTCAGTTGTACCCAGTGATGTGCAGCCAAATTCAGGATCATGGATCCTTCCAATTGTAAAGTATATTCAGAGTGGGGAAATTCCCAC
Organism: Scalesia atractyloides; assembly: GCA_947069175.1. Lineage (NCBI taxonomy): Eukaryota > Viridiplantae > Streptophyta > Magnoliopsida > Asterales > Asteraceae > Scalesia > Scalesia atractyloides. Next base: position 36,326,086 of record CAMTDV010000011.1, read on the forward strand.
CGGGGAGAAACACAGAGCCTTCAGGATTAAGGTATCTCAATTCACTATATTAAAAAAGATGTTCTACAAGAGATCTCTTGTAGGTCCCTATTTGAGGTGCATCGAGGTCTAGAAATTCAAGAAGTCTTGAAAGATTTTCATGAAGGAGACTGTGGAAATCACACTGGAGGCAGAGCTTTATTCTCAAGGATCCTCAGAACAGGTTATTATTGGCATACCATGTAAAAGGATGCTGTGGAATACACAAGGAAATGTGATACTTGTTAGAGGCATAAAACATCTTACATCAGCCAGTAGAGCCTTTATATCAAGTAATTTCCTCTTGGCCATTCATGAAATGGAGAATGGATTTAGTTGGCAAACTTCCAAAGGCACCAGGAGGAAAAGTATTTATGCTAACCATGACTGATTACTTCTCCAAATGGATAGAAGCAGAGGCTTTTGTTCAAGTTAGAGAAAAGGAAATCATATCCTTCATTAAAAGAAACATTATTACTAGATTTGGAATTCCTTCTGAAACTATTTGTGATAATGGATCCCAATTTATTAGGAGTAGAACTACTAACTTTTTTTACAGATGAGGAATTAGGATGATAACATCAACACCAGTCCACCCACAAGCTAATTGTCAAGCAGATTCCAACAATAAGATCATCATCAACAACTTGAATAAGAAGCTTGGATCCAAGAGAGGGAAGTGGGCTGAAGAGCTACCGTATGTCTTGTGGGCAGATAGAACAACTCCAAAGAACGCCACAGGCTAGACTCCATTCTCCCTAGTCTTTGAGACTGAGGCAGTGATCCCTACAGAAATGGTGGTTCCTACAGCCAGACAAGCATCCGTGATCCTAAAATAAATGTTGAGAACCTGATCCAAGACTTGGATACTATGGATGAGCTTAAAGATTTAGCAAGAATTAGGATGGCCAGTTATTAACAAAGGATGGTTGGGGTATATAACAAGAAAGTCAGGATCAGAAGATTTCAAGTTGGTGATTTGGTACTAAGAAAAGCATTCTAGAACACTACGAACCCGGCTGATGGTAAGTTAGCGCCAAAATGGGGAGGTCCTTACTTGATAGAAGCAGAAGCTGGAAAGGGGGCATATCGCTTATTAACTATGGATTGCGATCTCCTACCAAGAGCTTAGAATGTTGTTCACTTGAAGAAATACTTTATGTAATAAGGATCCTGGATCCTTAGTGATTCTGGTGTTCTGATGAAGGATCAAGGATCCTCAAAAGATGTATGATTCTTACTTCAGTAACATCTTACTCTCACTCTCTTTCATTTTATATATTATTCATTATAAGGAAAGGATGTTGAGCATTTAACATCCATTTTTATCAAGTTTTGAGCTTTTGTAGAGTTTTAACATTTCTTATAGAGGATCAAGGGGTTGGTTACCTCTCTCCCATGTTTAAGGTATCTTATACCTTCTAAGGTTTAAAGGTTTTCACCTTTCTCACGAATTGGATTTTGACACCTCGCCAGTAACGCACATTTATCCAAGTATGGTTTGAGGCAATGGGACCAGTACACGCTTTAGTGGCTGACAATTTCATTGTTGTTGGCCATATGTAGGATATCAAGTATAATGGTAGACGTACCATACATTCGTTATCCTAAGGTTTCTAACGTTTTCACGTTAGCTAAGGTTTTGGCATTTTCATGTCCTTACGTGGGCTTGTCCCAAGTTTGGGCGAGACCCCAGTATCTTTTGGGCTTGTCCCTAGTTTTATGGGTTGTCCCCAGGATATTTGGCTTAGTCCCAAGTTGTTTGTTACAGGTTCTTGAGGCCTTAAAAGTTTGCAACTAAGGATCCTGAATCCCTAAACCTTATCTAATGTCTATGGTCTATTTATGCAATTGTAAGTCTTAAGGATATAGAATCTTAACTTGGATTCTCTAGTATGTTTTATCCTTAGTTTATTTTCATCATTATTTACACCATAGACCTCTTAATTAAGGATATATGATTCTTGATCATATAACTTCTGATATTTTCCAAAGTTGATATGATAGAGAATTTGTGTGTTTTTTGACAAATCCAAAATTCTCTAAGTTTGGTAAGATAAAGCTAATATACATAAACATATGAAAACAGCATTTCAGAAATAACAGGTGTAGTTAAAAGGTTGTAACTTTTATTAAAACCTCATTATACGGTTATCAAAATTATCGACCCAAGTTTCTACCAGCAAAACATGGCACGTCCACTTGGGTTGATAAAGGGTGTCCATACTAATTGTTCATCAAGTGAAGGAAAATAAAAGTGAGTGGCGTAAAAGGCTTCATCCTCCATAAACAGAAGGACCCATCTACCTTTGCCACCCCTATTGTCTTAAGGATTATGGATCCTTACCCTAGAAACTATTGTTCAGAATTACAAACCATAAATTGTTCAAAATAAAAACACATTCGCATAAACACCCTATGAACTAGAAAACACACACACACTCTCTCTCTCTCTCTTGCATAAATTGCAAACCAGAGCTCTCATAACACACTTAGCAAACAATCGTTATACCACACTTGATCGACATCCAAAGTTGTAATTTTTATTGTGCAATATAGTTGATGGTGATATTTTTCACTATCCGAGGATTTTTATGCCAGAGATATTATAAAGATCATTTCCGCGTTATGCTTTACATTTCATATTTTATCATACACTTTTTCATCATTCAATCACACTACCTCACAAAATTAGATTTGGTTACATTATCCTTAGCTTGATTTTTGGCCAAAACAATTTAGAGAAATTAATTCTTGCATTGATCATGGCTTCTACCAAACTTATACCTTATTTTGAAACACATACTATTATTGTGAAAACTAATTTTCCTATCAAGAATGCTCTCAGGAAACCTGAAATGTCAGGAAGAATGGCGAAATGGGCAGTCAAACTTAGTGCATATGATATAAAATATTGTTATCAAGTCTCAAGCTTTGGCAGACTTTGTGGCTAATTTCAGTAGTGATCTACAAAGGGAAGCTGAACTAGAGGTTCAACAACTTGAAAAGACTAAGGATCCTTGGATACTTTTCACTGATGGAGCCTCGAATGTCAAAGCAACTGGGCTAGGAATACCACTAAAATCGCCACAGAGGGACATAATACCCCAGTCCATTGCTTGTGAGTTTTAGACAATTAATAATGAACCAGAATATGAGTACCTAATTGTAACATCCGTCGAAAAACGGGTTTCCAAAACCCGCTTCGTTTATTAATCGAATATCCAGTTAAAAATTTTCGTTGCGTATTTATTGCTCAAACTAATTTTAAACGATACATAATTAATAACTATATTAGAATTTAAAAACCATAATTTATAAATAATCTTAATTAACGAGAAAAAAAATAAAATGGGGACGCCGGGTTTCGAACCCGGGTCGCCCACAAACTCAATCACACAACACACCGCTCCGCCACTTGCCTTCTTTGTTAATATACTGAAACAAATAATACTTAAATTAAAACTCGAAATCAAAATCCGGAAATGGGAAAACATAACCATGGACTTCATTACCGGGTTACCTCGCACCTCCAGTGGGTATGACACCATATGGATAATCATTGATCGTCTTACAAAATCAGCTCACTTCATTCCGATTCGCGAGGACTTCAAGAACGAGAAGTTAGCTCGTATCTACATCAGCGAGATCGTAAGCCGTCATGGTGTACCTTTAAGCATCATTTAAGACCGTGATGGTCATTTCACTTCACGAACATGGCGAGCCATGCAAACCGCCTTGGGTACACGATTAGACCTCAGTACCGCTTTTCATCCTCAAACTGATGGACAATCTGAACGCACCATCCAAACTCTTGAAGACATGCTTCGAGCATGTGTCATAGACTTCAAAGGGAATTGGGACGCTCATCTACCATTAGTTGAATTTTCGTACAACAATAGCTACCATTCAAGTATCGGCATGGCTCCTTTCGAGGCTTTATATGGTCGTAAGTGCCGATCTCCAGTATGTTGGCACGAAATTGGGGAATCACAAATCACCGGTCCAGAGTTAATTCAAGAAACAACCGACAAGGTCATTCAAATTCGAAACAATCTTCTAGCGGCTCAAAGTCATCAAAAGAGTTATGCAGACAAACAACGAAAGCCCTTGGAGTTTGACATTGGGGATCAAGTACTTTTAAAAGTATCACCGTGGAAGGGAGTAATCCGTTTTGGCCAGAAGGGCAAGGTAGCACCACGCTACGTAGGACCATTCAAGATACTCGAAAGAGTAGGTCCTGTAGCATACAAGCTTGATCTACCAGAAGAGCTCAACAGAATTCATCCACATTCCACGTATTAAACTTGAAAAAGTGCCTCGCCGATGAAAACCTCCATATTCCTCTAGAAGATATTCAGATCGATGAATCTATGCACTTCATTGAAAGACCAGTAGAGATCATGGACTTCGGAGAGAAGCGTTTAAGACGGAGTCGTATTCCAATTGTAAGGGTACGTTGGGAGTCGAAACGAGGACCTGAGTTTACTTGGGAACGTGAAGACTCAATGCGCGAGAAATACCCACATCTTTTTCCTGTTACCACTACTACTTAAAATTCGGGACGAAATTTCTAAAAGTAGGGGATACTGTAACATCCGTCGAAAAACGGGTTTCCAAAACCCGCTTCGTTTATTAATCGAATATCCAGTTAAAAATTTTCGTTGCGTATTTATTGCTCAAACTAATTTTAAACGATACATAATTAATAACTATATTAGAATTTAAAAACCATAATTTATAAATAATCTTAATTAATGAGAAAAAAATAAAATGGGGACGCTGGGTTTAGAACCCGGGTCGCCCACAAACTCAATCACACAACACACCGCTCCGCCACTTGCCTTCTTTGTTAATATACTGAAACAAATAATACTTAAATTAAAACTCGAAATCAAAATCCGGAAATCAGCGCGCCCAATCCGCAGTCGCCGGAAAGACCGACGATTTCGCAAATCACGACCGTTTTTCTTTGACTAAAACGCGTGAACTAACTTTGACATCGGTTATAACCGATGTCTAACCCCCAATTCCAGCCGTAACCGCCGGAAAAGTTTTGACCGCGAACCAAGACCAAATTCGGACTCAATACATTCTGTTTCTTCCCTATAAATACCCACCCAAACCACTGGTAACCTTTTCTCTCAAAATCGCACAAACTCTCGAAGCTTTAGCACTCGCCGGAGATATTCTGCATTCGCTGGACTTTCACCGGAAAACCGAGACTTACCTCAAATCGGTAAAATTCTCAACTCTTTTGTTTGCAATCCATTATTAGGCAAGTAATAACATAAATCTTTCAATCAGAACCTGTCTCAGACAACGTTGCTGGGAATTCCTGCACTCAACGGAAAATCGCTGAAAATTCCGAAGTCTCGCTGTGAATCGGTACAATCATCTAAACCCCCTGATATCTCTTGTTTAGTACCTTAATTGCACAACTCATTGATCAAAACCGTTAGTTGATTCACTCAGACGGAAGTCACCAATCAGAGCCGACGCCTCTTGCCGGAAATCTGAGAAAAAGCATTCTGTTCGGTACATTTTACTCCGTAACCCTCTTTATCCATTTTATTCCAATCAATTATATGTTCGATGATCGATTTAAACAAGAACAGTCGGACATCATTGTTCTGCGTCTTTGTAAACGAAGAAGACGAAGTCGAACATGTGTATAAGTTTAATTAAAACTGAATATTTAACCGGGTTAGACACACAGTCCAGCGGTGGACTGTGTGCACAAACAATGCACACGTCCCGGGTTCGAATGGCATACGTTACCGAATTTCAGAATTAAAACCAACATTTTTACAACTGAATCGGATCAGGTCACCGAATGTTGATAAGTATAATTTAATCCATAAGTTAAACAGATATGACACACAGCCCAACTGGTTGTGCTGTGCGTACTCGAACCGAACGTCTCAAGTTCGACTCCGGGTCACTGGAGTCGGGTCGGCCATTTTAAATCATTTTTGAAATAAACAAAATTAGAGAAAAGTTAATCAGTATATATATATAATTAAAACAGAGAATATTTCGGGTTAGACACGTAGCTCAGTTGGTAGAGCTGCGTGCACGCGTACGAGAGGTCCCGAGTTCGAACCTCACTCAGCGCATATAATTAACACAATCCGACCGGTCAACGGTCAACGGTCAAAGTCAAAAAAAGTCAAGATTTTATATTTATTTAATCAGAAAATTATTTAAAAATACTTAAAAATAATAATTTTTAAAGTTAGAAAATGTCCTTAAACTCACAAAAATAAATCTAAAAATCCTATTAAGATTATGAATTAAAAGTATTAACCTCAAATAAAATCCATTTATTTACCGAACCATTTCGTTATTATTTTAGGTTAGTTTTTCTCGTCGATCAAATCCCAAAACTCGTGCGCATCCAACGTCATCAAAGAACGCACCCAATGTGAGTGAATCTCTACAAATTCCCCGTTTTAATCACATTTTGGGGTGTATCATGTGTCGTTTAATTCCTGATTATATTTAAACACTTGTGCATCTATCATATCCGTGATCAAATGTGTATGTATCAATTGTTGTGTGAATTATGTTAGATTGAAGTTACCATTCTCAGTACATGCATTTCATTAGGCCCATCAGCTCCCCGTGGGATATCAGGTGCCTCATTCGATCGGCTCCGTTTGATTGAGCCTTGATCTCAGATACATCATCATTCATGTCATTCGATCAGCTCTGTTTGATTGAGCCTTGATCTCAAATACATCATCATTTATGTCATTTACTCATCCAATGTGGTTTTGTTTTGTTATATACATATGTTTGCTCACATGTGATTATTGCACAAATTTTCAATGTTAAACACAACAAGAAAATTAATAACAATGTTTCTCAAGGTTCACTCGCCAACTTTTGTTGACCCAAAATATCCCCCGTTTTACACATGATACAGGTGATCCAGTTGAGGCAAGAAACACATAGGAAGGCTTAGAAGAATAAATCAGTTTAAGCTTTGGATTGTTTTACTTAGTTTCATTTTCCTTGTAATTGTATGGATTTGATTTGAATATTTAAGTTGTAATTTGAATTTAATAAATATGAAACAGTTTAGTAAACATCATGAGCTTTGGTGATAACCCAATTATGCCCCGACTCTTATTCCGCTGCGGGTCGGGGTATGACACTAATAGCAGATTTGTAATTAGCTAAACAAACGAGGATCAGGTATCTTCAAGTATACATAGACTTATTGCTAATTACTAACCATTACAATGGCTCATATGTTGTGAAGGGTGAGAAATTAATTAAATATTTAGAAATTATCAAAAAATCTGGCAAATGCTTTCAATTCTTTTAGTATAATGCAGGTAACTAGAGAAGAAAATGTTGGGGCAGCTGCGTTGGTGTAACACCCTGTAAAATCGTGTCCAATAGTATAGTGACACGTGTTGTATTTTAAATATAGTCTGTTAAAGACCAATGAGGACTAAAGGCGTCAACATGCTCAAACTGAGCCTCTGAGTGCGGTCCGATGTCAACATGCATAAATAACAGCCTCTGAGTGATATGTCAACATGCTTAAATCATTAGCCTCTGAGTGACTGCTATGTCAACATGCTTGAAATTTGGCCTATGAGTGACTGATATGTCAACATGCCCAGCCTCTGAGTGACATCGGAATCAACATGCTTATAATAAGCCTCTGAGTGATCCTTTACGAACTCTTAACTCTCATACGTGCCAAATGTTGGACGAGAGGGTTCAATTTTGTAAATATGTGAAAGTTGGATGATGGAGGGATTAAAAGTGTCAACATGTTAATTCTTACCTCTGAGTGGCCTTTTAACGAACGGAGAGCTCGACAATGTCCCGGCATAATCCCAGGTATGCCAAGTATTGGCTAAGGAGGGCTAAAAGTGCCAAAAAGATGTTTTAAAAGGTTTTTAGAAACTTTTTAAAGTTAAGGGGCTAAAGTGTCAAACTTTGAAACTGGCCAAGGGGCGGTCGCGGGCCGCGAGAGACCAGGCCTGGGTCTCTCGCAGGGCGCGAGAAAGGCTCTGCTGCAGAAAGTTGTTTGGCAGCCAAGCAAAACTCCACAGAACCATTAATTCGAAACCATGGACTTGTAATCAGCTATGCCACGTTTTGGGATACTTGTAAGCTTCCTCTTACACCCTTAAACACCTGGCTTCACCTCCTTTGAGCTCTCCAACTATAAATATGTCCTTAAGTTCACATTCCAACTTGCACCTTTCTCATTTATTCACTCTTCTCCCTCCTCTGGAAGTTCCTAGCTGAAAGGAGCATCCAACTTAGTTCTTTTGCATTCTAGGAACCTCTTATAAGTGTTCCTTGCTCTTGCATTTTTGTTTATAGGCTTTTATAGCCAAAAGTCAAGCATTTTACGGAAAACGCTTTGACTTTCGGTTAAGACCATTATGGTCCAGCCATTGTTCGAAATGAACATGGATAAGTGATCGTAATAAGGTAGGTATTAGTCCCTATAAAGGGCACCTCCTGAATATCACGTTTGCTAGACCAATTGACAGGTCAAAGTTATGATATTAAAAAGTCAAACATGCCATTTTTCAGAAAAATCAAAAATTGATCTTATATATGTTATGAAATATGTTTTTACACTTAAACAAGTTGGTAATAATTATTAGAACATGTAAGAACATGTTCGGCTCATCAATTTCTGTTCTAGAGTCGGTTCGCAACCGAAAGTCGTGAAGTTTGACTTCTGTTTGACTTTTGATTCTGACCCGATTTAGATTAATTACCTACTGATCTAAAGTTGCATTACGATCATAATATAATGTAGCATAATCCTATGAGGTTATATTGCATGATCATAATCAGAATCCAAGTTTATGCGCAAGTTCCGTAATTATGCCATTTTTGACTAAAATGCCCTTTTTGCATAAAACAAGGTTTTAAATGGTAATGAACTTGAAAATGAGTTTTCCACTGATGTAATATTATAACTAGGATTATTTGGGATATTAAACCAAGTTATAAACTGAGTTTTCAAGCAAGTTCTTAAACTATGTCGATAAATGGCGATTTTAGCCCTTGTGGCTCATAAACTAGTTTTAATCAAATCTTTTCAAGGTAAATATTTTACCTACTGATATGTTATATAAAATAACATATCCAAAACATTTTAATCTGACGTTAACGTCAGTTTTCGTAAAAATCGCATAAGACGCAATTTTACGACATAAGCGCCGTTTAGGCGCATAGTATGGTTTTAAACCATATTATTGAACAAGACTTGATACCTATTGATTTTAAAACTTATTTTAAACATATTTACAGTAGGTACATGTTATAAACTCAGAATCCCAAATGATTTATAAACTTTGTGTAAAATGACCAAAATGCCCCTTCGGTGCATAGTTTGGTCATAAAAGATAAATTACACATATAATTGATATCCTACTGATATATAACATAAATAAATTATTTTTCAAGAATACTAATAATTTTAATATTAAATTTTATTCAAGTTCCTTTTATACGGTATATAATTACTGAAATGCCCTTATAAGGCATAGTTTCGTTTTAAAACCTTAACGGGCATACAAGTTGATATCCTACTGATATTTTAACTTATTAAAGTATAATGGCATATAGAACTTGTCCACGACTTATCCGGTTACCCATTATCGCTTATAAGCGTACGGTTGATTATACATAACTAGTTTACAGAATTTAACCGAAACGGGTTTAACCTTGTCATTTTAGTCTCAAAATCCAGAATGTTTATAGTTACCCATATTAAACAAGTCAAGGTACTTCTTGGGATTAAACTACATTCTATCCAATCATCGTTTAATCTAGCATCATACGGTTTGATCAAGTATGCTAGTCGGTCTAAGTCTACGACTTAAATAAGACCGTTAGTATTTAATTGGTTAGTTTATGCCATAATCCAGACTATAGACTTGCCGGTAAATGCTATCTGCACTTAGTCCTTTTTGTGTACGGCTGATTTATTAAAAATTTAAAGAAGACTAGCTCAGGTAAATACTCTCGACTTATTTCCCCTATACGGGCTTGGGTTAAGGTAAATTATTACAGCTTGGTCGGAAATGGGATTCAATCGAATGCCGGTTCGGGGATAATAAATCTGCATATTCTGTTTTAATCAGTTTTGTTTGATAAATTAACATCGGGGGTTAACTACCAAGTCCTGTATATCCTCGGCTCATTACAATAGAAATGGTCATGACCTTAGCGTGGGTGTAGGCATACACCCGATAGACGCTCAATCATGCATTCCCACAAGGTTGGGAGGAATTGACTCCTTCATGAGTCCAAAGTGGTGTGTACGTTAATTGTGTATCGGTCTCCGTACCGGGCCCGTATGTATGGACAAACATGTAAATCTGTTAACAAGGTTGGACGGTCAATTAACCCAAGTTATAAAAAGATTTTGTGCTGATACGCACTTAAAACATTTTTTAAATGTTTTCAAAATGAGTCAGTTGGGTGTATTTAACAGGGAAAGCTGACATATTTTCAAAAGACTAAACTACTGGTACAATACGAAAATAGGCCGGAAGTGCTCGGTAGTGATAGAGGATCTTGCAAATCCTAAATCTGCCCAAAGTCTGTTTTGCATTCTTTCTATGTACAATTTATGATCCGCCTGTGGATCTTCTATTACAAGCTTGTATATTATTTTGTATTTCGAACATTCGGTTTGTAATAGTAATTTTACTCCAAGACTTCCGCTGTGCCGTGTTTAATTGACTATGATGATTATCAACTGACGTCACGATACTCCCCACCCGAGCCCATCGGTGTATGGATTTGGGTTGGAAATCCGGGGTGTGACAGGGTTGGTATCAGAGCCAAGGTTTGAGAGAATTAAACACTATCCTTTTTGTGTTTAATCTCAAACTTAAACGAGCACATTCTTTAGACTTCCGAGTCTAGGCATTGACCTAGGATTACTCATTTCATTATTAAGTTATTAGTATTGTTTTTAAATTGATTTCTAACAGGATAATGCCGCCACGTGTACGAGGACAAAGTGGGAGAGGAAAAGGGCCAATGAGGGGAGGACCATCGGGGCGCATTCCCCCTCAACCTCACAACTCAGATGCTTACCAAGAATCAGGAGATTCATCTCCTTGGCAACCAGCGAGACGTTCTGTCTCTAATAGACACTCGCCCTCACATTCCCAAAATTCATACCACTCCCACCATTCCTATCATTCACACCATACCCATCATTCCCATTCACATTCTTACCATGAAGATTTTAATCCTAACCATTATTTTAACACACCTCCAGCCGATCAAAATCAGTTGGACCAGCCGAACCATATGGACGAGGACTCCGACCTAGAGATGCCGCCATCAGGATCAAATATGCATCCATTAAAATATCAAGCGATTCGAACTCTTATGTCGGATCGCCTTACTAGGGTCCTAATGAGTGGGACCAATATTGGAACTAATTCACCTTTGCCCACACTCTTTCTCATCACTCTCAACCACCCCCAGTACAAGAAGATGTCCACATGGAACCGGTGGACCAATCTCAACCACCACCTGAACCACCAAGAAGGAAGCGTGGACTTGATTACCAAGTTACCTAAGACCAAAAGTGGAAACGACACTATTTGGGTCATTGTGCATAGACTTACCAAGTCAGCACATTTCTTGCCAATAAAGGAAACGTCTAATTCAGATAAATTGGCTAAGTTGTATGTGGAGAAGATTGTGTCCCTACACGGTGTGCCGGTATCTATTGTATCTGATAGAGATACTAGATATATCTCTCACTTTTGGAAAAGTTTCCAACAATCGTTAGGCACACGATTAAACTTTAGTATGGCTTACCATCCACAGACTGATGGTTAAAGTGAGCGTACTATCCAGACACTTGAAGATATGCTTAGGGCATGTGTGATTGATTTAGGGTGGAAGTTGGGATGACCACTTACCCCTAATAGAATTCTCCTATAATAATAGTTATCATACGAGCATCAAGGCTGCTCCTTTTGAGGCCTTATCTGGAGAAAGTGTCGAACGCCTGTGTGTTGGGAAGAAGTTGGGGAAGCCCAACTATCAGGACCAGAGATTGTCCTGGAGACCACGGAAAAGATTGTGCAAATCCGTGACGAGAGGCGTAAACCTCTTCAATTCCAAGTAGGGGACAAAGTCATGCTGAAAGTATCACCCTGGAAAGGTGTGATGCGTTTTAGAAAGAAGGGCAAGTTGAGCCCAAGATATATAGGACCCTTCGAGATAATCGAACGTGTCGGCCACAGTAGCTTATAAGCTCAGGTTGCCTAAGGAGCTTAGTGGAATCCATGACGTATTCCACATATCTAACCTTAAGAAATGTCTAGCCGATGAGTCGCTAGCAATGTCACACGAGGATGTGCAAATTGATGAAAACCTGAGGTTCATTGAGAAATCAATTTCGATCGAGGATCGACAGGTTAACAAGCTCCGAAGATTAATGATACCTATAGTAAAGGTTAAGTGGGACGCTTTTAGAGGTCCCGAGTACACATGGGAGGTTGAGTCCACTATGCGATAAAAGTACCCCCATCTTTTTTGAATAAAATTTCGAGGTCGAGATTTCTTTTAAGGGGGTGAGGATGTAACACCCTGTAAAATCGTGTCCAATAGTATAGTGACATGTGTTGTATTTTAAATATAGTCTGTTAAAGACCAATGAGGACTAAAGGCGTCAACATGCATAAACTGAGCCTCTGAGTGACGGTCCGATGTCAACATGCATAAATAACAGCCTCTGAGTCACTGATATGTCAACATGCTTAAATCATTGGCCTCTGAGTGACTGATATGTCAACATGCCCAGCCTCTGAGTGACATCGGAATCAACATGCTTATAATAAGCCTCTGAGTGATCCTTTACGAAGTCCTAACTCTCATACGTGCCAAATGTTGAACGAGAGGGTTCAATGTTGTAAATATGTGAAAGTTGGATGATGGAGGGATTAAAAGTGTCAACATGTTAATTCTTACCTCTGAGTGGCCTTTTAACGAACTGAGAGCTCGACAATGTCCCGGCATAATCCCAGGTATGCCAAGTATTGGCTAAGGAGGGCTAAAAGTGCCAAAAAGGTGTTTTAAAAGGTTTTTAGAAGCTTTTTAAAGTTAAGGGGCTAAAGTGTCAAACTTTGAAACTGGCCAAGGGGCGGTCGCGGGCCGCGAGAGACTAGGCCTAGGTCTCTCGCAGGGCGCGAGAAAGGCTCTGCTGCAGAAAGTTGTTTGGCAGCCAAGCAAAACTCCACAGAACCATTAATTCGAAACCATGGACTTGTAATCAGCTATGCCAGGTTTTGGGACACTTGTAAGATTCCTCTTACACCCCTAAACACCTGGCTTCACCTCCTTTGAGCTCTCCAACTATAAATAGGTGCTTAAGTTCACATTCCAACTTGCACCTTTCTCATTTATTCACTCTTCTCCCTCCTCTGGAAGTTCCTAGCTGAAAGGAGCATCCAACTTAGTTCTCTTGCATTCTAGGAACCTCTTGTAAATGTTCCTTGCTCTTGCATTTTCGTTTATAGGCTTTTATAGCCAAAAGTCAAGCATTTTGCGGAAACCGCTTTGACTTTCGGTTAAGACCATTATGGTCCAGCTATTGTTTGAAATGAACATGGATAAGTGATCGTAATAAGGTAGGTATTAGTCCCTATAAAGGGCACCTCCTGAATATCACGTTTGCTAGACCAATTGAGGTGTCAAAGTTATGATATTAGAAAGTTAAACATGCCATTTTTCGGAAAAATCATAAATTCATCTTATATATGTTATGAAACATGTTTTGACACTTAAACAAGTTGGTAATAATTATTAGAACATGTAAATTATTTCCCCTATACGGGCTTGGGTTATGGTAAATTATTACCGCTTGGTCGGAAATGGGATTCAATCGAACGCCGGTTCGGGGATAATAAATCCGCATATTTTGTTTTAATCAGTTTTGTTTGATAAATTAACATCGGGGGTTAACTACCGTGTCCTGGATATCCTCGGCTCATGGAAATAGCTAGACCTTAGCGCGGGTGTAGGCATACACCCGATAGACGCTCAATAATGCATTCCCACAAGGTTGGGAGGAATTGACTCCTTCGTGAGTCCAAAGTGGTGTGTACGTTAATTGTGTTCCGGTCTCCGTACCGGGCCCCGTATGTATGGACAAACATGTAAATCTGTTAACAAGGTTCGACGGTCAATTAACCCAAGTTATAAAAAGATTTTGTGCTGATACGCACTTAAAACATTTTTGAAATGTTTTCAAAATGAGTCAATTGGGTGTTTTTACCAGCGAAAGCTGACGTATTTTCAAAAGACTAAACTGCAGGTACAATACGAAAATAGGCCGGAAGTGCTCGGTAGTGATAGAGGATCTTTCAAATCCCAAATCTGCCCAAAGTCTATTTTGTATTCTTTCTACGTACAATTTATGATCCGCCTGTGGATCTTCTATTACAAGCTTGTATATTATTTTGTATTTTCGAACATTTGGTTTGTAATAGTAATTTTACTCCAAGACTTCCGCTTTGTCGTGTTTAATTGACTATGATGATTATCAACTGACGTCACGATACTCCCCACCCGGGCCCACCGGTGTATGGATTTGGGTTGGAAATCCGGGGTGTGACAGTTGGCAAATCTAGGATCATCCTTAAAGATACCAGAAGATGTGTGAGGATACCTATTATCCCAATGATTGAGGAAAATGAAGCTCTAGAAATAGTTGAGGATACTACAATTTTACCCAGTGATGTGCAGCCGAATTCAGGATCATGGATCCTTCCAAATTATGAACTACATTCCAGATGGGGAAATTACCCGCAAGGAAGAGTCCTAGGGCCTTTAGGGTCATGGTATCTCAATTTATTATATTAAATAACACTTTGTATAAAATATCTTTTGCAAGTCTCTATTTGCGATGCATTGTGGATTCAGAGTAGGGGTGTGAATTTCTGACACGACCCGAAAACCTGACACGAACCTAAATTAGTTCGGTTTACTCACAGGTTTAGGTTTAGTCTAAATGAGTTCGGGTCAGTTTCAGGTTGAATCCGCGAACCCGTTTGTAATAGTAATTTTTCTCCAAGACTTCCGCTTTGTCGTGTTTAATTGACTATGATGATTAACAACATACGTCACGATACTCCCCACCCGGGCCCACCGGTGTATGGATTTGAGTTGGAAATCCGGGGTGTGACAGTTGGCAAATCTAGGATCATCCTTAAAGATACCAGAAGATGTGTGAGGATACCTATTATCCCAGTGATTGATGAAAATGAAGCTCTAGAAATAGTTGAGGATACTACAATTTTACCCAGTGATGTGCAGCCGAATTCAGGATCATGGATCCTTCCAAATTATGAACTACATTCCAGATGGGGAAATTACCCGCAAGGAAGAGTCCTAGGGCCTTTAGGGTCATGGTATCTCAATTTATTATATTAAATAACACTTTGTATAAAATATCTTTGCAAGTCTCTATTTGCGGTGCATTGTGGATTCAGAGTAGGGGTGTGAATTTCTGACACGAACCTAAATGAGTTCGGTTTACTCACAGGTTTAGGTTTAGTCTAAATGAGTTCGAGTCAGTTTCAGGTTGAATCTGTGAAACCGTTTAGGTTAACGTGTCGGGTTCGGGTCAACCTGGTCGGGTTGGCGGGTTAACCCGTTTAACACATTTATACTATTATATTTTTTACAATATATTTTATGTTATAAATTAAATGGGGTGTGTTTTTTATGCCATGATTATAACTTAAAAAGAGAAATTACCATAGATTTTATAATTTAAATATCATATTATTATATACATTTGTGTTTTTTAAGTAAATTTTAATTTTAATATATTAATTTCAGAAAAAAATAAAAAATTCAGGTTGAACGGGTCGTGTTCGGGTCAACCCACTAAACTTCGGGTCGTGTTCAGGTTCATATGTATGATACAGTTTTCGGGTTTGGGTCGGGTTCAGGTTTGTGTAAAATTTTCGGGTTCGAGTCGGTTTGAACCCACCAACCCGTGAACACGACCCACTTAGCACCCTTAATCCAGAGATTCAAGAGGTTTTAAAGAATTTTCATGAACGACACTGTGGAAACCACACTGGGGGCAGAGCACTATTCTTAAGGATTCTTCGAACAGGTTACTACTGGCACACAATAAAAAGGATGTGGTAGATTATGCAAGGAAGTGTGATTCTTGCCAAAGACATAGCAATATTTTACATCAACCAGCAGAGCCTTTATATCCAATAATTTCCTTTTAGCCATTTATGAAATGGGGAATGGATAATAGTTGGCAAACTTCCAAAGGCATCAGGAGTAAACGTATTTATGCTAGTCATGACTGATTACTTCTCCAAATGGATAGAAGCATAAGCTTTCATTCAAGTAAGAGAAAAGGACGTTATATCCTTCATTAAAAGAAACATTATTACTAGATTTGGAATCCCTTCTGAAATTATATGTGATAATGGATCCCAATTTATTGGGAGTAGAACTACTAACTTTTGTAATAGTTGGGAATCAAAATGATAACATCCATACCAGTTCATCCACAAGCTAATGGCCAAGCAGAGTCAAGCAACAAGATTATCATCAACAACTTGAAGAAGAAGCTGGGGTCCAAGAAAGGAAAGTGGGCTGAAGAGCTGCCATATATCCTTTGGGCAGATAGAACAACTCCAAAGAATGCTACAGCCAGACTTTTTTCTCTCTAGTTTTTGGAACTAAGGCAGTAATCCCAATAGAGATGGTGGTTCCTACAGTCAAAACAAGCATTCGTGATCCTCAAACAAATAGTGAGAATTTGACTTAAGACCTGGATACTGTGGACGAGCTAAGAGATTTAGCAAGAATAAGGATGGCTAGTTATCAAAAAGGATGGCTGGAGCATATAACAAGAATGTTAGGATAAGATGATTCCAAGTTGGAGATTTGGTTCTAAGAAAAGCATTTTAGAATACTACAAACCCAGCTAATGGTAAGTTGGCACCTAAATGGGAGGGTCCCTACCTTATTGAAGCAGAAGTAGGAAAGGGGGCATATCGCCTATTAACCATAGAAGGTGATCTCTTACCAAGAGCATTGAATGCTATTTATCTCAAGAAGTATTTTATATGATAAGGATCAAGGATCCTTAAACCTTAACAAATTCCATTGGTTTGATTGGTACAATACTAACTTATAAGGATATAGAATCCTAACTTGGATTATCTAGTATGTTTTAAACTTGGTTTTATGTATTTTACTAATTACACCTTATACTTTTCAGCTAAGGATTTATGATTCATATTCATACAGACAATTAAACTTTTCTATAGGACCGGTTTTTATCTGAATTTTTCCAACCTAAGATTTCCTAAGCTTTTATAAGATAAAAATGTTAACCTTAACAAACGATATACTTGGATGTGAAAACATAAGTGTAACAAGCGAAAAACTTTCAAAGATAAATGAACAGCACCAGCTGTAGCCAAAAGTTTAATATTATTAAACCCGTTACTAGGTGTCAAAAGCGCCCGGCCTGGGCTTCACCAGCAAAACGTGGACCATCCACCCAGGCCGGACATGGTTATCTAACAGTTATAGTTTTGTTAGAAATTAAAATGCAGGAAAGTAAAAACGAGGGGTGTAAAGGCTTCATCCTCCACAAACAGAAGGACCCATCCACCTTTGCCACCCCCTATTGTCTGAAGGATCAGTGATCTTTAACCTAAGGAAACTATTGTTTAAAGTTACATACCATAATTGTTCAAAATCAAAACGCCATCTAATAAAAACCTTAGACCACAAAAAGTGGGCTTAGGCCTAGGCATCAACATCCTTCATTGCCCACTTTAGCAGCCTTACCTGCTGCTGCTTCACCTTCTTCACCACCTTCATTTACCTCATTCGCCCCACTTGTACCAGCCTCTAGAGCCATCACCTATTCCACTTCAGCCTCACCTCCTAGATTAAGAAGAGTTTGCTTCCAGGCAGCAACATCCTAGGCAAACCGGTCGAAAGCAGGATCCATAGCCACTTGGACTATCCTGGTCCTTTCCTGCAGGATAGCACGGGCAACGCAGACTTTGGCCTTGTCAGTAGCCTCCAATTCAAGTTCATTGGCCTGTATCTCTACCACCATGATCTGCTTCTCAAGATTGTTGACATCATTCTCAAGCTGGGAGATTCTCTTGTCCTTAGCCGCGGCGATGGAATGTAGATTGGCCAGGTTCACTTCAGCATTGACAAGGCTTTTATCCTGGAGCATCTTCAGACGGACGAACTTCTGCGAATTGCAAGACAGGAAAATAAAGATCAGTGATCCTTAGCGATAGACAAGACTAGTTTTAAGCATCAAAGATCCTTACCTCGGTGACAAACTCATGGAATTGTCATTCAATCTAGAAGTTGTCCTCCTTAGTCTCACTCGGCTTCTTTCTCTTGGACCCTGCCTTAGCTCGGGTGGTCATTGTCTTCGGCTCCGGTTGGCTTTGGCCCTTGGCCAACTCTCTTTTTATAGAACGGGGAGAGAACATATTGTCGATGTCACCAAGGTCAAATTTAGGAGCTGACTTACCAGAGGATCCTGGAGCACCTGTTCATTCAACAAGCAGATAAGTATCCTTATTTCTTTTCAAATAAACTTTAATAATTACATTATATCAGTCTACACAAACACTTACTTGACATGGTGTAGGAGGCAGAGGTGGTCTCTTTTAACTCTTTGCTCTTTGGCTTGAACGTCCTAATGCTTGAATCTAAAGCCTAGAATGCAGCTCCTTCCTTTGTACAAGGATTGTCGGCAAGAGAGGCAAAATTCTTCACTGCACAAAGATAAACAAAGCAGGGTTAGTTAAGGATAAAAAACAATTCTCTATGGTATCCATCTAAGGATCCGATATCCTACCCTTTAAGATCCACTTTGTTGGGAGTTCATTCCCTGAAGGAATAGAATCCCTACTCACAAAGAAGAACTCATTCTTCCATGAGGTGTCATTTTTTGTGGTCTTAAGGATTGGGAGTGGCTGATGGGGCTTGGCTTTAAACAAAAACTGATGGGATCCATGGGAAACAAAGGAGTACAGGTGTGAAAGTTCAGAAAGATTGAAACTCAAACCCTCTTTGCCAATGATTTGCTCCAAAGTGTACAACACCCTCCATAACATGGGCATCGCCTGACTATAGCACAAGTCAGTAAGGGTAAAGAATCGATGGGTCAGGTCAGGGAATGGATAAGTAAAACTGATATGAAAGGGTATAGCAGGAAAGAACACCCAGGTGGGTGAAATAGAGTCACTCTTGGTAGAGGAATCAAAGGGACGATAGACGGTTTCTTCAGGGAAACAGTTCTGTAGGCGATCAACCTCAGGATCGGTGAATCTACATAACTTGAAGGATGGATTCACCAAAAGGTTCCGACTTTGTGGCGTATCATCATGATCCTGGCTCTTGGTTGGGTAGGATCGAGTAATCATTTTTCTCATGGTTGATTGAAAGAGAAGAGAAGAAAGAAAAGAAAATAAAGGATTGAGACAGAAGGGAAGAATACCTGAATAGTCTCTGGGATGAAGATTTAAATGAGGGATTCTTGCCCTTAAATGGTTTTTCAAAACCCTATCTCTATCCTATATATAATGATGTTTGTTGTAGGCAATCCCATCAATAACGTCAGACTCGCAACAACTAGTTACCACTTGCAACGGCTAGTCCACATCTAACAGAAATATGACAGATTTGATTTATATCTTATCTGCTATATTTGGGGGCAATTGCTAGGGGCTAAGTTTTATAAAGTCTGGATCATGTATCCTGAGAACGGGACTGGATCACTTATACTTAACAAATGGTGCATGAAGTCTGAGGATCAATGATCCTTATTTTAACTTATGTTATCTAACAATTGTTCTCTATATTTCTAATGTTTGTACGTAGGTAATGGACGACATGGACTTAGTCTTTGCTGGAATCTTGTCGAATATGCTTATATAGAGCACCTGCTTAATGAAGAATAGTCGTTATGGACGAACATGGGAGACTAGCACTTTTTCGGATAGTTAGATATTTTCTAATTATATCAAGGGGTATTGAGCTTGATTGGAACACACAATCCGTACACTCACTAGTCTCTCGAAACTGCTCTCGAACACACACTAGAATTCATTTGTAACAATCTCAGTATCATCCGAAGTTGTATTTGTTTGTGGATTAGTTGTTGAATAGTTGGTGATCGGTAGTTTCCATCACCCGAGGTTTTTTATGCCGGAGATCTGCTAGAGATCAAGGGCTTTTCCTTGTACAAATCATCGTGTTCATTGTCATTTACATTTCATTCATTGATCAATCATTTATTTGATATTAAAGCAAATTATCTCACGAAATCAGATTTGGTTATATTAGTCTTAGATTGATTTTTGATCAAAACAGAACCTAAAAGAAAATTCTTGCATCTATCACTGTGGTTAAGTAATCAAGATCGATGTATGATCAGATGGTTGCATCGATTATTTGACCATTTTACTGGCATATATTTAATTCTCACTCTCACATCTTTTTAAATATTCTTTCGTCCGCACTTTGACTCATCTCTTGCACTTGAAAACCATAGAGTTAAAATACCATCTTGAGTAATTATTTGTGTACAGTTTCAAGTAAAAAATCTCAAGATTACAAAACAAAAGAAGATCAAGCTATAATATTTTATAACAAATACTTCTATCTTATAAATAATGAAAGTTGTGGTGGTCTCTACCATATTAAAGACTCATTTATAGGTAAGAGCATCACCAGCGCAAGGAACTAAATGCACTTACAAATACATACAATCAGCTGTCACATCAAATTTCAAAAATACATAAAAAGTTCTCATTTTCTCTCTAACCCTACAAACATATTTACTAATACTTACACATCCACATTATCACCATTTAAATATTTTTATAATTGATACATTTGTTTTATTTTCTCATTATTAAAAATATAAATAAAGTAATCAAATCGAATTAATTAAAAATAATTAAGATAACTAAATAGATTTGTAAACATTATAATTTAGAAGTAGAAAACATAAAATCACTTAATTGTGAAGAAGACGTTATGAAGGAATAAAAAAAACTAAAAAAACAAACATAGCTTGCTGTGATTGATTCAGATTTGTTGTAAAGGAAAATAAATAAAAGGTAATAGTTTATTAATAATGGCCCAAATGCTTTGTATTTTCACGCACGTACCGAGTACTGACGTGCGAATTATTAAAAATCCATCTCACCCAATGCAGCATGTGGGAATTGCTCGTCCATGTCAGCCAAATGCAAATTGCTAACGGTTTAAAATATAAGTTATCACATTAGAAAAGTTAGGTTATATGGATTTCTCTCTCTCCCACATCAACCCCGCGTAGCGTTTATACTAGAGTGTTATATAGCGAGCGAGAACTTTTGTATGTCTGTCTCACCAAGTAAATTTACAAGCCTAACATAAAGCATAAAATATTTGTTTAGTCTAAAATGAAAGTTTTGACACTAATATCGAATCAATTAGCGCATCCGCTCATGTTAATGCCAAGCATCATTAATAAATAGCTTCCATGGAGCCGACTTTCAAAAGCATTGGCGCCATTCTTATTCAACCACCATAACCGAGCCACTTTAGCCGGAACAAAGCAAAAAAATTAAAAAAGAAAATAATTGGTTCATAATACATTGCTATCATCTGGATTCAAAATACTGTGTAATAAGTGGTGTAAACATATAATAAAATATATTAAAAAGTGTGTTTATTTCAAATTCTTCTTGATAAGTAACATTTAAAAATGAATAGACCAACGAATCATAAGCAAGTAACATTTAAAAATGAATAGACCAACGAATCATAAGCCCCGTTCAGTTAGTCACAAATGGGCATGGGAATTGACTGTGATATCGGCCAAATTAACTTCGAGCTAGAATCCATAAAGCTACACACTGGTCTCGGCCCGTCATCAAACCATTTCTCGCCCAACTGGAATCTTTTGCTACGAAGCATAACCTGTTTCCAGGCACGCATCTCTACGGTAATGGGCCCGGGGACTTTCCTGAGCAGTAACCCAATTGGGGGTGTTAAAAGCCCAATCACATCGTCCGTTGGTCTTGGATGAAACGGCCACCAAGAGTTAATAATACAAAGCCAGACATATTTTTCTCCAATTACGATGTGGGATGTTTAAAAACCGTACACAAACAACAGAATCTTTAGTAAATCATACAGCTGGGAATGTTCTAATCGATTAGCGAATCCGGTCACTTTTATGCCAAGCATCCTTAATGGGAGACTGCACAGGGATATGGACAATCAGTGATTGCTGGGTGAGTAAGGACCAGGACCCGAAACACGCTTGTGCATGTTTAGAGTAGCGGTGTGACAACTAAAAATCTTTGTAAAAAATCATGAACTCGATTAATAAAACAATGGATACAAATACATCTAAGACAATCATACAATCATATCAAAAAAATGAACACAACTTAAGGAAGAAAGTCATGTTTGATAACATAAATGTTCCTTGCTTCTCAATATTCTTTATTTTGCCTGTTAGCATACCTTACCCTATTTCCCCATGATCCCTCTTTATGCTCGGAACGAAAACTAGACCGTTTCTTGAGCTCATCAATCTGAACCTCCCACCTCTGACACTCTCCAACATGATCAGCATATGTACGCCCGGCACAAACATGTCCAGTCTCCCCACACCCAAGTGCCTAATCGTACTCTTCACGCAACACTGGATCGACAAGTGTCTTGTACGCGGTTTGTAACAAAATAAACATTTTGGTGGTGTCTTGATCATGAGAGGCATCAGGATGGTACTTGAGAGCTAGTGTTCTGTAAGCCCTCTTGATCTCTTGGGTTTCTACTTTGTTTGAAGTCAAAGAAAGTAGCTTGTAAAAGTTGGTATTATTGGAGCCTGAGCCCAAGCTTGAGCCTGTGTCTGTATCATGCGATGCGGACACTGATTTGTAAGCAAATATTAAGGGTTTGACACACGGGTTCAAACCAAGACACAAATAAGTATTGGCCATTTTTAGCAGACAAATATCGGTTTTAAGGTTTACAATAGAACCCGAAGTAGGGTTTAGGGTTTAGAATTAAGGATCGAGGATGTATATATATCACATTTGGATATAGAAAAAGGGATAGTTTATGAAAAATCAAGACTGACTGATTCAAAAGTAGAAGTAAATATGCATATATAATATAATTTGTTAAGCTTTATATTGGAAGATTAGGACAAGAAGGGTATAGAGAAAAGGCGAGAAACTCAAGGTGGCGAAAACTGAAGACTCCATGGTTAACATCGATGGAGGTTTATATCAGGGCACAAACATTCCGTCAACGTTTGGAGTTCCATTTTAAATTATTTATAAATAAAGATATAAATAAAATAAATGTATTTTTATTAGTACATGCATGAAATGTCACCCTTTTAACATTTAAGTTCTTAGTTTATTTTCATATTTATTATTCAAGAAATTAAAACTATATAAAAGCACAAATAACAACTTGTTAATCATTTAAAACACTTTTACTTAGAAGTAAAAGCAAAAATTATACCATGAAATAATAATAATAACAAATACAGAGAGAAATATTAAAAAGTTTAAAACCAGAAATTAAACTCGTATAGCTGGCAAGAAGCATGCATGATTGCAGGGAGATGAGAGCATATGTCACGTGGTATCACCCAAAACCACGGGTAGGAAGCAAGATTGAAGGCATCATACAAAAAACTATATAAGAAAATGTTACCCAATACCATTCTTTTGTGAAAGTTTTTAAAACTAGATTGTTTGTAAGAGGATGCGCGTTGCGACGGCGACGTCATAGTTATTTATAGCTGGCGGCACGTTATATGATACGTTAACAATATGATAACGCGTGTTTTGACGTCTCCTACCGAAAGCATTAATGTAGTTACAAAAGAAAGAAAATCGAACCCGAGTTGGTTCGTTTAATGAGCGTTCCACCTAACCACTACACCACCCTTACCTTTGTATCAAGACTCAGCGGCGTCAAAATATACAATAACTCGAATTTATACCATCGAATGAAAACGTATTTTATTTGACCTACAGAGTACCTAAGGTTAATGGAGAAACTTATATAGTTGTCTTATACTAGGCCCCCTAGATATTTCTTATTCAATCCATTTCCCTGTGAGTACATGCATAAACATACCAGTTTTCAATTAAAAATTGCATTAAGGTTGTTGTATTTATAAGAATCTCCTGGTAAAAGGATTCTTTTTAGCGAAGGGTCGCATTTGACTTGATAACATATATTCGATTCTGTTGGGGCAAATGCATTTATGTGTTTTTAGCAAAGTCATTGATTTCATGGAAAAGCTAAAGGCATACTACAGTTTCACGGTCTTTTGCGGAAGTAGAATACTGTGCTAAGTGTGCTACTGCTTGGGTCAAAATTATTCTTGATGAGTTAAATAAAATTATCTGTGCTATTGCATTGTGATAATACTGCAACAATGCCTATTGTTGCAAATCCCGTATTCGCATTTTGAACTATATATGTTCTTGTTAAGGGAACACATTTCAAAAGGTGTTATTAAATATACAAAGGTTAACTCACAAGCTCAACTTGTTGATGTTTTTATAAAATGACCTTTGGTACACCAACGAAATGATTTATGTGACATGCTCAATATGGTTTGATGTTTTTAATCATTGGATTGGGATGGGTGTAAAAAGTTATATATATTGTTTATTTCAATACAATTATCGTTCTAATACTCTAAGTACCTTTTTCTTGTAGGGTTTATGTGGGTTTACGTCTGGGCTGGGTTCACGTCTGAGCCGTGGGCCCCACACATCATAAGGTAACATGGTTCACGTCTAGGCGCAAGCCCCACGCATCTGGCACGATACATCCACTAGATACAAGTTCGTGTGACCCATCCGGGTCCTAGAGCTCTTTATCTTAATCTTAGGGTTTCCAAATGAGCAGATTAGATCAATTTTGTGTGGGTACACTTTGTCATGTTGTACTTTTCAATGTATTCATTGTTCTTAAGTCTAGGTTAACATATTCATATTGAATTTGTGTGATTCTTAGATTAGAGTGTAGATTATCATGATGATAATCGATGTTTGTAGAGTAGGGTGTAGAGATTTCATGTTGTGATAGTTGCATTGTGTATTTATACTTGGATTCACATGTTCTTAAGAGTTTGATTGATATCAGATTGTCACAGTTGGTTATATATATCTTCATTTTCTGAAACTCGGAAACCCGCTGTTTCGACGCAACTTCGATTCTCTTGCCATTGTTGTATGTTCCAATCAAAAGATTCTGAACGGAGATTGCGATATCAGAAAACTCTTGCAAATTCACCGAACAACAACTAGTTTTTTCCATGCGGCTGATCAGTCGCTGATCTTCTAATTGACCTTCGCTCACATGCCCGAACTCTTCTCTAAACGTCTTTTTATAACCGAATACCCACTTGTTTCCGAGTTGATATCGACCATCCCACAAACGACCTACTCGTTGTCGGCCACTGTAACAGTACCCAAGTTGCTGCTCCGACGAACCAGTACCGCCGATGTTGAGTGCTCACTTGGTTTACGATTGAAGTTGGCACTGATACCAATTCAAGTCCCAATCAATACTCAAACGAGCGTAAAATTATGGCTAACTCCCACAATATTATTAAATCAAGAAGACTACTTAAAAACTTTATTACAAATCCCTACCCAATACATGGTTGATGTGCGCAAAATGCAACATATATATTATATCAAACAACGCATAAAATCAACCCTTTTTGGATACTAATGTTGGAAAAAAGCATGTTTCTTTGTTTACTATTAAATTACAGGATCAAAAGAGCTTAAACAAATAAAAGGAACAAATTAACAGCATAAACCAACACACATACAAAGAAACAGGATCGACACGACCTGCTGAACCCCCATCCACATCCAAAACAACAAAAATAACAAGAACAGAAGCTTAGGCACGGGGGCGTGCCCACCAGGCATGGGGCCATGCCTAGTTAAGATTCTCTGCAAAAAAAGACAACAGCAACAAACAAACCAACACGGGGCCGTGCTAACCCACCACGGGCCTTGGTCAACTCTAAGATTTGCAGAATCTGCGATAGTATAGCAAGTACACTGATCACGGGATCGTGCCATGACACCACAGGGCGTGTTAGTACAAGACCTAACATCTGAAGTTAATGAAGGGAGAGAAAAAGATGACCATGGGGTCGTGCCAGGTGGGCACAAGGCCGTGTCTGCCCTTTGTTTCCAACTATAAATAGAGATGCTTGATTCATGAGAAAGGGATCCCTTGGCAAACCACTTCTCTCACACTTGCCATCAGTCCACCACCACTACAACACCAACACCCACCACCATCATCCATATTTTATCTTTTAGAGTGTGTAGTAGTCTCGGGATCCAAGATTGATTGTAAGAGCTCCTGTCAAACAAAGGCCTACATCACTTGCTGAAGACAAATCTGTTATGTATTACTTTTGATTTCCAATCTTTGGCAACCTTTTATGTATTAATGACTTTAATAACTAATTTTTATATTGAAAGTGAACTTTGGTTAAACATTTCTTCTTATTTCATTGATTCACTCATTCGTGTCTTTACAGTCTATATTAAAACACATTAACTAGCTGGAAAGGGGTTAGAAGGGTGTTTGGATAAAGTTTTTGCCTCGTTCAGTGTATGTCTCGTTCAGTGTATAGATCCTGTGAGGACTTGGTTCAAGCTTATTAGGACTTCCCTTGAGGCAGATAGCATCAAATCGAGGGAAATAAGAACGACTTGAACCCCTTATAAATAAATTGCTACTAAAACTTTATCTGGCCTTGCGAGACTGTATCCCTGCTGCCTCAGGCCAATATGGCCGAGGGTAACATCGCCTTCACAAGAGGGGCCTACCATTTTTCGCATTAATAACTTATTTAATTATTATTCCGGCTTGCGGGACTATATCACTGCTGACTCAGACCAATATGGCCAAGGGTAACGTCGCCTTCAAAACATGGGCTACCACACTAACTAAGATAATCTCTTAGAAAGCCCAAAGTGCAGAAATCATCAAAGGATACGTAAAAGAGGAGTTGGAACCAAGTGATTCTTTCTTTTCTATTTTTTTTATTTTTTTCTTTACGTTCTTACATTTAGTTTTTATCTTTTAAAACTTTCAAAACTTTTACCAAAACTTGGTTAGATTAGACGTTAACGATAAGCCGGTATTAAAAGCTCTTATGTCCTTGGACGACATCGGTATCTTACCATCACTATACTACGTCTACGATAGGTGCACTTGCCCTAACGTGGGTAGAGTGGTAGTATTGAATCGTGTTTTTATAAATTTAAAGCTTGGTGCACAAGTAAAAAGTGCTTAAAATATAACAAAAATTATAACCACGCTCAACCACGTCAAGTTTTGGCGCTGTTGCAGGGGACAGAAGGATTTTAAGGAAGCTTAAAATTAATGGCTTAATCCATTTTTATCTTTTCTTTTATTTTTAGGATTTTTCTTTGTTTCTTCATTTTCTGCATTTCTTCAAACTGCAGCATGGGGCCGTGCCAAATCAGACACGGGTCGTGCCCAAGTTTAAAACAGAAAAAGTTTTGTTTTTTATAAGCTACAGAGGAACAGACACGTGGCCGTGGAGGTGCAACACGGGGTCGTGCCCACATCCAGTAGCTGGGGATCCAGAAAACAGAAAACTTTAACCCAACACAGGGCCGTGTTCATTGAATACGGGGTCGTGTTGAACCCTTTGATCAACAAAATTTTGTGTTTTTTATCGCAGAAACCTGGACTCCATTCACAACTCAATTTGGTGCATGAGCTCCAGCTTCGACAAAGACATAAAAGAACCACTAGAAGAACCCGAGCGCTTTTTCAGAAAAAAGACAAAAGCTAAAAACCAACAAAAAGCCTCGGACCAAAACCCTCCCATGGCAGATCAATGTACTTTAATGTATTACTTACGATCGGTAATCTTGGAGCCGCTATTAACCCGCCAAATGTCGATGCTAACAACTTTGAGCTTCGACCCCATCTAATTTAAATGCTCCAAAATTCTGCCACTTTTCACGACCTACCTGACGAAGATCCCCATTTACATATTACCAATTTCTTGAAAATATGTGACACCTTCCGGATCAATGGAGCCTCCAACGAGTTGTTAAGGAAAAGTTCAAAGAGTTGTTAAGGAAATGCCATCATCATGGTTAAGAAGTATAGCAACAAGTCTCCACATTCTATAATGGACTTTTGCGCACACAAAACAAATCCTTGACTCAAACTCTGGGGTCCTCCTCGGTAATCGTCGTCCCACCGAAATTTATAATCAAATCGAAGAAATTGCTCAAAATAGTTTTCAATGGCACTCCCCTTGGGGCTCAAAATCCATAGCCCTGAGAGCCCAGAAAGTGGACGAAAGCACTTCTTTACAAGCCCAAATCGAAGCTCTATCTTCAAAAATAAAAAAAATTAGAATTAACAAAAAAATGTTTCGGTTATGGCTTGTGAGGGGTGCGGTGGGCCACATGAAAACTAGAGTTATATGAAAGATGGGGACAATCAAACAGAAATAATAATCTACCTTAACAATCGCCCTCGAACACCGGGTAGTCAAGGCAACACCTTCAACCTCGAATGGCGAAATCAATCCAACTTTAGTTGGAGGGATTCGGGGGGTAGTACCCAGCAAAACCAAAACCAATGATCCAACTTTCAACAACCCCGAAATGAGCAACAAGGCTTCAAACCACAACAACAAGGAGGAAGAGAAAGGCTTGAGGAACTCATCACTCGCCTTTTCTACGAATCCAATAAAAAGTACTTGGAAAGGTTCCTACAAACTGAAACCGAAATTAGGAACCAACGGGCTAGCATGCAAAATATCGAAAAACAAGTGAGCCAACTTGCCCAAAATTTCTCCGAGAGCACAAGGAGCTTTGCCTAGTAACACCGAAATAAACCCAAAAGCCCAAGTATACGTAATCAACTTAAGAAGCCGTAAGGTAGGACCCGAAAACGAACCAACACCTGAACAACCTGATTCACTCCCTACAAAAACACTCATTACCAATAACCAAGAAAATACTCAACCCCAAAATATCGAAACAACCAAACCACCCTCGGTCCCTTACCTCAGTCGTTTACTACGGTGTAAGATCGACGAGCAATTCACTAAGTTCGTAAGCTTGCTTAAACAACTTAACATCAATCTCTCTTTGTGGCGTCCTCACTCAAATGCCAAAATACTCCAAGTTTATTAGAGATTTTCTCACTCACAAAAGAAAGATTGAATCCATTCAACAAGTAAACTTAAGTGAAGAGTGCTCGACGGCACTTCTCAACAAGCTCCCCTAAAAGGAGATTGATCCTGAAAGCTTCACCATTCCTTGCTCATTGGAGGATCACTAATAAGCAATGCATTGGCCGACTTAGGGGCTAGTATTAATCTAATGCCCGCCTCTATGTTCAATCGACTTGGGGTAGGCAAGCCACACCCTACATGGATGAGCATAATTCTAACGGATAGGTCGGTAAAATACCCTCAAGGTGTAATAGAAAATATGTTGGTAAAGGTCGGGGAATTTGTTTTTCCGGCCGGCTTTGTAATCCTAGATATGGAGGAAGACACTAAAATCCCTATCATACTAGGAAGACCCTTCCTTGCCACCGGCATGGGCCATGGTGGATATGAGTGATGGAAGACTTACATTAAGGGTTGGTGACAAGGAAATCAAGTTTAAAGTGGGACAACGAGCAGAGGATGATCCGGTCAACTACATCAAGCCAGTAGAATCAAGCTTAGACTACGCCCTTCAACGATGCAAGTCAGGATGCGAGCCATCCCACCGGGTAACATTGACCAACTTTGGGTCAAGCCAAGGACCCTTATAAATGTAGCGCACCATAAAGACATTTCATGGACCTATCCCTAGATAAATTAGTATAAAATGTAGTATAAATTTAATATGTTCTGTTTTAAGTTTTTCATTTATAGGAATAAAGCACCTTAAATGAGGAAATTGTGTGAAAAACTGAGAAAAGGGTTGTGCCCAACAGGCACACCCCCGTGCCCAAATATCATATGCAATTTTTTTTTTCTGCAGAAGAGGTGGCACGGGTCGTGCCCACCAGGCAGGCCCCCGTGTCCTCCATACTGTATGTCTCCTATTCCACCACGTTACTTGCACTTTGGCCAAGGGGTCGTGCTTATCAGGCATGCCACCATGCCTGGTGACCAATAACCTTAAAATTGTTGTTTTTAAACCACTTTTTTGCATATTTAATCTAAATAAATCATATTTAGGACACATTGAGAACAATTTATAATTTAAGTTTGGGGGTATGTTTAAAACTTGAATCTATTGTCCTAAAAACAAGTCTACACAAAACTCACCTTGAAAACCACTAATTACCCCAAATATTTTTCAAAAAAAATTCATTTTTTACTTATCTTGGTTTAGTTCGGGAAAAATAAGTTCTAAAAATTATGTTTTTAATAATTTACACCTGACAACATCGTGATAAAAAGAAACAATTAAGAAAATTATAAAAAAGGGCATAACAAATCTTTGTAAAATTTGATAATATATACACTCTTACACTATACGCCTTTCCCACAAAAGTGAGTTTTGAGCCTTTATCGAGCATACAAATACATGTTTATAATATTTGTTCAAATTTTTGTTTGTTGTACGAATAGCCCGTTTGGTTCTTACAAATCTAGAACTTGCCAAGGCAATACGTTCCCAATCCTTACCGACACAAATCCAAGTAAGTAAATGATGGAGGCATTAAGACTATAACTATTTTTCATTCCAAACTTTTATTTTCCTTCTCATACCCCCCTAGTTAAATCCCTTTTAGCCTTAACCATTTCGTTTCTAAACCCGCAAAAATATAAACTTTTGCAAAAACAACCACCCACATCCACAAACCTTTTTATTTTACACCCTTTATTTTTGTAAAAGTTCAGTTATAAATAACAAATATGGCTTATTTTCAACTTTGGCTATTGAAAATAAAGCATCGGTTAAAGTTTTTTTTTCTGAGTCACAAAAAATTGTTCAAGAAAACCGACACTTTTTACGCTTTTCACCATTACCCAAAAACAGCTACCCCTTGCCAAAACCTGCCCTTTTAAAAGACCTCTTGATATTTACAAGGATTAAACGTGAAAATAAGGAGGTTTGATTGCTTGTCAAGCCTATAGTAGGCATAAGCTCTACACCGGGTCCGAGCGTTTTTACTTTAAAATCTTCGACCGGGTGTTGAGTGACCAATTGTGAGGTGTGTAAATTTGTATATAACTAAATAGAATTTTAGAAAGGCATGTTATGCCGAAAACAAATAATTTTTCTTAAAATGTGTTTTAAATAAATCATGACGAATAAGATTGTAAATAAAATAAAAACAAAATGAATTTAGAACTTAGATTCCCGACACTCTAAAGATAAACC
This sequence comes from Scalesia atractyloides, assembly GCA_947069175.1. Classification (NCBI taxonomy): domain Eukaryota; kingdom Viridiplantae; phylum Streptophyta; class Magnoliopsida; order Asterales; family Asteraceae; genus Scalesia; species Scalesia atractyloides. Next base: position 36,357,606 of record CAMTDV010000011.1, read on the forward strand.
CAAAACTTTTCTTCTACAAATTCCGTTTGGGTGTGTAAGCCACATTATAGAGTTTGCTTGAGTAAAAACAAAGATTCAAGTGTGGGGGCATTTGATGTTTGCAAAATGCAACATATAAATTACATCAAACAAGGCATAAAATCAACTCTTTTTCAGTATTAATGTTGGAAAAAGCATGTTTCTTGGTTTACTTTTAAATTACAGGATCAAAAGAGTTTAAACTAATAAAAGAAACAAATTAACAGCATAAACCAACACAAATACAAAGAAAAAGGATTGACATGACCTGTCGAACCCCCATCCACATCTAAACAACAAAAATAACAAGAACAGAAGCCTAGGCACGGGGTCGTTTACACCAGGCATGGGGCTGTGCCTAGTTAAGATTCTCTTAGAAAAAGACAACAACAACATACCAACCAACACGGGGCCGTGCTAGCCCAACACGGGCCATGGTCAACTCTAAGATTTGTAGAATCTGTGATAGTACAACAAATACACTTATCACGGGGTCGTGCCATGACACCACGGGGCGTGTTAGTACAAGACCTGACATTTGCAATTAATGAAGAGAGAGAAAAAGATAACACGATGTTTTACCAGGTAGGCACGAGGCCTTGTTTCCCCTCTGTTTCCAGCTATAAATAGAGGTGCTTAGTTCATGAGAAAGACATCCCTTGACAAACCACTTCTCTCACACTTGCCATCAGTCCACGATGTGCGCAAAATGTAACATATAAATTACATCAAACAATGCATAAAATCAACCCTTTTTCGGTACTAATGTTGGAAAAAGCATGTTTCTTTCTTTACTTTTAAATTACAGGACCAAAAGAGCTTAAACGAATAAAATGAGCAAATTAACAGCTAAAACCAACACAAATACAAAAAGGAAGGATTGACACGACCTGCCGAACCCCATCCACATCCAAAACAACAAAAATAACGAAGACAGAATCTTAGGCACAGGGCCGTGCCTAGTCAATACTCTCTACAGATAAAGACAACAACAATAGACGAACCAACACGGAACCGTGCCAACCCAACACAGGCCGTGGTCAACTATAAGATTCGTAGAATCTATGATAGTACAACAAGTACACTGACCACGGGCCATGCTATGACACCACAGGGCATGTTAGTACAAGACTTGACATATGCAGTTAATGAAGGGAGAGAAAATGAAGCCTACGGGGCCATCTCAGGTGGGCACGGGGTCGTGGTCGCATTCTTTTTCCAGCTATAAATAGAGGTGCTTGGCTCATGAGAAAGGCATCCCTTGGCAAACCATTTCTCTCACACTGGCCATCAGTCCATCACCACTGCAACACCAACACCCACCACCATCATCCATATTTTATCTTTTAGAGTGTGTAGTAGTCTCGGGATCTAAGATTGATTGTAAGAGTTCTTGTCAAACAAAGGCCATGCTTAGCTAAATCTCTTACATCACTTGGTGAAGACAAATCTTTTATGTATTACTTTTGATTTCCAATCTTTGGCAACCTTTTAATTGGGTATGTATTAATGACTTTAATACGTAGTTTTTCATATTGAAAGTAAACTTTGGTTAAACATTTCTTCATGTTTTGTTGATTCACTCATTCGTCTCTTTACGGTCTATATAAGGCGCGTTAACTGTCTGGAAGGGGGTTAGAAGGGTGTTTGGGCAAAGTTCTTGCCTTGTTCAGTGTATAGATCCTGCAAGGACTTGGTTCAAGCTTATTAGGACTTCCCTTGAGGTAGATAGCATCCAATCGGGGGAAGTAAGAATGGCTTGAACCCCTTATAAATAAACTATTATTAAAACTTTACCCGGCCTTGCGGGACTGTATCCCTGCTGACTCAGACCAATATGGCCGAGGGTAATGTCGCCTTCACAAGAGAGGCCTGCCACTTTCGCATTAATAACTTATTTAATTAGTTTTCAATATTCCGGCCTTGCAGGACTGTATCCCTGCTGACTCAGACCAATATGGCCGAAGGTAACGTCAACTTCACAAGAGGGGCCTACCACTTTAACTAAAATAATCTCTTAAAAAGCCAAAAGTGCAAAATCATCAAAGCATACATAAAAGAGGAGTTGGAACCAAATGATACTTTCTTGTCTATTTGTTTATTTATTTCTTTACATTTTTACATTTAGATTTATCTTTTAAAACTTTCAAAACATTTATCAAAATTTGGTTGGATTAGACGTTAACGATAAGCCGATATTAAAAGCTTTTGTGTCCTTAGACGACCTCGGTATCTTACCATCACTATACTACGTCCACGATGTCACACTCTGATCCGCAGCGGATATGGTAGTCGGGGCATGATTGCGGTTTCATCAAAGCTCATGACATTTACTATTATAAAGTTTCATATTTATTATTTTAAATTAAAAAGAAATATTCCAACCAACATATAATCCATACAAACATAAAATGTTCTAAACATGACATTCAAATAACGCTTTATTTATCTTCTAATGGCCCAAGTCCTATATGTTCCTTGCTTCAACTTGATCACATGTATCATGTGTAAAAATAGATATTTGGGTCAACAAAAGTTGGCGAGTAAATCCCGTTTAAAATATGTTTATTAATTTAATAAAATGTGCATAAACAAAATATGAGCAACGTATATGCAATCTAACCACAAACCACATAATCATCTAACAATGTACATGTGAGCACGATAAGCGATGTGCTGTGAGATCAAGGCTCAATCAAACGGAGCCAATCTAGTTAGGCAACGCGACGCTCTACCCGTTTGTAACAAACAAAATGGGCCTAATGTGAGAGCTTGACTGAAATGAGAAAGTATCACCACAAATAACAATAACAAAATATCACATAGCACGTTAGTTCATATAATGGTAATAGCACGAGAGTTGAATAAGTAATATAAATGAAACGACACGCACCCCAAAACATGAATAAAAAGGGGAAGTTTGTTGGAACTCACTCACAGTGGGTGCGTTTTTGATTTCATGAAGAGTGCGCACGATTTGGCGTTAGAGATACCAACCGACGAGAAAGACTAACCTAAATATTCACGTAATAATTCGGTAAATATATATATTTCTTTTACCTAAAATTAGTATTTTTATTTAATGAATTTCATTAGACTTTTTAGATAATTTTATTGTATTTGATACTATTTTGTGTGCTTAAAAGAGGTTATTTGATTATATTTTTAGGGTTTTTTAAAGGTAAATAAACAAAAAGTTTAATAAAAAATATAACCCTTTTCGGGTCGAACCGGTCATAATTATGCAACGTGTGAGACTCGAACGTGTGACCTCCCGTTTAGTGCACGCAGCCCTACCAACTGAGCTACGTGTCTAACCCGAAATATATTGAAATTTAATTACATATATACACAAAATGAGGTAAAACATATTTCTAATTAATTAAAAAGGTTTTGTAAATTATAAGAATTGTGTAACCGACCGGACTCGAACCCGTGCCCCTTGCTTCGTGTTGCACACAGCCCGACCAATTGGGCTGTGCGACTAACCCGAAGAATATAAGAGTTTTATTAATTTTATACACTAACTGAGTCTTATTATATATAACTTATTGAAAGGGTTGGTAATATATAGGAATCGGCAGCGTAGGTGAGGCTCGAACCCGGGACCATTTGTTTAAAATGCACACAGTCCACCACTGGACTGTGTGTCTAACCAAGTTTATATACCGGTTTTTTATTTCTATTAAACACATACTTCACTTCATCTTCATCATTTCATAAACACAGAAAAGATTAGAACCCTATCTGATTGTGATGATTAACAATCAACTTTTATACTTCTTCAGACGAGATTAAGATTAAGTAGTAAAAGAAAAGAGTATATGATATACCAACAGAGGTGTCTTCCTGATCTCCGGCGAGGTTTTCCGGTGACTGAAAATAATTCCGGCGATGTATAATTTGAAAACAGAGAGTGTGCAGAGTGTATTGCGAGTGTGAGCGAGTTCTACAAGGGTTCATGGATCACTATTTATAGTTGAAGGTGCTGATTTGAGTTGGATTTCGGTTTGATCGGTTTCGGTCAAAAAAATAGATTGTGGAATGATTGTGTAACCGAATTGATCATAGCTGACCCCATGATTGAGTCTAACACATGATTGGAAACTGTTTCTCAGTTTAAATTCGCAAAAGAAACGGTGTTTTGGTGATTGATTTGGAAGTTTCATCCGTTACAGGCGGGTGTTTTGAAACCGAATTTAGAGTTTTGTTTCGATATAAAATTTATTTGATTTGTGTTTGTTTCAGATATGTGTGTGGTGTAGTGGTGTGTTGTGTGTATTGTTTGGGTGGAGACCCGGGTTCGATACCCGTGGTCTACACCTTTTGTTTTATTATTTTTTAATGTTATTATTATTTTAACTTTATTATCATTATTAAATATCAATAATATTGTAACATTTGTGCCTTTTCAATCATTGCACTATTACAAAAAATTTCGTATTCAATGAAACCATGTGTTTTATTTCCAAATATTTTTGTATTAAATAAAATCTTGTATTTTATTGATAAGAATGCAAAAATGTCAATCGTTGCACAATTTCGATCATTTTCGTGTTCGTTAAAGCGTTTTACGCATTTTGCGAAACGCATAACCGTAAAACCGAACGAACCGACATCCATGATATTTTTGGGCATAATCCAAGTTACACATGTCTTAACACCTTTATATAACCTAAATATTAGGTTAAAGGGGTTAAAAACGGCTAACAAGTGAAAATACAATTCCAAGGGCCAAAAATGTCAAAAAAATAATAAATATTTTTGCTTCTTCACCAAGTTTGCCACCTATCTCCAATTTTTGACACCTAGCACTCACTTTGCCACACTTAATATGGTTTTGACACATTTAGGACACTAATCCACACTTAAGGACACTTGTCATCACCTCCTAATCCTAAAATACTATAAATATTCCATGATTCTTCCATTTTTTTCACACCACTTCAAAACACTTCAAAGCAAATTGTGAAGCTCTTCTTTCTATCCTTCTTGGAGCTTGTTTTCAACCTTTGGAATCCTCCTATCTTGAGTTCCAAAAGTGTTCTTCGACACGAGTAAGTACTCTTCCTAGTTCTTTAATTTTTTAGCTATTTTGAGCTAAAAGTCAAACAGTTTGGCTTCCCGATTGACTTTTGGTTCTGACCATATTTGGTCAAGTCAAAGTTCGTAATCACGGAGGTTATAATCCCTAGCGATTTCACCTTCTGATTATCACGTTTACTAGTCGAAGTGACGAGTTAATGTTTCGGTAAAAATGCACATGATGTGCATTTTACGATGAAACTATTTTCAGGTATCATAACACCAAGTTTTGATACCAAATTAGTTTTATAAACTTAGTTAGACATATTTTGACATGTCTAACTCGTCACTTCTAGTTTAGTGCTTATTTTGGGTCGTAAGTCCAGCGGTCTTGACCAACGCTTTGACTTTCGAATTCGACCCGTTTGGTCGATCTTAGGATCCTACCAAACACATATTTGTGACCATAGTTATATAGGGAATAACCTACTGAGGTTATACCTTATGGTCACATCGTTTGGTTAGTGTTATGATAAGTTACTTCTATTTTCTTACAAAAATGATGACCAAAATGCCCTTTTGCGCATAAATCCATTTTAAACACATGTAACCAAATTTTTGACATATAAACTGATGTTTTAACATTTTCAAACGTGCTTGGACATTTAAGACTTATTATGGGACATGTTTAACCATCCGATCACACGTTTACGCTAATGACCCGTTAAGGTAGCATAAACTACCATAACAAGTCATCATGGGTCAAAAGCACTTAGGATCCTTTCCAAATCAGAATGTTAAGTTTATTAAACCATATCACATGAATTCCAACACTCGTTTGGTTTATAAGACTTCATTATATCCGATCTCCTGTTTGTAGTCCCGACACGCTAACATATTTATCTGACACATTAGGACACGTTTGAGCTTTGTTTATTTCGTTGATCAAGAACACTTTCGCAATCCTAAGTGAGTACATAGTTCCCTTCTTTTACATTTTCTAAAGGTTTTAGGGTGATTCATATGTGCCTATAATTATTTTCAATATTTCAAAACAATATACATGGTTTATATATACAAAATGAGCTTCAATGTGAGTACATAGCCCCCCTCTTTTACATTTTCAAATGTTTTGGGTGATTCATATGTGCCTATAATTATTTTTCAAAATTTCAAAACAATATACAAGGTTTATGTATACAAAAATGATTTTCAAATTGAGTACATAGTTCCCCTCTTTTACGTTTTGCAAATGTTTCTGGGTGACTCATATGTGCTAAATCATTTTCAAGTTTTCAAAAACAATGTCTATGGTTTATATGTAAAACAATACAATTTCAATAATGTGAACAACTTGTTGATGCGTTATCCATAACACGAATGACATTCATTAGCTTTGGCCGAGCCGACCAGTAGTATGTTATGGTACCATAGGACTGACAATCCCATTATCGGACTGTTCACTAGATTTGGTGGAAGTTTGGGTAATGACAGAAACTGTTTCTGATTAACAAATCATTTGTTGATTTGTTAGTCTAGTTAAAGAGGCCCTTCGGTGGTCTATTAAAGATACCCTTTGGTGGTATAGTCAACACAGGTTTGAATGTGTTCATTAAAGAACGATCAAAAGTTTTCACAACTAAAAGCACGGACGATTTGTTTATGACATGGAGAATTGGTTTATGACACGGACGATTGATCTATAACATGGACAAATGGTTTATAACACGGACAAATGTTTTTGAACTATGTCACGCAATGATTTTCACTTAAAGATATAAACCATACAAAGTTTTCTTTTGAATCAATCTATTGCAAGGTTTTTACAAAAGAAATGTTTTTGTCAAGATTCATGGCTACAAAGTTTTCACAACTCTAACCAACTTGTTTTAGTTGGTTAAATGTATTGCAATATCAAACACTTTTGATGCGAGGTTTTCACTTAACGACTCTTGTAGTCGGACGAGGTGTTGCAATATGTATACAAGGCCACGAATTTGACATACTCACAAAACCTATGTACTCGCCGGCATTTTTATGCTGACTCTCTTTTCACATATGTTTCAGGAATCAATACTTGATAATATGAAGCATGCTTCACGTAGGAATGGACGTGGGCCTTAGTGACTTAAAACATGAAAGACAATTTATTTATGTGTTGTTTCTGTTTATCCCAAGACAATGTAAACATTTAACTTAATCAAACAAAATTTTAAATTCCATGAGTTATGAAACAATAGTTCTGTGACATGACTCACCGACATTTCCGCCGCGGTTTGTTGTTTTAGGCGATCGGGGTGTTACAGAAAGATTGGTATCAGAGCTTATGGTTGTAGGGAATTAGGTTATTAGTAATGCTTTGACCTAGACTATAACCTTCCTAGGACCCTAACACGAGTTATCTTGCGTTTAGATTCTTATGACAATACCATCACCTATCCTTAGGTGACTACCAAAACAAATATACAAGTTACAAATTCGTTTTGAAAATCTATCATCTATCCTTAGATGATTTGTTTTGGCTTAAAGCCTTGTAAGTTTTCAAAATCCCGTCAAAGTTTGGGTTTTATTAATGTGAACACGTGCAATCTAGAAGGGTGGATGCCTGTACCCTGAGTTTTCTGTCTAAGGCTAGAGTGTTCGTATAAATCCGCATTATCGGACCAGTCACTCTTACCTGGGAACTCTTGGGGTAAGTGTCCACTTATAGGCTAAAGCATGTCTTCACGATACATTATAAAGACCTGTTTACTTTGATTAGTCACCGTGTGTCGTTTGTTTGTTTTCAAGTAACGAACGAATGACCACCATCTTTATATTTCGTCGATATTTTTAACATCTCTCTTGATTATCCAATGTCAATCTCACATATTTTCCCTCATGTTTTCTTCTAGAAGAACAGATTATTGCATTATAAAAAATAAATTCTGATAACGTAGTCATTAATGATACGTTCCTTGTTAACAATCATCCTGCTTCTATTCCTTTAGATTCGGGTGCCGATAGAAGCTTTATATCACTAGCCTTTGAACCTTTGCTTTCGATGCCTAGAACTAAACTAGGAAAAACCCTTAACGGTGGAAATAGCTAGTGGTTAACCTCTTGTGCTCGACTATCTCATTCGTAGTTGCTAATTGGACTTGGATAACCACCTTTTTCCCATTGACCTCACACCAATGCAACTCGGGAGTTTTGACATCATCATAGGAGTGGATTGGTTAACCGAACACCATGCTGAGGTGATTTGTTTCGACAAGGTTGTTTGTATACCTCTTTCGTCTGGCGAAACCTTAGAAGTTCACGGAAAAGAAACCCTCTAGTAGCCTAAAACTCATGACTTGTACCCAGGCCAAAAATACCTATGAAAGAATTATGTAGCCTTCTTGGCACATATCGTAGAGGAAAAAGGCATGGGCAAAACTGTTTAGGACATCCCCGTTGTTCGAGAATATCCTGGGGTGTTTCCTGAAGAGCTACCTGGTTTACCCTCAATTCATCAAGTTAGGTTTCGTATTGACCTTGTACCTGGTGCCAACCCAATTGCCAAATCTCCTTACCGTCTTGCACCATCTGAAATGCAAGAGTTGTCAAAGCAACTCCAAGAACTTTCAGACAAGGGATTCATTAGTCCGAGCTTTTCACCTTGGGGCACTCCTGTCCTATTTGTGAAAAAGAAGGATGGATCCTTCCGTATGTGTATCGATTATCGTGAGCTCAACAAACTCACAATCAAAAATCGATATCCCCTACCTTGCATTGATGATCTCTTTGATCAGCAACAAGGTGCGACCTGCTTTTCAAAGATTGATCTGCATTCTGGATATCATCAACTTCGTGTACTCGAAGAAGATATTCCCAAGACTGCTTTTCGCACTCGATACGACCATTACGAGTTCACTGTCTTGCCTTTTGGTTTGACGAATGCTCCTGCCGTCTTCATGGACTTAATGAATAGGGTTTGTAAACCTTTTTAGACAAGTTCATCATTGTTTTCATCAACGACATCTCATTTATTTTAAGTCTCAAGCCGATCACGAACAACATCTCCGTCTAACGAATCTGAAGAAAGAACAACTTTACACCAAATTCTCCAAGTGTGAAGTTTGGCTAAAAGAAGTTCAATTTTTGGGATACATTGTTAACGAACAAGGTATACATGTAGATCCCGCCAAAATCAGTGCGATTAGGGATTGGAGTACACCTACTTCTCCTACAAAAGTTCGTTCATTTCTTGGTCTTGCTGGATACTATCGATTATTCAATCCGTCCTGGTGCAGACAAAATGTATAAGGATCTCCGTACCCAGTATTGGTGGCCGGGTATGAAGAAGGACATTTCCTTGTATGTGTCTAAATGCCTAACTTGTCTTAAGGTTAAGGCAGAACATCAGCGCCCATCTGGTTTACTGGAGCAACCAGAAATACCGGTATGGAAGTGGGAGAACATTGCGATGCATCTCATCATTAAACTACCGTGCACACCTAGAGGTCATGATGCCATTTGGGTAATCATCGATCGTCTAACAAAGTCAGCACACTTTTTGGAAATTAGTGAGGATCTATCTGCTAACAAACTCGCCAAGACCTACGTTGATGAGATTGTATCTCGTCATGGTGTTCCTTTGAACATCATATCCGATTGAGATGCTCGATTCTCATCTCACTTTTGGAAGACCATGCAATCTGCCATGGGAACCAAACTCAATCTGAGCACTACTTATCATCCTCAAACGGATGGACAATCTGAAAGAACAATTCAAACACTGGAGGATATGCTTAAAGCATGTGTGATCGACTTTGGTGTTAGTTGGGATTCGCATCTACCATTGGTCGAATTCTCCTACAACAATAGTTATCACACCAGCATCAATATGGCGCCTTTCAAAGCTCTGTATGGTCGAAAATGTCGTTCACATGTCTGCTAGAATGAGTTCGGTAAAGCTCAGCTCACTGGACCTGAACTCATTCACGACACAATAGACAAAGTTAAGAAAATTCGCGATAACCTTCTGACAACTAGAAACCGTCAAAAGAGTTATGCGGACAAATGACGCAAGCCCTTGGGTTTCCAAGTTAGTGATCACGTCCTTGTCAAGGTATCCCCTTGGAAAGGTGTGATTAGATTTGGAAAGAAAGGAAAACTTGCACCACGATATATTGGACCATTCAAGATCGTTGAGAAAATCAGAAAGGTGGCCTACCGACTTGAGCTACTTCCTGAACTTGGGAATATTCACCCAAAATTCCACGTGTCCAATTTGAAAAAGTGTTTAGCTGATACAAACCTCCACATTCCCCTCGACAAAATTCACGTTGATGACACTATGCACTTTGTCGAGAAACCTGTGGAGATATTGGACCGTGAAATCAAAAAACTCAAGCATAGACGTATACCGATAGTTAAAGTTCGCTGGGAATCCAAACGTGGCCTAGAATTTACTTGGGAAACGAGAGGATCAGATGAAAGCCAAATATCCACATCTGTTTCACAAAGTTTCCTCTAGTTAAATTTCGGGACGAAATTTCCAAAAGTAGGGGAGACTGTGACATTTGTGCCTTTTCAATCATTGCACAACTACAAACAATTTCGTATTCAATGAAACCATGTGTTTTATTTCCAAATATTTTTGTATTCAATAAAATTTTGTATTTTATTGATGAGAATGAAAAAATGTCAAACGTTGCACAATTTCGATCATTTTTGTGTTCGTTAAAGTGTTTTACGCATTTTTGCAAAAAGCATAACCGTACAACCGAATGAACCGATATCCATGACATTTCCGGGCATAATCCAAGTTACACATGTCTTAACACCTTTATATAACCTAAATATTAGGTTAAAGGGGTTAAAAATGGCTAACAAGTGAAAATACAAGTCCAAGGGCCAAAAATGTCAAAAAAATAATAAATATTTTTGCTTTTTCACCAAGTTTGCCACCTATCTCCAATTTTTGACACCTAGCACTCACTTTGCCACACTTAATACGGTGTTGACACATGTTAGAACACTGATCCACACTTGAGGACACTTGTCATCACCTCTTTAATCCTAAAATACTATAAATACCCCATGATTCTTCCATTTTTTTTTCACACCACTTCAAAACACTTCAAAGCAAAGTGTGAAGTTCTTCTTTCTATCCTTCTTACAGCTTGTTTCCAACCTTTGGGAGCCTTTTATCTTGAGTTCCGAAAGTGTTCTTCAACACGAGTAAGTACTCTTCCTAGTTCTTTAATTTTTTTAGCTATTTTGAGCTAAAAGTCGAACAGTTTGGCTTCCTGATTGACTTTTGGTTCTGACCATATTTGGTCAAGTCAAAGTTCAATTGAACTTTGCAACGTGATCGTAATCATGAAGGTTATAATCCCTAGCGATTTCACCTTCTGATTACCACGTTTACTGGCCGAAGTGACGAGTTAATGTTTCGGTAAAAAATGCACATGATGTGCATTTTACGATGAAACTATTTTCAGGTATCAAAACACCAAGTTTTGATACCAAATTAGTTTTATAAACTTAGTTAGACATATTTTGACATGTCTAACTCGTCACTTCTAGTTTAGTACTTATTTTGGGTCGTAAGTCGAGCGGTCTTGACCACCGCTTTGACTTTCGAATCCGACCCGTTTGGTCGATCTTAGGATCCTACCAAACACATATTTGTGACCATAGTTATATAGGGAATAACCTACTAAGGTTATACCTTATGGTCAAATCGTTTGGTTAGTGTTATGATAAGTTACTTCTATGTTCTTAAAAAAATGATGACCAAAATGCCCTTTAGCGCATAAATCCATTTTAAACACATGTAACCAAATTTTTGACATATAAACTGATGTTTAACATTTTCAAACACGCTTGGGCATTTAAGACTTATCATAGGACATGTTTAACCATTCGATCACACGTTTACGCTAATGACCCGTTAAGGTAGCGTAAACTACCTTAACGAGTCATAATGGGTCAATAGCACTTAGGATCCTTTCCAAATCAGAATGTTAAGTTTGTTAAACCACATTCCATGAGTTCCAACACTCGTTTGGTGTATAAGACTTCATTCTATCCGATCTCCTGTTTGTAGTCCCGACACACTAACATATTTATCTGACACATTAGGACACGTTTGAGCTTTATTTATTTCGTTGATCAAGAACACTTTCGCAATCCCAAGTGAGTACATGGTTCCCCTCTTTTACATTTTCTAAATGTTTTGGGGCGATTCATATGTGCCTATAATTATTTTCAATATTTCAAAACAATATACATGATTTATATATACAAAATGATTTTCAATGTGAGTACATAGCCCCCCTCTTTTACATTTTCAAATGTTTTGGGGTGATTCATATGTGCCTACAATTATTTTCAAAATTTCAAAACAATATACATGCCTTGTGTATACAAAAATGATTTTCAAAGTGAGTACATAGTTCCCCTCTTTTACGTTTTGCAAATGTTTCAGGGTGACTCATATGTGCTAAATCATTTTCAAGTTTTCAAAAACAATGTCTATGGTTTATATATAAAACAATACAATTTCAATAATGTGAACAACTTGTTGATGCGTTATCCATAACACGAATGACATTCATTAGCTTTGGCCGAGCCGACCAGTAGTATGTTATGGTACCATAGGACTGATAATCCCATTATTGGACTGTTCACTGGATTTGGTGAAAGTTTGGGTAATGACAGAAACTGTTTCTGATTAACAAATCATTTGTTGATTTGTTAGTCTAGTTAAAGAGACCCTTTGGTGGTCTATTAAAGATACCCTTTGGTGGTATAGTCAACACAAGTTTGAATGTGTTCATTAAAGAACGATCAAAAGTTTTCACAATTAAAAACACGGACGATTTGTTTATGACATGGACAATTCGTTTATGACACGGACGATTGATCTATAACACGGACAAATGGTTTATAACATGGACAAATTGTTTTGAACTATGTCACGCAATGATTTTCACTTAAAGATATAAACCATACAAAGTTTTCTTTTGAATCAATCTATTACAAGGTTTTTACAAAAGAAATGTTTTTGTCAAGATTCATGGCTACAAGGTTTTCACAACTCTAACCAACTTGTTTTAGTTGGTTAATTGTATTGCAATATCAAACACTTTTGATATGAGGTTTTCACTTAACGACTCTTGTAGTCGGACGAGGTGTTGCAATATGTATACAAGGCCACGAATTTGACACACTCACAAAACCTATGTACTCGCCGGCATTTTTTATGCTGACTCTCTTTTCACATATGTTTCAGGAATCAATACTTGATAATATGATGCATGCTTCACGTAGGAATGGACGCGGGCCTTAGTGACTTAAAACATGAAAGACAATTTATTTATGAGTTGTTTCTGTTTATCCCAAGACAATGTAAACATTTAACTTAATCAAACAAAATTTTAAATTCCATGAGTTGTGAAACAATAGTTCTGTGACATGACTCCCCGACATTTCTGCCGCAGTTCGTTGTTTTACGCAGTCGGGGTGTTACAAATATAACTATTTTTAACACTTAACATAAATGCGTAACGAATCATCATAACGTATATTTGTAATACAAAATAGAGCGGGTTTTAAAACCTGTTTTACGACAAATGTTACACACGATGGGTGCACTTGCCCTAACGTGTGTAGAGTGATACTATTGTATTGTGTTTTATAAATTTAAAGCTTGATCCATGAGTAAAAAGTGCTTAAAATATAACAAAAATTATAGCCACACTCGACCACGTAGTCTTGGGATCTAAGATTGATTGTGAGAATTATTGTCAAACAAAGGTCATGCTTGGCTAAATCTCTTACATCACTTGGTGAAGACAAATCTTTTATGTATTACTTTTGATTTCCAATCTTTGGCAACCTTTTAATTGGTTATGTATTAATGACTTTAATACCTAGTTTTTTATAATGAAAGTGAACTTTGGTTAAACATTTCTTCATGTTTTGTCAATTCACTCATTTGTGTCTTTGCGGTCTATATAAAACGCGTTAACTACCTGTATGGGGGTTAGAAGGGTGTTTGGGTAAAATTCTTGCCTCGTTCAGTGTATAGATCCTGCAAGGACTTGGTTCAAGCTTATTAGGACTTCCCTTGAGGCAGATATCATTAAATCGGGGAAATAAGAATGGCTTGAACCCCTTATAAATAAATTGCTATTAAAACTTTATCCAGCCTTGCGGGACTGTATCCCTGCTGACTCAAACCAATATGGCCGAGGGTATCTTCGCCTTCAGAACAGGGGCTACCACTATAACTAAGATAATCTCTTAGAAAGCCCAAAGTGCAGAAATCATCAAAGGATACATAAAAGAGAAGTTGGAACTAAGTGATTCTTTCTTTTCTATTTGTTTTATTTTTTCTTTACGTTCTTACATTTAGTTTTTATCTTTTAAAACTTTAAGAACTTTTACCAAAACATTGCACTAAATATCCTTTATGATTACATTTCTATACACGCTTCGTCCTTTGGCCCTAACCGACTTAAATTTTAAGGTTAAGTTTGATCATGTCTGTTGCACATGAAGGCATGTTGGTTTTTTACCCATTTACTTAAACGTATTTTATTAAATTGCAAATAAAATAAATTAAAAATATAAACAATACACATATATATGTATATAGACATATACCTTACCAATCCCACATTTCCCCACCCAACCTCCGTTGACCACCATTGCCTGAGACATGTCTAACACAAAAGACGTATACCATCACACTGACGAAGCCGCCAGTCGGAATTTAAGCCACCATCAACACCACCACCCAATCTGGTTATGAAACCTTGGTTGCTGCTGTCGACCCCGTTTAGATCTGATTCAGATCTAGAGTCGTAGCCGCCATTTCTAGCATTATCATCACCATATGGCTCACTGATTCTAATCTGATTTTAAGTCTCAAGTATCAACATTTCGTTAAGAATTAAGACCCATGTTCATGCTATTTTTAGTTTTGGTTTCATGGGGTTATTTGGTGAGAAGTTTGGAATTCGAATTTCGGCGAAAATTTGATTTTCCGGCAAATGTGTACCCTTCCATTTACTTTTTCTTTGAGGCGTTCACTTTCTCTTCAAAGTGTTTACATTCAATATCGCTCGCCTCAAAGAAAAAGTAAATGGAAGGGTACACATTTGCCGGAAAATCAGATTTTCTCTTCAAAGTGTTTACATTCAATATCGCTCACTTTTGAAATCGATTTCTGAAGCGATACTTTTTAAAATGTTTTTTTAAGTAAAATTCGTTCAAAACGCCCCCGAAACGGGGCCAAATCGACTACACAAACCCCCATTATACAGATAAAAATTTACACCAATCATTCCATGAGATGGACATAAACTTACACCTATCATGAAAACAAAAGAAACTCAGGCTCATGATTGTGACATTCAACAATTCTTCATACTTGTAACTCGATCCATTTTCATATCTGATGTAATTCAATCTTTTATTTATGCAATAAAACTTTGGAATTTTAAGTCATTTTATTTGCTATTATGATACATACTATTACACATGTTGTACACGAGTTTCTATACTAGTTACATTCGTTATTTGGGCTAATTGTTACATTTTGGGGGTAAAACAAATTTGAGAGACTAAACCTACCCTAAAAACAAACTTTTTGGAAAACGTGCTTGCCTGAGCCACGCGGGCGCAACCCTTTAGCCCCGCACAATACGCGGGGAACAACATTTGATCCAGTCTTAGTCTTCTGTAGTCGCCGTGCCACGCAAGTACGCTAGGATCCCCCATTGTGTGTCGCGGGGGAGTGTTTGGTTCAGTCAACAAGGCCAATGACCCGCAGGTTGTTTGCCTCCTTTTTTACTCCACCATAACTCGACTTTTGATCGAGAGGGAGAAACCAGAGCATTAATATGTTTATCTTATGGGTTTTATTGTGTTTTAGGTGATTATATTGTTTGAATGTGATAACTTCGAGAAATTGTGGTTTTGCAGGATAATCGCTTAAATCGATGGAGTTAAAGTGCTTGGAGTTGAGTTGAACACCCGAAGATGATAAGCAAAGCAAAAGATATTGTTCGGGACTTGATTTAGCTTAGAGGATAGCTTAAAGGCATGGGAAACACGGAAGAATAAAGTTTAGGGGCCTTTTAGTCATTATATGAAAGTTGAATCATGAAAACAAAAGAATTCAGAAAGTGCCTGCCGTAGCTTACGGCCAGGCAGCCATAACTTATGGCAAGTCGATTACCTGAAGAAAAGTTTCAATGTGTTCAATCGATTTGATTGTTTGAAGAAATGAAGTAATCTGGAACTTTGAGGTACATTTACTGTTTTTTTAATTATGTTTTTATTAAGTTCATTGGTAATTGCACTTAATCTACTTAGTAATATGTTTATCCACTAAAGTTCTTAAACCCAGTTTTTATATTTTTATTTTATTTACTTTTTCATGAAAGCGTTTTAAAAATATTCAGTTTGAAGGTTCAAGAAGACCACTTTCGACATAAAAAAAATCAATTTTTGAACAAAATGATAGGATGTTTTGTTCAAGTTTTAACAATAAAACAACTTTTTTGAGAGTTGGTTTATTAAACAAGTTTAATGTGTATGGGAAACTAAAAAAATTGACTATAGTTTTGCCATTGGTTTTGTTTTTTTCCTCTAAATCAAATTACGATTTTGCCCTCAATTTAAATTTACGGTTTTGTCATTGTTTTTTTTCCATGTCAAATTATGATTTTGCCCCGATGTAAAATTAGAGTCATACCATCGTTTTAGTGTTTTTAGCCATCATTTTAGTATTTTTTTACAAAACTATGGCAATGGTTTGTTTTAATCGGTTTACTCGGTCTAATTTTTATTTATGTCAGATGGCTACATTTTACATGAAGGGGAATAGTGCCAGGTAGCTACCTGACACTCCCTCGTTCGTCCAACCAAATTACGATTTTTCCCTGTTTATATTTACAGTTTTGCTATTGGTTTTGTTTTTTTTCCTCTAAGTCAAATTACAATTTTGCCCACACTTCAAGTTTACAATTTTGTGATTGCTTTTTGTTTTTTTTCCCATGCCAAATTACATTTTGCCCCCAATGTAAAATTAAAGTCATATCATCATTTTAGTGTGTTTTAGCCATCTTTTAGTTGTTTTTTTTACAAAACTATGGTAGTGTTATGTTTTAACTGGTTTAATCGGTGTAAATTTTATTCGTGCTAGGCAGCCGCCTGGTACACGGTCATTTGTTTTAAAAAATTACATTTTTGCCCCCAGTTTAAAATTATAGTTTTTCCATCGTATTAGTTTTTTTAGCAAAGGTATGTTATTGTTTTGTTTTAATTGGTTAACTAGATGTAATTTTTTTATCGTTATATGAGTAGTATGTACAATTAATCGAAACACATACGTACATATTATGAGAGAGAAATATTTGGCTTATTGCCCCACAACGTGGGCGGGCCAAAAATTAGTTAACATACATTTCAAAGGAAAGATACTTGAAGAGAACCTTCCACCCTAATCAGAATTTGTGAAAGGACTTATTATCCCCCTTAGAAATATAGAAAAAGTGTAACGTACAATAGGCCTTATCGTACGACTGTACAAGAATTGAAATCGCATGTTATACGAAAAAAGTGCATACATATAATCAGAAAAATCGCATGTTGGTTTGTATGTAGAAATCACATGGTGTATACATACAATTTCGCACGTTGTATGTATATCACAAATTGCATGTTAAAGAATAAAATCGCACGTTGAAAACAGTCTCATACAATAGTAGGTTAACTCCTATTGTACAATAACCAACCTCTAGAGATGTAAAATGATAAATGCAAAGAGAAAAAAAATATTGCATCTTTACAATAATAAGTAAGAATATTATCAGAGTGGAGGGCCCTCTTTGGGCCTCCTTCTGAGCATAAAAAAATTGAAGTTTTTTGGCCTAGATGTGACGGGGTGAAGACTCAAGAGGATTTATTTCCACGGGAGATTGGTAGGCCGGTATATGGTGTAAAATTTTGGGTGGTGCTGTCAGTAGAGATGGGGAGTTTATTAGTGGTTTGGCCCTCAAAAGAGCCAAATGTGCGGTTGAGCTGATGGGATGCCTCAAACGTCTTCGGGACCCACAGAGCAAACTCCTCCTGCTTCGTTCGTGTATGGGGGTTGCTAAACTGCTGTTTGGGCTCAGAACGTGTCAACCTTCTTATGTCAGGGGAGGCATCTCTGTTTTTGATAAGGGGCTTCAGAGTACGATTGAGGAAATTGTTGTTTGTGGGGTGCCTTTTTCGGGGACCTCCAATGGAGGTTAGCTTCCCTCTTGGACCGTTTTGGGGGTCTTGGGATTTGCTCACCTGGGGATGCCTCTTCCTACGCTTTTGTGGCTTCAAGGGCCCAATCGTGGGTTCTTCAAGACCATATCCTTCGTGAATGTGGTGGTGGGTTGTTGGACTCTAATTACAAGGGATTGTTGGACACTCTGCTTAGTTCTCTTCCCAATCTTGATCTTGGTTGTTTCTACATTAAAGACACCGCCTTCCTTAAAGCCCATAAAATTCTGGCGAATGCCTTATATGGTGAAATCGTCAAGACAGTCGAAGAGAAGTTTGCCTTGTCCCCGCGGCAGGGAGCCGTGTTTGAGTGTTTGCGAGCCCCCCATGCTTAGGATTTCCTGTCTGTTATTCCCATTGAAGGTTTAGGGCAATGTATGTCGGCTGTGGAATACCAGGCTATTCTCAAGTACCGGCTGATGGTACCCCTTTTCCCGGCTGATGACCCGTGTCCTGTATGTCGGAAGGCTTGCTTGGATTCATTTGGGGAGCATGCAGTCCATTACAAAGAATTACCAGGTTTTAATATCGATATGATTTAGTTCAAGATGTGCTTTATGATGTCCTTAAGCGGACAGGGATCTCGGAAAAAAAGGAAGCCCCAGTGAACTTCTTGACCAATCCATTAGAAGGGAGATCTACCCTACGGCCCGCTGACATTCTTGTTTTTGGATGGGAAGGAGGGAAACACGCATGTGTCAATTTGACAGTTGTGTCTCCCCTCGTTGGGCTAAGGGACCACGGGTTTGTGGCGGGCCAGGCGATAACCAAAGTGGAGGCGCGCAAAGTAGCTAAGCACGAAAAAGCTTGTATCGAGAATCAACACGTGTTCGTTCCGTTCGCTTTCGATACGTTTGGCGCTCTCGCCCTTGACGCGGTGCGGTTTCTCAAACGGGTTCAGCAGGTAGTAAGTAGTAACACCGCACATATTAAGAGGCACAATTTTGTGTTTAGCAGGGTAGGGTTTGCTATTTAAAATGGGGTAGCAGCACAACTTGTTACCCGTCTACCTGCCATTAGTTTGTAATCGTCTGTTCATTTTAATTTTATTATTATTTAATTCTTTGTTTGTCCTGAGAATAGCACGATGATAAGTATGATATACTTTGAAAGAACCACCATGGTCTTGTTTGTAGCTTCAAATATTTGCCCATAATATCCAACTGTGTGCCACCTAATGCATTCATTTCATCAAAACTTTCTTCCCACATTTTAGTTTTATAACTCCAATATATTTTAATTTTTCTTTTATTTATGTTGACATGGTTAAGACCTCTGATTTGAATTGGTCGGACATTTGCTTCTGAACTATTAAACATTATACCTCTTAATGATTCAGAGCTCTTATTGGTTCAGCACTTAATGATTCAGACCTCTTATTGGTTCAGCACTTAATGATTCAGACCTTTTACTGGTTCAGCACTTAACCATTCAGAAGTTACCAAACAAAAATAAGCAGAATTGTACAGAAAGATAATAAATCAAACTGTGCCAAATAAAATAGAATAATAAAGAAACTATGAATATCCTCGCTATGAAACACCTTATATTGGAGTCATGAACTTGTCTCAGCATAATCAGGATACATCTTTGATTTTCCATAATCCTTTCCCTTTAATAAGCCTAGCAGCAGACGTATAACTTTCAGATGCTTAGGTCCACTCCGAATCGACTGCATCATGTGAACTTCAGATGCTTAGGTCCACTCCAGGCGGGTTCACGGGTTGACCCGTTTATTTCTATAGATCTGAAATTGGTGTTTATTCCATAACTTAAACTGAGTGTGTATTTTATGGCAAAATTAAAAGACAAAAGAGAAATGAGCATGAGGTTTTATAGTTTAAACGTGACTGTTTTATACACTGATACACATGTATATCTATTTGCTGTAAGTATTGATTTGCAGAAAAATATTTTTTTTCCGGGTTAAACAGGTCGTGCTCGTGTCAACCCACGCCGTGCATGAAGAATTACATATTATACACTTGTTCAAGTTGATCAACTATAAGCAAGTAAACTAAAATTGATGGTTGATAGGTGATGTAGAAAAACAGCCTAAGTTGCCCTGTAGAATAGCTGAATCGCTAAGTTGTCATTCCGAACATATGAAACTGAAATTTTTCATTGATGAAATATATATTATACGCATAAATACAAGGAAATACCCATATGCACACACGCATCCATCCATGAGCTCTGAGGCATTTAGGTCCCAAAAACCAAGGCACGCGAATCACGTATGTGAAACGTTTTGAACAACCAAATAAGCTTTACTTGCAACCAGAAGCTGCGTTTTCTCATCTGATTTACGCGTCAACCTTTTTATCAAGTAAACCTTTCAATATTTCTTCCCATTCGGTTGGTTTCACATATCATCCTCCTAACCCAGAGGCATTTTTAGGTCGCCTTACGCGTGTGCCTATTAAAACCAACACGTAAATAAACTTCCAAAGTGATATATTGCAGAGTACGTTTGTTCAGCATTTCTAAACATGGACTTTATTGTGTACGGTCTACCTCAACCCAACTCCAGCCCGCCAAACATTTTTTTACTCCATTTTCATTCATTAACTTCCTTATGTTTTGCACTTCATTCCATAAACCAGCACCAGCATATATATCCGCTAAAACCAGATACGGTACAGGACTACGCGGATCAAGTTCAAATAGCCCAAGCTCTACGTTCCCATACTCTTCACACGAACTCCACATCACCGCGTTTGCATAAAACGGCATTTCCTCCATTACCCCTTTCAAGATCGCCTTTTCTTGCATATTGATCGACTTCAGGAACCAAATTATACTCTGACGTCATCTTTTTGAAATAACTAATACCTTTGTCGAGAAGTCCAGAGCGGTTGCAAGCAGTCAACACAACTGTAAAACATACGTGATCTGGGTCAAATCTTTTTTCCGTAAGTAAATCATCGAAGATTACAGAGAGATTGTTTTCCATGCACCTTCACACCATGTTCCGAAGCAATGGTGAGGGACATAGACAAAGGTAATTAAATTTCTTGCAAATTAATTCGGCTTAATTTTTTATGTTCCGAGTGATAAGACAACATTGGGCGGGACTGCATTTAACTCTTTTCGACCAAACTCCTCGAGGTTAGATCTTTAATCATGCAATTTTTTATGTGAAGATGAATGAATCAGTCGGGTATGGGCTAACTTTAACTTCAATGAAAGCGACACATTGTTTTCCCCTATTACGATGTGGAATGTTTCATGATGTTCCACATAAACAAACGAATCTTCAGTAAACGATACAGCTAGGACAGTAAGACAATAAGTTCGAATCAGTTAGCCCATCTGGTCACGTTTATTCCTAGTATTGTTAATAAACAGCCGCCATGGATCTGGCCGTTAGGACCACAAGCTCCAATCTTATTCGACCAGCATCGTTATCAATTCCTAAAGTTGCTTGCCTAGTGAATGACCAAAGTGATGATGATTTCTTTGATTGTCGTATTTCAGTAGAATTTGGACATACCGACAGTCTTGATTGTTGGGTGAGCTAGGACCAGGACTCAAAACAAACATGTGGATGTTTCGATTTAGGGTGTGACATCTTAAAGTAAGAACTCGTGCACTTCATTCATAAATCAATGGAATAAACACATGAAGATGATAATACAATCGTATCAAAAAATGAATACGAATTAAGGAATAAATACATGTTTGACAACATAATAGTTGCTTGCTTCTCAATATTCTTTATTTTGTCTATTAGCATACCTAACCCTATTTCCCCATGATCCCTCTTTACGCTCGGAACGAAAACTAGACCGTTTCTTGAGCTCATCGATCTGACCCTCCCACCTCCGACACTCCCCAACACGATCACTAGACATACGACCGACACAAACATGACTAGGCTCTCCAAACCCAAGTGCACAATCATACTCTTCACGCAAAACTGGATCGACAAGTGTCTTGTACGCAGTTTGCAACAAAATGAACATTTTGGTGGTGTCTTGATCATGTGAAACATCAGGATGGTACTTGAGAGTTAGTCTTCTATAAGCTCTTTTGATCTCTTGGGTTCCTACTTTGTTTGAACTTAATGAAAGTAGTTTGTAAAAGTTAGTATTATTAGAGTTGGAGCCCGAGCCTGAGCTTTAGCCTGTGTCATACGATGCAGATGTTGATTTGCATGCAATTATGAAGGGTTTGACACACGGGTTTGGACCGAAACACAAAGAAACATTGGTCATGAGTCGAAGATTTTAAAATATAGCATACGGTTAATGGGTTTTCGATTTAGGGTTTAGGATCAGCAAGGAAATATATAGTTGACAGGTTGGTGCTAAACACGTTTGGATATAAACAATTAGTATTATATGACTTTTTCAAATGAACAAGAGGTGTGTAGAGAAAAGGCGAGAAGCTCAAGGGGAAAATATGATTTAACAAAAAAAAAAATGAAAATGAAAGCGTGTTGACTACATGGTTAACATCGATGGGAGGTTAAAATCTCTACACAAAAGATTCTGTCAAAGTTTAGAGTTCCATTTTAATATTATTTATAATTACAATTATAATTATAATTATATTTATAATTATGAATATAAATTATAAATATATGGTTTGTAATCCAGCCGTACGGTTTTGTGGGAAACCGGGTGTGGATTAGAATTTTACTGATAGATCACCAACTGAAATAACCCTTTACATTCGTATATTTTCACTTAAAAGCAGTAATCGACATTGAAAGATAACGTTTAGAGAATAGACAAAAACAAGATGAGGAACGACAAGAACGCCTTCCACTGAAAAAGGATCGGCAAATAGCGATTGATCATTTTGAAATGTTGTCGAAACTCATTCCCAATACTCCAGGAACACAATGTGACCTAGCTTAGAAGTTGTGTGCACGCATCAAGAATAAATATGGTTTTCATGATGATTACGAGTGAAATATTCTATTATTATTTGTATGTTCTATGAAGTTTTTTTTTAATTTAATGATTTATTTATGTTGTTTTTAATTATTGTTACATTATTCAAAAAATAACTAATCATTAGGTAATTCACACTGGCCATGCTGACGTGGATGTCACAAGGCGGAAAACGCTCTCAGGGGGTGAACCATTATGGATGATCTAAAATAACTTTTAGATCCTTCCTTTTAAAGTTCTGAATTCAGTTTTTCTTATCTTTTTTATTCAAGAAATAAATGCATAAATTGTTGAATCTTTTAACAGTTTTTCTTAAAATATCTGAGCAAAATGTCAAGCCGTCTTGTGAAGCACTTGTGGCGTTATGCAAACATAGGGACCAGTCTATCATTTCCACTTATGATTATCGTCATTGATTTTGTTTTGTCATGCACTGATCAAGGAAGTGAGCCCACATTTAATGTTTTTTAGGCATGCTAGATTAAACACAACTTGTGTAGAAGTATGTAATATGCAAATATTTGATGGATCACAAAAACCGAAAATGATACCATGAAACAATAACAAGTTTAGAAAGGTATTACATCTAATTAGAAATTTAGAATACACCGTATGCAAAAGACCATTAAATAAAAAAAAAAAGAACACAAAATTTTAACCTATACAATTTGGCAAGAAGCATGCAGGGATGAGAGCAACGGCCAGTATATTGCCAATGGCCATAACCAGCTCATGTTGCCAAAAAACGCATATGTCACATGGTCCCACCCAAAACATGCAACTTCTAGCAAGGTAACAGATACATGGATATATAAGAAAATGTTACCATATATTATTCGCCTCTTCTGCTAGGTATACCGAATACCATTGTTTTGTAATAAGTTTTTAAAAATTTTGATTACACAGACAAAAACTTTCATTACGAGGGTTAAAACAGATTGCTTTAATCTAGTTGGGTTAAAAATCGATTAATATGAATATATGATCACTTGCAAACTAAATCCTTAATTTCGAGTGAGCTACAATATTTTGTTTTAGAGTTAAATGCCATTTTAATACATGTGATTTGAGTCATTTTGTCAGTTTAGTTCAAAGGTTTTATTTTTCGCATGTGGGTCCAAAAAGGTTTCATCGTTACCATTTTTTTCACTGTGTTAACTTTATCCATTTTTTCTATTAATGAGAAAGTCAATTTGGTCATTTTATATGTAATTTTGTTAACTACAAGGTTAATTCGGCCATATAAAATGACCGAATTGTCCTTCTCGTTAACAGAAATAATTGATGAAGTTAATACAATGGACTAAAATGGCAATGGTGAAACATTTTGGACCCACTGGCGAAAAATGAAACATTTGGACTAAACTGATAAAATGGCCCAAATTACAGGAACTAAATGGTATTTATTTTAAGAATCTTTTAGGTAAGTAATCAATTAAAGTTGTTTTTTTACCCAACTAAGAATCATGATTGAGAAATTTTTATTTAAATTATGTTTGTTAAAATTTAGTTTATTATATGAACTGGAGAGGGATCATGACTAACTCATCTTGTGAGAAAACTCTAACCATTAGTCCATTATTAATCCCTAAACTCTAAACCCTAATTCCTAAATCCAAAAAATAATTCCTAAACTATAAAAAACTAAATTCTAAAAGCTAAACTTTAAAGGCTAACAGCTAAAAACTAAACCCTAAAGCTAATCCCTGAAATCTAAGAATTAGACCTAAAAAATAAATCTCAGAAAAAAAATCAACACAATAGAGTTTTCTGACGACGAAAATGTTTTCTCATTGTCCTATCCCATTTGAACTAATAGACTAAAAAGTTAAAGGGTTGCCATGTAGTTTAACCCTCACGACACTTTAGACGCCCCTAAGAAACCTTTGAACACTTACACCATTCATGTTTCCAACTCGCTACAACCTTCTGTCTGTTGACCGTTAGGCTAACCGTTTAAAATATGGTGAAATCTTCATCATTATCACTTCCAACCGAACCACCTCTACCACTGACAACCCAACTACCTCGGCCACCACACCCAACCACCTTACCCAATTTTGTTCGATTGAAGATCGACTTGGTCTGGGTCTGTATGGTTTGCAGTTGATTTTAACTGTTCATTTGGTATGGTACAAGTTTCAAAGAGTAAGGTCCAAGTTACTATAGCAGGCTTGTTTAAGATATTTACAAAACGTGCATCTTCTTGACCTCACAAGAGAAAACCCCTAATTTGTGATCCTTAATTGATCTTCTGTTTATATGTTTGTCAAATTTTGATAATGACTGAAACTCTTGTGTAAAACAAGACCAATACCTAAGTGGTTCTAAAATCAAACTTAACAACTGTTGCACATCAAGCTCAACAACAAACAGAAGCTCTTGGAACCCAGACCCTGACCCGAAACACGACAACAGATTGTGCAAATCCGTGATCGTCTCAAAGCTTATAGGGATAGGCAGAAGAGTTATGCTGACAAGAGACATAAACCTCTTAAGTTCCAAATAGGGGACAAGGTCATGCTAAAAGTGTCACCTTGGAAAGATGTGATGCGTTTTGGAAAGAAGGGCAAGCTGAGCCCAAGATATATTGGACCATTCGAGATAGTCGAATGTGTCGGCACTGTAGCTTATAAGCTCAGGTTGCCAGAGGAGCTTAGTGGAATCCATGATGTATTCCACATATCTAGCCTTAAGAAATGTCTAGCCGATGAGTCGCTAGCAATGTCGCACAAAGATTTGCAAATTGATGAAAACCTGAGATTCGTTTAGAAACCAATTTCTATCAAGGATCGACAGGTTAAAAAGCTCCAAAGAAAAATGATACCTATTGTAAAGGTTAAGTAGGACGCTTTTAGAGGTCCCGAGTATACATGGGAGGTTGAGTCCACTATGCGACAAAAGTACCCCCATCTTTTTGAATAAAATCTCGAGGTCGAGATTCTTTTAAGGGGGTGAGGATGTAACACCCTGTAAAATCGTGTCCAATAGTATAGTGACACGTGTTGTATTTTAAATATAGTCTATTAAAGACCAATAAGGACTAAAGGCGTCAACATGCTCAAACTAAGCCTCTGAATAACGATCCAATGTCAACATGCTTAAAATTTGGCCTCTGAGTGACTGATATGTCAACATGCCCAGCCTCTGAGTGATATCGGAGTCAACATGCTTATAATAAGCCTCTGAGTGATCCTTTACAAAGTCCTAACTCTCATATGAGCCACTAGTTGGACGAGATGGATTAATTCTAAGAATACGTCTATGTTGGACAATGGAGGGATTATGTAATACCTCATAGAATTTGTGTTGGGTAATATACCGACACATGTACATACCCTCGGATCATACCTCAATAAGTTAGCCACTCAACTAACCTTAATCAAGTCCAATATTTACAAACTTTTTATAACTAACCGTAACCTACAGTCTAGGACCATAGGCTACGGTCTAGGACCATAGGCTACGGTCTGATGTTGCTAGAAAATAACGTTGACCGTAAGCTACGGTCTGGCGACCGTAGCCTACGGCGAGCTCCTGAACCTTTTATTTTTCACCATTTTTACTTTCAATAAATGACCCAAAGGCCCCTAGACTTTATTATTTCCGTATTACTTGTTTAAACAAGTTATTTCTTAACCCGAACGTCTCTCGGTTGAGACGATATATTTTTATTTACCATCCTCGAGCATTCCGCTCTTTTACCAAACCTTTAACTTTAATATTTTGATAAATTTAACCTATGAAACCATAAGTATTCGTATTTTTCACGTATAAGCTAGTAAACATTTATAAGCTGTGAAGACACCTAGTGTGACACCCGTTAACGTCTGGTTATTCATACTTTTCTTCAATACATCTCGTGTTGAACAAAAAGAACTAGTTATGTCATTATGTCATGGAATATAAGTCAAGGTACAATTCATGACATTTAATAAAACTATATTTGAGGGACTAAATGTGTTAAAACGCCAAATCTTTGTGAGAAAGCCACCTAGCCTGAAAATTGCCACACTTCATCAGCTCTTGACACCTAATTGGACACATGTAATGATCCTACAACACACCTAACACATGGCTCCATCTCCTTGCACTTCTTACACTATAAATAGCAACCTAAGTTTACTCATTCTTTGCTCATTCACTTCTTCTCCTCTTTATTACACTCTTGGAAGTTCCTGACCATTTGGGAGCTTCCCTTTGAGTTCTAAGTTTCCCTTGGATCACTTGTAAGTGCTCCATCTCTGCTCTTTTCTTTTTATAGACTTTTAATAGCCAAAAGTCAAGCATCTTCGACAAATGCCTTGACTTTCGGTTAAGACCATTATGGTCCAGCCATTGTTCGAAATGAACATGGCTAAGTGATTGTAATTAAGAAGGTATTAACCCCTTAAAGGGGCACCTCCTAAGGATCACGTTTACTAGGTCAATTGACGGGTCAAAGTTTATGTTTTAAAAAGTCGAACGGGTCAGATTTCATAAATATTATAATATGAGTTTATATATGTTATAAACATGTTTTTGACACTTAAACAAGTTGGTAATAATTATTAGAACATGTGGGAACATGTTCGATCCGTCAATTTCAGTCCTAGAGTCGGTTCGCAACCGAAAGTCGTGAAGTTTGACTTCTGCTTTGACTTTCGATTTTGACCCGACTTAGATAAGTTAACTTCTGAATTAAGGTCACATGATGATCGTAATGCAATATATCATAACTCTCTGAGGTTATATTACATGATCGTAATCATAATCTGAGTTTATGTACAAGTTTCCTAAAATGTCAAAATTTGACTAAAATGCCTTTTTTATATAAAACAAGGTTTTAATCAACAATGGACTTGCAAATGAATTACCTACTGATATGTTAATGTAATTAACATATTATGATGTTAATATTCTGATCATAAACTGATTTTAGTATAATATCGTAAACTATACTTTTAAATGACCAAAATGCCATTTCGGTGCATAGTTTGGTCTTAAACCATAAACCACACTTATGTGTGCTATCTTACTGATATTATATCACAAATTAAGTATTTTTCTAGAATGTTTATGATCATAACATCAGAATACACGCAAGTTCCTTTTATACGACATATAATTATCAAAACGCCCTTATGAGGCATAATTTCGTTTTTAAAACCTTTTCGGGCATGTAAGTTGATATCCTACTGATATTACAACTTATTTAAAGTATAATGACATTTAGAACTTGTTCATGACTCATCCGGTTACCCGATATCGCTTATATGTATACGGTTAAGCATATGTAACTAGTTTACGAAAATTAACCGAAACGGGTTTAACCTTATCATTTTAATCTCAAATTCCAGAATTTTAAATTGTTTACCCATATTATACAAGTCTTAGGTACTTGTTGGGTTTAAACTACATTCTACCCGGTCATCGCTTAATCTAGCGTATCGTACCGTTTTTGATCCATTACGCTAGTCGGTCTAAGTCTATGACTTAAATTAAGACCGATAGCATTTTAATTGGTTAGCTTATGCCATAATCCAGACTAGAGCCTTCCGGTAAATGCTATCTGCAATTAAGTACTTTTGTATACGGCTGAATTATTGAAATTAAAAGAAGACTAGCTCAGGTAAATGCTTTCGACTTATTTCCCTATATGGGCTTGGGTTACGATAAATTATTACCGCTTGGTCCGAAATGGGATCAATTGAATGCCCGTTTGTGGCTAGTAAATCCGCATATTCTGTTTTAATCAGTTTTTTTTTATAACTTAAACATCGGGGTTAACTACCGTGTTCTGGATATCCTCGGCTCATTACATTAGATAATGGCCACGACCTTAGTCCGGGTGTAGGCATAGATCCGGTAAGACGCTCAATATGCATACCCACAAGGTTGGGGGAAATGGCTCCTTCGTGAGTCCAAAGTGGTGTGTATGTTAATCATGTCTCGGTCTCTGTACTGGGCCCTGTATGTATGGACAAACATGTGAATCTGTTAACAAGGTTGCAAGGCCAACTTTCCCAAGTTATAAAAGATTTTGTGCCAATGTTCACTTAAAACATTTTTGAATTGTTTTCAAAATGAGTCAGTTGGGTGTATTTACCAGCGAAAGCTGACGTATTTTCAAAAGACTAAGTTTGCAGGTACAATACGAAAATAGGCTGGAATTGCTTGTAGTGATAAGAGGATCTTGCTAATCCTAGATCTGCCCAAAGTCTGTTATACATTTTTGTACAATTTATGATCCGCCTGTGGATCCTTCGTTACAAGCCATCTGTACATTATTTTTGTACTTTGAACATTTCAGTTTGTAATGGTAATTTAAATCCAAGACTTCCGCTGTGTTGTGTTTAATTGACTATGATGATATCAACTTACATCACGATATTCCCCACCCAGGCCCACCGGTGTTTGGTTGGAAATTCGGGGTGTGACAGGTTGGTATTAGAGCCAACGTTTGAGAGAATTAAACACAAGAAGGTTATGACCTATGTTTAATCTCAAACTTACACGAAAGCACATTCCTTAGACTTCTAAGTCTAGGCTTTAACCTAAGATTACTCATCTCATTATTAAGTTACTAGTATTGTTTTTAAATTGATTTTAACATGAAAATGCCGCCAAGAGTACGAGGAAGAGGTAAAGGACTAATGAGGGGAGGACCCTCTAATGCTTCGCCTGCAGTGGAACCGACGCCATCGCCATTGGTTCAACCACCACCATCGGGTTTTAATAACCCTATTCCTACATATCCGGATATATCTGGGTATGATCCTTTTAAACCATCTACGCCGGTTAATTACCAGGCACTATCACATGGCCCTTATATACAAGCGATTATACATAACGCACTTTACCCGTCTCCTTTCCCACCTACTTATCCACCTACTGGATATACAAGTTATGGGTACCAGTATCCGGTTATACATAACCACAACCTCCGCCACCACTAGAGGCCATTAATGAGGCCTTGGAAAGAATGAAAGAAATGCAACAAAAAGCGGAGAAGACGGAGAAGAAGACAAATAAGTTCTTCAAGAAACTCTCCAAACTGGTTAAGGGAAAGAAGGACGAGTGAAGTCTCTTCTATTATATGTAGTCCCTGCGTGGACATTGTTATTTCTTTAGTCCCTGTGTGGACAAGTTATTTCTTTTTAGTCCTTGCATGGACAATCTTTTTCATTTATTTATTCCAAGTATTATAATTTCTATTTGAAATTTAATGAAGTATTTGGAATTATATATATGTATTCATCCTCTTGAAGACGAGCGCCTCGATTTTATTCGAAATTTATGCTCTGCTGTATAATTCCAAAAGACCTTAATAGATTTGATTATGCCAAGTGGCGTAGACCACATATTGGCCAAGAAATGATAGTTAAGTACGAAGGGGTCTTCTATCAGGATAGTTAAGGGAAGTTACCCTTCTATTCAGAGGTGAGGACTAGGTCCAAACCTCCAAGGTCGTTAAGGTTGAAGGTGACCGGGACCATTAATCAATCATTAAGGTAATCTTATGTTAACATTCAAGTAATGTTCATACTCTTGGTAGTGTGACTTGAGGAATCACACTAGCCTTCAAGGTAATGGACTATATCCTAACCTTATATAGCCTATGTGATTAATTTGATCCCGACTAGTTTCACCAGTGCGGTGATAAATAAAACATCCATTAGTGATGTATTGCCCTTGGGGCTATGATTAATTATATAGCCTATGTGATCAATTTGATCCCGGCTAATATCACCAGTGCAGTGATAAATAAAACATCCATTGGGGATGTAGTGCCTATGTGCCCTATCTTTATGTCCAAGGTGACAGGCCAATGTGCCAGGCTGATATGCCATATATTATGTCCAAGGTGATAGGCCAATGTGCCAGGCTAATATGCCATATATTATGTCCAAGGTGACAGGCCAATGTGTCAGGCTGATATGCCATATATTATGTCCAAGGTGACAGGCCAAGGTGCCAGGCTGATATACCACAAATTACATCTGTTATGATGTAGGCCAATGTGCCCAATTTATGTGTCCCTTAGTGACAGGCCAACATGCCCAATTATTATGTCCATTAGTGACAGGCCTATGTGCCGAATTATATGTCTAATTGTGACAGGCCAACGTGCCATATTTTACGTCCAAAGTGACAAGCCAATGTGCTATATTTTGAATATCCTTGGGATAAGGCCTATGAGCCATGTTTTAATGTCCTTCGTGACAAGCCTATGAGCTATATATATAATTGTCTAAACGACAATGACAGTTGTGACATTACGATCCACTGTCTAATAAAATATGGACTATGTTCAAATTGAAATTCGCCTTTGATGGTCCTATTAAGACCTAGGCCAAATATAGATAAAATAAGCCTAAGAGTTGTGGTGTTATTCACACTAGCTTGATTAGGCGATGAATTGTTATATCCAATGTTTAAAACTAAAATGGTTGCTACACCATGGGGAAGAGAATTTTATTGGTTTATAGAACCAAAGCTCAAAGAATGGCTAATCGAACAAGGCGCAAGGTAGCCATCGAGATGTTAACTCTAACAACGTAGAAAACATAGCCGTTAATAATGATGATTTCCAAGCTCGCATTGATGTAGCTGTTGGAAAGGCCATGGAAAAGGCCATAGAAAAGCTTAGAGAGTCGTGCGCTACACGCTCTAGACCATTATCGATCACCCCATCCTCAGCTCATAGAGAGAACTCTGTTCACTCTTCAAATGTGAAGAGTGAACCAAAGAGGGTAGACTTTGCTGATAGGTCCCGTTCTTCTAAAGACGGGTGCACCTACAAATATTTTGTCTCCTGTAAGCCCCAAGACATTAACGGAGAGAAGGGGGCTGTAGAAGCCTTAAAGTGGCTAGACGAAATGGAGACGATTGTGGACATCAGCGGTTGTGCTGATAAGGATGTGGTAAAATATGTATCACAGTCCTTTAAGGGTGATGCCCTAACATGGTGGAAGGCTATGATTTAATCAACAGGTAAGGTACACCTGTACAACTTGGGATGGTCTAAGTTTGTTGATCTTGTAAAGGAAACTTATTGCCTACCCCATGAGGTGGAGAAAATAGAGACAAATTTCTTGTCTCTTACCATGAAAAACCTAGATTGTCGGAAGTATGTTTCCGATTGCAATTCCCTATCTAGGTTAGTTTCCTATCTGATCACCCCTAAAACCAAACGCATTGCGCGTTTTATTAATGGGTTAACACCTGAGATAAAGGGCATGGTAAAGGTTGCTCAGCCTAGTACCTATAGGTCCGCTGTGGACCTATCTCTCTCCCTCACCTTAGATTTGGTGAGGCAAAAGTCAGTCAAGTCTGAGACTGACGGGAAAAGGAAATGGGAGGATGATAACTCCCAGAAGTTCAAAAAGAAAGGAAATTTTGGGTTCAAGAAGAACCAGCACACGTCTAATGACAAACCTCTATGCAAGAACTGTAACTACAAACATTGGGGACAATGTAGTGTTAATCTACAGACTAAACCCTGTGGTATCTGTAAGAAAAAGGGGCACAAGACCCTAGAATGCAATGACCTTAAGAATGTTGTCTGTTACGGCTGTAATGAAAGGGGACATATGAAGTTTAACTGTCCTAAGAATCCCAGAATCGATAATGCAAAACCTGGAGAGGCTAAGAAGGGAATGCTCGTGCCTTCCAGATGAGTGCTAGAGAAGCTGTTAATGACAACAATGTCATAACAGGTACCTTTCTCATTAATGATATTTATGCTAGAGTTCTATTTGATTCGGATACAGATAAATATTTTGTTGACCATAAGTTTAGTAAACTAATAAACTTACCCATAAGAACACTAGATAAAATTTATGAGATAGAACTTGCTAATGGAACTTTAGAAATCGCAACTTCCATTCTTAATGGATGCTCTATATCCATTAAGAACCATTCCATCCTTACCTCTCTTTTGCCAATGAAATTGGCGGGGCTCGATGTAGTCTTAAACATGGATTGGTTATCTCATAACCAAGCCTGCGTTACCTATGACAAGAAAATCATCGAGATTAAAACCTCATCTGGTGAAATGATCACCATTTCTGGACTCACATTATGGATTGCCAGACAAAGTGTTGTTATTTAAGGCATCCAAGTGTCTGGGGAAAGGTTGTGTCTTTTATATGGCACAAGTAACTATTAACGAGCCAAAGCCAAATATTGAAGACCTTTCAGTTATCTCAGAATATCCCGACGTTTTCCCTGAGGAATTACTAGGTCTACCTCCAGATAGGCAAGTGGAGATTAGGATTGACATCCTACCAGGAGCGACACCTGTTGCTAGGGCTCCATATCGGCTAGCTCCAACGAAATGCAGGAGTTGAGAACACAGTTAGATGAACTCTTAGAGAAAGGCTTTTATACAGCCTAGTTCCTCGCCTTGTGGAGCTCCAATTCTCTTCGTTAAGAAGAAAGATGGTTCAATGCAGATGTGCATTGATTACCATGAGTTGAACAAGTTAACAATCAAGAATTGATATCCTCTACCCAGGATCGATGATTTATTTGATCAATTGCAAGGAGTTAGTTATTTCTCTAAGATTGATTTGAGATCAGGATATCAATAGCAGAAGGTTAGGAATGAGGATGTTCCCAAGACTGCCTTCAGGACCCATTATGGTCACTATGAGATTTTGGTGATGCCTTTTGGGCTCACAAATGCACCTGCAGCATTCATGGTTCTCATGAATAGGGTCTGCAAACCATACTTAGATAAGCTAATCACGAGAAACATCTTTGGTGCATTCTAGAATTTCTACAACAAGAGAAGTTTTATGTAAAATTTTCTAAGTGTGAATTTTGGCTTAGAGAAGTTCAGTTTCTTGGACATATTGTAAGTGAGCGTGGTATCCAAGTGAATCCCGCCGAAATAGAAGCCATAATGAATTGGGAAGTACCCAAAACTCCATCGAAGATTCGTAGCTTCTTAGGATTGGCTGCTTATTATAGGAAGTTCATTGAGAACTTTTCGAGGATAGCCACTCCTTTAACTACCTTGACCCGTAAGAATGTCAAGTTTGACTGGGGTCCAAAACAACAAGAATCTTTTGAGATTCTAAAACACGAGTTGAGCAATGCTCCTGTGTTATCTCTACCTGAGGGTATTGAGGACTTTATCATTTACTGTGATGCCTTGCACACTGGCATGGGTTGTGTGCTAATGCAAAAAGGCAAAATGATTGCTTATGCATTACGACAATTAAAGGTGCATGAAAGGAATTACACCACCCATAATTTGGAATTGGGTGCCGTTGTAATTGCACTTAAGTTATGGAGACATTACTTATATGGCACAAAGTGTATTATATACATTGACCATAAGAGTCTCCAACATCTGTTCAATCAAGAGAAATTGAACATGCGACAACGTTGTTGGATGGAAACGCTTAATGATTATGATTGCGAAATTCGCTATCATCCCGGCAAGGCAAATGTCATTGCTGACGCCTTAAGTCGCAAGGAAAAGGTTAAACCTATTAGGATTAACGCCAAGAGCATTGAGCTTAGAAATGGCTTGAATGAGAAGCTATTAGATGCGCAAAAGCAAGACCTATTAGAGGCCAATATTCCTAATGAAGGATTAGGCGGAACTGTTGATCAGTTAGTGCCTAGGAAAAGATGAAACCCTTAGATTTAATGGCAGAATCTGGATTCCAATATTTGGAGGACTTAGAGATCTAATCCTCCAAGAAGCATAGTTCGAGATACTCAGTTCACCTGGGTGGTGACAAAATGTATCAAGATTTAAAGAAGAATTATTGGTGGATGGGTTGAAGAAATCCATAGCCACTTATGTAGCTAAGTGTCTGACGTGTTCGCAAGGTAAGGCCGAACATCAGAAACCATCAGGACTTCTACAACAACTTAAGATTCCCACTTGGAAATGGGAAATGGTAAGAATCCATAGTTACCTAAGACCAAACGTGGTAATGACATGATTTGGATCATTGTAGATAAACTGACTACGTCAGCATATTTCTTGCCAATTAAAGATACTTATAGCTTTGACAAGTTGGCTAAGTTGTATGTGGACAAGATTGTGTCCCTTCATGGTGTGCCGGTATCTATTGTATCTGATAGAGATACTAGATATATATCTCACTTTTGGAAAAGTTTTCCAACAATCTTTAGGCACAAGATTAAACTTTAGTACGGCTTATCATCAGCAGACGGATGTACAGAGTGAGCGTACTATTCAAACTTTGAAAGACATGCTAAGAGCATGTGTGATTGATTTAGGTGGAAGTTGGAATGACCACTTACCCCTAATAGAGTTATCCTACAATAACAGCTTTCATACTAGCATCAAGGCTGCTCCTTTTGAGGCCTTATATGGGAGAAAGTGTCGAACGCCCGTGTGTTGGGCAGAAGTTGGGGAGGCCCAACTATCAGGACCAGAGATTGTCCTGGAGACCACGGAAAAGATTGTGCAAATCCGTGATCCTCTCAAAGCTTCCAGGGATAGGCAGAAGAGTTATGCTGACAAGAGGCGTAAACCTCTTAAGTTCCAAATAGGGGACAAAGTCATGCTAAAAGTGTCACCCTGGAAAGGTGTGATGCGTTTTGGAAAGAAGGGCAAGCTGAGCCCAAGATATATTGGACCATTCAAGATAGTCGAATGTGTCGGCACTGTAGCTTATAAGCTCAGGTTGCCAGAGGAGCATAGTGGAATCCATGATGTATTCCACATATCTAACCTTAAGAAATGTCTAGCCGATGAGTCGCTAGCAATGTCGCACAAAGATGTGCAAATTGATGAAAACCTGATATTCGTTTAGAAACCAATTTCGATCAAGGATCGACAGGTTAAAAAGCTCCGAAGAAAAATGATACCTATTGTAAAGGTTAAGTGGGACGCTTTTAGAGGCCCCGAGTATACACGGGAGGTTGAGTCCACTTTGCGACAAAAGTACCCCCATCTTTTTGAATAAAATCTCGAGGTCGAGATTTCTTTTAAGGGGATGAGGATGTAACACCCTGTAAAATCGTGTTCAATAGTATATTGACACGTGTTGTATTTTAAATATAGTCTATTAAAGACCAATAAGGACTAAAGGCGTCAACATGCTCAAACTGAGCCTCTGAATGACGGTCCGATGTCAACATGCTTAAAATTTGGCCTCTGAGTGACTGATATGTCAACATGCCCAGCCTCTGAGTGACATCGGAGTCAACATGCTTATAATAAGCCTCTGAGTGATCCTTTACAAAGTCCTAACTCTCATATGAGCCACTAGTTGGACGAGATGGATTAATTCTAAGAATACGTCTATGTTGGACAATGGAGGGATTATGTAATACCTCATAGAATTTGTGTTGGGTAATATACCGACACATGTACATACCCTCGGATCATACCTCAATAAGTTAGCCACTCAACTAACCTTAATCAAGTCCAATATTTACAAACTTTTTATAACTAACCGTAACCTATGGTCTAGGACCATAGGCTACGGTCTGATGTTGCTAGAAAATAACGTTGACCGTAAGCTACGGTCTGGCGACCGTAGCCTATGGCAAGCTCCTGAACCTTTTATTTTTCATCATTTTTACTTTCAATAAATGACCCAAAGGCCCCTAGACTTTATTATTTCCGTATTACTTGTTTAAACAAGTTATTTCTTAACCCGAACGTCTCTCGGTTGAGACGATATATTTTTATTTACCATCCTCGAGCATTCCGCTCTTTTACCAAACCTTTAACTTTAATAGTTTGATAAATTTAACCTATGAAACCATAAGTATTCGTATTTTTCACGTATAAGCTAGTAAACATTTATAAGCTGTGAAGACACCTAGTGTGACACCCGTTAACATCTGGTATTCATACTTTTCTTCAATACATCTCGTGTTGAACAAAAAGAACTAGTTATGTCATTATGTCATGGAATATAAGTCAAGGGACAATTCATGACATTTAATAAAACTATATTTGAGGGACTAAATGTGTTAAAACGCCAAATCTTTGTGAGGAAGCCACCTAGCCTGAAAATTGCCACACTTCACCAGCTCTTGACACCTAATTGGACACATGTAATGATCCTACAACACACCTAACACATGGCTCCATCTCCTTGCACTTCTTACACTATAAATAGCAACCTAAGTTTACTCATTCTTTGCTCATTCACTTCTTCTCCTCTCTATTACACTCTTGGAAGTTCCTGACCATTTGGGAGCTTCCCTTTGAGTTCTAAGTTTCCCTTGGATCACTTGTAAGTGCTCCATCTCTGCTATTTTCTTTTTATAGGCTTTTAATAGCCAAAAGTCAAGCATTTTCGACAAATGCCTTGACTTTCGGTTAAGACCATTATGGTCCAGCCATTGTTCAAAATGAATATGGCTAAGTGATTGTAATTAAGAAGGTATTAACCCCTTAAAGGGGCACCTCCTAAGGATCACGTTTACTAGGTCAATTGACGGGTCAAAGTTTATGTTTTAAAAAGTCAAACGGGTCAGATTTCATAAATATTATAATATGAGTTTATATATGTTATAAACATGTTTTTGACACTTAAACAAGTTGGTAATAATTATTAGAACATGTGGGAACATGTTCGATCCGTCAATTTCAGTCCTAGAGTCGGTTCGCAACCGAAAGTCGTGAAGTTTGACTTCTGCTTTGACTTTCGATTTTGACCCGACTTATATAAGTTAACTTCTGAATTAAGGTCACATTATGATCGTAATGCAATGTAGCATAACTCTCTGAGGTTATATTACATGATCGTAATCATAATCTTAGTTTATGCACAAGTTCCATAAAATGTCAAAATTTGACTAAAATGCTTTTTTTATATAAAACAAGGTTTTAATCAACAATGGACTTGCAAATGAACTACCTATTGATATGTTAATGTAATTAACATATTATGATGTTAATATTCTGATCATAAACTGATTTTAGTATAATATCGTAAACTATACTTTTAAATGACCAAAATGCCCTTTCGGTGCATAGTTTGGTCTTAAACCATAAACCACACTTATGTGTGCTATCTTACTGATATTATATCACAAATTAAGTATTTTTCTAGAATGTTTATGATCATAACATCAGAATACACGCAAGTTCCTTTTATACGACATATAATTACCAAAACGCCCTTTTGAGGCATAATTTCGTTTTTAAAACCTTTTTGGGCATGTAAGTTGATATCCTACTGATATTACAACTTATTTTAAGTATAATGACATTTAGAACTTGTTCATGACTCATCCAGTTACCCGATATCGTTTATATGCATATGGTTAAGCATATGTAACTAGTTTACGAAAATTAACCGAAACGGGTTTAACCTTATCATTTTAATCTCAAATTCAAGAATGTTAAATTGTTTACCCATATTATACAAGTCATAAGTACTTTTTGGGTTTAAACTACATTCTATCCGGTCATCGCTTAATCTAGCGTATCATACCGTTTTTGATCCATTACGCTAGTCGGTCTAAGTCTATGACTTAAATTAAGACCGATAGCATTTTAATTGGTTAGCTTCTGCCATAATCCAGACTAGAGCCTTCTGATAAATGCTATCTGCAATTAAGTACTTTTGTATACGGCTGAGTTACTGAAATTAAAAGAAGACTAGCTCAGGTAAATACTCTCGACTTATTTCGGGTTACGGTAAATTATTACCGCTTGGTCCGAAATGGTATCAATCGAATGCCCGTTTATGGCTAGTAAATCCGTATATTCTGTTTTAATTAGTTTTGTTTGATAACTTAAACATCCGGGGGTTAACTACCGTGTCCTGGATATCCTCGGCTCATTACATTAGATAATGGCCACGACCTTAGTGCGGGTGTAGGCATAGACCCGGTAAGACGCTCAATATGCATACCCACAAGGTTGGGGGAAATGGCTCCTTCTTGAGTCCAAAGTGGTGTGTATGTTAATCATGTCTCGGTCTCTGTACTGGGCCCTGTATGTATGGACAAACATGTGAATCTGTTAACAAGGTTGCAAGGCCAACTTTCCCAAGTTATAAAAGATTTTGTGCCAATGTGCACTTAAAACATTTTTTAATTGTTTTCAAAATGAGTCAGTTGGGTGTATTTACCAGCGAAAGCTGACGTATTTTCAAAAGACTAAGTTTGCAGGTACAATACGAAAATAGGCTGGAATTGCTCGGTAGTGATAAAAGGATCTTGCTAATCCTAGATCTGCCCAAAGTCTGTTATACATTTTTGTACAATTTACGATCCGCCTGCGGATCCTTCGTTACAAGCCATCTGTACATTATTTTTGTACTCTGAACATTTCAGTTTGTAATGGTAATTTAAATCCAAGACTTCCGCTATGTTATGTTTAATTGACTATGATGATATCAACTTACGTCACGATATCCCCACCCAGGCCCACCGGTGTTTGGTTGGAAATTCGGGATGTGACACTACACTCACACGAAAATATAGGATCCATTGTGAATGCTCTAAAACCCCTTAATAACTGGTTTTAGAGTAAACTAAAACAAATAGTTTTAATTTCAGTTTTTTAGTCATTATGATTTCGATTTTGTATTAATCAACTACAACCCTGTAACACCCTACAAATCTTTTGTTAAATATTTATGAAAAGACCAAAATACCAAGAAGAAGTTGAATTATTAGAAGATAAAAATGTTGGTGATCCGACCCTGAAGTAATAATTGTTTGCTTAATATTTGAGATCGAGTAAGAACACAATAATTAACAAAACCTCCTTTTCAACGAATGTTGAACATTTTTATAACGACCCGGTGAAAAACTTCTAGTTTCACCACTAGTTGCTTCTTTGAGTTCTAACAAATTGAGCAACGTGCTCAATTCGGAATCATCGTTAGACTTGAATAACGCATTGGATGAAGAATGAATCTTGTACATAAAACCATTGATGCGGTATTTGAGGACCTAAATTCACACTTTCTAATAAGTAGGTGTTTCTTGGTAGAAGTCCATAACAATAACTCATAAAACCCTTTCTTAGAAGAAAAAGAAAATAAAATGTTACTTAATAACAAAGTATTTGTCATCATATTTACACATTAATTATTTTAATATTTAAAAAAAAGGATAAAAACATTTACATAAATAAAGACCCTACCATAACAACTTAAAACCACAAGGACTTAAAAGTGGGCACCATCTAAACCAGAGGTCATGTATACCATCATATCATTGGCCAGAAATCTATCCAACACATGCTCATGCAGATTACACATATCCTACATGGCTACATGTATAAATCCCATATATCATACCCTTCATTCTCCCACCTCATACCAAAAATGGCAGCTGCTACATCTAGTGCAGTGTTGAATGGGCTGGGATCACCCTTCTTGACCGGTAGCAAGAGGAGCCACACCTTGGCTGCACCAATTGGTGCCGCCATCAGCGGTGGTTCTGCCTCGGCCCCTAAGCGGGTTGTTATTGTTTCCACGGTTGCTGCCAAGAAATCTTGGATCCCCGCCGTGAAAGGTGCCGGCACTTTGCTTGACCCCGAGTGGCTCGATGGATCGTAAGTCTTTTTATTTACAATAAAAGAACATTTTGTCTTGTTACCAGGGCGGAACTAGCTACTCCCGTAGGCCTGACACCCATAAAAAAGAAAATTAGTATATATGAGATCTAATCCCGGGCTACACCCAAGAAATTTTATTGCCAACCGCCAAATAAGTTTATCGTTTATTATGTGACTTCACTCGAACCAGACCAAATAAATATAAAATTAGTGATATACAACTTACCTCCAAAATTTCCGACCCCCATGGAAAAAATATTTGGGTCCGTGCACTGTCCGCTGTAAGTGGGGTTTTACTAGGTACGTTTGTTTGTTTGTTTTTATGTTTGTCTTGTAATGTTTGTAACTAACATATTAAAAACAGGCTCCCAGGTGACTTTGGGTTCGACCCGTTGGGCCTAGGAAAGGACCCAGCATTCCTAAAATGGTACAGAGAAGCCGAGCTGATCCACGGACGATGGGCCATGGCTGCGGTCCTTGGCATCTTTGTGGGCCAGGCATGGAGCGGAATCCCATGGTTCGAAGCTGGAGCCGACCCGGGTGCCATCGCCCCTTTCTCATTCGGAAGTCTGTTGGGCACCCAACTCCTACTAATGGGTTGGGTTGAGAGCAAGAGATGGGCTGACTTCTTTAACCCAGAATCACAATAAGTTGAGTGGGCCACACCATGGTCCAGAACAGCTGAAAACTTTGCTAACTACACTGGTGAACAAGGATACCCGGGTGGCAAATTCTTTGACCCGTTAAGCTTTGCGGGTACGATCCAGAATGGAGTTTATGTTCCGGATAGCGAGAAGCTTGACAGATTGAAGCTGGCTGAGATTAAGCATGCAAGACTTGCTATGGTTGCTATGCTAATTTTCTATTTTGAGGCAGGGCAGGGGAAAACACCTCTAGGAGCTCTCGGTTTGTAAGGGGAAAACGCGGGTTGTCTTATTAAGGTTCCTTGTAATCATGTGATACGTAAATCTATTTAGAGAAACACCAAGGCACGAGGTTGAATTGATTCATAAGCGTGCACAAAAGCCGAAGTCAAAGGGGTCAAATAGGTCGAACAAGTCGAAAATATAGGTTATTATGGTAATAAATTTTTTAACCATCATAACTAACGCGACAACTATTTATAATATATGGACAAAAAATGTTTGTTCGTCAACGTCATCTAACC
Source organism: Scalesia atractyloides (assembly GCA_947069175.1). NCBI lineage: Eukaryota > Viridiplantae > Streptophyta > Magnoliopsida > Asterales > Asteraceae > Scalesia > Scalesia atractyloides. The sequence goes on from CAMTDV010000011.1 coordinate 36,399,538, forward strand.
TGGCCCATTTCTAATGGTGCCAAATATGACATGTTTCTATAGGAACCTGTTCCCCTACTTGCTCGACCGGCTTATCATGCCGACTCTAGAAATCAAGCAAGAGAACCAGAAGTACGAATATGAGCTCACTAATAGTCATCCAGTTATTTAAACACAAGTGAATCGAACTTACCACGCCGCCATTGAAAAAAGAAAATGCACTAAATTGATACAAAAACAGAATCAAATAAGAGTTTTAGATCTTTCTCTTGGTGCTTCAAAGAAGTAGAAGTGTGTAAGTTGAACAAGGCAAAAGTTATTTCATAATAGAGACAAGATGATGCAAATAAGACAATTTGGGTGATTCGTTGGTGTGCGTGTGTTGCATCTTCCTTTTATTTGGACTCATACACACATACAATGTCAAAACCCAATATTACAGACACGTTGGCAAAGAATTATTCAAATAACTATAAACATGAAGATGAAGATGCATGATTATACTCAATCCCCCCCTCCCCCTCCCTATCCTATCCTATCCACCAGCGTAATTTGTGGGGTAGTTAGCTTGTTTATAGGTGTAATGCTTGGTAAATTTAATATACGACGACACTTGATTTTCTGGTTGTATAAGCTACATCTAAAATTGGTTTTTTTTATTTCCGAACCAAGGCTATTTCATTTATTCATAAAACAGAAAACTACAAAACACATTACAAAATGACGTCCCGCACATTAAAATTGTTCCCTCTCTCGCAATCAAGACTAACAAACGGAGATCTATTTTTAAGCCACAAAAAGTATCTTCTTTTACCGCATCTACACACTCTTTATGGTAAAAGTAGCCTTCTAAAAAATAGCCACATTCCTAGTTTTCCAAATTCTCCATAGGATTGAATATACAATGACATACGCAACCTTTTTCGATCGTGATGAACCTTTTAGCTTGTCAATGACTTCCATGAGCTCTTGCACAGTATTTGTGAGTCCCAAAACAGATTCGGATCACAATGGTTGATTGTTATCACCCAAACAACTATAGATTAGTTGTTTGAATGTGTAAAAGTTAAGAAAAACCAAAGAATGAAGATGAAGATTCTTGTATGGATCAAACAACAAGTGTTGTATATGAAATCCCAAAAGATATAATCACTAAAAGCACCTGGATATTCAGATTGAGCACAAGAACAATAATCACAACACAAGAGCAATCACCAAAAATCTGTCCAAGAATCTTGGACAAGGGTTTTCATTGAAGTTCATATTTATACACATCTGACTACCCAGCGTATTTATTAAATACGCTGGGAACTTAAATACGCCGCCCTGATCCAAGATTCACAAATTACACTATTAGCCCTTCTAGTTTTACTAACTATTACAAAACCAGCTCAAACTATTAAACTCAAGTATCAACAGTCTCAAAGACGTCCTAACAATATCCCCCCTAGACCGTTGCATACTTGAGATTCTTCAGACTTGTTCCGGAGCTTCAGGGCCTGCGGCTGATTCTCGATCCTTTCCTTGTGACAGAGGCGCAACTTGATCTGTTGGTTGTTCAGTTGTTGCTTCTGTTGTTGCTTCAGAAGATGGATTAATAAAAGCTTCACTTGAGGTTGGTTGGATCTCCGTAGTGGCTTCATATGTGGATGAAACCGGAGTTTGAGACTTTGATGCAGCTTGAGATGGAGAGGGAGCTTTCTGTTGAGCCGATGACTTGTGTTTCCTTTTTCTTTTTCTTGCTTCCTCTTTTTCTTTCTACTTTTCGATTCTAATCACAATGTCTATCATTTCTATCTTTCTTTCTCTAGCTCACTACACCGCCCTTTGAAATAACATTCCTTCCTCTCTGTATTCATTTCCGGCTCCAACGTGGATCTTGTGGCGATAAAGAATGTTAAGGTCGGATAGACAGAACATGAAGACATCCATCGGGTCTAAAATACGAATATCTTCGCTAGAAACCAATCTGATCACTGCTTCTCCCGTTTTCTCGTCGTAGAACCATTTCTTGAAATTGTGAGCGTGACAGGTTGTTCTAGTGGGATTTTGACTCTGGTTTCAACCTTAGCAGGATCGATGACCCATGTGACCACTCCTTTTCTGGTGATGGGATCTTTTGTTGTCTTTGATACTCTTCTTTGTGAACGTTGTGGCTTGAATAATGTAAAACCCCGATTACATTCTCTCAAAATAAGTCTTTCAAAATCAGCTCCGATACTGCTGTTTGTTGGGTTTATCAAGTCCAGTCTGCCCAGCTCCCGTATATCCCATCTTGGAAGACTTTTCATATCAGCTCCAGTCTTGAAATATTGAATAACTCCACCTCGTCTCTTCACAATAAACATCCCTTTCAGATTACAGTACTTCCACTTTTATTATTTTGTCGGTAACTTCGGTCTTTTCAACTGTGACCACCTGATAGAAATCTGGAAGTTTTTCTCTTTCTTTCCTGAACCATTCTGGATGCATTGGAGTCATTGAATCACCATCTTCAGTCTCATAAAGGGTATCTTCTTTCAAACCCCATTCGACGAAACGGGCTGGCATCTCATCTCTATCCACCTCCTCTTCTTCATTTTCGTCATCTTAGGTGACATTTACAGCAGATTCTAAACGTTTTTTCTTCTTCTCTGCATCCTCAGCCTTTTGCTTTTCTTCTTCAATCTGGAACTTTTCATAATCAGATATATCTATGGATGAGAACATTGGTTGTATGTCTGCCTTGGTGCATAACTCTCTGATCATTCGGTACATCTTTTCCATACGTTCCTATTGAAATCGCACGAATCTTGTTTGTTCTTTGACATAAGCGTGGAGCTCCTTGTTTTTCTTTCTTTGCTCCCTTAGCTTTTCACGAATTAAGTTCGTGTTGCTCACTTGATGTTTCAAAAGACAAATCTCTTGAGCTGGACCTTTCCCAATATCTTTTGCCAGTTTATTGTACGATTCCTGAAATGGGCGTGGTCTACGAGTAGCCTATTGAGGCATCTCCCTTGGTTGAGCTTCTTTTGACGGTCCTTCCTCTGCTTTCTTTTGCTTCTGAGGGGGTGATCTGCTGGGAGCCTCTGGATCTACAATCAGCTGGTCAACAAAATCATCTAATTGTTCTTGTTCGGTTGTGACCGTCACTGGCGCTTCAGATTCCATCATCTGTCGCCTATTTCTTTTCACTTCTCTTTTCTCTCTTTCTTCTACCTCGTGAATGGCATGGAGATTTTCAATGTGTTCTCGGTGTTCTCTTGTGCCTCCGGCCCGAAAGCTGCTCTCCATCAACCGCTGTTGAGAAGGGGTGTCTTTTCTTTTCTTTGATGAGTCCCTTCTTTTATAGGTTGTTTTCCTTTGTTCTTTCGTATCAACTGCTCTGTTTCTTCTTCTTTCTCATCTGCCTCTTCCTCAACATCTCCATGTCTCTTTCTTTTCACTCCTTCTCTGTATTTCTCATAGGCGGCTTTCACAAGAGGAAATCTTTCTTCCCTATACATCCATTGATGTAGCAATACCCACTCTTCAGTTTTTAGTTACGTAATCTGGCATCCTGTCGGCAACTGAAACTTGTACACGTCGTTATCATGTGGAAGATTCGGATGCTGGTCATTGATGAGAAGCTGAACAAAGCGTGGGTACATGGCCGATGTGGAGGAGTTTTCATTTTCAACCATGCAGTAGAAGATAAGACTCGTGATATTGAATGGTTATTTTGTGCAGAGGTTGAGCATAGCAGCCGACCATTCTAAGTTCAAGCCATCGTATCCGCCCTTTCTGTGTGCTAAGCTCATAGCAAATACGTGAAGAATGAATCTCCAGTCCTTTGTAAGCCCCTTTCTCTTGATCTTGTTTTTCTCTCTAAAGTATCCAACATACCTCATTCCTTTAAACCCGTCGAGGATGTCATCCTTCTTAACTCTGAGCGGATCACTGTGGTTGTCTCCGAGGTTGAGGACTCTTCGTACATTGTCCTCTGTTACTATAACTTTCTTGTTCCGTACTGTAGCCGTAATTCTTTTCACTTCGTTGACCGTTGACACCTTGGCTGTTTTCCAAAACTCTTCAATGTGAATGTTGTATATGATTGGATCGGCTTGAACATCGTAACTTATTCTACTTGAGTTTATCCACTCCACCACATCTTCAAAATCACTTGGAGGTGGGACCAATGGCTGATTGTGCTTTCGTGCTTTATCCCAAATGATTTCCTTCACCATTTCTGAAACATGAAAACAAGTCAAGTTAGATTTCAGTTACAAGGCTCGACAGTTAGATAGTAAAGATGTATAAATACATATATATACATAAATATATATAAATATATAAATAAAAGAAAAGAGAATTAAAAAATAGAAACAAAATATATATACATATTAAAAAGATTATATACATATAAGAATATTCATAATAAAAATAAAATTGAACATAAAACAAAGATATAAATCCGCCACTAAATACGCTAGACATTGATTTCATTTACGCCAGACACACACCACTATATACAAAAGACTCAATGACAAATACGCCGGACGCTGATTATTTACGCTGCAATGATGTCGCGTATTTAGGTTTTGACTCGAGAAAGCATCCAGCGGAGATGATTATCTACGCTGGTTGACCGACGTATTTGTCAAATACTCCAGTTGCTTGAACTCGCGTTCAAGACTTAAATCCGCAGACACTTGGTTTCTAGATAAATGCACCACATTCATCTTAACTACGCTACATTCATAATAATTACGTTGGATTCAAATTTTTCTTGATAAACCCATGAAAACCAGATGTGCTCAGATCAATATATCTATACACAATACAATTGAACTTGAAATCGATGCATTAACACACTCAATCAACAAACAATGAACATTTGAATACCAAAATCATACCGATATTGATCTTCCAATATCCGTTCAGACTACTTAATGAAGTTCGAATGTGAATGTGGGTTTTCGGTTGAAGAAGATGATGATTTGAAAAGTTAGAAAATATTTACATAAAAAGAAAAATTGAAAAATATATACAAAAATACCTTCCAGCGTATTTAATAAATACGTTGGAACAATAAATACACCGTGTTGGGTTATTTTTGAGATATCTTCAAAGTTAAAAAATTTTAGAAACAAATACACTCGAAAATTTTAAATTTTCTCGAAAACGTGCCTCCTTTTTAGTTAGAAATAGTGCAAAATTTAAAATAAGTTTAAGAAAAATGGAAAATTGCAATTTGAATTCTGAAAATTATTTTTAGGACAAGGAAGCTTCCTTTTTCACATAAAACTTATGCTTACTAATTTGGATCCTGTGACTTTCCTGCAGAAGATCATACTGATAACACTTTGTTAGTTTGAGATAAAATATTTAAGTATCTGAATAATCAAGGCACAAGAGAAACTGTCAGTATGTTTGTCCTTTTAAATCCATGCACCTTTGTTTCAACATGCGTTCAAAGAACATTTTATCATGTTGTGGTAATATTGACAAGGAATTCGATGTTCCCCCACTCATGCTAGACTGTCAGAATGTTGTGCCCGTAAGTCCCACATTAAGACATACCCCCGTGATCAAGGCATACAAAGGTTCCTCATAGTAGGTGAGTATATTGACTTCATTTGTTCTTGAAGTTTCAACGTTAAACAATTGGTGATCAGGTCAGTACTTCCGTACAACAAAGAGACCAAAGTCCAACGAGGGCTATGACAGATACCTTAGATGGTACGAATTAAGCACATGAAAGATTCTCTTATGAGATCTTTATTTGTGTGGGGTTTTGGCCGCATTGGCTCTTTTTGAAAAGATATCATAGTTGTGTCTAGGTCAGCATATATCTTGATGCTGCAGAAGAGCAACTATGATATCCCCGAATTAATAGTCAATAAAGACCCAAAATCTCGGACTTTGGCAATCTATCAACGCAAGATTTAAGACCATTAAGCCATACGCCGCAACGTGTTACCCGCAAGTTGCACAACATTGTGGGTATCCAGAATTCTTGTGTGATCATTAGTTTGTCTCCTATTCGCAGTTTACTTCAAGGTATTGTTGAATCTACTGACACGTCGTTGCTTGGGGCCTCAATCTGATTCTATTATAAGATTAAACAAAGTGTCAGCAGTTTTTCTATCATTTCTCATGCAGGTGTCAAACAAGGATTCTGATTTAACGAAATTTTCTGGAGACTTCCCCCTTTAAATTTTATTTTCGAGAATCCAGAGCTTGAAAAGAAATTTTATATTTGCAAAAAACCTTTTTGTTGGCCACATTTTATGAGATTATTATTATTACTAAAACCCTTTTTTAAATCATTTCCATTAAAGGAAATTGACCATTTCCAACCAGGTTACCAACTGGTTGAAGCGAGTTTTGTCGAAGGCTTTCGTGAATATATCAGCTTTTTGTTGCATTTTATCCATCGGCACCACTTGAATGTATCCTTTCTCATACGCATCTCTGATCGCATGAATACGAATTTCGATGTGTTTTGTTCTGGAGTGGTAGATAGGGTTCTTCACAATTCCTAGACACGCCTCGTTGTCGATGAATATGGGAGTCTTCATAACATTGATTCTGTAATCCAATAGCTGATTTTGTATCCAAAAAACTTGAGAACAGCAACTGTAAGCTGCCGTATATTTGGCTTGAGCGGTAGATGTGGAGACTGTTGTCTGCTTCTTGCTTTGCCATGATATGAGACGATTTCCTAAAAATTGACAGCCTCCTGAGACAAACCTTCTGTCAACTTTGAAACCTGCATGATCACTATCAGAATAAGCAATTAAATCAAAATTACTATCTTTATGGTACCACAAACCAAGCTTGGGTGTTCCTTTCAGATAGCAGAAAATTCTTTTGACAGCAGCTTCATGAGATTCTTTCGGATCCGTCTAAAATCGCGCACAGAGACAGACAGCCCACATAATGTCAGGCCTACTTGCGGTCAGATACATCAATGAGCCTATCATTGATCGATAGAAAGATTTGTTCACGGGTTTTCCTTGAAGATCCGAAGTAAGTTCCGTCTAAGCAGCAAAGGGAGTGCTGGCAGATTTGCAATCATTCATGCTGTACTTGGAAAGAATATCTCTGATGTACTTAGCCTAATGAATAAGGATGCCATCTTCTCTCTGCCTCACTTCTAATCCCATAAAAATAAGTTCTGCCATCATGCTCATCTCGAATTTTGCCTTCATAATTTTCTCGAACTCCCTGCAAAGAGCTTCATCGGTTGACCCAAAGATGATATCGTCTACGTAGATCTGCACCAGCATCACATCATCTCCGATCCTTTTTGTGAAAAGAGTCATATCTATTTTGCCTCTTGAGTACCCACAATCCAGGAGATATGTTGACAAAGTCTCGTACCATGCTTGAGGAGCTTGATGAAGACCATAGAGTGCTTTGTCAAGCTTATAGTATCTTGCAGGGAAGTGAGGATCTTCAAAACCTGGAGGTTGACAGACATAGACTTCTTCTTTCACTTTCCCATATAGAAATGCACTCTTTACATCCATCTGAAACACCTTAAAGTTTTTGAATGAAGCGTAGGCTAAGAAGATTCTGATAGCTTCTAAGCGTGAAACCGGTGCAAAAACTTCCTCATAGTCAATCCCCTCCTCCTGTCGAAAACCTTGAACTACCAATCTTGCCTTATTCTTGATAACTACACCACGATCGTCCATCTTGTTACGAAACACCCACTTGGTACCAATGGGATACTTTCCATCTGGCAAACCAACGAGTTCCCAGACTTTAAGCTTCCGAAATTGAGCTAATTCTTCTTGCATTGCTTATACCCAGCTAGAGTCTTGAATGGCTTCTTCGATGTCTCTTGGGATAGACTGCGAGAGAAAAGCTGCATACAGTCCTGTGTTGATGGTATGTGTTTGACCGCGAGTTCGAACTTCATCTTCCACAGAACCGATGATATTTTCAATTGGGTGGTTTCGATTTGTCTTCTATCCTACGTTGGTGTGAGTTTCAACTTGTTGAGGCAGATTAGAGAAATGTTCGTCGACGTAGATAATTGGAGTTTCATCTTCTTTAGTTGGTTCATCCATGATCTACTGTGAAGAAGAATCATCATGTGCAGATGCATTCTTAGCCGATGTGTCACAATCTATTTCGGTAACAGGAAGGGTAGGAGAGGCAGAGGCTGGGGTGAAACGAGTCGTAAAAGGAGTGAAACCAATGTCTGAAGGATCAAACAATAGCTCTAATGGGGTTGATTCTACAGGTTCGGATTCAGTGACAGGTTCAGCGATGTCGAAAGTGTTGAATACAATGTCTACATCATAAAACCAGTTTGGACGCTTCCAATGTTAGTGGAGTTTCCTTCTTGAAAGTCGACGTAACATGATTCAATCACCATCTTTGTTCGTTTGTTGTAGACTCGATATGCCTTTTGAGAAGATGAGTAGCCCATGAAGTAGCACATAACCGTCCGCTTCAAACTTGATGAGATTATCTTCAGTGTTGAGAAGTGTACAGGAACACCCGAACGGTCTAAAGAAATCTATCAGAGGCTTTCTTTTGAAAAGGAGTTCATAAGCTGTCTTTCCATGAGGTTTGACAATGAGAACTCGATTCAAAACGTAGCATGTTGTGTTGTCTGCTTCAGCCCAGAAGATTATGGGAAGCTTGGAGTCTACAAGCATAGTTCGAGCAGCTTCGATGAGTGTTCTGTTCTTTCGTTCTGCTACCCCATTTTGCTGAGGAGTTCTGGGAGCACTGTATTGAAGGCGAATCCCTTTTTCTTCACAGAAGGAGACAAACGTATGATTCTTGAATTTTGTCCTATTGTCGCTTCTTACAGATTTCACTTTCAGCGTGATTACGTTTTCAATCATAGGGATGAAGCTTTTCAGAATGGAAGTTGTCTCACTTTTGGATTCGAGGAACCATGAAAAACGTAAGAAATCATCTGTAATTACCAAACAATAAGATTTTTTAGCTAAACTTTTAACACTTATAGGGACAAAAAGATCCATGTGAAGTAATTGCAGTGGGGCAGATATCGTATTTACTGCTTTGGATTTATGAGGCTTTTTATGTTGTTTTCCTTGGGCACCTGCGATGCATTTCTGAAAAAGGAAAATCTTTCATATGTAAACCTCTTCTAGATTTAATTTAGAAAGCTTATTTATATTTTTGAAGTTCACATGCTCCAACCGCCTATGCCAAAGCAATGATTCTGATTCAGATGCTCTTGAAATAAGACATGTCATTTGCTCATTTGATTTTGCATTTTTCATATTTAGCACATAGGTGTTGTTTTGACGGGGAGCTCTAAGCATGATCATTTCCGCAGGGACGGAGTATTCGGGTTTGAGGAATAAGCACTCCATGTCATTGAACAGTACCGAAATTCCTTTGTCACAGACTTGTGATACACTCATGAGATTGTAACACAACTTTGGAACATAGTTTACATTCTCTAGAGTAAGTGCTTCAGACACGACGTCACCCATTCCGAAGATCTTCCCTCCCTTTTCGTCTCTGGCAAAGGATACGAAATCACCATCAATAACTCGAAAGTTTTTGAGCAGATCCTTTAAGCCGGTCATATGCCTGGAGCATCCACTGTCAACATGCCAGATATATTCCATGAGCATCTGAAACCATTTTGAAGTTTATTCTGTTATACAACAACAACAATAAAAATATGTACAAGTTAGTTAGTTTTTGGAACCCAAACTTGCTTCACGTTAGTTCTATCATGATTTTGAGCAAGAGTATTTTCTTTTCTTTTCCAAAAGCAAGTTGAATTAACTATGCATTTCACTGATTTCTTCAGATTGTCAAATTGATCAGTGAAACTTTTAACTAGATCTTGATTAGGTTTAGAAAATTTCTTGCTTTTGCAATGTTCCGCAGTATGTCCTAAATGACCACAGCGAAAGCATTGTTTGCAATTTGATCTTTTCTTCCTGGGTGCTAAGTGCGAAGATGATGTATGTGATGAGAATCTGGAGCTGCTTGAGGAATTTGATGACGTAACATGGCTTGAATCTTTGACTTTCTTCAATTTCTTGTCAAGATGACTTGCATCCTCAATGTCATCTTCACTTTCCTCATACTCTGATGACGAGATTGATTCTTAACTTTCACTTGACGTTTTTCCATCACTCTCTGAAGTTGTTGTGCTTGAATCATCTTTATTGCTTTCTTCAGTAAAGTCTTTATCAGTCTCTAATGTACCTGTAATTGATGGAACAAACTCGGGAATTTCCTGTGTAAGGAACTTTCCAAATCTGTTTTTCTTCAATTCTGGGACAAATACAGGAGATTCAAGCATAACATTTTCATCATTAAAAACAGAGTTTAAGTCATGAATCTCAATCTTTGCATGCACTTGGTTGTGAGTCTTAAGTGTAGGCGCAAGGTCATTACAGTCATCCCGAATGTTCAATTTTGGCATAAAGCCGTTACAGTCATCCATCCTAGTCAAACTATTAAAGTTATCCTGAATAGAAGTACTATTTGTCTTATTACAATTCCAGGCAAACCAGTTAACTATTGAATAACTGTCGCCTGAGTAACCGATTCCTATTTTTGAACCTCCACAATCATCTTCCTCATCGCACACATCTTCTTGACCCTCACACAGATCTGCATTGCTTTCAGACATGTTAGTATTGTTTTGTGGTTTGTAAAAAGCATTTTGATCCAAAAGATCATTTTTATCGATTAAGTCATTTTTAGGATGAGGAGATAGCATAGGGACATAATTTCTGCTGTGCGGAGGAGGAAATATTTTTCTTTCGTTTCAAAATTTATCCTTATATCCGATTCCATCCTTTATGAATGTCGGTCGTTGGCAGTTTACAATATCAACCAGAGCATTTTGACTAATTTTCCATTTATGAATAATGATTTGCAATTTGTTATTTTCGTTTTGTGATTTTTCTAATTTTTCGGTCAAATCATTTATGATAAAATCTTTTTTGAAAACAAATTCTTTTAAAGTCTGCATTTCAGCTACGGTTGAGTTCAACTTTCTTTGATATGCAGCTTCTTTTTCTTTTAATTCTTGATTAATTTTCAAAACCATTTCTTTTTCTTTAATTATGTCACGGTTGAGTGATTTGTAATGTGCCACGACGTTCAAACACGGTTTGGAGCACAACTTTGCTTTAAATTCATATGGTATGCTATTTACCAAATCCTTATCCTCAGATTCTGACTTCATGGCGGTTGTAGAAGTTCCAACCTTTTCATTCTTGCTGCTGCTGATTGCTTCTTGAGCTGTCAGTTTCAAATCACTCATCTTAGCTTTCTGTTTTCTCTTTTCTGAAGTTGGTTCAGCAGGATTGATGACGCTTTTCAGACCCTTGTCATCTTTGGGAATCCTGGCGGTTTGTTTTTCCACACAGTTTGATGCAGACGTGACAGAAACTGTAGAGATGTTTGCCATGAGGGCTTTGTTGACTTCTCCTTTAGCCTCGGCTATTTCCTCTAACAAGTCGTAATCTTCCACCACTAAAGCTTTTTGGTTATTTTCAGCAACACTGTCACTCCCTTCAATAGCCACCAGCCTTCTTGTCTGATTGAGTTCAGCATTCTCATTCTTCAGCAAAGGGCATTCCCTCTTGAAATGACCCACGATCCACTTGATACATGTCCTCAGCAGTGAGAAAATCTCTTTTCAACTCTCCTGACATGAGAGCCTCATAGCTGCTTAAGAAGGTGTTAAACAGAGCGACATGTTCGGTGGATATTTTAAGTGCTTGAGTATCACTGTCCACGGTAGTCTTCTCGGTTGATGATGAGGCCTTTGCAGAGCTTGTGGAAGCGTTGGGATAAGATTCGGCAGCACTTTGAGGATTCGATCCACAGGAGGTTATGGGAGCAAGAAACGCAATATTTTTGGGAGCAGAGGTTGCAACAGCTGATTGAGTAAGTTTCTGTGAATACCCTGTTTGGTTCATCTCTCTCTTGATAATATCCATTTCAAAGGCTTTCAGAGTGTTGATCAGTTCCGAGAGTGTGACAGGAGTTGTGCTGGTCAAGAAAGTTCTTTTAATCATCAAACACTGAAGGCTCCATTCTTTAGGGAGTGAGTCTAGTAGCTTCTTGATGGATGCATAGTTTGCAACAGGATTTCCCACTTTCTTCATTTTAGTCAGCACTCCCAGAAATCGACTGATGTGATCTGATAAGCTTTCACCACGAACACTTCCAAACATGTCGTAATCTTTCTGAACCATGTCTCTTTTGTTATCCATGAGCTCCTCGTTTCCTTCATAGTGGTCAATGAGAGCCAACCACAATTCATGAGCGGAGGTGTACTCTTCGAACAAGTTGTTGTCGTCCTTGGACAGGGCCATCGTAAGAGCGGCATGAGCCCTGCGGTCACGTTGAATGAGAGTTCTGTCCTCTTCGGTGAACGTTGATAGATCTTCGTTGATCGTACGAATGTCGTCGTGAATTATCATTGGAACGTGTGGACCCACCGTGACGGACATCCATTGAGTATAGTCAGTATACTCAAAGAAGGCTTTGATTCTGTTCTTCCAACTGCTGAAATCCTCAGACCCTTTCAACTTGGGAGGTCTTGTAGCTGTTCCTGTTTCCAACTCGGCTTGGGCAATTGGGTTAAGTTCATTGAGAGACATTTTGGTAAATCAGAGATTAAATACGCTGGAAAGTATGAAGTCAGATGATAAATACGCTGCAAATGAATCAAATACGCTGCGATTGAATTAATTACACAAGAAATCCCTGGCGACTTTATCTTGCGAAATAAGCTAAATCCGCTGGAACATGAAAAACAAACATAAGTTTGGCTAAATACGCCGATCACCGTGATAAAATCGCTGAGGATTTTTATCACTGACTTCGAAGTCGCCTTCGATTAAATCTGCTGGCACTATGAAAATCAACAAATCCGCTGGTGTTAACCCGACGTATTTGTTAATTACGCGATCTTCAACAATAAATACGCCCAGATGGGTTTAAGTACGAACAAAAACCCTCTAATCACCCAAAAACGACTCAAAATCTATGTTTCTTTGCACCAAAATGACCCAAATGTTTACCAAAACACTGATTAACTACAACCCAATGATTAAACAGACCAAATCAAGCCATTTTAAGTTCAAAAATTTGAAAAACCTTGATACTTTGAAAACTTTTGAAAAACCTTCAAAACTTGAATCTTAACAAAAACTTAAACAATCAAGAGCATAAAGGCTCTGATACCAGATTGTGAGTCCCAAAACAGATTCGGATCACAGTGGTTGATTGTTATCACCCAAACAACTATAGATTAGTTTTTTGAATGTGTAAAAGTTAAGAAAAACCAAAGAATGAAGATGAAGATTCTTGTATGGATCAAACAACAAGTATTTTATATGAAATCCCAAAAGATATAATCACTAGAAGCACTTGGATATTCGGATTGAGTACAAGAACAATAATCACAACACAAGAGCAATCACCAAAAATCTGTCCAAGAACCTTGGACAAGGGTTTTCATTGAAGTTCATATGTATACACATCTGACTACCCAGCGTATTTATTAAATACGGTGGGAACTTAAATACGCCGCCCTGATCCAAGATTCACAAATTACACTATTAGCCCTTCTAGTAACTATTACAAAATCAGCTCAAACTATTAAACTCAAGTATCAACGGTCTCAAAAACGTCCTAACAGTATTAATAGTTCCCATCCATGTAGGGTCGAAGGTTAGAAGGGGCCAGGGCGCCCGACCCCCTGAACTTTTCGATTAGTATTGTTATATATGTAGCTTTCATATAGAAAGTTTTGGGTATATACGTTTTCTACCCCCCCCCCCCCACTCATATAATATCTCAAACTTTGCCACTGCATCCATGGCAACTTTAACCACATACACACATTCCACCATATGGCTTTGACCATAAATTAAGAAAAAGTCAAGTGCTCCACATCTTTATTTGCATATCCACACAACACACACCTTATGTCCTCAACGTTGACTCCCTGAACCGCAAGAGCAGACTTTACTAATTTTTTTAAGGGCTATTTGACAACTTCTGAATGAGTAAGTGTTGAATCAGTAAAAAGTCTAAACCATTAAAAGTCTTATCAAGAGCTAAACAAACAACCTTTAGTTAATATATACTTAATTGATACTTATTTGTTTCTTGTTTAAAACCTAAAAAACGAGAAATGAACTTTTAATATGTTGCGACATATAAATTTCTAGAGAGAAAAAAAGTATGAAAACCTCTACTGTCGATGCACAGTTTGACCGTAAAATATTCTAGTGTTTAAAGTAATAACTCTACTTATCATATATTTATATAAAGTTTATCATGTGATATTTGAGGAGGACGGGATTTTTACATTAATTTTTAATAGTTTGAAGGGCAAAACTGTATTTATAAATTTTACTACTTTAATTATTTTTCTCACACATAATAATTTTCTGTATATTATTTATCAACTTTGAGACATTATTTATCACCTTTTAAGTTGTGAGATATATTCATTTATTTACCCTTTTTATCCTTATATACTTTATATGTTTACAAATTTGTTGTTTTATATTTCGTTCTAAATTTTGCAAGTTAACATGCTGCAACATATGTCTGTTATTCAACGTTTTTACATTTTTTGCGGTTTAACGACAACGTCGCAATACGCAGCTATCAACTAAGTTATTCTTTTCTATGCGAGTTATTGCGTCGAGCAAGCGTATGCTAAGTAGTTAATGCGGTAAAATGTCGGATATCAGTCAAGGACCGATATTTGAGATACCGGTTATCACGGTGGGATATCGGTGAGATATCGGTAATTTTAATATAATGCTAAATTTCTATATATTATATATATATATATATATAGAGAGAGAGAGAGAGAGAGAGAGAGAGATTAAGGATCCTGTAAAAAAAGGTGGTTTGTGTGAGAAGTGTAAGATATAATATGGTGAGACATGTGTTTTTAATTAAATTTAGAGTTTAAGGGTAATAGGATAATTTCAAATAAAATCAATTTAATTAACAAAATCTTTCCAAAACCATTTTGAGATATTTTTGAAAACCATATACTCCATATTTATTATTATTTCAAAATCTGGTAACAAGTATCAAGTGTTATTCGAAATCTGATGTCAACATTTTGTTAATGCACAGGTATAAACACACCATACGAATTCCAAAAAAAACACCACGGCTTGAATCCTAATACAGTCATAGTGTATACACCACGCCTTGAATCTGATACAGGTCTTCTAGACATTAAAACACTATGTCTTGAATCTTAATACAATGGCTTCATTGAATGCTATAGATGTGTTAGTTGTAGCTTTACTAGACGCCATAGGACACTATGAGCATGTTGTTTTTCAACTGTTTCCCTAAAAAATCGCCGATGGTTGAAATTAGCGAACCCTATATGTTTCAGAGGAAGAAGATGTTTCGATTATGTTTATAACACAACAGAGGCATCCGATTTTTTTTATCTTTTTCCATAATCCAATTTTGTAGGGAAATGGCATGAACGTAGGAGTTTTTTACGGTGGTTTACTTTTTGCTGAGACGTTTCCTTATTTCCATCACATAAAAAGACACTTGAACCCCTATAATTTTCAAATCAGTCCCAAATTATAAAACATAATTTACGATTAGTCCCTTTTGATCTCAACCATTAAGTATAAGATCTAAAGGTTTAAAACACTTCTTACACTTCTCACAAAACCCCCACTTGTACAATAACCTCACCTTATATATATATATATATATAGAAACAGGATCAGGAGAAAACGGTTGGAACTCTGAAAACAGTGAATAGTGCTCGAACAGTGAATTGTCATTGTTCAAGTCCACTTAATAGATGGCGTTATAATCCATTTTAAAACAAAAGTCCATCAGATATCGCGTGTTGTTCTTTATTCTTGTTTCTATGGCGTTTTATTTTCAAATTGATTTTTCAAAGCAATTGAAGAAACACTGGCTGAACACAGAGGGATCCTTAGACATCTTAGTTACAGCTTAATGTCTCTGCATAAAATGTTATCTCTCGTTTGCTCTTATGGGTGATCCCACATTTAAGCCGGGACCACACAGGTCACAAAGGCTATCTAACCGGTTTCACAATAGATCACAAAGGTTATATTTTAATACATCTCTAATGGATGTTTTATCACCGCCTTGGTGATACTAGCCGGGATCACACAGATCACAAAGGCTTTTAAGCCGGGACCACACAGGTCACAAAGGCTATATAACCGGGATCAAATAGATCACAAAGGTTATATTTTAGTACATCTCTAATGGATGTTTTATCACCGCACTGGTGATACTAGCCGGGATCACACAGATCACAAAGGCTTTTAAGCCGGGACCACACACGTCACAAAGGCTATATAAGGTTAGGACATAGTCCATAACCTTGAAGGCTAGCATGATTCCTCAAGTCACACTACCAAGAGTATGCACATTACTAATGTTAACATAAGAGGACCTTAATGGTTGATTATAAGTCCCGATCATATTGGCCTTAATGACTTGGAGGCTTGAACTTAGTCCATCACCTCTAGATAGAAGGATAACTTCCCTTAACTATCTTATATATTTGGCCAAATATGTGGTTTGAGCCACTTGGCAAATCAAAACCATTAAAATCTTTTTGGAATTAAATCGCAGAGCATAAATTTCGAATAAAATCGAGACGCTCGTTTTCAAGAGGATGAATACATATATATAATTCCAAAAGTACTTCATTAAATTTTCATACGAAATTACAATACTTGAAACAAATAAATGAAACTGATTGTCCATGCAAGGACTAAAAGAAACAAAATGTCCACGCAGGGACTAAAGAAATAATGTCCACGCAGGGACTACATATAATAGAAAAAGACTTCACTCGTCTTTCTTTCCCTTGACAAGTTTGGAGAGTTTCTTGAAGAACTTGTTTGTCTTCTTCTCCGTTTTCTCCGCCTGCTGCTGCATTTCTTTCATTCTCTCTAAGGCCTCATTAATGGCCTCAAGGGGTGGCGGAGGTTGTGGTTGGGGTTGTGGTTGTGGCATAACCGAATACTGGTACCCATAAGTTGGATATCCAGTCGGTGGATAAGTAGGTGGGAAAGGAGACGGGTAAAGTGCATTGTGTATAACCGTCTGCACGTATGGGTCTTGCGACCATGCTTGATAGTCTACCGGCGTAGACGAATTAAATAGATCATATCCAGACGTGTCTGGGTACGTGGGAATTGGGTTAGTATAACCCGTTGGTGGTGGTTGAACAACAGATGTTGGTGTTGGTTCCATTATAGGTGGAACATTAGAGGGTCCACTCATTTGTGGGTCCTCTTGAATGGTGGGGTAAGAATTGGGCAAAGGTGGCAGCGATCCGGACCTTTGTCCGGCACGTACTGACATACGTGCTCCACGCTTCCTCCTTGGTGGCTCAGGTGGTTGTTGAGGTTGGTCCACGGGTTCCACTCGTTATTGAACTGGGAGTGGTTGAGAGTGATGGGAAGGTTGAGAGTGATGGGAAGGTGTGTTGGCAAAGGTGAATTGATTCCAGTATTGGTCCCACTCGTTAGGACCTTGGTAGGGCGACCCGGCATACGAGTTTGAATCGCTCGAAATTTCAATGGGATGCACATTTGATCCCGACGGTGGCATCTCTGGGTCGGAGTCCTCGTCCATAGGATGTGGCTCATCCAACTATTTTTGATTGGCTGGAGGCGTGTTTAAGTAATGGTTGGGGTTAAACTCTTCATGGTAGGAGTGATGAGAATGGGAATGGTAGGTGTGGTGTGAGTGGTAAGAATTTTGGGAATGTGAGGGCGAGTGTCTATTAGAGACGGAATGTCTCGCTGGTTGCCATGGAGACGAATCTCCTGATTCTTGATAATTATCTGAATTATGAGGTTGAGGAATACGACCCGATGGTCCTCCCCTCATTGGACCTTTTCCTCGTCCACTTTGTCCTCGTACACGTGGCGGCATTTTCCTGTTAGAATCAATTCAAAAACATACTAATAACTTAATAATAATGAGTAATCCTAGGTCAATGCCTAGACTCGGAAGTCTAAGGAATGTGCTCGTGTAAGTTTGAGACTAAACACAAAAGTCTAGTGTTTAATTCTCTCAAACGTTGGCTCTGATACCAACCCTGTCACACCCCGGATTTACAACCCCGAAATCCAAACACCGATGGGCCCGAGTGGGGAGTATCGTGACAACAGTTGATAACGTCATAGTCAATTAAACGTGGTACAGCGGAAGTCTTGGAGTAAAATTACTATTACAAACCGAATGTTCGAAAATACAAAATAATATACAAGCTTGTAATGGAAGACCCACAGGGGGATCATAGAATGTACAAGAAAGAATACAAAACAGACTTTAGGCAGATCTTAAGGATTTACAAGAATCCTCTTATTCTCTACCGAGCAGCTTCCGGCTTAATTTCGTGTTGTACCTGCAGATCAGTCTTTGGAGGATACGTCAGCTAACGTTGGTAAATACACCCAACTGACTCATTTTGAAAATATTAAAAACGATTTCAAGTGCAAACGGCACAAAATCTTTTATTATCTTAGGAAGGTTAACCATGCAATAACATATCCAAGCCCTTACAGGGGAAAGAAGTTGGAGAGTATTTACCTGAGATTGCTTTCTTCTTTTATTTTTAAATAACTCAGCCGTATACAAAACTACCAAGTGCAGATAGCTTTTACCGAGAAGGCTCTAGTCTGGATTATGGCATAAACTAGCCAATTAAATACTAACGGTTGTATTAATCGAATAGTGTACATGATCATTACGTATAACGCTTGACTAAACGATGATCAGATAGAATGTAGTTTAACCCGACAAGTACTTGACTTGTATAATATGGGTAAACTATAAACATTATGGATTTTGAACTTAAAATGATAAGGTTAAACCCGTTACGGTTGAATTCCGTAAAATAGTCACATATACGTAACTGTGCGCATAATAGCGATATCGGGTAACTGGATAAGTTATGGATAAGTTCTATATGCCATTATACTTTAAATAAGTTAAGATATCGGTAGGATATCAACTTGTATGCCCGTTGAGGTTTTAAAAACGAAATTATGCCTTATAGGGGCATTTCGGTAATTTCGTATCGTATAAAAAGAACTTAAATAAAATTTAAGTTTATGATCATGAGTATTCTGGAAAAATAATTTATTTATGATATAATATCAGTAGGATATCAAATATATGTGCATTTTACCTTTTATGACCAAGCTATGCATCGAAAGGGCATTTTCGTCATTTTACACATAGTTTATAAATTATTTGGGATTATGAGTTTATAATAAGTACCTACTGTATATATGTTTAAAATAAGTTTTAAATTCAGTAGGTAATAAGTCTTGGTCCACTAATATGGTTTAAAAACATACTATGCGCCGAAACGGCGTTTATGTCGTAAAGTGATGTCTTTAAGCGATGTTTAAATGTTTAAAATATGTTAATTTATATAACATATCGGTAAGTAAGTAATTTATTTCGAAAAGATTTGACTAAAACTATTTTATAAGCCACAGGGGCTAAAATCGTCATTTATCGACATAGTTTAAAGACTTGTTTAAAAACTTAGTTTATAACTTGTTTTAATATCCCAAATAATCCTACTTATGATATTACATTAGTAGAAATTCATTTTCAAGTTCATTACCATTTAAAACCTTGTTTTATGCAAAAAGGACATTTTGGTCAAAGATGGCATAATTATGGAACTTGCGCATAAACTTGGATTCTGATTATGATCATGTAATATAACCTCAGAGGGTTATGCTATATTATGTTATGATCATAATGCAACTTTAGATCAGTGGTTAACAAATCTAAATCGGGTCAGAATCAAAAGTCAAAGAAAAAGTCAAACCTTGCGACTTTCGGTTGCAAACCGACCCTAAAACTGAAATTGACGAGCCGAACATGTTCATACATGTTCTAGTAATTATTACCAATTTTTTTAAGTGTCAAAACAGGTTTCATAACATATATAAGATCAATTTATGATTTTTCCAAAAAATGGCATGTTTGACTTTTTAATATCATAACTTTGACCCGTCAATTGGTCTAGCAAACGTTATCTTCAGGAGGTTCCCTTTATAGGGACTAACACCTACCTTACTATGATCACTTAGCCATGTTCATTTTGAACAATGGCTGGACCACAATGGTCTTAATCGAAAGTCAAAGCGTTTTACGTAAAACGCTTGACTTTAGGCTATAGAAGCCTATAAACGAAAATGCACAAGGAAGGAACACTTACCAATGATTCCTAGATGCAAAAGAACTATGTTGGACTGCTCCTTTTAGTTAGGAACTTCCAGAGGAAGGAGAAGAGTGAATAAGAAAGGTGCAAGTTGAAATGGTGAACTTAAGCACCTATTTATAGTTGGAGAGCTCAAAGGAGGTGAAGCGAGGTGTCTAGGGGTGTAAGAAGAAGCTTACAAGTGTCCCAAAACGTGGCATAGCTGATTAGGAAGGTCATGGTTTCGATTTAATGGTTTTGGAGCTTTGCTTGGGCTCCAAAACAAACTTTCTGCTGCAGGTCTGTTCTCGCGGGGTGCGAGAGACACAGGCCGGGTCTCTCGCGGCCCGCGACCGCCTCTATTTCAGTTTTAAAATTTGACACTTTGGCCCCTGAACTATATAAAGCTTATAAAAATGATTTTAAATACCATTTTGGCACTTTTAGCCCTCCATAGCCAATACTTGGCATACCTGGGATTATACCCGGGCATTATTGAGCTCTTTTCGGTTCGTTAAAAGGTCACTCAGAGGTATAATTTAACGTGTTGACACTTTTAATCCCTCCAACATCCAACTTTCACATATTTACATAATTGAACTCTCTCGTCCAACAAATGATACGTATGAGAGTTAGGACTTCACAAAGGATCACTCAGAGGCTTATCACAAGCATGTTGATTCCGATGTCACTCAGAGGCTAGGCATGTTGACGTATTAGTCACTCGGAGGCCAAGTTTCAAGCATGTTGACATACCAGTCACTCAGAGCCTAATGATTTAAGCATGTTGACGTATCAGTCACTCAGAGGCTATTATTTATGCATGTTGACATCGGTTCGTCACTCAGAGGCTCAATCTTGAGCATGTTGACGCCTTTAGTCCTTATTGGTCTTTAACAGACAATTATATAAAATACAACACGTGTCACTATACTATTGGACACGATTTTACAGGGTGTTACATCCTCACCCCCTTAAAAGAAATCTCGACCTCGAGATTTTATTAAAAAAGATGGGGTATTTTTGTCGCATAGTGGACTCAACCTCCCATGTATACTCAGGACCTCTAAAGCATCCCACTTAACCTTTACTATAGGTATCATCTTTCTTTGGAGCTTCTTAATTTGTCGATCCTCGATCGAATTGGTTTCTCAATGAACCTCAGGTTTTCATCAATTTGCACCTCATTGTGCGACATTGCTAGCGACTCATCGGCTAGACATTTCTTAAGATTAGATATGTGGAATACATCATGGATCCATTAAGCTCCTCTGGCAACATGAGCTTATAAGCTACAGTGCCGGCACATTCGTTTATCTCGAAGGGTCCTATATATCTAGGGCTTAACTTGCCCTTCTTTCCAAAACGCATCACACCTTTCCAGGGTGATACTTTTAGCATGACCTTGTCCCCTACTTGGAACTTAAGAGGTTTACGCCTCTTATCAGCATAGCTCTTCTGCCTATCCCTGGTAGCTTTGAGATGATCACGGATTTGCATAATCTTTTCCGTGGTCTCCAGGACAATCTCAGGTCCTGACAATTGGGCCTCCCCAACTTCTGCCCAACATGCGGGTGTTCTACATTTTCTCCCATACAAGGCCTCAAAAGGAGCAGCCTTGATGCTTGTATGATAGCTATTATTGTAGGAGAATTCTATTAGGGGTAAGTGGTCATCCCAACTTCCGCCTAAATCAATCACACATGCCCTGAGCATATCTTCCAGTGTTTGAATAGTACGCTCACTTTGACCATCAGTCTGCGGATGGTAAGCCGTACTAAAATTTAATCGTGTGCCTAACGATTGTTGGAAACTTTTCCAAATGTGAGATGTGTATCTAGTATCTCTATCGGATATAATAGATACTGGCACACCGTGTAGGGACACTATCTTGTCCACATACAACTTAGCCAATTTATTTGAATTATATGTCTCTTTTATTGGCAAGAAGTGTGCTGACTTGGTCAGCCTATCCACTATGACCCAAATAGTGTCATTTCCACTTTTGGTCTTAGGTAACTTGGTAATCAAGTCCATAGTTACCATTTCCCATTTCCAAGTGGGAATTTCTAGTTGTTGTAGTAGTCCTGACGGTTTCTGATGTTCAGCCTTAACTTGCGAACACGTCAGACACTTAGCTACATAAGTGGCTATGGATTTCTTCAAACCCATCCACCAATAATTTCTCATCAAGTCTTGATACATCTTGTCACCACCCGGGTGAACAGAGTATCTTGAATTATGCGCTTCCTCGAGGATTAGATCTCTAAGTCCTCCAAAGATCGGAACCCAAATTCTATCATTAAATCTTAGGATTCCGTCATTTCCAGGCGTAACTGATCCACAGTTCCGCCTAATCCCTCATTAGGGATATTAGCCTCTAACAAGGCTTGCTTCTGCGCATCTAATAGCTTCTCACTTAAGCTATTTCTAAGCTCAATGCTCTTAGCATTAATCCTTATAGGTTTCACCTTTTCCTTGCGACTTAAGGCATCGACAACTACATTTGCCTTGCCTGGATGGTAGCGAATCTCGCAATCATAATCATTAAGTGTTTCCATCCACTGACTTTGTCGCATGTTCAATTCTTTCTAGTTGAACAGGTGTTGGAGACTTTTATGTCTGTGTATATAACATACTTTGTGCCATACAAGTAATGTCTTCACAGTTTTAGTGCAAATACAACGGCACCCAATTCCAAATCGTGGGTGGTGTAATTCTTTTCATGCACCTTTAATTGTCGCGATGCATAGGCAATCACCTTGCCTTTTTGTATTAGCACACAACCCATGCCAGTGTGCGATGCATCACAGTAGACTACAAATTCCTCAATACCCTCAGGTAGAGATAACACAGGAGCGTTGCTCAACTTGTGTTTAAGGACCTCAAAAGATTCCTGTTGCTTTGGACCCCAATTATACTTAATATTCTTACGGGTCAAAGAAGTTAAAGGAGTGGCTATCCTTGAAAAGTTCTCAATGAACCTCCTATAGTAACCAGCCAAACCTAAGAAACTACGAACCTCTGTTGGAGTCTTGGGCACTTCCCAATTTGTGATGGCTTCAATCTTGGCGGGATCCACTTGGATTCCACACTCACTTACAACATGTCCAAGAAATTGGACTTCTCTAAGCCAAAATTCGCATTTAGAGAACTTTGCATAAAGTTTCTCCTGCCTTAATAATTCTAGGATGCACCGAAGATGTTTCTCGTGATCAGCTTGATTACGAGAATAGATAAGTATGTCGTCTATGAAGACAATGACAAACTTATCCAAATATGGTTTGCTGACTCTATTCATGAGATCCATGAACGCTGCTAGTGCATTTGTGAGCCCAAAAGGAATCACCAAAAATTCAAAATGACCATAGCGGGTCCTGAAGGCTATTTTAAGAACATCTTCACTTCTAACCTTCAGTTGAGGATATCCTGATCTTAAATCTATCTTAGAAAAATAACTAGCCCCTTGAAGCTGATCGAATAAGTCATCGATCTTGGGCAGAGGATATCTATTCTTAATGGTTAGCTTGTTCAGCTCCCGGTAGTCGATGCACATTCGCATCGAACCGTCTTTCTTTTTCACAAAAAGGATAGGAGCTCCCCAAGGCGAGGAACTAGGCTGAATAAAGCCTTTCTCTAAGAGTTCGTCTAGTTGAACTCTTAGCTCATTCATTTCGGTTGGAGCTAGCCTATATGGGGCTCTTGCTACGGGTGCTGCTCCTGGTATGATATCTATTCTGAACTCCACTTGCCTATCTGGGGGTAGGCCTGGTAATTCTAAGGGAAAACATCGGGATACTCCGAGATAACTGGTAAGTCTTCAATGCTTGGTTTAGGCTCATTGATGGTTACTTGTGCCATGTAGATGACACAGCCTCTTCTCAAACACTTGGATGCCTTAAATAACGACACCTTGTCCGGCAATCCATAGTGTGAGTCTCCAGGGATGGTGATCATTTCACCAAATGGGGTTTTAATCTCGATGAGCTTTTTATTGCAGGCAATGTGGGCTTGGTTATGAGATAACCAATCCATGCCTAAAACAACATCAAACCCCACCAATTTCATTGGCAAAAGAGAGATAGGGATGGAATGATTCTTAATGGATATGGAACATCCATTAAGAATAGATGAAGCAGTTTCTAAGGTTCCATCAGCGAGTTCTATCTCATAAATTTTGTCTAGAGTTCTTACGGCAGATTTAATAGTTTACAAAACTTATGATCAACAAATGATTTATCTGCACCCGAATCAAACAATACTCTAGCAAAATATCATTAATGGGGAAAGTGCCTGTTATGACGTTATTGTCATTAACAGCTTCCTTAGCAGTTAGCCGAAAGGCGCGTGCATTCCCCTTTCTTGGCCTCTCCAGGCTTTGGATTATTATTCCTCGAATTCTTAGGGCAGCTACTTGCAATGTGCCCTTTTTCATGGCAGATATAGCATATAGCATCATTAAGGTCTCTATAATCTTGGGTCTTATGCCCCCTTCTTTTATATATGCCACAAGGTCTAGCTTGTGGGTCAGGATTACACTGTCCCCAGTGTCTTCGGTTGCAAGTCTTACAGAATGGCATCACAGCCGACTTGCTTTGGTTCCCTTTGAACCCGAACCTCCCTTTATTTTTCTTATTAAATCTATGGGAGTTGTCTTCCTTACTCTTCCTTTTCCAGTCAGTTTCAGGCTTGACTGACTTCTGCCTCACTATATCAAGGGTGAGGGAAAGAGATAGGTCAACAGCAGACCTATAGGTACTAGGCTGAGCAGCCTTTACCATGCCCTTAATCTCGGGCGCTAATCCATTTATAAAACGCGCAATGCGTTTGGATTCAGGGGTAATTAAATAGGAAACTAACCTAGATAGGGAATTGAAATCGGAAACATATTTCCGACAATCTAGGTTTATCATGGAAAGAGACAAGAAGTCTATCTCTATTTTCTCCACCTCATGGGTTGGGCAGTAAGTTTCCTTTACAAGGTCCATAAACTTGGACCATCCCAGATTATACAGGTATACCTTACCTGTTGACTGAATCATGGCATTCCACCATGTTAGGCATCGCCCTTAAAGGACTGTGATAGGTACTTGACCACATCCTTTTCAGCACAGCCGCTGATGTCTACTATAGTCTCCAACTCATCCAGCCACTTTAAGGCTTCTACGGCTCATTTTTCCCCATTAAAGTCTCGGGGTTTACAGGAGACAAAGTATTTATAGGTACACTCGTCTTTAGCAGAACGGGACCTATCAGCAATCCTTGGTTCACTCTTCGCATTTGAAGAGTGAACAGAGCTCTCTTTATGAGCTGAAGATGGTGGAATAGATAGGGGTCTAGAGTGAGTGGCACTCGGCTCTCTTAGCCTTTCTATGGCCTTACTCATGGCCCTTTCCACAGCCGCATCAATGCGAGCTTGGAAATCATTATCATTATTTATGGCTATATTTTCGGCATCTTTGACGTTCCGATGGCTACTTTGTGCCTCATTAGAATTAGCCATTCTTCAAAGCTTTGGTTCTATATACCAAATAAAATTTCTCTTAGCAATGGTATAATAACCATATCGGCTTTTAAACATTGGATATAAGAAAATCCACTGCCTATACTAGTGTGAATAACATCACAACTCTTAGGCTTAACATATCTATATTTGGCCTAGGTCTTAATAGGACCGTCATAGGCAATTTACAATTTGGACGAAGTCCATGTATTATTAGACAGGGGATCGCAATGTCACAACTGTCATTTGTCATACATACAATTATACATAGGTCATAAGCATGTCCCTTAATGGACATATTAATTGGGCACATTGGCCGGACACATTGGGCATAACATATATGGCACTTAGGCCTGTCACTAATGGACATATAATAGGGCACATAGGCACAATATCGCTAATGGATAATTATCATCGCACTGATGATAGTAGCCGGGATCGAATAGATCACATGGGCTTTAAAGAATAGATTTTAACCCGAAAGGGTGATACATCACTAATGGATGTTTGATTATCATCACACTGATGATACTAGCCGGGATCACACGGATCACAAAGGCTTTTATGCCAGGATCACACAGATCACAAAGGCTATATAACTGGGATCAAATAGATCACAAGGGTTATATAAAATACATCTCTAATGGATGTTTAATCACCGCACTGGTGATATTAGTCGGGATCAAATAGATCACAAAGGCTATATAACCGGGATCAAAATAGATCACAAAGGTTATATTTAATACATCTCTAATGGATGTTTTATCACCACACTGGTGATACTAGCCGGGATCACACAGATCACAATGGCTTTTAAGCCGGGACCACACAGGTCACAAAGGCTATATAACCGGGATCAAAATAGATCACAAAGGTTATATTTTAATACATCTCTAATGGATGTTTTATCACCGCCCTGGTGATACTAGTCGGGATCACATAGATCACAAAGGCTTTTAAGCCGGGACCACATAGGTCACAAAGGCTATATAACCGGAATCAAAATAGATCACAAAGGTTATATTTTAATACATCTCTAATGGATGTTTTATCACTGCACTGGTGATACTAGCCAGGATCACACAGATCACAAAGGCTTTTAAGCCGGGACCACACAGGTCACAAAGGCTATATAACCGGGATCAAATAGATCACAAAGGTTATATTTTAATACATCTCTAATGGATGTTTTATCACCGCACTGGTGATACTAGCCGGGATCACACAGATCACAAAGGCTTTTAAGCCGGGACCACACAGGTCACAAAGGTTATATAACCGGGATCAAATAGATCACAAAGGTTATATTTTAATACATCTCTAATGGATGTTTTATCACCGCACTGGTGATACTAGCCGGGATCACACAGATCACAAAGGCTTTTAAGCCGGGACCACACAGGTCACAAAGGCTATATAACCGGGATCAAAATAGATCACAAAGGTTATATTTTAATACATATCTAAAGGATGTTTTATCACTACACTGGTGATGCTAGCCGGGATCACACAGATCACAAAGGCTTTTAAGCCGGGACCACACAGGTCACAAAGGCTATATAAGGTTAGGACATAGTCCATAACCTTGAAGGCTAGCGTGATTCCTCAAGTCACACTACCAAGAGTATGCACATTACTAATGTTAACATAAGAGGACCTTAATGGTTGATTATAAGTCCCGATCATATTGACCTTAATGACTTGGAGGCTTAAACTTAGTCCATCACCTCTAGATAGAAGGATAACTTCCCTTAACTATCTTATATTCGGCCAAACATGTGGTTTGAGCCACTTGGCAAATCAAAACCATTAAAATCTTTTTGGAATTATATCGCAGAGCATAAATTTCGAATAAAATCGAGACGCTCGTTTTCAAGAGGATGAATACATATATATAATTCCAAAAGTACTTCATTAAATTTTCACAAAATTACAATACTTGAAACAAATAAATGAAACTGATTGTCCATGCAAGGACTAAAAGAAACAAAATGTCCACGCAGGGACTAAAGAAATAATGTCCACGCAGGGACTACATATAATAGAAAAAGACTTCACTCGTCTTTCTTTCCCTTGACAAGTTTGGAGAGGTTCTTGAAGAACTTATTTGTCTTCTTCTCCATTTTCTCCGCCTGCTGCTGCATTTCTTTCATTCTCTCTAAGGCCTCATTAATGGCCTCAAGGGGTGGCGGATGTTGTGGTTGGGGTTGGGGTTAGGGTTGTGGCATAACCGGATACTGGTATCCATAAGTTGGATATCCAGTCGGTGGATAAGTAGGTAGGAAAGGAGATAGGTAAAGTGAATTGTGCATAACGTCTGCATGTATGGGTCTTGCGACCACGCTTGATAGTCTACCGGCGTAGACGGATTAAATAGATCATATCCAGACGTGTCTGGGTACGTGGGAATTGGGTTAGTATAACCCGTTGGTGGTGGTTGAACAACAGATGTTGGTGTTGGTTCCATTATAGGTGGAACATTAGAGGGTCCACCCATTTGTGGGTCCTCTTGAATGGTGGGGTAAGAATTGGGCAAAGGTGGTAGCGGTCCCGACCTTTGTCCGGCACGTACTGACATACGTGCTCCACGCTTCCTCCTTGGTGGCTCAGGTGGTTGTTGAGGTTGGTCCACGGGTTCCATGTGGACATCTTCTTGAACTGGGAGTGGTTGAGAGTGATGGGAAGGTGTGTTGGCAAAGGTGAATTGATTCCAGTATTGGTCCCACTCGTTAGGACCTTGGTAGGGCGACCCGGCATACGAGTTTAAATCGCTCGAAATTTCAATGGGATGCACATTTGATCCCGACGGTGGCATCTCCGGGTCGGAGTCCTCGTCCATAGGATGTGGCTCATCCAACTGATTTTGATCGGCTGGAGGCGTGTTTAAGTAATGGTTGGGGTTAAACTCTTCATGGTAGGAGTGATGAGAATGGGAATGGTGAGAATGGTAGGAATGGTGTGAGTGGTAAGAATTTTAGGAATGTGAGGGCGAGTGTCTAGACTCGGAAGTCTAAGGAATGTGATCGTGTAAGTTTGAGACTAAACACAAAAGGCTATTGTTTAATTTTCTCAAACGTTGGCTCTGATACCAAATATATGTGTATTTTACCTTTTATGACCAAGCTATGCACCGAAGGGGCATTTTGGTCATTTTACACATAGTTTATAAATTATTTGGGATTTTGAGTTTATAATAAGTACCTACTGAAAATATGTTTAAAATAAGTTTTAAATTCAGTAGGTAACAAGTCTTGGTCCACTAATATGGTTTAAAACCACACTATGCGCCGAAACGGCGTTTATGTCGTAAAGTGATGTCTTTAAGCGATGTTTATGAAAACTAATGTTTGGATCAGATTAAAATGTTTAAAATATGTTAATTAATATAACATATCGGTAAGTAAGTGATTTATTTCGAAAAGATTTGATTAAAACTATTTATAAGCCACAGGGGCTAAAACCGTCATTTATCGACATAGTTTAAAGACTTATTTAAAAACTTAGTTTATAACTTGGTTTAATATCCCAAATAATCCTACTAATGATATTACATTATTAGAAATTCATTTTCAAGTTCATTACCATTTGAAACCTTGTTTTATGCAAAAAGGACATTTTGGTCAAAGATGGCATAATTATGGAACTTGCGCATAAACTTGGATTCTGACTATGATCATGTAATATAACCTCAGAGGGTTATTCTATATTATGTTATGATCATAATGCAACTTTAGATCAGTGGTTAACTAATCTAAATCGGGTCAGAATCGAAAGTCAAAGCAGAAGTAAAACCTTGAGACTTTCGGTTGCGAACCGACCCTAGAACTGATATTGACGAGCCGAACATGTTCATACATGTTCTAGTAATTATTACCAATTTTTTAAGTGTTAAAACAGGTTTCATAACATATATAAGATCAATTTATGATTTTTCCGAAAAATGGCATGTTTGACTTTTTAATATCATAACTTTGACCCGTCAATTGGTCTAGCAAACGTTATCTTCAGGAGGTTCCCTTTATAGGGACTAACACCTACCTTACTATGATCACTTAGCCATGTTCATTTTGAACAATGGCTGGACCATAATGGTCTTAATCGAAAGTCAAAGCGTTTTACGTAAAACGCTTGACTTTAGGCTATAGAAGCCTATAAACGAAAATGCACAAGGAAGGAACACTTACCAGTGATTCATAGATGCAAAAGAACTATGTTGGAATGCTCCTTTTAGTTAGGAACTTCCAGAGGAGGGAGAAGAGTGAATAAGAAAGGTGCAAGTTGAAATGGTGAACTTAAGCACCTATTTATAGTTGGAGAGCTCAAAGGAGGTGAAGCGAGGTGTCTAGGGGTGTAAGAAGAAGCTTACAAGTGTCCCAAAACGTGGCATAGCTGATTAGGAAGGTCATGGTTTCGATTTAATGGTTTTGGAGCTTTGCTTGGGCTCCAAAACAAACTTTCTGCTGCAGGTCTGTTCTCGCAGGGCGCGAGAGACACAGGCCGGGTCTCTCGCGGCCCGCGACCACCCCTATTTCAGTTTTAAAATTTGATTCTTTGGCCCCTAAACTATATAAAGCTTATAAAAACGATTTTAAATACTATTTTGGCACTTTTAGCTCTCCGTAGCCAATACTTGGCATACCCGGGATTATGCCCGGGTATTATTGAGCTCTCGGTTCGTTAAAAGGTCACTCAGAGGTATAAATTAACATGTTGACACTTTTAATCCCTCCAACATCCAACAAACGATACGTATGAGAGTTAGGACTTCACAAAGGATCACTCAGAGGCTTATCACAAGCATGTTGATTCCGATGTCACTCAGAGGCTAGGCATGTTGACGTATTAGTCACTCAGAGGCCAAGTTTCAAGCATGTTGACATATCAGTCACTCAGAGGCTAATGATTTAAGCATGTTGACGTATCAGTCACCCAGAGGCTATTATTTATGCATGTTGACATCGGTTCGTCACTCAGAGGCTCAATCTTGAGCATGTTGACGCCTTTAGTCCTTATTGGTCTTTAACAGAAAATTATATAAAATACAACACGTGTCACTATACTATTGGACACGATTTTACAGGGTGTTACATAGGACTTCACGGCTAGAAGGTTGTTTGATCCGCGCAGGGTCAAGGGACCTGCGCTTCTAGGTCTAACTTGCCGTTGCGCAAAGCGCGCAAGGTTCATTGTGCGGCCTGCTCGTATTAAGGTTGCAGTACCGTTGTGTGATGCACGCAAGGTTTGTTATCCAACCTCCTGGTTTCAAAAAGGCGCACCGTTGTGCATTGCGCGCAAGATTATTCTTGTGATCTGTTCATTATGAGGGTATGTTTCCTTGCGCAGGCGCAAAGTTTTTGGGACCATATCCCTCCCGCAATATTTTTGAAAAATGTCATTTTCATTAAAATATTTTAGGGTTACAGTAAATCTGAATTATGGTGTTTTCATTACGAATGGCATTTACACATTGGTAAGCATATTTGAATTATGACGTTTTCATTTAAATGTTTTAGGGTTACAACAAATTTGTTATTCTTATTGTTTATCAATAAACTAATGGTTTGTTCATTATGGCGTTTTCACCTTCTTCCCTCTCAGCAGCCACTTCATATGTAGTTTATATTTTTTTATATGTATTTTTTGTATCTCTTGTCGTGTGATGTAGGATGCAGACCTATAATGTGACAGGTAATTTTGGCGTTTTGAAAATATAAAAAAATTCAATTGCCATGGTGTGGTTTTTAATATAATAAATGTTAGTAATAAAGTTTCAGTCGTTTCAGTTATTGTTTGTAGTTACTGTTTGTTTAGTTTTATCTGTTAAGGTTGTAACAAGTCCCATCTTTAAGTTTGGTGTTTTGTATTTTAATGGCGTTTTATAGATAAAGATGACAAAATAAAACTTTTGTAAGGTACCTTTTTGTTCTATTCACTTGCACATTATTTTATACATTTCAGTAATTATTTGGATTTTTTTAACAATACATGATTAAAGGATTTTTACTATAGGTTTGGTGTTTGGCATTTTGGCATTTTAAAAGTAATTAGAGAAATAGTGTATCTTATTAGCTAAAAGTTAGATAATAAACCACAGAAAATGACACCAAAAAATAGAAAAGAAAAAAGTTAAAAATGCTAATCCAATTTCTTATCCAAATCTTCACTGCCATCAGTCTCTTCTTCTTGAAGTTTTTGTCCCATGAACCTTTGAACTCCTTGATATAGGTGCCTATTCCTACACAGCTGAAACGCCCTGTTTTAGACGAAACTGATCATTTAGTAAAATATGGCGTTTGGTTTTGGTGTGATCTTTTGTTGTTGATTGTTGAAGTGGTTTGTGGATATTGGAGACATAGATCAATGTCGTATTTTGTCGATGCTATTATTGGGGTGTGACTGTGTGTGGGTTTTTCACTTGGAATGCAAAATAGCATTTACACTTCCATCATCTTCATGCTCATCCCACTATTCATCATTTAATAATGGAGTCTAAAATAGTATTTACACTAGCATAGGTCTCTTCTTCTCATCCAAACCTTCCTCAAGAACAAAGTACACATAATGACATATCACTATCATCAATCTTTTTTTCTTGAAGATTTGTCCATCTCATTCAGCAAAAGCTTATTGAGTTATCCCCCTCACCTAAGAATCCATTCAGCAAAACTTCATGTAGAACAATACTGAATCTCCAAGAAATGATGTTTTCCATATGTGGTTGTTTTAACTTTTTTTGGCATTTTTAAGTGAATGCTTTGCCAAGAAAACATGGGGTTTTGTTTTTGGGTGTAATCAATGGAAGTTCCTGAGATATTTGTTTATATAAGAGTTTTTTGGCGCGTAGTTTAGGCGGAATTTTATTTTAATAAATGTTAGTAATAAAGTATCCTTCACTTCAGTTACTATTTGTTCAGCTTTATCTATCAAGGATGTAACACGTCCCATCTTTCATGTTTGGCGTTTTGTATTTTTATGGTGTTTTATAGATAAAGATTATAAAACACACTAATTAACTTTTGGTGTTTTGCAATTGTGGCATTTTGGCGTTTTATAACTAATTGGAGAAAGTAGTATGTTATTATTTGAAAAGTACATAGCGAACACAGAAAAAATTACACAAAAGAAAAAAAAATTAAAACTCCTTGTTAGAAGGGATTTTGTCTGAGAAGTATCTATCACTCCCTTTGTCTTCTTCTTCGGATTCTTCTTCCAGTTTCTCATCCTAGTCATCACTTTCACTTTCATTGCCCTCTTGTATTTGAAGATTTTTAAGCCTTTATCTGAACAAGTCATGCAATAATGCCATTTTTTTCGTTCATGTATGTGTTCAAACATGTTGCGTTGTGTAACTCCTCCATGAACCAAGACCTGCTTGGTCATGATGTTTTCAAGCATGAAGTATTCCTGCTCCCCGTTGTCACATATAACGATGACCATGTCAGTGTCATCATAAAAACGCCATGATCTGATGACTGGGTCCATTTTTGCATTTGCCCTGTTTGGTCTAAATTTTTTGGTTAATCTTCTTTTAACCGTATGTGTTTTATCACAGTGGTTATCTAGAGGGACACCAAGTGCTAAGATCCCCCTTTGTACTTCTTCTTCCAAGTTCAATATGGCGTTGATTGTTTTAACAAACACTCTTCTTCTGTTATCAAAACGGATTACGAATCTTCTGATTCCGAGGGTGTATCTCCATGAAACGATGGTTGCCATTTTTCTTCCTATCAAAGTTTTTTGTTTTTGAAATTTGGCGTTTTGGTTAAATATGGCGTTTTAGTATGATCAATTGAAGTGATAATGGTAGTTTGGTAACGTCGTTTATATAATGATGTTTTTGGCACGTCGGTTAAGAGGGAATTTGTGTAATAAATGTTAATAATTAACTTTAAGTTACTGTTTGTTCACATCTATTTGTTAAATCTTCAACGCGTTTTATCATTAAGTGTTGTCGTTTTGTATCAATGTCGTTTTAGATAAATATGTCGTTTCATCTGGAAGTGGGATGTGTATGGAATGTAGGTTAACGCGTGAAATTTGAATGGCGTTTTGCTCATTAGTATGGCGTTTTGTATTAGAGCAGTAAAAAAAGACCCTTTTACCTTAATGGAGCACGTCCAAGTAATAAAGTAGATATTATTTATGAAAACGCCACCGCGCCATTCTAATCCATAGATTGTTTTCATCCAACAGATGAGGGGCGTTCTCACAATTTTCACACTTTTAGGCATTTTTTCTAAATCGTCTCCCTATATATATATTATATATATATATATCAACTTAACACTAACAATTCAGTATACTCTCCTATCATTTACAAATTAATCTTTTGCAACTTGCAAAACACTAACATTGTAGCATGTATGAACTGACTAAGACTTAAAACACTAACAACCAACAATTAAGACTTAAAACACTAACAACTAACAATTAAGACTTAAAACACTAACAGTAGCAATAAAAAGAAAGACGAATGATAGAACTAAGAAGAAAGGTACCGTCGGGAAAATTGGTGATATATCAGTCAATATCGCCGATATTATCGGTACGGATATTCTGCAAAGATATCGGGGTATTAACAACATAGCGCACATCACTCAACGTTTATACATCTACTTTTTTTGGGTTTAACAATCCCGCTGCAAAACACATCTAAATACTAGTTAGGTAATTACATACAAAATGAAATTAAATAACATTAATTATAAATATCAGAAATTAGGTAAAGACTACAACTTTAATTTTGTACTTATACAAATAATAACGAAAATTCTATAGAAATATAATTACGCAAATAATCAATATCCTTGTTTTACTAAATTCTATGGTTTTGTTTTTATTTAAGAGTGAATTGCAAATTTTGTCATTTATCTTTATACCCCTTTTCAGGTGGTGTTCTTTGGCTTTAAAATTGATGAGTTTCGTACTTTATGTTTTCAAATCTTGCATGTTATGTCCTTTGAGCCTAACCCAATTAGTTTTTTCTGTTTAATTTGATCATGTGCCTTGCACATGAGGAAAATTTTGTCATTTCATCTTTTCAGGGACTAATTAAGTAAAAACCAACAAATATAAAATAAATAACCCTCTACCACTCCACAACCACCACCACCCACCCCTTTACCACCAGCAACCACCATCCTCTGCAACCGCCTGCCAAACCACCACCACCCTTTGCACCCACTGCCAAACCACCACCACCCACCCCTTTACCTCCAACAACACAACATTTATCACACTCTTCCTATCATCTACATCAACTACACCATCAAAATTCATCACAGAATCCTTTTCAGTAACCTGTTCATAAATTAAAATGCGTGTTGGTTGATAAAGATTCCATTGAGAAAGAAGCTCATGGTTGTGGGCATATTGATATGTTAGTTGTAGGAATTTTTCGGTCCCAAACCTTTGCAACAACAGCTTGGCACGAACAACATATGGATTACAACCACTGTAGAGAGAAGAAAACGTAGTGGGGGCCTGTTGGACTAAACCAGGATTAGATCTTGAGCAACCTTTACTAGTTCCCTTACCTTGTGCCGCCACTTCATCCATGGCCGAACCAGAGGTTTCATGGGAGACAATGTGATTGAACTAACTGAGCATCCTCTTCAAGCCCAAATTGGTGTTGGTTATAGTGACTAAAGGTGCGACACTGTTTCTAGGGTGTAGATTGAGAGCCGTCACATCCAATTTTGGGTTACCGTTGAAATGGGGGGGGGGGGTTTGATTTGTGGGTTTTGAAATTGGGAAGAGGGTGTGGGCTTTGGGTTGTGTTGTATTATGCTGATCGGTTGTTGATGTTGAACCGGTGGTGGTGGTGATGGTCGAATGGTAGTGGCTGGTTGTAAGGTGTGGGTGTCACACCCTCAATTTCCACTTGCGGAGTTCTACCGCGAGGCGTGTGAACAAACCAGAATCTGAAACACTAGTACGTCGAAACGACTCTACATGGTTTGATAATACGTTTTCCAAAATCGTTCATTTTAGATTTTATATCAATTACCAATATTTAGCAGAGCATTTATTTTTAAGTTTGAGCGGAAGCATAAATAAGTAGTGATGCGGGCGCCAACACAAACGCCAAAACAAATGAAAAATCCCAAAACAATATTAATAAATGAGACTTGATAAAGATGTCTTGTTCAATGCATGTGCGTGCACCTAGAGCTCCTAGCGTCCTGAGAAACATGTAAAGAAACAAGTGTCAACATTAAAGATGAGTGAGTTCACAGGGTTTCATAAATTCGTTTGTTCGGTTTAGTTTGTTTACTCCGTTATCCCCAACCCGGGATAACATATCAGTTCCATTATTCCAATCCCGGAATAATAAGTTGTTGCTTCCAATATTCCCATCCCGGAATATTAAGTTGTTGTTTCCATTATCCCCAACCCGGGATAATAAGTTGATGTTTCCAATATTCCAAACCCGGAATATTAAGTTGATCCGTAATTAAGTTCAATATTAATGTATATAGGTAGCTAGCCTAAAGTCATGTCACGTAAGAGTTCGCGATCGAAGCTGACAGTTGTGCCTCCGTTTTGCCAGGCCTATCACATGACCATGGCGATGTTAGGCCAATTATTCACCCGTTGACCATACCAGGTCGGCTAGCGCGACTAGCTCGGATGGGGCTCGTCAGACCCAGTAGTACTACTTATAATTCCCCCGCTATTTAACCCAAATACTAACGATCCGAGGAGATTGTCGAGGACTTAAGTGATAAAGCTGCTTAGTGACCATAACATTACATTAACATTAACTTAGTTACCGTATAGTTATGTGACGTTAAATTCGTATAACGTAAAGAGATAGAGTTTGAGAGTGTATACATGTTTCTCCCCCTGTTGTTTAAAAACCGGATAAAGTTAGGGGCCGTGAACTCACCTTTATTTGCTCGGTTAGTGTAGCAAAGATGTTATAAGAGATGGGACCGCTAGTTGCGTCCTAACAAACCAATTAATTCCACGTCAGTGTGTAATCACACCAATACAAATTCCACACGCAATTGACTCACAAAGTGATACATACCAACAACATATCTAACACTCAAACATGCATGCAAGTATTCTCATGTGATCATAGTAATCAAACAACTTATCATGAACATATTTCAATTCCATGCAACACTTTAATGCATACAATCACAAGTTATCCACTTTCTGCTTAACACTCAATTATTCAGCTGTCTTCTAGGATTTTTATAAAATAGTTCCAACATTCCAAAAATTCCCATATTTTTACAGTAGGTGACATTTATACCATAGAAATTTATATAATTTTTCCAAGTCCTAAATCTTTACCAATTAACCATAAATATTAATTCATTAAGCTGCAGTCAGATTTACCGCTTTCTGACTGCAGTCCACGGAAGAATTTATTTAAAAATCACTGCTCGTCCGATTAACAAAATTCCAGTTGGAGTTGCCCGGAAATTTCTATACCTAGTTGCTGTACAAAAATCATGGCTCAACTCCCTACTGATCTTAAAATCTAACCTGATAAACAATCAACAAAATTCCAGCATTTTAACAGCTTTAGCTACTGAACTTGTTTAGCCCTTTAAAAATATCAAACGACTTCAGAAAATTATGAATCCAGCGCCATTAGATTCCTTATTCAAACCTCTACGTTCTAGACATCCGAAAATCCGTTTTTCGACAACTAACGACCGAGTTACAGCCAGATGAAATCGGCTGTAACTATTATTCAGCAGGCTGTTTTCTGCATAAGTTTATCCTGAACTCGTATAACCCGTTCATGAGATTAACCTAAGCGATCTAGAACTGATTTCTAGTCCTAGATTAATACTAATAACCTATCCATGCAAACCCTAGTCAACATCTCTTGTTTTTATAAACCAATACAGCTTATGATTTTCAGATTTCGAACAAACCTCACTTGCACACATTACTAGCTAATCGGTTATCATGACTTTTTATTCAAACATATAATCCGAAGACAATACAATCAATTCATTCAAGCACTTATGATTTCCGCAAACATTTACACACAAGAACATAATCAAAACAGCCGATTATTTATTCAACATATAAGACCCGACACAAACTAATCAATTAATCATTCAAACATATATTTAACCGAACATGATCTCGTAATCAAGGATAACCCTAACCTTGAATAACTAGGTAGACAAGCCGGGACTTGGACAAGGGGTATCCTGCTGTTCCAGGAAAGTCGCGACCGAAAGGGTGTTGATAAAGTGGCTGTTTGATCGGCCAGAGGTGAACAAAGACTAATATCGCGACCGAGGGATGTGGCTAAGCTGTTTGTGATCTAGATGAAGTGTATCAAGACTGAACTATCGATCAAGGGAACAAGAAAAAGGGCTGTTTACGGTTGCAGAAGATGAAGACTTCGGCTGCGACGGCTGTTTGCTTGTTAGGGTTTTTGTGTTCTTCAATGAAACATGCATGGATGATATATATATATAGGCGCAAGAGGGATATGGTTACGGTTTGGTTTAGCACACGGCCGCAAGGGACTTGGGTTGGTTTGGTTTGGGTCTTGATCATGTGGCCGAGGACTAAAGTTGCATGCTATGGGTTTCGGTTTGGTTTTTGATCTTATGGCCGAGACATGTTTTGGTTTAGGGTTTAGGTTTTGATGTGTGTTGGATTTGATCTTGGCCGAGGACTTGAGTTAAGGTTTAAGACTTGTTAACTCCTAGAGTCACAAAGAATCACTTTGGTTCGTGTCGCGGTTCGGTTCAGTTCGTGTACGTATCTATTCTAATGATTCAATTACTCAAACAATCACACAACACACAACACGTATTCATTTAATTCGTACACGTTCGTACACATAGCACGTAATTAGATTGACAAGTATTACGTTCAAGTTATCCGAAAAACCCGGGATATCACATTATCCCCATGTTGAAAGAATTTTCGTCCCGAAAATTGAGTGAACGCGGTTTAGCATGTAGCGTACATGTTCAGAGTGCCACGCACAAAGAGTTAGTTCGTTAATGATAGTACACAACGTTACAAGAAGTTCCCAAGTGTCATACACAAAGATTTCCAAGTGCCATGCACAAGAATTTAGTCACAATAGTACACAAAAGTATGAGAAATTTCCAGGTTGTCACATCATCCCCATGTTGAAAGAATTTTCGTCCCGAAAATTTAGGTACTGGTATCGTTAGTTTGCTGCTCAGTTGCGAAGAGGTGTGGGTATTTGCTTTTCATTTGGTCCTCTCTTTCCCACGTGAACTCCGGTCCACGCTTAGAGTCCCAACGAACTTTAACGATTGGGATCTTGCTGTGCCTTCGAGTCTTGATCTCACGATCCATGATCTCAATAGGCTTTTCCACGAAGTGTAGTTGTTCATCCACTTGGATTTCATCCAATGGAATAACTAAAGTTTCATCTGATAGACACTTCTTCAGATTTGACACGTGAAATACGTTGTGAACTCCACTGAGTTCGGCAGGAAGGTCTAATTGGTATGCTACGGGTCTGATTCGTTTCAAGATTTCAAACGGGCCTACGTACCGTGGGTTAAGTTTG
Organism: Scalesia atractyloides; assembly: GCA_947069175.1. Lineage (NCBI taxonomy): Eukaryota > Viridiplantae > Streptophyta > Magnoliopsida > Asterales > Asteraceae > Scalesia > Scalesia atractyloides. The sequence continues at coordinate 36,438,781 of CAMTDV010000011.1, forward strand.
CCCCGTTTTTCAAAGCGGATTACACCCTTCCAGGGTGACACCTTTAGTAGGACGCGATCGCCTACTTGAAATTCGAGCGGTTTGCGTCGTTGGTCAGCGTAGCTTTTCTGTCGATCTCGTGCCGCCGCCATGCGGTTTCTGATTTGTACAATCTTTTCAGTGGCCTCAAGTATTAACTCAGGGCCTGTGAGTTGACTGTCACCGACTTCTGCCCAGCATACCGGTGATCTACATTTACGACCATATAATGCCTCAAACGGTGCTGCCGAAATACTCGTGTGATAGCTGTTGTTATATGAGAATTCTACTAGAGGCAGGTGAATTTCCCAATTATTTCCGAAGTCCACTACGCATGCCCTAAGCATGTCTTCCAAGGTTTGTATGGTCCTTTCACTTTGACCATCAGTCTGAGGGTGATAAGCTGTGCTCATATCCAAGCGTGTTCCCAACGCTTTCTGGAGTGACTGCCAGAAGTTTGACGTGAAGCGAGCATCTCTATCTGAGATGATGGACGTTGGCACTCCGTGCCGAGAAACTACTTCCTTGATGTAAATGCGAGTCAACTTCTCCATCTTATCTGTTTCTTTAATAGCTAGGAAGTGTGCGGACTTAGTTAAACGATCCACAATCACCCAGATGGTATCGCAACCACCCAAGGTTCGCGGAAGTTTAGTGATGAAATCCATTGAGATCTGATCCCACTTCCACACTGGGATCTCAGGTTGTTGGAGTAGCCCCGATGGCTTTTGATACTCCACCTTGACTTTTGCACAAGTCAAACATCTACTCACGTAGGTGGCTATATCGGCTTTCATGTTGGGCCACCAATACGCAACTTTAAGGTCTTGATACATCTTATCCGAACCTGGATGGACGGAGTATCGAGATTTGTGAGCTTCATCCATGACTAGCTCTCTGAGGTTTCCGTAGAGAGGTACCCATATGCGATTCATAAAATACCGGGCTCCATTGGGCTTTACTTCCCAATCGCGTTCCATTTTTCCCACTGATTCGGCTTTGATGTTTTCCTCCTTAACTGCTTCTAACTGCGCGTCGCGTATTTGTTCGGGTAGCCCCGAATGAATAGTGAGTTGTAATGCTCGTACGCGACGAGGTTTCAGGTGTTCCTTCCTACTGAGGGCATCAGCTACCACGTTAGCTTTACCCGGGTGATACCGAATGGCACACTCATAATCGTTCAAGAGTTCGACCCAGCGACGCTGTCGCATGTTCAACTCCTTCTGATCAAAGATGTGTTGGAGGCTTTTGTGGTCAGTATAGATTGTGCACTTTGTTCCATAGAGGTAGTGTCTCCAAATCTTAAGTGCAAACACTACTGCTCCCAATTCCAGGTCATGCGTCGTGTAGTTTTTCTCGTGAACCTTCAGCTGTCGCGACGCATACGCGATGACCTTATCGCGTTGCATGAATACGCATCCCAATCCCTGAATGGAAGCATCACAATACACTACGAAGTCATCTGTCCCTTCCGACAAGGACAGAATGGGTGCACTGCAAAGTTTCTGCTTCAGCAATTGAAATGCTGCTTCTTGCTTGTCACCCCAAGTATACTTGATACCTTTCTGGGTGAGGGTAGTGAGCGGTTGTGCAATCTTTGAAAACCCCTCGATGAAGCGTCTGTAGTAACCAGCCAATCCTAAGAATTGGCGGATCTCCGTCGGTGTCTTAGGTGCTTCCCAGTTTTTGATGGCTTCAATCTTGGCAGGGTCTACATGGATACCCTTTTCATTCACGACGTGCCCGAGAAACTGAACTTCCCGGATCCAGAAATCACACTTCGAGAGCTTGGCATATAGCTTTTCCTGTTGAAGCAGCTCTAGCAGTAATCGTAGGTGTTCCGCATGTTCTTCTTCACTTTTGGAGTAGATGAGTATGTCATCGATGAACACAATGACAAACTTGTCGAGGTATGGTTTACACACGCGGTTCATGAGGTCCATGAATACTGCGGGTGCGTTAGTGAGACCGAATGGCATGACCAAGAACTCGTAATGGCCATACCGAGTGCGAAATGCCGTCTTGGCGATATCCTCCTCCCTGACGCGTAGCTGATGATAACCGGACCGTAAATCAATCTTAGAGTAGTAACTTGACCCTTGCAGTTGGTCGAATAGATCGTCGATGCGAGGTAACGGGTATCGGTTCTTGACTGTAACCTTGTTGAGTTCCCTATAGTCGATGCACATGCGGAAAGTCCCGTCCTTCTTCTTGACAAACAGGACTGGAGCTCCCCATGGCGAAACGCTTGGTCGGATAAATCCTTTTTCCAACAGCTCTTGAAGTTGGGTAGACAGCTCCTGCAGCTCGGCTGGAGCTAGGCGGTATGGAGCCTTGGCGATAGGAGTTGCATTGCTTGCCAATTCGATTTCAAACTCCAATTGCCGATGTGGTGGAAGACCAGGTAGTTCTTCTGGGAATACATCGGAAAAATCACAAACGACAGGGATGTCTTCTATGCGTTTCTCGTCCTTAGGCTGTTCGGTAATTAGTGCGAGTAAAGCGAAGGAATTCTTTTTCCGAAGATACTTCTGAGCTTGCATAAATGAGATAATGTTGGTGATGGCGCTTGCCATATCGCCTTGTACTGTCAGGATTTCGTCGTTCGAGAGTGGAATACGGATAGATTTTTCAAAGCAGAGGACTTCAGCTCGGACGTCGGATAGCCAGTCCATTCCGACTACCACGTCAAAACTACCCAGGGTAGTTGTCATCAGATCAATGGTAAAAATGTGGCCCGCGAGTTTGAGTTGGCAGCCGGATACGATTTGGGTCACATCTACCGATTTACCATTGGCTAATTCTATCACATAAGGGGTCTCTAATGGTTTAAACGTGAGATTTAGGTTCTTCCTAAAAGACTCAGATATAAAACTCCTATCCGCACCCGTATCAAAAAGCACAGTAGCAAAATGTTCATTAAGGGGAAACTTACCGGTGACCACGTTCGTGTCGTTTCTGGCCTCTCCGCGGCCCAATGTAAATGCGCGACCCTTGGCACCTCCTGTGCCACCGTTCCCATTATTGTTGTTGTTATTATTGTTGTGGTTGTTGTGGTTGTGGTTGTTTCCACCATTATTGTTGTTGTTGCGCAACTGTGGGCAGTCTCTTCTGAAGTGAGCCGTGCTACCACACTGATAGCATCCCCGGTTTATACCCTGCTGCTGACCCTGAAGCTGATTCTGATTTTGTCGGGACACAATTTCCCCACGACAATCCTTTGCCGCATGTCCCATCTTGCCACATCTTTGGCAGCGATTTCCGGCACAAGGGCCGTTATGGTGAAGATTACAGCGGTTGCATTGCGGCTTTCGACCTACATAGCCGCCTCCATTCTGGTTGTTGTTGTTGTTGTTGTTGTTGGAATGATTTTGATGACCCCGGTGGCTGTGGTAATGATTGAACCGTTTCTGGTTCCCTTGCTGCGGATGTGATGACGAAGACTGTCGAACAGTGGAGTCTTCAAATTTTCTTTTGTTATCTATAGCGACTTCAGTGGTACCCCGTGCTGGCAATTTCTTCTGTTCCACCGCTTTATCGGTGAGTTTGTGAGCCAATCGGATTGCTTGATGTTCTGTTACAGGGTTACTAGACATCACCATACCCTGAATTTCCGGAACCAGACCCCCGAGATAGAACTCGAGTCTTTTCTCCACCGTGTTGGCCAATTCAGGACACAGAAATACCAAGTCATGGTGTTTTGCAGTGTAAGCTTCAATTTCCGATCCCACCATCTTGTGGTTCCATAGAGCTTGCTCTAACTGTTGCACTCTGTCTCGTGGACAGTACTCTTCTTTAATCAGGGCCTTGAACTCAGTCCATGCCATTGCATTTGCAGCTAACAGTCCACGTGTTTGGACTTGGGCATTCCACCATGTCAATGCCCATCTTCCAGTGTTGAGGCTGCGTATTTGACCTTGTTTGCCTCTAGGCAGTTGCACATTTCAAAAACGGATTCTGATTTTTCGATCCAGCGGACCAATCCAATGGGTCCTTCCGCCCCTGAGAATTTGCTAGGCTTTGCGTCAAGGAACATCTTATAGGGGTTAAAGCCCCCTCCTGCTGACAGAGAACAGGAAGTCAGCAAGGAATTTTACTAGCCTCACTATTAGATTTTCACGCGAAAATTTAATAATGGTTACCTGCCGGCTGGTTTTGAACACCCGCTAAAGCTGCGTTCACATGCTCCTGAATCATGGCAGCTAGCTCTTCGGGCGTCAAGTTAAGGTTTCCACGTCTTCCAGTCGCCATTTAGATCTTCGAAACACAACACAAACACACCCCGATAAGTCTATATATCCAATATTGTTATCCTACTTCGTACTTTAATAATTATTAAGTTATGTCAACCCAATATGTTAAATAGTCAAAAGAAATACTTGATTAACTGAAATTTCAACGTCTTACAAAAGTGCAAATCACACATACGAATTCACTATAAAGTCTCAAGTTTAAACACAAGTGGGAAAATAAATAAACTGAAGGAAAACAAATAATATAAACGAGACGTGTCAGTCGTCTACGTCTCCATTCCCCAAGTCACTGTCGTTGCCGTCATCCTGTGCGGCATTTCCAGCTTCTTCAGCTGGGTCCTCCTCCGGATCCTCTTCAGGATCCTCCTCTGGATCCTCTTCTGGATCCTCCTCTACCGGCACTGGAGGGGCCGGTGCTGGTGCAAGTGCTTGATTTTGCAGTTCCTGAATGTTCCAACTATTTTCCAGGACTCTGTCCTCAAGCCAGTCAGCTCTTATCTGCTCAGCACGCAGATCTCTGGCTATGGTGTTACGAGCTATCTTACTCGTACGATGCTCTTCCTCGAGCGAGTCGGTCTTTCCTGTAAGGTATCGGATCATCCATCCTTGTGCTAGGATGGTTTCCTGCATTCTTTCTAACTGTTTGTTGTGTATGCACCAGGATTCTAAGCATGTCAATTCCTATTTCTACAGGATTAACCGGTTCAACCGGTACAGCAATAGTTGGGCGTAACGACGACTCCTCCCCCAGAGCGAGCCTTTTCCTCGCTGCTGAGCGTGTCTCCACGCCATAAGATGGTATGGGTTCCACCATTGGTGCCTTTCCTGGTGCCCTTGGTAGCGTAAGTCTGTCGGACGATGATGACGATGAGGATGATGACATTGCCTGTTAGGTCGTGTAGTTAGTTACGAGTTGTTTTCATTTCTTATTATGAAGATATAATCTACCAAACACGGTTGTGGCATACTGCATAACAAGATATAATAATTCGGTGCCAAACTAAGTCTAGTGTCGTGATATCAGCTATAGTTTAGGTCTACTTCTAATGCAAACCTGGTTCTCTATAGCTAGTGGCTCTGATACCAATCTGTCACACCCTCAATTTCCACTTGCGGAGTTCTACCGCGAGGCGTGTGAACAAACCAGAATCTGAAACACTAGTACGTCGAAACGACTCTACATGGTTTGATAATACGTTTTCCAAAATCGTTCATTTTAGATTTTATATCAATTACCAATATTTAGCAGAGCATTTATTTTTAAGTTTGAGCGGAAGCATAAATAAGTAGTGATGCGGGCGCCAACACAAACGCCAAAACAAATGAAAAATCCCAAAACAATATTAATAAATGAGACTCGATAAAGATGTCTTGTTCAATGCATGTGCGTGCACCTAGAGCTCCTAGCGTCCTGAGAAACATGTAAAGAAACAAGTGTCAACATTAAAGATGAGTGAGTTCACAGGTTTTCATAAATTCGTTTGTTCGGTTTAGTTTGTTTACTCCGTCCCCAACCCGGGATAACATATCAGTTCCATTATTCCAATCCCGGAATAATAAGTTGTTGTTTCCATTATCCCCAACCCGGGATAATAAGTTGATGTTTCCAATATTCCAAACCCGGAATATTAAGTTGATCCGTAATTAAGTTCAATATTAATGTATATAGGTAGCTAGCCTAAAGTCATGTCACGTAAGAGTTCGCGATCGAAGCTGACAGTTGTGCCTCCGTTTTGCCAGGCCTATCACATGACCATGGCGATGTTAGGCCAATTATTCACCCGTTGACCATACCAGGTCGGCTAGCGCGACTAGCTCGGATGGGGCTCGTCAGACCCAGTAGTACTACTTATAATTCCCCCGCTATTTAACCCAAATACTAACGATCCGAGGAGATTGTCGAGGACTTAAGTGATAAAGCTGCTTAGTGACCATAACATTACATTAACATTAACTTAGTTACCGTATAGTTATGTGACGTTAAATTCGTATAACGTAAAGAGATAGAGTTTGAGAGTGTATACATGTTTCTCCCCCTGTTGTTTAAAAACCGGATAAAGTTAGGGGCCGTGAACTCACCTTTATTTGCTCGGTTAGTGTAGCAAAGATGTTATAAGAGTGGGACCCTAGTTGCGTCCTAACAAACCAATTAATTCCACGTCAGTTGTAATCACACAATACAAATTCACACACCAATTGACTCACAAAGTGATACATTACCAACAACATATCTAACATCTCAAACATATCAATATCTCATTTATTCATAGTAATCAATTATCATGAACTATTTATATTCCATGCAACACTTTAATTCATAATTATCACAAGTTATCCAACTTTCTCTTAACACTCAATTATTCAGCTAGTCTTTATCTAGGAAATTTTATAATAATTAGTTTCCAATTCCAAAAATTCCCATATTTTACAGTTAGATTGAAATTCTATACCAAGAAATTTAAATAATTTCTTCCATAGTCCTAAATCTTTACCAATTAACCAAAATATTATTCATTAAGCTAGAGTCAGATTTAACCGCTTTCTGATCACAAAGAATTTATTAAAAATCACGCCATTAACAAATCATTGAGTCGAAATTCTATATATTGCGTACAAAATCATGCATTAGATTAAATACTAAATCAAATTCATTTAACTTATATGACTTTAAGGCTGTTTTCCTGCATATAGGTTTAGTCCTGAACTCGTATAACCCGTTCATGCGATTAACCTAAGCGATCTAGAACTGATTTCTAGTCCTAGATTAATACTAATAACCTATCCATGCAAACCCTAGTCAACATCTCTTGTTTTTATAAACCAATACAGCTTATGATTTTCAGATTTCGAACAAACCTCACTTGCACACATTACTAGCTAATCGGTTATCATGACTTTTTATTCAAACATATAATCCGAAGACAATACAATCAATTCATTCAAGCACTTATGATTTCCGCAAACATTTACACACAAGAACATAATCAAAACAGCCGATTATTTATTCAACATATAAGACCCGACACAAACTAATCAATTAATCATTCAAACATATATTTAACCGAACATGATCTCGTAATCAAGGATAACCCTAACCTTGAATAACTAGGTAGACAAGCCGGGACTTGGACAAGGGGTATCCTGCTGTTCCAGGAAAGTCGCGACCGAAAGGGTGTTGATAAAGTGGCTGTTTGATCGGCCAGAGGTGAACAAAGACTAATCTCGCGACCGAGGGATGTGGCTAAGCTGTTTGTGATCTAGATGAAGTGTATCAAGACTGAACTATCGATCAAGGGAACAAGAAAAAGGGCTGTTTACGGTTGCAGAAGATGAAGACTTCGGCTGCGACGGCTGTTTGCTTGTTAGGGTTTTTGTGTTCTTCAATGAAACATGCATGGATGATATATATATATAGGCGCAAGAGGGATATGGTTACGGTTTGGTTTAGCACACGGCCGCAAGGGTCTTGGGTTGGTTTGGTTTGGGTCTTGATCATGTGGCCGAGGACTAAAGTTGCATGCTATGGGTTTCGGTTTGGTTTTTGATCTTATGGCCGAGACATGTTTTGGTTTAGGGTTTAGGTTTTGATGTGTGTTGGATTTGATCTTGGCCGAGGACTTGAGTTAAGGTTTAAGACTTGTTAACTCCTAGAGTCACAAAGAATCACTTTGGTTCGTGTCGCGGTTCGGTTCAGTTCGTGTACGTATCTATTCTAATGATTCAATTACTCAAACAATCACACAACACACAACACGTATTCATTTAATTCGTACACGTTCGTACACATAGCACGTAATTAGATTGACAAGTATTACGTTCAAGTTATCCGAAAAACCCGGGATATCACAGTGGGTGGTGGTGGTGGCGGCAGGTGAGGACGGTGGTTGAGATGGTGAAGAAGAGATGAGAGAGTGTTTCTAGTTTTTGTTATATATAATATATATTAATATTAGTTTTTGAATTTATTTTTGTTTTATTTATTAACTTATCTATAAAGTAACCGGTAAAAAACCTAAATTACCCTTAAGTGATCAGATTTAACAGAAAAAATTAACTGAGTTAGGCTTAAAGGACATAACGTACGAGATTTGAAAACATAAAGTATAGAACTCGTCAATTTTAAGACAAAGGACACCGCCTGAAAAAGAGTATAAAGATAAAAGACAAAATTTGCAATTCAAACTTTATTTAATATAATTCTATGTTTACGTTATTTTATAACCTTTTAAACATTCACACATATAGTTTATATGATACCTCACTAATTAATTATTCAATTTTTTTATCGAAGTATGTATTAATGTGTTGTGTTATTCGCCGCATTGCACGATACGCAATAATTTCTATTAAATGAGTTTAAACTTTAGATCATTCGGAGTGTGTGTGGTGGGGGGGGGGGGGGGGCTCCACGTCGTTCACACCACCCCATCCATCATTTTTTGAGGCGTGTCTTTCAACCTCACCATCTTGCTTTTTAGCCCTTTTGCCCTTGCTTTGTTCTCTTTCACCAGCTCTTTTCTTTTGTGATGCGTAGGACAAAGTCTAAAACTCCCAAGGTCTACATGCCACGGGTTTGCCCATTACCCTTGCCCATCACTCCGCGTGATAATTTGTTATGCTAGTTTTTTGAATGGGTAAATTGCATTTTACGTCCTTTAAGTTTCAACAAAATTCCAGGCGATATCTTTCGACTAACGAAATTACAACGGATTTCTTTTATGTTCTAATTTCTTTAGAGACGATGTTCTTTTTTTTATTTTCTATCTTTATAGTGGATGTCCTTTATTTTTTAATCTAGGGAGAAAAGACACCATCTATAAAGAAATTAGAATATAAGGGATATATCTACGATAATTTTGTTAGTTAAAAAACAACGTCAAATGTAATTTACCCTTTTTGAATAAAAAAATGTTAGGGTTTATGTTGTAATAATCGACCTGAATTCGGAATACACCACCGTACTACGCCACCGATCACCGTTGCAGTGCCGGCTGCTGAACTTCACATTCTGCCTCATGTCAATCAGATTAGTTGGTCGCCGTCTTTCCCATTCCATAACTAATACATCCGTTCGCCACCATGTCCGGTAAACATTTCGCTATCTAATTCATACATTTTCTGTTTCTAGGGTTTCATTTTTGCCACTTCTAATCGATAATTACAATCAATTGTTCGTTCATAGTCCGCTCATGCTAAAAGTGTGTTATGTTAATGGTAAACAGCATTTTAGTTTGACTAAAGTTTCAGATATTAAGCTTTAGTTTGCGTTGTGTAACAGTTCTGGACTTATGGTATTGATTAGATTATATTAGTCAAACATTTAGGTCTGTAACGAACCGAACGGAGTCTTGTTTATGTTCGTTCGTTTAGCATTAAAACTTGTTCACACGATTCGAGAATACATATTGAACGGAAATCCTTATCTGTGTTTGTTTACGAACGATTCACGAATACATTAGACATCATCACCTTATTTAAGCACTTGATACGATAATCATAAACAAAATTATCGCAAAATAAAGGCACAAGTTAGACATAATAAGCATAAACATAATTATCCAAAATAAGGTTTCAAAGATATAAGTTTCTAATGACTGAACATAAACTAAACAAAACAAACGATCATGAATGGACGTAAACAAACGTATTACCGAACGTTCACGGACGCAATTGAACGAACACGACCTTTGTTCGTGTTCGTTCATTTAATTAATCGAACAAAATTCCTTGCTCATGTTCGTTGATTTATTAATCAAGCCAACATAAACAAACTTCCCGCCGAACGGTTCACGAACTGTTCACTTAACGTTCGGTTTGTTTACAGCTCTAGTACTCAAACATCTTGAGTAGTTGCTAGTTAGTAACTATTTATATAGGGTTTGGGGTTTTGTAGAATTTTGTTGATGGTATGATGTTTAAATGCAGGTGTTTGATACACCAGAATCATTTCCCAGACATAAGAAATGTTCACACGAATTCCAATCCGATGGCTCGTTATCTTAACCAAAAACCTGTATTTCTGCAACATAGTATTCATTCATTAAAGTCACATGTCCGATTAGCGACCAATTCTGCTGTCGAGATGACAACAGATAAAGGCAGTGTCAGGTTTTGTATAGATAAACAGGTTAACGGCTTACAAGAGAGAGAAAAAAAACAAAGACGGATTCAAGTGTCTAAGAAGGCTAAACTTAACGAACTGAGGTTTTATCGATTAAAGGCGAAGAAAAAGATGAGATCCCCGAATCCAGAAGTCAGGATTTTATACAGGCTTGGAAAGGTTAGACTCGTTTATAGCTTGCTTTCTGCTTTGTTTACGTATCAACTGGTATATGTGCAGTGTACTCTTTTATGTTTAAACCCATTCGACCCATGCCCTTTTTATCTTTTCAATAAAACACAACTCAAACTGACCTGTTCACTAAGCAGTTAGTGTGGTAAAAAATCAGATACCGGTCAAGGACCAATACTTGAGATATCGGTAATCATGCTCATAGTTGTCAATAGCGATCATAGCGATCGCTATAGCGCGTTACGTAGCATATAGGTCTAGTGTCTCTATTAGGGTTGTAGTGATGGATCGCGAGAATACCGATACTTCTTTTGTTTTTTTTAATATAAATAGCAATTAAATATAGCTATAAAATAGCTGGATTTTAGATTTTTGTTAAATATACATGTAAAATAGCATATATACCAAGGTATTTTGATATAATATACATATAAAATTTAAAAAAAAAAATTTCGAGTGTATCGCTATTTATAAAATAGCCGCTCGCTTTCTATCGCTATTCGCTGTGTAGCATATAGGTACCTTATCGCTATTTGTCGCCATTCGCCATTAACAACTATGATCACGCTGGGATATCGGTAATTGAAATATCATGCAGAATTTATATATATAGCAATTTAACACTAACAATTCAGTATACTCTCCTACCATAGCAAATTAACCTTTTGCAACTTGCAATAGCAAGTAGGAACCGATTAAGACTTGAAACACCAACATTTAACACTAACAATTAACAATCAAGACTTAAAACACTAATAGCAGAAATAAGAAGAAGGACGAATGGTATAACTAAGAATAAAGGTACTGATATCAGGAAAATCGGTGATATATCGGTCAAATATTGGTCCAATATCGCTGATAATATTGGTACCGATATTTTGCGCCGATATCTCACCAGGGGACCGATAACAATATATCAGTGATATATCGGCGATATATCCTGCATAGCCCATTCATAAGTAAGTGGGTCAAAATTGCCACTTGTACTCAGGAGTGTCAAACATTAACACTGCCGCTAAATTAGTTATAAACATTCATTTGTTTGCCTCACTAGGCGAAAAGAAAGGAAGAATGGTTAATTGAAAAGCTAAGAAAATTCGAGGTGCGAAAAGCCGCAGCTGAAGTATACGACCCCGAAAGCTTAACAGAGGAGGAGAAGTTCTATCTTAAACGAACCGGTGAGAAAAAGAAACATTACGTTCCAGTTGGGAGACGCGGTGTATTTGGCGGGGTTGTTCTTAATATGCACCTTCATTGGAAGAACCATGAGACCGTTAAGGTTGTTTGCAAACCTTGTAAACCTGGACAAATTCACGAATACGCTGATGAGCTCACTCGACTAAGTAAAGGCATTGTGATTGACATTAAACCTAATAATGTCATCATTTTTTATCGTGGAAAAAATTATGTGCAACCCGAGATCATGTCACCTCCAGACACCCTATCAAAAGCCAAGGTAGCGTTTTCTTTGATCTGCAAATTTAGTTTATTTGGGACTAATTGTGTAAAATAAACTTTTGTAAACTTTGATGGTTTTCTAGAATGATAGTTGGATTTTGCAGGCCTTAGAAAAATACAAATATGAACAGTCACTTGAGCATACGTGTGAGTTCATCGAGAAACTGGAGAATGAGCTGGAAGAGTATTATAAGCACAAATCACAGTTCAGTAAGGAGAAAGAAAACTCACCCAAGGAATAAATGGATCATGGACGTCATATGGTTTGTTCGATCTTTATGAGTTTTATTCCTACGACAGAAGAATACAAGTAGCAACGGTGAATCAAGAGGTCTGATTTTGGGACTGTTCATCACATGACATATGAGTACATAAAATGAAGACAGATTTTTGCATGATTACAATACAAACACTAAACCTTAAACGATAAACCCAGAACCTCTTCACAAGTTATGGAAATCTACTTTCACATTTTAGGGGTTTGGATTACTTGAATCCGGTCATCTTTCTTTAAGAGGCTGGTGATGGAGGCGGTCGGAGAAGATGAGAGGAGAGGGTGCCGGGCACTAGCGAACTATTCCGACCACCAGAGCACAATAATTCTGTTATCACCGCCCAACTAGCTCGGCCTCCACCGCCTTACTACGGTGGATACACGCAATTGCGATATTTATAATCTTGTTTAAATGTAAGTAAGAGTAGTAGAAAATCATTAAATTAAATAGTTGTGATGATTGTTTTAATTGTACATATCTGATGTAAGGATGCTTCTTTGAGAGTTTAACATGAAGTCATAAAACTTACGGTTGACTATGAGGGATCAAAGATTTAATATATAGTGAACCATCACATTACCAAACTCGTAGTAACCTTCTTTCAGAGAAATGATTTGATTAAAAGAAAGCACTAAAGAAGTTTAAAACAATAAAACTACGCAAAGAGATATGTGTAGGTCTATATATACTGAAAAACAAACAGTTAGTTGAAAGACATGAAGGTTAAAAACCAGAAGGGATACATTGCTAACGCGACAAAGGATATACACCAAGAAACTATAAAAGTCCTACTCATATATGTAGCGAACCCATGACCAGGCCTCTTGGATAATTTTATACTTTATATTGCACAACAGTATACATATAAACAATAAATCAGTCGCCACAGAACGTATCATTTGATTCAGCTGCAGCTTCCTCCTGACAAACCAGCTTCTCTGCCAGCATCGACGGTCCCCAAATAGACCCCTGGTTCTGTCAATCAAAGAGAGTAATTTTATAAAAAGCGGGTCACATGTAGTCCATATATATTTACAAGTATATTTTACCATATTTGGGTTGGGAGGCAATGGAGTAGGCAACTTAGGTGATTCTGAAGGCCTGTGAAACAATAAATGAGCTACAGACCGGTCTATCGGGTTTGTATCGGTTTCTATATCCATGAATCCAGTGCATCTGTAATCAGAATATTAAAAAGATCAGAAGAGCTAGTCACTTACTACACTACATTGAAAGAGAACAATAAATCAAAACATAAGAGAGAGCAAAGTGATCATACTTGTTAGACCTTTCAGCCATTAAAGGCCCACCAAGATCATTAGTGCTGGTTAGACTTGGATCATTATGCCGTTGCTCAGCGCTTCTAGCCAAACGGTACAGACTGTCCCGTATGCATAACTTGGATCTCAAATCCAACTGAAAAATACAAGTTCAATTCAAGCAACTTTATAAAGTTAACCAAGAGAATAAAAAAGTAAGAATCAGGTGCATGCCAAGTACTATGTTCAATGCTTCTTTTTCGAAAAGTATCTCAATGAATGCTTTCTATTTGATATACCAGTTTCTGATCCTATAACCCTTGTGTGACCACATATCCACATTGATAATGGTTGAAGGCCACCTGCCAAGCACACTCATACTAAGCAGTTAATGCGGTAAAAAATCGGATATCAGTCAAGGACCGATATTTGAGATATAGATTATTGCGGGGGTATCAGTAATTTTAATATCATGCAGAACTTATATATATATATATATAGCAATTTAACATTAACAATTCAGTATACTCTCCAACCATTAACAAATTAACCTTTTTGCAACTTGCAAAACACTAACAAGTGTAGCAAGTAGGAATTGATTAAAACTTAAAACACTAACAATTAACAATTAAGACAATAAACACTAATAGCAGAAATAAGAAGAAAGACGGATGGTTGAACTAAGAAGAGAGGTACTGATATCGGGGGAAATCGGTGATATATCGGTCAATATCGTCGATAATATCGGTACCGATATTCTAACCAATATTTTACATGGTGACCGATAACCGACATATCACCAATATTAACTGCGTGGCCAAGCACAAGCTGCGAAAATTCGGTAACGGGTTCTTATGGTTACCAAAACGTAAATAATAAAAAGATAATATTAGAGCTTTGCCACGTTTCTTGGTAGGCCAACATGCTAGCCCAAAATCATAATAATGGGTCAAACTTTGACTTCCAAGTGTATTTCATGCATCACAATACCATAACAATAGATGCAAAACTCAGTTTGTCATGAAAACAGCAAAACCATCATACCTGTTCCATAGCGAGTCTTAGCTGGCGGAAACTAGTAGCTTCAAGCGAGATTTCATCCAGCTGAGAACTAACAGAGGAGCTTTCCGGTCCATTTAACGAACCTATCTCCACTGCTTTCGGAACTCCTTCAATATCACTTTCACGCTTCTTTAGTGATAGATTAACTTGCTTTTCAGCTGAAACCATGACACCTTTTGAAGGCTGAAACATCATACCCGTCTGAAATCCTTGTGAGTTGCGTGATTGCTTTCGCTCATCAACTTCACCAGAACTCTCCGTCGAGCGAATCCGGTTGGATGTATACGAAGAGCCCATTGGGGAGGTAGACTTAAGACCTTTATGTTCAGATCTACTGCCCGACAGCATTGGAGCAGACGTAATTTGATGGGGATAATAGGGATTTAGATAAAACGTGTTGCTTTGCATGTGACCGAAATAATCGGTTTCTAGGTTTCTATACGGCTGCTGATTGTCTACGGAGGTAAAAACGTGGTCAGATATATTGTTTGAAGACAGCCGACTGTCGTTCACTGTCAAACCACTTGTTTGATAGAAGGAAACATCATCGTTCCCCCTGCCTTGTCCTGCTTTTTTCGCTGCCATCTGATTCTGATGCTGTGACTGCTTATTCTGCAAATTGTTATGTAAATTTTAACACAAAAGACACATATAAACATAACTTACAAGGTACATTTTTTCGTTCATGTTCGTTTATTAAGAAAATGGGCATGTTCTTGTTCGTTTATGTTAGTTCGTTTAAAACCTAAGCCGCTAAGCGAATAGTTAACGGACGTAAGCAAACATAAACAAACAAACTTAAAAGAACATAATTTAACAAACAATAAACAACACAAATGAATGTAACTGAAGAATTATAAATGAACATAATTTACTAAAAAATAACGAACATTAAGTAATTTTTTATATAAATTAGTGATTAATTACATTAAATTCCATTGGAAAACTCATTCTTATTACTAGAAAAGCCCAATTACCTATTAGTTATATTTATATAAGTAGATAGAAAGTTCCCTTTATGTTTAATATTTATATAAATATAACTACTTAGGTATTTAAATTGAAACAAACATAAACAAATGTAAATAAACGAACATAAACGGGCGTTCACGAACATAAATGAATGAACAAAATGTGTGTTCATGTTCGTTCGTTTATTATATAAACGAACTTCCTGCCGAACAAGTTCACGCGCAGTTCATGAATGCCCGGTTCGTTTTACAGGCCTAAACACAGATGGTGAAAGTGAACTTGATCAGGGTTGCTGTCACAAACAAAAATGTACTAACCTGATCTTTAAAATTTAGCTCATCTTTGCTTTCAAAGATACACCTAGACCTTCGATTATTTGATTCCGGAGAATCGTGATCCACATGTAATATATTTTTTAAACCACTTGGCTCGTGACATGGGAACTTAAAATCCATCTTTAACGCTTCTTCGGTACCCGCAACTTGATCCGATGAAAACCAGCCAAGTTCATCAGCATTGTCGGTAACACCTAGTCCAAACGATGAATCACAACTTCTGCATATGGAAAAATAAAGTGTATGTAAAGTATTGTGTCATTTGGAAAAAGAGGAAAAAAAACAAGTAACCTGTGCTTTTCAAAGCTATGCAGTTAATATCGGTGATATATCGGTTATCGGTCCCTATGTAAAATATCGATGTCAAATATCAATCAGAATATCGGTACCGATTTATCGGCAATAATGACCAATATTGGACCGATGTATCACCGATTTTCCGATATCTGTACCTTATTTCTTAGTTCTACCATTCGTTTTCTTCTTATTGCTGCTATTAGTGTTTTAAGTCTTAATTGTTAATTGTTAGTGTTTAAGTCTTAGTCCGTTCTACTTGCTACAATTGTTAGTGTTTTGCAAGTTGCAAAAGTTTAATTTGTTAATGGTAAGAGAGTATACTGAATTGTTAGTGTTAAATTGATATATATATATATATATATAAATTCTGCATGATATTAAAATTACCGATATCCCACCGCGATAACCAATATCCGATTTTTTACCGCATTAACTGCATAGTTTCAAAGTGAGATCTACCTTAACATCTTGTCAACATCGTCAAAGTTTCCTATATCAGGCCATCCATAGTATAAAAGATCACCTGATTCCTTCTCACAATTACTGTCAACAAAACAAAGATCTCCTGCTTGCCTTAGTGTGTAACTGTACGAGTTATTATCGGCTGACGCTGATGTGGCGTAGCTACTTTTGAAGCAATTGTTTGGCATTCTAGTGTCGTC
The DNA here is from genome assembly GCA_947069175.1 of Scalesia atractyloides. Taxonomy (NCBI): domain Eukaryota; kingdom Viridiplantae; phylum Streptophyta; class Magnoliopsida; order Asterales; family Asteraceae; genus Scalesia; species Scalesia atractyloides. The sequence continues at coordinate 36,455,664 of CAMTDV010000011.1, forward strand.
AGATGCCAAATTAGGCATGTCTTTTACAATATCACCGTCACATGAAGCACTGAATACACCAGGTGGTGCATGAGATGGTGATTCCTTTTCCATGATGTTCTATTTCTTATCTAACGGCTTAGAATCTCTCTCTGTCTTTTCTTGATAAATAGTATTGAAGGCATCAAGGTCATCCCAAATAATATCGACGAGCTGCAAAACCAGTTAGAAAAAGAAGCTGTAATAACTGTAATTTAGAAAATGTATCTTAAATTTCAAATGAACTGCAATATGATTTAAATTTTCCAAAGACCAAACCAATACTATACTGTTTATGTTGCTTTACTTGGTACAGATAAAATAATAATTTTACTTCATATAGGTAAAATCATGATCAGTAATTGTAAAATTTTGGATTTGACATGAACTATTATCTTATTAACTCATAAATCCTGATATTTTGTCTCCTATGGATCATGTAGGGGGTTAAGAATACATGAACAAAGGTGGTTTCAGTACTCAGTAGTTCAGAAAGTATCACATTCTATAACCAAAAGGATAGTACAACAAGTGGTTAAGGTGCATACAAAGAAATATTGCATGAAATTGTCACTTATATCGCTTTTAAAGTCGATATTAAAAATGAAAATTGACACAAATAAGGAATTGAAAAGAATTTCCTGACAGCTAATAGGAGGTAATTCAAGTGTCATTTTACATGTGCAAGTAATATGTTTCAATGCTTTAGATTCCCATCACAATATATGGTGAAAACAGATGCCAGTAAAAAGAAAATCTCATGATTTTCTGACAAAATATACTTCCATACCAAGCATAGTTGTCAATTGCGGTCGCTATAGCAAATAGGTCGAATGTCGCTACAGGGTATGTAGCTATAGATAGCGGGATTTCAGTTTCATTTTTATTTTTTAAATATTAATACTGATTTAATATAGCTATAGAATAGTTTTATTTTAAGTTTTTGTTAAATATACATGTAAAATAGCATATATACCAGGGTATTTTGATATAATATACATATAGTTTTTTTTTAAAGTTCTAGTGTATCACTATTTATAAAATAGCGTCCGCTATTTATCGTTATTCGCTATGTAGCATATAGGTACTTTATCACTATTTGTCGCTATTCGCCATTAACAACTATGATACCAAGATGAAAAAGAACAGATGTGGCTATTTTATGAAATATAAAATAAAATGATAACATTTCCACAAGTGTCCCGCGTCTTTATTCCACCAACTAGACCTTGGTGTCTCAACCATTGCCAATAAGCAATCTAAAAACATGCTACTGATAGACTGCTAAACATGAACTAAATCACTAATGTCAACTAACTTTAAGATGACTAATTGTTGATGAACATTCAGTTATGCTATATGAAAGTATTGATAAGATCCCACCTCATTCATAGACAAGTCCAACATTCCTTCAAATTATTCTATCCAGCACTGATGATGCAACAAACAACAAGATCTTACCACAGTTAACCCAATATAATTATACAAAAAGGACGCCACCCTATAACTCAATTCAACAGACCAATTAAGAAGAAAAAGAAATACTATTAGACCTCAATTACAAGATTCACATTATTTACATTAAACCATTTATACTTTCAAGCAAAATGAACCAAGACTCGACAGGGCTCTTACCCTATGCGCATTATATCAGATAAATATCACCAAATAAGATTAAAATCAGGATTAGTCGGCGATTAATTGCTAGTCAGCTCGTCACTGACTAATTTTTCATTAATTAGTCCATTAATTGGTGGTCAGCCCTAAACGGCCCTAGTTGGCCCTAGTCGGACCTAATCGGCCCTCCGCCCTAGTCACCCGGCCAAAAATCGGAGATTCCGGCCAAGGCCAAAACCTGTAGTTTCCGGCCAGTTTCCAACCAAACCATGTAGATTATGACGATTAATCAGGTATACTTAAAAAAATGGGTCGAGGAGGGGTTAAAACTTGTTTGCTTAATAGATTACCTATAAAAATGTGTGTGTATGTATATATATATAACTGAAAAGTACATATAAAATCCAAATCCGATTAATCCTGCTTAATCACTAGTCGTTGCCCCACCGACCAACTAGCAATTTTTACAAGCATGATGAATTCCTAACAAAGTGAAATCAAATCAAACAGAAATTACATTTACTCTAGCCTATAAAAACAATAAAACAGTCCAGAATCCAATTTCACACCTAACTTTCCATCACAGCAACCAAACAACAGATAGCATCTAACAACAAGTCTAAATCACACACAAATTACATTTACTCTAGCCTATAATAACAATATTTGACTTTGACTGTTAACTAATTTGAATCACACATAAATCCCATTAGCTATTATCCTAATAGCATCAAAACTCAAAAGCATATTTCAAGCAATAAAAACCTACAAACTCATAAATCATAATAATAATAATAAACATTAAATAACTAAAACGAATCACTAAATCAAGCAAGATCTAACGGAAAACTCACCGTAGCCAACAACACAACCGAAAGGCGCCGCAAACGCAAGAAGTAGTTCCGGTAAGCCCTAATATATCGATATATGCGGTTAGAGAATAACAATCCTGTGTGTTTTACCGAATAGGTGTAGAGAGAGAAAGTGTGTGTGTGAGAGAGAGAGAGAGAGAGTCGTTATGTGTGTACTGGATAAAAAAAGAAAGAAAATTGGGGGAAAAGTCGAGTAACAGACGCGTGACACGTGGTATGAGATCAAAAGGAGAGCTGAGAGGAGAGAGAGTGCTGCGATTAGTGGACGAGAGAGAAGGAAGACATTCGATCTGTAACTAGCGTCCGATTGGTCCACGTAAGCTCCTTTTTTGGGACCATGCGCTGACATGCGGGGCACGTGAATCCTTTTTTTTTTTTTTTTTGGTTTAATAATTTTCTTTTTTGAAAGGCTACCTTTTACTAACAAAACCAAGCCACCAGGCACACAACAAATTTAATTAATGTTACATCAGAAGCTGAATAAAAGAACAGCGTTGATAGCTGAGGGATATGACACCAAATAGAGATTCTTTGCCACACAATCATTACTACGTAGCAAGAGATCATTAGATGCTCAAGGGATTCTTCAGCTTCCTTGCAAAAGGGACATAAGGCACCCATGTCTTTCCCGATTTAACCGGAAGAAAATCCCAGCATCTAGGAGAGAAGTGAAAACCCAAAACTACATTTCTTCCGTTTGAAACCGCCAACCCCATTTAACAAGTAGACTTCGATTAAAATCCAGCAAGGTTCCTAACCCAAGACCACCCGCATTCATAGGGCCAATCACATTTTGCCATTTGATCCACGCACTGGCGGATCTAGGAGTTTTTTCCAAGGGGTTCACTTTTTTAAATGTTACACTTTCATATGTCGGAACCTTAAAAAGTTCGGGCCGATTCGATAGTTCGGTCGGGTAAGGTTCGGGCCAACTAATAGTTATCTTTTTGTATGCTTCAAACTCTGTATCTTTGATCATGAACAGATATTGTTTTATAATGAATTAATGGTATTATAGTTTGAAGTAATCTGGAGATAGAATGAATTAATGATATAAAATTATGAAGTAATCTGGACATAAATCTACGTTAAAAGATGTTTAAGAGATTGGTAAAGTTTCATTTTACAAGTAATTAAAGCATCCAACATGAAAAAATAATTAAAAAATAGAAAATGGTTATAATAATATTTACTTTCTCTATATATGAATTTGCAGTCGATTGGAAACAAATTAAACAAGATCACCAGATGAGAGGATCATTTTCATAAACAAAAGAAACCAGTTCCCTGCATTTGTTTTTCAGTTAAAAAGGAAAAAGGAAAAGACAAAACAGGAATACATGAATCGAACTCGAGATGTTATGCATGTTAAGCCACACGCTTTACCAGTGGATCACTTCAGAGATTTAACTTATAGGTTCCTCCAAAAATTATTAAGGTTTCTTTGGTATTTCTGATATCCCTTTACATTATATATTACAAATCAAACGGTTCCTAGGAACCCCGCTTTAGATCTGCCCCTGGACCCATGTCATTTTTTACTTTTCCGAAGAACCACCCTAGAAAAAATTCCGCCCCAGTTGTTCTAGTTTGTTGATTACACTTTTAGGAGCCTTGAAGAGTGATAAGTAGTAGGTCGACAAGCTATAAAGGACACAATTAATTAGAGTGAGCCTACCTCCTACCGATAAGGTGGAAGCCTTCCCTTGCGAAAGACGCCTTTCGAAAGCTTCAATAACCGGATTCCAGATGGAATATTTGTTTATATTAGCGCCAACCTTATGCCAAGATATATAAAGGGAAAGGATCCAGCTTGACAACACATAAGAGTAGCCAATATGTCCACCTCATCAGTTTGAATACCTGCACCATATAAACAAGATTTTTGGATGTTAATATTGAGCCCCGAAATAATGGCGAAGCACCTCATGGCTCTCCTGATATGTAAACCATTCATCTCAGACCAATCACCCCCGATTAAAACAACATCGGCAAAGATGAGATGTGGAATTACGAGGCCACCACTTGGAATAGCAATACCATGAATAAACTCGACTTCAGCTTCACCTGTCAAGAAGGACTAGATAGCTTCCATGGTTAGTATAAAAATACACGGGGAAAGGGGATCCCCTTGCCTCACGCCCCTCTCAAAACTGAAGTCACGGGTAGGTAACCCGTTAATAAGAACCGAGGCACGAGATGAGGCAAGGATACCTTTAACCCAAAGGTGCCACCAAGCTAGAAATTTCATTTGTTCAAGGACCGAATCAATGAAGGACCTTGAGATTATGTCGAAGGCTTTATTGAAGTCAACCTTGAATAGCAAAGCCAAAGACTTCCTATGTTTGACCCAAGATAAGATTTTATTTTTATGATCATAGGGTCGTAAAAAATGTTTCAGTTTGAATGGAAAACGGATTGTTCTTCGGATATTACCAAGTGAAAGACCTGCTTAAGTCTATTGGCAAGGACTTTCTATATAACTTTACTTATACATCTAATTAGACTAATAGGTCGGAAATCATTGAGACTCGTTGCCTTGCTTAGTTTGGGGATAAGGGCGATGAAGGATGAGGATCAACCATGATTAATGACCCTTGTATCGTAAAACTGAGTCATAATCTTGTAGAAATCGTCTCCCAATAGGTCCCAAAAGTGCTTAATGAATTTGAAATTAAATCCATTCAGACCCGGGGCCTTGTCGCTACCTCAATCCCAAACCGCGTATTTCACTTCCAAGAAAGTAAACGGATTTGAAAGAAATACTTTATCATATTCCGAAAGAACTTTAAGATGCTTGCATTCAAATGATGGTCGTGCAATGTTTGGCTCACGGAACCAGTCAGAGAAAAAATCCAACTCTTCTTCCTTAATGCGAGTCGCGTTGATGAACCATTCGCTATTAATGTATAGCCCGTTCAATCGATTGCTTCCGATTCGGCTATTTATGCATCCATGAAAATATGGAGCATTTTCGTCTTTCACCGATGCCCAACGGACGCGGGCCTTTTGTCTCAGATCAAATAACTTGGCATCATTAGTTCCAGCAATTAATTTCTTTCCCTCCAAACCCTTTTTCGCTTCATCATCAGAGAGATCCCTTGTTTCGATTAGTGCATCTAACTCTTTAATTATATCCTCTACTTATGTGAGGGTAAGCCTTTCCTTGTCATTCTTCTCTTTGACCATTGGTTAACGACGATCTTAATGGCTCTTATCTTGGATGCTAGAACAATATCGGGTGGCCCGTCAAGTTGAAAATCCAACGGAACCTTCGTAATTAAGCTACCAAGATCTGCATAAGAAAGCCAAGCATTAAAGAATTTGAAAGGAATGTTACCAAAATTCATGTGAGCCGAGATGAGTGTAATCAGGCTATGATCCTAGATATCGGGAGCAAGAGCCCTATATGTAGCCTATGGTCAATACGGCTGAGTATGTTCTCATTAGTAGATTTGTATGTAAACATACGACCACCTAAAATGTATTCAAATAAGTTCGCGTCGTGAATAAAATCGTTGAAATATCCTACTCCTATGGCGTCAAAGTTTGAATTTCTTCTATCCTCTTGGCATCTTACTGAATTAAAATCACCAAGGATTAGCCAATACCCAGCCTTCGCCTGTTTTAATGCACTGATTATATCCCAAAGTGCCCGTTTTGCTGTCAAGGGTTGTGGAGCATACACGTTCATAATATTGATAACATCAATACTTCTTGTCAAAGTACCTGAAATCAGAAGAAAGTTCCGATCCTTTACTATATCAATGCGAGTAAAAACATTAGGGTCCCAAATGCTAGTCAAACCGCCAGATCACCTAGTTAAATGAACCTATTCAATTTCTAGATTCGTTTTTCCCCAGATCACCTAGCCAAACATTAGCAAGCTTTCCATTCAAACTTTCTACTTCTTTTTTGCTTTGTGGGGACTTGGTTTCAAGGACAGCTTTGACTTTGTTAGGGTTGGCTTTTATGCTTTGTTTCCCCACGATGTGACCAAGGAACTTGCCTTCTTCAAAACCAAACGAGCACTTGTCTGGATTACTTGACTGGATTAAGCTTCATGTTGCTCTTTCTCAAGTTTTGGAATGTTCCTTGTATATCATCGAGCATTTGGTATTCCGTTTTGCTCGTGATCACCAAATCATAGACATAAGCTTCCATGTTTTTGCCAATTTGACTGGCAAACGCTTTGTCAACCAGAAAGTAGCACCTGCATTTCTTAAGCCAAAAGGCATTTTTTGATAGCAAAAGATACCTTTATCGGTGTGGAATGTAGTTTTTTCCTTGTCTTCTTCTTTCATTAGAATCTTATAGTAACCTTTGTATGCGTTAAGGAAACACTTAAAAGGGAAACTTGTGAGCGAGTCAACCTTGAGGTCTATTTCTGGTAGTAGGTAGCAATCCTTTGGAAATGCTTTGTTCAAGTCTTTGAAGTCGATACACATTCTCCAAGACTTGTTAGGTTTTCGAACCATTACTGGATTGGCTACCCATGATTGATACTTGACCCCTCGAAGGATTTCGGCTAGAACAAGCTTTTCTACCTCTTGGCATGCTGCGAGGCTTCTCTCTATAGCTTGGCTTCGTTTCTTTTGGATAACGGGTTTAACATCAAGTGGGATTCTTAACTCGTGCTCAGGAATGCTTCAAGGGATGTCTATAATATCCTCCAGACACCATGAAAAGACATCAACGTAGTGTAAGAGCAGATTCTCAAAGTATGTGAAGGTTTCCTTGGAAAGGTTAGTGTTTATCCTTATCCTTTGCTTTGAGTTAATGATCAGCCCTTGTTCATCGTCTTCATCTTTTTTTGAACTTTCCCCTTCAACCATGAAAGTTTCTTGGGTCGGTTGAAGGGTTGCTATCCCTTTTTAAGTGGGAAACTTCACAGTGCCTTGGCCAACTAAAACAGCCATCCCAAATACACTCTACCCTGGCCTTCCAATGATGACACCATAGTTGGAAGGGATGTTGATTACCACAAAGGTGAGTTGTTCAGTTTGTTCCTTTATTCCCAAACATGATTTTGGTGGCTGCACCAGTGTCAACGGTTAGTTGGCCTAAAGGCTTGATAGGTATGTCAGCGATACCTTTGATAGAGGATTCACACTGTTGAAGCTTCGAAAGTTCGTCGTTGCTAAGACGGTTGAAGCATTTCTCAAACATGATTTTAGCGGCTGCACAGGTGTCAATGTAAGCTTTCTGTGGCTTGATGGTTCCTATCTTGGCTTCCATCACCAAAGGATTCGAGAGCAAATCTCCTTCTAGTGGACAGAAACAGACACATTGGCGTTCTAACGTCTCCAAATGACGACGTTTGTGGGAAGCTTTGTTTTCAAAGTCTACCATATTTACTTCCTTCTTTTTCCCTTCAACCATCTTATTATTTACCCCTTTAACCAAGTGGGCTAGTTCTCCGAGATTGACGGCTTTTTCGATCCTCTTTTTGAGCTAGAAGCAATCGTTTTGTATGGTGACATTTTTCTTCGTGAATCTCACAAAACTGGTGTGAGTTTTCGTTTATCTTGCTTTTTGGTAAGGGCCGAGGAGGGCGGAAACTGTGTTTGACTTCTTCAGTGGCCAAGATCTCTTGTGGGGTCTTGGTCAAAGCTGTGAAATTTATTGTTTTTTCTCGGCTTGTAGGGTTCTTTCCTTCAGACCACCTGGAGTCTAAACTCCTAGAGCGTTTTTTATAAGAACCAAAGTTTCCTCTTTTCCTGTTGTGACTGTTGCTTTTCCAGTCAGGAGATCGTTTTCTTTGTTCTTTAATGTCAACAGCTTCCTCTCCTCGAATGTGAGCTTTAGCCCTTTCGAGTGCTTCTTCAAGGGTTTTGGGCAGGCACTTGTTGAAGTCTTTTATGAGATATTTAGAATTGATGGCATTCATGAACCATGCAACCCTCATCTTTTCATCAGCACTTACGTAGGTTAGACCTTCCTTTTTGTATCTTTCGATGAAATCTCTAAGACTTATATCAACACGTTCTTTTATCTGGAAGCTTACCGTGGCATCCTTGACGTACATCCGTTGTTGTGAGAAATTGGCCAGAAAACCTTTGCTGAGATTGTTAAAGGTTCGAATGCTTCATTTAAGGAGGTCATTAAACCATATTCAAGCCAACCCCACAAGGGTTTGCATGAACATAAGACAGCATTAGGGGTTGGACCATTTCTCAATTCTTGCAACCCTATTGAAGATTTGGAGGTGGTCTTCAGGATCATCAATACTGTCATAGGTTCTTATGTGTGATGGCATCTTTATCCGAGTTTAAAACTTTTGGAAGACGACACTAGGGACAGTGTCGGACATATTAGAAAACCAAGCAGTGTGGTATCTGCAAGAAGACTGGTCATCAGTCCCATGAAAGAATGTTGTGTGCTTTAGATGTGGTGAAAAGGGCCACATAAAGACCAACTGCCCTAAACGCAATGCTGAGGGCATTGCTTAGCCTGGGAGGCAAAGAAGACCACCGCTAGAGATTTCCAACTAACTACAAAGGAAGCAGTTAAGGATACAAACGCCATTGCGGGTACGTTTCTCGTAATGATGTATTTGCTAGAGTTCTATTTGATTCCGGATCTGATAAGTCCTTTATTGATCATAAGTTTAGTAAACTACTAAACCTACCCATAAGAACTCTAGATATTGAATATGAAGTACAATTGGCAGACGGTAGCTTAGATACCGCTTCTACTATTCTTGATGGATGCGATATATCCATTAAGAATCATTCCATTCTTATTTCTCTTGTGCCAATGAATTTGGCGGCGTTCGATATAGTTTTAGGCATGGATTGGTTAGCTCATAACCAAGCCTGTATTGCCTGCGATAAGAAATTTATCGAGATTAAATCCCCATCTGATGAAGTACTCACCATTCTTGGAGACCAACATTATGGATTGCCTGAAAAAGTATCTTTGCTTAAGACATCCAAGTGTTTGAAGAAAGGTTGTGTCATCTACATGGCACAAGTAACGAGTGATGAACCAAAGCCAAGGATTGAAGACCTTCCAATCATTTTTGAGTACCTAGATGTGTTCCTGAAGAATTACCCGGTCTAGCCCCGGAGAGACATGTCGAGTTTAAGATCGACATTTACCTGGAGCCGCTCCTATAGCTAGAGCTCCATACCGATTAGCTGAGATGAAAGAACTAAGGGCACAATTAGATGAGCTTTTGGAGAAAGGCTTTATTCAGCCGAGTTCCTCACCTTGGGGAGCTACTATTCTGCTCGTCAAGAAGAAAGACGGTTTAATGCAGATGTGCATTGATTACTGTGAACTGAACAAGATAACGATCAAGAATCGTTATCCATTGCCAAGGATCGACGACTTGTTCGACCAGTTGCAAGGAGCTAGTTATTTCTCCAAGATTGATTTGAGATCAGGATATCATCAACTGAAGGTTAGAAGTGAAGATGTTCCAAAGACTGCTTTCAGGACAAGATATGACCATTATGAATTTCTAGTGATGCCTTTTGGACTCACTAATGCACCTGTAGCATTCATGGATCTCATGAATAGAGTCTGCAAGCCGTATCTAGATAAGTTTGTTATTGTCTTTATAGACGACATACTTATCTATTCTCGTAATCAGAATGATCACAAGAAACATCTTCGATGCATCCTTGAATTGCTAAAGCAAGAGAAGCTTTATGCAAAGTTCTCTAAGTGTGAGTTTTGTCTTAGAGAGTCCCAGTTTCTTGGACATGTCATAAGTGAGTGTGGTATCCAAGTAGATCCCGCCAAGATTGAAGCCATTATGAATTGGGAAGCACCGAAGACTCCGTCTGAGATTCTTAGCTTCTTAGGATTGGCGAGTTATTATAGAAGGTTCACTGAAATTTTTTCTCGTACTGCCACTCCTTTGACTACTTTGACTCGAAGGAATGTCAAGTTTGACTGGGTCCCAAGCAGAAGGAATCTTTTGAGATTCTAAAGCACAAATTAAGCAATGCTCATGTCTTAACCCTACCTAAGGGTATTGAAAACTTCGTTGTTTATTATGATGCCTCGCACATGGCATGGGCTGTGTGCTGATGCAGAGAGGTAAAGTGATTGCTTATGCATCACGACAACTTAAGGTGCACGAAAAGAATTACACCACTCATGACTTGGAGTTGGGTGCCGTTGTATTTGCACTAAAGTTGTGGAGACACTATTTATATGGCACAAAGTGTATTATATACACTGACCATAAAAGTCTCCAGTATCTATTTAATCAAAAAGATTTGAACATGCGACAACTCCTTTGGATAGAGACCTTGAACAATTATGAATGTGAGTGTAACGCTTTGCATTTGTAACTTTCCTTTTTTAGTAAGATTGCTTCGTGTTTCTATTTTTGGAAAGTCCAAACCTTGTAATCATCTTTCTATTTTCAATTCATTATAATCTAAGGCTTTGATTGTAATCAAGATTGATCAATTACATGATTTCTGCAAACTTTATTCATGTTTAAACTTGTGATCATACGTCACTTTATTTCTTCGTAAATCAATTCGTAACAACTCATAAATACTTGTTGAATGTTATAAATCTAAATACCAAGTCAAGCAAGACAATTAGTGGCTTAAAGCAAATTATTCAAGCTTTCTTATCATAAAAACCTTGTCGCATTTGTATTTACAATGTACTTGTTACTAGGTCTTTTGTTTGGCCTTAAAAACAACCCTAACACATAACCTTAGACTACCACATGACCTAGACTTATGTTACAACAATGTACCATGTACGAAAGACCAACATGTATCAAATATATATGACCTCGACTTGGCTTCCCCCCTTTTTGATTCAAATCTCCTAACTAACGTCATTAATGGTAACCTTAATCCTAACCCTAAACCCTTCACTATATAACCAAGTGTTCCCCCACCCATTTCTCACTTTTGCAAGCCTCCAAACACCTCAAACAAACCTCCAAACTTCATAATTTCTCTGCTGAAACACCGCAGGTTGCAAGTGAGTTTCAACTCACTTCTCTTCTTCTAACCTTGTTTTTCCTTCTAACACTCTTGGATAACCTCTACGAAGGTTCTCACAAGTTTGCTTGGGCAAACTAAGGTGAAACCCCACCATTTTGAGGTCCAAAAGTGTGCAAACTTTCTGCCCAAATTTTTATCTTTCAAACTTCAAGTCTTTCAATGTTTTCATCTTGTTTTCTTCCTCAACATTGTTTGCTAATCCTTATAGATGTTACCATAGGTTTTCCATGGAAAACCAAGGTGGAATCACACTATTTTTGGGGCCAAACTTTCGGTTTTGGAAGTTAACTTATAAAACTTTTTCGAACTTGTTTTTAGCATAACAACTCTATACCACTTATGCCTCTAACCAAGCTTATGGTTAGTGTGTTAAGCTAGACTTATTCACACACAATCAAGAGGCATAACATGCCTCTAAACTTGTGGTTTTATTAGGGTTTCAAACCCACAAGTGTTGATTCTTCCAAGCTTACGAGCTTGTGTTGGTGTAGGTGTGATTACATGAAGGCTTTCGCCATTCAACTTTTCAATTCACCCCTCACTTGATTATTTCTATAATTCTTGACCATCCGGATTGTCCTTGTGACAATCTTGTGTATTTGTGAATCTTACGAAAGAGGTTTAGGACGGTTATCCTCCTACCTCCATGCATGACTTATATGACTTACATGATATCTATGAAATACATGAACTCAATGATAAATTAGTAATATTATATGTTAAATATATATGTAAATACTTAATATAACCAAACATTTGACAATGACCATATGGTTACTTATCTTAAAAGTAGGTTATTTTATCTTAGACCTAACCATCATTGCGATTCTATTGGGCATGACCCATAAAAACACAAACACCCTTCGGGGCTTATAGTGTCAAAAACGAGCGTTAACGTCTAGATAAATACTTTTGTTTATACATACTTTTTGCATACTTTAATTCCTAAACTTATCAAACTCCACCGTTAAACTTATACTTACACATCTACGTTTCCTTGTGTAGGATAACTTGGTGTTCATCCCCCTAAATCAATCTAACGCTTTCATGGAATTTACTTTGCAAAAACCGTGAGTACACTCGAACCCTTTTTATGCTTTACACTACGCTAAATGTTAACTTGGGTGCAGTATGTTAACTTATCAAACTACACTAAATCACACTTTTATTCTATGAAATCACACAAACAATCCATCAAACATGCTTTAGTTATGTGCTACTTGACTTGTTACTTGGTCTATTCTTATGTGATCTAAATGTCATTAACTTCGATCAAGCCTCCCTTAACATGTATAGCGCTATAGGAGTAACGCACCGCCCGTATGTCATACCCTGACCCGCAGCGGAAATAGTCGGGACATGATTGGGTTTTCATCAAAGCTTATGACATTTACTATTATAAAAGTTTCATATTTATTATATCAAATTAAAAGAAATAATCCAATCAACACACAAACCAGACAATCACCAAATGTTCTAAACATGACATTCAAGTAATGATTTATTCTTCTTGTAAGGCCCAATCCTATGTGTTTTTTGCTTCAACCTGATCACCTGTATCATGTGTAAAAATAGAGTTTTGGGCCAACAAAAGTTGGCAAGTGAATCTCATTTAAACATTTGAAAGAATTAGTTATATTGATCATTTTAATAAAAGTGTGAATGAACCAAATGTGAGCATACGTATATGTAAATCTAACCACAAACCACATAACATCAAACAATGTACACATGAGCATGATAAATGATGAACTGTGAGATCAAGGCTCAATCAAACGGAGCCGATCTAATGAGGCACGCGATGCTCAACTCGTATCCAACGAGGAACTGATAGGCCTTGTGTGAATGATTGCACTGAAATGAGAAAATGTAACCACATATAACAACAACAAATATTACATACACGTTAGATCATATAATGGTAGTAGCACAAGTGTTTAAATAAACAAAACATATAACGACACATGATACACCCCTAAACATAAATAAAAAGGGGAATTCGTAAGGATTCACTCACAGTGGATGCATTTCTTAGGATTAATGACGATTGCGCATGATTTAGGATTCAACCGACAAGGAAAAACTAACCTAAATAATCACATAATAATTTGATAAACATATAACTTCTCTTTAAAATTAATATTTCTAATTAATGCTTTTTATTAGATTTTTAGGTTTATTTTTGTTGTATTTGTTACAATTTTTAAACTAGAAATACCTTATATTTAAGTATTTTAAGGGATTTTTAAATAAAAAATAAAGAAAATAGTAAGAAAAAAACCGGTTTTGACCGGTTGGATCGCGTATGATTTTGGCATCGTGTGAGGTTCGAACTCGTGACCGCCCGTATACGTGCACGCAGCTCTACCAACTGAGCTACGTGTCTAACTCGAAATAATCTCCATTTTAATTACATATATATACAAACTAGGATTAATTATATTTTGTTGTTATTAAAAAGGTTTTTGTAATGATCAAACCGGTGACAGCAGGCTGGATCGAACTCGCGTCTCCCTGTTCGTGTGAACACAGCCCAACCAGTTGGGCTGTGTGTCTAACCCGTTTAACCATTGAATTATATTTATTATATATACTAATTGAAGGGTGATCTGAATAGCTTTTAAAAAATGGTTTTTATTTCTGGAAGTCAGAGACATGTGCGATTCGAACCTGGGACGTGTGTTTTGTAATTGCACACAGTCCACCGCTGGACTGTGTGTCTAACCCGGTTAAACTGTTGGTTTTAATTATACTTAAACACATTATAAACTTCATCTTCTTCACCATAAAAACCCATAAATTATACCCGATTGTTAAATTCTACAACTGTTTTGTATTTGCTGATTAATTACCCCAGTTATCAATAACACATAAAAAGGTTTAAAGAGATGGTTGTACCAAAATGAAAATGGCTCGACTTCTCCGGTGATACTTCCGACAACAACACAAGATTCTGGGGAAGTAGAATTTGAAGTCAGAGAGATTTTAGAGAGGTTTGTGAGAATGAGCGAGTTTAACAGAAGATTGTGAATCGCTATTTATAGGGAAGAAGTAGTTTTAAGTTGATTTCCGTTTTTGACCGTTTCGGTTAAGAAATTGATGATCTTAATGATTTTATAATTGATTTGCATCATAATTGAGCCTTAATGTGCGATTTGAAACAGTTTTGCAGCTTAAATTTCTAGATTGAAACGGTGATTTGATGAAATTCTTGGAGTTACAGATGTGGTCTGGGCGGGTAGTTTGAACTGGTATAGCGCGCTATTCTTAATATAAGATTTATTTGATTTTGAAATGAATTAGATGTGTGTGTGTAATGGAGTGGTGTAAGCTGTGTGTGCGCTTGATGGGGACCTGGGTTCGAACCCGGTTGCCCCCTTTTTTATTTATTTTTACTCTTTATTTGTTAATATTATTTTTTTCTTTTTATTTATTTATTATTTTAACTATATAATTAATTTATTTATTTACCATAAAATTTTATTAACACAAATTGTAAGATGAATAAATGCGTAAAGAAACATTTAATAAATACTTGAATTTTAAACGGAGCGTGTTTTTTTAAACTCATTTTACAACGAATGTTACAGTATACCCTACTTTTAGAAATTTCGTCCCGAAATTTAGGTAGTAATTATAACTGGAAAGAGATGCGGGTATATATTTTTTTACGCATTGAGTCTTCACGTTCCCAAGTAAACTCAGGTCCTTGTTTTGACTCCCAATGTACTCTGACTATCGAAAAGATTTCGTATTATACATTTCTTACTGAAGTCCATGATTTCTATAGGTTGTCCTACGAGATGCGTCGATTCAGATATATGAGTATCCTTTAACAGAAAAAGGGAGTGTGAGGTTTGGATTTGACGTTAAAGGTTTACACAACCAGGTGAAGTTTTGGATTTTGATTGAGGCGGTTACGTTCCTAGTAAGGGTTGAATACCCTGCTACAGGAATCGCTTTTTGATGCCTAAGGTATAAAAGTGAGAAGCATTGATAAACAGAGTTGATTGACTGGATATGATCTCCTGTATAAGAGTTTTGAGAAAAATCGAAGCGTCGAAAAGATAAAGTTATATCAAAAAAACGAAATCTCCAACCATGACATTATCCAAGTTAAAATTTACACTACCACGGAACTTCTCATAACCGCCTAACAATGCTTTTGATCATTTGACAAGAATACTTATATATAGGAAGTACCCGCGGCGTATCGATCATATTCTTGTCAAATTTTCATTGGCTTTATCAGTAAGTCATGATTAATGCTATGTGACTCGTCCTAAAATCTACAAAACATAAACAAAACACAACAGCCAATGCTTGAGTCCCAAATCTGAGGGATATAAGAATGACGATGGTACCTCTCTAGTGTGTTATGATGAAGTGATCAGTCTATGAAAAGTGAGACACGACACAACTTCTTTATGTGATGAGACGAGGTTCGTCATGATGTACGATGGCATAAATTTTAAATCGATGAATGAAATGAAACAACGTAATATAAATTACGTTATTGGCATTAAAATTTTGATACATTAATTCCCAAATTGAAACATTGATCTCTTGAATAGTCTAAACAAGGAATGAAATTTATAGAAAACATTAAGAATAAACGGTTGAAGCGGAGCCTTGTTTCTTTGTGAAGAAAGACTAGTTGGGTTGCTCGTTTGCACCATTGTTGACCTCAATTGGATTCACGTTGATGTTGTAGGCTCTTCCTCTTGCTGGTGGAGGTGCTGGGTTTGCCTGATTCGCTTGGTTAACTGGGTTTGCTTGTGCTTGAGCGTTAATGATATTCACTAACCTAGGGCATGTGTTTCTAAAGTGGGTAGGGTCACCATAATTAAAGCAGGCTCGAATATATGGAACCATGGGATATTGAGGTTGTTGATAGGGTTGAATCATATTTTGGGCAGGGGTTGGGGCTTGATTTTGTGGAGTACGAAAAGTTTTACTCAGATGACCATAACGCCCATAATTAGCACACAGTCGGTAGGGAATGGTAGGTTGATGGTGATAATAGCAGGTGTTGCATTGAAGGTGAGGATCAATGTAAGGTTTCTTATTTGGGTATGTTGAGTTGGGTGCTACTTGAGTGATTGGGATAGCTTGGAGGGGTATGGCTTGTGGAGCTGGTTGACTGGTTTGAGTGACCGCGAAATTTTTCCCGTCTCGGTTTCTCTTGGTAGTGAATTGAGAAGAGGATTCAGTTTGGGTTGGGTTTGAGGTTTCGGTTGGTTTTTTATCTTTCTTCTTCTCATCCTTGAAGTCCCCATTTCTGATATGATTTTCGGTGAGTTCAGTAGCTAGCTCCATTGCTGCTTCCAAGGTTGCAGGCACGATACTCATCACGGGATCCTGAATCTTTGAAGGAAGACCCTGAATATAATGCTCGATCAGACGGTAGAGAGGAGTGAACACATTTGGAACCATTTGATTCAACTCGAGGAACCCCTTGTTGTAGGTTATGTGATCTCCCTCTTTTTGCTTCAAGAAATAAAACTCATCCTCTAGCTTTTTAATTTCGCTTCTTGGGCAGAAGCGTCTTGTCATAAGTTCTCG
Organism: Scalesia atractyloides; assembly: GCA_947069175.1. Lineage (NCBI taxonomy): Eukaryota > Viridiplantae > Streptophyta > Magnoliopsida > Asterales > Asteraceae > Scalesia > Scalesia atractyloides. Next base: position 36,472,723 of record CAMTDV010000011.1, read on the forward strand.
AAGTTCTTCCCAGGTTAGGGCTACTGCGGCTTCGGCGCCTCTTCTGCCCTTTTCGGCATTCCACCAAGTGAGTGCTACCCTAAAAAGACGACCAGTAGCATAACGGACTTTACGGTCGTTGGGACAGTCGCTGTGATATCCCGGGTTTTCGGATAACTTACACGTGACACTTGTCGAATAATATATGTGCTGAGTATTAAACGTGCATGAATTAAATACGTGTTGTGTGTTGTGTGAATTTTTAGTTATAGAGTAAGTATGATAGATATGTACACGAACTGAATCGAACCGCGACACGAATCAGCGTTGATTTATTGTGACTCTAGGAGTTAACAAAGTTTAAACTTTGAACTCAAGTTTTCGGCCAAAAGAAAACAAGGATCAAACCTAGACCTAAAGTTCTAACTACTCGGCCGAGAACAACCTAAACCGGAAACCAATGCATGCCAAACCTAGAACCATTCGGCCAAAACCCAAACCAAACCAACTCACCCTAATCTTTGGCCGCGAGATCAAGCCCAAACCCAAACCAAACCAACCCAAGTCCCTCGGCCACGAATACTTATCTAGAACCGAAAACCTTATCATTTTGCGCCTATAAATACAAACCATGCATGTGTCATTGACAAAAACACAAACCCTAAAGAAAAACAGCCGTCGGCAGCTTGTTCTCGCCTATTGTGATCGCAATCAGCTGCCTTTCTTGTTCGTTTATTCCTCTCGGTCGCAGCAGCAGCAACAGTCTCCATCTTCACCGGCATTCAATCGCGAGATCAGTCTTTGTTCACCTCTAGTCGATCAAACAGCCCACTTTATCAACAAGCCCTTCTCGGTCACGATTTACCTTCAAGCCAAATCCATTCACATCCAAGTTTCGGCCACTTACCTTGTCACTTAAGGTTAGGATCCATCTTTTGTTGCTAGATCATGTTCAGTTATACGTGTCTTGAGTGTGTTGTTTTCGGATTGCATAATAGAATGAGATAGATGATTGTATTGTTTCGGATATACATATACATGCTTGAAAGAATTGATATAAATGTTTCGGATATATGTATGCTTGAATGTTTAGTTGTCTCGGATATATGTATGCTTGAATGGTTAGTTGTTTTGGATATATGTGTCTTGATTGTTGCTGTTCTCAGATTGCATGATGGTATAGTTCGGATTATAAGTGCTGTAAATAATCGGCTGTTTTGATGCTTGTTCATATGCAGAATTGTTTTCGGAAATCACAAGTTACAAGTATGTTTTGTTTGTAAAAGCTAGAAATAAGAACTAGGGTTTGCATGGATGAAATATTAGTATTAATCTAGGATTAAAAATCAGTTCTTGATCGCCTAGATTAATCACATGAACGGGATTACACGAATTAATGGTAACAATAATGCTGAAACAGGATGCTGAGTCATAGTTACAGCCGACTTCATCTGGCTGTAACTTGGTCGTTAGTTGTCGAAAAACGGATTTTCTGATGTCTGAACGTAGAGATTTGAATAAGGAATCTAATGGCGCTGGATTCATAATTTTCTGAAGTCGTTTGATATTTTTAAAGGCCCAAACAAGTTCAGTAGCTAAAGCTGTGAAAATCCTGAAATTTTGCTAGTTGTTTGTCAAGCTAGATTTTAAAATCAGTAGAGAGTTGAGTCATGATTTTTGTACAGCAACTAGGTATAGAAATTTCCGGGCAACTCCAACTGGAATTTTGTTAATCGGACGATCAGTGATTTTTAAATAAATTCTTCCGTGGACTGCAGTCAGAAAGCGTAAATCTGACTGCAGCTTAGTGAATTAATATTTATGGTTAATTGGTAAAGATTTAGGATTTGGAAAAATTATATAAATTTCTATGGTATAAATGTCACCTACTGTAAAAATATGGGAATTTTTGGAATGTTAGAACTATTTTATAAAAATCCTAGAAAACAGCTGAATAATTGAGTGTTAAGCAGAAAGTTGATAACTTGTGATTTTATGCATTAAAGTGTTGCATGGTTTGGAATATGTTCATGATAAGTTGTTTGATTACTATGATCACATGAGAATACTTGCATGCATGTTTGAGTGTTAGATATGTTGTTTGTGTGTATCACTTTGTGAGTAAATTGCGTGTGGAAATTGTATTGGTGTGATTTCACACTGACGTGTAATTAATTGGTTTGTTAGGACGCAACTAGCGGTCCCATCTCTTATAACATCTTTGCTACACTAACCGAGCAAATAAAGGTGAGTTCACGGCCCCTAACTTTATCCGGTTTTTAAACAACAGGGGGAGAAACATGTATACACTCTCAAACTCAAACTCTTTACGTTATACGAATTTAACGTCACATAACTATACGGTAACTAAGTTAATGTTAATGTAATGTTATGGGCACTAAGCAGCTTTATCACTTAAGTCCTCGACAATCTCCTCGGATCGTTAGTATTTGGGTTAAATAGCGGGGGAATTATAAGTAGTACTACTGGGTCTGACGAGCCCCATCCGAGCTAGTCGCGCTAGCCGACCGGTATGGTCAACGGGTGTAATGATTGGCCTAACATCGCCATGGTCATGTGATAGGCCTGGCAAAACGGAGGCACAACTGTCAGCTTCGATCGCGAACACTTAGTGACATGACTTTAGGCTAGCTACCTATATATATTAACATTGAACTTAATCACGGATCAACTTAATATTCCGGGTTTGGAATATTGGAAACATCAACTTATTATCCCGGGTTGGGGATAATGGAAATAACAACTTAATATTCCGGGATGGGAATATTGGAAGCAACAACTTATTATTCCGGGATTGGAATAATGGAACTGATACGTTATCCCGGGTTGGGGATAACGGAGTAATCAAACTATAACCGAACAAACGAATTTATGAAAACCTGTGAACTCACTCATCTTTAATGTTGACACTTGTTTCTTTACATGTTTCTCAGGACGCTAGGAGCTCTAGGTGCACGCACATGCATTGAACAAGACATCTATATCGAGTCTTATTTATTAATATTGTTTTGGGATTTTTCATTTGTTTTGGCGTTTGTGTTGGCGCCCGCATCACTACTTATTTATGCTTCCGCTCAAACTTTAAAACTAATGCTCTGCTAAATATTGGTAATTGATATAAAATCTACAATGAACGATTTTTGAAAAACGTATTATCAAATCATGTAGAGTCGTTCGATGTACTAGTGTTTCAGATTCTGGTTTGTTCACACGCCTCGCGGTAAAACTCCGCAAGTGGAATTTGAGGGTGTGACAGATTGGTATCAGAGCCACTAGCTATAGAGAGCCAGGTTTGCATTAGAAGTAGACCTAACTATAGCTGATATCACGACACTAGACTTAGTTTGGCACCGAATTATTATATCTTGTTATGCAATATACCACAATTGTGTTTGGTAGATTATGCCTTCATAATAAGAAATGAAAGCAACTCATAACTAACTACACGACCAAACAGGCAATGTCATCATCCTCATCGTCATCATCGTCCGACAGACTTACGCCACCAAGGGCACCAGGAAAGGCACCAATGGTGGAACCCATACCACCTTATGGCGTGGAGACACGCTCAGCGGCGAGGAAAAGGCTTGCTCTGGGGGAGGAGTCATCGTTACGTCCAACTATTGCTGTACCGGTTGAACCGGTTAATCCTGTAGAGATAGGAATTGACATGCTTAGAATCCTGGTACATACACAACAAAAACAGTTAGAAAGAATGCAGGAAACCATCCTAGCACAAGGATGGATGATCCGACACCTTACCGGAAAGACCGACTCGCTCGAGGAAGAGCATCGTACGAGCAAGATAGCTCGTAACACCATAGCCAGAGATCTGCGTGCTGAGCAGATAAGAGCCGACTGGCTGGAGGACAGAGTCCTGGAAAATAGTTGGAACATTCAGGAACTGCAAAATCAAGCACTTGAACCAGCACCTGCCCCTCCAGTGCCGGTAGAGGAGGATCCAGAAGAGGATTCAGAGGAGGATCCTGAAGAGGATCCGGAGGAGGACCCAGCTGAAGAAGCTGGAAATGCCGCACAGGATGACGGCAATGACAGTGATTTGGGGAATGGAGACGTAGACGACTGACACGTCACGTTTATATTATTTGTTTTCCTTCAGTTTATTATTTTCCCACTTGTATTTAAACCTGAGACCTTATAGTGAATTCGTATGTTTGATTTGCACTTTTGTAAGACGTTGAAATTTCAGTTAATCAAGTATTTCTTTTGATTATTTAACATATTGAGTTGACATAACTTACTAATTATTAAAGTACGAAGTAGGATAGCTATATTGGATATATAGACTTATCGGGTGTGTTTGTGTTGTGTTTCGAAGATCTAAATGGCGACTGGAAGACGTGGAAACCTTAACTTGACGCCCGAAGAGCTAGCTGCCATGATTCAGGAGCATGTGAACGCAGCTTTAGCGGGTGCTCAGAACCAGCCGGCAGGTAACCATTATTAAATTTTCGCGTGAAAATCTAATAGTGAGGCTAGTAAAATTCCTTGCTGACTTCCTGTTCTCTGTCAGCAGGAGGGGGCTTTAACCCCTATAAGATGTTCCTTGACGCAAAGCCTAGCAAATTCTCGGGGCGGAAGGACCCATTGGACTGGTCCGCTGGATCGAAAAGTCGGAATCCGTTTTTCGAAATGTGCAACTGCCTAGAGGCAAACAAGGTCAAATACGCAGCCTCAACACTGGAAGATGGGCACTGACATGGTGGAATGCCCAAGTTCAAACACGTGGGCTTATAGCTGCGAATGCAATGGCATGGACCTTCAAGGCCCTGATTAAAGAGGAGTACTGTCCACGGACAGAGTGCAACACTTGAGCAAGCTCTATGGAACCACAAGATGGTGGGATCGGAAATTGAACCCTTTACACTGCAAAACACCATGACTTGGTATTTCTGTGTCCTGAATTGGCCAACACGGTGGAGAAAAGACTCGAGTTCTATCTCGGGGTCTGGTTCCGGAAATTCAGGGTATGGTGATGTCTAGTAACCCTGTAACTGAACATCAAGCAATCCGATTGGCTCACAAACTCACCGATAAAGCGGTGGAACAGAAGAAACTGCCAGCACGGGGTACCACTGAAGTCGCCCCAGATAACAAAAGAAAATTGAAGACTCCACTGTTCGATAGTCTTCGTCATCACATCCGCAGCAAGGGAACCAGAAACGGTTCAATCATTACCATAGCCACCGGGGTCATCAAAATCATCCTGCCAACAACAACAACAACAATAACAACAACCAGAATGCAGGCGGCCATGTAGGTCGAAAGCCGCAGTGCAATCGCTGCAATCTTCACCATAACGGCCCTTGTGCCGAAATCGTTGCCAACGATGTGGCAAGATAGGACATGCGGCAAAGGATTGTCGTGGGGAAATCATGTCCCGACAAAATCAGAATCAGCCTCAGGGTCAGCAGCAGGGTATAAACCGGGGATGCTATCATGTGGTAGCACTGCTCATTTCAGAAGAGACTGCCCACAGTTGCGCAACCACAACAACAATGGTGGAAACAACCACAACCACAACAACCACAACAATAACAACAACAACAATAATGGGAACGGTGGCACAGGAGGTGCCAAGGGTCGCGCATTTACATTGGGCCGCGGAGAGGCCAGAAACGACACGAACGTGGTCACCGGTAAGTTTCCCCTTAATGAACATTTTGCTTCTGTGCTTTTTGATACGGGTGCGGATAGGAGCTTTTATATCTGAGTCTTTTAGGAAGAACCTAAATCTCACGCTTAAACCATTAGAGACCCCTTATGTGATAGAATTAGCCAATGGTAAATCGGTAGATATGACCCAAATCGTATCCGGCTGTCAACTCAAACTCGCGGGCCACACTTTTACCATTGATCTGATGACAACTACCCTGGGTAGTTTTGACGTGGTAGTCGGAATGGACTGGCTATCCGACGTCCGGGCTGAAGTTCTCTGCTTCGAAAAGTCTATCCGTATTCCACTCTCGAACGACGAAATCCTGACAGTACAGGGCGATAAGGCAAGCGCCGTCACCAACATCATCTCATACATGCAAGCGCAGAAGTATCTTCGGAAAAAGAATTCCTTCGCTTTACTCGCACTAATTACCGAACAGCCTAAGGACGAGAAACGTATAGAAGACATCCCTGTCGTCCGTGATTTTTCCGATGTATTCCCAGAAGAACTACCTGGCCTTCCACCACATCGACATTGGAATTTGAAATCGAATTGGCAAGCAATGCAACTCCTATCGCCAAGGCTCCATACCGCCTAGCTCCAGCCGAGCTGCAGGAGCTGTCTACCCAACTTCAAGAGCTGCTAGAAAAAGGATTTATCCGACCAAGCGTTTCGCCATGGGGAGCTCCAGTCCTGTTTGTCAAGAAGAAGGACGGGACTTTCCGCATGTGCATTGACTATAGGGAACTCAACAAGGTTACAGTCAAGAACCGATACCCGTTACCTCGCATCGACGATCTATTCGACCAACTGCAAGGGTCAAGTTACTACTCAAGATTGATTTACGGTCCGGTTATCATCAGCTACGCGTCAGGGAGAGGATATCGCCAAGACGGCATTTCGCACTCGGTATGGCCATTACGAGTTTTGGTCATGCCATTCGGTCTCACTAACGCACCTGCGGTGTTCATGGACCTCATGAACCGCGTGTGTAAACCATACCTCGACAAATTTGTCATTGTGTTCATCGATGACATACTCATCTACTCCAAAAGTGAAGAAGAACATGCGGAACATCTACGATTACTGCTAGGCTACTTCAACAGAAAAAGTTATATGCCAAGCTTCGAAGTGTGATTTCTGGATTCGGGAAGTTCAGTTTCTCGGGCACGTCGTGAATGAGAAGGGTATCACGTAGACCCTGCCAAGATTGAAGCCATTAAAAACTGGGAAGCACCTAAGACACCGACGGAGATCGCCAATTCTTAGGATTGGCTGGTTACTACAGACGCTTCATCGAGGGGTTTTCAAAGATTGCACAACCGCTCACTACCCTTACCCAGAAAGGCATCAAGTATGCTTGGGGTGAAAAACAAGAAGCAGCATTTCAATTACTGAAGCAGAAACTTTGCAGTGCACCCATTCTGTCCTTGCCGGAAGGGACAGATGACTTCGTAGTGTATTGTGATGCTTCCATTCAGGGATTGGGATGCGTACTCATGCAACGCGATAAGGTCATCGCGTATGCGTTGCGACAGCTGAAGGTTCACGAGAAAAACTACACGACGCATGATCTGGAATTGGGAGCAGTAGTGTTTGCACTTAAGATTTGGAGACACTACCTCTATGGAACAAAGTGCACAATCTTTACTGACCACAAAAGCCTCCAACACATCTTTGATCAGAAGAGTTGAACATGCGACAGCGTCGCTGGGTCGAACTCTTGAACGATTATGAGTGTGCCATTCGGTATCACCCGGGTAAAGCTAACGTGGTAGCTGATGCCCTCAGTAGGAAGGAACACTTGAAACCTCGTCGTGTACGAGCACTACAACTCACTATTCATTCGGGGCTACCCGATCAAATACGCGACGCCCAGTTAGAAGCAGTTAAGGAGGAAAACATCAAAGCCGAATCAGTGGGAAAAATGGAACGCGATTGGGAAGTAAAGCCCAATGGAGCCCGGTATTTTATGAATCGCATATGGGTACCTCTCTACGGAAACCTTAGAGAGCTAGTCATGGACGAAGCTCACAAATCTCGATACTCTGTCCATCCGGGTTCGGATAAGATGTATCAAGACCTTAAAGCTTGCGTATTGGTGGCCCAACATGAAAGCCGATATAGCCACCTACGTGAGTAAATGTTTGACTTGTGCAAAAGTCAAGGTGGAGTATCAAAAGCCATCGGGGCTACTCCAACAACCTGAGATCCCAGTATGGAAGTGGGATCAGATCTCAATGGATTTCATCACTAAACTCCCGCGAACCTTGGGTGGTTGCGATACCATCTGGGTGATTGTGGATCGTTTAACTAAGTCCGCACACTTCCTAGCTACCAAAGAAACAGATAAGATGGAGAAGTTACTCGCATCTACATTAAGGAAGTAGTTTCTCGGCACGGAGTGCCAACGTCCATCATCTCAGACAGAGATGCTCGCTTCACGTCAAACTTCTGGCAGTCACTCAGAAAGCGTTGGGAACACGCTTGATATGAGCACAGCTTATCACCCTCAGACTGATGGTCAAAGTGAAAGGACCATACAGACCTTGGAAGACATGCTTAGGGCATGCGTGGTGGACTTCGGAAATAATTGGGAAATTCACCTGCCTCTAGTAGAATTCTCATATAACAACAGCTATCATACGAGTATTTCGGCAGCACCGTTTGAGGCATTATACGGTCGTAAATGTAGATCACCGGTCTGCTGGGCAGAAGTCGGTGACAGTCAACTCACAGGCCCTGAGTTAATACTTGAGGCCACTGAAAAGATTGTACAAATCAGAAACCGCATGGCGGCGGCACGAGATCGACAGAAAAGCTACGCTGATCAACGACGCAAACCGCTCGAATTTCAAGTAGGCGATCGCGTCCTACTAAAGGTGTCACCCTGGAAGGGCGTAATCCGCTTTGGAAACGAGGCAAACTTAACCCACGGTACGTAGGCCCGTTTGAAATCTTGAAACGATTGGACCCGTGCATACCAATTAGACCTTCCTGCCGAACTCAGTGGAGTTCACAACGTATTTCACGTGTCAAATCTGAAGAAGTGTCCTATCAGATGAAACTTTAGTTATTCCATTGGATGAGATCCAAGTGGATGAACAACTACACTTCGTGGAAAAGCCTATTGAGATCATGGATCGTGAGTTCAAGACTCGAAGGCACAGCAAGATTCCAATCGTTAAAGTTTGTTGGGACTCTAAGCGTGGACCGGAGTTCACATGGGAAAGAGAGGACCAAATGAAAAGCAAAACCCACACCTCTTCGCAACTGAGCAGCAAACTAACGATACCACTAACTAAATTTTCGGGACGAAAATTCTTTCAACATGGGGATGATGTGACAACCTGGAAATTTCTCATACTTTGTGTACTATTATTGACTAATCTTGTGCATGCACTTGAATCTTGTGTATGACACCTGGGAACTTCTTGTAAGGTTGCGTACCATTATAAACGAACTAACTCTTTGTGCGTGGCACTCTAAACATGTACGCTACATGCTAAACCGCGTTTACTCAATTTTCGGGACGAAAATTCTTTCAACATAGGGGATAATGTGATATCCCGGGTTTTCGGATAACTTACACGTGACACTTGTCGAATAATATATGTGCTAAGTATTAAACGTGCATGAATTAAATACGTGTTGTGTGTTGTGTGAATTTTTAGTTATAGAGTAAGTATGATAGATATGTACACGAACTGAATCGAACCGCGACACGAATCAGCTTGATTTATTGTGACTCTAGGAATTAACAAAGTTTAAACTTTGAACTCAAGTTTTCGGCCAAAAGAAAACAAGGATCAAACTAGACCTAAAGTTCTAACTACTCGGCCGAGAACAACCTAAACCGGAAAACCATTGCATGCCAAACCTAGAACCATTCGGCCAAAACCCAAACCAAACCAACTCACCCTAATCTTTGGCCGCGAGATCAAGCCCAAACCCAAACCAAACCAACCCAAGTCCCTCGGCCACGAATACTTATCTAGAACCGAAACCTTATCATTTTGCGCCTATAAATACAAACCATGCATGTGTCATCGACAAAAAAAAAACCCTAAAGAAAAAACAGCGTCGGCAGCTTGTTCTCGCCTATTGTGATCGCAATCAGCTGCCTTTCTTGTTCGTTTATTCCTCTCGGTCGCAGCAGCAGCAACAGTCTCCATCTTCACCGCATTCAATCGCGAGATCAGTCTTTGTTCACCTCTAGTCGATCAAACAGCCCACTTTATCAACAAGCCCTTCTCGGTCGCGATTTACTTCAAGCCAAATCCATTCACATCCAAGTTTCGGCCGCTTACCTTGTCACTTAAGGTTAGGATCATCTTTTGTTGCTAGATCATGTTCGGTTATACGTTCTTGAGTGTGTGTTTTTGGATTTGCATAAATAGAATGAGATAGATGATTGTATTGTTTCGGATATACATATACATGCTTGAAAGAATTGATATAAATGTTCGGATATATGTATGCTTGAATGTTTAGTTGTCTCGGATATATGTATGCTTGAATGGTTAGTTGTTTTGGATATATGTGTCTTGATGTTGCTGTTCTCAGATTGCATGATGGTATAGTTTCGGATTATAAGTGCTGTAGATAATCGGCTGTTTTGGTGCTTGTTCATATGCAGAATTGTTTGTCGGAAATCACAAGTTACAAGTGTGTTTTGGTTTGTAATAACTAGAAGTAAGAACTAGGGTTTGCATGGATAGGTTATTAGTATTAGTCTATGATTAAAAATCAGTTCTTGATCGCCTAGATTAATCCATGAACGGGATTACACGAATTAATGGTAACAATAATGCTGAAACAGGATGCTGAGTAATAGTTACAGCCGACTTCATCTGGCTGTAACTTGGTCGTTAGTTGTCGAAAAACGGATTTTCTGATGTCTGAACGTAGAGATTTGAATAAGGAATCTAATGGCCTGGATTCATAATTTTCTGAAATCGTTTGATATTTTTAAAGGGCCAAACAAGTTCAGTAGCTAAAGCTGTTAAAATTTCTGGAAAATTTTTTTGTTGTTTATCAAGTGGATTTTAAAATCAGTAGGAGAGTTGAGTCATGATTTTTGTACAGCAACTAGGTATGGAAATTTCCGGGCAACTCCAACTGGAATTTTGTTAATTGGTCGATCGATGATTTTTAAATAAATTCTTTCGTGGGCTGCAGTCAGAAAGAGATAAATCAGACTGCAGCTAGTGAATTAATATTTATGGTTAATTGGTAAAGATTTAGGATTGGAAAAATTATATAAATTTCTATGGTATAAATGTCACCTACTGTAAAAATATGGGAATTTTTGGAATGTTAGAACTATTTTATAAAAATCCTAGAAAACAGCTGAATAATTGAGTGTTAAGCAGAAAGTTGATAACTTGTGATTTTATGCATTAAAGTGTTGCATGGATTTGGAATATGTTCATGATAAGTTGTTTGATTACTATGATCACATGAGAATACTTGCATGCATGTTTGAGTGTTAGATATGTTGTTTGTGTGTATCACTTTGTGAGTAAATTGCGTGTGGAATTGTATTGGTGTGATTTACACACTGACGTGGAATTAATTGGTTGTTAGGACGCAACTAGCGGTCCCATCTCTTATAACATCTTTGCCACACTAACCGAGCAAATAAAGGTGAGTTCACGGCCCCTAACTTTATCCGGTTTTTAAACAACAGGGGGAGAAACATGTATACACTCTCAAACTCAACTCTTTACGTTATAGAATTTAACGTCACATAACTATACGGTAACTAAGTTAATGTTATGTAATGTTATGGCACTAAGCAGCTTTATCACTTAAGTCCTCGACAATCTCCTCGGATCGTTAGTATTTGGGTTAAATAGCGGGGGAATTATAAGTAGTACTACTGGGTCTGACAAGCCCCATCCGAGCTAGTCGCGCTAGCCGACCGGTATGGTCAACGGGTTATATTGGCCTAACACCGCCATGGTCATGTGATAGGCCTGGCAAAACGGAGGCACAACAGTCAGCTTCGATCGCGAACCTTAGTGACATGACTTTAGGCTAGCTACCTATATATTAACATTGAACTTAATACGGAATCAACTTAATATTCCGGGTTTGGAATATTGGAAACATCAACTTATTATCCCGGGTTTGGATATGGAAATAACAACTTAATAATAACAACTTAATATCGGGATGGGAATATTGGAAGCAACAACTTATTATTCCGGGATTGGAATAATGGAACTGATACGTTATCCCGGGTTGGGGATAACGGAGTAACAAACTATAACCGAACAAACGAATTTATGAAAACCTGTGAACTCACTCATCTTTAATGTTGACACTTGTTTCTTTACATGTTTCTCAGGACGCTAGGAGCTCTAGGTGCACGCACATGCATTGAACAAGACATCTATATCGAGTCTTATTTATTAATATTGTTTTGGGATTTTTCATTTGTTTTGGCGTTTGTGTTGGCGCCCGCATCACTACTTATTTATGCTTCCGCTCAAACTTTAAAACTAATGCTCTGCTAAATATTGGTAATTGATATAAAATCTACAACGAACGATTTTTGAAAAACGTATTATCAAATCATGTAGAGTCGTTCGATGTACTAGTGTTTCAGATTCTGGTTTGTTCACACGCCTCGCGGTAAAACTCCGCAAGTGGAATTTGAGGGTGTGACAGATTGGTATCAGAGCCACTAGCTATAGAGAGCCAGGTTTGCATTAGAAGTAGACCTAACTATAGCTGATATCACGACACTAGACTTAGTTTGGCACCGAATTATTATATCTTGTTATGCAATATACCACAATTGTGTTTGGTAGATTATGCCTTCATAATAAGAAATGAAAGCAACTCATAACTAACTACACGACCAAACAGGCAATGTCATCATCCTCATCGTCATCATCGTCCGACAGACTTACGCCACCAAGGGCACCAGGAAAGGCACCAATGGTGGAACCCATACCACCTTATGGCGTGGAGACACGCTCAGCGGCGAGGAAAAGGCTTGCTCTGGGGGAGGAGTCATCGTTACGTCCAACTATTGCTGTACCGGTTGAACCGGTTAATCCTGTAGAGATAGGAATTGACATGCTTAGAATCCTGGTACATACACAACAAAAACAGTTAGAAAGAATGCAGGAAACCATCCTAGCACAAGGATGGATGATCCGACACCTTACCGGAAAGACCGACTCGCTCGAGGAAGAGCATCGTACGAGCAAGATAGCTCGTAACACCATAGCCAGAGATCTGCGTGCTGAGCAGATAAGAGCCGACTGGCTGGAGGACAGAGTCCTGGAAAACAGTTGGAACATTCAGGAACTGCAAAATCAAGCACTTGAACCAGCACCTGCCCCTCCAGTGCCGGTAGAGGAGGATCCAGAAGAGGATTCAGAGGAGGATCCTGAAGAGGATCCGGAGGAGGACCCAGCTGAAGAAGCTGGAAATGCCGCACAGGATGACGACAATGACAGTGATTTGGGGAATGGAGACGTAGACGACTGACACGTCACGTTTATATTATTTGTTTTCCTTCAGTTTATTATTTTCCCACTTGTATTTAAACCTGAGACCTTATAGTGAATTCGTATGTTTGATTTGCACTTTTGTAAGACGTTGAAATTTCAGTTAATCAAGTATTTCTTTTGATTATTTAACATATTGAGTTGACATAACTTACTAATTATTAAAGTACGAAGTAGGATAGCTATATTGGATATATAGACTTATCGGGGTGTGTTTGTGTTGTGTTTCGAAGATCTAAATGGCGACTGGAAGACGTGGAAACCTTAACTTGACGCCCGAAGAGCTAGCTGCCATGATTCAGGAGCATGTGAACGCAGCTTTAGCGGGTGCTCAGAACCAGCCGGCAGGTAACCATTATTAAATTTTCGCGTGAAAATCTAATAGTGAGGCTAGTAAAATTCCTTGCTGACTTCCTGTTCTCTGTCAGCAGGAGGGGGCTTTAACCCCTATAAGATGTTCCTTGACGCAAAGCCTAGCAAATTCTCGGGGGCGGAAGGACCCATTGGACTGGTCCGCTGGATCGAAAAGTCGGAATCCGTTTTCGAAATGTGCAACTGCCTAGAGGCAAACAAGGTCAAATACGCAGCCTCAACACTGGAAGATGGGGCACTGACATGGTGGAATGCCCAAGTTCAAACACGTGGGCTTATAGCTGCGAATGCAATGGCATGGACTGAGTTCAAGGCCCTGATTAAAGAGGAGTACTGTCCACGGGACAGAGTGCAACACTTGGAGCAAGCTCTTTGGAACCACAAGATGGTGGGATCGGAAATTGAAGCCTACACTGCAAAACACCATGACTTGGTATTTCTGTGTCCTGAATTGGCCAACACGGTGGAGAAAAGACTCGAGTTCTATCTCGGGGGTCTGGTTCCGGAAATTCAGGGTATGGTGATGTCTAGTAACCCTGTAACTGAACATCAAGCAATCCGATTGGCTCACAAACTCACCGATAAAGCGGTGGAACAGAAGAAACTGCCAGCACGGGGTACCACTGAAGTCGCCCCAGATAACAAAAGAAAATTGGAAGACTCCACTGTTCGATAGTCTTCGTCATCACATCCGCAGCAAGGGAACCAGAAACGGTTCAATCATTACCATAGCCACCGGGGTCATCAAAATCATCCTGCCAACAACAACAACAACAATAACAACAACCAGAATGCTGGCGGCCATGTAGGTCGAAAGCCGCAGTGCAATCGCTGCAATCTTCACCATAACGGCCCTTGTGCCGGAAATCGTTGCCAACGATGTGGCAAGATAGGACATGCGGCAAAGGATTGTCGTGGGGAAATCATGTCCCGACAAAATCAGAATCAGCCTCAGGGTCAGCAGCAGGGTATAAACCGGGGATGCTATCAGTGTGGTAGCACTGCTCATTTCAGAAGAGACTGCCCACAGTTGCGCAACCACAACAACAATGGTGGAAACAACCACAACCACAACAACCACAACAATAACAACAACAACAATAATGGGAACGGTGGCACAGGAGGTGCCAAGGGTCGCGCATTTACATTGGGCCGCGGAGAGGCCAGAAACGACACGAACGTGGTCACCGGTAAGTTTCCCCTTAATGAACATTTTGCTTCTGTGCTTTTTGATACGGGTGCGGATAGGAGCTTTATATCTGAGTCTTTTAGGAAGAACCTAAATCTCACGCTTAAACCATTAGAGACCCCTTATGTGATAGAATTAGCCAATGGTAAATCGGTAGATATGACCCAAATCGTATCCGGCTGTCAACTCAAACTCGCGGGCCACACTTTTACCATTGATCTGATGACAACTACCCTGGGTAGTTTTGACGTGGTAGTCGGAATGGACTGGCTATCCGACGTCCGGGCTGAAGTTCTCTGCTTCGAAAAGTCTATCCGTATTCCACTCTCGAACGACGAAATCCTGACAGTACAGGGCGATAAGGCAAGCGCCGTCACCAACATCATCTCATACATGCAAGCGCAGAAGTATCTTCGGAAAAAGAATTCCTTCGCTTTACTCGCACTAATTACCGAACAGCCTAAGGACGAGAAACGTATAGAAGACATCCCTGTCGTCCGTGATTTTTCCGATGTATTCCCAGAAGAACTACCTGGCCTTCCACCACATCGACAATTGGAATTTGAAATCGAATTGGCAAGCAATGCAACTCCTATCGCCAAGGCTCCATACCGCCTAGCTCCAGCCGAGCTGCAGGAGCTGTCTACCCAACTTCAAGAGCTGCTAGAAAAAGGATTTATCCGACCAAGCGTTTCGCCATGGGGAGCTCCAGTCCTGTTTGTCAAGAAGAAGGACGGGACTTTCCGCATGTGCATTGACTATAGGGAACTCAACAAGGTTACAGTCAAGAACCGATACCCGTTACCTCGCATCGACGATCTATTCGACCAACTGCAAGGGTCAAGTTACTACTCTAAGATTGATTTACGGTCCGGTTATCATCAGCTACGCGTCAGGGATGAGGATATCGCCAAGACGGCATTTCGCACTCGGTATGGCCATTACGAGTTTTTGGTCATGCCATTCGGTCTCACTAACGCACCTGCGGTGTTCATGGACCTCATGAACCGCGTGTGTAAACCATACCTCGACAAATTTGTCATTGTGTTCATCGATGACATACTCATCTACTCCAAAAGTGAAGAAGAACATGCGGAACATCTACGATTACTGCTAGGGCTACTTCAACAGAAAAAGTTATATGCCAAGCTTTCGAAGTGTGATTTCTGGATTCGGGAAGTTCAGTTCCTCGGGCACGTAGTGAATGAGAAGGGTATTCACGTAGACCCTGCCAAGATTGAAGCCATTAAAAACTGGGAAGCACCTAAGACACCGACGGAGATCCGCCAATTCTTAGGATTGGCTGGTTACTACAGACGCTTCATCGAGGGGTTTTCAAAGATTGCACAACCGCTCACTACCCTTACCCAGAAAGGCATCAAGTATGCTTGGGGTGAAAAACAAGAAGCAGCATTTCAATTACTGAAGCAGAAACTTTGCAGTGCACCCATTCTGTCCTTGCCGGAAGGGACAGATGACTTCGTAGTGTATTGTGATGCTTCCATTCAGGGATTGGGATGCGTACTCATGCAACGCGATAAGGTCATCGCGTATGCGTTGCGACAGCTGAAGGTTCACGAGAAAAACTACACGACGCATGATCTGGAATTGGGAGCAGTAGTGTTTGCACTTAAGATTTGGAGACACTACCTCTATGGAACAAAGTGCACAATCTTTACTGACCACAAAAGCCTCCAACACATCTTTGATCAGAAGGAGTTGAACATGCGACAGCGTCGCTGGGTCGAACTCTTGAACGATTATGAGTGTGCCATTCGGTATCACCCGGGTAAAGCTAACGTGGTAGCTGATGCCCTCAGTAGGAAGGAACACTTGAAACCTCGTCGTGTACGAGCACTACAACTCACTATTCATTCGGGGCTACCCGATCAAATACGCGACGCCCAGTTAGAAGCAGTTAAGGAGGAAAACATCAAAGCCGAATCAGTGGGAAAAATGGAACGCGATTGGGAAGTAAAGCCCAATGGAGCCCGGTATTTTATGAATCGCATATGGGTACCTCTCTACGGAAACCTTAGAGAGCTAGTCATGGACGAAGCTCACAAATCTCGATACTCTGTCCATCCGGGTTCGGATAAGATGTATCAAGACCTTAAAGCTGCGTATTGGTGGCCCAACATGAAAGCCGATATAGCCACCTACGTGAGTAAATGTTTGACTTGTGCAAAAGTCAAGGTGGAGTATCAAAAGCCATCGGGGCTACTCCAACAACCTGAGATCCCAGTATGGAAGTGGGATCAGATCTCAATGGATTTCATCACTAAACTCCCGCGAACCTTGGGTGGTTGCGATACCATCTGGGTGATTGTGGATCGTTTAACTAAGTCCGCACACTTCCTAGCTACCAAAGAAACAGATAAGATGGAGAAGTTGACTCGCATCTACATTAAGGAAGTAGTTTCTCGGCACGGAGTGCCAACGTCCATCATCTCAGACAGAGATGCTCGCTTCACGTCAAACTTCTGGCAGTCACTCTAGAAAGCGTTGGGAACACGCTTAGATATGAGCACAGCTTATCACCCTCAGACTGATGGTCAAAGTGAAAGGACCATACAGACCTTGGAAGACATGCTTAGGGCATGCGTGGTGGACTTCGGAAATAATTGGGAAATTCACCTGCCTCTAGTAGAATTCTCATATAACAACAGCTATCATACGAGTATTTCGGCAGCACCGTTTGAGGCATTATACGGTCGTAAATGTAGATCACCGGTCTGCTGGGCAGAAGTCGGTGACAGTCAACTCACAGGCCCTGAGTTAATACTTGAGGCCACTGAAAAGATTGTACAAATCAGAAACCGCATGGCGGCGGCACGAGATCGACAGAAAAGCTACGCTGATCAACGACGCAAACCGCTCGAATTTCAAGTAGGCGATCGCGTCCTACTAAAGGTGTCACCCTGGAAGGGCGTAATCCGCTTTGGGAAACGAGGCAAACTTAACCCACGGTACGTAGGCCCGTTTGAAATCTTGAAACGTATTGGACCCGTGGCATACCAATTAGACCTTCCTGCCGAACTCAGTGGAGTTCACAACGTATTTCACGTGTCAAATCTGAAGAAGTGTCTATCAGATGAAACTTTAGTTATTCCATTGGATGAGATCCAAGTGGATGAACAACTACACTTCGTGGAAAAGCCTATTGAGATCATGGATCGTGAGTTCAAGACTCGAAGGCACAGCAAGATTCCAATCGTTAAAGTTCGTTGGGACTCTAAGCGTGGACCGGAGTTCACATGGGAAAGAGAGGACCAAATGAAAAGCAAACACCCACACCTCTTCGCAACTGAGCAGCAAACTAACGATACCACTAACTAAATTTTCGGGACGAAAATTCTTTCAACATGGGGATGATGTGACAACCTGGAAATTTCTCATACTTTCGTGTACTATTATTGACTAAATTCTTGTGCATGGCACTTGGAAATCTTTGTGTATGACACCTGGGAACTTCTTGTAAGGTTGCGCACCATTATAAACGAACTAACTCTTTGTGCGTGGCACTCTAAACATGTACGCTACATGCTAAACCGCGTTTACTCAATTTTCGGGACGAAAATTCTTTCAACATAGGGATAATGTGATATCCCGGGTTTTCGGATAACTTACACGTGACACTTGTCGAATAATATATGTGCTGAGTATTAAACGTGCATGAATTAAATACGTGTTGTGTGTTGTGTGAATTTTTAGTTATAGAGTAAGTATGATAGATATGTACACGAACTGAATCGAACCGCGACACGAATCAGCGTTGATTTATTGTGACTCTAGGAGTTAACAAAGTTTAAACTTTGAACTCAAGTTTTCGGCCAAAAGAAAACAAGGATCAAACGTAGACCTAAAGTTCTAACTACTCGGCCGAGAACAACCTAAACCGGAAACCATTGCATGCCAAACCTAGAACCATTCGGCCAAAACCCAAACCAAACCAACTCACCCTAATCTTTGGCCGCGAGATCAAGCCCAAACCCAAACCAAACCAACCCAAGTCCCTCGGCCACGAATACTTATCTAGAACCGAAAACCTTATCATTTTGCGCCTATAAATACAAACCATGCATGTGTCATTGACAAAAAAAAAACCCTAAAGAAAAACAGACGTCGGCAGCTTGTTCTCGCCTATTGTGATCGCAATCAGCTGCCTTTCTTGTTCGTTTATTCCTCTCGGTCGCAGCAGCAGCAACAGTCTCCATCTTCACCGGCATTCAATCGCGAGATCAGTCTTTGTTCACCTCTAGTCGATCAAACAACCCACTTTATCAACAAGCCCTTCTCGGTCACGATTTACCTTCAAGCCAAATCCATTCACATCCAAGTTTCGGCCACTTACCTTGTCACTTAAGGTTAGGATCCATCTTTTGTTGCTAGATCATGTTCGGTTATACGTGTCTTGAGTGTGTTGTTTTCGGATTGCATGATAGAATGAGATAGATGATTGTATTGTTTCGGATATACATATACATGCTTGAAAGAATTGATATAAATGTTTCGGATATATGTATGCTTGAATGTTTAGTTGTCTCGGATATATGTATGCTTGAATGGTTAGTTGTTTTGGATATATGTGTCTTGATTGTTGCTGTTCTCAGATTGCATGATGGTATAGTTCGGATTATAAGTGCTGTAAATAATCGGCTGTTTTGATGCTTGTTCATATGCAGAATTGTTTTCGGAAATCACAAGTTACAAGTATGTTTTGTTTATAAAAGCTAGAAATAAGAACTAGGGTTTGCATGGATGAAATATTAGTATTAATCTAGGATTAAAAATCAGTTCTTGATCGCCTAGATTAATCACATGAACGGGATTACACGAATTAATGGTAACAATAATGCTGAAACAGGATGCTGAGTCATAGTTACAGCCGACTTCATCTGGCTGTAACTTGGTCGTTAGTTGTCGAAAAACGGATTTTCTGATGTCTGGAACGTAGAGATTTGAATAAGGAATCTAATGGCGCTGGATTCATAATTTTCTGAAGTCGTTTGATATTTTTAAAGGCCCAAACAAGTTCAGTAGCTAAAGCTGTGAAAATCCTGAAATTTTGCTAGTTGTTTGTCAAGCTAGATTTTAAAATCAGTAGAGAGTTGAGTCATGATTTTTGTACAGCAACTAGGTATAGAAATTTCCGGGCAACTCCAACTGGAATTTTGTTAATCGGACGATCAGTGATTTTTAAATAAATTCTTCCGTGGACTGCAGTCAGAAAGCGGTAAATCTGACTGCAGCTTAGTGAATTAATATTTATGGTTAATTGGTAAAGATTTAGGATTTGGAAAAATTATATAAATTTCTATGGTATAAATGTCACCTACTGTAAAAATATGGGAATTTTTGGAATGTTAGAACTATTTTATAAAAATCCTAGAAAACAGCTGAATAATTGAGTGTTAAGCAGAAAGTTGATAACTTGTGATTTTATGCATTAAAGTGTTGCATGGGTTTGGAATATGTTCATGATAAGTTGTTTGATTACTATGATCACATGAGAATACTTGCATGCATGTTTGAGTGTTAGATATGTTGTTTGTGTGTATCACTTTGTGAGTAAATTGCGTGTGGAAATTGTATTGGTGTGATTTCACACTGACGTGTAATTAATTGGTTTGTTAGGACGCAACTAGCGGTCCCATCTCTTATAACATCTTTGCTACACTAACCGAGCAAATAAAGGTGAGTTCACGGCCCCTAACTTTATCCGGTTTTTAAACAACAGGGGGAGAAACATGTATACACTCTCAAACTCAAACTCTTTACGTTATACGAATTTAACGTCACATAACTATACGGTAACTAAGTTAATGTTAATGTAATGTTATGGGCACTAAGCAGCTTTATCACTTAAGTCCTCGACAATCTCCTCGGATCGTTAGTATTTGGGTTAAATAGCGGGGGAATTATAAGTAGTACTACTGGGTCTGACGAGCCCCATCCGAGCTAGTCGCGCTAGCCGACCGGTATGGTCAACGGGTGTATGATTGGCCTAACATCGCCATGGTCATGTGATAGGCCTGGCAAAACGGAGGCACAACTGTCAGCTTCGATCGCGAACACTTAGTGACATGACTTTAGGCTAGCTACCTATATATATTAACATTGAACTTAATTACGGATCAACTTAATATTCCGGGTTTGGAATATTGGAAACATCAACTTATTATCCCGGGTTGGGGATAATGGAAATAACAACTTAATATTCCGGGATGGGAATATTGGAAGCAACAACTTATTATTCCGGGATTGGAATAATGGAACTGATACGTTATCCCGGGTTGGGGATAACGGAGTAATCAAACTATAACCGAACAAACGAATTTATGAAAACCTGTGAACTCACTCATCTTTAATGTTGACACTTGTTTCTTTACATGTTTCTCAGGACGCTAGGAGCTCTAGGTGCACGCACATGCATTGAACAAGACATCTATATCGAGTCTTATTTATTAATATTGTTTTGGGATTTTTCATTTGTTTTGGCGTTTGTGTTGGCGCCCGCATCACTACTTATTTATGCTTCCGCTCAAACTTTAAAACTAATGCTCTGCTAAATATTGGTAATTGATATAAAATCTACAACGAACGATTTTTGAAAAACGCATTATCAAATCATGTAGAGTCGTTCGATGTACTAGTGTTTCAGATTCTGGTTTGTTCACACGCCTCGCGGTAAAACTCCGCAAGTGGAAGTTGAGGGTGTGACAGTCGCAATTGAGAAAGGTACTCTCCATCTCTTCAAACCATCGAAGGAGAGCAGTGACCCCTTTAGTACCTTTGTACTTTGGTGGGTCACATGAGTTGAAGTGCTTGTAGGTGCACTTGGTGGTGTTTGTAGGAGGGTTGGCAGTATTTTGCTCTTCTTGATTGATTGGGCTGACAGGGTTAGCGGTTAGAGCTTGTTGAACTTGAATCACGGTATCGGGAATTACGGTGGCCATTTGTTGGGCGATTTGGGCAGCCATGCGCTCGCCGGTTCTTCCTAATCTCCTACCTCTATGAGAGTGCCTAGAAGACATCTACAGGGAATACGTAACGAGAGTATGAGTTTGACGTTTTTGATGCCATGTGTCGTATTTAGAAATTAACAACCACAAAACAAATAAGAAAATAAATCACATCCATAGGATGTCTTGGGCTTTGCTCATGTTTGGGCCCTCATATGTCTCCCATACTTTGGCCTAGGTAGTCATGTGGGCCCCCATGACTACTGGGCTTTGTATGGTTCACATTGGTGTTGGCCTGTTAACACTCGCACCACCTGAATGAAAATCGTAAAAGATGATAGCGAGATATAAGGTCAGAGGGTGTCCAGGTGTAGACACAGTGACAACTCAAAGTGGGGTTAGTTCACACGACGTTTGGTGTGGCATGCTTTGGCCTAATAGGTCCTTCGTACTCTCATCGTTAGTCCCCAGGTAGGCAAACTAGTCCATTATATTGGATTTATACGAATGCCAATCCTAGACAGGACGTTCCGACTGCCGGTACTCGTACACTTCCAGTTACTACATGCCCGTCGTAGAACTCACTTTGATGAGTTTGAAAAATGTGAAAACATCATAAAATTCTTGAGAAAGAAAACATGATAAATGTTCAAATATGTGAAATTGAAATGTGTGTGTTTGCGTAAGCATGATATGTTATTAATAAGTATACCACAATAAATATCACACAATAACGTTTAATAGTGAGATTGCTTGCATGCATTTGTGTGTGAAATAAATATGAAACAAATATATATCATGAGTTTGCATGTAACCAGATAACACATAAGCAATTAAAATCTAATCAACTATCGTATAGGCTCTAAGGGTCTAATAACCTATCCTATATCCCTATAATCAAAAGCTCTAGTACCAATTTGTCACACCCTGACCCGCAGCGGAAATAGTCGGGGCATGATTGGGTTTTTCATCAAAGCTCATGACATTTACTATTATAAAAGTTTCATATTTATTATATCAAATTAAAATAAATAATCAAATCAACACACAAACCAGACAATCACCAAATGTTCTAAACATGACATTCAAGTAATGATTTATTCTTCTTGTAAGGCCCAATCCTATGTGTTCCTTGCTTCAACCTGATCACCTGTATCATGTGTAAAAATAGAGTTTTGGGTCAACAAAAGTTGGCGAGTGAATCTCATTTAAACATTTGAAAGAATTAGTTATATTGATCATTTTAATAAAAGTGTGCATGAACAAAATATGAGCATATGTATATGTAAATCTAACCACAAGCCACATAACATCAAACAATGTACACATGAGCATGATAAATGATGAACTGTGAGATCAAGGCTCAATCAAACGGAGCCGATCTAATGAGGCACGCGATGCTCAACTCGTATCCAACGAGGAACTGATGGGCCTTGTGTGAATGATTGCACTGAAATGAGAAAATGTAACCACATATAACAACAACAAATATTACATACACGTTAGATCATATAATGGTAGTAGCACAAGTGTTAAAATAAACAAAACATGTAACGACATATGATACACCCTAAAACATGAATAAAAACGGGAATTCGTAAGGATTCACTCACAGTGGGTGCATTTATTGGGATTGATGACGATTGCGCATGATTTAGGATTCAACCGACGAGGGAAAACTAACCTAAATAATCACGTAATAATTCGATAAATATATAACTTCTCTTTAAAATTAATACTTCTAATTAATGCTTTTTATTAGATTTTTAGGTTTATTTTTGTTGAATTTGTTAAAAATTTTAAACTAGAAAAACCTTATTTTTAAGTATTTTAAGGGATTATTAAAAAAAAATAAAGATAATAGTAATAAAAAATAGTTGACCTTGTCAGGTCTGACCGGTTTTGACCGGTTGGATCGCGTATGATTTTGGCATCGTGTGGGGTTCGAACTCGTGACCTCCCGTATACGTGCACGTAGCTCTACCAACTGAGCTACGTGTCTAACTCAAAATAATCTCCATTTTAATTACACATATATACAAACTAGGTTTAATTATATTTTGCTGTTATTAAAAAGGTTTTTGTAATGATCAAACCGGTGATAGCAGGGCGGATCCAACTCGCGTCTCCCTGTTCGTGTGAACACAGCCCAACCAGTTGGGCTGTGTGTCTAACCCGTTTAACCATTGAATTATATTTAATATATATGCTAATTGAAGGGTGATCTGAATAGCTTTTAAAAAAATGGTTTTTATTTCTGAAAGTCAGAGACATGTGCGATTCGAACCCGGGACGTGTGTTTTGTAATTGCACACAGTCCACCGCTGGACTGTGTGTCTAACCCGGTTAAACTGTTGGATTTAATTATACTTAAACACATTATTAACTTCATCTTTTTCACCATAAAAACCAATAAATCATACCCGATTATTAAATTCTAAAACTGTTTTGTATTTGCTGATTAATTACCCCAGTTATCAATAACACGTAAAAGGGTTTAAAGAGATGGTCGTATCGAAAAGAAAATGGCCCGACTTCTCCGGCGATACTTCCGACAAGAACACAAGATTCTAGTGAAGTAGAATTTGAAGTCAGAGAGATTTTAGAGAGTTTTGTGAGAATCAGCGAGTTTAACAGAAGGATTGTGAATCGCTATTTATAGGGAAGAAGTGGTTTTAAGTTTATTTCCGTTTTTGACCGTTTCGGTCAAGAAATTGATGATCTTAATGATTTTATAATTGATTTGTATCATAATTGAGCCTTAATGTGCAATTTGAAACAGTTTTGCAGCTTAAATTTCTAGATTGAAACGGTGATTTGAGGAAATTCTCGGAGTTACAGATGTTGTCTGGGCGGGTAGTTTGAACTGGTATAGCGCGCTATTCTTAATATAAGATTTATATGATTTTGAAATGAATCAGATGTGTGTGTGTGTAGTGGAGTGGTGTAAGCTGTATGTGCGCTTGATGGAGACTTGGGTTCGAACCGGTTGCACCTTTTTATTTATTTTTATTATTTTAACTTTATTTGTTAATATTATTTTTTTCTTTTTATTTATTTATTATTTTAACTATATAATTAATTTATTTATTTACCATAAAAATTTATTAACACAAATTGTAAGATGAATAAACACGTAACGAAACATTTAATAAATACTTGAATTTTAAACGGAGCGGGTTTTTTTTGGAAACCCGTTTTATAACGAATGTTACACCGTATTCTTGTGGTTAATGTTAAGTTTTAATCTATTATTCGGTAGACTAGAGGATTGACTTGTAGTTCATATGCCTTGTTTACATTTATCTCGTATGCTAGCTATTCATGTGGATTTGTTTAAAAGGTTTTAATACTTATGCTATGATAATAAACTTGTGTACTCGCCAATACTTTGTTATTGAACTATACTTTTTAACATGTTGCATGTTGATGAAGTGGTATGATTAAACTTAGTAGGATCGGCTTAGAAACACGTGTAGAATGCTAAGATGATTATTATGTTTTGTTGAACTTATTTTGTTATTGTTACGTTGTATTGAGATTATGTTGTAATTTGACAATTTGATGCTTTGAAATGAAAAGAGTTGTTTAATTAAGTATTGTCACAAATAGTGTTATGATGTCTCGAGCAATCTAGTTCGTCTCACTCCGATGTTTTCGCCATCGGTTGGAGTGTGACAGATTAGTATCAGAGCCATAACTATAGGGAATTAGGTAGAATTTCCAATTCGACCTAGTCTATAGTTTAAGTGACCAACTTGACCATTCTTGCTTCATGATTAAAATGTTAATTCTTCCTATTTGCTTCTTCCTATTTCTTTTGTCTTAAATATATACATGTGTTTTTCCTAAGACACTTACACAACATACACACTTGAAGACTTGAAGACGCTCAAACTATAAACGAGACGATCTCACCAAAATAGGAGTGAAACTTGCACTTTGGTGATCACTCTCAATCCGCGAAATTTGCATGAAATTACGCCATTAAGTTAGGAGTGAAATCCACATCTTGATGGGAATTTCCATTTCATACTCTAGTGGATCCTTACCAAAGAGTCAGAATACGCTCCCCGTTGGGTTAGTACCAACCACACTTAGGGTACAATGTTGTCAAGTGAGGGGTAAAACCCGCACCATGTCGACTAGTCCCATTCCTTGATTTTTCAATCTCGCCAAAGTTTCAATTTTTCGATCGGTTAGAGGCGTGTAGTAACTAGAAGGGTAAAGTACCGTTAATCGCTTCTCGACGAGAGCACTTTACCTATAGGCCAAAGCACGTTTCACTAATTTGAAAGGATCTCGATTCACTTTGCAATAGTCAACGTTTCTCAACCTGAAACACTCCAATGTTTGATTAGCCTATTTTTTATGCTATCTCAATTTCTATGTGTATTAATACTTGCTATCCCGTTCATTTCGGACCTGATGCACGATTCGCACGCCTTTCATAACCAAAAACAATAATAAAAATTCTCGTGAACCAACTAAATTTATACTCCTTTACGCAAATTATACGTGTTTATGCTTTTGAATACCAATATGCTTATGCTATCTATGTGAATTCATACTTGCTACATGATGCTTATGTGCTCAAAACAAATTCTTTTCTTTATAAAAAAACTTTACAATCAAAGCCTAAACCTATCGTCTATTGTCGAACCCTTTAGATGTCTTTCTCTCAAAGCGTTAGATTAAAAGTGGTGTTATGATGTCTCGAGCAATCTAGTTCGTCTCACTCTGATGTTTCCACCATCGTTTGGGGTGTGACAGTGAGATTCTTTACCATCCCGGTAAAGAAAATGTCGTTGCTGACGCATTAAGTCGCAAGGAAAGGATTAAGCTGATAAGGATTAATGCCAAATGTATCGAGCTCAAGTCTAGTTTGAATGAGAAGCTATTGAATGCGCAAAAGCAAGCTCTTTTAGAGGCTAATATTCCTAGCGAAGGATTGGGTGGAACTGTTGATCAGTTGACAACTGGAAATGATGAAATCCTTAGATTAAATAATCGTATGTGGGTTCCTATTTATGGAGGACTCAGAGATCTGATTCTCCAGGAAGCTCATATTTCTAGATATTCAGTTCACCCTGGAAGTGACAAAATGTATCAAGATTTGAAGAAGAATTATTGGTGGATGGGTATGAAGAAATCCATAGCCACCTATGTAGCTAAGTGTCTGATGTGTTCACAAGTTAAAGCTGAACACCAAAAACCGTCAGAACTCCTACAACAGCTTGAGATGCCTACATGGAAGTGGGAAATGGTAACTATAGATCCGATTACCAAGTTACCTAAGACCAACGTGGCAATGACATGATTTGGATGATTGTAGACAGACTGACTAAGTCTGCCCATTTTCTGCCAATTAAGGAAACTTATAGTTCTGATAAGTTGGCCAAGTTATGTGTGGATGGGATTATGTCCTTGCATGGCGTGCCAATATCTATTGTATCTGATAGAGATACTAAATATACCTCACACTTTTGGAAAATTTTCCAACAATCATTAGGCATGAGATTGAATTTTAGTACGGCTTACCACCCTCAAACTGATGGACAGAGTGAGTGTACTATCCAGACTTTGGAAGACATGCTGAGAGCATGCGTGATTGATTTAGGAGGTAGTTGGGATGATCATCTACCCCTAATCGAATTCTCCTACAATAACAGTTATCATATAAGCATCAAGGCTGCTCTTTTTGAGGCCTTGTATGGGAGAAAATGTCGAACGCCCGTTTATTGGGTTGAAGTTAGGGAAGACCAACTATCAGGACCAGAGATTGTCCTAGAAACCATGGAAAGGATTGTGCAAAGTCATGACAAGCTCAAAGCTGCCCGTGATAGGGAGAAGAGCTATGCTGATAAGAGACATAAACCTCTTAAATTCCAAATAGGGGACAAAGTCATGTTAAAAGTATCACCCTGGAAAGGTGTGATGAGATTTGGAAAGAAGGGCAAGTTGAGCCAAAGATTCATTGGACCTTTCGAGATAATCGAATGTGTCGGATCAGCAGCCTATAAGCTTAAGCTACCCAAGGAGCTCGGTGGAATTCACGATGTGTTCCACATCTATAATTTAAAGAAATGTCTAGCCAATGGGTCGCTAGCAGTGTCACATCACGATGTGCAAATTGATGAAAACCTGAGGTTCATTGAGAAACCGATTGTGATCGAGGATCGACGGGTTAAGAAGCTTCGAAGGAAAAGGGTTCCAATTGTGAGTGTTAAATGGGATGCCTGTCATGCCCTGAATATACATGGGAGGTCGAGGCCAATATGTGACAGAAGTATCCCCATCTTTTTGAATAAAATCTCGAGATCGAGATTTCTTTTAAAGGGATGAGGATGTAACACCTCGTAAAATCATGTCCAGTAATGTACTAACACGTGTCCCTATTCCTATTTATGCCTATTGTTGGTTGAGAGGGGCTAATTTTGCCAAATTATGGAAAATATGAATGTGGAGGGAATAAAGGTGTCAACATGCTACAACTATGCCTCTGAGTGACCCTTTACGGTGTCCGTACTCTTAAATGAGCCACTTGTTGGACGAGAGGGACCATTTGTGAATTTATATAAAAGTTAGACATTGGAGGGACTAAAGGCGTCAACATGTTAATTTATACCTCTGAGTGACCCTTTAACAAACCGGGAGCTTGAAAATGTTCAGTCATACTCTCGAGTGGGCCAAATATTGGCTATGAAGGGCGAAACATGCTAATATATAAAGTATGGAGGTTAAGGGACTAAATGTGCTAAGTTAAAAAATTAATTTTGTTGGATTGTTGCCCACACAAAGCTGCAAAAACCATTAACTCGAAACCAGGGGCTTCAAGACTTCTATGCCACATTCTAGGACACTTGTCCTCGCCCTCTAACTTCTGCTAACACCTGGAACCACCTCCTTCAAGCTCCAACACTATAAATAGAAGTGTTTGCCACACTTTAAACTTGCACCTTCTTGAGAAAAATACTCCTCTCATCACTTCTAGGAGGTTCCTGATCCTTAGGAGCTTCCCATTCAAGTTTATTTTCATCTAAGGATCACTTGTAAGTGCTCCTTTCAGCTACATTTTGTTTATTAGGCTTTTAAAGCTAAAAGTCAAGCAATTTCGATAATTGCTTTGACTTTCGGTTTAGACCTTTATGGTCCAGCCATTGTTGGAATCGAAAATGGCTACGTGGTTTAGGTAGGTGTTAATCCCTCAAAAGCCACCTCCAGAAAATCACGTTTACTAGGTCAATTGACGAGTCAAAATTTTAATGTTTAAAAAGTCAAACGGGAAAGATTTCATAAATGTTATAATTTGATTATATATATGTTCTAAAATATGTTTTGACACTTTAACAAGTTGATAATAATTATTTGAACATGTGGGAACATGTTCGGCTCATCAATTCCAGTTTTAAGGACGGTTCGCAACCAAAAGTTGCGAAGTTTGAGATCTTCTTTGACTTTTGATTCTGACCCAATTTAGATTAGTTTGCTACTAATTTAAGGTTTGCATTATGATTCTAATTTAATATAGCATAATCCTCTGAGGCTATAATACGTGATCATAATTGTATTCAGAGTTTTTGTACAAGTTTCGATATTATGCCATACTTTGACTAAAATGCCCTTTTTGCAAGAAATAAGGTTTTAATCAATAACGAACTTGCAAATGACTTATGTACTGATATGTTAATGTAATTAACATATTTTGATGTTATTAAACTGATCATAAACTGAGTTTTCATATAAGATCGTAAATTGTGTTTTTAAAATGACCAAAGTGCCCTTTCGGCACCTAGAATGGTTTTAAACATAATTTATCATATCAAACTCCTTACCTACTGATACAATATCATAATTGAAATATTTTGGGATATCAAATCAGTTCATATAAGTTTTGACTAAAGAGTGAAAATGTCGTTATTTAATGACCGAAATGCTCTTTTGGCTCATGGTATGGTTTTAAACCATAACTATCAATTAAAAATTGATACCTACTGATATTACAACTTATTTAAAATGTTTTCATAGTTGTTACATGACCATAACTCAGATTTCAAAATAAGTCCTCAAACTATGTGTGAAATGACCAAAATGCCCCTAGGTGCATGGTTTAAATCATATAACTCCCATATGTTTGATTACATACTGATATTAAATCATAAATACAATATTTTTTTATAGAATGATCATATACATAACATCAGTTTATACGCAAGTTCTTTGAATACTTCGCGTAGTGACTAAAACGCCCTTACGAGGCATTGTTGATTTTAAAACCTTAATGGGCATATAAGTTCATATCTTACTCATATTACAACTTATTTAAAGTATATTGGCATATAGAACTTATTCATGACTCATCTGGTTACCCGATATCGCTTATACGCGTACAATTAAGCTTATGTAACTAGTTTACGTAAGTTTACCGAAACGGGTCAAATCATATCATTTTTACTTCAAATTCCAGAATGTTATCTGTTTACCCATTTTAACAAGTCTTAGTACTTGTTGGGTTTAAACTACATTCTATTCCGGTCATCGCTTAATCAAGCGTATCATACTGTTTTTTCGATATTTTAAGTTAACCGGTCCAAGTCTACGACTTGAATAGGACCCATTAGCATTCTAACTAGTTATTTATACCATTCATTCCAGACTAGAGCCTTCCAGTAAATTGCCACCGACTTTTGTCAATTGATTAACGACTGAGTTATTTATAAACCTTGCATATTAAGACAAGTATTAACTCAGGTAAATACTCTTAACCTATTTTCTCTATACGGGCTTGGGATACGGTATATTATTACCGCATGGTCGGGTATGGGATCAGTGACCTATGTGTCAAGAATCCAAATAATTCTTTTTTTATTCGTATTGCTTGATAACTTAAACATTGGAGGTTAATGCGACCGTGTCTTGGACATCCTCGGCTCATTTAATTGCAAATGGCCACGACCTAAGCACGGGATGTAGGCATACATCTGACAGATGCTAATGCTATAATAAAATATTTTTATAACCTAATACGGGTTTACCCAATAAGGGTATTAAAGTGGTGTGTCGTTTAACCATGATCTCGGCATAGTTTCCAAGCCCTATATGTATTAACAAGCATGTAAATCTGATAACATGAGAAATAGTTTATCCCAAGTTATTTATGAAAAATATATGTACCATTGTGTACATAAGATGATTTTGAAATATTTTCAAAATGTGTCGGTTATTTGTATTTACCAGTGTAAACTGACGTATCTTCAAAAGACAAAGCGCAGCTTGCAAGGATACGTAAATAGGCTGAAAGTTGCCCGGTAAATGCTTAAGAGGAATTTGCAACTCCTTGAATTAAAGCCTAGTAGTCTGTTTACATAATCGTTTTGTATTCTATTCGATCCGCCTATGGATCTTCTATATACTTTCCGTCTGTATTATATTTGAACATTTGGACATTTGAAATTTGTAGTAGTATTTTAAATCCAAGACTTCCGCTGTGCTATCAATGATTGTTTGACTATGACGATACCAATCTTATGTCACGATACTCCCCACCTGGGCCCACCGGGATTTGATTGGAAATTAGGGGTGTGACAGTTAAAGCCTTGAAGGCTTTCTGGTGGTATTGTGTAAGGCATTCCCATGAACGTGCTCATGACCGCACCTTGAGCCAAAGGCAAGGTGGCCATGGCTTGTTTCGACGAAGTGGCAACAGGGGTAGGAACGCTTGAAGCTGGTGATTGCCACAGTTAAT
This sequence comes from Scalesia atractyloides, assembly GCA_947069175.1. Lineage (NCBI taxonomy): Eukaryota > Viridiplantae > Streptophyta > Magnoliopsida > Asterales > Asteraceae > Scalesia > Scalesia atractyloides. The sequence goes on from CAMTDV010000011.1 coordinate 36,504,203, forward strand.
CAAGAGTGGTTTTAGGCCCAATAGGTGTACCAGTTGCAACGGGTTGGGAGGTAAATAAAAGAAAAGTAGTTGGACTTGGCCTCCCAAAAGCACAAGGGCTTGGGTTGAGTGGCTGGTTCGTCACACTAGGACCAGCTTCGAAGTAAGATGTGGCTGGACGTGAGCTGCTAAAAGGAAGAGGCGAAGGACCAGGTGACAATGAGGGTTCAGACTCCTCGTAGTCTAGTCTTATTTGCACTCCTTTTTCCCTTTCTCGGCTCACATACTGGTTGAGAAGAGATCTCAATTATAGGAAATTTCTAGCTATTCCCTCGGGTGTTAGATCTATGTGTTCCAGTGTATGCATAGTACCGATTTGAGGAGATGCAATCCCTGATCGAGACGAGGTTGGTGTTTGGAAAGAGGAGAACTCTGGGAACACATTTCCCGTTGGAGTGCTTCCGGGAGTAGAGAAAGGTGTAGATCTAGCTGGTGAGATCCGGCTAGAGTTTGGTGTTAACTCGGCGTTCTTAGGTACTTGATTTAACTCGCCAGAAGATTCGCTTTCAGACATGATAAAAGGAGAAGTTAGAGCTACACAACTGGTCTTTCGAGACAAAGTAAGCAGCACAGCCCCATGGTGGGCGCCAACTTGTTGTTATAACAAATACAAGACCAAGGACTGTAGCAATATCTCCGGGTAAAAGGTTTCAAGGTTTCGATTAGCCTAACGTAAGTTGTTGGGTCCCCCCATGTTTGGAACACGTGAAGTTGGATCACTTTGTTATCATTCAGTTTGAATTATGGATTGAAGAATATTCAACCCAAAATATTTATTTATGGTGAGATTGTATTGTAGTGAGTGTAGAAGAGAACAAGAAAGATGTACGTCTGAAGATGAGAAGTCTGAAGTGATCTGGAATGATCTTGTTGAATGACAAGGGGCTATCATATATAAGGGAAAGGATTCTCTATAAAGAGAAACCTTTAACCAGTGATCTTTGGTTGCCGTGGAAGGCTTGCCCTTTTTTATAGGTTAAAGGCTTTAGATCTGCGGGTAAAAGAGTGTGTTCTTCCACATGCTCCTGTTGCAGCTGTGTAGGAGAGTTCACACGTAAAGTGTGATGTGACCGGGTACTGTTCTCGTTCTTTTTACTGTTCACGACAGATATCTATTTCCAAACTTTTTAATCTTTCAAACTATTGTGTATTCTAATCAGTTTATTAAGGATTGAGCTATTCATTATTGATTGAATTTCAACCGATTAAAATTTGATTCAAAAATTCCAGCATTAAGCTTTGATTGTAACAATAACTACGCTCTAGAAAGATGCCATGATATTTTGAAAATTAAAACATTTTAACAATTCTATCAAACCTTTGTATCATTTATAAGAAATTTTTGCGCTTCTTCTTTCTACTACGTGCCCATTTTGCTATGATCGCGAGTTTCCATTGAAAAGTACTTTTGAAAGTCTAAAGTGCTTGAAAAGTTGTTTTGTATTATAATATATAATGTAATGCAAAATACGTTTTACAAGTTTTCGAGTTTATATGTTTACGAGTTTGCAAGTTTATAAGTGTACATGTATACGGGATTACATGTTTTTAATATCAACGAGTTTGTAAGTTTACACATTTACGAAGTTGCATGTTTACAAGTTTGTGAAATTACGTGTTACAATTTTGGGAAATTTGAAGCCATAATCTATGACATATGAAATTGGTTAGGCTTATATCCCAGGTCTCGTTGACAACTAATGCATACTCAATATCAGGGTTTACGATTCGACTTTCAACACTCATCAAGTTGTTATAACTTTTAATTTTCCACTATTCGCCTTCTTGTCAACGTCAGGGTTCTAGACCAACAAGCGAGAAATACCGCCGCCCGTCATCGTCACCTTCACCTTCCGCCACTGTCCCTTTCCGCCACCGTTAAAAACTATGATCCATCACTTATGATTCATCATTTATATCTAATGATAATATTTCAATCCCTCATGGTAAAACCGAATAAACGGAAAATGAACCAAACCCATTGAATAAACGGAATCTGAGCTTGAGCTCGTTTAACTTATGAAAGCTTGAGCTCGGCTTGATTCAAGCTTTGTTTCTAAAGTTCGGGCTCGACTCGTAAGTATCTTTTCAAGCTCAAGCTAAAGCTCGGCTCGGACTCAACTTGTTTATTGTTTATCAATTAATTAATATTAATTATAATTATTATTTTATATATAATTTAGTTCTTTATTCATAATTTTATAATTAATAATTATTATGATTTAAATATATATTTAGGATGTTAATATATATATATATATATATATATATATATATATAGGATCGTTTCGCGAGCAGGCTCGAGCTCGATAAGTGAAGCTTGGGCTCGGGCTCGTTTACTAAATGAGTTGATTTTTAAGCCCGGCTTGTTTGCCCCTAGTCGCATCCTACGCCGCCACAACAATCTTTCAGAACCTACAAAGAGACCTGTTACACAAGACAAAACCACATCACCTTTGAATATATGGACCACTCCAATCTACCAGATGACACTAGTCACAAGAACTTGAAAAACCAATAAGATCTTTAGGGAATCGTAACAACACCTTATTAAGTAGATATGTATTAGTAAAAAAAAATTAAAATAACAACTCACCTAAACCCTAAACTCTATACACCATCACACGACGGCAGAAACCCCCCCCCCCCACCGACGCGGCACCCACATCACGCCAACATCTCGCTCTCGCTCTCTCTCGGCTCTCTCGCACCTTCTCTCGGTCTCCCGCTCCGGTTTCGATTGACGTTTGTCTAGGTATTTTGATTAATATTGAATTGTTATCTGTTTTTGTGTGCTTTGATAATTTGTGATGCTAGGGTTCATAAAAATCAAGTGTTATGCTTAGAAATAGTCTTATGCATGTATAGATAGATATATCTCGATTAGGGTTTGAGATGCTTGATGGTTGTGAAGAACTAATTGTTATATGATTTAATTTAGGATGATAATCTGCTGTGATTAAATATTTTAGGTTGTTGGGTGCATTAGATAATCGTTTGTGGGGTTTGGGTGATGAAACAGAATCTGTCCAGAATGTTACAGCTGACTTTAATCGGCTGTAACCGGGTCAAAAGTTAACAAAAAGTGTTTTTTCTTGAGTCCATGATGTACTCCCAGGAAATACCATTCGAATTAAAGTTTTTCGACAAAAATGAATGTTTTATGAATTTTTTCGTATCGAAGGTTTAGGCTGCGTTCTCTGGAAGAATTTGTAGCCCATAAGGAATGTCATAACTCAATGTAGATTGATTTATGATCTCAAATTTTTACTGTAGGTATTTCCAGGAGATTAAAAAATCTCCAACTGGAATTACGTCAATCAGATAAATTAGGATTTTTAAATGAATTTTTTCGTAAACTGCAGTCAGAAAGTGACGAATCTGATAGCTGCTTAGTAAATGATTTTTATGGAACTATTGTTAAAGAGTTAGGCCTTGATATTTTTACACGAGACCCCCCCCCCCCCCAAGGGGTGCTTCACATAAAAAATCATAATTTTTACAGTCCTGTAAATAGGTTAAACGAGTCTCTTAAAACAACTTAGTTTCAGTGAATTTTGCTAGACAGGAAGCATGAATGTATAAGAACCGAAAATTGTATAAACATCATATATCATATAGTAGGAAGGTTGTGAACACGGTTATGGAACCATATCATAGAAAGTGTCATGTGAGTATTTGTTAGTGTGCTAACTACTAGACACATATAGGACTTTCGTGCAATTCATAAGTAAAATATAATAAACCGTGCTAACTATTATAGGGCGTGGTTGATCGCTCTAGATTTCATAAATTTATTTTAATCTTACCGAGCAATACAAAGGTGAGTTCACGGCCCCTACATTTGTATATGGTTTTAAATACACAGGGGAGAAAAACATGTACGGTTACGGTAATGTAATGCCTTTACTATTACACATTAACGAACTATATTGGGAAGGGTTATGTTATATGGTTATAGTCATTAGGAAGCATTATCACATGTCAGTCCCATTAAAACTTACGATGCCATTAGTATTGGATTATAGCGAGGGAATTTTTAGTAGTACTACTGGGCCCGACAAGCCCCACTCGTGCTGGTCGCGCCAGCTAGACCGAACGTCGAAGGTCACGGGTAAAGAATTTGCCTAACTCTTAGCCATGGTTGATGATAAACCTGGTACAACAGGGGCAACAACGTCAGCTTCGGATCGAACACTTTGTTGACATGACCTAGGCTAGCTACCTAAACATATAACATATACCGCTAAGCAATATAACAACGTGATTCGGGTATTGAATCGGGAAACTTACGATAATCTGATTCGGGTGGGATCAGGGAAACTTTATAACACACTGGTTCGGGGCTGAACCAGTGGAAACAACTTACTAAAAAAACTCTGAACTAAAACCTGTGCTCACTCTTCATTAAATGTTGACACTTGATTTTACATGTTTTTCTCAAGTTGTTAAGGTATCTACTAGAGTAGGAGCACTTCACAAGCATGAAAACTATTTTGTTAAACGTTTGCATCTTTACTTTTAAATTTTTTCGGTTGGGCGTTTGTTTTGACGCACACTTTACTTACGTTTACTTACGCTTCCGCATTTCTATAACTGCATGGTTGAACTTGTTTAAAACGTATTTTTACATATAGAGTCATTCAATGTGACTAGTGTCTTGGATCCTGGTTTGTCACGCGCCTCGCGGTAAAACCCCGCAAGTGGACTTGGAGGGTGTGACAGATTGGTATCAGAGTCACTGGTTATAGAGAATTGGGTTTGCATATAACACTAGTAAACCTACACTATAGGCGCAAATCTGACACTAGTATAAAACCAACACAAATCCTTATGCTCATCTTACTCACTATGTCTGGATATATCTTATGTCTCGCTACCTCACTTTGGCAGGCATGTCTACTTCGTCTGACTCCTCGAACCCCAGTGAGGAACAAGGAGGTTCTCCATCTTCACCTATGTCCCCTATCTTCTCAGGAACCCTTAGAGTGGCTCAAAACACGCCGTCGCATGGCGTACGAACCCTTCGTTATCAGAGGCAGCGGAGGGAATGGCGACTGGAGTTGGTACCCTTACCAAATTCAGAGCTATATTGCTGATGAAGCAGTCCCACCCCTAACTCTAGAGGCTTCTTATAATGTTGATAGAGAGGTCTATGGTACTCTGCCACCTCTTGGCTACCCGATAGAGGAAGCTTTTGCTGGCTTCGTGGCTGCTACCGAGCGTGAGTTTCGTCATATGCGAGAGGCGGCTGTAGCTATCACGGGCCTAATAGAAAATAATAGTTCACTGAAGCAAGAACTAGAGCAGGTCAAGGCAACTCAACAAAAGGAAGCTACCAGGACAAACACACTTAGAGAAATGAATAAGGTGATGGCTGAGCAGATTGTGGACCTTACTAAGAGACTGGAGTTGGCTAAGAACAGGATCATTGCTTTTGAGGCAGAGAATGAACCAGAGGAAGAGGAACCAGAGGAGGTTCCTGATGAGGAACCCGAGGAAGCAGTAGCTGACGAGGATGCGAATATGGGCGACGGAGATGTAGATGATTAGTTTTTATTCTTTGCTTACTATGACTTTCTTTTGTTCCCCTATTTGAACTTCGTATTCATTTTAAAATATTGTTAACATTTGGATTTATGACGAATATTTTATTTAACACATTGTTGTGAATTGCAATATATCTTAATCGAATGTTTGGTCTGAATGTTATGTGTGATGAGTTATGCCTATTTCTTATTACATTATTCTTGAACATGTGTGATATACTGTCTCATGTATTCGTTTATTTGTTGTCAAGAATAGAATGTCAACCCGCGGTGGTGGTAGAAACGGATGCGGTGGCGCCCGTGGTGGTGGCCGAGGTAAGATTGTGATGACACATGAAGAACTGGCGCGCTCATTTAGGAGCAAGTCGCTGCGGCATTGGCAGCGCAGAATCTAAACCAAAACAATCAAAACAATAATCTGAATGTAGGAAGTAACCCTCGTACGAACCTACATTCTCCACACTCCATGTATACTAACATACTCGATCGTTCCTAAGATCATATTCTACTAATCTTTTACTTGCAAACTCTGTGCTTGTAGGTATGGGGACTAACCCGTACAAGCAATTTACTGATGCTAATCCGACTAAATTCGCTGGCAGAGAAGGACCAATCGGGCTAGATGGCTCGAGAAATCTGAATCTGTGTTTGCAATGTGCAACTGTCTACCAGAGAATCAAGTCAAATTCGCAGCCTCCACTCTGGTAGACGCAGCACTCACTTGGTGGAATGCACGGGCCTAGGTTCTCAGACTCGATGTAGCAAACGCAATGGGTTGGAACAAGTTCAAGGATCTTATCAAGGAGGAATACTATCCACGGGACCGCATTCACCAACTAGAACAAGACCTATGGGTGCTGAAGATGGAAGGGTCGGAAATCGAGGCCTACACCTCAAAACACTATGACCTGGTATCTTTATGTCCTGACATGGCTAGGCTGGAATATAAGCAAATAGAGCTTTACATCAAGGGTTTAGCTCCAGAAATTCAAGGAATGGTTGAATCAAGTAATCCCGTTACGGTCCATCATGTAGTGCGACTGGCGCACAAATTGACTGACAGGGCAATAGAACAGGGTAATCTGCCGAAGAGGGGTGCAGCTGGGAACGCCCCTGAAAATAAACAAAAGTGGGAGGATGGATCCTCGAAGCAAGTGTCAACTGGGCAAGCACAACAGGGCTCTCAGAAACATTTCAACAACAGTAACCGCAACTTCACCCACAACAACAACCAATAGTTCAGCAACAACGCCAACAACTAGGGCCAAGGTGGGTACGCTGGAAAGAAACCCTTTTGCAACAAATGTACTCATCACCACTTTGGGTCGTGTGGTGGGTGTCAACGATGTGGCAGAGGAGGTCACGCTGCTAAAGATTGCAGGGTAAATCTTCATCTGAAACAAAACACTAACCAGAGTCAGCAGCAGCCTGGAGTCACCAGAACCTGTTATCAATGCGGTAGCAATGATCATTTCAAGAAGGATTGCTCATAGCTGAACAAGGGAAACAATGGTGGAAACCAACACCAGAATCAAAATAATAACAACAATACTGGCGGGAATGGTGGAGCTAAAGGTCGTGCGTTTACACTGGGAAAAGGTGAGGCCCGAAACGATTCTAAAGTATTTACTGGTAAATTTGCCTTAAACAGCAGTTTTGCGCATGTTTTATTCGATAGCGGTGCTGATAGGAGTTTTATTTCTGAGTCATTTAGAAAACTGTTAGACCTTAACCCTGATGAACTAGAGCACAAGTATCTTGTAGAGTTATCCAACGGAAAATCTGTAGAAATAACCCACATCGTCCACGGATGCCAGTTACAGTTGGCTGGTCACATATTGAATATCAATCTCATGACGACCACACTTGGTAGTTTTGACGTTGTAATGGGCATGGATTGGTTATCCGAAAACCGAGCTGAAATCTTATGTCGCGAAAAGATTATTCGTATACCTCACCCAAGCGGCGAGATCCTAACCATTCATGGCGAGAAGGGTGGTGTGGTAACCAACATCATTTCCTTCATGAAGGCCCAGAAGTACCTACGACAGAAACACTCATACGCTATCCTAGCCACTGTTACTGAACAACCGAACAACGAGAGGAAAATCGAGGACATTCCTATCGTATGCGACTTCCCCGATGTTTTTCTTGAAGATTTGCCTGGTATTCCGCCTCATAGGCAAGTCGAATTCGAAATCCAATTGGCAAACCACGCGGCTCCAATCGCCAGGGCTCCTTACCGTCTAGCGCCGTCTGCACTACAAGAACTATCAACTCAGCTGCAGGAGCTATTGGATAAAGGTTTTATCCGTCCTAGCTCGTCCCCGTGGGGAGCTCCGGTACTTTTTGTCAAGAAAAAGGAGGGAACTTTTCGTATGTGTATCGACTATCGGGAGCTTAATAAGGTTACTATCAAGAATCGATATCCATTGCCACGTATTGATGATCTTTTTGATCAACTTCAGGGATCAAGCTATTATTCCAAGATTGACCTAAGGTCGGGTTATCACCAACTCCGCGTTAGAGAGGAAGACATCTCTAAAACCGCATTCCGCACTCGGTACGGCCATTATGAGTTCTTGGTCATGCTATTTGGTCTCACCAATGCACTTGCGGTATTCATGGATCTTATGAACCGCGTGTGCAAACCGTATCTTGACAAGTTTGTCATCGTGTTCATTGATGACATACTAATTTATTCGAAGAGCAAGGAGGAGCACGAAGAGCATCTGCGGCTACTATTGCAGTTACTGCAACAGGAGAAGCTATATGCCAAGTTCTCCAAATGTGATTTCTGGATTCGCGAGGTTCAGTTTCTAGGGCATATGTTGATCCTGCTAAGATAGAGGCTATCAAGAACTGGGAAGCACCGAAGACTCCAACGGAAATAAGACAATTTCTAGGTTTGGCAGGCTATTATCGTCGTTTTATTGAGGGATTCTTGAAAATCGCTCAACCCTCACCTCCCCGACTAAGAAAGGAACCAAATATACATGGGGTGATAAACAAGAAGAAGCTTTCCAGGTACTAAAACAGAAGCTTTGTAGTGCGCCTATTTTGTCCTTGCCTGAGGGAACTGAAGACTTCGTGGTGTACTGCGATGCTTCCATTCAGGGACTTGGATGTGTACTCATGCAACGCGATAAGGTCATTGCGTACGCATCCCGACAGCTGAAGGTACACGAGAAAAACTACACAACTCACGACTTAGAGTTAGGAGCCGTGGTATTCGCTTTAAAAATCTGGAGGCACTATCTTTATGGAACCAAGTGTACCATTTACACTGACCACAAGAGCCTTCAACACATTTTTGATCAAAAAGAATTGAACTTGCGACAGCGTCGCTGGCTCGAACTTTTAAATGACTATGAATGTGCCATCCAGTACCATCCGGGAAGGGCTAATGGGGTAGCCAATGCTCTCAGTAGGAAGGAACATGAGAAGCCCCGACGGGTTCGGTCCTTAAAACTCATGATACACTATAACTTACCCGAACAAATTCGCGGCGCTTAGTTGGAGGCGGTCAAACCCGAAAATCTGAAAGCTGAGAAATTACGCAAGATGGAGCGTGATTGGGAAACCAAATTAGATGGAACTCGTTACTTTCTTAATCGGATATGGGTACCCCTCTACGGAAACTTGAGGGAACTCATAATGGATGAAGCTCACAAATCAAGGTACTCGGTTCATCCAGGATCGGATAAGATGTACCAAGATCTCAAAACGACTTACTGGTGGCCGAACATGAAGGCTAAAATAGCCACCTATGTAAGCAAATGCCTAACCTGTGCCAAGGTCAAGGTAAAATACCAGAAACCCTCAGAGCTATTGCAACAGCCGAAAATTCCCGTTTGGAAATGGGAGCAAGTCGCTATGGACTTTATTACAGGACTACCCATGACACCCAGTGGAAAGGATACTATATGGGTGATCATTGACCGGCTAACCAAATCAGCTCACTTTTAGCAATCAAGGAAACCGATAAGTTTGATACACTTACGGCGTTGTACTTGAAGGAAATAGTGGCTAGGCATGGAGTGCCAACATCCATCATATGTGACCGTGATCCACGTTTTACTTCTCATCTATGGCAGTCAGCGCAAAAATCCTTGGAATCACACGTCGATTTGAGCACAACATACCATCCTCAGACTGATAGCCAAAGTGAACGTACCATTCAGACCCTTGAAGACATGCTCAGAGCGTGTGTAATCGACTTTGGCAAAAGCTGGGAGAAACACCTACCCTTGGTAAAAAATTTCCTATAGCAACAGCTATCACACGAGTATCCAAGCAGCAGCATTCGAGGCATTATATGGAAAGGAAGTGTCGATCGCCCGTTTGTTGGGCAGAAGTTGGTGACAGTCAAATCACAGGGCCAGAGTTAGTTCTAGAAGCAACTAAAAAGATCGTGCAAGTCCGGAGTCGTATGGAAGCGACTCGGGACCGCCAAAAGAGCTATGCCGATCATCGTCGCAAACCGTTAGAATTTCAAGTAGGCGATCGGGTCATACTGAAAGTATCACCTTGGAAGGGCGTGATTCGTTTTGGCAAGAGAGGTAAACTAAACCCGCGATACGTTGGCCTATTCGAAATTACGAAGAAAATTGGTTCTGTGGCTTATGAGTTGAACCTTCCTGATGAACTCAGTGGAGTTCACAACGGTTTTCATGTCTCAAATCTGAAGAAGTGTCTATCATATGAAACACTAGCCGTTCCATTTGATGAGATCCATGTGGACGAATGACTACGGTTCGTGGAAGAACTAATTGAAACCATGGACCGTGAGGTCAAGTTACGGAGGCACAGTAAAATTCCAATCGTCAAGGTTTGTTGGAACTCTCGGCGTGGACCGGAGTTCACATGGGAACGAGAGGACCAGATGAAAGCTAAGTACCCCCAACTCTTTGAAACACGCAGCACGGATGGTGCTAACTAAACTTTGGGACAAAGTTTCCTAAACAAGGGGGATACTGCCACAACCCGGTATGTTTACTGTATGCTTACTACTCCATGAAATTTCTTTAACTGGGGGAGAATGTGGTAACTTTGAAATTTTGTTCTTATTCCGATTCTGACACCTTACAACACTTTACTCAAGTCAATTTTCGGGACGAAAATTCTTTCAACATGGGGATAATGTAACAACACCTTATTTAGTAGATATTTATTAATAAAAAAAATTAAAATAACAACTCACCTAAACTTTTGCCCCAAGTAACTACCACCCAAAACTCCTCATCTCTCAATTATATGTATACGTATGTATGCATGTGGTGTATAAACAAAAACCCTAAACTTTATACACCATCACACAACGGCAGAACCCCCCCCCCCCACCGACGCGGCACCCGCATCCCGCCAACATCTCGCTCTCTCTCGGCTCTCTAGCACCTTCTCTCGGTCTCCCGCTCCAATTTTGATTGACGTTTGTCTAGATATTTTGATTAATATTGAATTGTTATGTGTTTTTGTGTGCTTTGATAATCATGATGATAATTTGTGATGCTAGGGTTCATGAAAATCAAGTGTTATGCTTAGAAATAGTCTTATGCATGTATAGATAGATATATCTCGATTAGGGTTTGAGATGCTTGATGGTTGTGAAGAACTAATTGTTATATGATTTAATTTAGGATGATAATCTGCTGTGATTAAAGATTTTAGGTCGTTGGGTGCATTAGATAATCGTTTGTGGGTTTGGGTGATGAAACAGAATCTGTCCAGAATGTTACAGCTGATTTTAATCGGCTGTAACCGGGTCAAAAGTTAACAAAAGGGGTTTTTTCTTGAGTCCATGATGTACTCCCAGGAAATACCTTTCGAATTGAAGTTTTTCGAAAAAAAATTGAATGTTTTATGAATTTTTCCGTATCGAAGGTTTAGGCTGCGTTCTCTGTCAGAATTTGTAGCCCATAACGAATGTCATAACTAAATGTAGGAATTGAGTTATGATCTCAAATTTTTACTGTAGGTAGTTCCAGGAGATTAACAAAATCTCCAACTGGAATTACGTCAATCGGATAACTGAGGATTTTTAAATGAATGTTTTCGTAAACTGCAGTTAGAAAGTGACGAATCTGATAGCTGCTTAGTAAATGATTTTTATGGAAATATTGTTAAATAGTTAGGCCTTGATATTTTTACACAAGACCAACCCCCCGAGAGGTGCTTCACATAAAAAAATCATAATTTTTACAGTCCTGTAAATAGGTTAAACGAGTCTCTCAAAACAGCCTAGTTTCAGTGAATTTTGCTAGACAGGAAGCATGAATGTATAAGAACCGAACTTGCTATTTTTAATATCCATGATTGTTTGTTAATTGTATATAAACAGCATATATCATATAGTAGGAAGGTTGCGAACACGGTTATGGAACCATATCATAGAAAGTGTCATGTGATTATTTGTTAGTGTGCTAACTACTAGACACATATAGGACTTTCGTGCAATTCATAAGTAAAATCTAATAACCGTGCTAACTATTATAGGGCGTGGTTGATCGCTCTAGATTTCATACATTTATTTTAATCTTACCGAGCAATACAAAGGTGAGTTCACGGCCCCTACATTTTTATACGGTTTTAATACACAGGGGGAGAAAACATGTACGGTTACGGTAATGTAATGCCTTTACTATTACGCATTAACGAACTATATTGGGAAGGGTTATGTTATACGGTTATGGTCACAAGGAAGCATTATCACATGTCAGTCCCCTTAAAACTTACGATGCCGTTAGTATGGATTATAGTGAGAGAATTTTTAGTAGTACTATTGGGCCCGACAAGCCCCACTCGTGCTGGTCGCGCCAGCTAGATCGAACGTCGAAGGTCACGGGTGCAGAATTTGCCTAACTCTTAGCCATGGTTGGTGATAAACCTTGTACAACAGGGGCAACAACGTTAGCTTCGGATCGAACACTTTGTTGACATGACCTAAGCTAGCTACCTAAACATATAACATATACCGCTAAGCAATATAACAACGTGATTCGGGTATTGAATCGGGAAACTTACGATAACCTGATTCTGGTGGGATCAGGGAAACTTTATAACACACTGGTTCGGGGCTGAACCAGTGGAAACAACTTACTAAAAAAACTCTGAACTAAAACCTGTGAACTCACTCTTCATTAAATGTTGACACTTGATTTTACATGTTTTTCTCAGGTTGTTAAGGTATCTACCAGAGTAGGAGCACTTCACAAGCATGAAAACTATTTTGTTAAACGTTTGCATCTTTACTTTTCAATTCTTTCGGTTGGGCGTTTGTTTTGGCGCACACTTTACTTACGTTTACTTACGCTTCCGCATTTCTATAATTGCATGGTTGAACTTGTTTAAAACGTATTTTTACAGATAGAGTCATTCAATGTGACTAGTCTCTTGGATCCTGGTTTGTCACGAACCTCGCGGTAAAACCCCGCAAGTGGACTTGTTGGGTGTGACAGTAATACTCAAAGGATGATGAATGGCTTTGAAAGTCTAAGGCCAAGTTGTACAATTGTCTAAATCCTTGGCACTTTGCTAGAGAATATGGAGTGCCAAAAGCTGCAATAAGATCGTCTCAACCAACAAAAGAGGAGAGCTTCATCAGAGGTGGGGCATATGATTGGAGCTTCATGCTTGAAAAAAGTATATATACTAGCATGGCCAATGAATCACAAGTACCTCACTCTACTTGTTCTAAATGTGAAGAGGTTATAGTAAGTTATATCAAATACAAAGAGAAGGTTTTGGATATCGGTAATCTTGAATATTAAAAAAAAAGACATAACGGAACCAGGATCCGATGATCCTCCGTTCGACCAAAATATTTTCTAAGATGCATATAACCTCACTATTTTTTTTGTTTGCCCCTGAAATTGTGGTTAGTAGAAAAACTAAGATTAAGAGAGTAAACTTTACTAAGTTGTGTCTAGCCGACAATAGTTGCAGCGTCGCGTAACACAGTTTTATAGATTTGGGACTTGTCTCCACTTCAGTTGTATGGGAAATAAATGTGGGGTTCATAGACCTCATTAAATGGGTTCTCTCATCCACTAGACTGGTCTTTTGGGTTGAGTTCTATTTGAGAGGTAACAACGTCCACGCCCCATCTCCGTGATTTAGCGCCTGAACCCTAGCCACCGCCAGTGTTTCAGGCCGTGCTGTGATCGAAGATGGTGGCCATCAGTAGGTGGAGGTGCCTTGAAATGAGAAAGGGTGTGTGAAAGATTTTTGTTTAGTGTGCAAGAGAAATTAAAAAAAGGTTATTTGCAATTACCATGTGGTCCAATGATAGACTGACATGCCTCCCAATAGAGTGAAGGTAATGTTATTATGTGCCATCATTTTTATGTATTTTATGTGCATATTTTCTCTCACTTTTGAGGTATTTTCCCTCACTTTTTAGGACTTTAGATGAGTATTCACATGATTTGGTACTTAAAATTCTTCTTTGTGAAATTCTAGGTGCCTTTGGCTAGTTTGTGGAAAACAAGTGAGAAACCAAAGAAAAATCAAGCAAGAGACAAACATTAGTCAGAGCATGGTCATGCAACTCGTGCAAGGCATTGCACGACCGCGTCGCCCCAAAGTCAAACTCGGAAACGCAACTCCAACTGACGCAAGTACTTGACGACACGAAAAATACGGGCACACTTATGCCGACAAGAAATCAAGACAGTATCAACTATTTATGAGAAAAATACAAGAGGTACTAATGAGTATGTCACAAGTGTGCATGGTTGTGGGCCGAGAAAATTTTGCCCTATAAATAGAGGCATCCTCTTCCCTGTTTAAGCATCCATCTAATTCATTATACACCATCATACACAAATTTAGGGAAGGCCTTTCAAGGTTCTTAGTTCTTTCCCTCCTCTACTCAATTCTATTATCATAAGACGTCGCTCTTAGATTCAAGAAGTGTAATAAAACACAATTTTCTTTGGTTGGTTCATTAGAACCACACCATGGTTAATCCACCAAGTGGTGGTATCTTTGTAATGCTCTCAATGACTAAACTTCTTGTATATCTTCAGTTTAGATGAACCTTGATGTATAATTTATAAATCTAATGCTTAAGGTTTATTTTAGTGGTGTGTTAATACATTTAATATATTAAATACTTTTATGCTTTATTGAACATGAGTCAAGCTTGAGTTTTGAACTTTTGTGTATATTGTTCGCCTGATGTGGTCTTTGCACATATTCTAGGTTTGTACGTATGTATACGAACACGATTATCACACTAGAGATGGTGTGTAAAGTTTTAACTCCCATGGTTACTATTTTAAAGCCATGAAAGTCATAGATATCGTGGAATTAGCTTTTGTGACTTTCATTAGTAATCGATCTCTTGCATTACGGTGCTACCGAAATTATACATACAATTATAAGTTACGGGGTACGTATAACCTTGCAAGAGGATTTTAACATGCAGTGAATGTTTCATTAAAATTTTTTTAATTGTAAGCTTATGCGGCGGCCGCTCATTCCGGTCTTGGAAGTAAGTTCGTGGGAAATGTTAGTCGGATGTTGTTATATGTATTTTATGTGCATATTTCTCTCACTTTTGAAGACTTTAGATGAGTATTCACATGATTTGGTACTTAAAATTCTTCTTTGTGAAATTCCAGGTGCATTCGACTAGTTTGCTGAAAACAAGTGAGAAACCAAAGAAAAATCAAGCAAGAGACAAACATTGGCAGGAGCATGGTCATGCAACTCATGCAAGGCATTGCACGACCGTGTCGCCCCAAAATCAAACTCCGAAATACAACTCCAACTGATGCAAGACCTTGATAACAAGAAAAATATGGGCACGCCTGTGCCGACAAGAATGCATGACCGTGTCTACCATTTATGAGAAAAGTACAAGTACAAGAGGTACTGTGATGACTATGTCACGAGTGTGCATGGTTGTGCGCCAAGGAAATTTTGCCTATATATAGAGGCATCCGCCTCCCTATTTGAGCATCCATATAATTCATCAAACACCATCATACACAAATTCGGGGAAGGCCTTTCAAGGTTCTTACTATAACACCTCGGTTTTTTCGTACTTTCCTTAATTAGAAAGTGTAATCGTAATTCTATTTATGGAAACTTGTATTCGTATCGCATTCGCATTTCTTTTCCCAATCTTGTAATCCGAGACTTGAATCGTAATAAAATCCATACTTGATACATACTTGTCTTGCATGCGTTCAATTGTTAAATACGTGTTTACATACAAATCAATACTTGTTAACGTGCAACTACTCATACATTCATACTTAATACCTAAAATATACTCACATATACTTTATACTTTTAAAAACATGCAAAAATATCAAGTTATAGCATGAAATGATGGAAAAATAAGTTCAGGGACTAAAAGTGACAAAAATCAAAAAAGTTTATGGAATACTCCTTCTCGCACCCCGCGACGTCCCTTCTTCACTCTCTCGCGGCCCGCGAGAGGGCTTAATCCGGAGTTTGTTGTTTCTATCTCATGGATTGGTTAATTTTGTGTTTCTTGCATTAAATACACCCACCTAACTCACCCCCTAACCTCAACTATAAATACTCACCTCCTTCCACTCTCATTTCACACCTCAAACATTTATCTCTCTTTCTAAAGCTCTTACTCAATTCTAAAAGTTCAAGACTTTCAAGTGAGTTCTAACTGACCTTCACCTCTCTTCTTTACTCTTTCTTCCTTCTTAACACTTGGAACACCTCTAGGAGTGTTTCCATAGGTTTTCCATGAAAAACAAACATGGAACATCACCATATTGTAATACTTTACGTTTTAATAGGGTTTTAACCCACAAGTGTTGTATCCTTTTAAGCTTGTTCTTGAAACAAGACTTGAGTTGGTAGTGTGTGATTACTTGGAAGCCTTGGCTATCCTACCTTCAATCCACCACCTCACTTGATGATTTTGATTATTTTAAAACTTTTATTTTATTATTATAACTTATTCATGGCCATCCTTGTTGTCCTTGTGACAACTTATGCATTGGTGAACAACATGAAAGAGGTTTAAGGAAGGTTATCCTCCTACCTCCATGCATGACTTCTATGAACTTCCATGACATTTATGATCTACTTATTATGTATACTATATAATATATATGTATATACACTAACTGAACGCTTGATGAAAATTGAATGATTGTCCTTCATGGTACTAGGTTACAACACCTAAGTACTTATTTCTCGTTACGATTCTAATGGGTACCTTAACCCATGAAAACACATCAACCAGAATGGGTATCATAGTATTAAGTCTAGGTGGTTATTTTCTCGTATATGTACTTTGGTGTATTTAAGTTCCTAAATCCTCCGTTATCATCCGCATACTTAACAACCTACGTTTTCCTCTTGTAGGATAACTCGGTGATCCTCCAACTCTCCAAACTCTTCAGGGAAATTACCAAGTGGAAGCTTGCAAAACCGTGAGAACACTTTACCCATTTCCCTTTTTACACAATTTAGGTTGTAAGATGTTAAACTTACAAAATACACGAATACACACACTACATGCTTTATAAACTCAATCCGTTATACATGCTTATTGTTATGCTTAGGTTCATGCTAGATTCATACATGCTTTTGTCATTAACTTGGCTAGCCCCAACTTAACATATATCGCTATAGGAGTAGCACACCGCCCGTCGGGGTATTGTTAAGCTTAAAGTTGATTCTTATTCTCTAATACTTTAGTCACGTTACTTTGTGTGACGAGGGACACTTAATTCTTGTGGACACTTGGCTTTGACAATTAGTATTGCATGCTAGCTTACCTTGTGTACAATTGCCATGTGGATTTGAGTAAACTCTTTTATACTTATGCTATGTACTTAAACTTGTGTACTCTCCAATACTTTTTGTATTGAACTATACTTTTAACATGTTGCAGGTTAGAGATGTTGATTATGACGAATTTAGTAGGGACGACTTAGAAACGCACCTAGAATGTTAGGTTTTTATGTTGTAATTTTTGTTGAAGTTGTTATGATGTAATTGACAATTTGATTTATGAAATGAAACAAATTTTTTATTTAAATATTGTCGCAAATAGTGTTATGATGC
Source organism: Scalesia atractyloides (assembly GCA_947069175.1). Classification (NCBI taxonomy): domain Eukaryota; kingdom Viridiplantae; phylum Streptophyta; class Magnoliopsida; order Asterales; family Asteraceae; genus Scalesia; species Scalesia atractyloides. The sequence continues at coordinate 36,521,860 of CAMTDV010000011.1, forward strand.
CATGAGCAATCTATTTCGTCTCACTCTGATGTTTCCGCCATCGGTTAGGGTGTGACAGATTGGTATCAGAGCCATAACTATAGGGAATTAGGTAGAATTGTCATGTTCGACCTAGTCTATAGTATAAATGACCAACATTCGACCATTCTTGTTTCATGCTTAAAATGTTAATTCTTCCTACCTTGCTTCTCCCTATTTCTTTGGTCTTAATATATATACAATATGCCTTTCCTAGGATCATTTGCACAATATACACACTTGAAGACACTCGTATTACAAACGAGACGACTTCACGAAAATAAGCGTGAAACCCACATTTTGGTGAAACGACTCTCAATCCGCATATTCGATTTTTCATGAAATTACGCCATCAAGTTAGGAATGATATCCATACCTTGATGGAAAATTTCCACTTCATACTCTAGTGGTCCCTTACCAACGAGTCGGAATTCGCTCCTCGTTTGGTAAGTACCAACCATGCTTAGGGTACGATGTTGTCAAGTTAGGGGTGAAACCCGCACCTTCTCAACTAGTCTGACTCCTCGATTTTCGATCTCGCCAAAGTTTCGCTTTTTTCAATCAAATTCGAGATGTGTAGTAACCGGAAGGGTAGAATGTCGTTAATCGCTTCTCGACGAGAGCATTTTACCTATAGGCCAAAGCACGTTTATCTAATTTGAAAGGATCTTCAATTCACTTTGGAATAGTCAACGTTTCTCAACCCGAAACACTCCAATGTTTTTACTAAGCCTATCTTTTATGTTATCTCAATTTCTATGTATTTTTAATACTTGTTACCTCGTTCATTTCGAACCCGATACACAATTTGCACGTTTTCCTGCAACCAAAAACAATAATAATTCTCGCAAACCAACTAAATTTATACTCCTTACGCAATCATACGTGTTTATACTTGTTATGCTTATGTCAGCCACATAAACTCATATGTGTTACTTACATGCTCAAACGTGAAATTTTATTACATCACGTTACGATCAAGTCTCATCCGATGTCTTCCTCACAAAACTCGGGCGCAAGATTGAAGTCGAAGACCAACTCCAACTCAATGTCCAAGAAAGACTGCATGAAATTTATGGCGAAACAAATGGCTAAGATCATCCCTAACATTGTTAGCAAGATCCAACCCCCACCAAACGTCGAATCACCTCATGCCTCAATCGATTCCAAGGTGGAAACACCTAAATCTACTTACCCTCCTACTCTATTCTATCATCACAATACGTCACTCTTAGATTTAAGAAGTGTAATAAACCACATTTTTCTTTGGTTGGTTCATTAGAACCACACCATTGTTACTCCACCAAGTGATGGTATCTTTGTAATACCCCCACGGCTAAACTTTGTGTATCTCTTTGGTTTAGATGAACCTTGATGTGTAAAATTAATGTTTAAGGTTTATTTTAGTGGTGCGTTAATACATTTAAAATTTTAAATACTTTTGTGCTTTATTGAACATGAGTCTTGGGTTTTGAACTTGTGTGTATATTGTTCGCCTGATGTGATCTTTGCACATATTCTAGGTTTGTACGTATGTGTACGAACACGATTATCACACTAGCAAGGGTGTGTAAAGCTTTAACTCCCATGTTTACTATTTTAAAGCCACGAAAGTCATAGATATCGTGGAATTAGCTTTTGTGACTTTGATTAGTAATTGATCTCTTACATTACGGTGCTACCGAACTTATACATACAATTATAAGTTACGGGGTTCGTATAACCTTGCAAGAGGATTTTAACATGCAGTGCATATTTTATTAAAATGTTTTTAACTGTAAGCTTATGCGGCGACCGCTCATTTCAGTCATGGAAGTAAGTTCATGGGACATGTCAGCCGGATGCAGTCTTTCATTCGTCATGCGGATGTACCAAGAGTTTAGCAGTAGTTTGCTCGAGGTGGTCATTCTCATCTCAGAAGGAAATGCCTTATTTACTTCACCACTCAAATAACTTCAAACGTTACTTATTGCATCAAAAGGATCCAAAATCAAAGATATGATTAATTCTTGATTGACAATGTCACCCTTTTTATTTTAGGAAAATTAGATTTTAATTACCCCACCTAGAGATGGTTGGCCTCTTGCGGTCCCACCTTTAAATATTACTTTTGCGTATCCCACCTTTTAAGTAATTTTTTCTCACTTGACCTCCTTAAAAAAGTTAACGGAGTTAAATTTTTTTTCGAATTTTCAAACTGATGTTTTAGAGCTTTTAATCAGAACGAGAATCGAGTCAATTGATGTAAAACTTACCTCAGAACGGTGCTCCAAACGACGTAACCAGACCTTCAATTTGGGTGTTTAAACTTCCAATTAGTAAAAATGAAGTCGTTTGGAGCATTGTTTCGAGGAAATTTTTATATCAATCAACTTGTATTATCGTTCTGATCAAAAGCTCTAAAACATCAGTTTAAAAATTCAGGAAAAAAATTAACTTCGTTAACTTTTTTAACGGATGTCCGGTGAGAAAAATTACATAAAAGGTACACCTCCAGTGGTAATATTCAAAGGTAGTCAGCTCTATGTGAGATTATTAAAATCATTTCCCCTTATTTTATGTTTATTTTATTTATTGTCTTTTTATTTTACTTTATCAAAATACCCCTCTATCTTATTATCCGATTAAACAACAACAAAGGTCAAGTAGTGGTAAACACAAAGCATTGGGTTGACGCATGGTTTTAAAACCATGCTTTATTACCATAGGATAGGTACACTTTCGTTATTGTGTGTAGTTTTGTATAAATAAAAGGAGAAATACTATAAAACCAACTTGCTTTCTCCTTTGTTTGACAAAAGTCCCTCCATTTTTTTTACATATAAAAAACTAACAACTTTGTATTTTGTCTCACAAAAGCCCCTCCACTTTTTTTTTGCACGTTAAAGTCTCTCTATATAGCAATTTTGAACATACTTTTGAACTTTTTAGAAAAGAAAATTTTTAACTACAAACTAGGACTTTTATATTTATTACACTTAAATATCATGTATTTCAACTTATTTTTTTTCTCTATAATTTCTACTTTCATTATAAGAAAAACAAAAAAAAAACTAAAAAGATAGAATAAATGAAAGTTATATATATAATTTTTTTAACTTTATTAAAGCATATCAATGTAAATTTAGCTTGGTTACAAACCCAGCTAGTTTGGCTCACTTTCAAACCAACAACTTCAGGTGAACTTTTTCTTAACATTTTTCTGAGCGACCCTGTTTCTCAAGCTTTTTGGACAGTTTTAGCATGAGCTACAGAGTAATGTAGGATTTTTTTTACTTTATTTATATGTTGTATTATTTTATTTTTTATTGTTTTTAATGGGGATAGAGATCATTGAAAAAAATACAAGTTAAAGTGACCATAATCGTAAAGGACTTAATTTCTAACTAAAAATTTACTTTTAGAGAAAATTCATAATTATGTTGAAAATTACCAAGTAGAGGGACGTTAATATGCAAAAATAAAAAAAAATATTATGAAATGAAACAAAAGGTATGTTGATTTTTTTATATAAAAAAAGGACAGTAAGTTAGTATTTTATAGTACTTGCCCTAAATTAAAACTAATTTTTATAAACTTAAAAACGATATTTATACAAGAAAAACCTATAAAAATATATACACTTTGCACGCATCATGCTATACCTATGTATTTGTATTTTGTATAAATACTTAAATAGATAATTTTATAACATTCACTACTTTTAGATAATTCCAAATTTTGAACAAAATGAGTTGTTTAAACCCAATCCATTTTGACCAGTCTATTTTGCTATACACCAAGAAAAATCATGAACAACAAGCTTCAAAATGAAGAGTGAAAGATCCAAGAGACAACATAAGTGAAACCACATCAACATTGTCATGACTTTCAAGCAACTTGAACCCAAAATTTGCTTTTCCTCTCTAATTATGACCCCTGGACCGAGATCTCGACACAAAATCCTGTTATCGATCACACGAGTATTATCTTAAACAAACTGGCCCTTATAGACACAACAAAAACTACAATCATACAATCACATCTTCAAGAGCTTGTGCGAGAAAATCCTCTTCGAATACGGGCTGTTTCGTGAGATTGCCTTGTGGGATTCGATCACATTCACCAACGAGTTATGAAGCGCCCCTGCACTCAATTTTAGATATGAACAAGTCAATTTGGGTTATGTTAATCTCTAACAAGTTCGATGAACAAATTCAAAATATAGCTTAAAAGAAAAACCGGTCAAATGCGTCGAAAGTCACCAAGACTGTATTCTCAACGCATAAAACCTATTAAATTGTTTTTATAAAAAGAACTATCATATTATTGCAATAATATAGTTCTATAATCACACCTAACACGCCAATTATTTGTGAAAAAAAAGTGGGTTGAAAGGCTTTTCTGTGAACAACTTTAGTGAAAGATTACAGACCTCAGTAACACGAAGAGCAGTTTGAACAACATAGTTTGCGTGTGGATCTTGAAGCAGCTGTTCGAAATGAGTGGCCGAGATCAGTTCATGAACGATGGTTGACCTGATTTGACCATCTAATACAGCTAAACATTTCTCTACCACATGGCTGCTGAATTTTTGCGTCGCAAGCTGCACATAGTTACCCTTAAACTGAGAGGTGAGCTTCGACACAGCCGAAGGAATCTGCAGCTCGAGAATGTACTGCACAACATAATTTCTGCATTGCAAGATATAAATTAGCTTAAACCAAGCACGAAATATAAAAATAGATTCGAAAATATTTTTCTTGAAATTACCCGAATGCATCTTGCGCAAGGAGGAGACCGTTTCTTGAAATTTCCAAGACGAATTTTTCACGATACTCGCCAGTCGAGTAATTAATGCATCTTTGCAACACACTGCACCCGTGTTGATGGGTGGCAATTTCAACACAGAATTTTGCAGCAGCTTCGAAGATGAACTGTTATCAATGAATTAAAGGATGACGTTTACGCGTTAGTTTTTACCCATCAGAAAATGGGTCTTGTTTTAACACAAGTGTGTCAAATGGTCAAACATAGAACTTTTAACGAAAATGAAATATATTAAACGGGTTGAGGGGTTAAAAGCCGCCGAGAGTGTGATTTAAATGGTTCTCAACCTCCTAAATTAATTAGTTTAAAGAAAAAAAGAGTGATTAGTTATTTGCAAATTATATAAATTGTTATAGAATTTGTAACAAAATCAACACTAACGATTTGCTTTATACTTTTAAAAAACTGATATTTAGATAGTTTAAGATTGCTTCTAGCACCGCACAAAAAAAACAACCGAATTTCTAGTAAAATGATCAAATGGTTAATCCAAGAGATCATGAACTCGATCATTATAAGCATAGATGCGCAGAAACTAAACATATTTTATGATAAATTAATAAAAAACCAAACCTTATTATCTTCATTACTGAGGCAATGCAAGCAACGCTGAATGACATGATTACCGTTGAGATCCTTTATAAGAGCAAGAAATCCCGGTTCAATAGCAGATATTACAAGCTTAACTTGTTGACTAGTCTTCAGAGTCTCGATAAGCTTCTGTACCACTCTAGTTCTATAGCAAACCGTAAATTTGACAATTTTAATGGTATAAAACACTAATAAGTAATAACACAACATTAAGCATTACATAAAGATTAGTTACCCATGAGTATTCAATGAAATTTGAACAAGTTCCATTGGTTCTAGTGTAACCACGGTCAAAATATGCATTCTTTGTTCTTCATTACACACTTCCAAAAGTTTCTGCATAAGGTAATTCCCAAAAGGGTTGATCATAAGCTCGACTACATGCCCGATAATCTCATCAAACACGATTTGTACATTTTGAGGGTTCCCATCATCAAAAATCTTTTGTAGAAGACGACACCCGTGTTGATCTTTTGCCATTGCAAGTATATACCGTTGAGCTCTGATCAACTGAGAAGAACAAGTTTGACCATTTTCACAAGGTCTCACAAACTTTTTTCTAACTCGACGTACATCTTCACCTTGAATAATCAGACTATCCTCACAAGTGGCTAAACCCTCGATTCCACGCCCGAACCCGAGCCGCCCACGAGGGATTCGAATATTTGATGAACCACCGGCTGCTAAGTGGAACCGATAAGGGTCATAGTTCGGGTAAATCTTAGCCTTTGTAGGGAACATATAAGGTACATTTTGCATCATTTCATCTTTAGAATTAATCCCGATTTGCGCTCGAATCCCCGGTTGATAACCATAATTTAACACATTCCTATAAAACTTCTCAGAATTCATAGGAATTCTTGAAAAATGAGGGTTAACTTCAAGATAATCAAAATCCCCAAACAAAGTTGGATTGATTTGATCATGACAAATTAAACCCTGATTTTGATCCTGATTAATACACATTCTACCAAACTGATCAATAAAATTTTCATCATATGTATGTTGACTATAACCACATGAACCATCATCATCATCACCATCATACATACCATACAACATCCTATTAACAACAGAGGCATTACCCATACCATAATGATTACCATTTACGAGATGATGATGATGATGATGAAGGGAAAGTGATGTTGCATGTGGGATCTCACCCAACAACATTTCAAGTTCATCATCCTCCTTCATGTTCTTAACCATCATCAACAAGATGATTAACAAGAAACAGGGGAATCAAGAAACCTTGAAAACAACAAAATAAAGACAACAAAGATCAAACATTTAAAGCACCCACATCAAGAAAATGATCAAGAAACACTAGAAACAGAAAACCCACATAAATTACCCTTTTTTACCATCAAGATGCAGATTGAAGATGTGGGTTTTGATTTGCAGATGATATGATGATGAGGGTGATGATCAAAATTTGATTTTGGGTTTTTGGGAAAATGGATCTTTGGGAATGAGGTTGGTGAGACATGCAAAGAAGAAGATTTGATACAGATAGTGTATGTATAGGTGATGGTGTAGTGTACACACTGGCTTACTGGTAAGGTCTCACGCCATAAAAGCTGGAGAGAGGAACAGACTCTCACTTATCTCTCTTCATTGCTTTCTCTCTCTAAAGTATACAATATACTGTATACATATATATAACACAATGAGTCACGCCGGATGCGGTATACACTTATAATATATGTGGGTTTTCGAGGTAAAATTAAAAGTATACAAATTTTAACATTATTTACTAATTTCATGAAAATAACACTAAAAACAGTGAACGGTTAATCATGTATCATGTGGTAGCGTGGATAACTGAAAGATAAGGGATACATGCATCAGTCGGTTTTTGTCTTAATTGTTGAGTGTTATGTGCCTTATGCCCAAGGTTTGATGAAAAACTACAATTAAGTCGAATGTCTCACTAAAAACACCCTCTCTATTTCTATGAGATAAAAATAAGACTTTATATTAATGAAAGTTACTATTAATAAAATTTATTGAGTATGATGATGCCTCAGTGCGTGTGAATGAATTTTCATAAAATTAATTGGTCATTGAGAACTTTTGTTTTTTATTTTTCATACCCTTGTAACAAATATAAGTCTGAAACCTGTTTATAATGAAAGACCCATTGAGTTCTTTTATTTACTTAAAAGAAAGTCTTGTAATTGCAAACTACAAAAAGATATAGACTAAAATGCCCTTCTCTAAATGATGTGATGAAATGGTTAAATGTCATTATTGTTCAGACGAAGCAGCATCATTGCAAGTTTTAATGAAAACTTTAAATATTTGACGGTTTAGAAATATCATTAAAGGAAAAATAAATAAACCTTTGTAACATCCTGGATTTGAACCACAACATCTCACCATTTTTTTTCTATGTAAAGATTTTTCAGGGAGTCACTTGTCTTAATATTACTTTTATAAAAAATATATATAACCATGGAAATCTTCTCCAATCCATAGTCGATGCATCAATAGACATTTATGGTATTGAGGCCTGAAACTTTTTATGAACACATCTATAGTAACAATAACTAATGTGCACGGGCGGCCTTTATGGTGTACAGGGGACCACCAGTCAGGTCTGTGATTTCGAGAGGCACGTTATTTTAAAGAAAAATCCGATATCTATATATATATATGTATGTAAAGAAAACTAATAGAGTATATCCAAGATAGGTCCACTTAAAAAACAATTCTCATTGTTTAGATTAGTTAGCTTATTGTCACCAGGTATAGTGATCCCAATACTAATAAGATTTAAAAAAACAATAATAAAAAACAATGTCGATGGGAATTGTTGGGCGACAATTAGGAGACTTTCCCTTTGAATACTGAGACGATGCAAACGTAAAGAAAATTGTCCCTAGCTCCTTTCGACAAGCAAGCCCACACCATAACTCATCATGAACTGAAGTTTTGCCAGACTAAGATCGACGCACAAGCCTGTTGATCGTCCTGACTCCCTTGTATTGTTTTTTTTATCGAGTTCCAATATTCCAGGCCCGTTGTTGGTTGTTGAAAGTTGGAACATGTATGATTTATGATGAATATGTTGAATGTTGATTGACTGATTTTCGAAATTGTTGACTGTTGAAGTGTTCATCTGTTGATTGTCGAATTCCAGGCAGGCCCTCATGCTTTTTTCATTGAATTGTTGATTGACAAATATCCAAGATGCGCCCACTTACAAAAAGGTATGATTTATGAATATGTCGTTAAGTGTTTATTATTAAGGTGTTATTTGTATTTGGCATTGTTTGTCGATCATTTAGGCATTAACTTAATTTGATAAAAACATTATCGATTATTTAGGCGTTAACTTAATTTAGGTGTTAACTTAATTTGGTGATCATTTAGGCAGAGGTTGTATAAAAACTAGCTTATGTTGTATATTTCGTTAAGGTATAAGAACATATTTTTTCGAACTCGAACATTATACATGAATTCCAGAGACGCTCCTGCTAATATGAGTTTTGTTTAGAAGTTATAATAATTTCCTGATTGTAGGCAAATTAGGATTTTGTGTTAATTAAACAATGAGAAAATTTGACTAAAGGTGAAAGCTTCTACTACATATCATCATCATGTCTTTCTATACTAATATATGAAAAGCTTTTTCTAACACGTGCCAATCTTTGGTGTCTTCTTTTCTTATTTCGTAATTTATTTTTCCTATTAAATAATAGTTTAACTAAATTTAATATAGATGAGGATAATATTTTTTTATCAAACTTTGAATTACTAATCTTCTTATCTGATTTTTCAATATTTGTTTCCTATTAAACAATAGTTTAACTAAATATAAAATTTAGATAAGGATACTAACCTTTTATCAAACTTTGAAATGATGATAATATATGATTTGTATTTCTTCTACTTCGTAGGAGATAGTATACGTTTTTTTTTCTTTGTAGAATCAAGCAGATATATGAACTTTTATTCTCATTCAAATTAGATTTAGTTAAATTACTTTATAAATACTATTATTATTTAATATTTATTAGGATACATAAATAAGAAAATTATATTATAATTTAGATAAAGATAATTACTTTTTATCAAACTTTGAATTAATAATAATATATAATTTGTATTTTCTCTTTTTTCGTAGTAGATAGAAGAAGTTTTCTTTTTTTTTTCTTTGTAGAACCAGGCAAATATATAAATTTTTATTTTCATTTATATTAGATTTAGTTAAATTATTTTTTAAATACTATGGTTATTTAATATTTAATAGGATATAGAAATAAAAAATTATAATAAATCATACACTTCATGGATCTCTCTTATTTATTTATTATTTCTTTTATTTTTTCGCTTATTAATAATCATCTAATATTTAATTGGTTCTACCACATGTAATACACATGTTTCTAACCTAATAATAAATAAAAGACAAGTTAAATTTTTAATAAGTAGATAGTACATCGAAATTAACATTTAGACGTGTATCTTGAGTCCTTGACAACCGTATGTGTTAACGACTATATTATATTTATTTAACTCGTGTAATATACGAGATATTTTAAAGATATAACTAAATTGCTTAATATAATATAAAATTAAATTTATGCAACGCATGTAAAAGACGAGTTTCTAAACTATTTTATTATATGTAAAGAATATATGGTTGATAGAAATTGATTAGGATTAGAAGCCCTTAAAAACCATATTATACTATAATACGGGAACTAATGTGATTTTAATTTTGGACCTTGTAAAATAAGAAGTTTTTTCTTTATTACAAGTATTACATTACAAATCAATACGATGTATTACATGGATTATATAAAAAAAATATTAAAATTTAATAATGAAAATTTAGAAATTATAAAATGATACTTTAATGTAAAATATAATTATATCATGTATATGAATTTTAAACATTTAATATATTATGCTTTATTACTATTAAATTTTTAATTAATATTTTAAAACTAAGCAATAAAATATGGATATATGAAATAAGAGAACTGAAAAATCTTGGGTTCAGAAAATAGGCTAATATAAATTATGTTTGGTTACTATTAATGCATATTGTTTGATACTATTAAATCATGATTTGAACAAATACGAAATCTATAAGTTTAATAAAGGATATATGAAATTGCCTTTTGTTTTTTTTTATATGAATATTTTTTGAGTTAGGTTGTCATTGAATCTCTGCTTTTAAAAATATTGTTGATATATTCATCATGTTCCCCAATGCTTTAAAATGTTCTTGGTATATTCAAAACTATTTGAAGTGTTATTGACCTTGTTAGACCACCGTTGATTTGTGTATGTATATATACATCAGGGAATGTTCAACTCAAAATGCGTTAACTAAGAAAAGAAAATAAATAATTCGTTTATTATTCTAAAAATTTTAAAACTATAAGAAAATTGTTCAAGTGCAAGGATTATTCGTCCATCTTTAAATTCAAAATTCAAAAATAATAACATATGAACAGATTCCATTTATTTATATAATCTATGCAAAAGTTTAAACGTTTAGAAAAATATGAACAATTTGATCCTATGAGTTTTATGTATATAACATATACATTCTTATGTAAAAGGTAACAATTATATAATATAATAATTGCAAGTTTAATTAACAATACTTTAATTTTTTTTTATCTTTTGTCTTTTTTTTCGTTTTTGTTTTTTGACTTTTCTTTCTTTTGTTTTTATTATTTTTTTATACCTTTGCTCTTTAACTTTCAGTGTTAACAATTACAACTTCTTAGCTTTTTATAATTTTGTAATCAAGTTTTACGTGTTTATTTTTATACACGTGTTTGTATAAATTCAAATTGATTTATGTTTAGATGTAAAATTTTCCCGGTAATAAGTTGGGTCAAATATAATATATTCCTTATGCTTATTATTATGTAGGTTTTAAGTTGGTCTACGTTTTAATGTAAATTTTATTTTTTTTCTATAAATGAGTCGAGTAAAATATAATAGGTTTTCATGTTTATTTTTATGTACGTGTTCAAATGGTCTACGTTTTCACGTAAATTTTGTTCGGAAACACGTCGAATCAAATATAATATGTTTTCAATAAACGCTATAAATTGGAGTTACGTTACTTTTCAACACCGCCGCAACACGCCGTAACTATTTTCTTACGTGCTTATATTTATGCACGTGTAGTATAAATTCAAGTTGGTTTACGATTCGACATAAATTTTCTTCGGAAATATGGGTCAAATATAATTTGTTTTCTTGCTTATTTCTATGTACGTTTTCAGCTGGTCTACGTTTTAAAGTAAATTACAATTAGGAAGTTACGTGGATAGTGCCTTTATCCTATTGGCTTTTTTGTTTTTTTTTTTTCTGAACTTTGTTATTTTTATTTTTTAGTTTTCTTTATGTTTAGTGTTTTAGTTTTAGGTTCCTTTTCATCAAAGTTATATTTAAGATAACATTTACGTTTCCATTTACAATTAATTTAAAACCATTCCGTCCCGTTGTCTAATTTAAATTTATTTTTTATGGTTTTCGGTTGATGTACAACATGTTTCGGTATTCTATTGAACATATTTCTCTCGGTTGGTGAAGAAACACCAAACCGAGAACTATCGGAATAGATCTAGATCTAAAGACATGGTTTCTACATACAAGGGTTAGTCTCCTGTTTGATCGTCGATGGAAAAAACTTCGTCATAAATCACTGCAAAACAGAAAACCGCCATTAGCCTCGCCATGGGGAGAATGGGGGTTCTTTCCGTGACCACCCTCTGGCATGAGAATAAGTACAGTGACTCGAAGAAGACGAAGTATAGTGTTAGTAGTGGAGAGTAAATGAATAGCTTATACCTCAAGTCTTCTATTTATAGCCAGAAATTTAGACGTTAAGAGTTAACGGAGTTGTAACGGAATCTTTCCCACCATTAGTGGTTACGTCTCCATCCATGCACATGGATTGGAAGATGATCAACCGTTAGGGAAGAGCCACATGGAAAGTGGTTTTCTTTAGGTCTTCATGAAGATTATGCTGACATCGTATGTAGGATAGACGTCCCAAATGTTGCCACGTCATATTCGGTTACAACCGAATAGAGGCCTACACGATTGCAATTTAATGCTTCTATAAGATCCAAGGCTGTGGAGCCGATCTGCTGCCACCTGTCTAGTTGGTTATAACAGAAAAGATTCCTTTAGCTCAGCTCTTCGTTACCTACGCGCGAGTATGTCTGTGGATAAGACGTAAGAGTTTTGATAGTTTCTTCTTACTTCAAGCTTAACTGTACCCTTGCGTGGTTCCGCGCCAGGGTGTTAAATGAAGTTTAGATGTTTTGCTCTTTATCCTCGCGCGAGGTTAATAAGAGATGTGCTTTCAGGTCTGTCTTACCGTTGCGCGAGGCAAGCAAGGTCTATTAAGTGATTTGGTAACATTCTGATGGTATGGCCTCCTACGCTAGCGCATGGCTTCTGAGACCATACCCCTTCAAGTCCCCCAGTCTAGTGTTGCTCCTATGCGCAACTGGTAAGTAGGTGGAGCACTGGACTATAAAAAATCGAGTGTGTGCTTTGTTTACGAGGGTTGTAAGTCGTTTGTTAAGGATATCTACGGCGGAAAAGTAGGAGGAAGCTTCGAGGGTAAGAAAGGCGACTCCTCAGATAAGGCTTTGAAATTTGAATTTCATAAAGTTGACGCATTGGCAGGCAAGTTGTTGAGGGAAATCAGAATGAAAGTGACAATGGACGACTGTGTGATAGGTTATCAACAACGTCAGACGCTTTTTCATTAATGAATCGCAGAAACGTAACGGCCACGCGTGCGTAGTGTAGGTCCACTTGGAGGATCAAGATAAACCTGCTTCCCTGTTTATGTAACACAGATACGAGTGCGAAATCCTCGTATGAATGCAAATCAAAGCAAAGTAAGAATACTGGATAACCAAAGATTCAATATATTGATTAACTGAAGAGAACTAGTACAAACAATGCTCATACAGACTCATGCAACACTCTCTATGCTCTTGTGTCTCTCTCTAGCTGGTTACTAGTAAGTCTAACATAACTGAGAAGTGCATGTCTGCTTATATAGTGTCCACACCCAGCAATAGTACGAAGTATGTTGCTGGTTGTACGAAACACTAAAAGACACGAAAGACATTCTCCAAATAGACTCGTACGAACGAACTGGCTCGCACGAATCATGATCAAGCTCGTACGAAACAAGTAGGATACTTGTTTAGATGAACTCACTTATACGAATGGTAGATCATTCATACGAATGGTGAGTGGCTCGTACGAGCAACATCTTGCTCGTACAAAGCATTCTCAGCACATAATTTTTTACTTGGAGAATGTTCCACATAACATGACGTACACAAGACTCAACAGTATGCACCCATGCAACTGTTTTACACAGACAAACTAACCGTCGTACTAAAACAAGATAGGAGGATATCTTGATTTGGTCGACACGACCAAACTATATAGACACTGTAAACAAAGACCGTACAATTACATACGTAACTAAGAACAAGTGACAGACACAAAAGTGTATCAACAAACTCCCCCTTGGCTGTTGCTTGGTCTTCGGTCTTCGATTTTTTGTCTTCATACTTGAATGGCCTGGAGTATCAACAAACTCCCCCTGAAGATCTGCTATCCATCCATGATAGAGCATCAGGTCTTCAAAACTTTCAAGAAACATCAAACCTTTCCTGTTTCCTCTTGAGTGCTTCTTGAGGTAGCCGGATCGGTCATGATCTGTTGTGCATTAGACTCTACTACTGGAGTTGATGTAGAAACTTTTGGTTGCGAGGATGAGGCCGAAGCATCAGGATTGCCAGTGTTTTCACTAACCGGATCATGTTGACGTTTGATCTCCTTGGCTTTGCATCTCTCATTCCACAGAATGTTCACTTGCTTTCTGCTCATTTCAAACACGTCTTTAATACCATTAAAGCCTTCTACCAGTGTAGCATTACAAGAATGATACCATTCTCTCAAGTCATTGTGCTTAGCAGTTTTAATGTTTTCGTAGATCGTTGTACAGCCGCACTACGTTCTTTCAGCCTATTAATTTCAATTCCCCGAGAGTTATCAGCTGCCCTCATCTGTTGTAGCTGAGTTGCTCTTTCAGCATCTGCAACCTTCAGTTGCTCATTTTCTTCTCTTAACTGTGCAATTTCATAATCTTGTTTTCTAACAGTCTCTTTCAAAGAATTTATCTCCAACTGTTGTTTCACAACTATGTTACAATTTTAAGAGATAAACTTCGAATGCTTATTAATCTGGATTACCGCAGCTTGCAAATGAGAGAATAGAACATCTACTTTCTCATCCTGTTCCATTTCAGAGAACAAACGACTGCTTCGTTTTGTATTTGATGAGATGTAGATTGGGATTGTAGAACTGATGAAGTAGTAGGTTGCGGATGAACTGGAGTATCTTTAGCCGAAGGTATTTCAGCTGCTGTGGTATTTGAAGGTTGTGGTTCAGGAATTGTAGTGGATCCCGTCATTACAGGTTCAGTCTCCTCTGATGTAAAATTAGGCTGGACATCTGCAACTGGTTCACTTGCATCATCATTACAACCATTATCACTGTCATCATCATTACCCTTTCTCCTTTTATGACCAAACTTATCTTCGATTATCTTTTTCAAAATTCGTTCTTCATTATCTGAATCACTGTTATCATGATGCCACTTGTCGTTTTCTGGTGCAACATATCGATCATTTGCCAGAAAACCGATCAACTTGCGAGGAGGTGTGCTTTCTTTGTAACGTTTTGCTGCTACACCGCTAAAGATCTTCAATGAATGTTCCATCATAACTTCAAGTTTTAAAACATCGTTGTCGTTCTTCGGAAGATTCGGATGTTTCACATTCAAGATCATTTAGAGAAAATGAGGATACATCCAAAACTTGTTTCCACCATATCCTGTTCTTCTCAGGTTTTCCTTCATGTTTGCCAAAATATACTTTGAAACACTAAATGGTTTGTTTAATGTCAAAGCTATCATCATTCCAACCAAGTCGTTATTTGCCATGTCATAACCACTTTGTCTGTTGCTCAAACACTGAATTAAAACATGTAGAAAGAACTTGTATCGGAGTGGCAACCATGCTTTGTTTAGTTGTCCCACGAGAAAATCTCCAACACATTTTATTCTAAGTAAACATCCACGTTGACAATTCAATGCCACTGAGAATGGAGCTTTAGGATCATCACCAAGTTGCAATACGGAGTTAATGGTTTCAATAGAGACATCTATGTTCAAGTCATTTACTTTCCCACGGATAAGTTCCTGCCCATTTTCTTCAACAATTGTAGTTGAATCCCAAAATTCCTTTATCAACGTCTTGTATACTGTAGTCTTGTGCGTGATAGCATAATGTATCCTTGAGTCACGCAAAAACTTCATTATACCATTGTACTCAGCAAATTTATCTTAGGATCCAAGTAGGCCACCATGTTATATCTCGGTTCGGACATAATTTCCACTTCTGACTTGTCAGTCCTCTTTGTTGTGGGATTTCTTTTATGTTCTTTTTGTTCCATTCTGTACACGTAAGACAACTAGGATAAGAACACAAATTCATTAGGGAATATACATGAAAAGTTTTATTTAACTTTATGTATGTATGTATTCCCTTAACAAAGAACTACTGACTCATACGAATAACAGTTCATTCGTACGAAGAACAACTCATTTTCACGAACTCTTGATTTAGTCAAACAACTGAATCACCAGTACGCGTAACTGGCTCGTACGAGCGATGTGTTACTCGTGCGAGTGATGTTTCATTCGCACGAATCTAGTTCGCACAAACAACTTCAATATCAGATATTTGTTTTTCGATAAAGATTCTTCGTTTAAAGTTTGTTGTTCATGTCAGTCATGGTCACATGGTTAGATAATGTTTATGTTGTTCATTTTCAAAGTATGCCAAACATTTTTAAGTATACCTTAAAGAAATCAAAAACAACTTGAAGGGAGGTGTAAGGATGACGTGAGCAAAGTGAAAGTAAAGTTCTACCAAAGAACTTCATTTCCTTTTATACCACATCATGATACTCGTGTGAACAACCTTAGTTCGTACAAAGAGCTCCAAATGTACCAAAACTAGTGGTCATTCGTACGAAGCATAGTGGCTCATACGAACGATCTCTGATTCGTACGAGTCCAGGTTTTTCAAAGCTGGACTTTCAGTTCTTTGAGGACTTTAGGTTTTTCGCTGACTTGTTTACAACTTTGCACATATCCACACTAATCACACGTTAAGTTAGGAAAAGTGCTCATTAAAACAAATTGTTCTTTTGAGATGAGTTTACCATTGTAAGAAAGTACTTTTTATGAAGTTATGATATCAAAGCGAATGGTTTTTAGAGCGTATCTTGGTAGAAAACCTTTTGAGTTTCAACTTTGGCTAATTCAAAAAGAACTTAATTAAACAACAAAGTAAACTAAACTAAAATAACTACTAACAGATTAAGAGTAAACTATAAACTATATATTTACTAAACAATCTTTTTCAGAGTTTCAAGGTAAGAGAATCATACCAGCTTTTAATCTTGTCAAATACCATATAGTTAATGTATGATTTATACTTACTAGCTGGTGTTCAACCATTTCACGACACATTCCCGTATCAAGATATACACGTGAGAAAATCTTACCGGTGAGTATACTGCTTATCATCTGTTTTGACATATATGATGTGAGATACTTATTTTGATTGAAAACAAGCCCTATGTGATTAAATCACTAATTGATGAGGAACTTGATTTTCAGATGCATGCAGGGCACAGGAGTAATCCGTGAACAGGTTAATACCATCGTATCGACAGAGAGACGAACTTAGCTCCCGCATAAAGCTGTGATATTTTATCACTTATTTTTGGGTGGATGTGATATGTTTATCACTTATTGAAGGTCGTATGTAGTATTTATACGTATGTATGGTATCATGGAAGTTCTAGACTTGCGTCACCGTTATTTTTCGATAAAAGATTCAACCATGATACCCAGATGATAAGTCAGCATAAAGACCGCATATCTCAGAACCTCGGCATACTATCAAACGAAATTTTGGTACCAAGACCATATGCCAATGAATGGTTCCCACCTGGCTTGCAGTCCGTTATGTTTATATCAACCTGCACATTTTAATCTGATTGTTAGCCTACCGATACATCATTAGTAAAGCAACTTATCATTTTTCGTTCTATGTTTTTTTACTATTTATGACAGATCACCTGGTGTATTTCATCATCTTCACTTATCTATCCAAGAAACTCATTTTTTTATTTTTGGTTTTTTTATTGTTTTTGTATTTTTCTAAATTTTTCTCCCCCTTAAATAAAGAAGGTAATAAAAACTTAACTAGATAAATAAAAGACATATTTTTATATTTTTTTGTATTTTTGTATTTTCTCATGTTTTTGTATTTTTCTTGAAATATTCTCCCCCTAAAATATAAAACTAAGAGAAAATAGAAAATCTTTTTGTCATTTTAGATTTTTTTAAAAAATATTTACGAAAAATGATTAGCCAAGGAGGATTTACTCGGGTTTCACCTTGATGCCATTGACCAAAAGTAGATAATCAAAACGAGATTTGTCAAAAGCTTTTGTAAACAGGTCGGCATGTTGGTGATCGGTGTGGATTTTAACAACATTGATAAGTTTCTTTTCATAGCAATCTCGTATGAAATGATACTTAATCTCAAGTGTTTGGTTTTTGAGTGCTGTACAGGATTACGAGTGATCTGTAAAGCAGCTTTGTTATCAACGTAAATAGGAGTAGTTAGAAATTCAAAACCGTAGTCGGGCATTTGTTGTTGGATCCATAGAACCTGAGAGCAGCAACTAGAAGCCGAAATATTCTCAGCTTCACAGGTTGACGTAGCTAGACAAGTCTGCTTTTTTGCATTGCCACGTGACTAGGCGATTTCCCGAGAACTGACATCCTGTTGATGTTGATTTTGCATCAATCTTGCAGCGTCCATGATCAGAATCACTGAATGCTATCAAATCAAGGTTATCATCATTAGGGTACCAGAGACCAGTGTCCGGGCGACCCTTCAAATAACGAAAGATTCTTTTTATATCCATCAAATGAGAAACCTTCGGACTGGACTGGTAGCGAGCTAGAAGACATGTTGGGTACATTATATCGGGTCTTGAAGCAGTAATATACATGAGAGATCCGATCATAGCACGATAAAGAGATGGTTCCACATGTTCACCTATTGCATCAGGAGTAATCCCATGATTCTGAGCTAACGGAGTTCCCAAAGGCTTTGAGTCTTCCATCTGAAATTGTTTGAGAATATCCCCGATGTACTTGGTTTGATGGATGAAAATCCCTTCCTTAGATTGTTGAACCTGCAAATCTAAAAAGAAAGTCATTTCTCCCAGCTGATCTCGAACTTCTCTTGCATCACCTGCTCAAATTCTTTGCACATTGTCTCGTTTGTAGACCCAAAAATAATATCATCAACATACACCCATACCAGCAGTAAGTCCTCATTCCGTTCCTTGATGAAGAGAGTACAGTCGATCAATCCACGTCGAAAACCATTCTTCAGAAGATATGAAGACAACGTTTCATACCAAACCCGAGGGCTTGATGTAGACCATATAGTGCCTTGTTGATAAGCCAAACCTTTTCAGGATGGATTGGATCTTCAAAACCAGGCGGTTGCTCAACATATACCTCTTCTTCAACCACACCATGAAGAAATGCACTCTTCACATCCATTTGATAAACTAAAAACTTCTTGTAGGACGCATAAGCCAAGAAAATTCTTATGGCCTCAAGACGAGCTACCGGTGCATAAACTTCATTGTAATCAATGTCTTCTACCTGATTAAAGCCCTGGACGACCAATCTTGCTTTGTTTCTCACAACAACACCTCAATCATCCTTCTTACATTTGTAAACCCATCTTTTACCAATCTTCTTGTAGTTATCAGGCCTGTCAACCAATTTCCACATGCCTAACTTCTGAAACTGCTGAAGTTCTTCCTGCATAGCTTCAACCCATGAGTCTTCTTTCATAGCCCCTTCCAAGATTTCGGTTCTACTTGGCAAACATAGCAGGCAAAAGACCAATTATTCTGTTCCCCAGATTCCCTAATAACCGAATACAAACCAGCATTCTAATTATTCCTGAGCTGATTACGAGTCTGCACACCACTATGGACATCTACGATAATATTCTGCTGAGGATGGGTATTATGAATTCGAGTTTCAGGAACATCAGAAACTCGAGAATTTATACCCAAACTATTGATATTCAGATCAACAACTAATTCGTTTGCTGGATTTGAAGATGATGTAGATGCATGACCTTCAGTTGTTCCAAGATTCTGAATATTTGACGTGCCATCTGAAATTCCAAGAACCGGAGCAGAAGTAGCTTCATTTGCATCATGGAACTCATCATCTTCTGACGAAACATTATAATCAGCATCATCTTCGAATTCCTCATTTGAACAAGATTGTTAACCAAAGTAGACACTTGAGGGTTAACAATAATTGGTCGAACTATGAGTCAATTACAATATCACTTTCAAGTAACATTTGAGCCGCTGCAGAAGCATCATCAAAATTTGGCAGATTAAAGGAGTTAAACAGCCCATCATAGTCAAACATCCAAGGAGTACCCGAAGCTCTTACTGATTCAGTGTATCTTTGAACCTTGACTTCACCCCATTCTTCAATCTTCTTTGTTGACAAATTCCACACTTTGAAAATAGGAGTAGCATATCCAAGAAAGAAACCTTCGATAGCCTTCGGACCAAATTTACCATGTGGATCAATCATAGTGCATGGAGCTCCAAAAGGTTCTAAGAAAGAAACATCCGGTTTCCTTTTGTTCAGCAATTCGAAACATGTTTTCCTGTATCTCTTCACCGTAAGAACTGTATTCATCGTATAACATGCAGTAGCCACAGCTTCTCCCCAAAATTGAACAGGAAGTTCTGATTCTACTAGCATAGTTCTTGCAGTTTCAATTAGAGTTCTATTTTCCTCTCAGGGACACCATTTTGTAGTGGAGTGTATCGAGAACTGTATTCATGCAGAATGCCTTTAGAAGAACAGAACTCTCCATAACTTGATTCTTGAATTCGGTGCCATTGTCGCTTCTGATTCTCCTTTATCTTCAGATTGTACAAATTTTCAAGCAGAGTTAGGGTATTCTTGAGGATTTCGGGAACTTCACTCTTGTGTGCCAACATATTCACCCATGAAAATCTTGAGTAGTCATCAGTAACTACTAAACAATATGAATCAGCAAAGGTAGTCTTTCGTTTCATAAGAGGTCCATATGAAGACGTTCCAGAGGCATATTCACCGTGTTAATCTTCCTCACAGGATGAGATTTTCTCGCTTGCTTTCCCTTCTGGCACGATACACAGACGTCTTGTAGATGAAAATTCTTTACTGGCACACCATTCATAAGATTGTTTTTCACCAAGTAGTTCATCTTCCTCAAGTGAATGTGTCCCATTCGTCTGTGCCAAGAGATTGATTCCTTTTCGGTGGCTTTCGAGACAAAACATGTAACTTGTGCAGACGTGGTAATGGCTTGGCTCACGTCAAGAATATACAAGTCATTGATTCTTGGAGCTGACAGGAGTATCCATTCTTTGGGAATCTTGAAATCGGGTTTCAGCACATAACATCCAGCATCATCAAAATGAACCGTGAACTTCTTGTCGTAGATTTGAGAAACACTAAGAAGACTGTGATCAATTTGACGAACATAATTGATCTTATCAAAACTCACAACACCATTGGAGACCATTCCTTCTCCAGTGATGTATCCGCCCTTATCACCAGCAAAAGCAACATAACCACCCCTAATGCTTTTCACATCAGAAAGGAGCCGTAAGTCGCATGTCATTTGCCTTGATGCTCCACTGTCAACAATCCAATGACTATTCACAGTTCCTCCTGGAACACCCTGCACATTTCAAAAACCCAATCAGTTTAAGATGGGGACCCAAGCCTTAGTGGTCTTGGGTCGACCTTATCATCAAGAAATGTGATTTCTATTTCTTGATGATTTGGAAATTGTGTGCCTTCTCTTGAACCTCACCGGTCTTAGGTTTCCAAGATTTTTAAAATTTACCAGAATGACTATTATTCATTTTTTACAATTTCTGGTTTTATTAAATGTGAAGATCTTGGATTCCTTTATGAAAAATCCGGTTTTAAAGCCTTTTACAATTACTTTTACTTGTTTACGTCTCTGTTTTTATTCTTGTTCTTTAACAATGCATTTGTCTTGTTTTGGAGAGATAGATCGATGTTGGCAAGTTGGTTCAGGAGGGGCTTTCTCAACAAATCTAGGCTTTTCTAGGTTTGTACAATTCTTGATAATGTGGCCAAACTCTCCACATTTGAAACATGTTCTCCTTTCAACAAATTTAGTAGATCGTGTATCATGAGTTGTTGTTGAACTTGTGGGTCTTGAGGTACTGGGTTTATTTTCATCACACCCATTTGTATGTTGGGTGTAATTGTTTTCACTGTTACGTTTTAAAATCTTGACTTTGTTTACAAAATCTATATTAGACATGCCTTCAAAAGTCTCGACCTTTATTAGTTCCCGTAGAACTCATAAATTTAACATTCTTAAACTTCTTCTTGTAGCGAGTGCCTTTTGATTCAACCTTCGGTTGTGGTACCTTAGGCTTTTTAAATCGCTTCTATCGGTATTTTTCTTTTGAACTTGATAATGGTTGTGACTTGATTGGATTTTTCTTCTCCAAAAATTTGGCTGTTGTCTTTTCAAAAACTTGATCAATATAGGTTGGTTTTACATTTTTGATCGGAAAGTCTTTGTTAGAATATATTTTCTTGTCTCCAACCAAAGTATACAATACATTATCATTTTCATCTGTAGTCACATTTGTCTCGACAGATTTCATAGGATCATTCTCTTGATTTTTGACAATTTTTACACTGGGAGTAGCAGACATTTCTATCCCCTTTTTTTCATCAAGAGATTGATCTTGATCAATTTTCTCAGACTCATCATCTGATGAATCATCCTCCTCTACTGTAGAGGGGTTCTGATCAACAACTGATGATGAGTTGTCGGGCTTTCTTGATTCAACTAAGGAATTGTCTAGCTTAAACCCTAATCCTGCTGCAAATTCTTCAGGATTAAGAGGTACAGAGGGTTCAAGCGTGGCATTTCCTCTTCATCAGGCAATTTGATATAGTTGTGTTTCATTGGGGGTGGACACGACTTATACCCAATGCATTAACATCTCCTTTTAGTTTTTGAACGTCAATGATATGATCTAGCACATATCGGGAGTTAGAATAACTTTCCAATTTTAGCTTGATCGCATCATGTTCGCATTTAGCGATGGCTAACACTTTCTTTGTTTCTTCTAGGAGATTAATATAGTTATTAATTCCTGTTTGTTTGTTCAAAACTGTCTTTGTCAATTTAGAAACGCTTTTCTTAAGGGTTTCTATTACAAATTTGAATTCTTTTTCGTTTCAAGTTAAAGCCAAGTTCGCCTCTTTGCATTTTGACAGTTCAACAACTAAGTTTTAATTGTGACTGTTAATTGTTTCAAATTTTATTTTTAATTCAGCACAGTCATTGCAAACTTTGGGAGAGTCAGAATTTACCTGACTTGTCGAACCAGCAACATTCGCTGTGAAGGAAGTATGATGAGGAAAGGCTGCACTATTTGTAAAGAACTTTTCTGTTTCCTTCGATGCAGCTTCTGCTTTCTTCATCAAACCCACCTTTTGACTTTTCATCTTCTCTGCTTCTTTCAACAACTTTCTGACCTCAGCATCACTTCCTTCTTTGATATCTGAATCAGATCCATAACCACTTGAACTTGAGCATTCTTCATCAGAACCACCATTATACCCCGAACTATCATCATCATCAGAACTATCAATACTGTGAACATGTTTGATTCGATTAATGATCTTGGCATAACATGCAGTTCCTCTGTTATTCTCATTTCCCAATTGTACTCACCAATCGCATCCTTCATCAGATTGAACTACTAAAGCTCTGTGTGTGTTGTTTGAAGGTCCTGATTGGTTGGTGTTGTTTGGGTTGCTAACAGCTACTATTCTTCTATCATTGTTGACTTGAGCTGTGTTGGATGGTTGTGATTGATTTCAGAAGGGGTTGTGATTTCCTTGTTTGCTGGGTCTCGTGCACTCACATTTGAAGTGACCTCTATCACCACAGTTGAAGCAAGTGACAACATTTTTTATCAAAGCCATATTTTGTATCCTTTTTGCTTTCCAAACTGGTTCTTCCTATTCTGCTCATGTAATCCTTAGCTCTTCTTACAGCACTTGCAAATGCCCATTTGATATCCATCAGCTCCATCTCATCTCGGTCTATTTGTTGGTAGTCTTCATTAGTCAAATTGATGTTTTCTATTTGACTGGCGACTAAACCACAATAAGCACTAACATTGTGTTTAGAAGTTCCATATGTTCCTGTGCAACTTCTACACTGACTTTGGAGAGATGTGACGTGTCAAGCCTGACTGTGTTGGGGTTTGCAGGTTGAGAGTTGTTACCATAGAAAGCTTTTTGAGGAGCTTGCTATGGAATTTGAGGTGCTAGATCTCGTGATTGTGGTAGAAAGGCTTTCGGATCAAATACTTGTCCATAGGCTAGAGTACTTGAGCTTGCAGACTGATTTGTTTGAACATGTTGTGGTAGAAAGGGATTCACGTTTGACATAAACACGGTTTGAAGCTTTGGTTGCTGACTTGCACTAATACCTGTATTAATACCTCCAAAGTACATCTCAGGGTTTTGTGGAACAGTAACTCTTTGTGCCTTTCGAATTTCTTCTTCGTTCTTGTTCTCCAATTTCTGCACAAATTCATAAATACTGATTGAATCCAAAACACCTGTTTGTTTTAACAAGTCAATGAATTGACCCCATTTTGGCGGTAATGCATCAGCAAACCGCATCACGATTTCTTGTGGAGATGCTAATACTTTGTATGAGTACATTTCGCTGAGCAGATGGTAAAAACGTGTGGTCATATCATTCAGCGTTTCATTCTCCACGAACATGAAACCTTCAAACTCCTTTTTCAGCAGACCATGTCAAATCTTTCTGGTTGCAGCATTACCTTCTCCTCTTGCTTCCAATGTATCCCACAGATTTTTGGTGGTAGTACAGTACACACACTGATGATAAATATCTTTATGAAGTGGTTGTGTAAGGATAGCAAACGCCTTTTTCTCTAGATCATAAGCCTTTTTGTCGCTTTCATCTAGGTTGGCTAAGGATGTTGGATTCGATCCTGCTTCTTCGAGGGATTCCTTGTAGGGTGTAATAAAACATGTCCACAATTCTGTATTCTAACTGAGAACATATGTGTGAAAACGACTTTTCCATGAAGATAATCGTTCATATGGTTTAATTTAGGTGGACACTTATTACTCCTGGTTTCACTCTGGCTCATAAGAAGAGTCTGAATACTCTGATTTTGATTTGCGACACACGCCTGTTGATTTACGGTAATCATGGTTGTATGTTGAGGCATTAATGATTTAACCCATGAAGTTGCGGAGCTTTCTGAAGAGTCCTGATTTGTGCTTGAACTACTACTCCAATCCCATGGATTAGTACTCATTATATTTTCTTGATTATGAAATTTTAAAAGGTTTAAAGTTGAATTTTGAAAATAATAATGTCCTTTTAAAAATTCACAATTTTCAAAATCACAAAGCTTGAGAAATCACAAAATTTGAAAATTGAAACACGAAAAACAGACTAAGATGTTCATCGTACGAACCACTGTTTCGTACGAGTGATATGTTCTTCGTACGAACCAAGTTCTTTGTACGGGGGACACTCTTTCGTGTGAACGAATTAGTCTTTCGTGCGAACAAGATTCTTCGTGCGGATGACTGGTCTTTCGTACGATCAATCTAGTTCTTTGTGCGGATGGGTTATTCGCACAGATGTTTTTCGCAGAGGAATCTTTTTGCAGGGTTGGTTGGTGAAAAATTTCCTTTTCTTGCACAGACTGGTTTTCGAAAGTGGTCTGTTGTCTACACAATTTTAGTTAAAAAGACAAACATTCCATCAGCTTTTCAGTTATAACAGTCAAGTCCAGAATGTCAGAGATTTAGTCAACCCTACAACAATATTCCGGTGAGTTTTTCGGTGAGTTTCTCCTGCAAATGTGTTCAACTTAGAAGAAAATTTTAAGAAAAACCAGATTTTAACATGTCTCCATGTGTTCTAACAAGGTTTTTATGAAAATTTTCTGGATACAACAAGTTTTAAGTTTGTTATCTTTCAAGAACTTAAGTTTCCTGCTGAAAGTTCAAGAACACTTCAAGAAACCCTCTCAACTAGCTCAGACACAATCACTAAGCTTGGTTTTGAACAAGGAAGAGAGCCAAAGCTCTGATACCACTTGTAGGTCCACTTGGAGAATCAAGATAAACCTGCTTCCCTGTTTATGTAACACAGATACGAGTGCGGAATCCTCGTATGAATGCAAACCAAAGGAAAGTAAGAACAACTGATAACCAAAGATTCAACATCTTGATTAACTGAAGAGAACTAGTACAAACATATACAAACAATGCTCATACAGACTCATGCAACACTCTCTGTGCTCTTCTCTCTCTCTCTAGATGGTTACTAGTAGGTCTAGCATAACTGAGAAGTGCACTGCTTATATACTGTCCACACCCAGCAATAGTACGAAGTATGTTGCTGGTTGTACGAAACACTAAAAGACACGAAAGACATTCTCCAAATAGACTCGTACGAACGAACTGGCTCGCACGAATCATGATCAAGCTCGTACGAAACAAGTAGGACACTTGTTTGGATGAACTCACTCGTATGAATGGTAGATCCTTCATACGAATGGTGAGTGGCTCGTACGAGCAACATCTTGCTCTACGAAGCATTCTCACTCGCACATAATGTTTTACTTGGTGAACGTTCCACAGACATGACGTACACAATACTCAACAGTATGCACTCATGCAACTGTTTTACACAGACAAACTAGACATTGTACTAAACCAAGATAGGAGGATATCTTGATTTGGTTGTCACGACCAAATTATACAGACACTCTAAACAAAGACCGTACAATTACAGACGTAACTAAGAACAAGCGACAGACACAAAAGTGTATCAACACGTAGCAGCTGTCAGACTCCCACTTGCCTTCCACGTGTCACTTGTAGCTTCGTTTCCGAGTTTTTGGGGGCTTCACGTTTCCCCATCACATTAAATGCGATGGGTATAAATACTCTAATTGGCCACCAGAACTTCACCCACTTCCCCATCTTATTGTATTTCTTCCAAAATTCTCTCTTTCTTCCAAAACTCTTATTCATCACTTTATCACATTCTAATCTAAAGTGATCACTGAAGACGGACCTGAAGGTGCCGCCGAAGAGGAGATGATGAGCCTGCTGCCGGTGTTGAAATGGTCGGAGAGCAAATTTAAGAAACTTATTACAGGGTTGCGTTTTCTGAAGAAATGGGATGCCCAATACCCTGCTGAGGGTGAAACTGCGGCGAATGCCCCGCCAGGTTATATAGCCTTGTTCTTCGATTATTTTGCTGATGGGAACTTTAGGTTACCGGTGACAAAATTCTTCTTAGACATCCTTGATTATTATAAATTCTATATTTCCTAGTTGAATCATATGGGAATGGTGAGGATAAAACATTTCGAGTTTGTGTGCCGGACTATGGATATTCAACACCGGTTGACCGATTCCGGGTGTTTTACCAACTCCACTGCGCATTAGGGTTTTACTCATTCCAACATCGTATTCAAGCCAAGAAGATCTTATATACGCCGCCCAAATCTTATCATGACTGGAAGCAAAAGTTTTTCTATATTAAAGCCAGAGTTATCCCCATGAAGATTCACTTCCGTGGTGCAAAGGATATTCCGGTGGAGACCATTTCTGTTCCCGATCGAGAATCTTGGAACCAAGATATCAAGGAGATACCGGCCATTCAACTACAAGAGAGAGCCTTGATTGTCGCAGGGATGAGTTTGTTATGGAAAGCCGATTGTCGTGAGAAACCGGTGTACATGGAAGGAGAGATGAGTAAGTCATATTGTGGTGTTGATGTTATTTTCCTTCTTACCAATTGTTGCCTAACCATGCGCTTTGATGTAGGAGTTGCGCTGTATATTTGTTGGTGCATATTTGTGACCACAGCTTAGATTTGGTCTTTGGATATCTTGTAATTAGTAAAATGATAAACGGTTAGTGGGTTTAGTTTTGTAATAGTGAATTAGAAGTAATTGGGCTGAACTAGACACTAAATAGCACATGGTAGGCGAATTGGGCTTTAAACCCATTAGCAGTCCATGCAGGGAAACCCTAGCCCAGTTGCATAACCTATCTCTATATAAAGGGAGGTTTGCATTAGGGTTTAGGTTGTTGTTTCTGTTGCTGATGTTGCTGGTTTAGTTGTTCAGAGAGAGTTGAGTCTTGAATTGATTATAAACACTTTGTGTTGGATAATCAATAGAAGACTGTTTGAAGGAAATTGTTCGTGTTCTTGTTCGTGTTTTTGTTTATGTGAAATCTGATCTAAGAGATTCCGCACTCTAGGTTAGATAGACGATTCTGTGAAGATCCATACAGACTAGGGGACCTACAATTGGTATCAGAGCATTCGGCTCCTAATTTTGCTCTATTCAGAATCATAACAGCAGAAAAATTGGGTTTTTGTACGTTTTGGAGGTTGTTTTTGAAGTTTGTGACGGCTGAAACTAGGGTTTTTGTTAATGTTTCGGATAAACTACAAGGTATTTGGATAGAAGGAGAGCATTTCGGATTGACAGCAAAGCATTCTGGATTGGAGACTTGAATTTCGGATCAAAAACCTGCATTTCGGATCATCAGATTTGCAATTCGGATCAGGAAAGCTTGCATTTCGGATCAGAAAAGTGCAATTCGGATCCTCAGAGTTGCATTTCGGATTAGATCAATTCATTTCGGATTGAATTTCGGATCAACAGTGTATTCCGGATTCCATCTCGGATCAGAACTATTCCGGATTCCATCTTTGATCAAAACTATTCCGAATTCCATCTCGGATCAGAATAGTCTATTCCGGATTCCATTACAAATCAGAACAGTGCATTCTGTATTTCATCTTAGATCACTATTCCGAATCACCATCTCAGATTAGAAATTCGGATTACTGTTCCGGATTTCCATCTCGGATTACTATCCGAGTTACTGTTCCGGTTTGGTACTGTTCCAGGTTCAATAGAAAAAGGTGGAAAGTTAACCAGCTGACGTAACCAGAGTTAAACGTTCTCGGACATAGAATTTGTTCCATAAACAATCTTGACAAACCGGTCGCACGGTTAGGCTCGTGTGATTTTTAGGACAAAAAAAGGTACGAAAATTCCAAAATCATAATCGGATAATATACATCATTAGAATCGTATTGTCGAGACAAGTTTAACAGTATAATTTGGTAACCACTCATTTCGGACAAGTTTTAACGTTTTTAACGAGCCGGTTCGGTAAAAATGTCGAATATGTCTAACCTAAATGAACTGTTGAGAATGGAGCACGAGGCTGGCACGACTAAAAAACCTCCAAAAATGCTGAAGGTAGAGAATTACCTAACATGGAAGGACAGGTTTCTATCGTTTATTGAATATCAGGACACACGAATGTGGATCTGTATTCAAGATGGGTATGCTAACCCCACTCATGACTTTGAGGGTAGACAATGTGTCACCACTTACGTGAATATGTCTGAAGCTGAAAAAAGGATGTATGAGTCCGAGATGAAAGCCTTAGCTGCTATAAAGATGTCATTACCTGATGGCATCAAACATACATTCAAGTGTTATACTACATCAAAGGAGATGTGGGATGCCCTAGAGAAGAGGTATGAGGGCAATACTGATGTGAAGAAGAGCAAGGTTGATCTGCTGAAGAAACAATTTGCTGTGTTTAAAGGCATGAGGAGTGAGTCCCTTAAAGATATTATCACGAGATACTATCATCTGATGTCAGAAATGGACAATTATGACATAGAGGGATACACGAATGTGGAGATAAACGACAAGTTGTTGGATGCTTTACCTGCAAAGTGGGATATCTATACGTTGATGATAAAAGGTGAAGCTGATTATGAAACGAAAGACTTAGAAGAGGTTGTTGGGAAATTAAGAGCTTATGAAATCAAGATGAAGAAGAAGGAGACTGGATATGATCAGGTTCAAGATCCGGGGATTTATAAAGGACTTACACCTTCATCTACCAACAATGCTTCAAGTGATACTGCAACTGCATTTCTTTCATGTGAGAATGAGCAGATCGTGACAAATTCTGATGGTGAAGTATGTTTTGTTGCTGCTTCAGGAGGCTCGTCAGGGGCAAAGAGCCAACAATCAAGTAATAGTAACAGCAATACTAATTCTATGCCTCTGAGTGTCAAAAGTGCTGAAGATCATCTGGCATTGCTTGCTTCTTTCATTGCTTCCTATGAGAACTACATTCAGGGAAGAATATCTGGTCCTGCTACGTTTGATGAAGATTATGATCAGATCGACCCTGATGACTTGGAGGAGATGGATTTACAATGGCAGATGGCCATGATCTCTAGAAGAGTAAAGAGGTTCATGAACAGAACGGGCAGGAAGTTCGTTGGAAAGAGTGTGGGCGTTGACAACTTGAAAGTGAAGTGTTATAATTGTCAAAACTATGGACATTTTGCTAGAGAATGTCAATGACCAAAAACTGAATCTCGTTCTAACTCATCCTTTCAAGATTCTCCTGGTCATGGTTCAAGCAACAGGAATGCGTCAAACAACACTAGATCAAAGGCCCTGATTTCTACTGCTAGAGAGGGTTCTTATGATTGGAGTGTTCATCTGGAGAGTGATAACAATGCCTCACAGGCGTTCATGGCTGAGATAGCTCCAGTTGCTGATGAAGAAGTGAAAGCTGATGCTGAGGCAGAGCGAGAGAAGGTAGCTGAAAAAGCTGATGGAGAACAGACTGCTACAGAGAAGAAGATGGCTGCTGATTTTGCTGCTTCTATGGCTGATCTAAGCAAATCAACAGGAGAGGTACATTCTAACTCTGGTAGTTCTGTTTGTTTGAAATGTCGTGAACTACAAAGTAAGGTTGACACGTTAACAAAACAAAACCAAAGTCTGGCCAATGAGCTCTCAAACCTAAAAGAAACAAACTTTTTCGTAAAACGAAATGAGTCATTATATTTGAAGAAAATTAAAAGTTATGAAGAAGAAATCAATATTCCAACCTGTAAGCTTAATGAAAAACTTCAAGTTATTGACTTAGCTCATGATACGATGAGTGAGAAAACAAAAGAAATTTCTGAAAAATGCAAAGACTTGTCTGAAGCACAACTTAAAATTTGTGAACTTGAAAAGAAACTAAATCAATTCAGAGATTCATCTTTTGTTATGAAACACATGATGAATGGCTTGAAGAAGAGTAATGACAAGACATGTGTGGGATTCAAAGGTTTGAATGAAGTTCCACCACCTCTTGGTCATGACTATTCTTTCTTGCCAGATGAAGAAGAGCTTACAGATTTTGTGTCAACTACACTTGGTAGTTCCACATCAGAGGATGTTGATGTGACTGAAAATGCTAAGAAGGATAATAACAAGGAACCAATTGTGAAAACAAGGAATACACACCCTAAGAATAAAACAAATTTTTGTTAAAAAGGTTGAAAAAGGAACTCACCAAGTTCCTTGTTTTCAAAAGAAATCAACAAAGATTTCAACCTGCATCTACATCAGGCAGATACGAAAGACCTAGAAGAAGTTCACCAAGAATGAATAACTTCAATGGTCGCAATCAAGTAGTTTCAGAAGTCAAGGTCGATATCAAACTCGATACCAGAATGTTGGTAGTCGAAATTTTTATAACAATGGCTTTAGAAATTATTATCATCAAAATTCATGGAACCAAAATCATAATTTCCAAAGGTCGCAAAGTCAAAACATGGTTAGGAAACCTCAGGACCAGAGACCTAGTGGAAATAAAAAACCATTTCCATCAAGAGGTCTAAGATCCAAGACTCCTGTTAGGAGTGATGGATATTGGATGGATGTTCCTGTGGTTGATGAATCTGGAAGACCCAAGACCATTAAGGCTTGGGTCCCCCAATCTAACTAATTTTGTTGGGTTGTGCAGGAGCTGCTAAGGAGGATTATCAACTTGTGGTATGTTGATAGTGGCTGCTCCAGGCATATGACGGGGGATGCGAGGCTGTTGACTGAGTTTGAAAATATAGATGGTTGATAAGTGAATTTTGCAGGTGCTAAAAGAGGGCACATTACAGGTCGAGGAAAAGTGACCAACGGGAAGATCACACTGGACAAAGTGAACTATGTTGACCAATTGAAGCACAATCTCATGAGCGTGTCTCAAGTCTGCGACAAGGGTCACTCGGTCCACTTTACAAAGTCTAAAGCTTTGGTGGTTTGGTGATACCAGATGATTGGATAGTGATGATAGCGCCAAGGAGAAACGACACTTATGTCATGGACATGGGTGCTAAGGATTCTTCCACTGTGGTGGCGTGTTTACTATCGAAAGCATCTGAGGTTGAGTCATTGTTGTGGCACAGACGCATGGCCCACATCCACTACCGAAAAATGAATTATATTATTAAAAATGGTTTAGTGGAAGGGGTGCCAGTGCAGAGGTTTCATGTGGAAGATAAATGTCTTCCATGTCAAAAGGGAAAACATAATAAGAAGCCTCACAAGTCTAAAACAGTAAATTCCATAGATGCCCCTTATGAATTACTTCATATTGATCTATTCGGCCCGGTGAACGTAAGGAGCATAGGTGGAAAGTACTATTGTTTAGTTATCACTGATGATTACTCACAATATCATGGGTTTTATTTTTACGTACAAAAGATGATATAGCGGAGATGCTGATAGATCTTTTTACCAAATTAGAAAATGTCCATGATGCACGGATCAAGAGGATAAGGAGTGATAGTGGCACGGAGTTCAAGAATCAGATTCTGAATCTCTATTATCTTCGCAAAGGAATTGAACATCAATTTTCTGCTCCTTATACACCTCAACAGAATGGAGTCGCTAAGAGGAAAAACAGGACGTTGATTGAAGCTGCAAGGACTATGCTTTCTGATTCAAAGCTTCCAGTTCTTTTTTGAGGAGAAGTTGTGAACACAGCTTGTTATGTCATGAACAAAGTTTTGACGGTTAAACGGTTTAACAAAACATGTCACGAACTATTGTTTAACTGAAAACCAAACTTAAAAGGCTTTGAACCATTTGGATTACCCTGCACCATTGTGCGAAACAAAGATAAACAAAAATTCAGAGAGGTAGCTGATGAGGGTCTCTTTCTAGGCTATATGCCTGGAACACCGAATAAAAGGGTTTTTAATTTAAAAACTAGTAAAATTGAGGTTGTGTTTAACATGGATATCACTAGTTATTCACCTCAACAATCAACGAGGTCCTCCTATATTGTATGATTATGACAGTTTTTTAAATTATTTAAAATTCCTGATTTTTTTGATGCAGATGAGTCTCAAGTGATCCAAACTGTGATCAGTGAAGATGGAGAGTGTGACTTCATGCCTAGATCGAGTGTATCGATGACAGATGCTCCAGAAACTTCTTCCAGAGCAACTCCAGAGGACTCCAGTGATAGTGAGTCTGAACCTATTCAGGGGGAGGACTTCACTAATCCGTTTTCTAATTCTAATATTCAGGGGAGGTTGGATCTAATCTGGGAGATAATCTGATTGTTGACACCATTGCTACCACACGTGTAAACAGAGATCATCCAGTTGAAAACATCATTGGTGATGCTACTGCAAGTGTTCAGACAAAAAGAGGTGTGCTCGAAGGTTCCTGTTGGTTTACTTCGATTCAGAAGACTAGGTTGATTCATGAGTGTTTGTATAGCTGCTTTATTGCCCAAGAGGAGCCGAAAAATGTTCATATGGCTCTAAAAGACAATTGTTGGGTTGAAGCTATGCAAGAGGAACTAGCTCAGTTTAGAAGTTGAAAGTTTGGCAGCTAGTTGACTTGCCTATAGGAGAGAAAGAAATAGGCACCAAGTGGGTGTTTAAGTGCAAGAAAGACGACCGAGGGATCGTGATAAGGAATAAGGCTCGGTTGGTGGTGAAAGGGTTCAATCAGCAAGAAGGGATTGATTACAATGAAGTGTTTGCACCAGTAGCAAGGTTGGAAGCAATTCATTTGTTCCTAGCTTTTGCTTCATTCAAGGGCTTCAAAGTTTACCAACTTGACATGAAGAGTGCGTTTCTTTACGGGGAAAGTCCAAGAAGTGGTGTGTGTCTCACAACCGTATGGGTTTACTGATCCAGACTATCCAGATTGAGTTTATCGACTTGATAAGGCATTGTATGGATTGCACACCTAGGGCGTGGTATGAGATACTGTCAGCACATTTGTTAAAGAACGGTTTCAAAAGATGTCAGATTGACAGTACACTGTTCATTAAATGGAAGAAGGAAGACTTTCTGCTGGTACAGGTATACGTAAATGACATCATTTTTGAGTCATCAGATGAGAACATGTGTCATGATTTCGAGGAGGCAATGAAGAGCAAGTTTGAGATGAGTGCGATGGTGAATTATCCTACTTTCTAGGTTTACAAGTTGAACAGAAGAAGGATGGGATGTTTATACATCAGACAAAGTATGTGTATGACATTTTGTCTCGTTTCAAAATGGAAGATTACGCTACTTTCAATACACCTACCTGTGAGAATCACAATCTTTGTCCAGATCATGAGAGTGTAGAGGATGTTGATCCAACTCAATACAGGGCAATGATTGGTTCTCTAATGTACTTGACTGCTTCAACACCCGACATCATGTTTGCAGTATGTCTTTGTGCCAGATATCAAGTGAATCCAAAAGAGTCACACATGAAAGCGGTGAAGCGAATTCTTCGTTACTTGAATGGGAAACCTAAACTTGGGTTATGTTATCCAACTGCTAGTGATTTGAAGTTTGTTGCTTTCACTGATTCGGACTTTGGAGGATGCAAATCAACAAGAAAGTCTACCACAGGTGGTTGTCAGTTCTTAGGAGGGAGGCTCGTGTCATGGCAATGCAAGAAGCAGTCTTGCGTGTCAACCTCGATGTGTGAAGCTAAATATATTGCTACAGGTAGCTGTTGCTCTCAGGTTCTCTGGATCCAACAGCAGATGCGCGATTACGGTCTGAATTTCACTCATACTCCTATTATAATAGACAATAATGCCACACTATCAATCACCAACAATCCCGTAAAACACAGTCGCACAAAACATATTGATATTCATCATCATTTTATATGGGATTGTGTTGAAAAGAAATTAATTGAACTGCATCGAGTCGACACACTAGATAACCTTGCAGATTTTACACAAAAGCATTTGACAGGGCTCGTTTTGAACCTTTAGTCGAACTCAACGGGATGAGGAATCCTGAATAACCAGTTTTCATAAAATTTCTGTAAATAAATTTACTGTTTTTCATAAAATCAAAAACATAAAAAATAGAAAAATAAAAAATGAGTTTTCATTGTGTGGAAAAGAAGAAATTATAGTACATCGACTGTCACACTGAAATTAAAACTAAAATTGCTTAAGTGTGATAGCAGCTTCATCATATGATGTACTAGTAGATTAAAGGCATGAAATAATCAACTTACCTTTGTGATACACATATAATAAACTGTGTATGAGTGGGTAACATATCAGTGGCGTATGGTTTTATAATCTTAAATCTTGCGTTGATAGATTGCCAAACTCTGAGATTTTAGGTCTTTATATCGTTTATTCATCCGGGGTATCAAGGTTGTCCTTCTGCTGCATCCAAATATATGCTAACCTAGGCACAACCAGGATATCTTAAAAGAGCTAAAATGTCAAATCCCAAAAATTGAAGAAGCTCTCCTAGAGAGTCATTCAAATGTGCAAATTGCATTATTCGTACCAAAATTTGGTATTTGTCCTAACCCTCGTTGGATATTGGTCTCTTTGCTGTATGGAAGTACTGACCTGATCATCAATTATCTAACGCTGTAAATCGAAAAGAATGAATTTCAGTATACTCACCTACTAAGATGAATTTTTGTGCATACCTTGATCGTGGGGGTATGTCCTGAAGTGGGACACACTAGTATATCAGTATAAATTATCTAAACATATCACTAGGTAATGGTACTTGAAATGTTCATGTATTTTGTAAGTGGATAAACAATACTGGTAATCGTCTTGAACTGCTTTTCACAAATATTGCATATACAATAATTAGATGGTGTGAAAATAGTTTGATGTTGTTGATATGATCTTCTTACCGGTGATTCTCACAAAAATAGAGTGTTTTTTATTTTGTTATTTATTTGATTTCAGAAAATATAAAATTCCAAAAATATTTCATTTTCTTGTAAATTCTTCATGTACGGATATTGGTTGTTCATGGAGGAGTTGTTACCGATAGGGGGAGACGATGTTAGAAGATGAGTTCAAAATTTTAAAATCTTGTAGGTTCAGTATGTTTAAAATTTTAAGTATGTGACTTGGGTTGAGAAGTGCTTAATATGTGATACAGTTTTACTATCTCTTGAATAATATAATTTGTTTAACTAGTGTTGAAAAATTCTTATGGTTTCTCGAGATGTTTGTTTTATAATATACAGATTGTAGCAGTGTGTTGCTGAGAAGTTTGGTGAACAGGAGTTTGCTTGGATGCATGGTAGAACCTCCTTTCCACATTGTAGACAAAGTTGAAGACTTTTGAAGATTGTTATGCAAGGACTAAACTGGAGTTTACTCAAACGCTAACGATTTAGAAGATTTGGTGATTGGATACATCAGCTTAGGGGGAGTCTGTTACTGACAGAAGCTATTAAAGCTGAAGCTATCGAAAGACCAACATTTTTCAAAGATGTTAAAGATTGCAAGAAGACTGAAGTTTAAGTTATTTTATGAAGCTATTGTCAGGGGGGAGTTTGTTCGTGCAATATTTATGACAACAGCTTAGATTTGGTCTTTGGATATCTTGTAATTAGTAAAATAATAAACGGTTAGCGGGTTTAGTTTTGTAATAGTGAATTAGAAGTAATTGGGCTGAACTAGACACTAAATAGCACATGGTAGGCGAATTGGGCTTTAAACCCATTAGCAGTCCATGTAGGGAAACCCTAGCCCAGTTGCATAACCTATCTCTATATAAAGGGAGGTTTGCATTAGGGTTTAGGTTGCTGTTTCTGTTGCTGGTGTTGCTGGTTTAGTTGTTCAGAGAGAGTTGAGTCTTGAATTGATTGTAAACACTTTGTGTTGGATAATCAATAGAAGACTGTTTGAAGGAAATTGTTCGTGTTCTTGTTCGTGTATTTGTTTCTGTGAAATCTGATCTAGGGGATTCCGCACTCTAGATTAGATAGACGATTCTGTGAAGATCCATACGGACTAGGGGACCTACAATATTGCAGCGTATCAAAGAGACAATGGGCGGATGGAAAACGTTCCGCTGAAGCCAGAGGAGCCAACTTGGTATTCCCAGATACTTGGGAATTTTGAGTTGCCCAAAGATGAAGATTTTGCAGTTCCTATTCCGTCTGGAAGTAAGTGATGTCTGTCTGTAGTACGCGCACCCTTTATTTGTTTAATGTATGTTGCGTAATGATGTAGGTGAGTTGCTGAACTTGGGCATCAGCCTAGATTCTAAGAAGAAACGGCGCGCTGGGCCTCTTACTGGTGCCACCAAGAAACCTGCTACAGCCAAGGCGGAGCCTCAAAAAGGTACGTGCTCTGTGCCTGACACTTGGCTTGACTATGTAGTGGTGTCTGATTCCTTAGAAGGCCTTATGCCTATAGGCCTAAGGAAAACCAAGCCCGAGCCCCAAGATACTGCTGATATACCAGCAGCTAACCTTGAGGAACCAATTGACATGGATTCAAGTCCAGAACCTCTGAAGAGGAAGACTGAAAAAAAACTCTCCCAAGGGATGACACCGTTGCGCAACCTCCCAAGAAAGTTGTCAGAAAGAAAACTATAGGGAAGCGAGGTAATCTAGATGCCCATGCAGTAAAGTTTTCTCCAGGTAAAGCCTTGACCTTACACTTAAAAATATTTTGTGAGGCTTGTATAGTTATTTTTGCGTATTTATTACACAGGAAAGGTGAAGCCTTAGTCTTTACAGCGGAAATCCTACCATTCCCACAGAGTCTTTCAGGAGGCCATCACCCCCTTATGGCATTGCCCAAGCGCAGAGTTCAAGGGGTGGTGATTCAGGGGTAAAGGATGTGGAGGCAAGTGTGGGTGTTAAGGTTGGTGCACTAGAGGGAACATCTTTTATGGTTGTCGAATAAGAGCTCTTGAAAACGACTGCTGGCGAGCAACCTAAAGATACGCTCCTCCGGAAGTTCAGACGGTTGATGTCACACCCCAACCGATGGCGGAATCATCGGAGCGGACGTAAATAGATTGCTCGAGACTTCATAACACTAAATGTGACAAGTATTTAATAAATAATATTTCATTTCATTGCCAATGGTTCAAGTACATGACTTGGAAAAACAAAAATACAACAAGTATTGCATGATTAATCTATAAACATGAATTTAAAGTTTGGTGCATTTCTAGTCCTTCCTATCGAGTTCCATTCGTCGTCATCATCATAGAATTCCTACAATATGTATTAAAGTATAGTTCAATACAAAAGTATGGGCGAGCATGCAAGTTTGAGTACTAGCATATAATGTAAAGAAGGTTTGAACAATCCGCATGACAAAAATAGTTAACTAGATTAATGTACCAAATCATGCAATTATACAAGTCAACCCAAAGTTTACCGTAAGTGTAATCTTATCGTTGCAACGATAAGACCGTAATGAATGAATAACTTAACATGACCTGAAGAATACGGGCGATGCGTTACTCCTATAGCGCTATACATGTTAAGGGGAGGCTTTAAACAAAGTTAATGATAAGTAAACCACATAAGAATGTTCCAAGAATACAAATCAAGTATCACGTATTTAAGCATGTATGATTGGATTGTTTGTGTTTGCATAAAGTAAAAGTGATTGTGTGTGTTTAATAGTATAACGTATTTCACCCAAAAGTGTAAAAGCAAAAGAGGTCATGTATACTCACAATTTTGCAAAGCTTCCCAATTATCCGTGCTTTGACGAGTTGTTTGAGAATGGGGAATCAAAGGTATAAGGTCATTCGAGGTTTATCGAGTGGTTGAATTCGGAATCTGGGATTTAAGTACAAAAAGTATGTATACGCAAAGTAATTATCTAGTCTTAAAACACTCGTTTTTAACACTATAAATCCCGTATGGGTTGATGTGATTTCATGGGTCAAGATACCCATTAGAATCATTGACGAGAGGTCCAAGACTTAAATAATATAACCTATTACCATGATAAGTAACCCTGTCGATTATCCTCAAGGGTTCGGTTGTGTGTATATATATATAAATGTTATATAGTTTATATAATAACTTAAAGCTAAGTCTATCAAGGATATCATAGATTGTCACATAAGTCATGCATGGAGGTAGGATGATGAGAATCCATTAAACCTCGTTATATGATTCACCAATACACAAACCGTCACATGGACGATTCGGATGGTCATGAATGAAATGAAAGAAATACTTCACTAAACTATGCATCGACCAAGTAAGCAAGCTAGGTGCGTGCATCCCAAACATGGTAACGTTTGGGGACGTATCGTAGCCCTGTTACTCAATTGAAGGTTGCACATAATTTAGTGGTTACTTATAAATCATCAAGTGAGGTGGTGGATTGAAAGTAGGATAGCCAAGGCTTCCAAGTAATCACACCTTCACCAAAACACCAGCCTTGTCAAGCTTGGATGGTCTCAAGTGTAACGCTTCGCATTTGTATCTTTCCGTTTTTTGCAAGTCTGCTTCGTGTTTCTATTTTTGGAAAGTCCAAACCTTGTAATCGTATTCCTAATTTCAGTTCATTGTATTCTAAGGCTTTGATTGTAAACAAGATTAAACATTTATGTTAAATTCGCAAACTTTATTCGCATTTAAACTTATGATCACGCTATACTTTATTCCTTCATAAATCAAATCAAAACAACGTGTAAATATGTGACAGATGTTTATCAATCTTATACTAAACTCTAGCAAAACAATTGGTGTTATTATTCAACGAATTCAAGCTTCAAATTATCATAAAATCATGTCTTATAATGTTCAAGAAAATAATTGTTCATGGTTGTTCTTTTTTGGGTTTTTAAACAATCTTTATGCATCATATTATAACACATTCAAGACTCATACATGTCACACATGTAAAATACAAATTATAAACCCTAGATACATTCAATAATTATTTGAAAGAAAAAAAATAAAATAAAAAAGGGCAGCCCTAGTTGCAGCCGCAACATGGGTCTTCCCCCTCTCCTTTTTTTTAATTCAAATTCCCCCCCCCCCTAAATTGCATTAAATGCAACCCAAGACTAAGCCCTAATCTTCCACTATATAAACACAGGTTCCCCCACCCATTGCTCACTTTTACAAGCCTCCATACTCTTCAAACAAGTTCCAAACTTCTGAAATTCGTTGCTGAAACGCAGCAGCTTGTAAGTGAGTTTCAACTCACTTTTCTTCTTCTTTTTACCTTGTTTTTCTTTCTAACACTCTTGGATAACCTCTAGGAAGGTTCTCACAAGTTTGCTTGGGCAAACTAAGGTGAAATCACACTATTTTGAGGTCCAAAAGTGCAAAAAACTTTCTGCCCAAATTTTTATCTTTCAATCTTCAAATTTTTCAATGTTTTTGCTTTGTTTCTTCCTCAACAATGTTTGCTAAAGCCCTATGGATGTTACCATAGGTTTTCCATGGAAAACCAAGGTGGACTCACATCATTTTTGGGGCCAAACTTTCTGTTTTGGATGATAACTTATAAAACTTTTTTCGAACATGTTTTAATCATAACAATTCTATGTTATATATGCCACTAACCAAACTTATGGTTAGTGTGTTAAGCTAGACTTGTTCACATACAATCAAGAGGTATATCTTGTCTCTAAACTTGTGGGTTTTATTAGGGTTTCAAACCCACAAGTGTTGAGCCATCCGAGCTTTCAAGCTTGTGATGGTGTAGGTGTGATTACATGAAGGCCTTGGCCATTCAACTATTCAATCCACCCCTCACTTGATGATTTCTATAATTCTTGACCATCCGGATTGTCCTTGTGTCAATCTTGTGTAATGGTGAATCTATGAAAGAAGTTTAGGATTGTTATCCTCCTACCTCCATGCATGACTTACATGACTTCCATGAAATACATGAACTATATGATTAATTAGTAGTAATATAACTATATGTAAATACTTAATATAACCGAAACTTAGACCATGACCAAATGGTTAGTTGTCTTAAAAAGTAAGTTATTTTATCTTAGACATAACAATCGTTACGATTCTATTGGGCATGACCCATAAAAACACAAACACCCTTCGGGGCTTATTAGTGTCAAAAACGAGCGTTAAATGTCTAGATAAATACTTTCGTATATATACTTTCTCGTACATTTTAAATTCCTAAACTCATTAAACTCCCCGTCAATCTAATACTCATACACCTACGTTTGCCTTGTGTAAGATAAACTTGGTGTTCCAACCCCTAAATCAACTTAACTCTCTCACGGATAATACCTTGCAAAACTGTGAGTACACTCGACCCTTTTTATGCTTTCCACTATTTGGGTGCAACATGATTAATTTACTAAAACTACACTAAATCACACATTATTCTATGCACAAACAATCCATCAACATGCTTTAGTCTTATGCTACTTGAATTGTTACTTGGTATATTCTTATATGATCTAAATGTCATTAACTTGATCGAGCCTCCCTTAACATGTATAGCGCTATAGGAGTAACGCACCGCCCGTATTCTTGTGGTCATTGTTAAGTTGAAGTCTATTTTGCGGTACACTAGAGGATTGACTTGTAGATTCACATGCCTTGTTTACATTTATCTTGTATGCTAGCTAATCATGTGGATTTGTTTAAAACGGATTTTATACTTATGCTATGATATTTAACTTGTGTTCTCGCCAATACTTTGTTATTGAACTATACTTTTTAACATGTTGCAGGTCGATGAAGTTGTATGATGGAACTTAGTAGGAATGGCATAGAAACACGCGTAGAATACTAAGTTAAATATTATGTTATTGTTGAACTTATTTCGTTGATGTTACTCATATTTGGATTTTGTTGTAGTATGACAATTGGTGTTTTCAATGAAATGAAATTTGGTTGATTTAAATGTTGTCGCAAATAGTGTTATGATGCAATGAGCAATCTAGTCGTCTCACTCCGATGTTTCCGCCATCGGTTGGGGTGTGACATCAACACTTATGGGTTAGAACCCTTACAAAATTAGAAAGTTTAGAGGTATTTTACACCTCCTAATTTTTATGAAACAACCTTGGCTTAGCTCCCTAACAATGGACTTT
The DNA here is from genome assembly GCA_947069175.1 of Scalesia atractyloides. NCBI lineage: Eukaryota > Viridiplantae > Streptophyta > Magnoliopsida > Asterales > Asteraceae > Scalesia > Scalesia atractyloides. The sequence continues at coordinate 36,563,814 of CAMTDV010000011.1, forward strand.
ATTAGGGGCACAAGTAGCACAAGTTTGTCTAGAAAAGTATGTTTAAATAAGGTTACAAGTTCATCTTCAAAAACAGAAAGTTTTAGCCTTAAAAGTGGTATTGTTCCACTTTGGTTTTCCATGGAAAACCTATGGTAACATCCCTAGAGACTTTACAAACATTGTAGAGGAATAAAAATGAATAAAAACATGAAAATAATGAAGTTGTAAAAAGATAAAAACAAGCAAAAAGTTATAGGCACATTGGACCTCAAAAATGGTGAGATTTCACCTTGGTTTTCCCAAGCAAACTTTGAAAACCTTTCCTAGAGGTTATCCAAGTGTTGTAGAAGAAAGAACAAGAAGAAATTAGAAGGAGAAGTGAGTTAAAACTCACTTTTAATGGTTGGAACTTTCGAAGGTGTGGCTGAAAAACTCAGTTGAGTTTGAGTGTGTTTTGAGAGTGTTAGACGGTTGTAAAAGTGGGATAAAGGAGGGAGAAGTGCTCATTATATAGGGAAGGATTAAGGGTTTCGTGGGTTGGGCTTTGAATATGATATTTGTTGTATATTCAGGCGTTACATGTTATTTAATATATGACCAACATGTAAAAAGGCCTAATATGCACAGGGAATATGAAAACATGTGTTAAACAAGTACGTAAACATAGGTTTGTGTTGTAATAATAAAAGAAGTATTGTAAGTATTAAACAAGTATGTGTAATGTATAACGAAGTGTCGATTATGCATAAGTCTCGTAATCGAATAGTAAAGTGTTTGAATGTACAGAACGTTTACGAATTACGCTTTCACAATGATTGTTTGCAAGTTAATCTTATGCTTATGTGCATCACGTATGCATCAAAGTTTTTTACTTTGGCATTATCTGTTCTAGGGGAGATTCTTAGAATTAAACCCTACAAAAGAACAGATGACAGAAAACCAAAATATACTACAACCTCTGATCCTAATGATAATGTAACATCCGCCCAAGTAAAGCTCTGCTGAAGTCTAAATGTTCAAGGTCTAAAGGTCTGCTGAAGACCAAAACTAAAAGGTCTGCTAAGGCAAAGCTCTACTGAAGAGCAAAGCTCTGTTGAAGACCAACAGAGGATGTATCATCAGTGTTTTCTATCAGTTTAGTGTATAGTAGTGGTTAGCTTAGCAGCGGTTGTCATCAGTGTTTTCTATCAGTCATTGTAATGTTTAGCGTATAGTAGTGGTTAGCTTAGCAGTGGTTGTCATCAGTGTTTTCTATAAGTCCTTGTAATGTTTAGTGTAGCTGTGGTTAGCTTAGCAGTGGTTGCCATCAGTGTTTTCTAAAAATAGAATGCGAATACGAACTTTCAAAAAATAGGAATACGGAAATACGAGGCGTGACAGTTGAATAAGGGCCAGAGGGCGATGTTGAAGAAACTTGGGAAATTACCTCATGACGAGGATGTGCCTGTGACAGGAAACATAGAGGAGGAATCCCCAATTCGTCCAGATGAAACCCAGGTGATTATTATTATCGATCTTATATGAGAAATGTGATGCCGACATTCATGTGCTAGTCTGGAAATTGAAGCAAGGCGAGAAATTTAGCCACTGGTGAAACACCCATTTACAATGCGCATAAAGTATAAAATAAGGTTCGTATTTCATAGTATTTCATGAAATGAACGCACCCATCATATTAACATTTAAAGTTTACTAGAACATTTAAGTTACTTGTTTTACAAAAGATTTAGAACAACATGCGGAAGCTAAGTTCTTCATTTATGTTCGGTTCTTTTTGTTGCTTGATCTTCATCCTTAATCCCCTTAGCAATCACCTATGTATCAAAATTTATCATTTACGTTAGATATAGTGAATGCATAACATATCTAGATAGTCCCATATATTCAAAACAACAGACCAAAACTTTTTGTTTCAATACACGTCGTAAGCTACGGTTTAGGACCTAGCTTACGGTGCACATCTTCTGTCCGAGACAGCAAGACTTAACTGTAAGCTACGGTTGAGGACCGTAGCTTACGCTGCAGATTTTTGCACCCTTGATTCTTTTACGAAAACGTTCATAACTTCTTCGTTATAAGGACGATTTGCCTCAAATTTGTTTCTATGTGATCGTAAATTGATTTCCCACATTTTAGATTTAATCATATTATTTAAAGTAGTGAATTTCTTACACTTTATACTTACAACGTAAAATTTATTCATGTAGTTATTTGACCCGTCAACTCATTCGACCACTTTTCTTCATTCACATAATGAAAATCAGTTTCTTGACGGAAACATAATTCTCATATAAATTTACTAACTCAAGTTTACGCACCCCGTTACTTGGCTTGCGTCTTTGCTATACCTTCATTCCTTCTTTTATATTATTTTTATTTTTTTTATTTTTTTTATTTTTTTACCCGCTTGGCTAATTTAAACCAAACAAGAAACCTCTTTTGAACCGTATCATTAATTTACGGTTTACAATCTGTGTTCCCATTACCCGATTTACGCGTTATCATAACCTTGGTTAATTAAGTGAATTCCATCACTTATGACTAATTCAACTCATGTTCAAGCTTTAATTCCTCGTCTGATTCATCCATGCGAATCCATCGCTTAAGAATGACCCAAATTTTCTTTTAAGTATTACTTCATTTGTTATCACACTATCCAATGAAACTATACAAGGTGTAAAACCACGTACCCAAAGCTTCCCTTTCAATCGCGCGTCTACTTCAACTTTGGCACTAGATGCTTCACCCGATTTGCCTATAAGTCCAATTCAAATTTACCATTTAGAACTCATAACATGACATACGACACGAATCTGTCAAATCTCATTTATAAGTTCTCTACCATGATTCTCTTTATTCCTTTTTAACTATTTATTTTCATTTAGGCATTATATCAAACACCTTATAGACATGAATCTTTACATTAAACCTATTTGACTCCTATTTCTTGAATTTATCAAAGTTTCAAGATCATATGAGTTTAGTGTGATTAGTATGCCCAATTAACATCTAAAATTCATTATTCTCACATCATTTACATCAACTTCAAAATCACAACTCGTGTATTTAACACATTTACTTAAACCTGCTCACATAACCATGGCCACTTACTCAAACACTCATATCATAGAGTTTGACAACTATTCTTCATCTTGGTTTATTCAAAAGCATGTATTTTACTCTTAATCCGCTTTAATTTCTACATCTTATGCAAGAATTGTAGTTTCAAGAACCCAATAAATCTTTATAACATCATCAAGTATCAAATTTAACATACCTCATGATCTCTTTGACTAGATGATCACTAAAATCGATTCATTCATGTCCTCAGACTCAATTTCTCTTTCAATTTTGACCAATTTGGTGAAGGTAGGGTTTTTGGTATTCTTCTTGCTCAGGTCGTTCAACTAAAACACACACAAGTGTGTGTTTTAATTTGATTTTTCTTTTATATAAAATATAGTTCTCCTATTGTCTATTTTGGTCCCTTAAGTTTTGTTCTTTATAAAAGGATCACAATTTATAATTTTGTTAGTTATTACTTATTGCCAACTAGGTTAAATATCCCTAGTTAAATAAATAAATAAATAAATAAATATATATATATATATATATATATATTTGTTATTTCTGGGATGTTACAATTCCACCCTCCTTAAAAAGGGTTTCGTCCCTGAAACACGTGCACATACCAAATAGCGAGGGGTAGAGTCGTTTCATCTCTTCTTCGGGTTCCCTTGTAGTGTTCGATCCTTTCCGATGCTCCCATTTGACCTTCACTTGGTTGATCTCTTTGTTCCTCAATCCTTTTACATTTCAATCAAGGATTTGAATTGGTTTGGCTATGTAGTTAAGCTTCTTGTCAACTTCAACATCACTATATGGTACATATGCTGTTTCGTCCGCCAAACATTTGCGGAGGTGTGATACATGGAAAGTGTTATGTATTCCACTTAATTCATCCGGAAGTTCTAGTTGGTAAGCTACTTTCCCAACCCGACTAATAACCTTAAATGGTCCGGTAAATCGTGGACTCAATTTACCCCTTTTTCTAAATCGAATGATCCCCTTCCATGGTGACACCTTTAGCATTACTTTATCGCCTACTTGAAATTCGATAGGTCTCCGTCTTTTATCCTCATAGGACTTTTGTCTATCTTGGGCAGCCTTTAAATGGGCTCTTGTCGTGTCAATCTTCTCGTTTGTGGCTTTAATCACATCCTGTGGGCAAGTTCACTATGTCCTATTTCACTCCAACATACTGGAGTTTGACATTTTCTGCCATAAAGCATCTCATATGGCGCCATACCAATGCTAGAATGGTAGCTGTTGTTGTAAGAAAATTAACCAGCGGTATGTAGGCATCCCAACTACCACCAAAGTCAACAATACATGCCCAAAGCATATCTTCCAACGTTTGAATTGTCCGCTCGCTTTGCCCGTCTGTTTGAGGGTGATATGTTGTACTAACTAACAACTTGGTACCTAATTGTGCTTGAAATTCTCGCCAAAATTTTGAGGTGAACCTAGCATCTCTGTCAGACACAATGGATACGGGCACTCCATGGCGTGCGACAATCTCGTTTATATACACCTCTGACATCTTTTTGGAAGTATAAGTTTCACGAATGGGAATGAAATGTGCACTCTTAGTCAACCTATCTACAACCACCCAAATGGCGTCAAAGCCTCATGCCATTCTCGGCAATTTAATCAGCAGGTCCATAGTGATATGTTCCCATTTCCAAACTGGTATGTCTAACGGTTGTAGTTTTCCATATGGCTTTGGATGTTCTGCCTGTACTTGTAAGCAAGTTAGGCATTTTTCAACGTACTTCACCACATCTCTTTTCATCCCGGGCCACCAAATATTTCGTATCAAGTCTAGGTAAATTTTGGTCGCTCCCGGGTAGATTGAATAACGTGCCTTATGGGCTTCATTAAGTAAGAGGTCCTTAACACCACACGTGTTTGGAACCCATATTCTCCCAAATTGGGATTTCAACCTGTTATCTCCATCCACTAAATTTTTCACTTGTCCCTTTACTCGTTCCTTTCTCAAATTTTCTTTTTTTACCACTTCAATTTGAGCTTCTCAGATTCGTTCAAGCAAACCCGAAGTTACCACCAATTGCATCGACCGCACTCGGATAGGAGTGTATCCTTCCTTTCGACTAAGGGCATCAGCCACTACGTTGCTCTTCCTAGGTGATAATGTATTTCGCAATCATAATCTTTCACTGTCCCCAACCAACGTCTTTGCCTCATATTTAATTCCTTTTGATCAAAGAAATATTTCAAACTCTTGTGATCGGTGAAAATAATGCACTTTGCCCCATATAGGTAGGGCCTCCAAATCTTTAAGGCAAATATCACTGCCGCCAATTCGAGGTCGTGAGTCGGATACTTCTTTTCGTGATCTTTCAATTGTCTCGAGGCATAAGCAATTACCTTACCTCGTTGCATGAGTACACACCCAAGACCTAGGTATGATGCATCTGAATATACTACCAAATCGTCGGTGCCATTTGGCAAAGTCAATACTGGTGCACTGGTCAACTTTTCTTTAAGCATATGAAACGCCCTATCTTGTTCGTCGCTCTAGACGAACTTTTCATTCTTACGAGTTAATTTGGTTAATGGTGAGGCAATCTTGGAGAAGTCTTGAACAAATCTCCTGTAACAGCCCGCAAGTCCTAAAAAGCTCCTAATCTCTGAAGGGTTTTTTGGAGGATTCCATTTCGACACGGCTTCTATCTTGGACGGATCAACTAATATTCTATTGACTCTAATGACATGCCCTAGAAATTGCACTTCCCAGAGCCAAAAGGCGCATTTCGAAAACTTAGCATAAAGTTTTTCCCGTCTCAATGTTTCTAATACTTCTTACAAATGACGAGCGTGATCTGTCTCGCTTTTCGAATACACTAAGATGTCGTCGATGAACACTATTACCGACTTATCAAGCATTGGTTTGCAAACTCGGTTCATAAGATCCATAAAAGCCAAAGGGCATTCGTTAGTCCGAAGGACATCACTAAAAATTCGTAGTGTCCGTATCGTGGTGTGGAACGCTTTTTTCCGCACATCTTCTTTCTTCACCCTCTGTTGGTGATAACCCGACCTCAAGTCAATTTTTTAAAACCTACTTGCACCTTGTAGTTGGTCAAATAAATTGTCTATCCTTGGAAGTGGGTATCTGTTCCTTACCATAAGTTTGTTCAGCTCGCGGTAATCGATGCACACACGCATGCTCACGTCCTTCTTCTTTACGAATAATACCGGTGCTCCCCAAGGGGAGACACTTGGCCGAATAAATCCCTTATCTAGTAATTCTTGTAAATGTGACATTAGTTCCTGAAGTTCCGATGGTGCTAACCTATACGGTGCCCTTGCCACCGGTTTCGCATTCGGGACCAATTCAATCCCAAATTCTATCTCACAATTGGGTGGTATCCCTGGTAAATCTTCCGGGAATACGTCTTCAAAATCTCATACAACTGGTATGTTTTCAACTTTGGGCAGCTCTTTTTCCGTATCATGCACATAAGTCAAATAAGCCTTGCACCCATGTAGCATGAGTCTTTGGGCTTTCATTATTGAGCATACCATAAGGTTACAGCTCTTTTCTCCATAGATAGTGGTATGCCTTCCGCTCGGAGATGTTAGTTGTATCTCCTTGCGAAAACATATTACCTTGGCATGGTAATGAGACAACCAATCCATTCCAATCACTACTTGAAACTCCCCCCATCGACATGGGTATCAAGTCTACTAAGTAATCTTCTCCATCAATGTTCATTTTGCAATCCAGGCATATATCACAAACAACAATTTTATTATTATTACCTACTTCTACTTCCATTGGTATAGGTAGTTTCGTTAATATAAATGAAGGATGTCGAATAAATCTATGTGAAACAAAAGATTTATTCGCACTCGTGTCAAACAATACGCGTGCGAGAATATTATTTACGGTAAATGTACCTGAAACCACATCGGGTTCAATCTTAGCCTCGGTCGCAGTTATTTGGAAGGATCTTGCCTTTGCTCTTAGAACTTCCGTTTTTGAGTCGGGTATCACCTTCTTTTCTGCCAATTCTGGGCATTCAGATTTCTTGTGACCCAGTTGATAACATTTGTAGCATACCGACACCTTGCCAGGGCAAATTGAAGCAGCGTGTCCAGTCTTTCTGCATATAATACATGGTTTGTCTTTAAAGTAGCATTCACCCCGATGGCCACGACCGTATGTCCTGCAGTTAGGTTATCCCCCTTTTACACTTGTTTTCTTTGAGGACTCAGTTATCTTTGGTTTCTTTGTGGGGCTTGGGTTTGCATCTAACCCCCTTCTTTCTCCCCTCTCAACTTGTTTTCTTAGCTCAATTTCACGTTCCCGTGCAGCATTGATAATCTCTGTGAGATTCTTATAATTTGAGGGAGTCATAAACTCTCTATATTATGCACTCAGCATATTGTGGTAGTGATATACCTTCTGTTCCTCAGTTTTTACCAACTCATCACTAAACCTCAACTTATCTAGGAATATTCCTGTGATCTTATCGATCGTTTCGCCCTTATGCCTCAAATGCATAAATTCTTCCTTTATCTTGTTGATCACAGCCATGGGGCTGTGGTGTTTGAGGAAGGGTTCTTTAAATTCTTCCCAGGTCATGGCTCGCATAGCCTCAACCCCTTGTTCATTTTTAAGATTATTCCACCAATCCTTAGCTTGGCCTCTCATTTGACCAGTTCCGTAGACTACGAAATCGTTGGTGTCGCAGTGCGTTCGTTCAAAGATACCCTCCATATCAATTATCCATCTTTGACAAGCAATTGGTTCAACTTCTCCATTATAAATTGGAGATTTGCATGCCATGAACTTGTCATAGGGACAAGCTTTCTTCTCTTTGTTCTTGTTTCTTTCTTGATTAAGACTTTCTTTCAGTTCGTTGATTCTTTCTTCAACAGTCGTGAGTATCGTGGTTTGTAGCCTTTCCATGAATCCTGGTAGGCTGGCTTCAAGAGCTTTTCCGACTTCTTCGGAAATCTTTTCTCGTATCTCTTCAGTCATAAGGGATACCGTATCATCACCGGTTCCACTCGACATCTCTTAACTGAAATGTTCATAATAGTTTGATAAATAACTTGTTTAATCATCTCCGAATCATCGTATGGTGATTTATTCTCATCATTTAATAATATACGAGTTGTATCTTTCTTTTTTCTGGTTTGGCCAATTTTACAACTTGGATTAACCATTCATACTTGATGCATTTTTCCGGGTTCGAGTGTATAATTACACTCCTCCCATATACTTTACTCCATTCTTTTCTAAAATATTTTATTAAGGTTTATTTCCATTCTTACCGAATGTGTTGATCAAGCTTCGAACCGAACACATTCTTTAACCTTAGGCTCTGATACCAATTTACCCATTTTACAATGCACAAAGTATAAAATAAGGTTCGTATTTCATGAAATGAACACACCCATCATATTAACATAAAGTTTACTAGAACATTTAAGTTATTTGTTTTACAAAAGATTTAGAACAACATGCGGAAGCTAAGTTCTTCATTTATGTTTGGTTCTTTTTGTTGGTTGATCTTCATCCTTAATCCCCTTAGCAATCACCTATGTATCAAAATTTATCATTTACATTAGATATAGTGAATCCATAACATATCTAGATAGTCCCATATATTCAAAACAACAGACCAAAACTTTTTGTTTCAATACACGCCGTAAGCTACGGTTTAGGACCGTAGCTTACGGTGCACATCTTCTGTCCGAGACAGCCTAGCTGCAGATTTTTGCACCCTTGATTCTTTTACGAAAACGTTCATAACTTCTTTGTTATAAGGCCGATTTGCCTCAAATTTGTTTCTATGTGATCGTAAATTGATTTACCACATTTTATATTTAATCATATTATTCAAAGTAGTGAATTTCTTACACTTTATACAAACGACGTAAAATTTATTCATGTAGTTATTTGACCCGTTAACTCGTTCGACCACTTTTCTTCATTCACGTAATGAAAATCAGTTTCTTGACGGAAACTCAATTCTCATATAAATTTACTAACTCAAGTTTACGCATCCGTTACTTGGCTTGCGTCTTTGCTATACCTTCATTCCTTCTTTTATATTATTTTTATTTTTTTACCCGTTTGGCTAATTTAAACCAAACAAGAAACCTCTTTTCAACCGTATCATTAATTTACGGTTTACAATCTGCGTTCCCATTACCGGTTTACGCGTTATCATAACCTTGGTTAATTAAGTGAATTACATCACTTATGACTAATTCAACTCATGTTCAAGCTCTAATTCCTCGTCCGATTCATTCATGCGAAATCCATTGCTTAAGAATGACCCAAATTTTCTTTTAAGTATTACTTCATTTATTATCACACTATCAATCAAGTATATCAATGAAACTATACAAGGTGTAAAACTACGTACCTCAAAGCTTCCCTTTCAATCGCACATCTACTTCAACTTTGGCACTAGATGCTTCACCCGATTTGCCTATAAGTCCAATTCAAATTTACCATTTAGAACTCATAACATGACATACGACACGAATCTGTCAAATCTCATTTATAAGTTCTCTACCATGATTCTCTTTATTCCTTTTTAACTATTTATTTTCATTTAGGCATTATATCAAACACCTTATAGACATGAATCTTTACATTAAACCTCTTTGACTCCTATTTCTTGAATTTATCAAAGTTTCAAGATCATATGAGTTTAGTGTGATTAGTATGCCCAATTAACATCTAAAAGTCATTATTCTCACATCATTTACATCAACTTCAAAATCACAACTCGTGTATTCAACACATTTACTTAAACCCGCTCACATAACCATGGCCACTTACTCAAACACTCATATCATAGAGTTTGACAACTATTCTTGATCTTGGTTTATTCAAAAGCATGTATTTTACTCTTAACCCGCTTTAATTTCTACATCTTATGTAAGAATTGTAGTTTCAAGAACCCAATAAATCTTTATAACATCATCAAATATCAAATTTAACATACCTCATGATCTCTTTGACTAGATGGTAACTAAAATCGATTCATGCATGTACTCAGACTCAATTCCTCTTTCAATTTTGACCAATTTGGTGAATGTAGGGTTTTGGGTATTCTTCTTGCTCTGGTCGTTCAACTAAAACACACACAAGGGTGTGTTTTAATTTGATTTTTCTTGTATATAAAATATAGTTCTCCTATTGCCTATTTTGGTCCCTTAAGTTTTGTTCTTTATAAAAGGATCACAATTTATAATTTTGTTAGTTATTACTTATTGCCAACTAGGTTAAATATCCCTAGTTAAATAATATATATATATATATGTATATGTATGTATATCTATAGGGATAATCACTAAAGTAGCCCATGTCACGTCGTCTTTCCCAAAATAGCCCACTGACATGGCTCAACGAGCCGTTTCCGTTAACGGAAGCGGCTCAAAACCAATCTAACCCGAGAACCAATGAAAAGTTGACACATGTCCGACAACACACGAATCGACTCTGAGCCGTGTTAGTTAAGGAAAGCTCTCAGCCGAGCCATTTCACGTGGCTCTAGCATCCAAGCCGGTTAAGGACCCGACTCATCCCTTAGCCGAGTACCTTCAACGAGCCGAGCTTGGTTGACACAGCTCAGAGCCGTTTCCTTACATGTTGACGCGGCTTAAAACCTCTATTTTGGCGGCTCAGAGCCGTTTCAAGTCATTGTTCAAGCCGTTTCAGTGATATAGATTGTTACTTTCTTGCATAGGTTATTTTATTTTATTTACAATTAGTTTAAGGCGTTTTACGTTTAAAATAAAATCAGAATTTTAGAATATGAAGCTTTGTTTTGTTAATACAACGGTGGAAAGTGACAGATTGTTAATGGAAACTTGGAGTATGTTGTTGATACCGATGCAGGTAGACGTGGTTTAGAAATTGAAACCATTCTTTCGTACATTGGTCTTATAAGTAATGTTTAGAAGTTGTGTGGAATTCCAAAAATTTTAATTATTTTATATTAAGTCCTACCATTATTTTTAAAAAAAAAGAGTTTCATCTTCAAACACTAAAAACGGGTCCAAGAAAGCCATGCCCGGGATTCGAACTCACATGCACTAGATTGTGTGCACGCAGCCCTACCGCTGGGCTGCGTGTCTAACCCGTTTCATAACCACACTTTAATTATTTTATATTAAGTCCTACTATTATTCTTAAAAAAAAAAAGAGTTTCATCTTCAAACACTAAAAACGGGTCCAAGAAAGCCATGCCCGGTATTCGAACTCACGTGCATTAGATTGTGTGCACGCAGCCCTATCGCTGGGCTGCGTGTCTAACCCGTTTCATAACCACACTTTAATTATTTTATATTAAGTCCTACTATTATTCTTTAAAAAAAAGTGTTTCATCTTCAAACACTAAAAACGGGTCCAAGAAAGCCATGCCCGGGATTCGAACTCACGTGCACTAGATTGTGTGCAAGCAGCCCTACTGCTGGGTTGCGTGTCTAACCCGTTTCATAACCACACTTTAATTATTTTATATTAAGTCCTACTATTATTCTTTAAAAAAAGAGTTCCATCTTCAAACACTAAAAATGAGTCCAAGAAAGGCCCTACCGGGGATTCGAACTCGCGTGCAATAGTTTGTGTGCATGCAACCCTACCGCTGGGCTGCGTGTCTAACCCGTTTCATAACCACATCTTAGTTATTTTATGTAGATATTACTATTATTCTTTAAAAAAAAGTTTCATCTTTAAACGCTAAAAACGGGTCCAAGAAAGGCCCTGCCCGGGATTCGAACTTGCGTGCAATAGTTTGTCTGCACGCAGCCCTACCGTTGGGCTGCGTGTCTAACCCGTTTCCTTACCACGTCTTAGTTGTTTTATATAAGTCTTACTATTATTCTTTAAAAAGAGTTTCATCTTCAAACTCTAAAAACGGGTCCAAGAAAGGCCCTGCCCGGGATTTGAACTCGCGTGCAATAGTTTGTGTGCACGCAGCCCTACCGTTGGGCTGCGTGTCTAACCCGTTTCATAACCACATCTTAATTGTTTTATATAAGTCTTACTATTGTTCTTTAAAAAAAGAGTTTCATTTTAAAACTCTAAAAACGGATCCAAGAAAGGCCCTGCCCGGGATTCGAACTCGCATGTAATAGTTTGTGTGCACGCAGCCCTAGTGTCTAACCCGTTTCATAACCACACTCTTTAATTATTTTATATTAAATCTGTCATGTTTAATGACAGGATGCTAGTGTCGTCTTTGTTAACAGATTTATAAGATAAAAACGTAAACACATAATTTATATTAATATATAAAAAATTTACATAAAAACAAAATTAAACAGAAAAAAACTACGCATCTAAAAAAAGCCTAATGGTGTCCCACTCTGTCACGTGTGCGAAATCACGCCCATATTCGTGGCAGTAGTTGATAAGGGCGACTTCCTTAACGTCATCCTCGCCAAGGCGCCCCCCCAGTAGCTCAACGGCGTGGTAAATTCTCTCAAACCTTTCACAGTCCAAGTGAATCATCCGAAATCTAGAAGACAGGGAATCCACGGTTCTGTTGTTGTCGATGCCACGAAGCTGCGAGTAGTACCGCTGAACACGAACCCACAAGCCACACTGACCTCGACGGCGTCGTTCACACACGGCTTCAAAATATGCCTCGCACAAGGCAATGTCTTCAACCTCGGTCCAGGGGAAAGAATTGGAAGCCATTGATCAACGATTGCGAACGTGGGGTACGACTGGCAGTAAAACATCGTGGGTTAAGGGTGAGTGTAGGTTAAAATGGCGTGGACTGCCTATTTATAGTGAGGTGAACGCGTGGGGTGGGGTTGGGTGGGGGGTTAGTTAAATGCATATAAGAGATAAAACGGTGTTAAATTGTATTACGTTTTTGCATGTAAAATTGATACAATCACAAAAATTTATTATTATTGAATACAAAAAAAATAAAATACAACTAAAAATAAAAAAAAAACATTCAACTTTTAAACTAGAATACACCAAATAACTTCATCTACAAAACTAATCGGAACAATTTGACGACTCTGCATCAAAACACGTAGCAATGATAAAGGTGTGTCTTCAACTGGTAAGTTCCATCTACACTCAGTACATGGACCAATTCCTAAACCTTCCGATGATCTGCAGCTTCAGTGATGTTAGGTAAGATCTAGCTAACACTTTGATGTGTTGCTATTCTCATCAACCACCCTAAAGCTTTAGAGTCATCGACGGTTTAGGCAGTGGAACTGCCAAACATAATAATGATTAAAACATCATCTTCTCTAGTTCAAACCGGACACCGGTGATTTTAAAGCTAAGAAAAACGTCCTTACGATAGCCGCCTCTGCCTTACACTTGAACATAATATCACTCTCGCCCAGCTTACATGCATGGATATACGGGATGAATTTGGAACACATTTTGCTGTACCGTCTCAACAAGGTTGACGCGGCTTAGAGCCATTTCTGTACCGTCACCTGTTGACGCGGCTTAGAGCCACGTGAAACGGCTCGGCTGAGGGCTTTCCTTACCTAACACGGCTCAGAGTCGGTTCAGTGTTGTCGGACACGTGGCAACTTTCCATTGGTTCTCGGGTTAGACTGGTCTTGAGCTGCTTCCGTTAACGAAAACGGCTCGTTAAGCCGTGTCAGTGGGCTATTTTGGCAAAGACGGCGTGACAAGGGGCTACTTTCATGATTTTCCCATATATATATTTGTTATTTCTGGGATGTTACAACTGGCAAGTGTGTCGTGAATGGTTTAAAGGTGTCTTCCCTCCGGCGACAGGAAACATTGATGAGGAATCCCCAATTCATCCAGACGAAACCCCGGGTGATTATTATTATCGATCTTATTCAGAGAAACATGCTGCCGGCATTCACGTGCCTGTCTGGAAATTGAGGCAAGGTGAGAAATTTAGTCCTTGGCAAGTGTGTCGTGAATGGTTTAAGGGTGTCTTCCCTCCGGCGAAGGTGAAGGCATGAGGTGAACAAAGCTGTGAACAAACATATCGTGCCTACTTGCAGCTGTCAGCCAGTTCTGCCTCCAACGCCCATAAAATAATCCGTGAATGGCGCAGCATACACAAGGAGCGTGAAACATTTGAGGTTTCAAAGAAAGAAATGGCTGCTAAGCGGGTGCAGATGGCCATGCTGAGAAAGGAGTTTGAAGTAGAAAAGGCTAGGTTTGAAGATGCGCAAAAAATAGAAGAATGGTCTGTGATGGGATGGAAGAAGAAAGCTGAAGCTGCAGCTGCCACACTTGCTAAAGAGCGTAAGTTGTGGAAAAAAGCTTATGAAAGGGATAACAATGAGAAAATATCCCTAAGGAATGAAGCTGTGAATCTACACTCAGAGATAGAGCACTTGAAGAAAGAAAGAGAAGAAGCCATTGCTGCCGCGGAGAGGTGAAATCTCATCGGGAACGCAGCAAACAAAAGGAGGTAGAAACTTCTGCGACTTTAGACTTACGAAATAAGGAGATTGCAGAACTTACATCACTGTTGTTTGATCTGGAGGAGACCAAGGTTGTGCTTGAAGTAGCGAAGAAAGATCTTCAAGCTACCAATGTTGAAAAAGCGGAGCTGCAATGCCGACACATAGAGAATCAAGAAAAAAAATTAACTCTATGAGGTGAAGATTGGTGCGAATAAGAAACGTACTGAGCTTGCAGAGCAAAAGCTCGAGGATTCAGAGGCAGCGCCTGTTACAGTGGAAAATATGGTTGAGTCGTTAACAAACAACACGCTTTATATGCAACAACACGGGGTTGTGAATGTAAGTCTTAATCGTTTGTTGTTCGACCATATATTTATCGTGATTTGCTCATTAAATATAATTGTTCTGTGCAGATTGCGAATTCCATCTTGAATTCGGTAGAGCTGGATAGCGCGGTGGCCAAGCTGATGGTCACAGCGCGCCATGATGGTTACGTTCAAGGCTATACAGAATGTGCTCATCACGTGACAAGCACTGTAAAAGGTAAACTGGGATGCCAGCCGCTCTGCTACGCAATGGGTCAATACCAACACCGCCTTTGCTAAGGCGAAGAAGGAATATGACCATTTAAAGTTACCTGTGATGGATTTGGTGACCGAAGCATTGCAACATGACCATTTTGTTGAGCTTTTAAAAGATATCTTTCATGGTGATGCAGCAGATGAAGAAGTTGAAGAAGGTGCAGAGGAATAGCTCGTAAGAATTCCTGCTGCATATTGCTTTTGGGGCACAGATGGAAAGGAAAAAAGTACCATTTGATGTTGTAACCCATCTTTTTGTAAACCGCATAGATTTTATATATTTGTTAGGATGGTCGCGTAAACACTTATGTACTTTTTGACCTGATACGAGTGCATAGTAGAATTAATTGTTTGCATATGTTTCGCTTACAATATCTGCATGAGAATAACTACTTTGTATAGGTAAAACAAATAAAGTTGGTATAGAGCTCATGTAAGAAGTTAGTCACCAACCCACCTGCATGCAATGGTCTGCGGCTGACCTTGGAGGTAGATAATGTTCATGAGACTTGTATCATACCATAATGTTTTTGTGCATACCCAAATTGGTTTCACCGATTTGTAACAAGGCATAAATAAGTAACAACGTAATGTAAGTAACGACTTTTGTATTAAAGAAGATAAGGCGCAAACGCCATGCATTACAAAGTCGGTAAGATTACATAACCTAAAGACCATGAGATATCTATAAGTAGCAATCTTTTGCACCAAAACTCATAAGGCGCGAGGCCGATCGTATAGAGATGCTAAGATTACATATAGCATTGTTGCAATTGCTACGCGTTCCAAGTTCTGGGAACGCTTGTGCCATCCAACCGTTTGAGGGTATATGCGCTTTATCCAAGACTTCATGGATCACATAAGGGCCTTCCCATTTGGGCGCAAGCTTCCCTAGGCGCTCAGCGGTTGATGCTTCATTGTCTCTCAAAACAAAATCTCCTAGAAGAAAAGTGCATAGGCGGACTCATGCATTATAATACTTTTCAAGCTTCAATTTATATTCAGTCTCATTGATTGCGGCGTTTTCGAATTATACTGAACCAAAATAAATATCGACCGAAACCCCGCAGCATAGTGCGGGTAATCTTACTAGTTCTAAATAACATTTACGTTTTCTTTGTGTTTAGGGTTTTAGTTTTAGGTTCCTTTTCATCAAGGTTATATTTAAGATAACATTCACGTTTCCATTTACTGTTAATTCAAAATCATTTCGTCCCGTTGTCCAATTAAAATTTATTTTTTTGTTTTCGGTCATGTAAAACATGTGTCGATATTCTTTTGGACATATTTCTTTCGGTTAGTATACTTAACTAAAAATGATATCGACCGAAACCCTGCAGCGTAGCGCGGTAATCTTACTACTTCTAAATATATATAAGAACCATTTAACGATATTCGATTTAGGTTGGTTCTTCCTCTTCTCACACTAAAACCTCTTATGATATGAATCTCCATGTGTGCGTATATATAAGACAGTAAATACATATTTTTGTCCTAAATGGCTTTGTATTTTGTATTTGTATATTCGGGTCATCCGTGTTGCAGAGAGAATTAAAAGAAATAACTTAAGAGTATTTTCGTTCGATCTTTATGTTCATTTATGTCATTTAACTACAAAACACATTTTCTCTAAATTTTATTTATATAAAAAACTCTTACGTTAAATTCTTCATTTCTATCTCTATCTGTATCTTATTCATAAATATTTATTTTAGTTTTGTCTCGATTTTAGCACTCACAAATTATATAATGTTATTAAGATTCTAATGGACTCATGCATTAATTGTTTTCTCTAGCCGAAATCGGTATAGCAGAAATTTAGGATCATATTCGATTTGATTTGAATTTTTCATAAATGAATATGGGCTAGACTCAACTTGTTTAAACTCCTTAAATATAAGGGTAGTTTTAAAGCCCCAAAGAAGAAGAAAAAGGTTATAATAAAATATAAACCAACTATAAAGGGGTTTTTGGCGTTACCATAAAAGGCTGTACCTTTCATGTTGACTCGCAACAATCGAGTCAGAAATGGTCACGCGATTGTATCTTATCTAATTATATGAATGCACGTGTCAAACCTCCAGTAACCAACAATCTCTTCACATGTACGAACTAAAAGTATAATTCTGAATTTAGGGTGGACGGGTACCTTTGGTGACTGAAGAAACACCAAACTAACCTAGTGATTACTTTGTGGTTTGTGTCTTGATAAATAAAGTTTAATCTTTTTTGTCTCGTTCAAATAGTAATCAGGATCCTGCAAAACCAACACCACACCGTAAGCTCGTTACAAGTAGGAGAATAGGGGGTTCTTCTTGTAACCACCCTACTGCGTGAGAATAAGTATGGGTTTTTGAGGAAACAGTGTGTGTATTGAGTGAGAGAGTAAAAGAACGATCCTTAAACCTGGAGGTGAAGTCCTCTATTTATAGCCAGAGTGATTTGTGAAGGAGATGGGCTGGTAGGCCTTCGGCTTCAGGTCGACAACAAGGAATATCTGTTTTGCCTCCTCTGTGATGTCCGTTAATGATTCCAAACGAGAGGGTAGCTAGCGCGATGTGAATGGATCCGCCTGTCCTGATAGTTGTCCTCGTTGTCTGGCCTGTCATCAGCAGTTGAGTGTAGATCGTGTGGCAGTGGTCGGCGCAAGCTAATTGGTTCCATGTATGCGTCCTATTGTACTTCTTGTCCCTTGTACGATTGATCATTGTGCAACATGATCTAATACAGCCTGTTGAGTGCCTATTGGCCCACAGCTCTGCCGCTTGTACTTTTTGTACCTGTTCGGTGTTGCCCTTCGCTTCTTCTTTCGCGCGACTCAAGAGACCGTTGTGTAGTCGGTGCAAGTTCGAAGAAAACAAGTTTCTTTTTTGAAAGGCTTAAGTGTAGGAATTGACCTTGTGTTAGTCCTGACTTTGCGCGTGACTCAAGGGATCATCTATGTAATCGGCACATGGTCTTGGAATTCATCTTTACTGTGCATCTTGGGTATGGTCTTGCGCGCGACCTGAGGTTAGGTTAACTCATTTGGTCGGCGCGGAATTTGGGACCATACCCCTTCAAGTCCCCCGAGTCTAGTGTTGCTTCCATGCGCGAGGCAAGTGGTTGGAGCTCTAGACTAATACTGCGATCTTGTGCTTGAGGATATCTACCAAGTGTGATAGAGCAGCTGGCGCGCATGTTGGGGTAAGGCCTAAACAGCTCAGCTATGTAGCTTTCTTGTGAAGTTATCTCTGAAATTTGTGTGGGAAAAAACTCAAGATTTGAAAAGAACATCTGCTGGCAGGTTGGTGGTGAAGGCGACGTTTAATGTGACTGCTGACAAAGTAGTTGGCATGTCGTCACTGTGTCAACCATGCAGTTTCGTCTGGTGTTAGGCAAGTGAGGCCCACGCGCGCGTGGTAATTGTCTCTTCGGTTTGGTCGCCTGACATGTCGCTTCCTTACTAGTCACGCACTCCACTTGTTGGGCATGGTTACCCATCACATTAAATGCAATGGGTATAAATAGATAGAGAAGTGGAAGCAGAAATTCACTTTTTCTTCGAATTCTCTCTATCTTTCCTTGCAGTTTGCAAATCTTCAAAGTTTCCTTGACGATCTTCAAGTTTTCTACAAATTTCTTCAAGTTGTTCTTCAGGATTTCTTGACTATCGTCTTAGATTGGAATGTCTGACCATATAGAAGATCTCGACGTTGAATAAGTTGGTGGAAGTATGCCACCCTTGAAGGGGAAGAAGGTTCATTTGAGCAGGTGGTGCGTGGCCATGAATTCACCGCCGAGTGGGATGCTCGGTATCCGGCTAAGGGCTAGACTGTCGCCGACGCATCATCGGGCTACATCAGCTTGTTTGCCGATTTTTCGGTGAGGGCAACTTCCGTGTACCTGCCACCGACTTCTTTGGGTCTCTCCTTTCTTACTACCATATTCATGTCTCCCAACTCAGCCCTCTACGGATGGTTAGGGTTCGACATTTTGGGTTTTGCCTGCGGTCGCAGGGTGAGGAGCCAACGGTGGAGAAGTTTCACGCCTCCTACCAACTTCAAGCGAATCTTGGGTTTTATTCCTTCACCACTCGTGGGTCAAAGAAACTACTCATCAATCCTCCAAATAGTTTCCATGATTGGAAAGGTAAGTTCTTTTTCATTCGCGAGAAGGTTATTCCTGTTGCGATGGAATTCCGAGACTCCGCTCCGATCCCCAAGGAGGACCTAAAAATACCAAAGGGCGCAACCTGGTACGAACAACTACAAGCTTTGCCTAATTAGGATTTTGGTGAGCATGTTTTGGTCGCAGCTGGTATAAGCGACAAGTGGCCAGTCACCAGCACGAATGTTCCTATACTCCTCTTGAACGATCAAGGTGAATTTTACTGGATCTCCCTTGTCTGTAATGAGTTTGTTAAACTATCAATTACTCATGTATAAGTTTTTGCTGTAGAGGTGACGCTTTATCACGGGGTTTTCCCTGAAGAGAAGAAACCGAAAAGGCAACCTAAGAAGAAGGTGATTGTCATCGTAGGGGCATGTCCTTTGAAGATAGAGACGACTGCAACTTCTTCTGACGTTGCGTCTCACAAAGGTACGGCTCGCCTTTAACAATGTAGCATAGATGAGTATGTGATTGTTGCTGACTCTTTAGAAGAATTGTATGCTATAGGTGGCAAGTCTAAAGCTTGTAGATCTGTTGGGTTAAAAAGTTCAGGAAGCGCGAGCTCAAAAGAGCAATTGTCTAGCGCCACCCCCACGTCTATCCCGGATCAAGAGGAAATGGAAACCGACCCGGTTCCAGAGTTTACAAGAAAAAATAATTCTAAGAGGCCACGCGAGGAGGTCAGCAAGGTTGTTGGCCTTCCCCTAAGAAGGTTGCTCCCAACAAGCCTATTATAGGGAAGAGGGCCAACATTGGCTTGCTAATGTCAGCGATTTCTCCTAGTAAATGTTTGTTGACTTATGTTCATTTGCCTTGTCGACTTGTTGTTGTGACCCTTCTAACCATTATTTGTCTTATGCAGAACAAAAAAGAGTGGTGCCGAAATTTAAAATTATCCACTCCAAGTCTGGGCCACAAGTACCTCCACCTCCTCCTGCTGATACGTCGAAAATGGCGGAAGGTACTTCTACAACGGTCATCAAGACGCGCACGAATGCTCACGTTTCTACTACTATCCCTCTCACTGAGGGTGTAATTTCGAGCGGTGAGCCAATGAAGACTGTGCAATAGGTTGTTCCAGTTGAGAAGGTTGCTGAGAGGCCTCCGGTTGAAGAAACGAAGAGAGTTGACATATCTAGGGCTGAGAAACCCCTTGAAGAGCCTATGAAAGAGGTTGAGAGAGAGATTCAGCAAGCTGTGAAGACGCTTGAGAAACCTGTCGAGGAGATTCCCAGGTGGTCTTGTAAGACTCTTGAAAAGATTGTTGCCAGTTTGGCAAAGTTTGTCAAAGGTAAGGGCGCGGGGTCGCATGTTGCTGCTAATTCTGGCGCGAGGGGGTGAGGGTGTCAGTTCCTTTGACGCAAGATATAAAGAACCCTCCCCGATCTGGCTAGAAGATACATTGGTCGACCATTATTACCGTTCATATGATGCGAGTCACGCTGATCAAATCCACACCCCTGTGTGGAAGTTAAAACAAGAAGATACAGTTACCAAGTTCCCTGCATGCCGGGAATGGTTTATGGGAGTCTTCCCTCCTACCGAAGTTAACTTCCAGCCACAACGTAAACATGAATAGATCTATCAATCCCATGTTGTTGTGTAGGCCAACCAGCTATCCACCAGCAACCAAATTACACGCGAATGGCGCGCAATGTATAGGGAGCGCGCTGAGTTGGAAGCGTATAGAGGTCGGTTGGCGCCTGATACCAAAAAGTTTGAAAAGGCTAAGGAGGAGGTGGCTGCCAAGCAGGCGAAATTTGAGACTGATAAGAACAGCGAGGAGTGGGGACTCCTAGGCCTTAAAAAATGCAAGCTAGCAAGGATACACTTGCGGAAGAGCGCAAGAAGTGGCGTGAAGCTTGCGATAGAGATAATCAGAAGATGTTTATCGCGCATAATGAAATAAATAACTTGAAGGCGCAGGTTTAAACTTCTTCCAAGACTGTTGTTGATCTTACCGCTCAGAACGAAGAACTGGATAAAGCAAAGTCTGATTTTAAACAGAAGTATGAGGATGCGAAAGTGAGTCGAGCGGGCGGAGAGTGATCAGGTTCGTAACAATCTTACATGTCTCCAACAACAAAATGAAATTGAAAAGTTAAACTCCCTGCTACTTGCGCAGGAAGAAATGAAAAGACAACTCCAACTGGCAAGGACACTGAGATTGCTGAACTCCAGCGTCGCTTGCGCGAGTCGCAAGAGAAGAGTGAATCTCTGGAGATCGATTTAGAAGCAGAGAAGGCCAAGGTTGAAACTGCCGAGGAGGCGCGTAGGGTCTCGCAGGCGGCCTTGAATGTGGCGCAGGAGAATTATGTCGAAACTCAGACAGTTATTGAGCCTTTGGTTAATAACGCCTCGTGGTTGCAAGAATATGGCATCCCTCATGTAAGTTATCCTTTATTCTTCCTTCTATATTTGATTAAGCTTCTAACTCTCACTCTTGGATATGTTATCCAGGTAGCGAATGCGGTGTTGAATTCAATTGGGCTAGACCAAGCTGTGGCGGCGCTAAAAGTGGTTGCGCGCCAAGTTGGCCACCGAGAAGGATATGATGAGTGCGCCTATCATGTGAGGGAGGCGATAGAGCCGAAATTGGACTGTAGTCACCGTTCCATCAGCGTAGAGGCTGATACTATATATGCGGCACGTCAAGAGACATATAAGACGCTTACACTTCCCATCATGGACTTGGTTACTGACGCGCTTCGACATGATGATTATGTTGTTCATTTAAAAGCTATATTCGAGGTTCAAGAGACTATGGAACTTTCTGAATCTGATGAGGATGCAGGTGATGATGGTGCGGAATGAAAAACTTGCAGTTAGATTTTTATACTAGGCTCTTGTGCCTTAGTAGATTTAGTTATGGTGTTTAAACACTTGCTGGTTGTAATCTGTGTGCGTCTGCGCTTTGTTAATCTACGGACTTTTTGAAAAATTACTGTTACAATTATTGCATTGTGGTAAGACTTTGTACGGGTAGCGCGAATGAATGTGAGTGTGGCTCATGTTTGAACATTGTAGCCTAGTTCTGCGCTTAGTTTACGGGAATCTTGGAAGCTTAGTTCATGAGCTTGTAATTTACTGTAGTGTTTTTGCGTGGACTAAAAGTTTAACATGCATTTGTAATTTGTATTAAGTAAAGAAGTTAACACGAAAAAGTAATGTAAACAACACTTTATATTGATAAACTTGTCAGGCTCTTCGCCATTGCTTACAAAAAGGTTGTGTTACATATAGCATTTCCTTAATTGTTTTGTATTCCATGTTCGGGGAACGATATGGTCATCCAACATGCGCAACTTGTGCGCGCCCTTTCCCAGGACCTCATGGATAAGGTAAGACCTTCCCACTTAGGTGCAAGTTTCCCTGGGCGTTCGGTGTTGGAGGCTTCGTTGTTCCAGAAGACATATTCGCCTGGATTGAAAGTACAAATATGCACCCTCGCATTATAGTACTTCTCCAGTTTGGACTTATACTTGGCTTCTTATGGCCAGGTTCTCGCGACAATCTAGGCTCATGCACGTTGATTATTAAATACTGATTATCTGAATAGTGGCTATGCCCCCGTCAATGACTCCTAAGTCTGCGCGACAATCTTTATCGCTACCATTAACTTGTCCCAACTCTTCCGGCATGCCGTCTTTGCTTGTGATAGTTCAGATTAGACTATCGCAATGGATTGCCTCTTGAAGTGGGCGCGCATGAGATCTTCGCTCATGTTGCCAATCTCCAAACACTCCTAGTTGAAACGAGTGATGAAATCCTCTAACCCCTCATTGTCGTGCCTCCAAATGTTCATCACTTCTGACGTGTCGCGCTTGTACCGCCTCTGCTGGCTGAAGTGTGCGAGGAATTTCTATTGGAAATCTGGCCAAGATTTTATCTTCCCTGCAGGGAGGCTGTCAAACCATGCACGAGCGGCTCCGATGAGGGTTTGTACAAACAGATGGCACCACATAGGCATGGTCCATCCCTCACCACGCCAACACTCGTTAATAGTTGCACGTGGTCATCTGGATCGGTCAATCCGGTGAACTTACCCACAGCTTGGGAAAGCTTAGCTTTTTCCAATGGAGCCAGAACGATGTTTCGAGCAAATTTGGAGTGTTCAGCTGCTGCTGCTGGCCTGTAAATATGGCTGAAATCTTGTTCTGCTAACTCGTTGTATGCTGACACGCGTCCTTGGCTTGTAAGCCTCGTGATTTTTTGGAAGATAGCTGAAACTGAAGTAGCCTCTTGTTGGTAAGTTGGGTCGGATTCATCAGTATTGGTATTCCACTCAGCGTTCAAATTGTTACGCGGACCAAGCCGGCTACTGATCAGAGTACGCTGCCTGGATTCAGTATGTGTGTAGAAATAACTTCATTTGTCATTGTGGACGTCACGCGTGGTATGAACACTCTGTCTTCTCGGTGACACTGGTCTATTAACGTGTTCCTCTGTGCGTGCTCTTGATGCAGCATTTCATAGTTTAACTGCCTTGGCATCGTACCACCATCAGAGTCTGTTGTGTTTGAGTTGGTGTTTGCCTCTGTTGCGCGCACAGTTGTGCGTAAATGAGGCTCAGAGTCGCCTGACTTTTTGTGAACCAAGACGCGGGGGTTTCTCCTTCTAGTAACCCTTACATTGGATGAGTAGAAGAACCAGCTACGTGAATTGTTGGGGTCACCGTTTGGGTGGTACGAGTACCACTTGCACGGATAACCCCAGCTTCTGTGTAACCTGTTTCGGTGTACTCGTCAATTGGTTCTGGACATGCTCGTTGTCCACTACTACCCCTATTTGAGAGTTGGTGTCGTAAGTCGGAAACGGAGTACTCTGATCAGCCATTGAATCAGAGTGTCAGCTCAGAAAGAAGATGAAAAGTGATTGTAAAAAATTGGTGTTCGCCAATGAAGAAACACTAAACCAATCTAGTGATTAGTTTGTGGTTTGTGCCTCGACAAATAAAGGTTAATCTTCTTTCGTCTCGTCCAAATAGTAATCAGGATCATGCAAAACTAACACCACAACGTAAGCTCGTTACAAGCAGGAGAATAGGGGGTTCTACTTGTAACCACCCTTCGACGTGAGAATAAGTATAGGTTTTTGAGGATAACAGTGTGTGTATTGAGTGAGAGAGTAAGAGAGCGATCCTTAAACCTGGAAGTGAAGTCCTCCATTTATAGCCGGAGTGATTTGTGATGGAGATGGGCTGGTGGGCCTTGGGCCTGAGGTCGACAACAAGGAATATCTGTTTTGCCTCCTCTGTCATGACCGTTAATGATTCCAGACGAGAGGGTAGCCGGCGCGAGGTGAATGGATCCACATGTCCTGACATTGTCCTCGTTGTCTGGCCTGTCATCAGCAGTTGAGTGGAGATCGTGTGGCAGTGGTCGGCGCATGCTGATTGGTGTTACGTATGCGTCCTTGTGTACTTCTTGTCCCCTGCACGATTGATCATTGTGCAGCATGATCCAATACAGTCTGTTGAGCGCCTATTTGGCCCACAACTCTGCCAATTGTACTTTTTGTACCTGTTCGGTGTTGGCATGCGCTTCTTCTTTCACGCAGCTCAAGAGACAGCTGTGTAGTCGGCGCAAGTTCGAAGGAAACAGGTTTCTTTTTGAAAGACTTAAGTGTAGGAATTGACCTTGTGTTATTTATTTTTAAACTTTTTCTAAATGAACTTCTTTTTAAATAAAGCACCCTTAGTGATTGAGTGTCACATGAGGAGTGGAGAGAATAGTTGACATGGCATGATATTATTGGCTATGAAAAAAGTTTAACACCCCCCACTTGGGGAGCACCCCTTCCACCCTCCATTCGGTGACCCCTTAGGTGAGTGTATATACCGATCGGGGAGGCACCCCTTGGGTGGATTTGGTGTTCAGTGAAAGCTTATTACGGTGAATAGTCACCGAGTGGGGAAGAGGAAAGAGAAGAGAGACAGAGGTGGTTAATGGTGGGTCACACCCTCTTTCACCCAATTATAAATTTATCTTTAAAAAAATTGTTTACTACTTTCCGTGTGTTTGACCTCTAGTGTTTGAGTACAAAATAGGGAGTGAAGGGGGAAGTTGACATGACATGATATTATTGGTTAGGGGAAAAGTTTTACCACTCTCCATTTGGGGAGCACCTCTTCCACCCTTAAGGCTTTGAGACCAATATGTTTTGGGTTCGATTCCCACAAGAGGGTTTTTCCCACATTTATTGGGTTTTCTTTGGAATTGATGTATAGACATTATGCCTAGTGGAGATGGATATGATCGGGTGGTTCCGCTTGTGACATGATGATACTCCAGTGATCTGTTAGTGATCCAAATTTTTCGTTAAAAAATTACTGTATAAGATAGATATTATATTTCATTATTTCTTATACATTGAGTGTGTATCTGATATTCCCTTGTAGAGGTTGCTCAATAATAAATAGATAAAGCAGCTAGGATGCGACATATGTTTATGTATGGGTTTTACATATGAGGGTGTCCACAGTAGTGAATACATAATTTTTGTACGGGGCACAGTTAAAAATGGATCATAAAAAAATAATAAAATAACATAATTCATTATATATAAAAAACGACATATCTCAATTACAATTGTCCCCACGTGTTTCATTTAAACATGGTTCTTTTCTTTGTAAGAAATTATATTAAGACTTCCTAGATTAAAAAAAACACATATAAATTAGCAAACAAGTAACTCTAAGTCTCTATGAGTATATAAGATATTAAAAGGGTAAAAATTAGGCACTTTGTTTAAAGTTATGCGAATGTGAAGATCAGTGACAGACCTAGGAATTATTTGCTAGGGGTGCGAATGAGTGCGTGGTCGGATATTTTGTCTAAAAATACATTAAATTTTTTTTCAATAAGTGCGCCCGCCCACCCTGGGCTTCACTTAGGTCCACCCCTGATGAAGACATCATCAAATTAGGTTAAGCAATTTCGATTGTAGATTCAACCACTTCACGATTACGAAATTTAAAAACCCTACAAAACATAAATTAAAACTTTTAATTAAAACAAAAATTACATTTTAAAAACCCTAGAAAACCAAGGCAATCACACAGTATTTTTTTTGTACGGGTCACAATATGGGTCAATTAAAAATGGGCCAAAAAAACAATAAAATAACATATCTCAATTACATTTGTCATTATATATATAAAAAGACAATAAAATAACATAGTTCATTATATATAAAAAATGACGTATCTCAATTACAATTGTCCCCTGTATGTTTCATTTAACCATGTTCTTTTCTTTTTAAGAAATTATTAAGAGTTCCTAGATTAACAAAAACCCATATAAATTAACAAAACAACTAACTCTAACTCTCTATGAGTATATAAGATACTAAAAGGGTATAAAAGAAATTATTAAGAGTTTCAATATTAAAAAATAAAAACATATAAATTAACAAAACAACTAACTCTAACTCTCCATTAGTATCTAAGATATTAAAAGGGTAAAAAATAGACACCTTTTTTAAAGTTGTGTAAATGTGAAGACATCATCAAATTAGGTTAAGAATTTCAAGTGTAGGTTCAACCACTGGTTAAAGACACCCTGAAAGAAATTTATATCTGTGTGGACCAATCGAACGATCAATTTTACCAAACTACGACAAATAGAGCCGAGAGTGTGCATGCTGAATTGAAAAGACAACTTAAATCAAATAAATGCAGTCTAGATAGCCTGGTAAATAAGGTCGACGTTATGTTATTAAACAACATCAACAAATAAAAAGTGTTTGGAAGAAAGTAACTCCAAGTGAATGAACCACCACCTTGCGAGTCCTTTGTTTAACAATCTAATTCGTATAGTTTCCATCTATGCCCTTGACTTACCAACTGATAATATTATATATATATATATATATATATATATATATATATATATATATAGATATAGGGTAGGGTTTTAGAGTAAACACTAGGTTGAGAGTGAACTAATCTGAGCCATTGGATTATATCATCTAGAGCTTTTTAAACAATGGCAAGATTATAATTATAATGTTGTAACTTACCTTTAAATTAGTTAACAGAAGGTATTTGCGTCTTTTGTAAATTGCAATCATTAAACAAATATAATCAAAATTCCTAAAATCTTGCTAGTTTCCGTATATACAAGATATACAGTTGTTAGTGTATCATGTGTACAGTCTCGATAGTATTCATTTATACAATATACAGAGATGTTAGAGTATACACATGTGTACAGTCTCGCTAACTATCAATTTATACAAGATACGCAGCTGTTAGTTTATACCATACTTACTTGAATAATACACATGTGTATAAATCTGGTTTATACCGACCTATGGGAACAAGATGTAATTATACACAAGTGTATAAGTCTTTTATATACTGACATGTATACACATATGTAAAAAAACATAATTTAATTAGGTTTAATATTTAATTTTAAAGAGAACATAAGAGTTTATTTAAAAATAAACATTAGCCCTTTAATCTCTTATAATTAAAATAATAGAGAAACAATTAAAAATGCGAGAGAGAGAGTTAAGACATGAGAAAATTAAAGATTTTAATTAAAAGTACTTTATCAATATCAATCATACCATTTTAAACTAAAAAATATCAAAGACTAAAATGAGTTCACTCTCAATAAGTTGTTCACAAATGATCTAATCATATATATATATATATATTGAATTGGGCTTTTGGTTGTCGTATATTACATTGGTGTTTGGACTTTGAATAAGTGATGATGTTTAAAATCTGGTTATACAAAACTCTAAAGGCTAAATAGAAGCAAACGGTGTATGTCAGGTTTCTGAGCCAAACAAAAAACCGCTTCTTTGTTAAGCGTTTTTAAGTTAGACTTTAGTACTTTGAGTCCTTTTTTACATATATTTTTTTTTAGTTTGTTAATTATGTTTAGGTTACGACCAATAACAAATCAATTGTTTTTATGTATGGTCATCTTGACCAACACAACATCAAAATAGCATATCGCTTGCGTGATGTGTTCGAGCCTCCTTTTTCTAATTCATAATAACTTTACGTTCTATAATTATTGTTGTTGTATATTTGAAGTAAACCATAATTAATATGTAAACTTGTGACTAGAATGTCTACACCTAACAATGACATCAACGTTTTCCAATGGCTGATGACTGATCCTAAAGACGTTGATTTAAATAGGCGCATCAACGAGAAGCTTAACAAACTAACCAAAAGGGTTTGCAAAATATGCCAAAAACTAGCGGAATTACAAATCGCTATCGACGCACTTTGCGCGCGTTATGTTAAGCCTAACGTTGTTGAAAAAAATATTAGGCTTAGATATATTGGTAATATAGCACATGGATTGTAAATTTTGTGATAATTTGTATACAATCGACGTTAATATATATATCGTTAATTGCTTGTTTTGTTTCAATTATTAAGTTTATTCTTAACCCCGCCACAATACGTAGTTTACTTGTATTGGGTTGAAATTTCTATATCAAATCCTATGTGTGTGTGCCGATTGTTTTTCATGCTAAAACTTTATATGCTTGTTAAAGATGGTTGTCATTAATTTACTCACCTTTTAGTTCTTGTAATGTCAATTGGGTGGTTTCACTTTCAAAAGGTCATTTACGAGGCATGCCTTTAAGTAACATGGAATGTTATTTCATAACAATAATGTCACTAAATAATATGGTGAAAGTTTAATAATGTTGTCTCCTTTTCCTAAATGCATGTACTTCTTTATTATGTGTGTAGTAAAACGATTCCTATAGCCATAAGACATGTTGTTACATGTAACCATGAACTAAAAAGCCAAAAGTCTTGTTCTCATCACACCCTGGCTTTCCACAATCAATTCAAACACTGGTGGGTCCTGGTGGAGAATATCGTGACATAAGTTGATAACATCATAAACAATTAAACACAGCATAGCGGAAGTCTTTGAGTAAAATTACTATTAAAAACCAAATGTTCAAAATACAAAATAATATACAAACGGCTCGTAATAGAAGATCCACAGGCGGATCGCAAATTGTACAAAAGTGTATAACAGACTTTGTGCAAATCTAGGATTTGCAAGATCCTCTTATCACTACCGAGCACTTCCAAGCCTATTTTCGTATTATACCTGCAAGCTTAATCTTTTGAAAATACGTCAGCTTTCGCTAGTAAATACACCCAACTGACTCATTTTGAAAACATTTAAAAATGTTTTAAGTGCACGTTGGCACAAAATCTTTTATAACTTGGGAAAGTTGGCCTTGCAACCTTGTTACAGATTCATATGTTTGTCCATACATACAGGGCCCGGTACGGAGACCAAGACATGATTAACGTACGCACCACTTTGAACTCACGAAGGAGTTATTCCCCCAACCTTGTGGGTAATGCATTTTGAGCGTTTATCAGGTGTATGCCTACACCCGCGCTAAGGTCGTGGCCATTATCTAATGTAATGAGCCGAGGATATCCAAGACCCGGTAGTTAACCCCCGATGTTTAAGTTATCAACAAAACTGATTAAAACAGAATATGCGGATTTACTAGCCACAATCCGGCATTTGATTGATCCCATTTCTGACCAAGCGGTAATATTTTACCGTAACCCAAGCCCGTATAGGGGAAATAAGTCGAGAGTATTTACCTGAGCTAGTTTTCGTTTAAACGCAATATTTAATAACTCAGCCGTATACAAAAGTACTAAGTGCAGATAGCATGTACCGGCAGATCTCTAGTCTGGATTATGGCATAAGCTAACCAATTAAATACTAACGGTCTTATTTAAGTCACAGACTTAGACCGAGTAGCGTACAGGATCAATACGTATGATGCTAGATTAAACGATGATCGGATAGAATGTAGTTTAATCCCAACAAGTACTTTTACTTGTGTAATATGGATAAAATATAAACATTTTGGATTTTGAGACTTAAATGACAAGGTTAGACCCATTTCGGTTAATTTCTGTAAACTAGTTAGATATATTTAACCGTACGCATATCGGCGATACAAAAGTACTAAGTGCAGATAGCATTTACCGGCAAGTCTCTAGTCTGGATTATGGCATAAGCTAACCAATTAAATACTAACGGTCTTATTTAAGTCACAGACTTAGACCGATTAGCGTACAGGATCAATACGTATGATGCTAGATTAAACGATGATCGGATAGAATGTAGTTTAATCCCAACAAGTACTTTTACTTGTGTAATATGGATAAACTATAAACATTTTGGATTTTGAGACTTAAATGACAAGGTTAGACCCGTTTCGGTTAATTTCTGTAAACTAGTTACATATACTAGACTGTACGCATATCGGTGATATCGGGTAACCGGATAAGTCATGGACAAGTTCTATATGCCACTATTCTTTAAATAAGTTGTAATATCAGTAAGATATCAACTTACACGCCCGTTAAGGTTTTAAAATGAAACTATGCCTCATAAGGGCATTTCGGTAATTATATATTGTATGAAAGGAACTTGAATATATTTTAATGTTATGATCATAAATATTCTGTAAAAATAATTAATTTATGATATAATATCAGTAGGAACATGATAATATGTGTAATTTATCATTTATGACCAAACTATGTACCGAAAGGGCATTTTGGTCATTTACACACAGTTTTACAAATTATTTGGGATTTTGAGTTCATATCATATACCTAGTGTAAAAATACTTAAAATAAGTTTTAAAAATCAGTAGGTAACAAGTCTTGGTTGATAAATATGGTTTAAGACCATATTATGCGCCGAAACGACGCTCGTGTCGTAAGATTATGGTTTATGCGACGTTTAATGAAAACTGATGTAAGGTTAGGTTAACATGTGTTATACATGTTATTTAATATAACATTTTAGTAGGCAAAATATTTATTTTGAAAAGGTATGATTAAAACCATTTTAAGAGCCACAAGGGCTTTATCGTCATTTATCTACATAATACAAGGACTTATTCTTAAACTAAGTTTATAATCTGATTTAACATCCCAAATAATCATACTTATAATATTACATCAGTAGGAAACTCATTTTCAAGTTCATTATTGATTAAACCTTAATTTATGCAAAAAGGGTATTTTAGTCAAAATGGCATAATTACGGAACTTGTGCATAAACTCAGATTTTGATTATGAACATGTAATATAACCATAGAGGGTTATGCTACATTATATTATGATCATAATGCAACCTTAGATCTGTATCTAACTAATCTAAATCGGGTCAAAATCGAAAGTCAAAGCGGAAGTCAAACTTCGCAACTTTCGGTTGCGAACCAACCCTAGAACTGAAATTGACGAACCGAACATGTTCTTACATGTTATAAGTATTACCAACTTGTTTTAAGAGTCAAAACATGTTTCATAACATTATAAGCTCAAATTATAACATTTCCGAAAAATGGCCTGTTTGACTTTTTAGTATAATAACTTTGACCCGTCAATTGGTCTAGCAAACGTGATCTTCAGAAGGTGCCCTTTATAGGGATTAGCACTACCTTATTACGATCACTTATCCATTGTTCGTACGAACAATGGCTGGAATATAATGGTTTTAACCAAAAGTCAAGGTGTTTTTCATAAAACGCTTGACTTTTGGCTATAAAAGCCTATAAACGAAAATGCAAGAGAAAAGAACACTTACAAGTGATTCCCAGGATGCAATAGAACTAAGTTGGATGCTCCTTTCAATTAGGAACTTCCAGAGAAGGGAGATAGAATGTGAAATGAGAAAGGTGCAAGTTCAAATGGTGAACCTTGGCACCTATTTATAGTTGGAGAGCTTGAAGGATGTGATGCTAGGTGTTAAGGGGTGTTAGAGGGAGCTTACAAGTGTCCTAAAACGTGGCATAGCTGTTTAAAAGTCCATGGTTTCAAAACATTGGTTTTTGGCAACATGTGTGGAGGCCAAGCAAAAATTCTACAGACACGAGCCTCTTGCGCCCCGCGAGCGCCCCATGGCCAGATTCAAAGCTTGTCATATTTAGCCCCTCAACTTATTAAACCCTCTTAAAACACCTTTATAGCATATTTAGCCCTCCGTAACCAATATTTGGCATAACCGGGAGTATGCCCGGACATTGTCGAGCTCTCGGTTCGTTAAAAGGTCATTCAGAGGTATAAATTAACATGTTGACCCTTTTAACCCCTCCATTATCCAACCTTTACACATTAATGGATTTAATCCCTCTCGTCCAACAAATGGGACATATGAGAGTTAGGACTTCGTAAAGGATCACTCAGAGGCCCACTATAATCATGTTGACTCCGATGTCACTCAGAGGCTGGGCATGTTGACATATCAGTCAATCAGAGGCCAAGTTTAAGCATGTTGACACATCAGTCACTCAGAGGCTAAGTTTAAGCATGTTGACATATCAGTCACTCAGAGGCTAATATTTATGCATGTTGACATCAGAAAGTCACTCAGAGGCTCAGTTTTGAGCATGTTGACACCTTTAGTCCTTATTAGTCTTTAATAGACTAAAATAAAAATAAAAATACAACACGTGTCACTATACTAGTGGACACGATTTTACGAGGTGTTACATTCTCACCCCCTTAAAAGAAATCTCGTCCTCGAGATTTTATTCAAAAGATGGGGGTACTTTTGTCGCATAATGGACTCAACCTCCCATGTATACTCGGGACCTCTAAAGGCATCTCACTTAACCTTAACTATAGGTATCAATTTCCTTCAGAGCTTCTTAACCTTTCGATACTCGATCGAAATTTGTTTCTCAACGAACCTTAGGTTTTAATCTATTTGCGCATCTTTGTGTGACATTGCTAGCGACTCATCGGCTAGACATTTCTTAAGGTTAGATATGTGGAATACATCATGAATTCCACTAAGCTCATCGGACAGCTTAAGCTTATAAGCTACAGTGACGACACATTCGACTATCTCGAATGGTCCTATATATCTTGGGCTTAACTTTCCCTTCTTTCCAAATCTCATTACACCTTTCCAAGGTGATACTTTCAGCATGACTTTGTCCCCTATTTGGAACTTGAGAGGTTTGCGCCTCTTGTCAGCATAGCTCTTCTGCCTATCCACAATGACCCAAATCGTGTCATTACCACGTTTGGTCTTAGGTGATTTGGTAATCAAATCCATAGTTACCATTTCCCATTTCCAAGTGGGAATTTCAAGTTGTTGTAGAAGTCCTGACGGTTTCTGATGTTCAGCTTTAACTTGCGAACATGTCAGACACTAGCTACATAAGTGGCTAGGATTTCTTCAAACCCATCCACCAATAATTCTTTTTCAAATCCTGATACATCTTGTCACCACCCGGGTGAACTGAGTATCTTGAATTATGCGCTTCTTGGAGGATTAGATCTCTAAGTCCTCCAAAGATTAGAACCCAGATTCTTCCCTTAAATCTAAGAATTCCATCGTTTCCAAGCATTAACTAATCAACAGTTCCGCCTAATCCTTCATTAAGAATATTAGCCTCTAACAAGGCTTGCTTTTGTGCATCTAATAGCCTCTCATTTAAACTATTTCTGAGCTCTATGCTCTTGGCATTAATCCTAATGGGCTTAACCTTTCCTTGCGACTTAAGGCGTCAGCAACGACATTTGCCTTGCCGAGATGATAGCGAATTTCGCAATCATAATCATCAAGTGTTTCCATCCAGCGGCATTGTCACATGTTCAAATCCTTTTGATTGAACAAATGTTGGAGACTCTTATGGTCAGTGTATATAATACACTTTGTGCCATATGAGTAATGTCTCCACAACTTAAGTGCAACAACACCCAATTCTAAATCATGGGTGGTGTAATTTCTTTCGTGCACCTTTAATTGTCGTGATGCATAGGCAATTACCTTGCCTTTTTGCATTAGCACACAGCCCATGTCAGTGTGCGAGGCATCACAGTAAACTACGAAATCCTCATTACCCTTAGGTAGAGATAACACAGGAGTATTGCTAAACTTGTGTTTTAGAATCTCAAAATATTCTTGTTGTTTTGGACCCTAGTCAAACTTGACATTCTTATGGGTCAAAGTAGTTAAAGGAGTGGCTATCCTTGAAAAGTTCTCAATGAACCTCCTATAATATCCAGCCAATCCTAAGAAGCTACGAATCTCTGATGGAGTTTTGGGTACTTCCCAAATCATTGTAGCTTCTATTTTGGCGGGATCCACTTGGTTACCACGCTCGCTCACAACATGTCCAAGAAATTGGACTTCTCTAAGCCAAAACTCACACTTAGAGAATTTAGCATATAATTTCTCTAATCTTAGTAGTTCTAGAATGCACCGTAGATGTTTCTCGTGATCAACTTGATTACCATAGTAGATAAGTATGTCGTCTATGAAGACAATGAAACTTATCTAAATACGGTTTGCAGACTCTATTCATGAGATCCATGAATGCTGCAGGTGCATTTGTGAGCCCAAAAGGCATCACCAAGAATTCATAATGACCATAACGGGTCCTAAATGCAGTCTTAGGAACATCCTCGTTCCTAACCTTCAGCTGATGATATCCTGGTCTCAAATCTATCTTAGAGAAATAACTAGCACCTTGAAGTTGATCGAACAAATCGTCGATCCTGGGAAAGGATAACGATTCTTGATCGTCAACTTATTCAACTCACGGTAATCAATGCACATCCGCATTGAGCCGTCCTTTTTCTTAACGAAAAGAATTGGAGCTCCCGAAGGTGAGAAACTAGGTTGTATGAAACCTTTCTCTAAAAGTTCATCTAATTGAACTCTTAATTCCTTCATTTCCGCCGGTGCTAGGCGATACGGAGCTCTAGCAACAGGTGCTAATTGTCACACCCCGACCCGCAGCGGAATAAAAGTCGGGGCATAATTGGGTTATCACCAAAGCTCATGATATTTACTAAGATGTTTCATATTTATTAAATTCAAATTACAACTTAAATATCCAAAAAAAATTCATACAAATTACAAGAAATGAAACTATATTATTATTCTAAAGCTTAAACTTGTTTATTCTTCTAGGCCTTCCTATGTGTTTCTTGTCTCAGCTGGATCACCTGTATCATGTGTAAAACGGGGGAGATTTTGGGTCAACAAAGTTGGCGAGTGAACCTTGATAAAACATTGTTACTAATTTCTTGTTTTATTTAATAAGGAAAATTTGTGCAATAATCACATGTGAGCAAACATATATAGATAAACAATCACAAACCACTTTGGATGAGTAAATGACATGAATGATGATGTATGTGAGATCAAGGCTCAATCAAACGGAGCCGATCTAATGAGGCACCTGATGCTCAACCCGTATCCCACGGGGAACTGATGGGCCTAATGAAATGCGTGCACTGAAAATGATAAATCCATTCTACATATAATTCACACAACAATTGATACACATTTGATACAAATTTGATCACGGATATGATGTATGCACAAGTGTTTAAGTAAAATAAAGGAATTATACGACACATGATACACCCCAAAATATGATTAAAACGGGGAATTTGTAGAGATTTACTCACAGTGGATGCGTTTCTTGATGACGAAGAATGCGCACGAATATTATGATTTAACCGACGAGGGAAAAACTAACCTAAAATAATAACGAAATGATTCGGTAAATAAATAAATTTTATTTGAGATTAATATTTTTAATTAGTGCTCTTAATGGGATTGTTAGATTTATTTTTGTGAGTTTAAGGAAATTTTTTAACTTTAAGAATCTTAATTTTAAGTATTTTTAAATGATTTTTCAATTAATTAAATAAATAAAAAGAAATAAAAAAAAGTTGACTTTTTGACCGTTGACTTTTTGACCGTTAACTGTTGACCTTTGACCGGTCAGACTTTGTTTTCTATGCGCTGACTGAGGTTCGAACTCGGGACCTCTCGTATACGTGCACGCAGCTCTACCAACTGAGCTACGTGTCTAACCCGAAATATTCTCTGTTTTAATTATATATATATACTAATTAACTTTAACCTTATTTAGTTTATATCAAAAATTATTTAATATGGCTGAACCGGCTTCAGAGACCCGGAGTCGAACTCGGGACGTTCGGTTCGAGTGCGCACAGCCCAACCAGTTGGTCTGTGTGTCTAATCTGCTTAACTGCTGAATTATATTCCTCTTATAAACATTCTGTGACTTGATCTGATTAGGTTCTAAAAATGTTGGTTTTATTTCTGAAAGTCGGTAACATGTGCGATTCGAACTCGGGATGTGTGTATTGTATGTGCACACAGTCCACCGCTGGACTGTGTGTCTAACCCGGTTAAGTATCTGATTTAAATTATATTTGTCTACATACTGCCACTGGCATATTTCATCCAAAATAAAAACGGTTATGTGTATTTATGCGGTCATGAGCCGGATTCGAACCAGGGACATGCGTTTCGTATTTGCACACAGTCCACCGCTGGACTGTGTGTCTAACCCGGTTAAATATCCGGTTTAAATTATATTAGTACACACATTTGAACTTCATCTTCTTCACTTTAAAAACACAGAACACATTTTCCGACAGAAAATTGTTTGAAACCGAAACTGGTTGACTGATTAAGACTTATACATGCTGAATAATGGATTACTAAAGAGAGTTGAGAGTTATACCGATTAGGAGTAAGCTTCGGCTTTTCGGTGATATTCCGGCGAGTGCGAAATTTCTGGCGACGTTGTCTGAGACAGATTCTGGTTGAACGATTAAGGTTAATACATGCCGAATAATAGATTACAAAAAAAAGAGTTGAGTATTATACCGATTAGGGATAAAGCCTCGGTTTTCCGGTGGAATTCCGGCGAATGCGAAAATCTCCGGCGACGTGTTTTGGAAGGAATAAAGCTTCGGAAACGAACGTGGTTCTGAGCGAAAGGTTTTCAGGAAGTTCAAGTGGGTATTTATAGTGGAAACAGGCTGAATTGGGTTTGAATTGAGGTCAACAATCGCGATCAATGATTTCCGTCGGTTTTTGACTAAAATTGATTGCCGGCAACAGTTATAACTGATGTCAAAATCAATTTGTGCGTTTCAGTCAAAAGAAAAGTAGCCAAAATCGCGGAGTGTCGGTTTTTCCGGCGATTTCGCGTTCTGAGCGCGCGTTGATTTCCGGTTTTGATTTCGGGTTTTACTTTAAGTGTTATTTGATTCAGTGTTTATCACAAGTGGAGTGTGTGGCGGAGTGGTGTGGTGTGTTTGTGTTTGTGGGTACCCGGGTTTGAAACCCGGCTGCCCTATTTTATTTTTTATTTACTTATTTTTATTATTTATTAATTATGGTTTAAAATTCTAAAAATGTTTATTAATTATGTATTGTTTAAAATTAATATGAACCATAAATACGCAACGAAACTTATAACTGAATATTTGATTGATAAACGAAGCGGGTTTTGAAACCCGTTTTTCGACGAATGTTACAGTATCCCTTACTTTTAGAAATTTCATCCCGAAATTTAAGTAGTAGTGGTAACTGGAAAAAGATGCGGGTATTTTTCGCGCCTTGAGTCTTCACGTTCCCAAGTAAACTCGGGTCCTCGTTTTGACTCCCAACGTACCCTGACAATTGGAATACGACTTCGCCTTAAACGCTTCTCTTCGAAATCCATGATTTCTACTGGTCTTTCAATGAAGTGCATAGATTCATCGACTTGAATGTCTTCTAGAGGAATATGGAGGTTTTCATCGGCGAGGCACTTTTTCAAGTTTGATACGTGGAATGTGGGATGACTTCTGTTGAGTTCCTCTGGTAGGTCAAGCTTGTATGCTACAGGACCTACTCTTTCGAGTATCTTGAAAGGTCCTACGTAGCGTGGTGCTAGCTTTCCCTTCTGGCCAAAACGAACCACTCCCTTCAATGGTGATACTTTTAAAAGTACTTGATCACCAATGTCAAACTCCAAGGGCTTTCGTCATTTGTCTGCATAACTCTTTTGATGACTTTGAGCAGCTAGAAGATTGTTTCGAATTTGAAGGATCTTGTCGGTTGTTTCTTGAATTAATTCCGAACCGGTGATTTGCGCTTCCCCAAGTTCGTGCCAACATACTGGAGATCGACACTTACGACCATATAAAGCTTCGAAAGGAGCCATGCCGATACTTGAATGATAGCTATTGTTGTATGAAAATTCCACTAATGGTAGGTGAGCGTCCCAGTTCCCTTTGAAGTCTATGACACATGCTCGCATCATGTCTTCAAGGGTTTGGATGGTGCGTTCAGATTGACCATCAGTTTGAGGATGAAAAGCGGTACTGAGGTCTAATCGTGTACCCAAGGCGGTTTGTACGGCTCGCCATGTTCGTGAAGTGAAACGATCATCACGGTCTGAAATGATGCTTAAAGGTACACCATGACGGCTTACGGTCTCGCTGATGTAGATACGAGCTAACTTCTCGTTCTTGAAGTCCTCGCGAATCGGAATGAAGTGAGATGACTTTGTAAGACGATCGATTATTACCCATATGGTGTCATACCCACTGGAGGTGCGAGGTAACCCGGTAATGAAATCCATGGTTATGTTTTCCCACTTCCATACAGGTTTTTCGGGTTGGACTAGAAGTCCTGAAGGTCTTTGATGTTCAGCTTTTACTTTGGAACAGGTAAGGCACTTTGAAACAAAAACAACGATATCCTTTTTCATGCCAGGCCACCAGTAGGTGTATCGTAGGTCTTGATACATCTTGTCGGCTCCTGGGTTTACAGAGTATCGTGTCTTGTGTGCCTCATTCATGAGGAAATCACGAAGGTTATCGCGATCAGGAATCCATATGCGGTTTAAATAGTTAGAATACCGTCGGATTTGGTTTCGATTTTGAGTTCAGCTCCATATGACAGCTCATCGCGTACATCGTTTTCTGTTACAGAAACATGTTGAGCTGCTCGGATTCGATCTTTGATGTCGGTTATGATTTGCGAACATAGAAGACGAATGGAGTTCGCATAACCTTTTCGACTGAGTGCATCGGCCACCACGTTTGCCTTGCCAGGATGATACCGAATTTCACAGTCGTAGTCGTTAAGAAGTTCGACCCATCTTCGTTGCCTCATGTTCAACTCCTTTTGGTTGAAGATATGTTGGAGACTCTTGTGGTCAGTGTATATTTCACACTTGGTACGGTAGATGTAATGTCTCCATATCTTGAGAGCGAACACAACGGCTCCAAGTTCCAGGTCGTGGGTGGTGTAATTCTTCTCATGAACTTTGAGTTGCCTAGAAGCATAGGCTATCACTTTTCCTCTTTGCATCAATACACAGCCTAGTCCTTGCCCTGACGCGTCGCAATAAACTACGAAGTCATCGCAACCCTCAGGGAGTGTGAGGATAGGTGCGTCACAGAGTTTTTGCTTTAAAGTTTGGAAAGCCTCTTCTTGTTTAGGTCCCCATATGAAGGGTTTTCCTTTATGAGTCAAGGCCGTGAGTGGTACAGCAATACGGGAAAAATTGGCAATGAAGCGTCGATAATAACCAGCCAAACCAAGAAATGACCTAACTTCAGTAGGGGTACGTGGCGCTTGCCATTCTTGCACTGCCTTGATTTTTGAAGGATCAACATGAATTCCCTTGTCATTGACGACATGTCCAAGGAATTGTACTTCTCCTAACAAGAATTCACATTTTGAGAACTTAGCGTAGAGCTTTTCAGTCCTTAAGAGTGTAAGGATGAGTCGAAGGTGTCGTTCATGATCGGATTTTGACTTGGAGTAAATAAGAATGTCGTCGATGAAGACTATGACGAAACGGCCGAGGTAGGGTTTGCATACCCTATTCATTAGATCCATGAAGACAGCGGGGGTGTTGGTTAAACCGAATGGCATGACCATGAATTCGTAATGACCATAACGAGTACGGAAGGCGGTCTTTGGGATATCTTCTTCATGCACTCTGAGCTGATGATAACCAGAACGAAGGTCGATTTTTGAAAGCAGGTGGCGCCTTGAAGTTGGTCTAGGAGGTCATCAATGCGAAGTAGTGGATAGCGATTCTTAACCGTTAACTTGTTGAGTTCTCTATAATCGATGCACATGCGAAACGTTCCATCTTTCTTCTTCACAAAAAGAACAGGTGCACCCCAAGGCGATGAGCTAGGACGTATGAATCCTTTGTCAGTCAGCTCTTGCAGTTGACTGGCCAGCTCTTGCATTTCGGATGGGGCTAACCTATAAGGAGATTTTGCGACTGGTGTAGCGCCAGGTACAAGATCGATGCGAAATTCGACTTCTCTCACAGGAGGAAGTCCAGAAATGTCGTCGGGAAAGACTTGTGGGAATTCTTTCACAACTGGGATATCTTCGAGTTTCCTTTCCTTGTTTCCCTTTTTGACAACGTGAGTTAGGAATGCGACATAGTTCTTGCGGAGATATCTTCGGGCTTGAAGGCAGGACATTAATTTGAGTCCTTTCGAAGGGGTTTCCCCAAAAATACGTAGGGTCTGACCGTCTGCAAGAGGAATGCGAATGAACTTTTCGCGGCACACTACTTCAGCGTGATGCTGGCTGAGCCAGTCCATACCAATTATAACATCGAAACTTCCCAACTTCATAGGAATGAGGTCAACTGGAAAATCGTGATCGTTTAGAGTGAGGGTACAATTGCGTATAATAGAATTTAATGAAACGGGTTTTCCGTCAGCAACTTCCACCGTTAGAGATTCCATGAGATTAACACGAGTTTGGTTGAGGATAGGTTCGAATTCTAA
Organism: Scalesia atractyloides; assembly: GCA_947069175.1. Lineage (NCBI taxonomy): Eukaryota > Viridiplantae > Streptophyta > Magnoliopsida > Asterales > Asteraceae > Scalesia > Scalesia atractyloides. Next base: position 36,604,659 of record CAMTDV010000011.1, read on the forward strand.
GGACACAAAACTCTTATCCGCGCCAGTATCGAATAATATGGATGCATAACTACCATTGATGAGAAAGGTACCGTTGACCACGTTGTTGTCAGCCCTAGCTTGGTTGGCATTGATGTTGAAAGCTCTTCCTCTGGCAGGTGGAGGAGCTTGGTTAGCTTGGTTTACTGGGTTCGCTTAGGCTTGAGCATGGATGATGTTCACTAAGCATGGACAAGTGTTTCTGAAGTGGTTTGGGTCCCACAGTTGTAACAAGCTCGCATGGGTTGCATCTTGGGGTAGTTGGGTTGGTAGTAAGGTTGAGCTATGTGTTGCGTGGGTGGTAGAAGTAAGGGTTGTTGGGCTTGACCCACTGTCTGATTTTGGGTTTGGGTTTGTGGTTGACTGCGGTTCATTCGTTGAAGGATACGGCAAGTTTGGATGGTGTGACCTGCACGGCCACAGCTTGTGCAATGTTGGCAAGGAGTTTCGGGAGGGTGATGGTATTGACAATTGTTGCATTTTGGGTGTGGGCCGGTGTATGGCTTTTTAAATGGTGCAGCTGAGGGAGCGATTTGGGTGATTGGTGCAGCAGTGATAGGAGGGCTGGTTTGAGTGACAGCAAAATTCTTGCTGTTTCGTTTCCTCTTACTAGCAAACTTTTAGGAGGAGACGGGGTGGTTTGGAGTTGGAGCCTCAATGGGTGCTTTCTTCTTCTCATCTTTGAATTTGCCGTTTCGGATGCGATTCTCAGTGAGTTCTGTAGGTAATTCCATTACGGCTTCAAGTGTTGCAGGCGAAGTGCTTAATACCGAATCTTGGATTTTTGAGGGGAGGCCTCGATTGTAATGTTCAATTAAGCGGTATAAGGGGGTGAAAAAATTGGGGATCATCTGGTTCAGCTCTAGAAATCTCTTGTTATAGGAAGTGTGATCTCCTTCCTTTTGTTTCAGTGTGTGGAATTCGTCTTCCAGCTGTTTGATTTCGCTTATTGGACAGATGCGTCTTGTCATGAGTTCCCTTAACTCTTCCCATGTTAAGGCCATGGCATCTTCAACTCCTCGCTTACCCTTTTCCGTGTTCCACCAGGTAAGGGCTACCCCAAGCAGTCTTCTGGTTGCATAACGTACCTTACGATCCTCGGGACAATCGCAATTGAGGAAAGTGTTTTCCATTTCTTCAAACCAGTGAAGGATGGCGGTAACACCTTCGGTCCCTTCATATTTTGGGGGATCGCAAGATTTGAAGTGTTTGTAGGAGCACTTTTTGGAGGGAGGGTTGGCGACGCTCTGGTCTTCTTGATTGAGAGGGTTGATGGGATTTGCGGTGAGAGCTTGTTGAACTTGAATCACGATGTCAGGAAGCACTGCGGCCATTTGTTTAGCAATTTGTGTGGCCAAGCGTTCATTTGATCTTCCTGATTTTCTTCCTCCACGTAGTTGCCTAGCCGACATCTACAGGAACATATATAGGAAGATTATGAGTTTAAGAATTTTCTAGCTGTCATGCGTCGTAGAAAGAATGAAAAATAACATAACTGACAATAATTTAACTACATCCATAGGATGTCTTGAGTTTGCTCATGTTTGGGCCTCCACTGTCCCCCATACCATCGCCTGTGTAGTCATGTGGGCCCCATGACTATTGGGCTTGGTAGGATTCACATTGGTGTCGGCGGGTTAACACTTGCACCACCCGAATGAAAATCGTAAAATATGATTGCGAGATGTATGGTAGGAGGGTGTCCAGGTGTAGACACAATGACAACTCAAAGTGGGGTTAGCTCACACGACGTTTGGTATAGCATGCTTTGGCCTAATAGGTCCTTCGTACTCTCATCGTTAGTCCCCAGGTAGGCAAACTGGTCCTTTATTTTGGATTTATACGAATGCCAAGCCTAGACAGGACGTTCCGACTACTGGTACTCGTACCCTTCCAGTTACTACATGCCCGTCATGAGAACTCACTTTGATGTGATTTGAAAAATACAAAAAAATCATTGCAAAAATCATGGAAACCGTAAGGTGTGTGCTCTCATGGATATGATATGTTATGAGGATATGATTCATGAAGAGCATTGTATAATAACATGTATTTATGAGCATGCTTGCATAACATTGAGTTTGAAAATAAACATGAAACATATAAACATCATGAATTTTGCATGTAACGCATAAGCAATTAAAATTTAATCAACTATAGTATAGGCTCTAAGGGTCTAATAACCTATCATATATCCCTATAGTCACAAGCTCTGATACCAATCTGTCACACCCGACCCGCAGCGGAATAAAAGTCGGGGCATAATTGGGTTATCACCAAAGCTCATGATATTTACTAAGATGTTTCATATTTATTAAATTCAAATTACAACTTAAATATCCAAAACAAAATTCATACAAATTACAAGAAATGAAACTATATTATTATTCCAAAGCTTAAACTTGTTTATTCTTCTAGGCCTTCCTATGTGTTTCTTGTCTCAGCTGGATCACCTGTATCATGTGTAAAACGGGGGAGATTTTGGGTCAACAAAAGTTGGCGAGTGAACCTTGACAAAACATTGTTACTAATTTCTTGTTTTATTTAATAAGGAAAATTTGTGCAATAATCACATGTGAGCAAACATATATAGATAAACAATCATAAACTACTTTGGATGAGTAAATGACATGAATGATGATGTATGTGAGATCAAGGCTCAATCAAACGGAGCCGATCTAATGAGGCACCTGATGCTCAACCCGTATCCCACGGGGAACTGATGGGCCTAATGAAATGCGTGCACTGAAAATGATAAATCCAATCTACATATAATTCACACAACAATTGATACACATTTGATACACATTTGATCACGGATATGATGTATGCACAAGTGTTTAAGTAAAATAAAGGAATTATACGACACATGATACACCCCAAAACATGATTAAAACGGGGAACTTGTAGAGATTCACTCACAGTGGATGCGTTTCTTGATGACGATGAATGCGCACGAATATTATGATTCAACCGACGAGGGAAAAACTAACCTAAAATAATAACGAAATGATTCGGTAAATAAATAAATTTTATTTGAGATTAATATTTTTAATTAGTGCTCTTAATGGGATTGTTAGATTTATTTTTGTGAGTTTAAGGAAATTTTCTAACTTTAAGAATCTTAATTTTAAGTATTTTTAAATGATTTTTCATTAAATAAATGAATAAAAATAAATAAAAAAAGTTGACTTTTTGACCGTTGACCGGTCAGACTGTGTTTTCTATGCGCTGAGTGAGGTTCGAACTCGGGACCTCTCGTATACGTGCAGGCAGCTCTACCAACTGAGCTACGTGTCTAACCCGAAATATTCTCTGTTTTAATTATATATATACTAATTAACTTTAACCTTATTTAGTTTATATCAAAAATGATTTAATATGGCCGAACCGGCTTCAGAGACCCGGAGTCGAACTCGGGACGTTCGGTTCGAGTGCGCACAGCCCAACCAGTTGGGCTGTGTGTCTAATCTGCTTAACTGCTGAATTATATTCCTCTTATAAACATTTTGTGACTTGATCTGATTAGGTTCTAAAAATGTTGGTTTTATATCTGAAAGTCGGTAACATGTGCGATTCGAACTCGGGACGTGTGTATTGTATGTGCACACAGTCCACCGCTGGACTGTGTGTCTAACCCGGTTAAGTATCTGATTTAAATTATATTTGTATACATACTGCCACTGGTATATTTTATCCAAAATAAAAACGGTTATGTGTATTATGCGGTCATGAGCCGGATTCGAACCAGGGACATGTGTTTCGTATTTGCACATAGTCCACCGCTGGACTGTGTGTCTAACCCGGTTAAATATCCGGTTTAAATTATATTAGTACACACATTTGAACTTTATCTTCTTCACTTTAAAAACACAGAACACATTTTCCGACCGAAAATTGTTTGAAACCGAAACTGGTTGACTGACTAAGACTTATACATGCTGAATAATGGATTACTAAAGAGAGGTTAGAGTTATACCGATTAGGAGTAAGCTTCGGCTTTTCCGGTGATATTCCGGCGAGTGCGAAATTTCCGGCGACGTTGTTTGAGACAGATTCTGGTTGAACGATTAAGGTTAATACATGCCGAATAATGGATTACAAAAAAAAGAGTTGAGTATTATACCGATTAGGGATAAAGCCTCGGTTTTCCGGTGGAATTCCGGCGAATGCGAAAATCTCCGGCGACGTGTTTTGGAAGGAATAAAGCTTCGGAAACGAACGTGGTTCTGAGCGAAAGGTTTTCAGGAAGTTCAAGTGGGTATTTATAGTGGAAACAGGCTGAATTGGGTTAGAATTGAGGTCAACAATCGCGATCAATGATTTCCGTCGGTTTTTTACTGAAATTGATTGCCGGCAACAGTTATAACTGATGTCGAAATCAATTTGTGCGTTTCAGTCAAAAGAAAAGTAGCCAAAATCGCGGAGTGTCGGTTTTTCCGGCGATTTCGCGTTCTGAGCGCGCGTTGATTTCCGGTTTTGATTTCGGGTTTTACTTTAAGTGTTATTTGATTCAGTGTTTATCACAAGTGGAGTGTGTGGCGGAGTGGTGTGGTGTGTGGTTGTGTTTGTGGGTGACCCGGGTTCGAAACCCGGCTGCCCTATTTTATTTACTTATTTTTATTATTTATTAATTATGGTTTAAAATTCTAAAAATGTTTATTAATTATGTATTGTTTAAAATTAATATGAACCAAAAATACGCAACGAAACTTATAACTGAATATTTGATTGATAAACGAAGCGGGTTTTGAAACCCGTTTTTCGACGAATGTTACACTAATCCTAGCAGGATATCAATTCTAAATTTTACTTGTCTATCTGGGGTAGATCGGGTAATTCTTCAAGGAAAACATCGGAATACACCGAAATAACTGGAAGGTCTTTAATATTTGGTTTAGGCTCGTTGATAGTTACTTGCTCCATGTAGATGACACAACCTCTCCCCAAACACTTGGATGCCTTAAATAATGACACCTTGTCCGGCAATCCGTAGTGTGAATCTCCGGAGATGGTGATCATTTCACCAGATGGGGTTTTAATCTCGATGAGTTTCTTATCGCAGGCAATGCGGGCTTGGTTAAGGGATAACCAATCAATGCCTAATACTACATCGAACCCTGCCAATTTCATTGGCAAAAGAGAGATAGGGATAGAATAATTCTTAATGGATATAAAACATCCATCGAGAATGGAAGATGTTGTTTCTAAAGTTCCATCAGCAAGGTCTACTTCATAAGTTATATCTAGAGTTCTTATGGGTGAGTTTAGTAGTTTACTAAACTTATGATCAACAAAAGATTTATCTGCACCCAAATTGAAAAGAACTCTAACATATAAATCATTGATGAGGAATGTACATGTTATGACGTTATTGTCATTAACGGCCTCCCTGACATTCATTTGGAAGGCACGAGCATTCCCTTTCTTAGTCTCTCCAGGCTTTGCATCATTATTTCTGGGTTCTTAGGGCAGTTAAACTTAATATACCCCTTTTCGTTACAGCCGTAGCAGACGACATTCTTAAGATCCTTAAATTCTAGGGTCTTATGCCCCTTTTTCTTACAGATACCACAAGGTTTAGTCTGTGGATTAACACTACACTGTCCCCAATGTCTGTAGTTACAGTTCTTGCACAGAGGTTTGTCATAAGACGTGTGCTGGTTCTTCTTCTTGAACCCAAAATTTCCTTTCTTTTTGAACCTTTGGGAGTTATCCTCCTCCCGTTTCCTTTTTCCGTCAGTTTTAGTCCTAACTGACTTTTGCCTCACTAAATCTAAGGTGAGGGAGAGAGATAGGTCCACAGCAGACCTTTAGGTACTAGGCTGAGCATCCTTTACCATGCCCTTTATCTCAGGCACTAACCCATTAATGAAACGTGCAATGCGTTTGGGTTCAAGGGTGATTAAGTATGAGACTAACCTAGACAGGGAATTGAAGTCAGAAATATACTTCCGACAATTAGGTTCTTCATTGTGAGAGTCAGAAAGTCGGACTCTATCTTTTCCACCTCATGAGGTGGGCAGTAAGTTTCCTTGACGAAGTCAACAAACTTAGACCATCCTAAGTTGTACAGATGTACTTTACCTGTAGATTGAATCATAGCTTTCCACCAAATAAGGGCATCGCCCTTAAAGGACTGTGATACATACTTAACCACATCCTTATCAGCACAATCGCTGATATCCACTATCGTTTCCATTTCATCTAGCCATTTCAAAGCTTCTACAGCTCCTCTTTCCCCATTAAAATCCCAGGGTTTACAGGAAACGAAATATTTGTAGGTACATTCGTCTTTTGAAGAACGGAACCTATCAGCAAATTCTAATTTTTTTGGTTCACTCTTCGCATTTGAAAAGTTAACTGAGCTCTCCTTATGAGCTGAGGATGGTGGGATTGATAATGGTCTGGAGCGAGTAGCACTCAACTCCCTAAGTTTTTCTATGGCCTTTTCCATGGCCTTTCCAACAGCTGCATCTATGCGAGCTTGGAAATCATCGTTATTAATGGCTATGTTTTCAGCGTTGTTAGAGTTAATATCCCGGTGGCTACTTTGCGCCTCATCCGAGTTAGCCATTCTTGGAGCTTTGGTTCTAAATACCAAATAAAATTTCTCTTAGCCATGGTATTAATAACCATATTGGCTTTAAACATTGGATATAACAATCCATCTCCTATCTAAGTGTGAATAATATCACAACTCTTAGGCTTATCATATCTATATTTGGCCTAGCTCTTAATAGGACCATCAAAGGCAAATTACAATCTGGACGTAGTCCATATATTATTAGGCAGTGGATCGTAATGTCACAACTGTCACTGTCATAATTGACAATTATTATTAGCTTATAGGCTTGTCATGAAGGACATTAAAATATGGCTCATTGGCCTACATCACTAATGGATGTAAATTATGGTACGTTGGGTTGTCCCCAATGGACATCTTACGGCATGTTGGCCTATATCACTAACAGATGTAATTTATGGCACGTTGGCCTGTCCCCAATGGACATCATACGGCACGTTGGCCTACATCACTAACAGATGTAATTTATGGCACGTTGGCCTATCCCCAATAGACATAATACGACACGTTGGCCTACATCACTAACAGATGTAATTTATGGCACGTTGGCCTATCCCCAATGGACATCATACGACACGTTGGCCTACACCACTAATAGATGTAATTTATGGCACGTTGGTCTGTCGCTTTGGACATAACATATGGCACGTTGGCCTGTCACTTTTGACATAAATTATGGCACGTTGGCCTGTCACTTGGACAATTTATAGCTCATTGGCCTGTCACCTTAGACATAAATATGGCACCTTGGCCTGTCACCTTGGACATAAAATATGGCACCTTGGCCTGTCAATCGTCATCACATTGATGACATTAGCCGAGATCACATTGATCACATGGACTATATAATAGGTTTTAGGACTCAGTCCTTTTACCTAGACGGCTAGTGTGGTTCCTCAAGTCACACTACCAGAAGTATGAACATTCCTTAATGTTAACATAAGAGTATCTTAATGGTTGATTAATAGTCCCGGTCACCTAGGACCTTAATGACTTTGGAGGTTTGAACCTAGTCCACCACCTCTGGATAGAAGGATAACTTCCCTTAACTAACCTGATAGAAGACCCTTTTATCCTTAACTATCATTTCTTGGCCAATATGTGGTCTGTGCCACTTGGCATAATCAAAACCATTAAGATCTTTTTGGAATTATATAGCAGAACATAAATTTCGAGTAAAATCGAGACGTTCGCTTGAAGAGGATGAATACATATTTATATAATTCCAAAATACTTCATTAAATGTCATTAAGAAATTACAATACTAGAAATAAATGAAACAAACTGTCCATGCAAGGACTTAAAAGAAATAAAATGTCCATGCACGGACTAAATAAATTACAATGTCCACACAGGGACTAAATATATAAATAGAAGAGACTTCACTCGTCCTTTTTTTCCTTTAACCAACTTGGAGAGTTTCTTGAAGAACTTATTCATCTTTTTCTCCGTTTTCTCCGCTTGTTGTTGCATCTCTTTCATTCGTTCTAAGTCCTCATTAATGGCCTCAAGTGGCGGTGAAGGTTGTGGTTGTGGCATAACTGGATACTGGTATCCATAACTTGGATATCCATTAGGTGGATAAGCAGGTGGGAAAAGAGACGGGTAAAGTACGTTATGCATGACCGCTTGCGTATAAGGGTCATGCGAAAGTGCCTGGTACGGGTTAAAAGGATCATATCCAGATGTATCCGGATATGTTGGGATAGGGTTATTATAACCCGATGGTGGTGGTTGAACTGCGGGTGATGGCGTCGGTTCCACCACAGGTGAAACATTGGTGGGTCCACCCATTTATGGGACCTCGTGAATTGTAGCGTAGGTTTTGGGTAAAGGTGGCAGCGATCCCAACCGTTGATCCTCACGTACCGACATATGTGCTGTATGTTTCCTCCTCGGTGGCTCAGGTGGTGGTTGTGGTTGTTCCACCGATTTCATATGAACATCTTCTTGCACAGGAGGTGTTGGGGAGTGATGGGAATGAGTGTTAGCAAAGGTGAATTGGTTCCAATATTGGTCCCATTTTTTAGGACCTTGATATGGCGATCCAGCATAAGAGGTTGAATCGCTTGAGATTTCGATGGGATGAATGTGTGATCCCGACGACGGCATCTCCTGGTCGGAGTCCTCGTCCATTGGGTTGGGTTGGTCTAACTGATTTTGGTCGGATGTGGTGTATTAAAATAATGGTTTGGGTTAAACACATCATAATATGAATGGTGAGAATGATGGGAGTGGTGAGAGTGGTGTAATTGGTGTGAATGGTACGAGTGGTACGAGTTTTGGGTATGAGAAAGTGAATGTTGTGCTAATGGCCATGAATCCCCCGAATCCTCATAGGGGTTCGGGTGATGGGGATGCGAAGGGATATGTTCTGAAGTTCCTCCCCTCATTGGTCCTTTACTTCTTCCTCGTACTCTTGGCGGCATTTTTGTCACACCCCGACCCGCAGCGGAAATGGTGATCGGGGCATGATTGGGTTTTCATCAAAGCTCATGACAATTATTATAAAGTTTCATATTTATTATTTCTTTTTAAAAGAGAATCATTACAATCAATCATACTAGTACAACATGTTCTATACATTTCTCAAGACTTCATTATTTCTCTTCTAAGGCATTTTCCTATGTGTTCCTTGCTTCAACCTGTCCACGTGTATCATGTGTAAAAATAGGGTTTTTGGGTCAACAAAAAGTTGGCGAGTGAATCCTATGAAAACATTTAAACGTGTTTATTGTATCGATTATAAAATAAAGTGCATAACCACATATGAGTAAACGTAAATGTAAATTTATTCATAAAACACATAATATTAATTATTGCACACTCATACACCAAATGATTGTTTTTGAGGCACGCGATGTTCAACTCGTCTCCCACGAGAAACTGATGGGCCTAATGAATGATTTTGAGGCACGCGTTGTTCAACTCGTCTCCCACGAGGAACTGATGGGCCTAATGAATGATTTGCACGTAACTTGACAATATGTAAACACACATCACAACAAACAATATTTACATTCTAAGTTTAGATCATATAATGGTAATGGCACGAGTTTGAATAAGCGAATTAATTTAAGCGACACATGATACACCCCAAAACATGAATAAAAAAGGGGAATTTGTAAGAATTCACTCACAGTGGTTGCATTTCTTTGATTGATGATGAATGCGCACGAATTTGGATTTAACCACGAGAGAAACATAATGGTTCGGTAAATAAATGGATTTTATTTGAGATTAATAATTTTAATTCATAACCTTAGTAGGATTTCTAGATTTATTTTTGTGAGTTTAAGGACATTTTCTAACTTTAAAAATATTATTTTTAAGTATTTTTAAATAATTTTCTGATTAAATAAATAAATAAAAAAAATGTTGACCGTTGACTTTGACTGTTGACCGGTCTGATTGTGTTTATTATGTGCGCTGAGTTTTTGAGGTTCGAACTCGTGACCTCTCGTACGCGTGCACGCAGCTCTACCAACTGAGCTACGTGTCTAACCCGAAATATTTCTGATTTTAATTATATTTATATACTATTTGGATTATTCAGAATTTTATTTAATTAAAAAGGTTTTTGAATATCATCTGACTGGCTGGCTTAGCGGGGATCGAACCTGTGACCATCGACTTAACTTGCACCCAGCCCAACCAACTGGACTGGGTGTCTAACCCGTTATAGACAGAATTTATATTATATTTATACACATACTGAAGCGAATCTGTTTAAGCTTGTTTTAAAAAGGAACATTTTATTTCAGGAAAACTGGCGTGGCACTAGGCTCGAACTCGGGACCGTGATTTAAATTTGCACACAGTCCACCACTGGACTGTGTGTCTAACCCGTTAGTATTCTGGTTTTATTATACTTATATACACATTTCGAACTTCATCTTCTTCAATTCATGAAACCAGAGCATTAACCCGACTGGTTAATCAAATCTTATTGAATTAGTTGATTGTTTATTACTGATAATGAAAATAATTTAAACAGAAAAGGATTTAAGGATGTTATACCGAAAAGGTGTGATCTCCGATGAAGTTCCGGTGACTGAAAGAAATTCCGGCGAAGTGTAACTTGCGACAGAGGATCTTCAGGAAGTTTGAGGTGAGTGTGGGTGACTTCTGTCGAAGCTCTAGAAGTCCTATTTATAGAGTAAGGCAATAATGGGGTAGATTCGGTTTTCCGGCGAGGTTCCGGCGAAAATTGAAATCTCCGGCGACAAGCTTTTGAGCAAATGCAACCTCAGAAAGAAAAGTGTAGTTGAGAGCGAAGGTTTACGAGATGTTTGGGTGAATATTTATAGGGATGAATGGCTGGATTGTCTGAACCGAGGTCAAAGTTCGCATTCAAGATTTTCCGGCGGTTACGACTAAATCGACGGTTAGACGTCGGTTATAACTGATGTCGACGTCGGTTATAACATTATAGTCAAAAGGAAAATGGCTAAACTCGCGGATTGCCGGATTTTCCGGTGATCGCAAGTTCTGGCGCGCTGAAGTCCGATTTCGAATTCGAGTTTTATGTTAAGTATTATTTATTTCGGTATTATTCCAACTTAAGTGTGTGGCGGAGTGGTGTGTTGGTTGTTTGTTGAACCGGCTGACCTGGGTTCGAAACCCGGCAGCCTCATCTCATTTTTTACTCGCTTATTTTTATCATTTATTAATTAAAATTTTTAAATTCTAGAATGTTTATTAATTATGTATTGTTTAAAATTAGTTTGAGCCCTAAACATGCAACGAAAATTTTAACTGGATGTTCGGTTAATAAACGAAGCGGGTTTGGAAAACCCGTTTTTTTTACGGATGTTACAATTTTACTGTTAAAAATTAATTCAAAAACAATATTAATAACTTAATAATGAGATGAGTAATCCTAGGTCAAAGCCTAGACTCGGAATCTAAGGAATGCGCTTGTGTAAGTTTGAGATTAAACACAAGAATGATAGTGTTCAATTCTCTCAAACGTTAGCTCTGATACCAACCTGTCACACCCCGGCTTTCCACAGCCAATCCAAAACCGGTGGGCTCGGGTGGGAATATCGTGACATAAGTTGATAACATCATAGACAATTAAACACTGCACAACGGAAGTCGTGGAGTAAAATTACTATTACAAACCAAACACGTTCTAATAATTATTAGAGCCGAACATTTTCTTACATGTTCTTATAATTATTATCAACTTGTTTTAAGTGTCAAACATGTTTCATAACATTTATAAGCTCAAATTATAACATTTCCGAAAAATGGCCTGTTTGACTTTTTAATATAATAACTTTGACCCGTCAATTGGTCTAGCAAACGTGATCTTCAGAAGGTGCCCTTTATAGGGATTAATACCTACCTTATTACGATCACTTAGCCATGTTCGTTACGAACAATGGCTGGAATATAATAGTTTTAACGAAAAGTCAAGGTGTTTTTCGTAAAACGCTTGACTTTTGGCTATAAAAGCCTATAAATGAAATTGCAAGAGAAAAGAACACTTACAAGTGATTCCTAGGATGCAATAGAACTAAGTTGGATGCTCCTTTCAGTTATGAACTTCCAGAGAAGGGAGATAGAATGTGAAATGAGAAAGGTGCAAGTTCAAATGGTGAACCTTGGCACCTATTTATAGTTGGAGAGCTTGAAGGAGGTGATGCCAAGTGTTAAGGGGTGTTAGAGGGAGCTTACAAATGTCCTAAAACGTGGCATAGCTGTTTGAAAGTCCATGTTTCGAAACAATGGTTTTTGGAAACATGTGTGGAGGCCAAGCAAAAATTCTGCAGACACGAGCCTCTTGCGCCCCGCGAGAAGCCAGGCCCTTGCCTCTCGCGCCCGGCGAGAAGTCAGGCCCTTGCCTCTCGCGCCCCGCGAGCACCCCATGGCCAGATTCAAAGCTTGTCATATTTAGCCCATCAACTTATTAAACCCTCCTAAAACACCTTTATAGCAAATCTAGCCCTCCGTAACCAATATTTGGCATAACCAGGAGTATGCCCGGACATTGTCGAGCTCTCGGTTCGTTAAAAGGTCATTCAGAGGTATAAATAACATGTTGACCCTTTTAACCCCTCCATTAACGGATTTAATCCCTCTCGTCCAACAAATGGGACATATGAGAGTTAGGACTTCGTAAAGGATCACTCTGAGGCCCACTATAAGCATGTTGACTCCGATGCCACTCAGAGGCTGGGTATTTTGACATATCAGTCACTCAGAGGCCAAGTTTAAGCATGTTGACATATCAGTCACTCAGAGGCTAAGTTTAAGCATGTTAACATATCAGTCACTCAGAGGCTAATATTTATGCATGTTGACATCAGAAAGTCACTCAGAGGCTCAGTTTTGAGCATGTTGACACCTTTAGTCCTTATTAGTCTTTAATAGACTAAAATAAAAATAAAAATACAACACGTGTCACTATACTGTTGGACACGATTTTACGAGGTGTTACATCATGGTTTTAGAATTGGGTTTCACTAGAAGCAAAATCTCTATTCTATAAGATAAAAGTATAGTATATTAACGCTTTACCCTTAAACCAGTGGCAGATCCAGGGGTGTTTTGGGGGTTCCCGGAAACCCCCTCGGTTTGGAAAAAATATAAAAATAGTGGAAATTTTGTATGATTTGGAAAATATTAGTGATAATCTACCAAAATAAACCCTGTACAAAAAAATTCCTAAATCCGTCACTGCCAAAACCCTATCAATAATGTTGTTATTGATGAGATCTTACTGGATTGAGTATAGTTGTTATTGTTTGTAGTAGATGTTTATGGTCAATATAATTATAAATGTGATGTAGGAAATATAATAAACAATAAGACTACGTATTTTCATGGTGTAAACAAGTTGAGCCGACTGCCGAGCCCAAGCTTGTATAGGTTTGAACTTGACTCGTTTAGAGCTTTATAATTGAAGTTCGAGCTCAGCTCGAATTTGACTTGTTAATTATTTATTAACTGTATTTTTTTATTATATAAATATATGTATTTATAATTAGTTACTATAATACATATCATATGATTATTTTTATTGTAAATTGTACATAACAATAACTATTATACAAAAATTATATAATTTAAAAATTAATTTAGATGACGAGGTGAATCAAACTCGATATATAAAACTAATAATCAAACTCATTTATTAAATAAGTCTCAATAAATTATTAAGTACGAACTTAAACTCAACCTCATTTAAACTTGGACTCGATCCAAATTTTTATCGAACCGATTAATCTCACTACCGACGCTTGTTTTAATCTACAAGATACATAAATATCCAACTCCAAACAACCGCTTCACATGGTTGTACGGAGCCAAGCTATATTCAGTTGTACATTTAGAAATCAAAATCATTCACCCCCGTGTTTGAAACAACACACACATGGAGGCGCAACAATCACGTAAACGACCGTTTCCCGACGGCGACGATGGTGGAGACGGTGACGAATTCAACAAGAAACCTCCGTAATTTCTCTATCCTTCTCTTTTTATTGATTGTTTGTTCATCTGAATTTAATCTTCCTTAAATAATTCCAGTTGTTCGAGCGCCTTAGGGTTTATTAGTTCGTTTAATTCAGCATAAAATGTATGGAACTGAATTAGATTGATGCGTTATTTTACTGTAAATTGCAAAAGAAAGCTTGTGATTTGAGGCAGTTGTGATATAATAAGAAATATGAAGCTGTGTTGCCCTGGGGTTTGTGTTTTGGTTGATCCTTGAAGAGAACATAAGAGTTTGGGTGCTAAGTTATTGCTTATTGTACTCCCTTAACAATCTAGGGCTTGTGCTTAGAGCTGCAAAAGTGCAAATGACCAGGGAGCTACTCGAGGTTGTTTTAGTCATGCTCGAGATGTGTTAAGTGTTATGAGCAGAGCTCGAGCGTAAAGTAGTATGTGAATGTATAAGTATGTTGAGTAGTTGAAATTCAAAGGATTATAGGTAAGAAGTTATTGTTTTACACTTTTCTAAAAGGTTTAAACATGTGGTCATGTTTTGTGCTAGTTTATACGATTTATTTGAACTCAGTTTCGTTATCATATATAGTTTTACTTATAGATACACCTGAAATGAACTTGGTAAGGTTATCGGTAATAGTTTATATAAATATTCGATATTTTTGAGCCTGTTTTGATTTTTTGTCACGCTGAGCTCGAGCTTGGGCTCATTGAGCTATTGAGCCGGTCTAGAGCTTAGCCTAAAGTTTTTTTGAGCTTGAGCTCAGCTCAACTCATTTGCAGCCCTACTTGTGCTTTTTTTCACCAATAATGTTTGTTTTTGAGATTAAAGCTTACTCGGCACTTTATACATTAATTTTTTTGTTCCTTTAGGGGTTTTCTTAGGTGTTTAAATAATGCATTTGCAGGCAAAAGAGGGTAAGGTTTCCTAAGGGAAAGAAGGTGAAGTTTAATGATGAAGTGGTGACAAATGCACCCCCAGTTGCTGATGAAGAACCGGCTGAGTTAAATGATACCCAACTTGTAGCCAAAGCACGGTCGAAACGACGGAACCAGAATAAAGCTGGACTTGATATTGAAGCAACCGGAGATCTTCTTGATGATGTAGCTGCTTCTGAAATGCATTATGAGGTATTTAGATTAATCTTTATTTCCCGTCTTGTAGCTTTCCTTATGTTATGTTTTTGTCTACTTTTATTTTCTCCAAACCAGTGTAGTCTGTTTTGTATGGTTTGTTCTCGAAGATGTTAACAGGAAGACATTGAGAAAGCATGTATTTTAGATCTTGAAACATGGTTTAAGGATTTTATTGTTGAGACGTTAAAATCTTTTATACACATGCTTCATATGGCTGATGGATCGAATAATAGCTTTAATCATTAAGAAATCTTGTTCAATCAGAATTTTGACCTTAGTATGTTTTGATATATTATATATTAAGGTAAACCTTAGTGAGGCCATTCGATCTTCTAGGTCTTCTTAAAGTTTTTAGAACACTGATGATTTGGGGTTGCGTTTTGCAGGATGATGAGCAACTCGAAGATGATGGAATTCAGCTCGAACCTTTCAATCTTGAACAAGAAAGGAAAGAAGGTTATTTTGACCAGACAGGAAATTATGTTGAGTATGTCACTAACGACATCAAGGTACAATAAATGGATCCTTGGTTGCCATAAACTGAAACTTTTTACTACTTTATCCTCATTTCTTTGAGTATCTTTGTAGGATGCATGGCTTGATAGCATCGATTCTCATCCAAATCTTGCACAAAGACCATCTGTGGTCACAGACATTGAAGCTGAAGCTGCTGACCTTACAAGTCAAGATATTGGAAAAATTAAGAGACGGATTGCTGATGTGCTTGAACCAGGGGAAACGGTAAATTTCTTGTTGTGACACAATCACGTTAAATTCATATTATCATTGTATCAGTAATCTCATATCAAGGATAATACCCTTTTTAGGTTCTGCAAGCTTTAAGAAGGCTGAAAGGAAGTTCCGGTAGTAGAAAGGAAAAGATGTCAGCTGAAACAAAAGTTGTGTTTGATCAACTAACTGAAGATGCCATGAAACTGATGGAGGATGGCGATTACAGTTGAGATCGTTTTCTTTCAAGATTTGTCTTACGAACTTATTATATGAATCCGTTAACATTCTGATTAATGCTAATTTGTTTTGGTGCAGATGTATACGATGAAAAACAGGAGGTCTTCCAGAGGGAAGCAGGTTAGAACTATTCTTAGCCTGAATCAACCGTTCATAAACAAATTGATTAGCACAATAACAGTCTTATTGTTGATTTATATTTTTGTCTTAAAAAGAGGGATTCGAGAAGCTAGCACGGGCTAGAGGGGAAGGCTCTTCTTCAAGTTCAGCAAACGTGCAATCTGATTACTCCATGGCCAGTGACTTCAATCTTAATGGAATACAAGCAACAGATAATACTTCGAACAATGAGGACAGCTTTGACATGTTTGCAGATAATGATGATGAAAAGGCTACTGTCGATCCATCAAATGGTATGGAGACGTGTTTTCTAGTGGATATGAAATATTGAGATGCCTTTTTTTTTGTTTTTTCATTCAGTTTATCTATTTTTTTTATTATTATGTCACAATGCCTCAATTTATTTTACATGCAGGCACTGGGCCTACACAGAACGATTATGTATTTGATGAGTCTTCAGGGTATGCATCTTTTTGTCTGTGTTTTTGTCAGTTTGTTTGACTAACTGTTTTTGGAGTTGACTCTCGGTAAGATATTGCTGGGTATGGTTGTTGTTGTTTGACTAACTGTTATTTTAAATCTTTGCAGGTACTATTACAGTAGCAGTTTGGGTTATTATTATGACCCCACTTCAGGACTCTATTGCAATGCTGCATCTGGGCAGTGGTAAGATACCTTTTATTATGTGCAACTATTTCTTTCGGTGATTGGTTTAAGCATTTAAGCCCAACTGATTTGATTTTTGTTTCTCATTACATTATCAATGGCGAGACTCCCTGTAAACATAGGCTGTGGTTTACCTTGTCCCGCTTGTCAAACACAATATTGGTGGGCCTCTTGGAGTTTTTCGTAAGGGGTGGTTCTTACGGTTGACCAAAAAAAGGACCTCAATATGTTGATGTGAATGCTGTCTCATTATATAGCTATGCTGTTTAAGTTTAGTTTGGTCCAGTTAAATGTCAATTCTATCCTATGAAGTGCACATGGTTGTAGGAATGTGCAATTAATGCAATTTAATAATACGAATACAATTAAGGTTAGATGAATTATTTTGAATGTGATTCTTTTTTGGCCAAACTAAAGTAAAGGTGGACTGGACGTATATTATTGTTTCTTTTTCTTTTTCTAATGTTAGGAACACTAATGTCATCGTTCCAGGTACTCGTATAACCAAGAGACCGGGGCATATGATGAGGTACAAGCAGCAGCAGGAGATGCGAATACAAGCTAGTGGAATGTTAGGTTTACTCGTTCCCATATTTTGTACAAAGTAAAGATGAGATATATAACTGAATCACCTTTGATCTCCAACCTTTACGGCTTAGCATCTTTACGGTCCTACTGAACAGCCTTTGATCTTTATAATTTACAGCTTGGTATTATTACGGTTTTGAGATTTGGAAGTGTTGAGATGAATGCTTGTACAAGCATGAAACCTTTAGTTATCCGAGAATTATGTATTTGCTTCAATATCCCAAGGCTTCATTGGTTGAGGACCACAGTGCAGGGTGTAAATGAGTCTAGGCTGAGCCAGTTAAACTTGAATTTAGCTTAAGGGACTATCTGTTTAGCTTTTAATGTTTCAGACCTTATACTGGTTCAGCACTTAATAGTTCATACTTTTTGTTTCGCGAGCAGATGTCTGAATGGTTTAGACATTTGCCTTTAAATAGTTAAGCATTATACTAGACCTGTAATCTGAATTGGTCAAACATTTGCCTTTGAACGGTTAAACATTATACTGGCTTTTAATGGTTCAGATCTCTGACTGGTTCAGCACTTAATCCTTCATAAGTTGTCAAATAGCCCCAAACTTGAGAGAACTCCAAACTGTTTATTTCTATCTTTATATAACATAATATATATTTATATAGTTTATTTGCTTACATAAATTTTTTAATGAGCCGAATGTCAAGTGTATAAGCTTTGAATCATAGATATATTATTTATTCATTAGGCTTGTGAAGCTTGATGTATGAAGCGTGTCAAACTCCAATTTAGGCTTTCTGATGTATAAAGCTTGTCAAGCTCCAGTTTAGGCTTGAGAGAGGACTCCAGCTTACAAGAAGTTTGGGTGGTTGTATTGCTATTTGTGTAACATTATCATCGTAATGTTTGGTCGAATCAAACAAATAAATAAGAGAATACACCCTGGTTTAACCTATCGATATATTACCAAACAAGATTCTTTGTTTGTAAGACCACATTGTGTGGGCGTGGATCCGTGGCGTCTATGCCTCTTCACGCCGCACACATCACATTGTTGTTGGCGTTGTCAACGGCGTTTACGGACGGGCATAAAATTCTCCATCAGCGTTGAGACTTTAAGTTGGTCAACATGGCATGTTGTGAATGGGGTGACATGTAGTGTTGGACCCTAACGGCATTATTTAAAAAAAAAAGACTTTCCACTTAAAAAGAAATATTTTACCACTTCTATAAAAAACTCAAAACTTTTCATCATTTTTACCTTTTTGTATTTAAATTATGTAACCTTTTTTTTAATTTACGAATTTTTTTTATTATTTAGATTAGGTAATCTTCTTTCTTATTATTGTTATTATATAGGTATTTAAAAGAAATTTAAAAAAATTAAATGCACATTTTATAGTTTTGAATAATAAAAATAATAACCAAAACTAGGTGCCACGTGTCGAGTAACGTCACTCTTCCACGCCCCTTCTAACACCCCCCGTTTTGGCACAACACCCGTTTTTGACGAACACTGACGTGCCGAATAACGCCCAATTTTCAAGCCGCTCTACATCGTATGGTCTAAACCAAACAAAGAATCTTGTTTAAACACATAAGATCAATACTCCCATTGAACATCTCAAAGATAGGTATTTATAGACTTTCTGTAAGGGGGTCGAGGCGCCCCGTCATCACATAACCTCCATGCGTTTTACAATGTCAAACACCGCCGCCGCCCCTAATTTCCACGCGTGGATTCCACAACGCGTCGTCGGCATCATGCGTTGAAAATTGAATTTGATGACCATTGATGATGATCACATTACATTGTAGCCTCTGCCAATCCTTCTACAACTCCGATCCAATCCGGTCCATTCATGGCGACGTTCACCGGAGCATCCTCCACCACCCTGATCTCTCCTCCACATCTTTCACGCCAATGTCTGGTATATATACGTATACGTATATCTATGTTGTTGGATTGGTATTTTGTGATCTATAGGAACACTTTGATTGTTTGTGGGTTGATTGTTAATTGAATGTGGAAGTTGTTTTTTTTGTAGGTGTTGATTTAAGGAGTTTTGATTGAAGTTTTTAGATCTTGAAGTATTGCAACTGATTGGAGCTTTATTGTTAATTTTAAAACCATCACTAGTGATGCGCATTTCCACTAAAATCCATCACTAGTGATGGAATTTGACTCGATGACGTGGCGTATGGTGATTGGATGTTGTGAGTGATGAAATTCCATCACTAGTGGTGCGCCCCTACCCCCTAAGCGACGTTTGTAGTTGAGCTTTTCAAGAAGCAAACACGTAGTACAACCATTATTAAGTGAACACGCATGTGAAAATTTTCTTTCGAACGGATGAACCCCGTTTTCTTCTAGATATTTTCCGTTGGGTTCCTTTTGATAAATTCTTACTAATCCCCACTATTTTTTCTTTCAAATCATACAAGGTTCTCACTTATTTTTTTCAAACCGAATGGGTTCCCGGAAACCAACAAAAGTGGCCTAGATGCGCCCCTGGGAACGGTGGGTTGACGTCAAAGATGGCGAATGCAACGGTGGTGAGTTATTGGAGATTATAAGAGATACAAAGACAAGCATTTATCTTGAAACTATAAAAGTCTATGTAACTTTAGGGTGTAAGGGGTGGAAGCGGTAAAGGGTGCGATAAACCCCTTTACCGCTCGGGGAACACCGGCGCCACCCTTCTATTTACCGTGCGGCAACCAAAATTTGGTGATTCATCACTGCGTCACATCCACTCAAAATTTGACCGTTTGTATTATGTCAAACAGCTTTATAGCCGTTACGTTTAAAAAAAATAATTTGTTTTTCTATTTAATTGACCATGTAATTTCTAATTTTTTTTATGGTTTTAATTTATTTTACTAGTTTAGTTTTATGTATTGTCTTTTTTAAGTTTAGTTTAATGTCTTTATTTAATTAATGTCATTTATGTTTTATTTATTTTGTTTAAATACATAATTTAAATTAAAAAAAACTAGTTTACCTCTACTCAAGAGAGGTGATCACCCCTTATGTTTTTGGGGAATATGAGATTTTGAGAGGGGAGTCGACGTTGCAAGAGATGATTTAATGGTGGAAAGTTTACATCTTTACAAGAGCTAACCATCCTTTACACCCCTTTTAGTAAAATTCATTGTTGCAAAAGTTTATTAAACCTTTTGGAAAGATTCGACACATAAACTTACATAAAAAGACAAGCATTTATCTTGAAGTTATAAAAACAACTGTATATCATGCATGGAAGATAATCATATTTAGTTGGATAGAGGCACTTAGGTAAGTCTTATTTAACACGTTTAACACAATACAAATTGAATTTTAATAAACCTAAACATGACCGGCTGGACGATAATAATCCATATTGGTAACGTAACCAATGACATTCACTTTCTTTTTGAAACATAATCTCACTTTGACAGAAAAGTAACCCTAGTCTATTCCATTTAACAAATGACTGATTTCTATTCCTTAAAGAATCTTGTAAGTTGTTCTGAATCCACATGGATAGAACTTAGGGCCAGGCAAAGTTATCTTTTAGTTAGAGGTGATATTTGCTTTTAGCAACGAAAGATCAAGTTAGAAGTGTTATTGGTCGTTTGGTCATGTTGTTAGTACAGGTTTAATGAGTTATAGTTTGAATTATTAGAATATGATTTATCGATAAAATTATACTGTCAAACCGTTATATATATAGAGGTGCACAGGGCGGCTCGGTTCGATTTTACGCTTTAACCGAGGCCAAAACTTCAATAATGAGATTTTAAAAGCAGATCGGTTTTGGTTAATTAGTTAATTCGTTTCGTTTATGAATCAGTTTCCCTTAATATGACTTTAGGCTAAAAATTTAACTTTAGCAAAATTTCTTAATTTTTAGTGCCTTCTTTGTTAGGGTAAATGAGACCTCCAACTATTGACTTAGTTATAACTCTCATGCATTGGTTTGGTTTCGTTGATTAAGACGAAGGAGGAGGCATTAGATGCTATAGTTATGACAACTTGGTGGGTGCTTTGGTATTTTTGAAATGACACGGTGTTTGATAGTAAGGGACACTAAGATACCCTGATCCTCTCCAATTGTGCAGTGCCATGTCACTTTTACCCGAAACTGCCTTTACACACGTTAATAAGTAGCAATACTACCCTAAACCATGGGCCCATCACTTTTACACTAC
Source organism: Scalesia atractyloides (assembly GCA_947069175.1). NCBI lineage: Eukaryota > Viridiplantae > Streptophyta > Magnoliopsida > Asterales > Asteraceae > Scalesia > Scalesia atractyloides. The sequence goes on from CAMTDV010000011.1 coordinate 36,626,350, forward strand.
TCTCTCTCTACACTCTCTATGTCTCTCTCTATCTCTCTCATCAACACACACAACTAATTGGTTAATGCTTGAGTATTTCACTACCCAAATTGGGTACCGAAGGGACAGGCCTCAACAATAATGTAAGTAAAAAGGGACAGAAAAGGTGTTTTATAAGTGTATCAAGCTTGTCAAACATGAAAAGTAATCAAACTATTGTTTTTATTCTTAGGTCGTTATCAAAAAAATTATGCACAAGCACCAATAATTAGAAAGGCAGAAGTAGGAGAGATAGTTGTGTGGTGGGGGGGGGGGGGGGGGGGGGGGTTAAAAGAGAGACAACAAGATTGAACCAAGTTCTTTCATGTCGAGTGTGCAATGACAGCAAACTACATGATCATAATGATTGAAACTATGTACTTCTTGAATAATTGTGAAAGTATGAAGATTGCAAAAGCCACCAAGCAACATATTTCTAGAAAACAAAATATAATGTTTTTTTATATCTATGTATATTGGTTTGATTCGGTTAATTTGGTTATGACACATACAAAAAAAAAAAAAAAAACAGAACCACAATTTTCGGTTGTGACTTAACTAGTTGTTCGATTCAGCCTAATGAGTTCAGTTAGATTGCATGGTTTGATTAATTTGATTATATAACCACACCTAGTTAGATATTAGATATAAGGAATAAAAGCACAAAAATCAAAATCAAATAAACAACTCTAAATGTCGTTAAAAAAATAAAAAGATAAACAACTCTAAATGTCGTTCAAAAAAATAAAAAGATAAACAACTCTAAACAATAAACTTAGCAATAGTTTTATTTTAATACACAAATGCAACATTAAAGCTTGTTATTATTGGTGGTCCTTTGGATGTGTCCATCACCTCCTCACTTTCATCTCTCCATTATACTTTATCGTTGTGGCTATCACGATTACAAATATCTATTCTTTGCATTAAATTCAATTACCACAAATTATAGACTAAACATACAAATCGATAAGGACTAAGGTTTGTTTCCATCATTTAACACATTTCTTTTATTAGCTTCTATATTATGAAGATGTTTAGAAAATTAATAATAGTTGAAGTACAATTTGTTTAATATTCCTAACATGATTTGTAATTTACAAACTATTAAATTTATCGTGTGACGATAGTTGTACCATTATACCATGATCTAAAATAACTTTGATGATATATTAACATAAAATTATCATCATAAAAACCTACATGCATTCCCATTTTACATGTAAAAGTTCATCGATTACATACTGCTTAAATGCGCCTATATATGAAATTAAAAAAAAGTTATCATTTATCTTTTTTTACATTGAATGTTTAGTTGATTTACTTATCCTTCAAAAACATAAAAATTTAATTTTAAGTGCGTAAAAGTTATCAACATACATATATATATATATATATACATACACATATTTAAGTTCTACGCAGACTTTGCACATGTTATTACTATGCTACTAATTGTTCCTTAATTAGAAGTTCAATGACTTTAATATATCAAAATTAGATTCTAAAAGATTTCTTTACAAAAATAAAAAATATAAAAAAAGTTGCTCACTAAAAGCATGTTCTAACAACCGTCCAAACTCACACAAACATAATCAACAAGATTATCCACTCACAACAACCCACGTCATCACAATTAGAAACACTAAGTTAGGGTTTATAAACCCTAATCCACACCTCAACTCAACGCTACCATTCCAACAATAATGGAGCCACAACTGTTCAATCATCTTCATTGAATTCAAATTCTCCATTGCAAATTCAACACGATCAAACCTACAATATGGCAGAAGAAGGCGGATCCAGTAAGAACAATGGAGGATTAACTTCAGTGGACTCAGTTGACTCGTTCCGTTGGGTTTTTCAAGACCCAGATGATTCAGCTTCAGAGATTGAGATTGATGATGATGTGCAGCAGGAGGATTTGCCGTTGAGAAACGGTGTGGAGTCGGAGGAGGAAGATAATGTGGAGTATAGGTTGATTCGGACTGGACCGAAGGTTGATTCGTTGGATGTGGAGACTCTTGAGGTTTCTGGTGCTCAAAGGATTGATTTGGAGGTATGCTTACTATTGATTGTGTCTGATTTAGGTAATTTTAGGTTGTTTTTCCCTAATTTGGATTGGAATTGTTGTTGTAGTTGGAGAATTGTTAGTTTGAGTAGTTAAAATGTAGAAATGTTGCTAGTAGTTTAGAAACTGGAAACTGTTTAGAAATCTAGGGATGAGATCCCGGTGGTACTGAGAATACCGAAACTGAAAATGAGTAAAAACGCAAACCTAATAGTGTACCGATCAAGGTTTTAAAGAACAGAAACGAGTTTCGAGGCGCTTTCCCTTCGCCTCTCGAGGGTAAGCCTCGAGGTGCTAGGCGGTATTAATAAATAAATAAATATAAAATTTATATATATTATAAAAATGATAATACTAACTAATTTCATCATCAGATTCATCAAAATCATCAAAAACACATAAAAAAGACATGAAATGCTTGAATTTAACACAAAAAGTCAAAAACATCAAAAACAAAAATCAAAATCCCCTGAGGCGCAGCCTTTCTTAACGCCTCAGCCCCTCTGAGGAGCATATACAATAAAAACTCCATGAGGCGCGCCTCAGACTCGTTTTTTGGTCGTTTCGCCTTGAGGCGCACACCTCTATCGTTTTTTAAAACCATGGTACCGATTACGGGGGTAGGGTACCGGTGGTAATGTAAAATTACTGTTATATACGGAAACTGACTAGCGCTGAAACTGAAAACGCTAGGGATGAGATCGTTATGGTACTAAAAATACCAAAACTGAAAATGAGTAAAAATGCAAACCGAATGCTGTACCGATTATGGCGGTAAGGTACCGGTAATGTAAAATTACTGAAATATACAGAAACTGACTAGTGCCGAATATGAAAACACTGGGATGAGATTGGTACGGAAATTCCTAAAAAACGAGTAAAAATGCAAAATACTGTACCGATTATGGCGGTATGGTGCGGTAGTGCTAAATTACTAAAAAATACGGAAACTGACTAGTGTCAAAATGGTAAACCATAAAAGTGAATACTTGTACTGATGTTGTTTGGTCGGTGTCGGTTTGGTATGTTATTGGGACAGTACTGGTGCTTGGTAAAAATGTACATCCCTATGTCGTTTACTCATGAACATGATATGTATGCAGTTGTGGAATGTATGATGAAGGTCTGTCTTTCTAATTATAATGATGTTCCTTTTAGGAAAAGCATTCAACTGGCCTTTTAAACACTAGGGTAGTAGTGTTAATCTGACCTTATTTAACTAAACTAGATTGTTATGCCTTAATTTGGTGTAGAATTGTAGATGTAGTTCAAAAATTGTTAATTTGAGTTCTTAAAGTGTTTAAATGTTACTAACAGTTTAGAAATTGGAACTATTCACTCTTAAACATGATGTGTACGCAATTGTATTTGCAGGATATAACTTTTAGCAAAAGCATTAAACTGGCTTTTCAAACACTAGGGGTAGTTTTTGGGGATGTTGGAACAAGTCCACTATATACTTTCAATGTGATGTTCAATAAGGCTCCAATAGAGGGGAATGAAGATATTATTGGTGCTCTGTCTCTCGTTATATATACGCTCATTTTGATTCCACTGATCAAGTATGCCCTCGTAGTTCTTTGGGCAAATGACGACGGTGAAGGTAAGTTTTAATGTTAGTTCGTTTATACGTTGCATCTGTCCCTGCAAAAAGATGGCCATTAAACTTAGATGGTGTTTTGTTGTATCATTTATGGTATGTATGCTGCAGGTGGTACATTTGCTTTATACTCACTTATATGTAGGCATGCTAAGGTTAGTCTACTCCCAAATCAGCTTGCTTCCGATACACGTATATCAAGCTTCAAGTTGAAGGTTCCATCTGCAGAACTTGAGAGGTCATTGAGAATAAAGGAGCGTCTTGAAGCTTCTTTAGGGCTGAAAAAGCTTCTTTTGATGTTGGTCCTTGCTGGTACTTCCATGGTGATAGCTGACGGGGTTGTTACGCCTGCAATGTCAGGTTTCTAGTATTTTCCTTAATTTGTTCACCCTACCTTTTGTTGATTTTGATACACATACAATTAAACGGTATCAAGGGTATGTTGTTTTTGTTGCAAAATTTTTGAGAGATCTATTTGAATTCTATGTTATCTAATTATTTTGGTTGTACAGTCATGTCTGCCGTTCGTGGTTTGAAGCTTAGAGTTCCTATGGTTGAGGAAGGTGATATGAAACTAAAACTAATCCTTATTAGCCCAATAATAAATAGTCGAGTAAAATGCCATTTTCGTCCCTGAAGTTTGGCGGGTTTTGCGACTTTCGTTCAAAGGTTTGTTTTCCGCATCCGGATCCAAAAGGTTTGAAATCTTGCCATTTTTATTTGGCTCGTTAACTCCATCCATTTTACATAAAGTGACAATGACCGAACTACCCTTTAAGTTGACAGAAAAGACAGAAATACCCCTGATTTAACAGAGAAAAATGGATGAAGTTAACGAGCTGGACTGACAAAATGGCAAGATTTCAAACCTTTTGGATCCAGATGCGGAAAAAACAAACCTTTGGACGAAAGTCGCAAAACTGGCCAAACCTCAGGGACGAAAATGGCATTTTACCTCAAATTGTTATTTATTATGTCAAGATTCTTTAGTTATGCTTTCTGATCTATATTAATGTTTGTTAATGTTCCTTTGGGTTGAGGATACCAAGATATTTTTTTGACCAGTTTTTTTGTATTTTCTTTTATGTGTGTAATGCAGATCATGTGGTGATGATTTCAGTTGCATATCTTATTGTTTTGTTCAGTGTACAAAGAATTGGAACAAGTAAGATTGGGCTTGCTATTGGGCCAGCCTTATTTCTATGGTTTTGCTCCCTTGGGGGAATTGGCATCTACAACCTTGTGAAACATGACAGCAGTGTATTGAAAGCGTTTAATCCTGTTCACATTTATTACTATTTCAAGAGGGACTCAGCTAAGGCATTGTATTCTCTGGGTGGATGTCTTCTGTGTGCAACTGGTAAGCGCTTATGCTAAATTTTTTAACATTAGCTCATCACGTGTCTTATATGCAAATAATAATGCAGATAAGTTTGTACAAAACAAATGTATAAAGCATAACACCAAATTTCAAATAAAACCTCTGAATACACTATGTGCTCCACAGTTATAATTTTGTAGTTATACCGTATAAGATTGTAAAACAAAATATCTCATGTTCTATACCAAAATATGTTTTACATTGTAATTTTTGTAGCATGCTTACGAGAGCAATATAAAGTTGAGTCTGATTTTTTATGATTTTTGTTTTCCTTTCTCTCCAATTGAAAGTACACACACTAAAATAAAATAATATAAAAGAAGTTTAAGCATGCCAGTTTCTCTTCCTTTCTTTCAACTCACGAACAGGCTGAAACTTTTTTTAATTTTTTTAATTTTTTTATCCTTGATTCCTTTCTTTTCACTTCTTCTCTTATAATTAATTGAAAAGATAAATTGAAGGCAAGCAACTGAGATGAATAACTGCAGTTAGCTACTTAGCTTTAAGCTGGTTTATGTAACTATTTTTAAAGCCTATATTTCTTTTCTGCTGGTATACTTCAGGTTCAGAAGCAATGTTTGCAGATCTTTGCTATTTTTCTGTAGGAGCTATCCAGGTATTGCACATGTTTCCTTTCAATGCAAACTTTTTTCTTTCTATTGCTTCATCTGAATTACTTTAGATGGGATCTGTTTTTTGCAGCTTATTTTTGCTTTCCTTGTACTTCCGTGCCTTTTGTTGGGTTACTTGGGTCAAGCTGCCTATCTCATGAATAACAACGGTCATGCACATCAACCTTTCTTTTCTTCTATCCCAAGTGAGCCTCCTTTTTTGTTTTCGCCAGCTTGGCACACATCAACTTCATTTAATTTTCTCGTATACAGTGATACTAATTGTGTAGCCCCCTTGATTGTTAATATTAGAAACCAAATGTTAGAGGTGGCACAGCTATAAAATTGTTTAGTTAACCTGTTTGACTCATTAGAGAGAAAGCTGTTAGTGCATATTTGTGTGTCCGTTACTGTGCGAATAGGCTAGATAGATTGTGTGTTGTGTATCTAGATAGTTAATGCATGAGTTCAGTCAACGATGAGTTTTGTGGTTGACTTGTAGCCATATGTTGTGTGATGTACAACGTATGAGCCATACGTATTAGAATGTCAACGCATGAGTCATGCGTTGATAGTGTGAAGTTTTAGAATGAGAGATCGAACACTCTTGTGCTCTCCCTGAGCTTAAATGATGTAAACTCTTTCGGTATGAATATACTGTGATGACTAAACGTTATGTTGCCAAAATTTCTAGCGAATTAGTTATAACTATCCAAACTTCCGTCTTGAACGTATTAAACACTAACACGTAGGAGCGCAATCCGTTAAACATAAACACATAGTTATCAATAGCGGACGCTATAGAGAATAGCGTGGCGTGGCAGCCATACGCCGCTACAAGGTGCATATTGACCACATAGCGAGCAGTAGCGACTCCTACGGTGATTTCTGGCGAAAAATTCTGATTCTGGTGATGCTTTCTGCCGGAAAGCAGGAAGAAGAAGATGAAGAAGATAGCAGCTGGGTTTTCAGCATGTTTTAGGCTTTAAGATTATATAAACTTAATGTATTTTAACATGTAACCCCTCTATCTTTTGCTAGTTTTCATTTAGTCCCTAAAAGTTGTAAAAACTTACATAAAAAGTGTAAAATTAGTTTGTGTATTTTAACATTTAACCCCCTTTATTTTCACTAGTTTACATTTGGTCTTTAAGTTTATAAATTTATACATAAAAGGTACAAAATTAACATTATATATATGTATAAAAATTATAAATAGCTATTTTTTATTTCTTAAATTTTTAGCTACCTTATCGCTAAACACGAAATAGTAGGCGCTATTTCATCGCTATCGCTACGTAGCATATAGATACCTTGTCGCTATTCGCTATGGATAACTATGCATAAACATAACCTCAGTCAACCCATTTATAAATTAACGAGTTGAAATTTTCACCTCCTTAAGCTTAAAATGCTAGAGAAAGTCATGGCTAATACTTGTAATTTTTTTGTGTCTGGCTACCTGCAGATGGAATTTTTTGGCCAATGTTTCTAATCGCCAATATTGCAGCATTGATTGCTAGTAGAACAATGACTACAGCAACCTTTTCTTGTGTCAAACAGTCAATAGCTCTTGGTTGTTTTCCTCGCCTTAAAATCATACATACTTCTCGCAAATTCATGGGTCAGATTTATATTCCAGTTATGAACTGGTTCCTCCTCGCCTCTGCTCTCCTTCTTGTCTGCTTTATTGCAAACACTGAAGAGATCGGAAATGCATACGGTACTCCTTCCTCTTTTCATTCTTCATTTGCAAACAATTATTAATATCGTAACTGTTTATCGAATGTTGATTTGTATTTCAAATACAGGCATTGCTGAGGTTGGTGTGATGATGATGACTACTATCTTAGTAATCCTTGTAATGCTTCTTATATGGCATATAAACATCATTCTTGTTCTGTTATTTTCCACCGTTTTTCTCGGGTTAGAGGTTATATTCTTTTCATCAGTTTTACGAGGCATTAGAGATGGAAGCTGGCTCATATTGGTGTTCGCGATGGTTGTATATTTCATCATGTACATATGGAATTATGGTAGCAAGCTCAAATATGAAACAGAAGTCAAGAAAAAGATGTCAATGGATGTAATGCGCCAGTTAGGTAGCCATCTTGGAACCGTTAGAGCTCCTGGCCTTGGATTGCTTTACAACGAGCTGGCAAAAGGCGTGCCGACAATATTTGGACAGTTTCTGGCCACTCTTCCAGCTATGCATTCGATGATTGTTTTCGTGTGTATTAAAAATGTACCTGTTCCTTTTGTGCCTCCGAGTGAGAGATTCTTGTTCCGAAGAGTTTGTCCTAAAAGCTACCACATATTTCGTTGTATTGCCAGGTAATTTATCTTTCTTTCAAGTTTGTATTAAGAGAGATAGTAATCCAATACCAGAGTTTAACATACGGATTCTTACAGGTATGGCTACAAGGATGTCCATAGGGAGAATCACCAGTTATTTGAGCAACTTCTGATCGAAAGCCTCGAGAAGTTCATTCGCCGAGAAGCAAAAGAAAGATCATTAGAAAGTGAAGGGGATAATGATACCGATTCCGAAGACGAATCCTCACGTGTTCTACTAGACCCAAACGGGACCGTCTATTCACTTGGTGCCCCTCTCTTATCCAAATACAAAAACAAAACAAGCACTAAGCGCCCTGTAATCTCAGAAGCAAGCACCTCACACGAGCCCCCAAAGGACTCTACCAACCCTGGTCCAGACAAGAGCCTTGAAAACGAGCTAACACTCCTACATATAGCCAAGGAATCAGGGGTGGTTTATCTTCTCGGTCATGTATCTATCAGGGCGCGGAAAGACTCGTGGTTCACTAAAAAATTGGCCATTAATTATTTTTACGCCTTTTTGAGGAAAAATTGTCGGAGGGGGATTGCCACTCTGAGTGTTCCGCACACTCGTTTGTTGGAAGTGGCCATCACACATATGGTTTGAGCTGCTGCTATGTGGTAGGTGTGGGCTTGAGCCAACAAGGTGGAACCAATAACCGGTGGTTTTGCAGTTTCGGTTGTGCAGGTTTTGGACAATACAGAATTGTTGTGGATTGTTTGTACATTCAATTCATATGTTGTATGTTTACTTAACATTTGTGTAGATGAAGTGAAAGCATAGGGTAAAGAAATGAGTTGATTTTCATACTAGTATTGTTCTGCTTGTTTTAGTTGTGTGTTGATAGCTTACGTCTTTCATTTATGTATGAAAATTCAGATCCCTTTTAAAGCATAATCATGTTTGTTATGAAGTTCATGCTCGGTTTGTGAAATTATGAAATGAATTAGAATGTAAATAATAACGTATGATATAATTGTAAGCCCCTTTTGACTTTCAGTCATGCTTTTTTGTAAATAAATAAATATCCTCAAGATAACAAGTACTTGCAACTTTCTTTTAATTGAATTTCTTATGCGTGTTTCTAATAAATTCATCCACAAGTATACCGAAAGATTGGGTAAATTGCACAGTGCTACTAGTTACTAGAGCATCCTTGTTGCAATTGTTTGTGAGACCCCGACTGCCAAGATAGAAGAGAGGGGAAGGAGACAAAGAGGGACTCGACAAATATGGCGAGGAGAGAGGGACGTATTGTTCCATTTGAGATTTTGGTATTCAACAATAACTAGGTGATCCCATTCAAGATTTTAGTATTCAACATTAACTAGGTGATCCTGTAGCTGTTGGCTTGTTTTTGACCGAGAAATCTGTGGTCTGCCACTCGGTTTCAGCCATGGTTGTTGGATCATCTGATTGTTAATAGTCAACAGCTAGATAGTAATAATACGCGTTGTAAATTGTCGCCGCCTCAACCCTATCGCGCAAGTTTATTACTCGTGTATGTGTGTGTGTCTGTGACAATCCTAAAAATTTCAGGTCCATTTTCCAATTTCAATTTTTATTTTTATTACCAATGCATCACTAGAATTCTTTGACTAAGAATTAGACAGGAAACTAAGATGTGAGACATGATGGATCAAGAAACTAAGCTAGACACAATGCATTGATTTACAATATGGTTGCTTTGACAACACTGATATTATGTTCAAAATAGTTGAGGGCAATTCATCAAACCATTGGTGGACAGTCGTCGTTAAATAAAAGATTTATCCATCTAAATAGATTATGATCATATCTATTGATGCAAATTTCATTGTTCCTTCTTCTCAAGGTACAATAATCAATTATTTGAAGGTAATAAAAAGAGACAAGTAAAGTAAATGGCATTGAAGCTTCACCTATTGAATATCTACAACCTTCCAATGACGGGTCACTGGTCTCATCATTTCACTGGGATAAAATTCTAAGCTTCTTTGAGCTCCTCGGTGCTTGATCCTACGTTTGTTTCCCTCAAATGTATAAACTTTTTATTGGAAATTCTCCATCCCAGGACGAAATACCATTGTAAAATCATGGTGACAATGGACAGCAAACTTACAACGTCAGCACTTCCAGATCATATGGGATTGCAATTCTTTTTAGCAAACATGGCAGAAACCATCATTCTCCGTCCACCGAGTAGATGACACAGAGTGTTTGTGATCAAACCTTTGTACTACAAACTCGTCCTTGATGTTAATGTACTTATAAACACCTTCCACATAAAGAGAATTAACACCTTGTTCAGACTTGAGTATTAATGGAGCACATGCCGAGTGAATGGATTGCGCACACTCTGCACAATGATAGAACCACTTTCCAGGATCAAGACCCTCCTCGCAAACTTCACATAAGTATCGACTTTTGTGGTCCTCGATTGGGGAATAACTCAGCTTCAGCGAGTGCTTGTCATACTTATGCCTAATTGTTTTAGGTTAATACAAAGCACATCGGCAATCCAAATAGAAATCACAAGCATTGCATCTAAAATAAGTCAATAGTTTCAACAATACTAACACGACATGCGCGACATTCCATCTTAGATACACTGGATGAAGCACCGTCTAGTCTTGTAAGTGATTCGCGTGTGCTTCATGTGTAATTTCTTTAGGCATAAATGCACAATTAACATCAATGGATTCTCATTATAAGGATATAACAAGTGGCCATTGTTATATCTATCATGCATAGAGCTCTTCCCTTTATATTTACATGATAAGATGTGCGAATCGTCATCGAGTGGCAAGTGAAGAAAGTTGGGATGATCAGCATCTTTGAAATTTTTTTCTGTTGTTGTTTCTAAGCCTGATACGTAGAAATCGATTAAGCTATAATCACACTATGCGAAATCTTTACGGATTATACAAAATAATGAATTTTTGTAGTATGTATACATTCTTTAAAAGATGGCTCAATTTGCGCCAGATGATTAAAAAACGTTTAAAACTAACTAAAAAACATGAAATGTGGATATCAAAAATGCTCACACTTAGTGTGAAATTTTAACTGACATGAATAGTTAGTTATAAAGATGTATGTTCAATTTGCATGACTCATTTCTCGTTACAAATGTATACAATCTATAGATATTTAAGTGTGCTGTGGTATAGATTTTTTAAAAGGTATATATGAAGGATTCATATAATATCTAATTTACTAAGTGTTTAGAATTTAAAAAAAATATAAAATCTTAAAGTAACTTCAAGATTAAATGAAAAAGTAAATTAAAATTTATGAATGAGTGCAGAAAAAGTAAATTAAAATTTATGAATGTCACACTCATGGATTACGGCATACCCATTTGTGACAAATTTAAAAAAAAAAAAAAGAAAAGAAAAGAAAAGAGAACCCTCGTGTCATCACAATCTTTAACATTTATCCAATAATAGAAAACTCATTTTCAAAGTGTCTATGTACAGGCATATGTTTCAAGATTTACTACTTAAGGAGAAGAGCTTGAAACGCTTTATGTTTTGTGTTGTATATTATGTTTTGTGTTGTATAATATCGGTGAACATAGTATATGTATTTACTACATTTGTAAATGAAATGTTTATCTTCTAATTTCACATTACAAATCCTGCATTCACAATCATATAATTGATCTAGAAACGAATACGAAGGAGTGAGCAAGTGACATTGGTTAAATTGTCGAGTTGAAGTGATAACTTTATAGGAAGGGAAAGACAATCGAATTTACTAGGAAGTTAAAACAAGTGGTGCATTCATAGAAATGCCTTTCATATTTCTTCCTACATGCAAAACTTTTGATCAAGCCAGGTTCAGCACTAATAGACATTAATGGGTGTGGATGGACTCGGTGATAGATCGTATTTTGCTGCACAAATGTGGCACAAAGTAGATCGATTCCGTAATTTCATGTTGAACAATGATAACAAAAGTCATCTCGATTATATTTGAGACATGCACGACATTTCTTATCATTTGTTGCTCTTTTAAGGATAAGAATATGGGAAGGGTGATATTGGAATTATAAGGTTGTTGGCATTTCTTCACAAAATTTATGGATGGAGTAATTACATGACAACATGCTACATGTGTGGTAATAATAGTGGTACCAGTCAATTCGACTGTTACACCGATTGCATATACACTTGAAGTTTTGCATCATGATCAAATCATTGTCATCATATTCGACATCGTCTTGTCTTCCGTTTAGTCTCGATACATCAGTTGCAAATCTACTAGCGTTAGTGCATGATCATATTGAAGCTCTTCTAGGTTTGGCTCATCCATTGCAGTGTTTCTCTCTTTCTTTGTCACTTTATTATACATGACGTTTGATTGCTTCAAATGTTACATCCATTTTAGTGTTTCTCTCTTTCTCCCTGTTCCTCTGTCACTTTATTATACATGACGTTTGAATACTTCAAATGTTACATACAATATAAATATAAAATATAATAAAAATCATGAGAACATAAATAGTGTTGTAAATTAGGAGAGGTGTTCTTGAACTACTTGTGATAGACTTGTGAAAGTTACGAATCATGCTAAGATTAACCGAACTATAGCTTCATGTACCAACTTTGATTAGGCTCACATGTCTAGATGACTTTGTTATTTATATAAATATCAAATACTATTTTATATTATATAATATTTAATTATAAATAAATAAATGTCATTATATTTATAGTGATAATAAAATAACTAGTCAAGTATAAAGGAAAAACCCTGTAAGTTCAAAAAACTCAATAAATTTAATGAATGGATCACATGTTGTCACGTGTTACACCATTTTTTAGTTTTCTGACATGTAACAACTTTGTCAGGAAAGAGAAAGTTGATATGTTACACCTCTTTCACTCGTTTATGTAGATGTAACATCACATGTTACACCTTTTTGTTTCGTTTCCAGTAGCAAAATTTGCAGGTTTTACAAAGTGTAACATTTTCGAACTTAAATTTTACGAGTTTTTAGTGTGTAGTGCATGAAAAAACATGTTACATGATTTTTTGGAAAAAAAAGTTAGGGGCCGTTTGGCAACATCTGAATGGTTAAGTGCTAAACCAATAAGAGGTCTAAACCATTAAGTGTTAAACCTGTAAGAGCTCTGAACCATTAAGAGTTAGTATAATGCTTAACCGTTCAGAGACAAATGTCAGACCATTTCAGATTAGAGGTCTTAACCATTCAGACTTAGTATAATGCTTAACCATTCAGACTTAGTATAATGCTTAACCATTCAGACATATGTTAACGAAACAAATAGTCTGAATCATTAAGAGCTAAACAAACAGCCCCTTAGTATAACATACAAAGCTGTTATATATTAGTGTGTGAGTCAAAAAATGTGACAACTGTCACTTTTAGGATAATTTTGTACATTAAACAAGTGAATTATATGATATTATTATGTGTTTTGAACAATTAAACTGCGTAAATTGTATGGCATCAATCTAGAAAGCGCACTGAATATATTACATGATGTATATTATTTGTTTAGTAGTTACCATTTAAAAACTGCTTGAAACAGTGCGTCGGAAAACAACTATTAGACTAGCTGTGTCAGCATAGTGTCAGTACGCAGTTAAACTGCATATTTAGGACTTAGATGAGAGTCCAACGCAAGCTTTATATTAAACCTCATGTAGGAAAGCAAGGATTAATGCCAACACTTTCCGGAAACTATACATGCACTGAAAACTGTCCGAAATATACACTAAACATCAATTCAGCAAATACAAGCTTGTGTAATATGCAGAAATAATGCTAAACATCATGCACTGCCTAAAAGACATTGAAAGTATCAAGTTGGCACAAAAACAGATCATATCACATAAGCCTTGAAAGTTAATGTTAGCGAACCGGCAACGAAACGAACACCTGGACACAATCTGAAACATCATATGAACTAGTTAACAATATTTTTACATCATACAACTAGTTAAAAGCATTAAACACATGGTTTTGATTGAAAATCCCTAAAATCCCTACTAGTTGCTTAAATCTCCTTTTAAGGACCCGTTAATGAACTTAGCACCCGTTAAGCAACCAAACACGAACTAAACATAAAAATAAACTAGTTAATATTATTTAACAATATTAAGCTAGCGTATGGCATATTATATCTCAAAATACATCAAAAACCCTAATACACTTAAATCCCCCTAAATCCTAACTAGATACTTAACAAGAAACTTAACCAAGTTAACCACCCAAACATCATCATTTGGACGGCCAACAAGGGGACCCACAAGCCACCAACATCTTTGTCTCCCTTGTCCCCCTCATGTTGGAAATAAGTTAAGTTTGCATGGGGGATCATGTGTTCACTTGCCAACATAAGAAGAACCAACTAGTCACCTTATCCTTTCATTCACTTAAACCAACATAACCTCCTTCATCTTCTTCCTTGTCTACGGCCACCATACACCACCACTCACTTCCATTTTCAAGTCATAATCAAGCTAATCTAAGGTGATCCAAGGGTGTCTCAAGCATAACTAGGAAGGTGACAAGTCTTGGAAGTGGAAGGACCTCTTCAAGGAGCTATTAACCACCTACTTTCTTCATCTCATCTTCTTGTTCTTGGTGTGTTGCTTCCCTAGCCTTGTGCTAGTAGTAAGTTCCCTTGAATCTTAATTTTCAACTAGTTAAAGTGTATATAACATACGTACAACATAACACCTAAAGATTCATACAAAGAAAAGATGAAGAACACTTTAAACTAAGCTAATAATTATAAGAAACAAGTTGCTTATGTTGTGTTATGGAAGTTGTTAGTTGGTAGTTTGAGCTAGTGGTGATAAACATTATATGTGGACTTGTTAGATGATGATTAAAAACATGATCTAACAAGTAAACACAAGGATCTTGAAAGATTCATGATGAACATGTTAATAAAAATGGATGAACTTGTTGTTAAAGTGTATAAGTTGTTACACACAAATTTTAGACTTCTTGAAAGATGGATGGACATAAGTTCATAAATTATTTCCTAAAAAGTCTTAACAAACATGTTTAACAAAATGGATGAACTTGAAAGTGATTAAAGTAACATATGATGTTTCCTAAAAATATATATAAACATAATGTTAAAAATGATTTTTTTTTCAAAGTTAGTGAATAATAGTAACTAAATCCATTTTTGAAGATGTATGAACATCTTAATCATAAAAATAAAAGACTACATGTTTTGGTAAAGTTTCAAGTTCATCATGATCAAAAGATGCATAAATATGTATAAAGAATAATTGTTGAAGTTGTGATGGGTAAATTGATGAGTTTTGAAGCTTAGCACATGTTTTAAAAACATGGGAACCCTCCTAAATCTAGGGGAGGCTATGGCAAAATTTTTATAAAAATTAAACACTTAGAAAAATATATGGTTATAAAGTTCTTACAAGTAAACTTGTTTAAAACCCAAAAGCATAAAAAATCCCCATGTTTTTGTATAAAATATAAGTTCAAGAAGTCATGATTTTTATAAAGATAAAAATGGGTATAAATATATATTTTTGGAAAAATATATATTTAGTGATCATAAGAATCACAAGTTACGTGTTTATTGTTTGTATTACATATGTATATAGTTAGGAACTTGAAAAATAAATCATACAAATAAATACATAATAAGTGGCAAACAAAGAATTATAAGATATATATATATATATATATATATATATATATATATATATATATATATATACCTATCTTGAATTATGGACTATTCCGACGATTGGACTATATATGAATTATGGACTAAAAATATATAACATATTGAAGCTTGGTAAGTAATATTTTCAAAAACGAACAAGTGACAATATATATATATTTTTACAAGTATATAAACTATATCGTATTTCGTCGATACTAAAAAAATACTATTTTCGAAGTGTATAAAAATATATATATTTCATAAACCTCCTAAAAATATGTTATTTTTGGTGGAAACTAAAATATATATTTTTCAAGAACTAATCGCAAAAATATATATTATTTTGGATATATACGCTTACCAAGCATAATAATACATGTACTGACTTGAATATATCTTATAATTATATATTTTAAGTATACACAAAAGTGGGGGTGGTGGTAATAAATACAAGAAAAATACGTATTCCCATACGTACAAATACATGTCAACATGTACCCCTAACACTTAGTGAAAATACAATTTTACAAGTATTATACTTAACCATGAGAATACGAATGTAAATACACAAATACACACAATACAAGTATACCTATACTTGGGGGAAATACACATGTATAATACTTAGCAATTATTAAACTTGGTCATGTAAACATAAACCCTTGCACATGAATAGTTATATATCAAGACGTTAAAAATAGATTATTTTTAACAAATCCATCGCAATTATAAATGATATATATAAAGTGGTGCATACAAATAATACAAATTAAAATATAATATTTTAACTAACACATCGAACTTGGAATTATATATAATTAAAAAGAACTATATATGGAATATATTCGACGAAAGAGTCATCGAGGCAAATGGGTGGAACCCGTCTATGAGGTGTCATGGAACACATACGTCTTACTCATGCAAGGCATGGAGTCTAGCGGGATGGGCCCATGCTAGCAACACATGCGTTTCAAGGATACACATATACTTAATGAAGTATATCTATTGGCGTCATACATCGAGATGTATATCTAAACAAAACCAAACACTGAACAAGTCTTAACAAATAATTAAGACAAGAAACAAGAACATGAATCATTACAAAGACCAACGTGTCTAACTAAAACCTAACGTGTTTGTAGGTTATGTACAAAACCGGAGAAAAGTATTTGAGTTAATCAGTGATAGCAAAAAGCAAAGCAGTGAGTTCATGTCCCCCTTTTCATCTTAAATGTTTTACAGTTTTACAACTATCGGGGGTGAAATACATGTCTATGGTATGATAAGCTAGGGAATGAAATAACTAGATCATGTGCGAATAGGGTGGGCGTAAGCACCATTAATATTGTTTAAGACCACGGTACAAATGTTAGATCTAGCGGGTGTTGGCGAGCCCCACTCTTGGTCATGGACCCACACGGAAGAGTGCATTTGTTGTCCCAGTCGAGGTTAATCGATAGAAATCATCAAGGTTTGGATGCTTCCTATGTCGTCATACATATTAATGTCCTTGCAAAACATTAATGATCATGATTTCATTGACGCTTTACATACTGGGTTTTTGTGATACAAAAATACTACTTACATTTTATGGATTCAACTCATACAGTTAAAACACATGAACTCGCCAACTTTTTTTGATTTTCAACTTAACATGTATTTCAGGAAATTAATGGACCAATGCGGGGAATTTCAGACAAGGAAAGCAAGTGTCAAGTCTCCATGCTGACTTTTGAAGGCTTCTACCCTTATATCACCGCCTTCATGATTTCATTGACGCTTTACATACTGGGTTTTTGTGATACAAAAATACTACTTACATTTTTTGGATTCAACTCATACAGTTAAAACACATGAACTCGCCAACTTTTGTTGATTTTCAACTTAACATGTATTTCAGGAAATTAGTGGACCAATGCGGGGAATTTCAGACAAGGAAAGCAAGTGTCAAGTCTCCATGCCAACTTTTGAAGGGTTTGCCCATTATATACCGCCTTCTTGCGGTGATATAAGGGTAGAAGCCTTATCATTTTAAAACTTTCATTTTGAATGTGTAACATTCTGACAACTTGTTTTCATTTTATGATTTGTAAACAAAATACTCAACTCATGTTGCGTTTGGAAACATTTATGGCAATGGCATTGGAGCTTGTTTTTATTCATTTAGTTTGTTCACTTATATTGTATGCAATGAGAATCAATCAGATCACACCGCGCGCTTCCGCCTATGAGCGGGTGTGACAGATTGGTATCAGAGCTTCGATTGTAGTGAACCAGGATTCTTTCTCGAGTCTAGTCTACAATCACTAGGTCCTCTCATGAAAACAATTTTTACATGAACAAGAGATTTTCATTGCATAAACATTTTGCAAAGTCCACTACACAAACTCATTTTGAAACAACAAGCAAGGACATTTTCAAGGGTGAATTCTATGAGAAATATACACATTATATTATCAGACTATGTGTCATGGACACATTGCATTATCAGTCTACGCATTATAAACAGTTTACAAGTTCAGATTATACAAGATAGAATGGGTAGATGGGATTTTATGTGATTATATATATATATATATTATATATGTATAAATAGTTTATTTATATATGTGTTGCACGGAGTATTTTACCGAGAACGAAATGCCTTCGACTTTATTCTATTATTAATCTTGACTCGCATGATGAAATTATTGACCACACGTCTATTGCGGAGCTTATGGTGAACGCGGTTCCTAAAGCGAGACCCTAAGCTCGATTCCGTACAAGATGGTTGTTTTCCACCGTGGACGCGGTGATGCTTGACTTCGGTAGCAACGACGAGGCGGAGGTGGCAGCCTTGGATAACAACTCGATTAGTCAGACGAGGTCCCTGTGGCTCATACTAATCCTAATCCTGATTGATGACACTTTTGTCCAGACAAGGAAGATGAAGTACTCATCTTGAAGGTGCCCCTCTAGTTGCTATGGTTATGGATTCTCTCCATTTCTACTTCGTCTAAGGTCGTGCCACTTCATGAGTAATGAAAACGGACGTTAGCATGTGGACCATTATGAAGGTCCCTTCTAGGTCAACGGTAGTAGACAGTAGTGTCCCCTCTTTGATTGATCGTCTGCTTCGACGGGAGAATGCTAGGGTGAACTTGCAAGGCAATTTATTCTTACGGGGGCCCACGTAATAACAACTTGTAGTGCATGGGAATCCTGGTGGACTCTACGGTTCAAGCTAATGATCACTATTCGTTCAAAATTCTTAAGATGTTATTTGAGATTGATTTTTTTCCATTCTTAGACCACTAACTAGGGGGTTACTATAACACCTTACAAAACAGGAAGACCACACGTAATTGTTGGTACCTAACATTCAATATATATCACGATGGCGGTTGAGATTAGTCATCTAAACAAACAAAATTGGTCAGCCTCAAAGGGAGGAAGTTTCCTCAACATTCTCGTATTCTTGTAGATGGGTTGGTTCCTTGGTGTCTATGGCCCCTTATCTTATTTAGTAGAGCTGGTTAAAATAAGCTATGTCGCTTGACATTTGTCTTGTCCCAATGGTTGGTATGGCATGAGCCATGCTGCAACTCCCTCATTGCATTTTATTCCACATCTATGGAAATTATAACAATCGGGCTGGAACTCGTGAAGCTCAAGCGTTATTACTATATTCGCCACATGGGCAAGTGCGGCGAAGAATTTTCCCTACTTGGACGATCGAGGTCCATGGAGTATGGAATACATGCTGTAAGGTTGGAGACGACTGTTTGGTTCACCTCCTCGACGAATTATTTATTGTTCCATTTAGACTTATGACTAATACATGCAAGAGGTACTACGCATATAGGTTACG
Organism: Scalesia atractyloides; assembly: GCA_947069175.1. NCBI lineage: Eukaryota > Viridiplantae > Streptophyta > Magnoliopsida > Asterales > Asteraceae > Scalesia > Scalesia atractyloides. The sequence continues at coordinate 36,645,886 of CAMTDV010000011.1, forward strand.
ATTATTCACATTCTCTTTATTTCAAACAGGCATGAACAACGCGATCTTGAGGTTTCCATGACCGATTGTATTCTTAAAACTCTTAGGCGCATGATAGACTATAGTTGTCCAAATACAAGTCTAGATTCCTTGATATTATGTATCCAAAAATAACATGGCGCCGAAAATGTAACGCTTCACATTTGTAACTTTCCGTTTTTAGTAAGATCGCTTCGTGTTTCTATTTTTGGAAGTCCAAACCTTGTAATCATATTTCTATTTCCAATTCATTGTAATCTAAGGCTTTGATTGTAATCAAGATTAATCAATTATGCGAAATTCGCTAACTTTATTCGTGTTTAAAGCTATGATCATACGATGCTTTATTTCTTCATAAACCAATCCGAAACGACTTGTAAATGCTTGTTAAACGTTTATAAATCCTAATATCAAATTCAAAAAAGACAACTAGAGGCTTAATGCAAATTATTCAAGCTTCCGTTATCGCATCAATCTTGTCGCATCTTGTGTTTAATGTATGCTTTCAAGTAGTCTTCTTTTTAGGGTTTTAAAATGATGTGGCACATGTCATTAGACCATTATAAGACCCATACATGTCACACATATAATATGCTACCTAAAGTCCAAGATACATTAACCAAATAATTAAACAACAACAAAAAAAAAAAATATATAAAAACCACACAGCTTGCGGCCGCAAGCTGTGTAAGGTTTCATTCTTTTTTTAAATCAAAAACCCCACCAAACCACATTAAATGCAACCCTAATCCTAACCCTAATCCTTCCCCTATATAAGCACATGTTCCTCCACCCATTTCTCACTTTTACAAGCCTCCACACTCCTCAAACAAGTCCCAAACTCCAGCATTTCTCTGCTGAAACAAAGCATCTTGCAAGTGAGTTTCGACTCACTTTTCTTCTTCTTTTTACCTTGTTTTTCCTTCTAACACTCCTGGATAACCTCTAGGAAGGTTCTCACTAGTTTTCTTGGGCAAACTAAGGTGAAACCACACCATTTTGAGGTCCAAAAGTGTACAAACTTTCTGCCCAAATTTTTATCTTTCAAACTTCAAGTTTTTCAATGTTTTCACTTTGTTTTCTTCCTCAAAATTGTTTGCTAAGCCCTATGGATGTTGCCATAGGTTTTCCATGGAAAACCAAGGTGGAATCACACCATTTTTGGGGCCAAACTTTCTGTTTTGGAAGATAACTTATAAAACTTTTTCAAACTTGTTTTTAACATAACAAATCTAGGGTACTTATACCACTAACCAAGCTTATGGTTAGTGTGTCAAGCTAGACTTGTTCACACACAATCAAGAGGCATAACATGTCTCTAAACTTGTGGTTTTTACTAGGATTTCAAACCCACAAGTGTTGAGCCATCCAAGCTTACAAGCTTGTGTTGGTGTAGGTGTGATTACATGAAGGCCTTGGCCATTCAACTATTCAATCCATCCCTCACTTGATGATTTCCATAATTCTTGACCATCCGGATTGTCCTTGTATCAATCTTGTGTAATAATGAATCTTATGAAAGAGGTTTAGGATGGTTATCCTCCTACCTCCATGCATGACTTATATGACTTACATCATATCTATGAAATACATGAACTATATGATAAATTAGTAATATTATAACTATATGTAAATACTTAATATAACCGAACCTTTGACCATGACCAAATGGTTATTTGTCCTAAAAGTAGGTTATTTTATCTTAGACCTAACAATCGTTACGATTCTATTAGGCATGACCCAAAAAACACAATTACCCTTCGGGGCTTATAGTGTCAAAAAACGAGCGTTGATGTCTAGATAAATATTTTCGTTATATATATACTTTTTGCATACTTTAATTCTTAAACTCATTAAAACTCCACCGTCAATCTAATACTCACACACCTACGTTGCCATGTGTAGTATAAACTTGGTGTTCCTTCCCCTAAATCAACCTAACTCTCTCACGGAAATTATTTTGCAAAACCTTGAGTACACTCGACCCCTTTTTATGCTTTCCACTATTTGGGGTGCAATATGTTAATTTACTAAAAATACACTAAATCACACTTATTCTATGTTTACACACAACAATCCATCAACATGCTTTAGTCTTATGCCACTTGAATTGTTACTTGGTATATTCTTATGTGATCTAAATGTCATTAACTTCGATCAAGCCTCCCTTAACATGTATAGCGCTATAGGAGTAACGCACCGCCCGTATACTTGTGGTCATTGTTAAGTTTTAATCTATGTTGCGGTACACTAGAGGATTGGCTTGTAGATTCACATGCCTTGTTTTCATTTATCTTGTATGCTAGCTATTCATGTGGATTTGTTTTAAACGGATTTTATACTTATGCTATGATATTAAACTTGTGTACTCGCCAATACCTTGTTATTGAACTATACTTTTTAACATGTTGCAGGTTGATGAAGTTGTTATGATGGAACTTAGTACGAATGGCATAGAAACACACGTAGAACACTAAGTTAATCATTATGTTATTGTTGAATTTATTTTGTTGATGTTACTTGTATTTGAATATTTGATGTAACTTGACAATTTTGATGCTATGAAATGAAATGGGTTGTTAAATTAAATATTGTCGCAAATAGTGTTATGATGTCTCGAGCAATCTAGTTCGTCTCACTCCGATGTTTCCGCCATCGTTGGGGTGTGACAGAAAAGGTCTACTCCTAGAAGGGGAAGTTAACCATCATCTTACGTATTAAGCCGAACTAGAGTTTTTATGGAACAACATGAGGTTGTCGAAATCGCACGACATAAGCTTAATTGAGATGACACTAGTAGCGGTACTGATGGTACCGGCGGTTCAAGTAGTCCAGGCTCCGATAGATCGGGAACAGGTGGCAGCGCCACATCCAAAGATGCGATCGCTCAAGGTTTTAATTCTAGGGCTTTTCTAGGCTGTAAGCCGTGATACCTCATTGGTACGAGAGCTGTGGTAGGTTCTGTCCACTAAATAAAGACAATGAAGTCGGTTAGCCATGCTAGTAAATGTACTCCTAACTACACGATTAGGTAAACAAAAATCTCATGCTGAATGCAGCATTAACTTGGTGGAATCTCCAAGTACAAACTTTTGGGAGTGAAACAGCGAAGAGGTTGTCATGGAATTTAAGGACCTTATGCAAGAAGAGTATTGCTTGCTGACTGGAAATACAAAGGATGGAAACAGAATTCTGGAGCTTGACCAGGATTGAAGCCGACGTTGTTGGTTACACTCCACCCTTTCACGATCTACCAAGGGTTGTTTCATACTAAGTAACACCCGAAGTCAAACGTATTGAGCACTACATTTGGAGTTGGCCCATGAGATCCGAAGCATGATTACACCCTCCCACCTTACCCGGATCACTCAAGCAGTAAATCTCGTAGTTAGTCTCACGGTGGATGCGGTGAGAATAGGGGAAATTGTCAGAGAAGGGTGTTGAGATGAGGGAAGCATATGTGGAATATTTTAGCGATGGGAAACGAAAGTCCTCCACCTTAAGAAAGATTCGAGAGTGAGTAACAAACGGAAGGAAACTCTCGCGATGAAAAAAACGAAGGCAATTGCTGCCATAAGGGCACCTGCGAAATGCTAAATGTGATGAGCGAAACTTTCATCATGAGGGCACCTACGAAAGTGCCAGGAGTAGAAGTATGGTGAGACCTAGCACAAATCAGAAACTAGTGATGAAGTAATACTCAAGAAAGAACAACGATGTTTAAATATGGCACAGAGGCCACTTCAAACATGATCGTCCTAAGAATGAATCAAATTGGTGAACAAGTGTGTGAATAATTAGAACTATGGATACTTTGCAAGATTCCGATGTTGTCATGAGTACGTTCTACTATACAATCATCATGTCCCAGTTTTTTTACACCAAAGTCGACCTTAGCCAGAGTCTTTAGGTGTTAAGCATATACTTGAATTAGAGTCATGTAAATTAGACACACCTTATTCTGTCAAGTTAGCTAATGGGGAATTAGTTGAGTCATGTGGAATCATTAAGGGTTACCGATACGTTTCCTATTAACCAACATTTCACATCCATACTATTTAATATCAGTTCCAATTTTAGTTTTATCTCCAAAGAACGTAATACACACACACACTTGGACTAGAGCCAAGTAAGCTAGACGTCCCTTAATTTATAAGATTGGCAAATGGTAAACTAGTCGCGTCAAAAGAAGTTATATAAGGACACACTTTGGAACTTGGATACGACAATCAATATCGATCTTTTACCCATACAGTTGGGTAGCTGCGACGTAGTAGTCAGAATGGATTGGCTATCTGATAATCGAGCGAAAGTTGTGTGCCATGAGAAGATTATTCGCATACCACTACCGAATGAGGAGACCATTGTTACCCATGGGGAGAAACGCGACACACCTTTGAGGATTATTAATTGCATGAAAGCCCAAAAAGTGCTTACGAAAAGGTTGTATACCCTTCCTAGCGCACGTGGTTGACAAGAAGCCCGAGGAGTCTAAGCTTGAAGATATTCCCGTGGTGAAGGAATTCCTTGAAGTCTTCCCTGAGGACTTGCCGGGATTACCACCACAACGACAAGTCGAGTTTCACATCGACTTGGTGCCCGGAGTTGCACCCGTAGCCAAGTCTCCTTATCGTTTAGCACATTCAGAGATGCAAGCATTATCCGCACAACTTCAAGAGTTGTTGGATAAGGGATTCATTCGACCAAGCTTTTCTCCTTGGGGAGCTCCGGTCTTATTTGTACCGAGAGTTGAATAAGCTCACCATCAAGAATCGGTACCCACTACCGAGAATTGATGACTTGTTCAACCAATTGCAAGGATCAAGTTTCTACTCCAAGATAGACTTAAGGTCTTGATATCACCAGTTGCGGACACAAGAAGAAAGCATACCAAAGACGGCTTTTAGGACTCGTTATGGTCAATAAAAGGTCCTCGTTATGCCTTTTGTTTTAATAAATGCACCAGCGGTTTTTATGGATTTAATTAATCGCGTGTGCAAGCCGTATCTCGACAAATTCGTGATAGTATTTATTGATGATATATTAATATATTCATGGTCGAAGAACGAGCACGATCAACATTTGAGAACCATTTTGGAACTACTAAAGAAAGAGAAACTCTACGCGAAGTTTTCTAAGTGCGAATTTTGGATTCGCGAAGTGCAATTTCTCGGACATGTAGGGAACGAGAAAGGTACTCATGTAGACCCGTCAAAGATTGAAGCAATCAAGAATTGGGAAGCGCTTAAGACACCAACTGAGGTTCGACAATTTTTGGTTTAGCAGGCTATTATCGTAGATTTATTGAGAACTTTCCAAAGTTTCCCAACCGCTAACCTCACTCACGCAAAGAGACAAGAAGTTCGATTGGGGAGAAAAACAAGAAGAGGTGTTTCAACTCCTAAAGGATAAATTATGTGATGCACTGATTCTTTCACTCCTGAAGGTACCGATGATTTCGTGGTATACTGTGATGCTTCGCATCAAGGATTAGGTTGCGTGCTTATGCAACAGGAAAAAGTCATCGCATATGCATCATGCAAACTAAAGGTGCATGAGAAGAATTACACCACGCACGACCTTGAGTTAGGCGCAGTGGTATTTGCCTTGAAGATATGGCGACATTACTTATATGGTACTTAGTGTACTATATTCACGAATCACAAAAGTTTTCAACATATATTTATTCAGAAAGAATTAAATATGCGTCAATGATGTTGGGTTGAACTGTTGAATGACTATGATTGCGAAATCAAGTACCATCCGGGCAAGGCAAACGTTGTAGCAGATGCCTTGAGCCGTAAGGAACGAGTTAAAACTTTAAGGGTTCGAGCGCTAGAAAAGAAAATTCAAACGAACCTTACCACTCAGATTCATGACGCGCAAGCGGAAGCACTCAAGGAAGAGCATATTCAAGCGGAACTTCCCCGAGGTATGGAGAACAATTAGTGCCAAAGGAAGATGGAACCTAATACCTTATGGGTCGAATTTGGGTTCTACTTTTTGGCGGGCTACGGGAAGTAGTGTTGGACGAGGCACACAAGTCTAAGTACTCGATCCATCTCAGATCGGATAAGATGTACCAAGATTTGAAGGAATATTATTGGTGGTCTAACCTCAAAAGCGACATCGCGACTTATGTCGGTATATGTTTAACCTACGCGAAAGTTTAGGCCGACTATCAGAAACCCTCGGGATTGTTACAACATCCCGAGATTCCCATGTGGAAATGGGAGCAAATATCCATGGACTTTATTATAAAATTACCCAGAACCTCAAGAGGTCACGACATGATTTGGGTAATAGTGGATAGATTGACAAAGTCCACGCATTTTCTGCCAATTCGTGAGAAAGATAGCACAGACAAATTAGCCGAGCTATATCTTAGAGAAATAGTGGCTCGTCATGTGGTGCCTATTTCTATCATCTCAGACCGAGACGGTCGTTTTGTGTCAAGAATTTGGCAATCTTTTCCAAAGGCCTTTGGATCTCGACTAGATCTAAGCACGGCCTTCCATCCACAAACCGACGACCAGAGTGAATGGATCATCCAAACGCTTGAAGAAATGCTTCGTGCATGTGTGATGGATCTAGGCGGCAATTGGGACACTCACCTACCTGTGGTGGAGTTCTCCTATAAAAATAGTTACCACACAAGCATACAAGCCGCACTGTTCGAAGCTCTTTATGGCCAAAAGTGTCGTTCTCCGCTATGTTGGGTGGAAGTTGGCGACAAACAATTGATTGGTCCTGAATTAGTCCAAGAGACTACCGATAAGATATTTCAAATCCGAGACCGTATCAAGGTGGCTCGTGATGGACAAAAGAGCTACGCGGATAAGAGAAGAAAACCGTTATCTTTCAAGGTCGAAGACAATAATCGCGAGAAGCTTAACCCGCGGTACATCGGCCCATTCGAAATTTTGGCAAAGGTTGGTACCGTTGCCTACAAGTTGAAATTACCCGATGAACTTAGTAGTGTACATGACACTTTCCATGTGTAAAATCTCAAGAAGAGCCCAACGCAAGAAACAGTTATCATCCCCGCGGAAGAGATTCATATAGACGATAAGCTCCAATATACTGAAAAACCTGTTGAGGTTATGGACTGGAAAGTCCAGAAGACTAGGAGAAGTCGTATCAAATTAGTTAAAGTTCGTTGGAACTCAAGACACGGACCTGAGTATACTTGGGAACGTGAGGATCAAATCAAAGCCAAATACCCTCACCTGTTTGAGAAGACTCCTGTGACGGATGACTCAGCTTGAATTTCGGGACGAAATTCTTTTTAATGGGGGGAGTATGTGACAACTGTTACTTTTGGGATAATTCTGTACATTAAACAAGTGTATTATATGATATAATTATGTGTTTGAACAATTAAATTGCGTGAATTGCATGGCATCAATCTAGAAAGCGAACTGAAGATATTACATGATGCATATTATTTATTTAGTGGTTACCATTTAAAAACTGCTAGAAACAGTGCGTTGGAAAACAACTATTAGACTAGTTGTGGCAGCACAGTGTCCGTACGCAGTTACACTGCAGATTTAGGACTTAGATGAGAGTCCAACGCGAACTTTATATTAAACCTCATGTGGGAAAGCAAGGATGAATGCCAACACTTTCCGGAAACTATACATGCACTGAAAACTGTCCGAAATATACACTAAACATCAATTCAGCAGAGCTTGTGTAATATGCAAAAATAATGTTAAACATCATGCGCTGCTTAAAAGACATTGAAAGTATCAAGTTGGCACAAAAACATATCATATCACATACGCCTTGAAAGTTAACGTTTTAACGAACCAGTCAAGAAACGAACACCCAGACACAGTCTGAAACATCATATGAACTAGTTAACAATATTTTTACATCATACAACTAGTTAAAAGCATTAAACACATGGTTTTGATTGAAAATCCCTAAAATCCCTACTAGTTGCTTAAACCTCCTTTTAAGGACCCATTAATGAACCTAGCACCCGTTAAGCAACCGAACACGAACTAGACATAAAAATAAACTAGTTAATATTATTTAACAATATTAAGCTAGTGTATTGCATGTTATATCTCAAAATACATCAAAAACCCTAATACACTTAAACCCCCCTAACTAAGGCCCCTAATTACTAACTAAATACTTAACAAGAAACTTAACCAAGTTAACCACTCAAACATCATCATTTGGACGACCAACAAGGGGACCCACAAGCCACCAACATCTTTGTCTCCCTTGTCCCCTTCATGTTGGAAGTAAGTTAAGTTTGCATGGGGGATCACGTGTTCACTTGCCAACATAAGAAGAACCAACTAGTCACCTTATCCTTTCATTCACTTAAACCAACATAACCACCTTCATCTTCTTCTTTGTCTACGGCCACCATACACCACCACTCATTTCCATTTTCAAGTTATAATTAAGCTAATCTAAGGTGATCCAAGGGTGTCTCAAGCATAACTAGGAAGGTGACAAGTCTTGGAAGTGGAAGGACCTCTTCAAGGAGCTATTAACCACCTACTTTCTTCATCTTCATCTTCTTGTTCTTGTGTGTTGCTTCCTTAGTCTTCTGCTAGTAGTAAGTTCCCTTGAATCTTAATTTGCATCTAGTTAAAGTGTATATAACATATGTACATAAACTCATTAACAAGCAAGGACATTTGAAACAACAAGCAAGGACATTTTCATCGGTGAATTCTATGAGAAATATACACATTATATTATCAGACTATGTGTCATGGACACATTGCATTATCAGTCTACGCATTATAAACGGTTTACAAGTTCAGCTTATACAAGATAGAATGGGTAGATGGGATTTTATGTGATTATATATATATATATATATAAATAGTTTATTTCTATATGTGTTGCACTGAGTATTTTACCGAGAACGAAATATCTTCGACTTTGAATTCTATTATTAATCTTGACTCGCATGATGAAATTATTGACCACACGTCTATTGCGGAGCTTATGATGTACGCGGTTCCTAAATCGAGACCCTAAGCTCGATTCCGTACAAGATGGTTGTTTTTCCCCGCGGACGCGGTGATGCCTGACTTCGGTAGCAACGACGAGGCGGAGGTGGCAGCCTTGGATAACAACTCGATTAGTCGGACGAGGTCCTGTGGCTCATACTAATCCAAATCCTGATTGATGACACTTTTGTCCAGACAAGGAAGATGAAGTACTCATCTTGAAGGTGCTCCTCTAGTTACTATTGTTATGGATTCTTTCCATTTCTACTTCGTCTAATGTCGTGCCACTTCGTGAGTAATGACAACAGACATTAGCACGTGGACCATTATGAAGGTCCCTTCTAGGTCAAAGGTATGTAGACAGTAGTGTCCCCTCTTTGATTGATTGTCTGCATCGAACGGGAGAACGCTAGGGTGACCTTGCAAGGTAATTTATTATTTCGGGGGCCCACGTAATAACAATTTGTAGTGCATGGGAATCCTAGTGGACTCTACGGTTCAAGCTAATGATCAATATTCGTTCAAAATTCTTAAGATGTTACTTGAGATTCATTTTTTCCATTCTTAGACCACTAACTAGGGGGTTACTATAACACCCTACAAAACAGGAAGACCACATGTAATTGTTGGTACCTAACATTCAATATATATCCCGATGGCGGTTGAGATTAGTCATCTAAACAAACAAAATTGGTCAGCCTCCAAGGGAGGAAGTTTCCTCAACATTCTTGTATTCTTGTAGATGGGTTGGTTCCTTGATGTCTATGGCCCCTTATCTTATTTAGTAGAGCTGGTTAAAATAAGCTATGGCGCTTGACATTTGTCTTGTCCCAATGGTTGGTATGGCATGAGCCATGCTGCAACTCCCTCATTGCATTTTATTCGACATCTATGGAAATTATAACAATCGGGCTGAAACTTGTGAAGCTCAAGCGTTATTACTATATTTGTCACATGGGCAAGTGCGGCGAAGAATTTTCCCTACTTGGACGATCGAGGTCCATGGAGTACGGAATACATGCTGTAAGGTTGGAGACGGCTGTTTGGTTCACCTCCTCGACAAATTATTTATTGTTCCATTTAGACTTATGACCAATACATGCAAGAGGTACTACGCATATAGGTTACGATTATTCACGGTCCTCTTTATTTCAAACATACATGAACAATGCGATATTGAGGTTTCCATGACCGATTGCATTCTTAAAACTCTTAGGCGCATGGTAGACTATAGTTGTCCAAATACAAGTCTAGATTCCTTGATATTATGTATCCAAAAATAACATGGCGCCGAAAAGGTCTACTCCAGAAGGGGAAGTTAACCAGCATCTTACGTATTAAGCAGAACTAGAGTTTTTATGGAACAACATGAGGTTGCTGAAATCGCACGGCATAAGCTTAATTGAGATGACACTAGTAGTGGTACTGATGGTACCGGCGGTTCAAGTAGTCTAGGCTCCGATAGATCAAGAACAGGTGGCAGCGCCACATCCAAAGATGCGATCACACAATTCTAAGGCTTTTCTAGACTGTAAGCCGTGATACCTCGTTGGTACGAGAGCTGCGGTAGGTTATGTCCACTAAATAAAGACAATGAAGTCGGTTAGCCATGCTAGTAAATGTAATCCTAACTACTTGATTAGGTAAACAAAAATCTCCTGCTGAATGCAGCATTAACTTGGTGGAATCTCCAAGTAAAAACTTTAGGGTATCAGGGGTTTATCCCTTTTTCCCAAGACTATGAGTTGCTCTCATGTGTGTCTTGTTCTTGTGAGGCTTTAGGATTCATGGTTAAGAGGGTTGTTGTTCTGTCCAGGGTCTAGTAGTCTGCGCGCATAAGTCTAACTTGTCGTTGTGCCAAGTACACAAGGCTCATTGTGTGACTAGAAGCAATTGGTCTAATTCGTCGTTGCGCTGAGTGCGCAAGGCTCAATGTATGACCTGAAAACGTTGGTCTAATTCACCGCTGCACTGAGTGCGCAAGGCTCATTGTATGACCTGGAAGTTGTTGGTCTAATTCACAGTTACGGTGAGTGCGCAAGGCTCATTGTATGACCTGGGAGTTGTTGGTCTAATTCACCGTTACGCTGAGTGCGCAAGGCTCATTGTATGACCTACTGATGCTAAGGAAAGCGCACCATTGCATGTTGCATACAAGGTTATCCTTGTGAAATCTAGTCATGGTATAGTCATTTGGAACCATACCTCCTCAAGTCCCCCAGTCCAATGCTGCTCCTACGCGCTGTTTTATTGTTGGAGGAGTGCTGGACTAGAAGAGTTGTTGCATGCGCCGTTGATGTAGTGGCGAAAATATTGATAAGTGTTGTGAGAAAATGTTAGTGTAAAGGAAAGTCTTGTCACATATCTCTTGGAATTCGGAACTCTGTCCTTCTGAAATTTGCAGGTGAGTTGACGAGAAAAATGGGGAGGGTGAAAAGACGTGTGATAGCTGTAATGTGCCTTCAGCTGCTTTGCCTGCCATTCATTAAATGAAATGGCAGGGAGTGTGCTAGCCACGCGCGCACGTTAACCGTCACTACCATCTTGTTTGCCATGCGTCCGCTTGTTATTTGCTGTTATCACGACGTCTGTGACAAGTTTTCCCAAGTGCATTAAATGTTGGCATTATGAATAGAGGTACCCTAGTTAGGGTTTCAACCATTCCTTCAAGTTTTTCTTCAACTTTTTTTGGATTCTCTGTGTTCTTCTTCAGAGTTGTCCTCGAAACTTTTTTAGAAAATTTGCTTGCCGTTCTTTGTTTGTTATGGTGGCTCCCTTTTGCAGGTGTGCAAACTACTCGGCAAACCTTTAGGGAAATTGTCTCTGGTTTCCGATTTCCTCCTGTTTAGGATGCCCGGTTATCGGCTGAGGGTAGTACCCCTGCCGATGCTCCGGCGGGGTATATTACCTTGTTCTACGACTTTCGGTGAGGGTAACTTTCGGTTGCCTGCCACCAAGTTCCTGGTTAAAGTCCTGCGGTACTATGGCTTCCACCTTTCCCAACTGAGTCCTATGGGAATGGTGCGGGTCAAGCACTTTGAGTTCTTGTGCCGGTCGGCAGGGTCTGTTCCAACCGTGAACCGCTTCCATATATTTTATCAGTTCCAGTGTTCACTGGGGTTCTATTCTTTCCACCAACGTGCCCAGGCACAAGAAATTTTGCTCTCTCCCCCGAAGGCCTTCCATGATTGGAATGCAATATCCTTTTTTGTGAAGGCTGGGGTTATCCCTATGCCCTTTCCGTTTCGCGGGCCGGATGAGATCCCGGTGGAAACCCTACCGATACCAATGTTGGACGCCTGGTATGGTGCTGAAGAGATCCCGGAGGTGCCTCTGATGTGGAAAGGTGTCCGAAGGTGGATCTCTCTGCGCAGCCACCCAAAAAGGTTGTGCGGAAACATCTGGGGAAGCGGGCGGATCTTGGGTTGTTAACTTCTAAAATATCTCTTGTTAAGCTCTTATACCCTTTGATATTTGCATCCCCATTTTTGCGTTGCGCATAACTAACTTTTTGTTTTTGCGTAGTGGGGGGTGAACCAGTTTTTGTGGAATCCAGCCCATGCGCTGGAGACACTGATTCCCCCATGGCTTAGGCTGGTAGTCATGGGGTGTGCTCTGCCGCTAGAGCGAAAGGACCAGCTCATGTGGGGGAGGGGCCTCACGTGGAGGTGGAAAGTTCCGGTATCGGTATTAATGTGGGTTCCCTGGTTTTGGAAACTTCGGGCGTTCCATTGACGCAACCACAGCTGGATACTGAAGAACCAGTGGTTGTTGTTGAGGAATCGTGGGTGATCTTGGGGAACCTGTTGTGGAAGTGGAAGAACTGGGGTTCATTGTGCATGAACCCGTTGTGTGGGGAGATAAGTGCGCGCGTCCGGCTAGCTCGGTTAATCTTTGTGGGGCGGAGCACGTGGAAAGGGTTCCCGCCCAGAGTACTCTTCTGATCCTGATATCCCGTCGCTCCGCCCGGATGAGACTCCGGGGGAGTATTATTACAGGTCTTTCTCCTCAGCTCAAGCACAAGAAATCTACATTCCTGTGTGGAGGTTAGAGAAAAGAGAAAGCTTTTCTCACTGGCCGGCGTGCCGTGAATGGTTTGAGGGGGCTTTCCCCCCAGCGGAGGTACGTTTGCTTTCTGATCATGAAGAAGAAGAGACGTATGGCGCGTACCTCCGAGCAGCTGCCAGGTCCGCCTCTGTGTCTTACAAAATTGCTCGTTAATGGCGAGACCTGGTGCGACAAAAGAAAAATCTTAGAGCTGCCCAAGCGGACCTTGAGAAAGAGTGAGCCCAAGTGGCTGTGCATGAAACTATTGTGTTGGCAAAGGAAACTGCCATCACCGATAACTAGCGCGTAGAGGGGTGGTCCGCTATGGGATGGAGGAAACGGGCCGAAGGCCTGGAAGCCAAACTTGCTGAGGAACGCAAGTTGTGGAAAGAGGCATGCGAGAGGGATAACAGGGAGAACAGGTCCCTGAGGGACGAGGTAGCTCGCTTGTGCACCGATGTGGTGCGCGAGAGGCAAAAGAAAGAGGTGTCGACAACCGAGGTTGCACAAGCTAGAGTGCAACGTGAGCATAGTGAGCAGAGAGAGGTATTTCTTTGCCTTTATGCGCATTCCTTTATGTAAATAGTAAGGTTATGAGGCTAACCTTATTGTGATTAAACAGGTCGAGGCTTGCAGTATGTTGGAAAATGCGAAAAAAGACCTCCAATTAGGCTTAGTGGATAAGACTGAGCTTCTGCGTAGGTTGCAGGTGGAAACGTCGGAGTTGGAGGCAGGCGGGAGAAAATTGGAGAACTCTGAAAATTCCCGCGCTATCTCCGAGTTGCTGGTTGGGTCGCTCACCAACAACATGTTGTCACTGCAACAACATGTAATTGTCAATCTAAGCACTTTGCTTGTTTTTGATCTTTATGAAGTGGCTCTTAATATTTCTTTGATTTCGCAGATAGCCTATTCCATTGTGAACTCTGCAAACTTAGATGGCGCGGTGGCCAAGTTGGTAGTTGCTGCGCGCCATGATGGCCATGCGCAAGGCTATGCGGAGTGTGCTCAGCGAGTTGCGCACTTCATGGGTACTCCATGGGATTCCCGTCAAGCTTCCACCTTGGGGGTTAATACCGGAGCTGCTTTTGAAAAGGCACAACAAGGGTATAACTGTCTTGAAATCCCAGCGCTGGAGTTGGTAAGCGAGGCGCTCACCTATGATGACTTTGTCGACCGCTTGAAGGGCATCTTTCCTGCGGAAGCTGAGTCTGTTTCTGGTGAAGAGGGGTAGTTGTAGGATCTTTGATGTAATAGTGTTGTAAATTTCTAATTGTGCTATTTGTTGCGCGGCTTTGTACTTATTCTTATCTTTTAATGAAAATTCCTTCCTTGTTACAATACTTGCATAAAGTAGACCATCTTTGTGTAGGTATAGCGAATGAGACTGGTAATGAACTCGCGTATGGGGATCAGCTCCTAGACGTGTTTATCTAAGTTGTGACTTAGGATTCACGAGTCATTGTGCACCAATGTGTTTTTGCGTATACCCAAAGTGGTTTTGCGCATTTGTGACAGAACATTTAGAATGAATAAAGTAGTCTTGTCTTCACTTATACCGTTTGGCGTCAGAGCCGGAATATAAAATGGACAAGAGATTATAAACTTGCAAGTTTGCATGTAGCACCGTCTTAGCTGTTGCGCATTCCATGTCTTGGGATATGCCTTGTTAAGATCTTTGAAATCGACACACATGCGCCAACTACCGTTGGACTTCTGGATCATTGCTGGGTTGGCTACCCATGTCTGATATCGCTCTTCTCGGATGATTCCTGCTTGGAGAAACTCTGTGACTTGCTCGTTCAAAGCGCGGGTCTTTTCGGGCCCGAAGTTGCGCTTCTCTGAATGATAGGATGGACCGAAAGGAATGTGTACAGAGTATGCTCAGTGATTTCCGGTGGTACCCCGGTCATATCCGCCGGTGACCAGGCGAAACCATCCGAATTTCAGAACAACAACTACTTCAACCGCGCCTTGACTGCTGGGGTCATGGCGGGTCCTAGGAGCACAGTTTATACCAGGTACTTGTTGTTGAGTACCCACTTTTCTCATTACTGCTCCCGCCAGTGAGACGTGCAGCTCTTCTGGTGGCCATGCTTGCGCAAAGGACCACCCTGGATTATAAGAACAACCTTCGTTTTCTTGTTACTCTGGCCTTTGCCGCCTCGAGTAATCTGGCGAACCTCCTTGCGCACGTTTTGTAATAAGTGGGTGAGCTTCCCACTCTTGAGTGCCTTCTCAATCTCCATGCGCAGGGAGATGCAATTGTCAGTTGTGTGCCCCGTGTCTTTGTGATAATCGCAGAAGAGGTTGGGGTCTTGATGCTTCTTGTTGCGCATCGGCAGTGGTTGTTTAAATTGATGGTCTTCTGTGCTGAGGACCTCCGCCGGTGACTTCGTCAGTGGGGTCCATTGGCAATCGCGATTATCTTGTTTTATTGCTCGCTGGGTGGCCAGCTTATTAAAGGTCACGCGGACGTCGACCGTTGTATGGGGAGGATGTTGGTTGTGGTCCCTCCACCCTTTATTCTTTTTCCCAAAACTCCTGCTCAAGTCTTGGGGACGATGGTGAGGTAGAGGAGGCCTGTTGTTGTTGAGGTTGCGCTTTGTTTGCGCATAGACTTTTGCCGCCGCCATAAGTTTCTCCAGCTCTTGGGGAGATCTGTAGTCCCTGACAAGACCTTGATCATCTCGTCACAGCGTACGGCGTATTTGAACTGTGCACGAATTAGGTTTCGTGCATATCTCCAATCTCCAGTACTTCCTTGTTGTAGCGGGTGATGAAATCCTCGAGGCTTTCATCATCCCGGTGCCAGATGTTCATTACGTCTGAAGAGTCTCTAACACAACGCCTTTGCTGGCTGAAATGTGCCAGGAACTTGCCCTTCAAATTGTTCCAGGACGCGAGTTTGCCCGTGGGCAAGTTGTCAAACCACTGGCGTGCAGCCCTGTGAGGGTTTGAACAAACAGGTGACACCACGTCGGTAGTGTCCATCCTCCGATCAGCCCTGTGCTGGTGAAAAGAAGCAGGTGGTCATCCGGGTCGGTCAACCGTTGTATTTGCCAACATAGGAGGGAAGCTTTGCACGCTCTAAGGTTGCGAGAGCTATCTCCTTGATGAACTTAGAGTGTTCGGCTGCATCCGTCAGTCGGTAAATCAAGTTGTAATCATGCTCGGCCTCTTGGTTGTAACCTCCGCGTGGAGCGTATTTGTATGCCGCATGATTTTTGGGTATCCGGGGAAAGAAGCTGGCGCTATCACCTTCACCGTAAGTTTTGTCTTCCTCACGCTGGGTGTACGGCTCCCCTTGAGGACGCGGGCCCAACCATGAGTGAACGGATGCTCGTCTGAGAGAGCGAGACTCCGGCTTAGGCGGAGGCTGTGTGTATTCTGTCTCATGTGGGTGGAGACTATATGGTACACTTGCCCCAGCTGGTGAGTCGTAACTCAAAATCCTAGGCGAAGCGTGTACTTGAACAGCGGGCAGCATTGGGCAGCAGGGGTATTAGTTTGTGCATAGAGTTGTGCATAGACGGCATTCAGGGCCGTCTGAGACTTTATGAACCAAGACATCGGTGTCTCACCCGGGGGTAAGACCGACATGATCGGAACAAAAGGAGTCTCTAACTGGGCTCCGTGGGTGACCGGGATGTTTATTCGGCCAGAGCCGTGTTGGTCGCCGGTATCCTTGGAGGAATCTTCCCTCACTTTCCTGTCGACGCGAGAGGTTTGAACCGGGTTCTTGCCTTTGCGTCGAGAGCCTCGCGGGGTTGGAAAATCGGCCATCAGGAAATGAGGCTTAGAAAAGGTGAGAGAATGGGAGGTTGGAAGCTGGAAATAGTGTGAATATAGCGGATGGCGCCAATGAAGAAGCACCAGTTGAACCTAGAGATATCTGGGGATATGCAAGTCACAACCAGGGTACATAGATGGTTAACCTCTCACTTCGCCTTTGGGTGCACAAGCTCACTCTGGATGATCTGCAAAACTAGCAACGCCATTAGTCTCGCCACGGGGAAAGGGTGGTTTTCTCCGTGACCACACTCCGGCGTGAGAATAAGTATCCGAGGGATGGGAAGTAATAAATGTATGAAAGTTGTAGTAAGTGTATTGTCCTCTTTTTTTACATGGAGATCCGATACTTACTTA
Organism: Scalesia atractyloides; assembly: GCA_947069175.1. Taxonomy (NCBI): domain Eukaryota; kingdom Viridiplantae; phylum Streptophyta; class Magnoliopsida; order Asterales; family Asteraceae; genus Scalesia; species Scalesia atractyloides. The sequence continues at coordinate 36,663,087 of CAMTDV010000011.1, forward strand.
TAGCCGAGAAGGATGTTCAGGAGATAGGCTGGTGGACCTTGGGCCCGACCCATACAGCCAGAGATATCCGTTTTGTCCTCTGCATTACATTAAATGTTCCCTGTAGGTTAATTAATGTCTATTGTCAGGAGGCATGTCTTGCCGGATATTGATGGTGCTACGTGTAAAGGCGACCTTCTCTGGTGTCAGGTCTCCTGCCAGCTGAAAATGGAGAAGGTGGAACAGTCACTAGCGAAGATATGGTTGGTGTGAGGTCTGACGACTGAGACGCTGCCACACGCAACCTACCTAGCAACCTTTGGACACAGTTCTGCCACTTTGTACCCTTGAGTATGGCCAACACCTTAGGGTATCGGGGGTTTATCCCTTTGTCCCAAGACTATGAGTTGCTCTCATGTGTGTCTTGTTCTTGCGAGGCTTTAGGATTCATGGTTAAGAGGGTTGTTGTTCTGCACAGGGTCTAGTAGTCTGCGCGCATAAGTCTAACTTGCCGTTGTGCCAAGTACACAAGGCTCGTTGTGTGACTAGAAGCAATTAGTCTAATTCACCGTTGCGCTGAGTGAGCAAAGCTCACTGTATGACCTGAAAATGTTGGTCTAATTCATCGCTGCGCTGAGTGCGCAAGGCTCATTGTATGACCTGGAAGTTGTTGGTCTAATTCACCATTACGCTGAATGCGTAAGGCCATTGTATGACCTGGGAGTTGTTGGTCTAATTCACCGTTACGCTCAGTCGCAAGGCTCATTGTATGACCTACTGATGCTAAGGAAAGCGCACCATTGTATGTTGCATACAAGGTTATCCTTGTGAAATCTAGTCAAGGGTATAGTTATTTGGGACCATACCTCCTCAGTTTTCTTATTATCTTTTCCATAAAATAACTATATATATATATATAGGCAACTGTAAAACGGGTTATTAGTGTGAGAAGTGTAGGAAATAATATAGTGTTGACATGTGTCCTTCAATTTAATTAATTAAAAGGGCAATAATTTAATTATTTCAAAGTTCAACTAATTGATACAATAATCATTGTAACCTCCAGTGAGTTATTTTAGGAGTGAGTTATTTTAGGATAGTGATATAATTTTATTTTTTACAAAGATTTAAGAATTCAGTTATATATACCAACTCAGAGATTTTATAAATCATTATCATCTGATTCATAGAATGGAAGGAAATTACAGTTTGAATTTTGTTGAATCATCGGTTTGTATTCTTTTAATCATCAGTTCGTATAAAACACCATACGAATTCCAGAAAACACTACAACTTGAATCGTAATACAAGCATGGTGTTCTAACATCTGGAATGATTGTTGTTATTTTTGTAGGTATAAAACACCATACAAATTCCAAAAGCACAATGATTTGAATCATAATACAGTCGTGGTGTTTTAGCATCTAGAATGATTCTATTGCTATTCCAGATGTTAAAACACCATGACTATAATCACAATACAATGTTACAGACTCTAGATGTTAAAACACCATGACTTGAATCATAATTTATTACTTGCAATGCTATGGTGTCTTATATACGTTCATGGTGTTTTAATGTAAAACACAATGTCTTGAATCACAATACAATTAAAACACCATTGTATGAACATAAACAAAACACCATGGACTAAAACATTGATTGAAACATAATTTTTTTTCTCTATATAAGTATAACAATATAGTACTCATATTAAAGATAAATAAAACTCGTTATTATGGTGTAATTTTTTTAAAAAAGAGTTACATATAAAAAGTTATTGACGTTTAAAAAAGAAGGGGGAACATGCATGTGGATTGCATGTTGGTTTCTGAATTTAAAATTATTAAATTTACCTTTATACCCTTAATCTTGAAATTAATTAATTTAATGGTAAACACTATTTACAATTTTGCCATTATAATCTTAACCGTTAGATTATAGATCAAAGGGTGTAGATTCTTTCATACACTTCTCACAAAACACACTTTTTTATAATATATATACATATATATATGTATATATATATATGCATATATATGTATATATGTATATATATATAGGGTTAGGATCATGCGAGAAGTACTAGGCTAAATGAGAAACATGAGAAGTATTCTGTAGCACACATTTTAGTAAAGAGGATTTTTAAATATAAAAAAACAGAGAGGAAATTTTAGTATTTGAGAAAAAGATCCTATTCACATTCAGATCTCAGAACTTTAAATCTCATAACTTCAATCGAAGATCCTTAATACGATGGTTTTGATTTGTGATTTCCTTCTTCACATAATCGGATTATCTTTAGTTTCATTGAAATCAATTTCAATATGGTTTTGCAATTCAGATTTTTATTGAAATTGATCCAAATCTGGTATGGATTCGAGAAACTTCTGAAAATCTTCAATCAACATAGCTTTTGCTCTTTATTTTAGATTTATTAGGTGTTAAATCTTCAATATCGTCAATATCCAATCAACATAACTTTTTCCCCATGGATTTTGCAACTAACGATGAAATGAACCTGGATCAATATCGCATTCAATGGATGAAGTAAACAATGTTCAGATTTCTATACCTTCCGTTAATTTGATCATGATCATCCTTTTTGTGTAAACGGTTTCGAACAACAAGGTGATTTCAAATTTCATTATATCTTCTAATAATTTGTTGAGTTATTTTGTGAGATTCAATATATATATATATATAATGTTACTTAGATGTCTGTGCCTTTTCATATATGATGTATGTATAGATGTATGATATCTTCTGTTTGCAACACACTAGATTTTTTTCTATTTGTTTCACTAAGATGTATGTATATATGTATACTAACTGAATAGCTTCTATTTGTAATACACTATACATATGAGTATATTTGTTTATGTATACTAACTGAATACCTACTGTATGATACACATGTGTATATATTTTGTCTATTAATAAATGAATAGCTTCTATTATTTGTAATTAATGATAGACTATACATATGTATATTTTTTCGTTCCAGCTTTTACAACTAATGTACTAGACATATGTTTGTAATTGTTGATATATGTATGTTTATATATGTATACTAACTGGATGGGTTATGTTGGTAACTTAATATACACATTTGTGTCTAATAAATGAATAGCTTCTGTTTGTATTTATTGATAAACCATACATATGTGTACATAAGTATAGTAATTGAATGTCTTCTGTTAAATGAATAGACTTTGTTTGTAATTATTGATATACATATATGTTTATATGTACACTAACTGGATAGGTTATGTTTGTAACTTACTATACACATGTGTATATATGTGTCTGTTTTATTAAATGAAAACCTTCTGTTTTTAATTACTCATACACTATACATATGTGTATATAAGTATAGTAACTTAATGTTTTCTCTTTATTAAATGAATAGCTATTGTCTATAATTACTTTTTTTTGTTTTCATGCAGATTCTATATCAAGTCATGTCTATGTCTATCAACTACCAAGTGGGTCAAGATTTTTAATAATACATATGTGTATAATTATACATACATTTTAATTTAACACATTAAAACCCAAACATTATACATAGACTACAAGAGTTTCCTCCTGCTTTGGGATCCCAGTTGTTCCTCCAGAAATTATGCCATTTATAGGAGCTAGGTTTCGTACTTTACAAGAAGCTATCATTATGTATGAAAACTATACTCAGCATGTTGGTTTGGGTACTTGTTTAGGTACTATATCAACAAACAAAAAAGGTGTAGTTACAATCAAATACATCTTTTTTTCTAAAGCAAACAAACCGAAGGATGAAGGGGTTGACTCAGGTTCTTCAAAGTCTTTATCAAGGCACACAAATTTCAAAGTTACAGACTGCAAAGCTTTAGTAAAAGTTAAGCTTGTCAAAAATTCCTCAAATTATAAAGTTTATGATTTGTTGATGAACACAATCGCGGGCCTATTTTTTAACACAACCTAGATTTGAGAAAGAAAAGAAGGAAATTGGATGTTGCAAGGAAAGAGTTTATTTCCAATTGCCATTTAGCTAGTGTCGGGTCAACGAAAGCATACAAACTTCACGTGGTGTTAAAGGGTGGGCATCATAATCTTCAAGGTATACTTATGGATTATAAGAATTTTGCTAGGGATACCAGATATTTCAGGTGATAGAGACACTCAAATGGTTGTCGAGAAATTCAATGAGTGGTCGAATAATTTAATGGATTACACCTTTAAATATGAAACTATTGGAAGATAACTTAGTTTTTCAGTCAACACATATGTGTAATTATTATTTAACTAATATACGTTTTATACATGTGTATAACAAATTAAAATCCAAACATTATACATCGACTACAAGATTTTCACTGATTATACTCATATGTATATTTATAATTTAATTATATACAATTACAATTGTAATGGGGTATGACATGTTGGCTTGATGTGAATAAAATTACCGCATGTACATACATAGAAACATGAACCTTTTCTCTCATAATCATTGACTTTACAATTAGCAATAGGCGTTTAGTGCTTGTCTCAACAAAAGCCCTTATTCCAATGATTTTTAATAGCTTGAGAATTAAATTCACCATTACTACCATAATAAATATGCAATATGCAATATTGTGCTTGCTATCTCATTAGTCTAGCCATAGATCACACAAACTCCAAGTTGTGAACTTTATATCCATTCAGTCGACGCATCAATTTAAAAACACTAAATGGTATTATTACATAATATTTAGTGATTCACACACTACGTTGGTAAATATAACTTCCCATGAGAGCAAACATGACATTTCAATTGTTAGGAAGAATCTTCGGTACATTCACATCATCAATACTCGGCTTAATCTAATCGGCTTGCCAATTAATTCATACGATCCATAAACTTGTGGTTTATGATCTTATATGTATTACTTTCACATACGTAATACAAAACGTAAGATACGAGCGAACACAACTATTATTTCAAACTGTTACGTTAACTTTCATCCTTTCCACATATTCCTCAGATAATTAGTCCCATAATTTGTCACTTCTAGTGATCAATCACATTTAACATGGCCATCATTACGTGATTGGTGGTCGATCTCATTAATTAATATGATCATCATTAAATTTTTCCCAATTTATTGATGGTCGATCTCATTATTAATCTAACCATTATTAATATACACATTCACTTTAAGGAATAAAAACCAAGGATATAAAGTAACTCAAACCTTTCATGTTATTCTAACGATGTTGCTACTTTAGGAGCAGGAGCATATCTAAGGTATGATAAACGAAAATTGTTTTTATCCAGTTTTTTCTTGTAATTAATCTTCTATTTGCATGACGTTAATTGAGAAGTAATTGAATGTCCAAGTTATACAAGATTTGTTGGTCTAACATCTTACGACCTTTTATGAGAAATTAAGTCCCTCAAACTTTTTTTTTCCATTTTAATCACTAACTTATGAATAATGTTCTAATCCTATGTTTTTACCTACAATAACAAGTTACCAACCAACATGTCAATTTGTTTTTCTTTTTTCAATATTTGCTGACATAGAATTTATTATTATAAAAAATTTAAAATTTAAAGTTTTTAACATAAAATAGGAAAACAATAAGCTCGATCCAATCGTAACAAGTGGGTTCCTCCCTAATCTTCTTCCCCTTTCCTAACTGTAACCAAATATTCACCCCGATCACCTTCTCCGGTTACGCCATCAAACCAGCAAATTGAACATAAATTCACCAAAATTAACCCTAAACACCTACGGAGCACTAATTTTTTGGTGTCACGTTGTCTCCTGAAAAAGGAGAGTCGTCAGGAAAATGAAATGCCTTGGGAGAGATGAACGTGTGTTTGGGTTGAGTATAATGTGTGTTTGTTTAGTTATCAATTATTTTAATGATATTATTTTGGAGCTCAAAAAACACAATATATTAATGCTTGATTCTATTGGCACACCGGTCTATCTATCTGTACATTTTGACTGGTCTAATACGGATCGTATAGGCCTATACAATCCGTAATGGTTAAGATTTTAGACAATGCAGACTAACAAGGTCAGCGTTTCTCTAGTGACTGGGCTTATACGGATCGTATAGGCTTATCCGAACCGTATTAAATCTTTTTTGAATTTAAACTTTGAGTATTACCTCCAAACTTTTTTCATCATCTTTTTTAACCTCATTCTCTTGTTAACTTTTAATATCATAATTGTTGTTATCTTCAAACAGATCTCTGATTTCACCTAATCCAAACCAACCATTCTTAGTTTCTTGTTTTTCTCTTCTTTCCATTCTATCTATGTCCCAAAAAGCAATTGGTTGCATAAGTCTTTCATCATCCATCCCTTCAGATGTAACAGAATCGAGATACAAAAGCTACAATGTACAAACAATTAGTCATTAAAAACATCTCATAAAACAAGCTACATACAAAACAAATATATACATATGTATATGTACAACCGATTATTCATATATGTATAGACATGTTTACAAGCTACAATGAACAAAACAATTATACACATATGTATACTATAGACATGTTTACAAGCTAAGATGAACAAAACAAATATATGTATATGTATATACAGTTTTAAACATTATAAAAGTATGCGCAAATAACAAGTTCATATCACGTACCACAAGAAAGGTAAAAGAACTTGCGAAGTGTGAGTTTGCATTATCAGGCTTCCAATTCTTTTTTACATCTGCTTAGAACATCGATTGTATACTCGCACCGATCATAATCACCAAAGCTATTTTCCATTCTCAACAAATCTAACTGTTGGTACTTGCATGTACCATTTTGAGTAGACTCAATCAAGGTGGTAATAACAAGAAATCAATTTTGAAAAGTATTTCTACCACATATCATGCTTGATGTTCATCTCTGGCAAGGACTTTATAAAGGTTGAAGACGTTATAGTTGTAAATTAGCTTGTTCAGAGAATTACACAATGTTGACCTTAAACAAGTAAAATCCTCTCAATCCTTTACAAGTAAAGGATTTCTTGCAGTATTTTACAATATTTTGTAAAATGGGAAACCCGCAAAGACCTCTGTGTGCGTTCGGGAAAATTTTGTGACACGCTTTTATCAGGGTTTAGTCTTTGTCCGTAAAAATTATACGCGGCTCCATACACTTTTGCAACCTAAACTTGATCATCTCCAAGACCCATGTGTACATTACTTCCTACCCGTTTGAAAGAAAGGCATGCGTGACACAAAAGGTCTGAAAGAAAGGCATGCGTGACACAAAAGGTCTGAAAGAAAGGCATGCGTGACACAAAAGGTCTGAAAGAAAGGCATGCGTGACATAAAAGGTCTGGTTTGTCGACTTCATACCCACAACTTATAGAAGATTATACACGTTGGTTTTGTAAATTGCGTCGATTATCAGCACATGCGGGAATGCCTTCCACATTTTGAGGGACAAATCATGAAAAATATTAGCGGGTAAAAGGTGACGATAAATCTAACACCTAATTCTAATAAGTAAATAAATGCTTACTTTGTTTAGGTCTGCCAACAGCAGTTCCTTAGGATAAGAACGAAAGCCAGATACGACCTCCTCCGCATGATCATCATTTACTCTCCCCTTGTATGAATCAGGGATGACAGAACCCTCCTAAAACAACGGTGGTAAGTATTTCATAAACGTGTTCGTGTTGCCTGACGATTCGCCAAAAAACATAATTGAGGTCGAACCAAAACATCAAATTATCAAATGTTCAAATTGTTTGAATCAAGGTTTAAAAAACGGGAACGAGTTTCGAGGCGGTTTTCCCTTCGCCTCACGAGGCGAGCCTCGAGGTGAACCGAGGCGTAAGCCCGAGGAGGAATTAAAAATTGAATTAAAAAATTATATATCTAGGGCCGGCCCTGAGAAATCAGATGCCCTGTCCGAGCTCAACAAAATGTGCCCCTTAGGCCTTAAGGAAATATATAGTGTAAACTATTTTTTATATATACAAGACTATTACCAATAGCTCAATCTATTTGGACACCCTTCCTGCCTATTGGGACACTTTTGGTGCCCTAGACGGGTCGTCTAGGCACTAAATTCAAGGAGGCACTAAGGGGATGTCTTGCACAGAATTTTAGGATTCTAGACGCCCCATATAGGTCTAGACGAGGCGTCAAGAACGTTGGTGTTTTTCTTAGTTGAAAAGTGGGTGCTTGGGTGGGGTAAATTGATTGTTGTTGGATGGTGATTTTTTTAAGTGAAAAAACGGGTGTTTTGGTGGTGTAATTTGAGATGTTTTTTTAAAAAAAGTTTTACATTGGTTTTTAAATTTTACTTTTTAAATATTACATTTCCATTAAAATATATTATATTATTTAAATTTAATATTGTTTTCAACATTTTAATAATAATTCAATTATTATACTCATATCGTGTAAATATTATATAACATTTTGAAAATTATATTGTTTCCGTGTTATATTTCAACGTTGATGTAGACAAACAATCATTAAGTAACCCAATAATTGAAAACAAACTTAAATATAACATATATAAGATAAGTTTGTACATCCATAACAAAAAATATATATACAACCGAATACAAAATACAAAACATGAACATGCAGCTGGTCTATGCATCCGAGTCGAAATTTGAATCTGGATATGGCTGCTGCTGTGGTGCTCAAGGTGGTGGGAGCGGTATGACGGGCAACCTCTTTCTCTCTCTCGTCTATCCTGCACCTCCCGAACCAACCAACCCATCAAATCCATAAGCCTGTCAACATCGGCTCGTAAACACCGATATGCTGCAGCTCCCGAGGCATGACATGGAATAACGTGCCGAGGAAACTGGGGCGCCCCTGGAGGTGGTGGTGGTTGTGGCGGAGCTGGCCGGTCTAAATCCTCCGGAGGTTCCTGAATGACTGCTGCCTCCGCATCTGCCGGAGAATATACCAGATCGAAGTGCTCCGGTAGGGCCTCTAGAACCCGTAACTGATCTCCGCGGGTTTTAAACCGCTCGCCAAGGAGTTCAAACTTCTTAACTAGCTTCATACCCCGCAACAACAAAAACCCCATCCTCGTCGATGGTCACGTACGCGCCGCCATACAAAAATCCGCGCTCCTGCCAGTGATGGGTAGAGGCGAAGTACTGGGGCACACCGTGTGCAAGTGCGTACGGCCTCCTATACAATACACAATAGAAGAAAAAGAGATCGGTGCTCGTACATCATTCACGGTTGTGGCCGCGAGCTGTAATAGAAGTAGCGAGCATCCTATGTAGATACCTACAAATATTGTTAGAGAAATACGAAAATAAATAAATAAATAATAATAATATAATACTAATGACAATAATTATTGTAATGAACGTACGTACCTGTACAATGGGTCATTAACATGTTTTCCCTTCGCCCTCAAGTGCTCCCAAGTGTCCTGCCCCTCAACCACCTCCCAAAATCCTAAAAGAGTGGGTCTATCCACCACTACTAGCCCCTACGTATAAACATCTGTAGCGATCTCCTCCTGCAGGATTAAACCGCTATGAACAGAAAACTCTGCTAGCGTCATCGAACGCTAAACATTGGCAAGCCTAAAAGAAACCTCAGGCGAAGGGGGAGGAGCATGTGGAGGTGGCTGGTTGGCCCAAGGAGGGTGTAATGTGAACGTCGATAAAAACTCTATCAGCAGCTCCCTGTAGCTTGGCGTGCCAGCTAAGTCAAATAGACGATGCCACAACGAATCCACCGGAATGAAATAACGTAGTCTTGGCGTCTCACGAATCACCTCAATAGCCTCCCAGTCGACCGCGGCATGCGATCCAATGCGCATCCTCCTAACTTTTATTATTATTATTATTATTATAAAAGTTATTCTAATTATAATTATAATTTTAACAAATAATAATTAATATTAACAACAATTATTATAGAATTAACACAAATAATAATATTAATTAACACTAATAATAACAACTTAACACTAATAATAACACTATCAATAACAATTAAAAATAACAATTCTACTAATAATAACAATTAACACTAATAAAAAAAACATTTTTTGTTTAAAAAAAGGGGTCATCTAGAGGTAGACGCCCCATCCTGTTTATTCCAAAACCCAACTTCTTCAACAAAACCCACCCCAAAACCATCAAATAACTCAAATTAACATATAATCTACGATGAAAAAGTATAATTAATGTGAGTCCCAAAACAGATTCGGATCACAGTGGTTGATTGTTATCACTCAAACAACTATAGATTAGTTGTTTGAATGTGTAAAAGTTAATAAAAACCAAGCAATGAAGATGAAGAATCGTGAATGGATCAAACAACTGGTGTTGTATATGAAATCCCAAAAAGATGTAATCAATAACAGCACCTGGATATTCGGATGTAAGCACAATAACAAGAATCACAACACAAGAGTAATCACCAAAATCTGTCCAAGAAACTTGGACAATACATTCATTGAAGCACATATTTATACAGACTGACTACCCAGCGTATTTAACAAATACGCTGGGTTATTAATTACGCCGCCAACATATGACTTTCACGTAATTGCACTTTTGACCCTTTTAGATTGTCTAACTATTATAAACCAGCTCAAACTATGGATAATCAAGTACCAACGGTCTCAAAATGTTCTAACAATATCCCCCTAGACCGTTGCGTACTTGGACTTCTTCAGTCTTGTTCCGGAGCTTCAGGGTCTGCTGCTGATCCTTGATCCTTTTCTTGTGCAGCTTGATCGGTAGGTTGATCGGTTGTGGCTTCAGAAGTTGGATTAACAAAAGCTTCACTTGAGGTTTGTTGGAACTCCATAGTGGCTTCATATGTGGATGAAACCGGAGTTTGAGATTGAGATGCAGCTTGAGATGGTGATGGAGCTTTCTGTTGGGACGATGACTTGTGCTTTCTTTTCCTTTTTCTTGCCTCCTCTTTTTTCTTTCTGCTTTTCGATTCTAATTACAATGTCCATCATTTCTATCTTTCTTTCTCTAGCCCGCTCCACCACCCTTTGAAATAACATTCCTTCTTCTCTGTACTCATTTCCGGCTCCAACGTGGATTTTGTGACCATAGAGAATGTTAAGATCGGAAAGACAGAACATGAAGACATCCATCGGGTCTAAAATGCGCATATCTTCGTTAGAGACCAATCAGATCACTGCTTCTCCTATCTTCCCTTCGTAGAACCATTTCTTGAAATTTGTAAGCATGACGGGCTGTTCTGGTGGGATTTTGACTCTTGTTTCAACCTTAGCAGGATCGATGACCCATGTAACCATTCCCTTTCCGGTGATGGGATCTTTTGTGGTCTTCGACACTCTTCTTCGTGGTCGTTCTGGCTTGAAGACTGTGAAACCCTGATTGCATTGTCTCAAAATAAGTCTTTCAAAGTCAGCTCTGATGCTACTGTTGGTTGGGTTTATCAAGTCTAGCTAGTCTAGTTCACGAATATCCCATCTTGGAAGGCTTTTCATATCAGCTCCGGTCTTGAAGTGCTAAATGACTGCACCTCGTCTCTTCACAATGAACATCCCTTTGAGATTACAGTACTTCCAACTTATTATTTAGTCGGTAACTTCAGATTTTTCAACAGTGACCACCTGATAGAAGTCTGGAAGTTTTTCTCTTTCTTTCCTGAACCACTCTGGATGCATTGGAGTTACTGAGTCACCATCCTCAGTCTCAAAAACAATATCTTCTTCCAAACCCCATTCGACAAAGCGAGCTGGCATCTCATCTCTGTTCACCTCCTTTCTTCACTTTCGTCATCTTCAGTGACGTTTACCGCAGATTCTAAACGCTTTTTCTTCTTTTCTGCATCCTCAGCCTTTTGTCTTTCTTCTTCAACCTTGAACTTCTCATAGTCAAAGATACCTGTGGATGAGAACATCGGTTGTATGTCTGCCTTGGTGCAAAGCTCTCTAATCAGACGGTACATCTTTTCCATTCCATCCTACTGAAATCGTACGAATCTTGTTTGTTCTTTGACATATGCGTGGAGCTCTTTGTTTTTCTTTCTTTGCTCCCTCAGCTTTTCGCGAATTATGTTCATGTTGCTTACATGATGTTTCAACAGACAGATCTCCTGAGCTGGGTCTTTCCCAATATCTTTCGCCAGCTTATCATACAAATCCTGAAATGGACGCGGTCTGCGAGGAGCTTGTTGGGGCATCTGCTTTCGTTGTGCTTCTATCGACGGTCCATCCCCTGTTTTCTTACGCTTCTGAGGGGAGAAAAACTTGGAGCTTCTGGATCGACAATCAATTGATCAACAAACTCATCTAACTGTTCCTTCTCGGTAGTGTCAGTCACTGGCGTTTCGGATTCTGTCATCTGCGGCCTCTTTCTTCTAGCTTCTCTTTTCTCTATTTCTTCTGCCTCGTGACACGGAGATTTTCAATATGTTCACGATGTTCTCTTGTGCCTCCGGCCCTAAAGCTGCTTTCCATTGAATGTTCTTGAGAAGGGGTATCTTTTCGTTTCTTTGATGCCCCTTCTTTCATAAGTTTCTTTCATTTATTCTTTTGAATTAGCTGCTCGGTTTCCTCTTCTTCCTCATCCACTTCCTCCTCAACATCTCCTTGTCTCTTTCTTTTCACATGTTCTCTGTATTTCTCATAGGCGGCTTTCACAACAGGAAATCTTTCTTCCTTATACATCCACTGATGCAGCAACACCCATTCTTCAGTTTTTAGTTCTATAATCTGACGTCCTGTCGGCAACTGAAACTTGTATAGGTCGCCATCATGTGGGAGATTCGGATGCTGGTCGTTGATGAGGAGCTGAACAAAGTACATGGCCCATGTGGAGGAATTTGCGTTGTTAACCATGCAGTAAAAGATAAGACCCAAGATATTGAATGGCTGTTTTGTGCAAAGGTTGAGCATAGCAGCCAACCATTATAAGTTCAAGCCATCATATCCTCCCTTTCTGTGTGCCAAGCTCATAGCAAATACATGAAGAATGAATCTCCAGTCCTTTGTAAGCCCCTTTATTTTGATCTCGTTTTTCTCTCGAAGTCTCCACATACCTCATCCCTTTAAAGCCATCAAGGATGTCATCCTTCTTAACTCTGAGCGGATCACTGTGCTTGTCTCCAAGACTGAGGACTCTACGCACATTTTCCTCTGTTACTATGATCTTCTTGTTCCTCACTGTAGCCGTGATTATCTTAACTTCGTTGACTATTGACACCTTGGCTGTTTTCCAAAACTCTTCAATGTGGATGTTGTAGATGATCGGATCGGCTTGAACAACATAGCTGATTCTGCTTGAGTTTATCCACTCCGCTACATCTTCGAAATCACTTGGAGGTGGGACCAACTTGCATGGCTGATTGTGCTTTCGTTTTTCATCCCAAATGATTTCCTTCACCATTTCTAAAATAAAAAACGAGTCAAGTTAGATTTATATACATACATATATATATATATATATATAGATATATATAATAATACCAAATTAAAAATATATACATATTAATTTATACATAAAATGTATTTGGATAATAAAAAAAATCTAAAATGAAAATTTATAAATCCTCTGCTATGTACGCTGGACATGAAACCAATTACGCCGGACATACACAACTATACACACGAGACTTAGAGATAATTACAAAAAATTGTATACGCTGCTGTGATTTCGCAGATTTAGTTTTTGAACTGAGAAAGCATCCAGTATAGATGCTTATCTACGCTGGTATACCGGCGTAATTGTCAATTGCTTGAACTCGCGTTCAAGACTTAAATCCGCTGACACTAAGGTTTGCGATAACTACGCCACATTCAAATTATCTACGCTGTGTTCATAATAAATATGCTGGCTTCAAGTTTTTCTTGATAAACCCATGAAAACCGAATGAAAACCAGATCCATGTGATTATATAACACAACAGAATATGAAACCGATTCATAAGCACACTCAACCAACAAACAATCGACATTTGAAAGCCAAAATCACACCGATATCGATCTTATAATATCTGATGAGATTACTTAGTGAAGATTGAATGTGAATGTGGGTTGTCGGTTGAGAGGAAGAAGATGATGAAATTTGAAAGATTTGAAAATATTTGCATAAAAAGGAAACTGAAATATATATACATATTTGCCTTCCAACATATTTATTAAATACGCTGGAAATAAATACGCTGGAACAATAAATACACCGTGTTGATTGTTTTGTGAGATATCTTCAAAGTTAAGAAATCTTAGAAACAAATACGCTTGAGAATTTTAACTTTTCTCGAAAAACATGCCCCCCTTTTTAAAAATAGAGCAAAAACTTAAAATAAGTTTAAGGAAAATGAAAAATTGCAATTTGAATTTTGAAAAGTATTTTTAGGACACGGAAGCTTCCTTTTTCTCGTAAAACTTAAGCTTACAGATTCGGATCATGTGACTTTCCTACAGAAGATCATACTGGTAACAATTTGTTAGTTTGAGATAAAATATTAGATATTTTGAATAATTAAGGCACAAGAAAAACTGTGAGTATGTTTGTCCTTTTAAATCCATGCACCTATCTTTCAACATGCGTTCAGAGAGCATTTTATCATGTTGTGGTAATATTGACAAGAAATTTGATGTTCCCCAACTCATGCTGGACTGTCAGAATGAGTCCCACATCAGGACATACCCCCGCGATCAAGGTATGTGCAAAGATTCCTCATAGTAGGTGAGTATATTGACCTCGTTCGTTCTTGAAATTTCAACGTTAGACAGTTGGTGAGCAGGTTAGTTTTTCCGTACAGCAAAGAGACCAAAGTCTAACGAGGGCTAAGACAGATGCCAAATATGGTATGACTTAAGCACTTGAATGATTCTCGATGAGAGCTTCATTTGTGTAGGGTTTTGGCCGCATTGGCTCTTTTGTAAAGATATCATAATTGTGTCTAAGTCAGCATATATCTGGATGCAGCAGAAGAGCAACTATGATATCCCCGAATGATTAGTCAATATAAAGACCCGAAATCTCGGACTTTGGCAATCTATCAACGCAAGATTTAAGACCATTAAGCCATACGCCGCAACGTGTTACCCGCAAGTTGCACAACGTTGTGGGTATCCAGAATTCTTGTGTGTTCGTTAACCTTTGCCTCCTTTTCGCAGTTTACTTCAAGGTATTACTGAATCTACTGACACGTCGTTGCTTGGTGCCTCAACCTGACTTTGTTTTAAGATCAAAAAAGTGTCAGCAGTTTTTCTATCATTTCTCATGCAAGTGTCAAATAAAGGATTCTGTCTCAACAATATTTTCTGGAATACTTCCCCCCTTAAAATTTTATTTTCGAGAATCCATTGCTTGAAAAGAAATTTTAAATTCGCAGAAGTTGACCATCTCCAACCAGGTTACCAACTGGTTGAAGCGAGTTTTATCGAAGGTTTTTGTGAATATATCAACTTTCTGTTGCATCGTATCCACCGACACCACTTGAATATACCCTTTCTCATACACATCTCTGATCGCATGAATGTAAATTTCGATGTGTTTAGGTCTGGAGTGGTGGATAGGGTTCTTCACAATTCCAAGACACGCTTCGTTGTCGATGAATATAGGAGTCTTCATAACATTGATTCCATAATCCAACAACTGATTTTGTATCCAGAGAACTTGAGAACAGCAACTGTAAGCTACCTTGTATTCAGCTTGAGCAGTTGATGTGGAGACTGTTGTCTGCCTTTTGCTTTGCCATGAAATGAGACGATTTCCTAAAAATTGGCATCCTCCTGAGACGGACTTTCTGTCAACTTTACAACCAACATGATCACTGTCAGAGTAAGCAATTAAATCAAAATTACTATCCTTAGGATACCACAAACCAAGCTTGGGAGTTCCTTTCAGATAGCTAAAGATTCTTTTGACAGCTGCTTCATGAGATTCTTTCGGATCTATCTGAAATCGCGCACAGAGACAGACAGTCCACATAATGTCAGGCCTACTTGTGGTCAAATACATTAACGAGCCTATCATTGAACGATAGAATGATTTATTCACGGGTTTTCCTTGAAGATCTAAAGTAAGTTCCGTCTGAGTAGCGAAGGGAGTGCTGACAGATTTGCAATCATTCATATTGTACTTGGATAGAATATCTCTGATACACTTAGCCTGATGAATGAGTATGTCGTCTTCTCTCTGCTTCACTTCTAATCCCAAGAAAAACGTAAGTTCTCCTATCATGCTCATTTCGAATTTTGCCTTCATTACATGCTCGAACTCCCTGCACAGAGCTTCATCAGTTGACCCAAAGATGATATCGTCTACGTAGATCTGCAACAACATCACGTCATCTCCGATCCGCTTTGTGAAAAGAGTCATATCAATTTTCCCTCTTGAGTACCCACATTCCAGAAGATATGTTGACAAAGTTTCGTACCATGCTCGAGGAGCTTGGTGAAGACCATAGAGAGCTTTGTCAAGCTTATAGTACTTTACGGGGAAGTGAGGATCTTCAAAACCTGTAGGTTGACAGACATAAACTTCTTCTTTCACCTTCCCATACAGAATGCACTTTTACATCCATATGTAACACCTTAAAGTTTTTGAACGAGGCGTAGGCTAATAAGATTCTGTTAGCTTCTAAGCGTGCAACTGGTGCAAAAACTTCCTCATAGTCAATCCCCTCCTACTGCCGAAAACCTTGAACTACTAATCTTGCCTTATTTTTGATAACTACACCACGGTTGTCCATCTTGTTTCGAAACACCCACTTGGTACCAATTGGATATTTTCCATCTGGTAAATCAACAAGTTCACAGACTTTAAGTTTCTGAAATTGGGCTAATTCTTCTTGCATTGCTTGTACCCAGCTGGAGTCTTGAATTGCTTCTTCGATATCTCTTGGGACAGACTGCGAGAGGAAAGCTGCATACAGTCCTGTGTTGATGGTATGTGTTTGTCCAAGTGTTCGAACTCCATCTTCAATAGAATCGATGACATTTTCAATTGGATGGTTTCGATTGGTCTTGTACCCTACGTTGGTGTGAGTTTCCACTTGTTGAGGCAGATTAGAGAAATGTTCATCTACAGAGATATTTGGAGTTCCGTCTTCTTTAGGAGGTTCATCCACAACCTGCTGTGAAGAAGAATCATCATGTGTGGATGCATTCTCAGCAGATGTGTCACCATTTACTTCAATAACAGGAAGAGTAGGAGAGGCAGAGGAAACGGGTTGTAAAAGGAGTGAAACCAATATCTGAAGGATCAAACAATGGTTCTAATGGGGTGGATTCAGCAGGTTCAAATCCAGTGACGGGTTCAGCAATGTCAAAAGTGTTGAATACAATGTGATTCAATCACCATCTTCGTTCGTTTGTTGTAGACTAAATACGCCTTTTGAGAAGATGAGTAGCCCATGAAGTAGCATACGTCACCTACCACTTCAAACTTGATGAGATTATCTTCAGTGTTGTGAAGTGTGCATGAGCATCCGAACGGTTTGAAGAAATCTATCAGAGGTTTTCTTTTGAAAAGTAGTTCATAAGCTGTCTTTCCGTGAGGTTTGACAATGAGAACACGATTCAAAACATAGCATGCTGTGTTGACCGCTTCAGCCCAGAAGATTATGGGAAGCTTGGAGTCGATGTTGGTGCATCATGTCTATTGCCTACGGCTAGGATATATCCGTAATGTTTATAAAGTTTACACGTTAATGTTTAAATGAGAAAATGTAAATTTTATGTATTGATACACTGTGATTCGCACGAAACATAAGTGTGTTTCGTACGAGTGAGTCACTCATGTCGACCTATAAATAGGGAAGTGTTGTGTTAGAGCTTGGAACGGATTTGTCATTTCATACTGCGAAGCTCTGTCAGTTTGTTTACTTGCACCTGTAACTTGAACGTCTTTAATAGATCAGAAGTAGGAAAACAGTAAGTTCTGTCTTGTTTGTCATATCTACCTCTCTAGCAATGAATTCCGCCTTTGCTAGTTGAGCGAGATCAGATCAATTGCTCATTTTGGGAGCTTGATCCCTGTCCACAAGTGGTATAAGAGCCGTGAGATCTGATCTACAGATAGACAACAAGTAGTTACTGTTCAGACTTGGACATATCTTCATCTTCATCATTTTTCTGACCTTTGCTGGATTTTGGACAAATTTCGGACGAATTCATGCACAAAATGGACTAGGATTTTAGTAATCCAAGGTTAATCTTCAATCTAATCAATTCATACCATAATCAGATATAAAATTGAACTAAATCATGTTGAAAGCGATAAAATTTGGTCAGTTTGAAGCATAAATCAGTTTTCGTACGAGTTTCGCACGAAATTAAGTTGTTCTTGAGTTTGTACGAATCAGTTTAAATTTCATATGGATCAGTTAAAATTTCATAAATCTTACAATTTTTAGAATTTCAACTTGATTCGCACAAAAATATTTGATTCGTACAAAATTCATTCATCCAAAATTTACTCAGTTAAAAAAAACTTGATTCTTACAAAATTTCAATCATACAAAATTTTACTTAGTTAAAAAACAATTGTTTCGTATAAAATGAATTGATTCGTATGAAATCTTAGTGTTTGTGATAAAACTTGAATCGTACAAAAGTTCTGTTTCGTGTAAAATTCTTATTTCGTACAAAACCACTTGATCGCAAAAAAAATCGGTCTAATTTGATCTGTTTATTTTCGAGAAGTGTGTTCTAACTTTTTGCAGGAAAAATGTCTGAGGAATTTTACAATGCGTTTGCCACATCGGTTGTCACCACTGCAGCAGCTCAAAATATCAATTTAGAGAATGAACTGGGAACAATGACTAAACCTCTAAAGCTTATGAATTTGGAAGACTTTGATAGTTGGAGCGAGAGGTTTATGAACTGGGTGCAAGCTAATCATTTTACTTGCTGGTTTGCAATCGAGGCAAATACATCACACCGTTTGGTGAAAGTGGGCTTGAAAAGACCCTTGCCCAATTCTCTGATGTTGAACGAGAAAGATTTATCAACGAAAAGAAGATGATGAATATTCTTCAGCAATCGATCAAAGAAGACATCTTGGCTTTATTGCAGCATGATGATGATGCGCAATCTTTATGGAATGCTCTTCGACTTAAATTTCAAGGTAGTGCTCAACTCGCAAAAGCAAAAGGGCATTATTAAGCAAAGAGTTTGATGTATTCACATTGATCAAAGGAGAAACGGTTAAGCAGCTAATTGAGCGATATTGTCATCTGGTGGTTCATATGAAGAGAATGGGAATTGTGAAGACAAATGAAGAGCTTGTTGATAAACTAGCTGATTCTCTGCCACAAGGTGAATGGTCGACTTACCATTTTGAAGAATGGAGTTGAATACATCAATTTCTCGTTGCCTCGCTTTATCGAGAGATTGGAAGGTCATGAATTGGAGATGCAAAAGATGGCCAAAAACAAAACTGTTCAAATGCAACAAGATGTTAATCTTTATTTCAAAAACAATTATGCTGCTCAAATCCAAGCGCCAAAGATTCAAACTGCATTCAGTGCATATAGCTCACCAAGCACACCTCAAACTCAGTCAAGTGTTTTTCAATCATACCCAACAGTTGATCCAAATACACCTTCTAGTTAACAGTCTTCTTTCGGATCAAATCAATCTCAGAACAATCAAGCCACTCCATCATCTAATGCAAGTCAAAGAATTCTGCAATGCAACATTGCTGTTGACTTTCAGAACGCACAAAATTTTGATGAAAAAACGGCAAAACAACATATGTCTCTACTTGCTTCAGTTCTTGAGTCATATGATAGTCTTGTTGCTGGAAAGATTGGTAATTCTGAAATGACACGAGAAGACTACGATCAAATTGATCCAGTTGAAATGGAGTTGATAGATATAAAATGGTGCATGGCTTCGATCGTTCGACGAGCACAACGATTTATGGAAATCACTGGTAAAGAAAATTTGGGAGGTTTGGATGGGAAACTTGGATTTGATAAATCTAAAGTTACTTGTTTCAAGTGTCGGGAGAAAGGTCACTTTAAAAGAGAATGTCAAAACCTAGAGGTTCAAGGGAATCAGAATCCTTTCCAAGATGACTATTACAAAAGAGCGATCTATCA
Source organism: Scalesia atractyloides (assembly GCA_947069175.1). Classification (NCBI taxonomy): domain Eukaryota; kingdom Viridiplantae; phylum Streptophyta; class Magnoliopsida; order Asterales; family Asteraceae; genus Scalesia; species Scalesia atractyloides. The sequence continues at coordinate 36,683,097 of CAMTDV010000011.1, forward strand.
CCGAGAACAAGAATCGTGCCGATTGAAGACAAGCAACCTGAAACTAAAGAAAAGGCTTTGGTTGTTACACAAGAAGATGAAGGGTTTAAGTGGAACAAGTTTATTTCGAAAGGAGAAAGTTCGGCATTGGTGGCTGAAATTATTGATGAACTGGAAGAAGAATCGGAGGCATCGTTTAATGAAAGACCTGAGGATGATGATTACTACTATCATATTTCATCAGAGGAAGAGGAGCTGTTGAATGCTCCATTCAAACATCTTTTGCCTAACGATGTTTTAAATACTTTTGCAGGATATTTCGCACCTACTCAACATTCAACAGATGAAGTGCAAAAGAAACCGGTTGAAGATGTCAAAGAAGATGAGAAAAAGGAATTGCTGAAAGAAGACATCATTAAAGCGTGCATGGCAAATGGAAATGAGGTAAATAAGTCATCTGAGAATGAAAAATCTTGTTCAAAGTGTGATGAACCATGTGGTGAGTGTCTTGTGAAAGACAAAAGATTTGCTGAATTGCAAAGTTTAACAGACAATTTGTCAAGCGATTACAAAACCACAAAGGAAGCATATGACAAATTGAGTGCGTCTGTTAAACAATATAATAGAGCACTCAGAGAAAATGACGCAACACTTATGATGCTTAAAGCAACATTTATGGATAAACAAATGACAATTGATATTCATCTAAACACTATTGCTGAGCTCAAAAGTGAGCTTGAGAAAATGAGAATTGAAACCGAATGAGTTAACAAACTGTTAATTAGTTATTCCACAAGCTCATACGTCATAGATCACATTTTACCAAAAATTGAAAATACGGAGGAATCTAAAAATTGTAAAACAAAGAGTGGAAGTTATGATCGAGTTCCTCCACCCATGTAGAACAGTTATGCTTGCAAAAATCCATCTGGGTGAAAAAGGCGCTAAATATTAAATTGAAAACCGAACAGTTGCCTGAGGATATCGATACAACTTACACTAAAAATGATGGTGAATGTGATTCTGAAGTGGTAGAAAATGTGAATGAAAAAGTTCTAACAAATGAATCTGAAGTGGCTGAGTCTGAAAAGTCTGAGAAGTCAAAATCTGATGACAAATCAGAAAATAGTTTAAATGATGATCCTAATGTCATTGTTTATAAAATGAAAGGATCTGATAAACTATTTTCGGATGAGGATTTTCCCATCAAGAATGTGAAAAGGGGTTGTGTTGATAAAATGTTCAAGTTGATGGAGGTAAGTCATGATGATTTAGATAAACATGATTCATCTTTCTATTCTAAATCAAAAATTGACAACCGACCTTAATATCGAAAAAATGGAGAATATCCGCAAAACAAGCATGCAGGGTTGGGTTTTCAGAAACAACATAAAACCAATAGGTCCCAAAAATTGGATTTTACAAAGAAAATTAAATTTGTATTTGGGACAACAACCGAGAAGGAAAAGGAAATCATTGGTACTCAATCAAATGATGATTTTCTTAAAGAAAAAGAGAAACAAAAACAGAAACAGGTTTTGAATACCTCTGTTCATAAGGACAGCAGGACATGCTTTAAATGCAAGAAAGTTGGACATATCGCACGATATTGTTCACAAGAAAGTTCAAAATCAGTTTCTTCTCCGAAAAAGTTCACCAAGGATGAAAAGCAAAAAGCACCCATGGTTATGACGAAACAAATTCTTAAAAGAAAAATTGAATCTCATCAAAATGTTAAACCAATTATTAAACCTCAATCTAAATTTAAAATTGGTGAAACATCACACAAAGTTCAACAAAAAGATTCAAATTTTTATGTTAAACAGGCTAAACCACAAACACATAAATGGGTTACTAAAATTGTTAACACCAAATCATCCAAGGTTGAACTCAAACCTTCTGTTCCAAACAACATTGAGCTTAAAAAGATTGAAAAGAACAAAGTGGTTCTAAAGTTCGACATTCCAAACCCACCCAAGACCAAACAGGCTTGGGTCTCTTTGTTTAAATAAGTTTTGTTAATCATGTGTGCAGGGGCTCCAACGTTCGATATTGTCAAAATGGATTATGGATAGTGGAGCATCTCGCCACATGACAGGAATGATTGCATTGCTCAATGATGTTAGAGCTATTCGAGGAGGATATGTTGGATTTGCTGGAACGTAGGGAGGTAGGATTGTCGGAGAAGGGATTCTCTCGAACGGTGTTGTATCGTTTGATAAAGTGAACTATATCGCTGAACTTGAGAACAATCTGCTTAGTATCTCGCAAATTTGTGACAAGAAGTTCACAACACATTTCAATGATGAAGAATGTCTAATTCTAGAACCCGGTTTCAAGATTCCAGAAGAATGGATTATGATGCGAGCTCCGCGAGAAAATGATTTATATGTCCTTGACATGAGCATCGCGTCTACCATGTCAAAGAAAGTTCAATGCTTTGTTTCCAAAGCTACCGAGTCAATTTTATGGCACATAAAAAATGGGGCACATTCATCTTCGAAAGATGAATTTTCTTGTGCATAACGACTTAGTGGAGGGTGTCAATTTGAAAAGTTTTCATCTATCAGACGATTGTCTTAGCTGCAAAAGAGGGGAAGCAGCATAAGAAATCTCACCCGAGAAAGCTGTTGAATTCGATAAAGCTACCACTAGAAAGACTACACATGGATCTCTTTGGACCAGTCAATGTTAAAAGTATTTCTGGAGATTTATACTGTCTTGTCGTTACAGATGATTATTCTCGATTTTCATGGGTATTTTCTCTGGAAAGCAAGGATGAAACATTTGAAACTCTTATGACCCTTTTCAGAAAGCTCGAGAATTTATATCATTTGCCCATTAAGAGAATTCACAGTGATAATGGAACGGAGTTCAAGAACAAGAAGATGCAAGACTTCTGCAATGAAAAGGGGATTCTTCATGAATTCAGCACCCCCTATACTCCACAACAAAACGGAGTAGCTGAATGAAAGAATCGCACGTTGATAGAAACTGCTAGAACAATGTTAGCTGATTCGAAATTACCGATCAGTTTCTGTAGTGAAGCAGTGGCATCAGCATGCTATACCCTAAATCGTGTGTTGACAGTTAAGCCTCACAAAAAGACATGTTTTGAGTTACTAAATCAACGAAAGCCTAACTTAGCTTTTTTGGAACCTTTTGGATCACATTGTACCGTCTTGGACCCGGCTTGTAAATTTGGAGCCAAATCTTTGGAGGGTTTCTTTGTTGGTTATGCTACTCCTCAAAAACGTGTTTTCTTGCCGAGTGTGAACCAGGTAGTTCTAGCACAGCACGTAGATTGTCAAAGATATACAACGCCTACGCAGAAGCCTGGGGATTCGTGGTTGTTTAACTACGATGGATTGTGGGATTCGTTTGATCTTCCAGATGTGCCAACTGAAGAAGAACTTGTTATATTATTTCAACAACATCAGTTATCTAATCAAGAACAAGTTCCTAGACCTTTGGTGATTTCTACATCTTTACCAGTTAACACATCTGATGTTGGTCAAAGCTCTTCTGTTTTAAATCCGGTTCCGGCTACAAATGTCAATGCTGCTGAATTTTCTGTCCAGCCAAATGAAGATGAAGACTCTAATCGGGAACCAACTTTCGATGATGGAAGATCCAACTCTAATGAAGGATCTGAACAGATTGAAGACTTTCTAAACCAACAGGCTGATCAGTCTAATGCTAGGAATAAAGCTTCTTCATCTGTACCAGTTGTGGATGAAAATATCTCAAATTTGCAATCACAAGTAGATGTTCCAACTAAAGTGATGCCTAGGACACTTTCATATCATCCGTCAGAGAACATTATAGGCAGCTTACAATCAGGAGTGCAAACTCGCAATCAGATTAATAAAGATCTAAGCTGTTTCTATACTATTGCTCCACTTCAAGTCCGATTTTCTCACAGTTGTTTTATTTCTCAGGTTGAACCGGGAAACTGGAAAGACGCGTTGAAAGAAGAAAGTTGGGTGGATGCGATGCAAGAAGAGTTATTGCAATTCCAGAAACTTGGTGTCTGGACGCTTGTTGACCTGCCAGATCATCACAAAAAGATTAATATAAGATGGGTCTTCAAGTGTAAAAGAGATGATAGAGGAGTTGTCGTGCGCAACAAAGCTCGACTTGTGGTTCAAGGTTTTCATCAGCAAGAAGGGATAGACTATACTGAAGTCTACGCCCCAGTTGCACGTCTTGAAGCAATTCGCATATTCTTGGCCTTTGCCTCATGGAAAGGGTTCAAGGTGTATCAATTGGATGTTAAATCTGCTTTTCTTTACGAAAAAGTAAAAGAGGAGGTGTACGTCGGCCAACCACCTGGGTTCATTGATCCAGTGCACAAAGATAAAGTCTACCTCTTGAATAAAGCCTTATATGGTCTTCATCAAGCCCCGAGAGCTTGGTATGAAACAATCAAATCATCTTTTGGATAATGGCATTATCAGGGGAACAGTAGACTCAACTCTCTTCATGAAGGAAGTAGATGGAAATCTAATTATCGTACAGATATATATGGATGATATTATTTTTGGATCGACAAATGACAAGCTATGTAAAGACTTTGAAGAAGTCATGAAGCGCAAATTCGAAATGAGCGCAATGGGGGAGATGAAGTTCTTTCTAGGACTTCAGGTTGATCAGTTGCCTGATGGTATCTTCATTCATCAGATGAAATATGTTCATGACATATTGGAGAAATTCAATATGACAGGGACTAAGCCAGCATCGACCCCGATAGCTCCAAATCACGGCATCTGTACAGATCTTAACGGCGAAAAAGTTGATGAAACTTTATATCGCTCCATGATCGGATCCTTGATGTATCTTACTGCTTCTCGACCAAATATCATGTATCCAACGTGCCTCTGCTCCCGTTATCAGTCTAATCCAAAAGAGTCACACCTTCTTATCGTTAAACGCATAATGAGATATCTGAAAGGTTTTCCAAGCACCGGCTTGTGGTACCCTAGACATGATGATTTTAATCTTACAGGTTACTCGGATTCTGATTTCGGATGCTACAAACTGAATACAAAATCTACAACGGCCGGCTGCCAGTTCTTCGGAACCCGTTTGGTAACGTGGCAATGCAAGAAACAAACCACGGTCGCTCTCTCTACCTGTGAGGCTGAATACATTTCGGTATCCAGTTGTTGTGCTCAGATTCTCTGGATACAGCAACAGATGAGATATTTCGGTTTGCAATTTCTTGATACGCCTATATATGTAGATAATCAGGCCGCAATCTATATCACCAAAAACTCATGTCAACACTCACGTAATAAAGATATCGAGATTCGACACCACTTTATCCGTAATTGTTACGAGAAAAAGTTGGTACGAATTGAGAAAATCCACACTGATGACCAAAAAGCAGATTTTATATCAAAGATTTTGATAAAAAAAGTTTAAAAATTTGTTAAAGCTAAATGGTTTAAAAAATATGATCTCAGGGATGTGTTTGAGGTTGAGTTTGAGGATGATGACGACTTCATGTGAATTTGTCATCGGTTAAACGTTTTCTGTACATTCTTTCTTCTAATTTCTTAAAAATCCAAAAATATGTTGATTTTAGGGGGAGAATATTTGAGGAAAATACAAAAACATTTAAAAAATCAAAAAAGAGTTTTGTGTAAAAAGAGTGATCATAGTAAATCAAAAATGATAGCCACAATATGCTAAAGAATTGTATTGCTTAAAAGTGTTTAAGCAAGTCTTACTATGGATATGCCAATAGACTTCACTCGTTCAGTAGATTGTTATCGAGATATAAACCTAAAACACAAAAACTGATTAACTTGTGGGTTAACATCTCTCGGATATATGGACTTAGTACTCTGAAATTTCGTTTGAGAGAATGCCAGATTCTTCGATACTAGGTCTTTATATTTGATTGATATCTATATTCGAGTTCTTCTGATTTTGCGGAAGCAATGGCCTAGAACTCATATAATACTTTCACATTATTTCCCCGAAAGCTGCATAAAAATGATTATGTCTTAAGCAATTATGACATTTGCAGTACAAAAGATTCTTTAATGGAACACCACCTTAAGACGAGCCTTCATCTCTTTGTCTGTACGGTAGTACTAACCTGAGTTTTCAAGGTCTTGTATTAACCCTATAAACAGATATCAATTCGATATATTCACCTGTAATATGACATTCTAGGAATCTCGATACGGGAGTATATTCTGAGATGGGAAACACAGTTATTTCATGTTTCTAATAATACCTTAAAATATCTTGAAATAGTTGAGAAACGAGAAGAGGTTTAAATGGATAAATATATTGGCAATCTAGGTAAATTTGTTTAAAAGCTTAAAAGGTGTTTCTAGGCTAATGGTACTGATGACTTATATGAATGCTTGAAATGATCCTCTGAAAACGCAAAATTCACAAAAAATGTTGTTAGTCTTTTTAAAAAAATTTCTTAAAAAACCCAAAAAGATTTTTAGTTTTCTTAGCTTAATAGTTTTATTTTTGTTTACCGATGATAAGAACACTGATGGTTGGATTCATGGCAACACCTTGCTGAAAAAAGGCTTGGAATCATGGGTTGGGAGCTAATTTTTAACAAAGTTTTCTCAAATGTCAAGAAAGTTTATTAATTTGAAACTTTACATATTAAAATAAATCTGTTTGGTCAAATATGGTCAACCAAGGTCATTAACTTGGACTTGGAAGGCAAATTGGATAACCAGGGTCATTAACTTGGACTTGGTTAGTCAAGTGGATTTTTGAAACAGATAAAATTTTTGATAAAATGAATGAAAAATAAAAAATAAATAAAATTGAAATTAAAAGTTTATTTATAGCAAGATCAGTTTTGAAGAAAAGGATCAGGAGCAAGCACTTCAATTTCAAAAGGTCGTAAATGTGTGCTTTGCAAAGGATATTCATTCGGGATCGAACTGGAAGACAACATGGAGAAAGATTGACAAGAAGTAATCAAAGAAAACTGAAGAAAAAGAAGCTCGGATCGCTGAACATTCAAGAGTAGCATCATTAAGGAGTTTTCAGTTTTTGAAACGACGTCCTCTGACCGATCAAACGCCTATTGCTTCTGAGGAACGTCGAAAGTCGTTAAAGAGATTTTTTGGGCGTTAAAGTCAAATCGAATTGAAGTTTTGAAAATTATCCAGACTACGGCAACATCCAAGGGGGAGTTTGTTGGTGCATAATGTCTATTGCCTACATTTAGGATATATCTGTAATGTTTATAAAGTTTACACGTTAATGTTTAAATGAGAAAATGTAAATTATATGTATTGATACACTATGATTCGCACGAAACATAAGTGTGTTTCGTACGAGTAAGTCACTCGTACGAAATACTATTTCGTACGAAACACAGATGTTTGTTTGTTAGTGCACGCACTTCAGTACGAGTCATGTCGACCTAAAAATAGGGAAGTGTTGTGTTAGAGCTATGAACGGATTTGTCATTTCATACGGCGAAGCTTTGTCAGTTTGTTTACTTGCATCTGTAACTTGAACGTCTTTAAAAGTAAGTTCTGTCTGAGATCAGATCAATTGCTCATTTTGGGAGCTCGATCCCTGTCCACAGTCGACAAGCATAGTTCTAGCAGCTTTGATGAGAGTTCTGTTCTTGCGTTCCGCTACACCATTTTGCTGAGGAGTTCTGGCAGCACTGTATTGAATACGAATTCATTTTTCTTCGTAGAAGGAGACAAATGTATGATTCTTGAATTCTGTACCGTTGTCGCTTCTTAAGGATTTCACCTTCATCTTAATTACATTTTCAATCATAGGGATGAAGCTTTTTAGAACGGAAGCTGTCTCACTCTTAGATTCAAGGAAATACACCCATGAGAACCTTGAAAAATCATCTGTAATTACCAAACAATAAGATCTTTAAGCTAAACTTTTAACGCTTATATGCCCGAAAAGATCCATGTGAAGTAATTGCAGTGGGCGGAAATCGTATTCACTGCTTTGGACTTATGAGGCTTTTTATGTTGCTTTCCTTGGGCACATGCGATGCATTTTTCAGAAAAAGGAAAATATTTCATAGGTAAACCTCTTACTAGATTTAATTTAGAAAGCTTATTTATGTTTTAAAGTTCACATGCCCCAAACACCTGTGCCACAGTTGTGATTCCAATTCAGATGCTTTTGAAATAAGACTGTCATTTGCTTTGATTTGGCATTTTTCATATTCAGCACATAGGTATTGTTTTGACGAGGAGATCTAAGCATGATCATATCTGCAGGGACGGAAATTCAATTTTCACAGACTTGTGAAACCCTCATGAGATTGTAACACAATTCTGGAACATAGTTTACATTCTCCAGAGTAAGTGCTTCCGACACAACATCACCCATTCCGACGATCTTCCCTCCCTTTTCGTCTCCGGCAAAGGACACAAAATCACCATCAATAACTCAAAAGTTTTTAAGCAAATCCTTTAACCCGATCATTTGCCTGGAGCATCCGCTGTCAACATGCCAGATATATTCCATGAGCATCGGAAGCCATTTCTGAATTTTATTCTGTTATACAACAACAACAACAACAACAACAACAACAAAAGAATTTACAGGTTAGCTAGCTTTTGGAACCCAGACTTGCTTTACATTAGTTCTATCATGATTTTGAGCAAGAGAGTTTTCTTTTCTTTTCCAAAAACAAGTTGAGTCAACTATGCATTTTACTGATTTCTTTAGATTGTCAAAATGATCAGTAAAACTCTTAACAAGATCTTGATTAGCTTTAGAAAATTTCTTGCTTTTGCAATGTTTCGCAGTATGTCCTAAATGACCATAGCGAAAGCATTGTTTGCAGTTCGATCTTTTCTTCCTGGGTGATGAGTGCGAAGATGATGAATGTGATGAGAATCTGGAGCTGCTTGAGGAATCTGATGACGTAACATGGCTTGAATCTTTGACTTTCTTCAACTTTTTGTCAGGATGATGCTTATCTTCAATGTCGTCCTTACTGTGCTCACTGTCTGATGACGAGATTGATTCTTGACTTTCATTTGACATTTCTCCATCACTCTCTGAAATTGTTGTGCTTAAATCATCTCTACTGCTTTCTTCAGTAAAGTCTTTATCAGTCTATGAAGAACCTGCAATTGATGGAACAAACTCGGGAATTTCCTCTGTGAGGAACTTTCCAAATCTGTTTTTCTTCAATTCTGGCACAAAGACAGGAGATTCAAGCATAACATTTTCATCACTAAACAGGGTTTAAGTCATGACTCTCAACCTTAGCATGCACTTGGTTGTGAGTCTTAAGTGTAGGCGCAAGGCCATTACAATCATCCCGAATGTTCAATTTTGGCACAAAGCCGTTACAGTCATCCATCCTAGATAAACTATTACAGTTATCCTGAATAGAAATTCTGTTTGTCTTATTACAATTCTAGGCGAACTAGTTAACTGTTGAATAACTGTCGCCTGAGTAACCGATTCCTATTTTTAAACCTCCACAATCATCTTCCTCATCGCACACATCTTCTTGACCCTCACACAGATTGCATTGCTTTCAGACATGTTAGTATTGTTTTGTGGTTTGTAAAAAGCATTTTGATCCAAAAGATCATTTTTATCAATTAAATCATTTTTAGGATGAGGAGATGGCATATGGACATAATTTTTGCTATGCGGAAGAGGAAATAATTTTCTTTCATTTCCGAATTTATCCTTATATCCAATTCCATCTTTTACGAATGTCGGTTGTTGGCAGTTTACAATATCAACCAGTGCTTTTTGACTAATTTTCCATTTATCAATAATGATTTGCAATTTGTTGTTTTCGTTTTGATATTTTTCTAGTTTTTGGTCAAATCATTTATGATAAAATCTTTTCTGAAAACAAATTCTTTTAAAGTCTGCATTTCAGCTATGGTTGAATTTAACTTTCACTGATATGCAGCTTCATTTTCTTTTAGCTCTTGATTAATTTTCAAAATCTTTTCTTTTTCTTTAATTATGTCACGGTTGAGAGATTTTTAGTGTGCCACGACGTTCAAACATGGTTTGGAGCACAGCTTCGCTTTAAATTCATATGGTATGCTATTTACCAAATCCTTATCCTCAGTTTCTGACTTCATGGCGGTGGTATAAGTTCCAACCGCTTCATTCTTGCTGCTACTGATGGCTTCTTGAACTGCAGGCTTCGACTCATTCATTTCAGCTTTCTGTTGTCCCTTTTCTGAGGTTGTTCAGCAAGATTGATGATGCTTTTCAGACCGGTGTCATCTTTTGGAATCTTGGCGGTTTGCTTTTCAACACAATTTGAAGCAGATGTGACAGAAACAGTGGAGATGTTTGCCAAGAGGGCCTTGTTAACTTCACATTTAGCCTCAACTATTTCCTCTGACCAGTCATAATCTTCCACAACTAAAGCCTTTTGGTTGTTTTCAGCAATACTATCACTCCCTTCAATGGCCACCGGTCTTTTTGTCTGGTTGAGTGCGGCGTTCTTGTTCTTCAGCAACGGACACTCTCTTTTGAAATGGCCCAGATTTTTGCAGTTGTAACATCTCAGCTTGGACTTGTCAAATCCAGTCTTTCTGAGAGCTAGCCTTTTTCCCGTTTTATCTTGGAATTTCTTTAATCGAAGATTGATTATTGCCATCTGCCACTTCAAATCCATCTCCTCCATGTCGCCAGGATCCACTTGATACATGTCTTCAGCTGTGAGGAAATCTCTTTTCAGCTCTCCTGACATGAGAGCCTCATAGCTGCTTAAGAAGGTATTAGAAAAGCAACATGTTTTGTGGATATTTTAAGTGCTTGATCATTGCAGGCCACGGTAGTCTTCTCGGAGGAAGACGAGGCCTTCACAGAGCTTGCGGAAGCATTCGGATAAGATTCGATAGCGCTTTGAGAATTCAATCCACATGAGGTGATAGGAGCAAGAAACGCCATATTCTTGGGGGCAGAGGTTGCAGCAGCTTGCTGAGTAATCTTCTGAGAATACCCAGTTTGGTTCATCTCTCTCTTGATAATGTCCATTTCAAAGGCTTTTAGAGTGTTGATCAGTTCCGAGAGTGTGACAGGAGTTGTGCTGGTCAAGAAAGTTCTCTTAATCATCATGCATTGAAGGCTCCATTCTTTAAGGAGAGAATCTAGCAGCTTCTTGATTGATGCATAATTTGCAACAGGATTTCCCACTTTCTTCATCTTAGTCAGCACTCCCAGAAATTGACTGATGTGGTCGGATAAGCTTTCACCACGAACACTTCCAAACATGTCATACTCTTTCTGGACCATGTCTCTTTTGTTGTCCATGAGCTCCTCATTTCCTTCATAGTGGTCGATTAGTGCCAACCATAGTTCATGTGCAGAGGTGTACTCTTCAAACAAGTTGTTATCGTCCTTGGACAGAGCAATGGTAAGAGCAGCATGAGCCCTCTGGTCACGTTGAATGAGAGTTCTATTTTCATCTGTGAACGTTGATGGATCTTCATTGATTGTACGAATGTCGTCACGAATTATCATTGGAAAATGCGGACCCACTATGACTGATATCCATTGAGTATAGTCGGTATACTCAAAGAAGGCTTTAATCCTGTTTTTCTAACTACTGAAATCTTCTAATCCTTTCAACTTCGGTGGCTTTGTAGCAGTTCCAGTTTCTAGCTCGGCTTGGGCAATCGGATTGAGTTGATTGAGAAACATTATGGTTGATCGGTGATTAAATACGCTGGAGAGTGTTAAATCAGGAAACAATTTTGCTGCAAAGGAGACAAATACCCTGAAGATGAAACAAATACGCTGCACTTGAGATAAATTATGCTGCACTTCGATCAAATACGCTGATGAAGTATGGCGACTTTATCATGCGAAAAAGCTAAATCCACTGGATAATAAAAAACGAACAAAAGTTTGGTTAATTTCGCTGATCACCGTGATAAAATCGCTGAGGATTTGTATCACTGACTTCGAAGTCGCATTCGATTAATTTCGCTGGCACTATTACGCTGAAACTCAACAAATTCGCTGGTTTAAACCCAGCGTATTTGTTAAATACGCGATATTCAAAGTTAAATACGCTATCTTCAAAATATCTACGCCAACTTCAAAAATAAATACGCCCATAAGGGTTTTAGTACGAACAAAAATCCTCTAATCACCCAAAAACGACTCAAAATTCATGTTTCTTCACAGCAAAATGACCAAAATGTTTACCAAACCACTGATTAACAACAAACCAATGATTAAACACACCAGATCAAGCCATTTTAAGCCCAAAAATTTGAAAAACCATAAAACTTTGAAAACTTTTGAAAAACCTTCAAAACTTGAAGAATCTTAACAAAAACTCAAACAATCAAGAGCACAAAGGCTCTGATACCAAATTGTGAGTCCCAAAATAGATTCAGATCATAGTGGTTGATTGTTATCACTCAAACAACTATAGATTAGTTGTTTGAATGTGTAAAAGTTAAGAAAAACCAAACAATGAAGATGAAGAATCTTGAATGGATCAAACAACTAGTGTTGTATATGAAATCCCAAAAAGATGTAATTAATAACAGTACCTGGATATTCGGATGTAAGCACAATAATAAGAATCACAACACAAGAGTAATCACCAAAATCTGTCCAAGAAACTTGGACAATACATTCATTGAAGCACATATTTATACAGACTGACTACCCAGCGTATTTAACAAATACGCTGGGTTATTAATTACGCCGCCAACATATGACTTTCACGTAATTGCACTTTTGACCCTTTAGATTGTCTAACTATTACAAACTAGCTCAAACTATGGATAATCAATTACCAACGGTCTCAAAATGTTCTAACAATTAATTGAAGAATCACAAAGTATAAGTAAAAATGCATACCTATGAAACTCGAAATCGCGAAAATACGATCTGTATACGTGTATATCGGCTAGAAATTCGTATGTATGTGTGTGTATTTGGGTGAACTGCAGAGGTTGTCTAGGTTTTCTTCTGATATACGAGGTAAGGACGCCCCGTCTAGACCTAGACGACTCGTCTATGGAACATCGCGAATTACCATTTTACCCCTGAGTTATCCCTTGTCTAGGCCTAATTCAAGGGTAAAATAGTAATTAACCATTGCTAACTGATTCTGCTACAATGGTTAATTACCATTTTACCCCTGAAATAGGCCTAGACGAGGGGCAACTCAAGGGTAAAATGGTAATTCATCATTTCCTTTTAAATTCAAAAATTTTAACATTTTCAGTTTGCCACTCAACGTATATGCCCCGTCTAGGCCTACACAGGTCGTCTAGATGTTCAAAGTTACATTTTTACCACTGATTTAGGCATAGACGATGGGCAAATCAAGGGTAAAACGGTCTTTTGGACAACCGTAGATGCCCATTCCAGGATTGTACAAGGCATCTATATATACAAATTTTTGTTATCTATTTTTTATGTAAAAATCATATTAATTATACAAAAAAATCAGATTAATTATATAAAAAATCATATTAACTATACAAAAATTAAATTAATAATACAAAAATTAAATTAATTATACAAAAAATCAAATTAATTATACAAAAATCATATTAATTATACAAAAAACCAGATTATTTATACAGTAATCATATTAATTATACAAAAATCATATTAATTATACAAATATCATGTTAATTATACAAAAATCATTCTTCCGATTCACTGTCGATGAATTCAATACTCGGTTTAGATTTGGTGGCAGATTTATTATCGATGTATACCATTCTAAACGGGGCGTGTACATATATTGCCATTGTTCTCCAACGGGTTTTCGGTGCGTCAACCATAGCCCGTTTATTGTCGGCTTGGATATTGGCCTTCCAACTTAATATGTATGAAGTGGTTATCATTAACATGTGCAAGCGTTATCATTCGTGGTTGTTGATCAGTTGACAGACTCAATACCGGGAAGAAGGTGGAACTCCTATCGATGCTTAACAGGTGCATCACGATACCGTACATTTGTACAATAAGAAGCCCTGTGTGAGGGAAGTCCATCCAGTGAGTGAGGGAACAACTTTCCACTGAATCCCAAATTAAGCCCTCACGATGCATGTTAAAATATCCTTCGCTCCATGCTTCAAATATTGGCAACCAGATCGATGCGTTCTGATCCAACTCCTGTACAAGGTCTTTTCGAATGTGCCCCCATAAACGTTCTCCCATACCCAAGCCCACAGCCACAGGCCGAAACCCACAATGACCATCTGACCTCACATCTTGTATGCACGAGATGTGCGAGTGAAACAATGCCTGAAGGACAGACTTAAACCATTTGATGAGTGACACATTCTCGTCGTCCACTATCAATGGAAAACTGTTATCCTCTCATATCTCTTTTGTAGAACTCGTTGAACGGCTTCGACCCGCTTTCGGTTTTTGAGACTTTATGACCGACTGTAGAGAGGCTTGGGACGGAACGTACTAGCTGTGATGGAAGGCATCATATGTACTTTGTTGGGAACCTTCAAAGCACGTGTTTACATCACCAAAATAGCTTCTCGTCAATTCTTCGTCTCTACGGGCGGCCTCGTCAAACCGTTGTACTTGCTTTGTTGTTGGTCGTCCACGAGTATTTTGTTGGACAACCGGTGGTTACTTGGTAGATTTAGTTGAAGTCAACATCGTTTTAATCTTTGACAACAAGCTTTTTTTCTAAGCAGGGGGGTGTGAGTCTAACTGTTTCCTAACAATATGGAGCTCTTCTAACAAATCAACGTCATCATGTATCAATTTACATTGATGAAAGTTAAGCTTCTGCCAGAAGATGTCTACGTCTTCGAGTTGAATCGGATGCTCTGCACGGTTAAAACAATTCACTAATTAAGTCACATGATTAATGGACATATATAACACACATCGTTGTAAGTTTAATATGTATTACCTGCACGTACGTACCTTTCCAGCCTACAAGCACACGACAACCCACAGCTGTATCGCATCTGACAACCACATGATGAATGAAAGCGCTGCAACACGTCTAGTTTCCTAAGTAGCTCTCCACTCAAAAAGTCAAACGCTATATGGGAAACTTTTCCACGTAGGTGGTCAAACAACATCCAAAATAATTGACAAATAATATTAAATAACATCCAAATAATCGATAATTATCGCCAAAATAACACCTAAGTCTTGACTAATTGACAACTAAAGCTAAACCAATAAAAATAATTGAGGATAAATGTTGGGATTTATATTGTTAGTTGTGCTTAGCAATATTAAATTATTAAAAAAACAATTACAGCAAATTGAAGGAAACCAATAACAATAAATGTTGGGTTTTGAATTATCATTTGTGCTTAGGTATACTAAACCGTTGAGAAACAAAACAGCAAAATGATGAAACGGGAATCGAACCAGGCCTATTTACATAAGTATCAGCGTAAGATTCACTGAACCATAATTCATTTTTGTTTAACCTTCGGCTCAAAACGTTTATGTATAATTTTTTAAATTTGGTGTCCCTGAGAAAAACGGGTCTCGGCCGGGAGTGCGGCTCGCCCACCCCTAGGGCCGGCCCTTATATATCTTATAAAAATAATAATAATACTAACCTAATTTATCAAAAACACACATAAAAAACACATAAATTACTTGAAATTGATAGAAAATGTCAAAAACAAATATCAAAAACAAAAACCCCTGAGCTTCAGCCCTCTAAGGCACACAATGTCACACCCGCTCATAGGCGGAAGCGCGCGGTGTGACCTGATTGATTTTCATTGCATACAACATAAGTGAACATACTATATGAATAAAAAAACTCCATATGCCATTACTGAAATTGTTTCAAAACGCCACATAAGTTAAGTATATTGTTACAAACCATTAAATTGTCAAATTGCTAAATAACCAAAATGCAAGATTTTAAATACTAAGGTTTTGACCCTTATATCACCGCAAGTAGGCGGGATATGCTGGGCAAATCCTTCAAAAGATGGCAATGGATACTTGGTACTTGTTTTCTTGATTTGAACTCCTTGCATAGATCCACTAATTACCTGAAATACATGTTAAGTTGAAAATCAACAAAAGTTGGCGAGTTCATGTGTTTTTAACTTTATGAGTTGGATCCATAAAATGTAAGTAGTATTTTTGTATAACAAAAACCCGGTATGTAAAACGTCAATGAAATCGTGATCATTAATATTTTGCAAGGACATTAATATGTGTGACGACATAGGAAGCATCCAAACCTAGACAATTTATGTCGATTAACCTCGACTGGGACAACAAATGCACTCTTCCGTGTGGGTCCATGACCAAGAGTGGGGCTCGCCAACACCCGCTAGATCTAACCTTTGTACCGTGGTCTTAAACAAGATTAATGGTGCTTACGCCCACCCTATTCGCACATGATCTAGTTATTTCATTCCCTAGCTTACATACCATAGACATGTATTTCACCCCCGATAGTTGTAAAAACTGTAAAAGATTTAAGATGAAAAGGGGGACATGAACTCACTGCTTTGCTTTCTGCTTTCACTGATTAACTCAAATACCTTTCTCTGGTTTCGTACCACAACCTACAAACGCGTTAGGTTTTACTTAGACACTTTGATCTTTGTAATGATTCATGTTCTTGTTTCTTGTCTTAATTATTTGTTAAGACTTGTTCAGTGTTTGGTTTCGTTTAAATATACATCTCGATGTATGACGCCAATAGATATACTTCATTAAGTATATGTGTATCCTTGCAACGCATGTGCTAGCACGGGCCCAACCCGCTAGACTCCGTGCCTTGCATGCGTAAGACGCGTGTGTTCCATGACACCTCATAGACGGGTTCCACCCGTTTGCCTCGACGACTCCATCATCGGATATATTCCATATATAATTCTTTTTAATTATATATATAATTCCAAGTTCGATGTGTTAGTTAAAATATTATATTTTAACTTGTATTATTTGTATGCACCACTTTATATATATCATTTTGTAATTGCGATGGATTTGTTAAAAATAATCTATTTTTAACGTATCGATATATATATATATATATATATATATATATATATATATATATATATATATATATATATATATATATATATATAATTATTCATGTGCATAGGTTTTATAGTTCTCATGACCAAATGTTGGAATCGTTAAGTATATATATATATATATATATATATATATATATATATATATATATATATATATATATATATATATATATATATATATATAATTATTCATGTGCGTAGGTTTTATAGTTCTCATGACCAAATGTTGGAATTGTTAAATATTATACTTATGTATCTTCCCAAGTATAGATATACTTGTAATGGGATTATGTGTACTTAAAGTTGTATTTTCATGGTTGTGTATAACACTTGTATAATGGTATTTTCACCAAATATTAGTGGTATATATTGGCATGTATTTATACGTATAGGAATACATATTTTTCTTGTATTTATTACCCCCACTTTTGTGTATACTTAAAAGATATAATTTTTAAGATTTATCCAAATTAGTATATGTATTATTATGCTTGGTAAGTGTATGAATTTCAAAATAATATATATTTTTAAGATTAGTTCTAGAAAACTATACATTTTTAGTTTCCACCAAAACAATATATTTTTAGGAGGCTTATGAAATATATATTTTTATACACTTCAAAACAATATATTTTTAGTATTGCCAAAATATGGTATAATTTATATACTTGTAAAAATATATATTTTGTCACTTGTTCGGTTTTGAAAATAATACTTACCAAGCTTTGATATATTATATATTTTTAGTCCGCATTCCGTATATAGTCCAAATGTCCATTTTGTCCAAATTAGTCTCCATGTATGGTTATGGATATGTATGTATGTATGTGTGTGTGTATATATATATATAGTAATTATTTGTTTGCCATTTATTATGTATTTGTTGGTGTATATCATTTTCAAGTTCCTAATTTTATATATATTTAATACAAACAATAAACACATAACTTGTGATTCTTATGATCACTAAATATATATTTTTCCAAAATATATATATACCCATTTTTATCTTTAGAAAAACCATGATTTCTTGGACTTATATTTGATATAAAACATGGGGATTTTTATGCGTATGGCTTTTAAACATGTTTACTTGTAAGAACTTGGTAAACATATATTTTTCTAAGTGTTTAAATTTATAAAAATTGCCATAGTCTCCCCTAGATTTAGGAGGTTTCCCGTGTTTTAAAACATGTGTTTAAGCTTCAAAACTCATCAATTTATTCCCAATAATTTCAACAAGTATTCCATATACATATATATGCGTTTTTAGGTTATGATGAACTTGAAAGTTTACCCAAAACATGTAGTCTTTTAGCTTTGTGTTTAAGATGTTCTTACATCTTTAAAAATGAGTTTTGTTACTAAGATTTACTAACTTTGTTAAAAATCATTTTAACAACTTGTTTATATTTTTAGAAAACATCACAACTCACTTTAGTCACATTTACAAGTTAATCCATTATGTTAAAACATGTCCATCAAGACTTTTGTCATTTTTAAACACTTGATCATCCAACATTAAGAGCATGACAAATCATTTTATTCACTTTAAAGAGTCCATTTATTATATATAACAAGTTCATCATTTCTTTGGTCATGGATCTTTCAAGATCTATGTGTATACTTGTTAGATTTATGCTTCTAGCAAGTATACATGTGATGTATATCATCCATAGCACAAAATAAACATTTACATCTTTATTACATCTTCATCATATGTTCATAATCTTTAGATCAAGTTACTTGTTCATATGTTCATCTTTTAAAGTTGATTCTTTTGGATGACATAACTTATATATTAACAAAATACTAGTAACAAGACATCAAATGAAAGTTTAAGAGGCTCACTACTGTGGCTAGGGAAGTGGCAAGATGAACTAGTTGAAGAAGATGATGCAAAGTTGGTGGATAAAAGCTCCCAAGAGAGGTCCTTGAACTTCCAATGCTTGGAACCTTCTTAGATAGCCTTGAGACACCTTAGAATCACCTTGGATTACCTTGAAAGTGACTTGAAAATGGAGGTGGTGGTGGTGGTATTGTGGCCGTGAATGGGGAAGGAAAGGAAGAGGAAGATGAAGTGTTTCTTGGTTGGTGGAAGTTATGGATTATGTTGGGATAAGGTGGAGTATTTAACAACTTATAATCTTAGCTTCCATAAAGTCTTCCTATTGCACACAAGGTCTAATGTCCAAGGTTAGACAACATGTGGGCTTGGAGGACCCACAGGTTGGCCGTCCATGATGATGATGATGATGTTGTAGTTAACTAGGTTAGTTTGTTTAGATAAGTATTTAGTTAGGAAATTAGGGCTTAGTTAGGAGGTTTTGGTGAATTAGGGGTTTTTGATGTATTTTGAGGTATAAAATGCCATACACTAGTTTAATATTGTTAAACAATGTTAACTAGTTTATATTTTATGTCTAGTTTGTGTTTGGTTGTTTAACGGGTGCTAGGTTCGTTAACGGGTCCTTAAACAGAAGTTTAAGCAACTTGTAGGGATTTTAAATCAAAACAATGTGTTTAATGATTTTAACTAGTTGTATGATGTTAAAATATTGTTAACTAGTTCATATGATGTATCAGATTATGTCCAGGTGTTCCTTTCGTTGCCGATTCATTAAAACGTTAACTTTCAAATCTTATGTGATATGATGTGTCTTGGTGCCAAATAATACTTCCCATATCTTTTAGATAGTCTATGATGTTTAACACTATTTCTGCATATTACATAAGCTTGTATATGCTGAATTTTGCTGAATTTTTGCTGAATTGTTGTTTAGTGTATATTTCGGGCAGTTTTCAATGAATGTATAGTTTCCGGAAAGTGTTAGCATTAATCCTTGCTTTCCCACATGGGGTTTAATATACAGTTTGCATTGGACTCTCATCTAAGTCCTAAATCTGTTGTTTAACTGCGGACTGACCCTGTGCTGCCACAGCTAGTCTAATAGGTGTTTCCGATACACTGTTTTAAACTGTTTTTGAATGGTAACCACTAAACAAATAATATGCATCATGTAATATATTCAGTGAGCTTTCTAGATTGATGCCATGCAATTCACGCAGTTTAGTTGTTCAAAACACATAATTATATTATAAATTTCACCGTTTAAATGTACAGAATTATCTCAAAAGTGACAGTTGTCACATACTCCCCCGTTAAAAAGAATTTCGTCCCAAAATTCAAGCTGAGTCATCCGTTGCAGGAGTCTTCTCAAACAGGTGAGCGTATTTGGCTTTGATTTGATCCTCACGTCCCCAAGTATACTCGGGTCTATGGCTTGAGTTCCAACGAACTTTGACTAACTTTATACGACTTCTCCTAGTTTTCTGGACTTTCCAGTCCATGACCTCAGCAAGCTCTTCAGTAAATTGGAGCTTATCGTCTATATGAATCTCTTCCGCAGGGATGATAACCGTTTCTTGCGTTGGGCTCTTATTGAGATTTGACACATGAAAGGTGTCATGTACACTACTAAGTTCACCAGGTAATTTCAACTGGTAGACAACAGTACCAACCTTTGCCAAATTTTCAAATGGTCCGATATACCGCGGATTAAGCTTCCCGCGCTTACTTAATCTGGCTACGCCCTTCCAAGGTGAGACTTTCAACAAAACTTTGGCTCCGACCTCGAAGGATAATGTTTTTCTTCTCTTGTCCGCATAGCTCTTTTGTCGATCACAAGCCGCCTTGATACGGTCTCGGATTTGAAATATCTTATCGGTAGTCTCTTGGACTAGTTCAGGACCAATTAATTGTTTATCACGAACTTCCGCCCAACATAGCGGAGAACGACACTTCCGACCATAAAGAGCTCCGAACGGTGTGGCTTGTATGCTTGTGTCACACCCTGGTCGTAGCGGAAGCGCAAGTGTGTGACTATTAGGTAATCATTGCATCCAATCTAGTAAACAATATAAATTAACAACGATGCCATGCCATTAATAAGTTTCATTCCATATTTTCAACCATCAAAAGTTAAATCACATTGTTATCTGTTTCGGCTTGTCATCATAAGACATAATTTAAAACACATTGTTTCAAAATAAGATATTGTTTTCATCACAAATTCATATGGTTTTGACCCCTATATACCCATACGAAGTTGGGATATAAAAGGAAAACCCTCCAAAAGGTGATACATCGTGTCTTGACAATTCCCCATACCCGAATCCTATCACCAGCTCATGCCTTGCGTCCTGAAATACATGTAATTTTAAAAAGTCAACATAAAGTTGGTGAGTTCATGTAGTTAAATGTTTTCATATCAAAATGTCATCCTTGAAAACTTGTATTGAAATCCGAGTATGTAGCATCAATGAGTTTTAAGGATCTATCAGTGTGTCGCTATCACCCTGACATATATGTGCGATAAGTAAGTAACCAAACCGAGACAACTTTGACATCATTGGGATCACAAAAGCACTCTGAAGGGTATACCAACCAGGAGTGGAGCGAGTCTCAAACTCAATAGATCTACTTCTTTTGCACCTTGGTCACTAAGTGATTAATGGTTACTATTGTCATCATCCTACTTACGCACAAATGATCGTGTTATCAACTAAACCCATTGCTAACATACTGTTTGTTATGACATGTATTTCCCCTCGATAGTTTTAAAACAAAACTTTGAAATAATTGAAAGGAGGGACATGAACTCACAGTTTTGCTTTCCATAAGTCGTACTAGTATCGATCGGTGTCTGTACACGTGTGTAACCTACATGTGTATTAAGTTTATTAGACACCTAGGCCTTAACGGACCTTGTACTCGTTTTTCATCTTGAATTCTTGTTATGTCTCTCTTTGTTATTATAGTGTTGGTAGTTTGCTTGTTCGATTATTATTGTTGTATATATTTCTCAAAATATATATATAGTTATCCTTCTTAAGTCGTGTGTGAATTGGGCCTTGCCCTTCACATGTCCTGGTGCCTTGCACGCGTGTCATTGGGCCTTGCCCATGTCATCTATGTCATTGGGCCTAGCCCATGTTTTCTTGTCATTGGGCCTAGCCCATGTTTTCATGTTATTGGGCCTAGCCCATGTAATTTATGTCTTTGGACCTAGCCCATGTTTTTAGGTCATTGGGCTTAGCCCATGTAATTTATGTCTTTGGGCCTAGACCATGTAATTTATATCTTTGGGCCTAGCCCATGTAATTTATATCTTTGGGCCTAGCCCATGTAATTTATCTTTTTGGGCCTAGCCCATGTAATTTACATTTTTGGGCCTAGCCCATGTAATTTATATCTTTGGGCCTAGCCCATGTTTCTATATGTTTTTAGGCTCTTATTCGTTTTGGGCCTTTTCCATAAGTATTATGGAATTGGGCCTTGCCCATGACTTTAGAAATTAGGCCTAGCCCAAATTTATTTACAAAAGCCCATTTTTAATAAGTCTTATACTTATATAGTTTTATCTTTTTATACTTTTAAGTTTCCGGATTTTGATTTCGATAACATATGTATATGTTAAACGTCTAAATATATATTTGGACTTGTCGTCGACGTTGTTTATTAAGTGCTTGTTTTCGTCGAAAATCGCCCGTTGTCGTAATGACCTTTCGTGTTGGCGATTCACCCGTTGGTCGTCGACGCGACGGTGTAATCGTGAACGTTCGCCTATCGTTCGCATCACTTCGTTTGTCTGATTATTATTTCGACGCATTGCAAGAATATATTTATGTCACCAACACTTGGTATTATTTTCAAGTGTTTGTATTTTTGTATACGGATAAGTATTTTTATTATGAATACCCTAAGCTTCTAAACATACACATACATTACACATATACAAATTTCTTGGTGATAAAATATGTATTCATATTTCTATTTCCCAAGTAACTAATATATATATATATTTTATAAAAGTTACTTATTTTTTTACAAGTAAAAAAAATATATATAAACTTGTTAAATACTTGGGTATTTAGGGTTTAACCCTTGTCATTAGAACCCACTTAATGACGATTCAAGTTACTAATCGCGTTTCGTCCCACTAATCACCCCATTAATCATGTCTTAATTGCGATTAGATTTTTAAAAAATTTCGTCATAGTTTCCCCAAAATATAACGTTTTCCAAGTTTCAAAAACGTATTTAAACATGTTTAAGCTCAAACTCAAGATCAACAATCCATCACATATCTTCCTAATATTTATTTTACAACAAATACATCATCATCCATGACTTTTTAGTGTTAAAATCCTATTAAATCTTGATGGTGCTTTCAATATTTATTAACACTTTTAAATCCCTACTTTTGTCGTGTCATTTAATCAAGTCCATACCTTTAACCTTTTGATTACTACACATTTTTAAGATGATTATATCTCAAATAATAATGCTTATTCCTTATAAAAATCATTCATGAGTGATAACATTATCTTTAAGTTCTAGTAATCTTCATGGATAATGTAGTTGATGATCTTGTTTAGATTTAAACCTTCTCATGTTTAAATCTTCATTTTCATTCTTGATCATACAAGATCATCTAACTTTTATACCATACTTTAACATGAATCAACATGCTAACTAACTACCATATAAACACATAATCAACACAATATAAACAATATTTAGTGTTATTATTATGGTGTGAGTTAGGGTTTTTGGTTTATCTTTTCTTCATTTTCAAGATAATCAACTTGTACATCATTAATCTAAGCACAAAAATAGTCTAGATTATGGATGAATTTGCCTTACAATGGGTGCACAAGTTTTTGATGATCTTAGAAGGAATATGAAGCTCCGAAGAAGTCCTAGTGATCCTCCACACTTGCTAGCTTGTTGGATGGCTTTAAAAGGGTTTTAAGTGGGCTTAAGATGGTGGTTTATGGTGGCTAAATGGTGGTTATATGGTGGATGGTTGAAGCCGTGAGTTTTAGTGAGAGAGTGGGAAGGAAAGTTGCAATTTTTCTTAAGGATAAAATGAAGAACCATGAGGTGAACTTGAATTATAACATGCCATCCATCAAGTCTTCATCACATCAAACCCCATGCTTCTAATTCTACCATTTTCAACACCATCAAGTGGGTATGGGACCCACTTGAAACCGTCAAATGAGGGGGGGGGGTAAAGTGTATTTATTTTATTTTTACCCATGTTGAAATATAAGATATTTTGGTCATTAGGTAAAGTATTTGTGATTAGGGGTTTGATCTTGCATCCTTAGCATAAGATTTGGGTTTAGTGTGTTATTACATGGTAATTAATCTACTTATTCCTCCAATATATATTCTGATGACGGAAATGTCGTTAGATCGCTCATCGTCGCAATAATCGCTAATAAACGAACTTATTTATTTAGTACAGGAAGCTTTTGTTTTCGGCCACTACAATTGTCATGGTGTCTACTTAGTGTATTTCCAACCTAAAAATATGCATAAATAGTTCGCTAGCAGAATATACGATGAGTTAGGATGACCGAAATGCCTTTCGTTCGATCGTTCCATCGATATCGGCACTTTTATGTTCCGTCGTCAAACTTTTCCGAAAGTTGTGTTTCCCTGATCTCATGTTAGTTGAATAGATTCCGAGTTTCAAATGAGGCTTAACTAGTTTGCTAGATGCCTGAATAAGGCTATCGTCCACTAAAATATTCGTCGTTTCGACAAACGGTCGTCTTCCGGTCGCACTGTGCACTGTTTGTCGAATGACCGGAAACGATGTCTTTTGTGCATTCTAGCTATTCTCACATTGTTCTAGGATGATTAACATTGTTTTATTCTTATTCTTACATCTGAATCCACCGAATTAGTCTTGCGGACAAACCGACATTTGTCGCCTTTTTGGTCGAAACGGACAATTTTGCAATTTAGGCGTTGTACGGGAAAGTTATGTATTATTGTAATGGTTGATCTCAAATAAGTGTTTTCATTTATATATATGGACTCAGTTATGGCATTAACATGCCGTTATTCCTTGTTCTTCGTTCTTGCGGATTTACCGACATAGTTAGTGTCACCGCAATTAGTGCGCCCAACACTTTTAGGGCATTATTTTGGTTTGTTCCGCATCGTAACGAAAACCGATATGAATACGTATTCATTAAGTATTTTCCAAATTTGAGAATCCCAATGAATCCTTAATTTTATTGTATTTTTTTTATTCTATACATAATAAAAATACAAACCATAATACAAACGAGACTTCAATTACTCTGTTTAATCTAGAATAGAACCTTGAATCTATAGAATTGTAGAAGTGAAGATTAGTTTTTTATCATTCAATGAGCATCTTGTATTTCATAAAAATTGGGAGCAATATAATCCTTACGTAAAGGCCATCCTATCCAACTTTCAAGCATTAAGATACGTTTCAAACGCGGATGATTATCATAAGAGATTCCCAACATATCATAAGATTCCCGTTCTTGAAAATCCACAGTTTTCCAAACCCAGAAAACAGACGGAATTCTAGGATCCCTCCTCGGGGCAAATACTTTTATGCATACCTCTTCTGGTTGATCCACGCCATACTCTATTCTAGTAAGATGATACACACTAGCTAATAGTCCGCCTGGTGCTACATCATAGGCACATTGGGAGCGGAGATAATTGTAACCATATACATATAAAATGACAGCAATGGAATGCCAATCCCCCGGTTTGATTTGTAAAGTCTCTATTCCTTGGTAATCAAAGCCCAAAGATCTATGAATTAGCGCATGCTTAACTAGCCAAGCAGACAAATTACCCTGCATCTTTTTTATATCTCCCGCATTGCTCTCTGTCCCCTCTTTCATAGATTTCACAGAAAATGGAAAGGCGAATTGATGTACTTATTGGATCCGTCGGGACTGACGGGGCTCGAACCCGCAACGTCCGCCTTGACAGGGCGGTGCTCTTGCCTATTGAACTACAATCCCAGGGAAATAAGAAGAGATCTAGCAGAAATTTTGGATTCCTTTTTATTCTCTCGTATCAGGTATTTATTAAGAACAAGAGTGTTCTACGTAGATTGACAAATTGTTGGGCCGAGCTGGATTTGAACCAGATTTACTTGCCCTAATGCTTCGTGCGACGTACGACTCAGTTATGAAATTAAACTACGATAATATAGAATGAGATTATAAAATAAAATTAGTGATTAAATTGTACATAATTACCGGTTATTTGCGATTTGTCATATACTCCCCCTATTAAAAATAATTTCGTCCCGAAATTCAGTTTGAGGCATCCACTTAAGGAGTCTTCTTGAATAGGTGGGGGTATTTTGACTTGATCTGATCTTCACGCTCCCACGTATACTCGGGACCGTGACGCGAATTCCAGTGAACCTTCACCAGTTTGATTTGGCTTTGTCTTTTGGACCTTCTAGTCCATCACTTCAACTGGTTCTTCGGTAAATTGTAATTTGTCATCAACATGAATCTCATCCGCTGGAATGGTAAATGTGTCATTAGTCGGACTTTTCTTCATATTAGACACATGAAATGTGTCGTGTACATTATTGAGTTCCTCTGGCAGTTTTAACTTGTAAGCCACTGTACCAATCTTTGCCAGAATTTTGAAAGGTCCAATATATCTCGGGTTGAGCTTTCTGCGCTTCCCGAATCTAGCTACACCTTTCCAAGGTGAGGCCTTTAACAATACTTTGTCTCCGACCTTGAAGGATGATGGTTTACGTCTCCGATCTGCGTAGCTCTTTTGTCTATCTCGGGCCGCTTTAATACGCTCATAGATCTTAAATATCTTGTATGTGGTCTCTTGTACTAGTTCGGGACCAATGAGTTGTCTGTCACCGACTTCCGCCCAACATAATGGCGATCAGCACTTTCGTCCATATAGTGCTTCGAATGGCGCGGCCTTGATACTGGTGTGATAACTGTTATTATAGGAAAACTCCACCAATGGTAAATGAGTATCCTGGTTTCCACCTAAATCCATTACACAGGCCCGAAGCATCTCTTCTAACGTTTGGATGGTTCGCTCGCTTTGACCATCGGTCTGCGGGTGAAAAGTTGTGCTTAAATCTAAGCGAGAACCAAACGAATTTTGAAATGATTGTCAGATCCGTGACACAAAGCTACCATCTCTATCAGAGATTATAGAGCTTGGAACACCATGACGTGCCACGATTTCCTTCAGATACAGTTCAGCTAGTTTTTCCGTACTATCTTTCTCGCGGATGGGTAAGAAGTGAGCTGATTTGGTTAACCGATCAATGATAACCCAGATCATGTCATGACCTCGAGAGGTCTAGGGTAATTTTGTAATGAAATCCATAGATGTATGTTCCCACTTCCAAACCGGGATCTCAGGTTGTTGTAATAAACCAGATGGTTTTTGGTATTCGGCTTTGACCTTTGCTCAAGTTAGGCATTTCCCAACGTAGGTCGCAATATCTCCCTTGAGATTCGGCCACCAATAATATTCCTTCATATCCTGGTACATTTTATCAGATCCTGGGTGTATCGAGTACTTGGACTTGTGTGCTTCATCAAGCACCAAGCCTCGCAACTCACCATAATAGGGAATCCAGATCCTTCCCATGAAATATAAAGTTCCATCCTTGTTCGGTTCCAATTGTTTTTCCATTCCCCATAGTGATTCCGTTGGTACGTTTTCTAGTTTCAATGCTTCTTTTTGTGCTTCGCGCACTCGAGTTGTGAAGTTTGTCTGGATTGTCATTTCTAAAGCTCGCACCCGTAATGTTTTGACTCGTTCTTTACTGCTCAAAGCATCTGCTACAACATTGGCTTTGCCAGGGTGATACTTGATCTCACAGTCATAATCATTCAACAGTTCCACCCAATGTCGTTGGCGCATATTCAGTTCCTTTTGGTTGAATATATGTTGAAGACTTTTATGATCCGTGAATATGGTACACTTAGTGCCATATAAATAATGACGCCAGATTTTTAAGGCAAATACCACTACACCTAATTCCAGGTCATGCGTGGTATAATTCCTTTCATGAACTTTTAGATGTCGTGACACGTACGCGATGACTTTTTCACGTTGCATTAGCACACAACCTAAGCCTTGATGCGATGCATCACAGTACACCACAAAGTGATTGGTACAGTTCGGGAGTGATAGTATCAGTGCTTTGCATAGTTTTTCTTTCAATACTTGGAACGTCGATTCTAGCTTTTCTCCCCAAACAAACTTTCTATCATTCTGGGTAAGCGAGGTTAGCGGCTGAGCAACCTTGGAGAAGTTCTCAATAAATCTCCTGTAATATCCCACTAAGCCTAGGAATTGTCGTATTTCCATAGGGGTTCTTGGCGTGTCCAATTCTTTATTGCTTCGATCTTCGAAGGGTTAACATGTATTCCATTCTCGTTCACCACGTGACTGAGAAATTGTACCTTGCGAATCCAAAATTCACATTTCGAGAACTTAGCGTATAGTTGCTCCTTCTTTAGCAACTCCAAAACAGTTCTCTGGTGTTACCCGTGCTCCTTCTCGGTTCGTGATTATATCAGTATATCATCTATAAAAACCATCACGAACTTGTCGAGGTATGGCTTATATACCCGGTTCATCAGATCCATGAACACTGCAGGAGCATTCGTTAGGCCAAAAGGCATAACAAGTAATTCGTAATGACCGTAGCGAGTCCAAAACACTGTCTTAGGAATACTTTCCTTTTGGATTCTCAACTGATGATACCCGGATCTTAAATAAATTTTTGAGTAAAAACTCGACCCTTACAACTGACCGAATAGATCATCGATTTTTGGTAATGGGTACCGGTTCTTGATAGTTAACTTGTTTAGTTCTCGGTAGTCGATGCACATACGAAAGGTTCCGTCCTTCTTTTTCACAAATAGCACAAGAGCTCCCCAAGGCGAGAAACTCGGTCTTATGAAACCTTTGTCAAACAACTCTTGCAATTGCGTAGATAATTCCTGCATCTCCAAGGGCGCTAGTCGATATGGAGCTTTTGCCACAGGTGCAGCTCCTGGCACTAAATCAATGCGGAATCCGACTTTCGCTGTGGAGGTAGTCCTGGCAAGTCTTCCGGAAAGACCTCGGGATATTCCCTCACTACTGGTATGTCCTCAATCGTGCGCTCCTCGGCCTTCTTATCCACCACATGGGCAAGAAAGGTGATGCATCCTTTCCTTAAACATTTCTACGCCTTCATGCAGTTTATGATTCGTAGAGGGGTTTCATGCTTCTCACCGTGAATTATCAAGTGTTCTCCGTCGGATAAGGGGATGCGAATGATTTTCTCATGACATATAACCTCGGCTCGATTATTGGATAGCCAATCCATCCCAATAACAACATCAAAACTACCCAGTTGAACTGGTAATAGATCTATATCAAACTTTTGTTCACCCAATTCTAACGTACATTTCTTTATTATTTCTTTCGACTCTACTAATATCCCGTTAGCTAGCTCAATCGAGTAGGGAACAGCTAATTTACTCGACGTTACCCCAAGTATATCTCTAAACTCTTTAGAAATAAAACTGAAATCTGCCACGGTATAAAAAAGAATAGATGCAAAGTGATCATTGATATGGAACGTACCGGTGACCACGTTTGGATCCTAGCGTCCAATTACAAATGATCTTCCCCGTGCTTGATTCGCTTTAGGGCAATCTTTCTTGAAGTGCCATTTTTCTCCGCATCCAAAGCAACCCTGTTCTCTGATATTGGTTCCCCGGCACACATCAGTGCGATGACCAAATTTACCACATTTTCCACACTTGGGGCCTCGACATTCCCCATAGTGGTGGAAAGGACCTTTGGGGCATTTCGGTGCTTCTCCAATATACGATTTCTTAACAGCAGTGTTTGTGGTAGTGGTAACATATGCCTAGGTTTCTTTGACTTCTCTCGCGGCTTGTTTCTTGTTACTGTTACTATTACCTCGAGAGCCTTTCTTGAAATGGGAAAATTTTCGTTTGTTGGAGTCAGTAGTCTCCTCAGTAGATTCTTTCTTGTTCCCACTACATTTAGGAAACCTCCCCTGACATACAGCCTCCACAGTAAGGCTGATAGCTAGATCAATCGCTTCACCAATCTCAGGGGCAAGTCCCCAGATGTACCTCTCAATTTGCTTAAATTCAGGCTCCACTAAGTATCGCACCACTCGAGATAAGTCATGGAATCGCTGCGTGTACCCAGCAATGTCTGAACCAATCATTTTTAGATTCCAGAATTCTGTCTCCAACTTTTGAATTTCCGATCTCGAGCAATACTATTATTATTATTATTATTATATTATTATTTTATTTATTTTATGGAACATATATGTTTAAACACATCGGTGCATAATGAATAAGAAAATATATGCATACGCCATACGCACACCCATCGTCATCATAAGCACATAACTCATCGCATAGATAGTCGTCACATCACAAGAAATCAATCATAGCATCACCACGACAAAATACATCAACCATAATATCACCACATCATGACACTATCAACCATAACATAAGAAATACAATGTAAAATAAAGAAAATACACTTTTATACAATGACAACTTGTTATATTTTGTTCGTGAAGATCCAAAAAGGACTTAGGGATACACAACCCTAGTCAATAAAAAAGTAAGATTTTCTTCTACATTGCTTCTTCACGTCATCAAGTTGTCTTCCAAAAGCTAGGATCTTCAAAGCTATGTCTTCATGAGCTAAGTCATCAAAAGTACATCTGATCCCCAAAAGATAATCACAAACATGCTACTGAGGTGGAGGGGGTGGTGGAAATGGTGTTCGGTGGATCATACCGCAATGGTAAGCCACCTCATCCTCTAGGTCTGAAATGCATCTAGTAGCATCAGACCGAAACTACTCTAACTCCTGCAGTCGCGCCTCAAATGGGCATGACGAGTGGTGAAATGGGCAGTAAAAAGGTGGGGTCGGTGGTGGGGATTGTGGTAGTGGTGGTGGTGATGGTGGGGGTGGTAGTGGCGATGATGGTGGTGGGGGTGTGGCTCTAGTAGCGGCATGAGAAGTGCGTTGGGTCTCTAATTCCCAGATCCTTTGAAAGATCAAGGAAAGCTGAAGATCATGCAAAGTCACTCTCTCTTCCACATGAATCAGAGGGAAGTGTGAGGGGTGGTAGGGGTCAGAAGGGCTCAAACCCGGTAGGGGTATCGGGGTAGACATACCCGCAGTAGGTGGTATGGGGCGTGGGGCATATATAGGAGGTGATCCAGTACAGAAAGAAGGTCCTGCCATGTGGGAAGGTCCAGCTGCAGATGGGTTGAAAACAGGGTGGTAAGTGGACCTCCCAGAGAAAAATGGGGGTGGTTGCTCTAGGGCACGTGGAGTACCGCTCAGTGAATAATATCGGGCGGGTCCAGAGTAGGGAGCGCGTCCAACATATGGAATGGATCCATGGGTCGGGGTACTGACTGGAAATGAGCTAACGCGAGCCGGTGAGGCTGCAAGGGGTTAATACATCGATACAGGCGTATCTGGGGCGGCATAAGAGGCATCGTCTGCCATATGCTCACTCTAAGCGGCATCTAAGGATGATGAGATGTCAACGACTGGTATGATAGGGGGTGGGATCTCAAGTATAGCTATGTCATCGAAGACCTCGCCGTCACCAAGGTCATCCTCCATATGCTCGACATGGAACAATGGTATGTCATTATCATCATCGTCCAGATCAATGATTGGAGGAACCATAGCGAGAGGCACAGCCAAGTGTACAATCGCATGCTCACCTCCTGGATGCCATAAACAATAACATCATGTGGGGGTTGCGGAACGGCTAGCACGTCGACTGCCTGTGGTGCATCCTCCTCCATAGGATCAATCAGAGCAAGCGGCTGAAGATCATCGAAGCCTCCATGGTCGGTTCCATCCCCAAGGGGTAGGGCCTCAGCATTGGGGTCGTATCCATCATAAGATACATACTCCTTGGGGTCCTCTTCGTAACTTGACGAGGAAGACATAGTCCTGGCAAATAATCCGTACAATGCATATATATATATATACATGTTAGTAATTTATTATTACTTATGATATATTTCATATTAATCACCAATTCTCATGCACGACTTGTTCTCTTGTATTTTCCATGTAATCTTACTGTTTTGTGTCTATCCACTATAGACTAATCATGTATTGACTCTGCTCATTACTTATAGTTGAGCTCGTGTGATTGATCCTCGTGTTATCGTGACACAATGAAAACCTATTTGTTATCTTGTTATAATTCAAAAACATTTCTATCATGTTTTAAACTTTGTTTTCATGTGTGAGCCCATGGTGTTGTAGACCAAACTTTTAATAAAAAGTTTTTCCCCGGTTCACTACAATCGGAGCTTTGATACCAACCTGTCACACCATGGTCGTAGCGGAAGCGCAAGTGTGTGACTATTAGGTAATCATTGCATCCAATCTAGTAAACATTATAAATTAACAACGATGCCATGCCATTAATAAGTTTCAATCCATACTTTCAACAATCAAACGTGAAATCACATTGTTATCTGTTCCGGCTTGTCATCATAAGACATAATTTAAAACACATTGTTTCAAAATAAGACATTGTTTTCATCACAATTCATATTGAGGTTTTGACCCCTATATACCCATACGGAGTTGGGATATAAAAGGCAAACCCTCCAAAAGGTGATACATCGTGTCTTGACAATTCCCCATGCTCGAACCCTATCACCAGCTCATGCCTTGCGTCCTGAAATACATGTAATTTTAAAAAGTTAACATAAAGTTGGTGAGTTCATGTAGTTAAATGTTTTCGTATCAAAATGTCATCCTTAAAAACCTGTATTGAAATCCCAGTATGTAGCATCAATGAGTTTTAAGGATCTATCAGTGTGTCGCGATCACCCTGACATATATGTGCGATAAGTACGTAACCAAACCAAGACAACTTTGACATCATAGGGATCACAAAAGCACTCCGAAGGGTATACCAACCAGGAATGGAGCGGAGTCTCAAACTCAATAGATCTACTTCTTTTGCACCTTAGTCACTAAGTGATTAATGGTTACTATTGTCATCATCCTACTTACGCACAAATGATCGTGTTATCAACTAAACCCATAGCTAACATACTGTTTATTATGACATGTATTTCCCTTGATAGTTTTAAAACAAAACTTGAAATAATTGAAAGGAGGGACATGAACTCACAGTTTTGCTTTCCAAAAGTCGTACTAGTATCGACCGGTGTCCGTACACTTGTGTAACCTACATGTGTATTAAGTTTATTAGACACCTAGGCCTTAACGGACCTTGTACTCGTTGTTCATCTTGAATTCTTGTTATGTCTCTCTTTGTTATGATAGAACAACCTTTAATGTTATATTAGTGTTGGTAGTTTGCTTGTTCGATTATTATTGTTGTATATATTTCTCAATATATATATATATATATATATATATATTATCCTTCTTAAGTGGTGTGTGAATTGGGCCTTGCCCTTCACATGTCCTCGTGCCTTGCATGCGTGTCATTGGGCCTTGTCCATGTCATCTATGTCATTAGGCCTAGGCCATGTTTTCTTGTCATTGGGCCTAGCCCATGTTATCTACGTCTTTGGGCCTAGCCGATGTTTTCATGTCATTGGGCCTTGCCCATGTAATTTATGTCTTTTGGGCCTAGCCCATGTTTTTAGGTCATTGGGCCTAGCCCATGTAATTTATGTCTTTGAGCCTAGCCCATGTAATTTATATCTTTGTGCCTAGCCCATGTAATTTATATCTTTGGGCCTAGCCCTTGTAATTTACATCTTTGGGCCTAGCCCATGTAATTTATATCTTTGGGCCTAGCCCATGTTTCTATATGTTTTTAGGCTCTTATTCGTTTTGGGCCTTTTCCATAAGTAATATAGAATTGGGCCTTGCCCATGACTTTTATAAATTGGGCCTAGCCCAAATTTATTTACCAAAGCCAATTTTTAATAAGTCTTATACTTATAATAGTTTTATCTTTTTATACTTTTAAGTTTCCGGATTTTAATTTCGATAACATATATATATGTGAAACGTCTAAATATATATTTGGACTTGTCGTCGACGTTGTTTATTAAGTGCTTGTTTTCGTCGAAAATCGCCCGTTGTCGTAATGACCTTTCGTGTCGGCGATTCACCCGTTGGTCATCGACGCGATGGTGTAATCGTGAACGTTCGACTATCGTTCGCATAGCTTCGTTTGTCCGATAATTGTTTCGACACATAGCAAGAATATATTTGTTATGTCACCAACATTTGGTATTGTTTTCAAGTGTTTATATTTTTGTATACGGATAGGTATTTTTATTGTGAATACCCTAAGCGTCTAAATACATACAAATACATTACACATATGTATTTATACAAAATTCTTGGTGACAAAATATGTATTCATATTTCTATTTCCCAAGTAACTATATATATATTTATATTTATAAAAGTTACTTATTTTTTTACAAGTAAAAAATATATATATAAACTTGTTAAATACTTGGGTATTTAGGGTTTAACCCTTGTCACTAGAACCCACTTAATGACGATTCAAGTTACTAATCGCGTTTCATCCCACTAATCACCCCATTAATCATGTCTTAATTGCGATTAGATTTTTAGAAAATTTCGTCATAGTTTCCCCAAAAATATGACGTTTTCCACGTTTCAAAAACGTATTTAAACATGTTTAAGCTCAAACTCAAGATCAACAATCCATCACATATCTTCCTAATATTTATTTTACAACAAATACATCATCATCCATGACTTTTTAGTGTTAAAATCCTATTAAATCTTGATGGTGCTTTCAATATTTATTAACACTTTTAAATCCCTACTTTTGTCGTGTCATTTAATCAAGTTCATACCTTTAACCTTTTGATTACTACACATTTTTAAGATGATTATATCTCAAATAATAATGCTTATTCCTTATAAAAATCATTCATGAGTGATAACATTATCTTTAAGTTGTATTAATCTTCATGGATAATGTAGCTGATGATCTTGTTTAGATTTAAACCTTCTCATGTTTAAATCTTCATTTTCATTCTTGATCATACAAGATCATCTAACTTTTATACCATACTTTAACATAAATAACATCAACATGCTAACTAACTACCATATAAACACATAATCAACACAATATAAACAATATTTAGTGTTATTATTATGGTGTGAGTTAGGGTTTTTGGTTTATCTTTTCTTCATTTTCAAGATAATCAACTTGTACATCATTAATCTAAGCATAAAAATAGGCTAGATTATGGATGAATTTGCCTAACAATGGGTGCACAAGTTTTTGATGATTTTAGAAGGAATATGAAGCTCCGAAGAAGTCCTAGTGATCCTCCACCCTTGCTAGCTTCTTGAATGGCTTTAAAAGGGTTTTAAAGTGGGCTTAAGATGGTGGTTTATGGTGGCCAAATGGTGGTTATATGGTGGATGGTTGAAGTTGTGAGTTTTAGTGTGAGAGTGGGAAGGAAAGTTGCAATTTTTCTTAAGAATAAAATGAAGAATCATGAGGTGAACTTGAATTATAACATGCCATCCATCAAGTCTTCATCACATCAAACCCCATGCTTCTAATTCTACCATTTTCAACACCATCAAGTGGGTATGGGACCCACTTGAAACCGTCAAATGAGGGGGGGGTAAAGTGCAATTATTTTATTTTACTCATGTTGAAATATAAGATATTTTGGTCATTAGGTAAAGTATTTGTGATTAGGGGGTTGATCTTGCATCCTTAGCATAAGATTAGGGTTTAGTGTGTTATTACATGGTAATTAATTCACTTAGTCCTCCAATATAAGTTCTGATGACGGAACTGTCGTTAGATCGCTCTTTGCAATAATCGCTAATAAACGAACTTATTTATTTAGTACCGGAAGCTTTTGTTTTCGACCACCACAATTGTCATGGTGTCTACTTAGTGTATTTCCAACCTAAAAATATGCATAACTAGTTTGCGAGCCGAATATACGATGAGTTAGGATGGCCGAGATGCCTTTCGTTCGATCATTCCATCGATATCGGCACTTTTATGTTCCGCCGTCGAACTTTTCCGAAAGTTGTGTTTCCGTGATCTCATGTTAGTTGAATGAATTCCAAGTATCAAATGAGGCTTAACTAGTTCGCTAGATGCCTGAATGAGGCTATCGGCCCCTAAAATATTCGTCGTTTCGACAAACGGTCGCCTTCCGGTCTCACTGTGCACTGTTTGTCGAATGACCGGAAACGATGTCTTTTGTGCATTCTTGCTATTCTCACATTGTTCTAGGATGATTAACATTGTTTTATTCTTATTCTTACATCCGAATCCACCGAATTAGTCTTGCGGACAAACCGACATTTGTCGCCTTTTTGGTCGAAACGGACAATTTTGCAATTTAGGCGTTGTACGGGATAGTTATGTATTACTGTAATGGTTGATCTCAAATAAGTGTTTTCATTTATATATATGGACTCAGGTATGGCATTAACATGCAGTTATTCCTTGTTCTGATTCATTCTAGCGGATTTACCGACACAGTTAGTGTCACCGCAATTAGTGCGCCCAACACTTTCTACCAACACTTTTTGGGCATTGTTTTGGTTTCTTCCACGTTGTAACGGAAACCAGTATATGTTATGATCAGATTTACTTGCCCTAATGCTTCGTGCGACCTATGACTCAGTTACGAAATTAAACTACAATAATATGCATGAAATTATAAAATAAAATTAGTGATTAAATTGAATGGAATTACCGGTTATTTGCCATTTGTCACACTTGTGTGGTAACTATTATTATAGGAGAACTCCACCAATGGTAGGTGAGTATCCCAGTTGCCGCCTAGATCCATTGTCATACTCCGGTCATGGCGGAAGCGCAAGTGTGTGACTATTAGGTAATCATTGCATCCAATTTAGTAAACATTATTAAATAACAATCATGCCATTACTAAGTTTCATTACACATTTATAGCTTACAAAAGTGAAATCACATTGTTATCTGTTTCAGAATACACTTACAACCATAGTTTAAAACACATTGTTTCCAAATTAAGATATTGTTTTCATCACAATTTCATAATGAGGCTTTGACCCCTATATACCCATACGAAGTTGGGATATAAAAGGCAAACCCTCCAAAAAGTGGTGCATCGTTGTCTTGACAAATCCCATACCCGGATCCCATCACTAGCTCAGGTCTTTGCGTCCTGAAATACCTGTAATTTTAAAAAGTCAACATAAAGTTGGCGAGTTCATGTAGTTTAATGTTTTCGTATCAAAATGTTATCCTTGAAATCCTGTATTGAAATCCAAGTATGTTATTAGCATCAATGAGTTATTTAAGGATCTATCAGTGTGTCACGAGCACCCTAACATACTTGTGCCATAAGTAAGTAACCAAACCGAGACTACTTTGACATCATTGGGATCACAAAAGCACTCCGAATGGTATACCAACTAGGAGTGGAGCAGGTCTCAAACTCAATAGATCTACTTCTTTTGCACCTTGGTCACTAATTGATTAATGGTTACTATTGTCATCGTCCTACTTACGCACATGTATTTCCACTCGATAGTTTAAAACATAACTCGAAATAATTGAAATGAGGGACATGAACTCACAGTCTTTGCGTTCCGTTAAGTCGTACTATTTATCGATTGGTGTCCGCAACGTATGTAACCTACATGCGTATTAGTTTCATTAGACACCTAGGTCTCAATGGATCTTGTACTCATTGTTCATCTTGAATTTCTTGTTATGTATTTTTTGTTCTGATTGAACAACTTATGATGTTATCATAGTGTTGGTAGTTTGTTTGTCCGATTAATATTGTTATATATATTTCTAAATATATGTATATATATATATATATATATTATTGTTTTCAAATCATGTGTGAACTAGGCCTTGCCCTTCACATGTCATTGGGCCTAGCCCATGTTATCTATGTCTTTGGGCCTAGCCCATGTTTTCTTGTCATTGAGCCTAGCCCATGTAATTTATGTCTTTGGGCCTAGCCCATGTAATTTATGTCTTTTTGGGCTTTTATTAGTTTTGGTCCTTATCCATAAATATTATGTAATTGGGCCTTGTCCAAGACTTTACAATTTGGGCCTAGCCCACATTTATTTATAAAAGCCCATGTTCTTATAAGTATTTACTTATAATTTTCTAGCTTTTTATATTTTTAACTTTCCGGATTTTGATTTCGATAACATATATATATGATGAATGTCTAAATATATATTTAGACCCGTCATCGGCGTCATTTATTACATGTTCGTTTTCGTCGAGAATCGCCCGTTGTTGTAATGATCTTTCGTGCCGGCGATTCACCCGTTAGTCGTCAACGCGGCGGTGTAATCTTGAATGTTCGCCTAATGTTCACATCGTTTCGATTGTCCGATTTATTGTTTCGACGCTTTTCAAGAATATATTTGTTATGTCACCAACACTTAGGGTATTGATCAAGTGTTTGTATTTTGTATATGGTGGGGTATTTTTATTGTGAATACCCTAAGTTTCTAATACATACACATACAATACACACATGACTTTTTATTTATTTAATACCTGTTTAAGCTCATAATCATCATCAACAAACCATCTAATATTTATTTTACATGATAATTCTATCATCATCCATGACTTTTTATTGTTAAAAATACTAGTAAATCAAGAGGGTTTTTAATATTTGTTAACCATTTCAAATCACTATTTTAACATGTTGTTTAATCAAGTTCATGCATTAACCCCTTGATTACTACACATATTTAAGGTTATTATAACTTAAATACAAGTGTTTACTTCTTATAAAATCATTCATATGCATAAAAATTACCTTTAAATTGTAGTATTTTTCATGGATGATGTAGTTGATGATCTTGTTTAGATTTAAACCTTATCATGTTTAAATCTTCATTTTTTTACCAAACCACACAAGATCATCCAACTTTTATATCATACTTTTAACATAAACAACTTCAACATCCTAACTAACAATCATATAAACATATAATCAACACAAAATAAACAATATTTAGTGTTATTATTATGTTGTGAGTTAGGGTTTTTGGTTTATCTTTTCTTGATTTTCAAGATGATCAACTTGTACGCTAATAATCTAAGCATAAAAATAAGCTAGATTATGGAGGAGTTTAGCTTACAAAGAGTACACAAGTTTCCTGATGATTATGGAAGAAAATGAAGCTCTTTAGGAAGCCCTAATGATCTCCATCCTTGCTAGCTTCTTTAGTAGACTTGATTAGGCTTTAAAGTGTAGATGTTGTGGTGTTTTAGGGTGGCACAATGGTGGTTCAACGTGGTGGTGGTGGAGCCATGAGGTGAAGGGAGGAAGAGGGGAAAATGTGTTGCAATTTTTGGTTGTGAAAATGATAAGAAATCTTGTGAAGTTATTATATATTTCCATCATTTTTCAAGTTCCATCAAATCTCTAAACACCATACTCCTAATCTTTGATTTTTCAATAAAATCAAGTGGCATGGGGCCCACTTGTGACCGTCAATTGGAGGGGGTAAAGTGTAACTTTTAATTTTTACACGTGTTTAAAATGTAGATATTTTGGCTATTTACTTAAGTATAGTGATTAGGGTTAATGATCTAGCATCTTAAGCATAAGAGTAGAGTTTAGGGTGTATTTACATGGTATTTAATCCACATGTTTCGGATGACGGATACATCGCTAGATCGCTCATTGTCGTAATAATCGCTAATAAACGAAACTATTTATTTAGTACCGGAAGCTTTTATTTTCAACCACCACAATTAATATGGTGTCTACTTAGTGCATTTCCGATCCAAAAATATGCATGACTAGTTCACTAAACGAATATACGATGAGTTAGGATGGCCGGAATGTCTTTCGTTCGAACGATATCGACACTTTTATGTTCCGTTGTCGAACTTTTCTGAAAGTTGTGTTTCCGTGACCTCATGTTAGTTGAATGGATTCCGAGTTCCAAATGAGTATTAATTAGTTCACTAGATGCCGGATGAGGCTATCAGCCACTAAAATATTCGTCGTTTCGACAATCGGCCGCTTTTCGGTCAAATTGTGCATTGTCTGACGAATGACCGGAAAGATGTCTTTTGTGCATTCTTATTACTCTTATATTGTTTTAGGATGATTAACATTGTTTTATTCTTATCCTTACATCCGGAATCCTCCGACTTAGTCTTGCGGACAAATCGGCATTTGTCACCTTTTTGGTTGAAACAGACAATTTTGCAACTTAGGCGTTACACCGGAAAGTTACGTATTATTGTCATGGTTGTTCTCAAATATGTGTTTTCATTTGCATATGGACTTAGGCATGGCATCAATATGCCGTTATTTCTTGTTCTGATTTATTTTAGCGGGTTTACCGACACAGTTAGTGTCACCGCAATTAGTGCGCCCAACACTTTCTACCAACACTTTTAGGGCATTGCTTTGGTTTGTTTCGCGTCGTAAGGGAAACAAGTATATGTTATGATCAGATTTACTTGCCCTAATATCGTACGACTCAGTTATGCAATTAAATTACGATTAACATGCATGAGATTATAAAGCAAAATTAGTGATTAAATTGTACGGAATTACTGCTTATTGCCATTTATCATATACTCCCCCTATTAAAAAGAATTTCGTCCCGAAATTCATCTTGAGGCATCCACTGAAGGAGTCTTCTCGAACAGGTGGGGGTATTTTTACTTGATTTGATCTTCACGCTCCCACATATACTCGGGACTGTGACGCGAATTCCAGCGAACCTTTACTAGTTTGATTTGGCTTCTTCTTGTCTTTTGGACATTCCAATCCATGACTTCAATTGGTTCTTTGGTGAATTGTAATTTGTCATCAACATGAATCTCATCTGCTGGAATGATAACTGTGTCATTAGTCGGACTTTTCTTCAGATTGGACACATGAAATGTGTCATGTACGTTATTGAGTTCCTCTGGCAGTTTTAACTTACAAGCCACTGTACCAATCTTTGCCAGAATTTCGAAAGGTCCGATGTATCTCGGGTTAAGCTTTCCGCGCTTCTCGAATCTAGCTACGCCATTCCAAGGTGAGACTTTTAACAATACTTTGTCTCCCACCTCGAAGGATAATGGTTTGTGTCTTCGATCTGCATAGCTCTTTTGTCTATCTCGTGTCACTTTGATACGCTCCCATATCTTAAATATCTTGTCTGTGGTCTCTTGTACTAGTTTGGGACCAATGAGTTGTCTGTCACCGACTTCCGCCAACATAATGGCGATCGGCACTTTCGTCCATATAGTGCTTCGAATGGCGTGGCCTTGATACTGGTGTGATAACTGTTATTGTAGGAGAACTCCACCAACAGTAAATGAGTATCCTAGTTTCCGCCCAAATCCATCACACAGGCCCGAAGCATGTCTTCTAATGTTTGAATGGTTCGCCACGACGTGCCACAATTTCCTTTAGGTACAGTTCAGCTAGCTTTTCCGTACTATCTTTCTCGCGGATGGGTATGAGCTGATTTGGTTAACCAATCAATGATAACCCTGATCATGTCATGACCTCAAAAGCTCCGTGGTAATTTTGTAATGAAATCCATTGATATCTGTTCCCACTTCCAAACTGGGATCTCAGGTTGTTGTAATAATCCGAATGGCTTTTGGTATTCGGCCTTGACCTTTGCACAAGTTAGGCATTTCCCAGCATAGGTCGCAATATCTCCTTTGAGATTAGGCCACCAATAATATTCTCTCAGATCCTGGTACATTTTATCCCATCCCAGGTGTATCGAGTACCTGGACTTGTGTGCTTCATCCCGCACCAAGTCTCGCAACTAACCATAATAGGGAATCCAGATCCTTCCCATGAAATATAAAGTTCCATCCTTGTTCGGTTCCAATTGTTTTTCCATTCCCCATAGTGATTCCACTGGTACGTTTTCTGGTTCCAATGCTTCTTGTTGTGCTTCGCGCACTCGAGAAGTGAAGTTCGTCTGGATCGTCATCTCTAAAACCCGCACCCGTAATGTTTTGACTCGTTCTTTTCTACTCAAAGCATCTGCTACAACATTTGCTTTGCCTGGGTGGTACTTGATCTCACAGTCATAATCATTCAACAGTTCAACCCAACATCGCTGACACATATTTAGTTCTTTTTGTTGAATATGTGTTGAAGACTTTTATGATCCGTGAATATGGTACACTTAGTGCCATATAGATAATGATGCCAGATCTTCAAGGCAAATACCACGGCACCTAGCTCCAGGTCATGCGTGGTATAATTTCTTTCATGAACTTTCAACTGTCGTGACACGTACACGATGACTTTTTCATGTTGCATTAGCACACAA
This sequence comes from Scalesia atractyloides, assembly GCA_947069175.1. Classification (NCBI taxonomy): domain Eukaryota; kingdom Viridiplantae; phylum Streptophyta; class Magnoliopsida; order Asterales; family Asteraceae; genus Scalesia; species Scalesia atractyloides. The sequence goes on from CAMTDV010000011.1 coordinate 36,725,328, forward strand.
CCCAAGCCTTGATGTGATACAGTACACCACAAAGTCATCGGTACCATCCGGGAGGGATAGTATTGGTGCTTTGCATAGTTTTCCTTTCATTACTTGGAACGCCGATTCTTGCTTTTCTCCCCAACCAAACTTTCTATCCTTCTGGGTAAGCGAGGTTAGCGGCTGAGCAACCTTGGAGAAGTTCTCAATAAATCTCCTGTAATATCCCGCTAATCCTAGGAGTTTTCGTATTTCTATGGGAGTTCTTGGCGTGGTCTAGTTCTTTATAGCCTCAATCTTTGAAGGGTCAACATGTATTTCGTTCTCGTTCACCACATGGCCAAGAAATTGTACCTCGCGAATCCAAAATTCGCATTTTGAGAACTTGGCATATAATTGCTCCTTCTTCAGCAATTCCAAAATGGTTCTCAGGTGTTGTTCGTGCTCTTTCTTGGTGCGTGAGTATATCAGTATGTCATCTATAAAAATGATCACGAATTTGTCAAGGTATGGCTTACATACTCGGTTCATCAAATCCATGAATACTGCAGGGGCGTTCGTCAAGCCAAAGGGCATTACAAAGAACTCGTAATGACTGTAACGAGTCCGAAACGCTGTCTTAGGAATGCTTTCCTCTTGGATTCTCAAATGATGATACCCGGATCTTAAATCAATCTTTGAGTAAAAACTCAACCCTTGCAACTGATTGAATAGATCATCGAGTCTTGGTAATGGGTACCAGTTCTTGATAGTTAACTTGTTTAAATTGCGGTAGTCGACGCACATGCGAAAGGTTACGTCCTTCTTTTTCACAAACAGCACCGGAGCTCCCTACGCGAGAAACTCGGTCTTATGAACCTTTGTCGAGCAGCTCTTGCAACTGCGTAGATAATTCTTGCATCTCCAAGGCGCTGGTGGATATGGAGCTTTAGCCACAGGTGAAGCTCCTGGCACTAAATCAATATGGAATTCGACTTATCGCTGTGGAGGTAGTCCTGGCAAGTCTTCCGGAAAGACCTTGGGATATTCCCTCACTACTGGTATGTCCTCAATCGTGCGCTCCTTGGCCTTCTTATCTACCACATGGGCAAGAAAGGCGATGCATCCTTTCCTTAAACATTTTTATGCCTTCATGCAGTTTATGATTCGTAGAGGCATGTCATGCTTCTCATCGTGAATTATCAAGTGTTCTTCGTCGGATAAGGGGATGCGAATGATTTTCTCATGACATATAACCTCGGCTCGATTATTGGATAGCCAATCCATCCCAATAACAACATCAAAACTACCCAGTTGAACTGGTAATAGATCTATATCAAACTTTGGTTCACCCAATTCTAACATACATTTCTTTATTATTTCTTTCGACTCTAATAATATCCCGTTAGCTAGCTCAATCGAGTAGGGAACAGCTAATTTACTCGATGTTGCCCCAAGTATATCTTTAAACTCTTTAGAAATAAAACTGAAATCTGCCCCGGTATCAAAAAGAATAGATGCAAAGTGATCATTGATAGGGAACGTACCGGTGACCACATTTGGATCCTGGCGAGCTTCCTTAGCTCCAATTACAAATGCTCTTCCCCGTGCTTGATTCGCTTTAGGGCAATCTTTCTTGAAGTGCCATTTTTCTCCGCATCCAAAGCAACCCTGTTCTCCGATATTGGTTCCCCGGCACACATTGGTGCGATGACCAAAATTACCACATTTTCCACACTTGGAGCCTCGACATTCGCCATGGGGTGGGAAAGGACATTTGGGACATTTCGGTGCGTCCCCCGTATAAGCCTTCTTAACAGCAGTGTTTGTGGTAGTGGTAACATATGCCTTAGTTTCTCTGGCCTCTCTCGCGGATTGCTTCTTGTTACTGTTGTGGTTACCATGAGAGCCTTTCTTGAAATGAGAGAATTTCCGTTTGTTGGAATTAGTAGTCTCCTCAGCAGATTCTTTCTTGTTCCCACTATACTTAGGTAACCTTCCCTGACGTACAGCCTCCTAAGTCAGGCTAAAAGCTAGCTCAATTCCTTCACCAATCTCAGTGGGGTTTGAAGAGGTAACCAAACTCAGAATCTCGGGGGCAAGTCCCCAAATGTACCTCTCAATACACTTAAATTCAGGCTCCACTAGATATGGCACCACTCGGGATAAATCATGGAATCGCTGCGTATACCCAACAATGTTTGAACCCATCATTTTTAAATTCCAAAATTCTGTCTCCAACTTTTGAATTTCCAATCTTAAGCAATACTTCTTCTTCATCATCTCCTAAAGTTCCTCCCAGGTCAGGGCGTATGCAGCATCATCGCCCTTGGTTTGGACATAAAGGTTCCACCATGATAGAGCTCCATCCACAAAGAGTCTAGTAACATAGATGACTCTTAATTCAGCCGGGCACTTACTCATTTGGATGACTGAATCTGTCTTCTCAATCCAACGTATGAAGGCTACAACGCCTCCGGTACCATCGAAGTTCAGAGGTTTGCAGTCAAGAAACTACTTATATGTGCAACCTGAAATCATTGGATACACCATTTAAGCATGAGTAAGTAGCATGGATAGATGGATGAGAGTGTATCGTGGTTTTATGAGAAACCGTGTATTACCGGTGGGAGGATTCACTCCTGTTGAACCTCCGGTACCGCCGCTATGCTCAGAGCGGTTAGCCTCGTACTGTGCAATGGCTTGAGATATGCTTCATTCAGCTCCTCTTGTGTTGTTGGTAGGTGTTATTATTTGAACTTTCTTCTGCGGGGCGGCATCGTCTTCTAATAGAATATGTCGCTCACAATTAGTTGAATAATAGTTTCATGTTATTATTACTATTTATTTATTATTATTATTATTATTATTATTATTATATTTTTTTAAATATATGCAATAGCACATCGGTACATGATAAATAAATAAATGAATTTATGCAAACGCCATACACACATCCACCGTTATCATACACATCACAAATATAGTCGCCACATCATAAGATATAAATCATAATATCACCACAGTGAAATGCATCAATCATAATATCACCACATCATGACATAATCAACCATAACATAAAAGAAATACAATGTATCATAAAGAAAATACACTTTTATACAATGACAACTTGTTACAATTTGTTCGGGGCTGAGCAACCTTGGAGAAGTTTTCAATAAATCTCCTGTAATATCCCGCTAATCCTAGGAGTTGTCATATTTCTGTGGGAGTTCTTTGCGTGGTCTAGTTCTTTATAGCCTCAATCTTTGAAGGGTCAACATGTATTTCGTTCTCGTTCACCACATGGCCAAGAAATTGTACCTCGCGAATCCAAAATTCGCATTTTGAGAACTTGGCATATAATTGCTCCTTCTTCAGCAATTCCAAATGGTTCTCAGGTGTTGTTCGTGCTCTTTCTTGGTGCGTGAGTATATCTGTATGTCATCTATAAAAACGATCACGAATTTTTCAAGGTATGGCTTACATACTCGGTTCATCAAATCCATGAATACTGCAGAGGCGTTCGTCAAGCCAAAGGGCATTACAAAGAACTCGTAATGACTGTAACGAGTCCGAAACGCTGTCTTAGGAATGCTTTCCTCTTGGATTCTCAAATGATGATACCCGGATCTTAAATCAATCTTCGAGTAAAAACTCGACCCTTGCAACTGATTGAATAGATCATCGAGTCTTGGTAATGGGTACCAGTTCTTGATAGTTAACTTGTTAAAATTGTGGTAGTCGACGCACATGCGAAAGGTTACGTCCTTCTTTTTCACAAACAGCACCGGAGCACCCCAAGGCGAGAAACTCGATCTTATGAACCTTTGTCGAGCAGCTCTTGCAACTGCGTAGATAATTCCTGCATCTCTGAGGCGCTAGTGGATATGGAGCTTTTGCCACAGGTGAAGCTCCTGGCACTAAATCAATACGGAATTCGACTTATCTCTGTGGAGGTAGTCCTGGCAAGTCTTCCGGAAAGACCTTGGGATATTCCCTCACTACTGGTATGTCCTCAATCGTGCGCTCCTTGGCCTTCTTATCCACCACATGGGCAAGAAAGGCGATGCATCCTTTCCTTAAACATTTCTATGCCTTCATGCAGTTTATGATTCGTAGAGGCATGTCATGCTTCTCATCGTGAATTATCAAGTGTTCTTCGTCGGATAAGGGGATGCGAATGATTTTCTCATGACATATAACCTCGGCTCGATTATTGGATAGCTAATCTATCCCAATAACGACATCTAAACTACCCAGTTGAACTGGTAATAGATTTATATCTAACTTTGGTTCACCCAATTCTAACATACATTTCTTTATTATTTCTTTCGACTCTAATAATATCCTGTTAGCTAGCTCAATTGAGTAGGGAACAGCTAATTTACTCGATGTTGCCCCAAGTATATCTCTAAACTCTTTAGAAATAAAACTGAAATCTGCCCCGATATCAAAAAGAATAGATGCAAAGTGATTATTGATAGGGAACGTACCGGTGACCACGTTTGGATCCTGGCGAGCATCCTTAGCTCCAATTACAAATGCTCTTCCCCGTGCTTGATTCGCTTTAGGGCAATCTTTCTTGAAGTGCCATTTTTCTCCGCATCCATAGTAACCCTGTTCTCCGATATTGGTTCCCCGGCACACATCGGTGCGATGACCAAAATTACCACATTTTCCACACTTGGAGCCTCGTCATTCCCCATGGTGGTGGAAAGGACATTTGGGGCATTTCGGTGCGTCCCCCGTATAAGCCTTCTTAACAGCAGTGTTTGTGGTAGTGGTAACATATGCCTTAGTTTCTCTGGCCTCTCTTGCGGATTGCTTCTTGTTACTGTTGTGGTTACCACGAGAGCCTTTCTTGAAATGAGAGAATTTCCGTTTGTTGGAATTAGTAGTCTCCTCAGCAGATTCTTTCTTGTTCCCACTATACTTAGGTAACCTTCCCTGACGTACAGCCTCCTAAGTCAGGCTGAAAGCTAGCTCAATTCCTTCACCAATCTCAGTGGGTTTTGAAGAGGTAACCAAACTCAGAATATCGGGGGCAAGTCCCCAAATGTACCTCTCAATACACTTAAATTCAGGCTCCACTAGATATGGCACCACTCGGGATAATCATGGAATCGCTGCGTATACCCAACAATGTCTCAACCCATCATTTTTAAATTCCAAAATTCTGTCTCCAACTTTTGAATATCCGATCTTAAGCAATACTTCTTCTTCATCATCTCCTTAAGTTCCTCCCAGGTCAGGGCGTATGCAGCATCATCGCCCTTGGTTTGGACCTAAAGGTTCCACCATGATAGAGCTCCATCCACAAAGAGTCCAGTAACATAGATGACTCTTAATTCAGCCGGGCACTTGCTCATTGGGATGACTGAATCTGTCTTCTCAGTCCAACGTATGAAGGCTACAACGCCTCCGGTACCATCGAAGTTCAGAGGTTTGCAGTCAAGAAACTGCTTATATGTGCAACCTGAAATCATTGGATACACCATTTAAGCATGAGTAAGTAGCACGGATAGATGGATGAGAGTGTATCGTGGTTTTATGAGAAACCGTGTATTACCAGTGGGAGGATTCACTCCTATTGAACCTCCGGTACCGCCGCTATGCTCAGATCGGTTAGCCTCGTACTGTGCAATGGCTTGAGATATGCTTCATTCAGCTCCTCTTGTGTTGTCGGTAGGGTGTTATTGTTTGAACTTCTTTTGCGGGGCAGCATCGTCTTCTAATAGAATATGTCGCTCATAATTAGTTGAATAATAGTTTCATGTTATTATTACTATTTATTATTATTATTATTATTATTATTATTATTATATTTTTTTTAAATATATGCAATAGCACATCGGTACATGATAAATAAATAAATGAATTTATGCAAACGCCATACACACATCCGCCGTTATCATACACATAGCTCATCACTGACATAGTCGCCACATCATAAGATATAAATCATAATATCACCACGGTGAAATGCATCAATCATAATATCACCACATCATGACATAATCAACCATAACATAAAAGAAATACAATGTATCATAAAGAAAATACACTTTTATACAATGACAACTTGTTACAATTTGTTCGTGAAGAGCCAAAAGGGACTTAGGGATATACAACCCTAGTCAATACAAGTTTTTACATTACAAAAGAACAATTTTCTTCCACATTGCTTCTCCACGTCAATAAGTTGTCTTCCAAAAGCTGGGATGTTCAAGGCTGAGTCTTCATGAGCCAAGTCATCAAAAGTACATCTGATCCCAAAAGATATTTACAACCGTGCTACTGGGGTGGAAGGGTGGTGGAAATGGTGATCGGGGAAACAAACTACGATGGTAGGCCATCTCCTCCTTGAGGCTAGAAATGTGCCTAGTAGCATCTGCCTGAAACTGCTCTAACTCCTGCACTCGTGCCTCCGATGGGCATAACGAGTAGTGGAACGGGCAGTAAAAAGGTGGGGTCGGTGGTGGTGACAGGGGTAGTGGTGGTGGTGATGGTGGCAGTGGGTATGATGGTGGGGGTGGTATCGGTGATGACGGTGGTGGGGGATGTGGCTCTGGCAGTGGCATGAGCAGTATGCTGAGTCTCTAACTCCCAGATCCTTCGGAAGATCAGAGAGAGTTGTAGGTCATGTGAAGTCACTCTCTCCTCCACAGGTATCGGAGGGAAGTGTGAGGGATGATAAGGGTCAGAAGGGCTCATGCCCGGTGGAGGTGTCGGAGTAAACATGCCTGCTGGGGGTGGTGTGGGACGTGGGGCATACATGGGGGTACTCTATCAGAGAAAGAAGGTCCTACCATATGGGAGGGTCTAGCTGCAGATGGGTTGTAAATAGGGTGGTACGTGGACCTCTTAGGGAAATATGGTGGCGGCTGCTCTGGGCACATGGAGTGCCGCTCAGTGAATAGTAACGGGCAGGTCCAGTGTAGTGAGTGGGTCCAGGGGTCGGGACACTGACTGGGAATGAACTAGCGCGAGCTGGTGAGGCCGCAGGGGGTGAATACATAGATACAGGAGTGCCTAGGGCGGCAGATGAGGCATCATCTGCCTCATGCTCACCCGGAGTAGCATCGGTGGATGACGAGATGTCAACAACTGGATATCAGGGGGTGGAATCTCGAGTATAGCTATATCATCAAAGACTTCGACATCGCCACCTCCATGTGCTCAACGTGGAACACGGGTATATCGTCGTCATCGTCGTCTAGATCAATAACTGGAGGGACTACAGTAAGAGGCACAACCAAATGTACAATAGCATGCTCGCCCTCTGGATGGCCATACACGATAATATCATGCGGGGGTTGCGGGGCGGCCAGCACATCGTTAGCCGGTGGTACATCCTCCTCCATTGGGTCGATCAGGGCAAGTGGTTGAAATTCCTCAAAGTCTTCGTGTTCGGCTACATCCCCTAGGGGTAGGGCCTCAGCAGCGGGGTCATATCCATCGTCGGATACGTACTCCTCAGGGTCTTCATCATAGCTGGATGAGGAAGACATAGTCCTGGCAAATAATCCGTACAATGCATATGTATCCATGTTAGTAATTTATGATATATTTTATATTAATCACCATTTCTCATGTACGATTTGTTCTCTTCTGTTTTCCATGTAATCTTACTGTTTTTGTGTCTATCCATTATTGACTAACCATGTATTGACTCTGCTCATTACTTATAGTTGAGCTCATGTGATAGATCCTTGTGTTATCGTGACACAATGAATACCTTTTTGTTATCTTGTTATAATTCCAAAACATTTCTATCATGTTTTAAACGTTTTTTTCATGTGTGAGCCCCTGGTGATTGTAGACCAAACTTTTAATAAAAAGTTTTTCCCCGGTTCACTACAATCGGAGCTCTGATACCAACCTGTCACACCCCGGTCGTAGCGAAAGCGCAAGTGTGTGACTATTAGGCAATCATTGCATCCAATTTAGAAAACAATATTAAATAACAACGATGTCATGACATTACTAAGTTTCATTACACATTACAAAAGTGAAATCACATTGTTATCTGTTTCAGATTACCACTTACAACAATAGTTTAAAACACATTGTTTCCAAAATAAGATATTGTTTTCATCACCATTTCATAATGAGGCTTTGACCCCTATATACCCATATGAAGTTGCGATATAAAAGGCAAACCCTCCAAAATTGGTGCATCGTTGTCTTGACAAATCCCATACCCGGATCCCATCACCAGCTCAGGTCTTTACGTCCTAAAATACATGTAATTTTAAAAAGTCAACATAAAGTTGGTGAGTTCATGTAGTTTAATGTTTTCGTATCAAAATGTCATCCTTGAAATCCTGTATTGAAATCCAAGTTATTAGTATCAATGAGTTATTTAAGGATCTATCACTGTGTCGCGAGCACCCTGACATACTTGTGCCATAAGTAAGTAACCAAACCGAGACTACTTTGACATTATTGGGATCACAAAAGCACTCCGAATGGTATACCAACTAGGAGTGGAGCGGGTCTCAAACTCAATAGATCTACTTCTTTTGCACCTTGGTCACTAAGTGATTAATGGTTACCATTGTCATCATCCTACTTACGCACAGTGATCTGTTATTTACTAACCCATAGCTAACATACTGTTTTGACATGACATGTATTTCCACTCGATAGTTTAAAACAAAACTCGAAATAATAGGAAGGACATGAACTCACAGTCTTTGTGTTCCGTTAAGTCGTACTACTTATCGATCGGTGTCCGCAACGTATGTAACCTACATGCGTATTGGTTTCATTAGACACCTAGGTCTCAATGGATCTTGTACTCGTTGTTCATCTTGAATTTCTTGTTATATATTCCTGTGTTATGATTGAACAACTTATAATGTTATCATAGTGTTGGTAGTTTGTTTGTTCGATTAATATTGTTATATATATTATTGTTTCCAAATCATGTGTGAACTGGGCCTTGCCCTTCACATGTCATTGGGCCTAGCCCATGTTTTCTTGTCATTGGGCCTAGCCCAAGTTTTCTTGTAATTGGGCCTATCTCATGTAATTTATGTCTTTGGGCCTAGCCCATGTAGTTTATGTCTTTTTGGGCTTTTATTAGTTTTGGTCCTTGTCCATAAATATTATGGAAATGGGCCTTGTTCAAGACTTTAGAATTTGGGCCTAGCCCACATTTTTTTATAAAAGGCCATTTTCTTATAAGTGTTTACTTATAATTTTCTAGCTTTTTATATTTTTAACTTTCCGGATTTTGATTTCGATAACATATATATATATATATATATATATATATATATGATGAATGTCTAAATATATATTTAGACCCGGCGTCGGCGTCGTTTATTAAATGTTCATTTTCATCGAGAATCGCCCGTTGTTGTAATGATCTTTCGTGCCGGCGATTCACCCGTTGGTCGTCAACGCGACGGTGTAATCTTGAATGTTCGCATCGTTTCGATTGTCTGATTTATTGTTTCGACGCTTTTCAAGAATATATTTGTTATGTCACCAACACTTAGTGTATTGATCAAGTGTTTGTATTTTGTATATGGTGGGGTATTTTTATTGTGAATACCCTAAGTTTCTAATACATACACATACAATACACACATGTATACATACAAATTTATTGGTAACAAATGTATAAATATATACTTGTATTATTTTCCAAGTAAAAATATATATTTGTAAAAAGCATTTATTTTTACTTATAATATATATTTGTAACTTTGTTAAACACTTGGCCATTTAGGGATAACCCTTGTCATTAGAGTCTACTTAATGATGATTTAAGTTACTAATCGTGTTTAGTCCCACTAATCACCCCACTAATCATGTCTTAATCGCGATTAGATTGTTAGAAAATTTCGCCATAGTTTCCCCTAAACTATGGCGTTTTCCACGTTTCAAAAATGTATTTAACACCTGTTTAAGCTCATAATCATCATCAACAAACCATCTAATATTTATTTTACATTATAATTCTATCATCATCCATGACTTTTTATTGTTAAAAATACTAGTAAATCAAGAGGGTTTCTAATATTTATTAACCATTTCAAATCACTATTTTAGCATGTTGTTTAATCAAGTTCATGCATTTAACCCCTTGATTACTACACATTTTTAAGGTGATTACAACTTAAATACCAGTGTTTACTTCTTATAAAATCATTCATATGCATAAAAATTACCTTTAAATTGTAGTATTTTTCATGGATGATGTAGTTGATGATCTTGTTTAGATTTAAACCTTATCATGTTTAAATTTTCATTTTTGTTGTGGTCCCGTGGTCGACGGCGGTTCTAGACAGAGGTTTTGGGGATAGAGCAATTACCAACATCAGATGTGTTAACTGGTAAAGATGTAGAAATCACCAAAGGTTGAGGAACTTGTTCTTGATTAGATAATTGATGTTGTTGAAATAATATAACAAGTTCTTCTTCATGTTGGCACATCTGGAAGATCAAACGAATCCCACAATCCATCATAGTTAAACAACCATGAATCCCCAGGCTTCTGCATAGGCGTTGTATATCTTTGACAATCTGCATGCTATGCTAGAACTACCTGGTTCAGACTCGGCAAGAAAACACGTTTTTGAGGAGTAGCATAACCAACAAAGAAACCCTCCAAAGATTTGGCTCCAAATTTACCAGCCGGGTCCTAGAGGGTACACGGTGATACAAAGGGTTCCAAAAAAGCTAAGTTAGGCTTTTGTTGATTTAGTAGCTCAAAACATGTCTTTTTGTGAGGCTTAACTGTCAACACACGATTTAGGGTATAGCATACTGATGCCACTGCTTCACTCGAGAAACTTATCGGTAATTTCGAATCAGCTAACATTGTTCTAGCAGTTTCTATCAACGTGCGATTCTTTCGTTCAGCTACTCCATTTTGTTGTGGAGTATAGGGGGCGCTAAATTCATGAAGAATCCCCTTTTCATTGCAGAACTCTTGCATCTTCTTGTTCTTGAATTCCATTCCATTATCACTGCAAATTCTCTTAATGGGCAAATGATATAAATTCTCGAGCTTTCTGAAAAGGATCATAAGAGTTTCAAATGTTTCATCCTTGCTTTCCAGAAAGAATACCCATGAAAATCAAGAATAATCATCTGTAACGACAAGACAGTATAAATCTCCAGAAATACTTTTAACATTGACTGGTCCAAAGAGATCCATGTGTAGTCTTTCTTGTGGTAGCTTTATCGAATTCAACAGCTTTCTCGGGTGTGATTTCTTATGCTGCTTCCCCTTTTTGCAGCTAAGACAATCGTCTGATAGGTGAAAACTTTTCAAATTGACACCCTCCACTAAGTCGTTATGCACAAGAAAATTCATCTTTCGAAGATGAATGTGCCCCATTTTTCTGTGCCATAAAATTGACTCTTTTTCGGTAGCTTTGGAAACAAAGCATTGAACTTTCTTTGACGTGGTAGACGCGATGCTCATGTCAAGGACATATAAATCATTTTCTCGCGGAGCTTGCATCATAATCCATTCTTCTAGAATCTTGAAACCGGGTTTTAGAATTAGACATTCTTTATCATTGAAATGTGTCGTGAACTTCTTGTCACAAATTTGCGAGATACTAAGCAGATTGTTCTCAAGTTCAGCGATATAGTTCACTTTATCAAACGATACAACACCGTTCAAGAGAATCCCTTCTCCGACAATCCTACCTCCTGCGTTCCAGCAAATCCAACATATCCTCCTCGAATAGCTCTAACATCATTGAGCAATGCAAGCATTCCTGTCATGTGGCGAGACGCTCCACTATCCATGATCCATTTTGACAATATCGAACGTTGGAGCCCCTACACACATGATTAACAAAATTTATATAAACAAAGAGACCCAAGCCTGTTTGGTCTTGGGTGGGTTTGGAATGTCGAACTTTGGACCCACTTTGTTCTTTTCAATCATTTTAAGCTCAATGTTGTTTGGAACAGAAGATTTGAGTTCAACCTTAGATGATTTGGTGTTAACAATTTTAGCAACCCATTTCTGTGTTTGTGGTTTAGCCTGTTTAACATAAAATTTTGAATCTTTTTGTTGAACTTTGTGTGATGTTTCACCAATTTTAAATTTAGATTGAGGTTTAATAATTGGTTTAACATTTTGATGAGATTCAGTTTTTCTTTTAAGAATTTGTTTCGGCATAACCATGGGTGCTTTTTGCTTTTCATCCTTGGTGAACTTTTTCGGAGAAGAAACTGATTTTGAACTTTCTTGTGAACAATATCGTGCGATATGTCTAACTTTCTTACATTTAAAGCATGTCCTACTGTCCTTATGAACAGAGGTATTCAAAACCTGTTTCTGTTTTTGTTTCTCTTTTTCTTTAAGAAAATCATCATTTGATTGAGTACCAATGATTTCCTTTTCCTTCTCGGTTGTTGTCCCAAATACAAAATTAATTTTCTTTGTAAAATCCAATTTTTGGGACCTGTTGGTTTTATGTTGTTTCTGAAAACCCAACCCTGCACACTTGTTTTCCTGATATTCTCCATTTTTTTGATAGTAAGGTCGGTTGTCAGTTTTTGATTTAGAATCGAAAGATGAATCATGTTTATCTAAATCATTATGACTTACCTCCATCAGCTTGAACATTTTATCAACGCAACCTATTTTCACATTCTTGATGGGAAAATCCTCATCCGAAAATAGTTTATCAGATCCTTTCATTTTATAAACTATGATATTAGGATCTTCATTTAAACTATTTTCTGATTTGTCATCAGATTTTGACTTCTTAGACTTTTCAGACTCAGTCACTTCAGATTCATTTGTTAACACTTTTTCAATCACATTTTCTACCACTTCAGAATCACATTCACCATCATTTTTAGTGTAAGTTATATCAATATCCTCAGGCAACTGTTCGGTTTTCAATTTAATATTTAGCGCCTTTTCCACTCCAGATGGATTTTTGCAAGCATAACTGTTCCACATGGGTGGAGGAACTCGATCATAACTTCCACTCTTTGTTTTACCATTTTTAGATTCCTCAGTATTTTCAATTTTTGGTAAAATGTGATCTATGACGTATGAGCTTGTGGAATAACTAATTAACAGTTTGTTAACTCGTTCGGTTTCAATTCTCATTTTCTCAAGCTCACTTTTGAGCTCAGCAATAGTGTTTAGATGAATATTAATTGCCATTTGTTTATCCATCATTGTTGCTTTAAGCATCATAAGTGTTGCGTCATTTTCTCTGAGTGCTTTATTATATTGTTTAACAGACGCACTCAATTTGTCATATGCTTCCTTTGTGGTTTTGTAATCGCTTGCCAATTGTCTGTTAAACTTTGCAATTCAGCAAATCTTTTGTCTTTCACAAGACACACCACATGGTTCATCACACTTTGAACAAGATTTTTCATTCTCAGATGACTTGTTTACCTCATATCCATTTTCCATGCACGCTTTAATGATGTCTTCTTTCAGCAATTCCTTTTTCTCATCTTCTTTGACATCTTCAACCGGTTTCTTTTGAACTTCATCTGTTGAATGTTGAGTAGGTGCGAACTATCCTGCAAAAGTTTTTAAAACATCGTTAGGCAAAAGATGTTTGAATGGACCATTCAACATCTCCTCTTCCTCTGATGAAATATGATAGTAATAATCATCATCCTCAGGTCCTTCATCAAACGATGCCTCCGATTCTTCTTCCAGTTCATCAATAATTTTAGCCACCAATGGCAAACTTTCTCCTTTCGAAATAAACTTGTTCCAATTAAACCCTTCATCTTCTTATGTAACAACCAAAGCCTTTTCTTTAGTTTCAGGTTGCTTGTCTTTAATCGGCATGATTCTTGTTCTGGGTTGTTGTCAGTGATAGATCGCTCTTTTATAATAGTCATCTTGGAAAGGATTCTGATTCCCTTGAACCTCTCGGTTTTGACATTCTCTTTTAAAGTGACCTTTCTCCCAACACTTGAAACAAGTAACTTTAGATTTATCAAATCCAAGTTTCCCATCCGAACCTCCCAAATTTTCTTTACCAGTGATTTCCATAAATTGTTGTACTCGTCGAACGATCAAAGCCATGCACCATTTTATATCTATCAACTCCATTTCAATTGGATCAATTTGATCGTAGTCTTCTCGTGTCATTTCAGAATTACCAATCTTTCCAGCAACAAGACTATCATATGACTCAAGAACTGAAGCGAGTAGAGACATATGTTGTTTTGCCGTCTTTTCATCAAAATTTTATGTGTTCTGAAAGTCAACGGCAATGTTGCATTGCAGAATTCTTTGACTTGCATTACATGATGGAGTGGCTTGATTGTTCTGAGATTGATTTGATCCGAAAGAAGACTGTTGACTAGAAGGTGTATTTGGATCAACTGTTGGGTATGATTGAAAAATACTTGACTCAGTTTGAGGTGTGCTTGGTGAGCTATATGCACTGAACGCAGTTTGAATCTTTGGCACTTGGATTTGAGCAGCATAACTGTTTTTGAAATACAGATTAACATCTTATTGCATTTGAACAGTTTTGTTTTTGGCCATCTTTTGCATCTTTAATTCATGACCTTCCAATCTCTCGATAAAGCGAGGCAATGAGAAATTGTTGTATTCAACCCCATTCTTCAAAATGGTTAAGTAAGTCGACCATTCACCTTGTGGCAGAGAATCAGCTAGTTTATCAACAAGCTCTTCATTTGTCTTCACAATTCCCATTCTCTTCATATGAACCACCAGATGACAGTATCGCTCAATTAGCTGCTTAACCGTTTCTTCTTTGATCAATGTGAATACATCAAACTCTTTGCTTAATAATGCCCTTTTGCTTTTGCGGAGTTGAGCACTACCTTGAAATTTAAGTTGAAGAGCATTCCATAAAGATTGCGCATCATCATCATGCTGCAATAAAGCCAATATGTCTTCTTTGATCGATTGCTGAAAAATATTCATCATCTTCTTTTCGTTGATAAATCTTTCTCGCTCAACATCAGAGAATTGGGCAAGGGTCTTTTCAAGCCCACTTTCACCAACTTGTGCGATGTATTTTGCCTCGATTGCAAACCAGCAAGTAAAATGATTAGCTTGCACCCAGTTCATAAATCTCTCGCTCCAACTATCAAAGTCTTCAAAATTCATAAGCTTTGGAGGTTTAGTAATTGTCCATTTTCATTCTCTAAATTGATGTTTTGAGCTGCTGCAGTGGTGACAACCGATGTGGCAAACGCATTGTAAAATTCCTCAGACACTTTTCCTGCAAAAAGTTAGAACACACTTCTCAAAAATAAACAGATCAGATTAGACAGATTTTTTGTGCGGTCAAGTGGTTTTGTACGAAATAAGAATTTTACGCGAAACAGAATTTTTGTACGATTCAAGTTTTATCACAAACACTAAGATTTCGTACGAATCAATTCATTTTATACGAAACAAATGTTTTTTTACTAAGTAAAATTTTGTACGATTGAAATTTTGTAAGAATCAAGTTTTTTTTAACTGAGTAAATTTTGGATGAATGAATTTTGTACGAATCAAATATTTTTGTGCGAATCAAGTTGAAATTCTGAAAATTGTAAGATTTATGAAATTTTAACTGATCCGTATGAAATTTAAACTGATTCATACCAAACTCAAGAACAACTTAATTTCGTGCGAAACTCGTACGAAAACTGATTTATACTTCAAACTGACCAAATTTTATCGCTTTCAACATGATTTAGTTCAATTTTATGTCCGAATTATGGTATGAATTGATTAGATTGAAGATTAATCTTGGATTACTAAAATCCTAGTCCATTTTGTCCATGAATTTGTCCGAAATTTGTTCAAAATCCAGCAAAGGTCAGAAAAACGATGAAGATGAAGATATGTCCAAGTCTAAACAGTAACTACTTGTTGTCTATCTGTAGATCAGATCTCACGGCTTTGATACCACTTGTGGACCGGGATCGAGCTCCCGAAATGAGCAATTAATCTGCCCTCCCTCAACTAGCAGAGGCGGAATTCATTGCTAGAGAGGTAGATATGACAAGCAAGACAGAACTTACTGTTTTACTGCTTCTTATCTATTAAAGATGTTCAAGTTACAGATGCAAGTAAACAAACTGACAGAGCTTCGTCGTATGAAATGACAAATCCGTTCCTAGCTCTAACACAACACTTCCCTATTTATAGGTCGACATGACTCGTACTGAAGTGCGTGCACTAACAAACAAACATCTGTGTTTAGTACGAAATACGAATGACTCACTCGTACGAAACACACTTATGTTTCGTGCGAATCACAGTGTATCAATACATAAAATTTACATTTTCTCATTTAAACATTAACGTGTAAACTTTATAAACATTACGGATATATCCTAGACGTAGGCAATAGACATTATGCACCAACAAACTCCCCTTGGATGTTGCCGTAGTCTGGATAATTTTCAAAACTTCAATTCGATTTGACTTTAACGCCCAAAAAATCTCTTTAACGGCTTTCAACGTTCCTCATAAGCAATAGGCATTTGATCGGTCAGAGGACATCGTTTCAAAAACTGAAAACTCCTTAACGATGCTACTCTTGAACGTTCAGCGATCCGAGCTTCTTTTTCTTCAGTTTTCTTCGATTCCTTCTTCTCAATCTTTCTCCATGTTGTCTTCCAATTCGATCCCAAATGAATATCATTTGCAAAGCACACATTTATGACCTTTTGAAATTGAAGTGCTTGCTCCTGATTCTTTTCTTCAAACCTGATCTTGCTATAAAATAAACATTTAATGTCTTTCTTCGAACAATTTACTAGCCACATGGGGTCTTGTACTCGAATGCCTCTCTACAACCTAAATATTCTTTTGTGTGCTATGACGGCTTCGGTTAATTCCTCAGTTATCTTCCACGAATCTTCATCTGGGTGTACGCAAATAACAGCCTCACCTGTATTAGAATCGTAATACCACCACTTGAAGATTGTATAGAAATCTTGCTCCATTTTGATCATCGGCATGTTTTTCAACACCCGTGGTTTCTTCACAATCAACGTAATATCTTTCTCCTTTGTCACTGGATCCTCTTTAATAATACGACGCGGATATTGCGGTTTCTAGTGAACAAAACCATGCTTCGCTTCAAATTTGATCAACCTCCACAGCTTTTGATCATTGAACTTCATCTTAAGGTTTATCATCTTTCTTTGCACAAGTTCCTTAATGTCCTAATATGGCAGTAATTAAATGTCACTTAAACATCGAAAATATTGAATTCCAAATTCTCTTTTAATAGCATAAACATTCAGCTCTTCAATCCATCCCCAACTCAAAATATCTCCCAAAGAAATATCAGCATCTCAAGTAAAAAATGCCAGGGGTCTCTTAAACTTTCGCTCACATGGACTCTCTCTAAACCATTTCTTCTTTTGTTTGATAATCTCATCTATAGACATCTTTTCAGGAATCGTTCCTTCTTTAACAGCTTCCGATACTTTCCTTTGTAACATTTCAGAGCTATCTGCTGTAAATAAATCGATAAACGTTTGTAAATCCTCTGTACCCTGAACGACATCATTAGTATCTTCATCAGAGTCGCTTTCAACGACAACGTTATCATATTCATTTGCGTCTTCTATTTCTTCAAAAAAACATAAGCATTTGGTTTGAAAGCATCTATCTCATTCAGTTCGTCTTCAAAATCAAAATCAAACTTTTCTCCACTGATTCCAAGCATTTCAGCTATCTCTTCTTTCGAGTAACTATGCACAAACTCTCCCTCTTCAAATCATGCTCAAGATATAGAACAAATGGCTTTTGCATGACAGGAACAGAAGATATAACATTCTTTGTGAAAATTCCTGCCTGCTGAGCATCAATCGAATCGTCAACTTTGTTTAACCCTTCCTCTTTAGCAATTTGGTTCTCAGAATCATCAAAATACTCGGAAAGATCAACTAATTCATTAATGTTTAAATCTATTACCCGAACACCTGATCCACCCACATTATCATCATCATTACCATCATCCGAATAACTAGAATCTTTATCATCAACATCAACTTCTTCAGTATCTTCTATCTCTTCTTCCTTTTCTTTTTCTTCAATTGATTCTTTACTATCTTTTCCCATCTTTTTCATCAACCACTCTCGATGTCGTTGGGAAATATCCAGAAAAGCTATATCAACATCAACCGGCTTTCCTATCAGAATAAAATTCTTCGGTTCCTCATACACTACAATATCCCAACACTGTACTGGCCCAGATTAAGCTTCTGGCACAGCTTCTTCAGTCACAGACCCTCTACAATCTTACCCTTACCTTTTCCTAACGCATCAGATTGTTGTTTTGCCAACCGTTCTCGCTCTGCAACTCTTTCTCTTGCTTCTTCACGTTCAGTTTCATCAATCGCTGCAGATATACTCAAACCAAACTTCTTCTCAAGAATCTTCTCAAATACATCCATCCTTCGATTATTTCTCAACCTTTCTTCCTCGTATTCAGTCATTCGCAAATGTAATCTTTCATTCTCTGAAACAACACTAGCCATCATCGCTTCGAGTTGCTGTTTATCAACGATTAAACCTCCAATTCTTTCAAGCATCTCAAATTTCTCTGCCGTTAACAAGTTTATCTGCTCTTGTAATTCAGCGATGCGCAAAACGTTCATCGTCACTTGTTTCTGCAAATCATCAATTCTAGGATCATCAAACCGAAACTCATCTCCTCCTGGTAGATCGTCTAAATTAATCTCATCAAAATATGTTTGTGTATTAAACGGTTGTGATATAGGACGAGACTGTGAAGCATGAGATGGTTGAGACTGTTGTTGAGCCGACTTTTGTGGTGTTGGTTGCTTGACAGGCTCTGGATCAGGCATAGGTTGTTGAACAGGTTCTGGCACAAATTGTTGCGGTGTTGGTTGTTGTTGTTCAGATTCTTGTTCAGGAACTGGTGGTTGTTGCGAAGATATTTCTGGTTCAATATGTGGTTGATCTGGTTCGTAATGCATATAATGTAGTGGAGATGGAATACTCTGTGTTTGTTCCTCCACATTTGCTCCAGTAGTTTGCTCAGCACCCGCTTCTGTTGGATTAACAATCGGAGATATAAGAGCAGCAGATCTTTTCATCCTTCTCTGTCTTTTCTTGACAGGAGTTCTAAAACCAGATTCAAGCTCAGATTCAGACGGAACATAAGTAGTACCGTCTTCGCATGTTGCCTTTCTTTTTCTTTCTTCAGCTTTACACTTCAGCTCTTCTTGACGTTTCTTTGCCTATTTCTCCGCTCTTTTCTTTTCTCCTACACGTCTATCCTCAGAATCTGTACTAGAAGATAGTACTTCTTTAGCTGCTATCTTGTCAGCTCCGAAAGCCTGACGTTCTATATCTTCTGCCATTTTTTCAATTGTTTCTTCAATTTCAGGTTCATCCCTCAATCCTGAACTTTCAACAATAGATGCAGCTTTTCTCTTTCTTCCTTTGTATGTAGCCTTTCCTCCTTTATCTCCGTCTTTCACAAACCACGGACTTCGCTTTGCCACAAACAAAGATGATGATGTCACTTCCTCCTCATCATCACCACTATCGTCTTTCCTCCATTTTCCAGGTGCGGGTGAGATGTAATCTTTATTCAGAATAGCACCAAACATCGGTTTAGCGGTGGGAGTAGACTTCAAATGTACGTTCATCTTTCGCAGAGACTGAACATCCATATGCTCAAGTTTAAGCACATCATCAGCAGATTTCTTCAAGTCAGGATGTAAATAGTCTAACATCATCTGTATAAACCTCGGGTACTGCAAAAATCTTTCCTTCTGAATATTTGTATCATCTGATTAAATATAACTTTTGAAAAGTTATAAGGAAGGTTCAGCACTAGTGCAGTAATCATGCACATCTGATAATCCACCAAATCATCAAAACCACCCTTCTGTGTCCCAAACAGTGAATAATGACATGTGCCAGATATCGAAACGGCGCACTTAGATTACTCTTCTTAAAAGGAGCAGCATTTACAAAATCCGTATAACCCATCCTGTAGAAACAACCTTTCACCATATATTCAGTAAAGCCCGTTGGATCATCCTTGTTATCTTTAAACTCTAACACTTCCCGAATCAAATCTTCAGTAATCTTAACTTGAATATCCACATCGTTAATCTTCACTGCTAATATAATGGCATTGTCGTCAAGACTATATTCTGCAGCATTCCAGAAATACTCCACATGTGACAAATATACAGTATGTCTTTCTGTAATCGCCCTCGTAACTCTAATTCTTATTAGAAAATCCAAGATACTTCGGTATGCAGCTATCTCTGGGATTTTAGAATCTGTGATACAGCATATGTTATGCACTGGAGAAAAACCAGATCTCTTTGCCTGTTCAAGGAAATAACAATCAATCGTTAGAAAATTTTTCAAACTTTCAAAATTTCTTCACCCATTCGTACAAAAACCTATGTTTCGTACGAAATATACTATCTTGATCAAGAATTTGAAACTTTCAAAGTTTCTATCTCTTGGTTCGTACAAAACCCCATGTTTCGTACAAAACACTATCTTGATCAAGAGTTTCAAACTTTCAAAGTATCTTTCTCTTGATTTGTACAAAAACTTATGTTTCGTATAAAAAATTAACTTGGTTAAAACTTGCAATTTGCAGTTCATGGCTTTCATACCATTCACTTGCTTCGTACAAAAATTCTGCACTTAATCATTTAAATTTTATTTCGTGCGAAATACTTCAGTCGTACCAAATCGTCGTCATCCCAAAATTTGTCCAAGTGTAATTCGAACCTAAAACTTGTTATTTTAGCAAATTGATAGTTGATTTTCAGGTTATTAGAGCCGATATTAGCGATTTTGTGGTCAATTTTAAGTTTTACCGGTCCAATTTCCCTAGATCTAAGTTTTAGTCCGAATCGTACGAAATTTTGACATTATAACAGTTAGATCGTGACGAAATTACCTTTCCCATTGTATAAGGTGTACAAATCAACCTCAACAATATGAATAGCAAGTACAAAAACCAAGAAATGAAGTTTCTGAGATGAATCGCACAAAATCTCTCTGAGTCGCTCAACAGTGCTCAAAGACCAGAAATTTCATTTTTGTGCGAGACAATTGATATTTATACTAACCCTGATTCGTACGAAAACTTGTGAATCGTACCAAAAGTTTTATCCTTGTCTCGTACAAAAACTACTTACCTGCATGAAATTTGATTTTGTACGAATCAAATCTAAAAACTTTAAACTTTTTCAATTTCAATTTTTATTTTTTGTATTTTCATTCATTTTATCAAAACATTTTATCTATTTCAAAAGTCCACTTGACTAACCAAGTCCAAGTTAATGACCCTGGTTATCCAATTTGCCTTCCAAGTCCAAGTTAATGACCTTGGTTGACCATATTTGACCAAACAGATTTATTTTAACTTGTGAAATTTCAAATTAATGAACTTTCTTGACATTTGAGTAAACTTTGTTAAAAATTAGCTCCCAACCCATGATTCCAAGCTTTCTTCAGCAAGGTGTTGCTATGAATCCAACCATCAGTGTTTTTATCATCGGTAAAAAAAATAAAACTATTAAGCTAAGAAAACTAAAAATCTTTTTGAGTTTTTTTACGAAATTTTTTTTAAAGAATAACAACATTTTTTGTGAATTTTGCGTTTTCAGAGGATCATTTCAAGCATTCATATAAGTCATCAGTACCATTAGTCTAGAAACACCTTTTAAGCTTTTAAACAAATTTACCTAGATTGCCAATATATTTATCCATTTAAACCTCTTTTCGTTTCTCAACTGCTTCAAGATATTTTAAGGTATTATTAGAAACATGAAATAACTGTGTTTCCCATCTCAGAATATACTCCCGTATCGAGATTCCTAGAATGTCATATTACAGGTGAATATATCGAATTGATATCTGTATATAGGGTGAATGCGAGACCTTGAGAGATCAGGTTAGTACTACCGTACAGACAAAGAGATGAAGGCTCGTCTTTAGGTGGTGTTCTATTAAGGAATCTTTTATACTACAAATGTCATAATTGCTTAAAACATAATTATTTTATGCATTTTTCGGGGAAATAATACGAAAGTATTATATGAGATCTAGGCCATTACTTCCGCAAAATCAGAAGAACTCGAATAATACCCCAGATATCAATCAAATATAAAGACATAGTATCGCAGAATCTGGCCGAAATTTCGGAGTACTAAGTCCATATATCCGAGAGATGTTAACCCACAAGTTAATCAGTTTTTGTGTTTTAGGTTTATATCTCGATAACAATCTACTGAACGAGTGAAGTCTATTGGCATATCCATAGTAAGACTTGCTTAAACACTTTTAAACAATACAATTCTTTAGCATACTGTGACTATCATTTTTTATTTACTATGATCACTCTTTTTACACAAAACTCTTTTTTATTTTTTAAATGTTTTTGTATTTTCCTCAAATATTCTCCCCCTAAAATCAGAAACATAATTTTGGATTTTTAAGAAATTAGAAGAAAGAATGTACATAAAATGTTTAACCGATGACAAATTCACATCAAGTCGTCATCATCCTCAAACTCAACCTCAAACACATCCCGTGAGATCATATTTTTAAACCATTTAGCTTTAACAAATTTTTAAACTTTGTTTTATCAAAAGCTTTGGTATAAAAATCAGCTTTTCGGTCATCAGTGTTGATTTTCTCAATTCGTACCAACTTTTTCTCATAACAATCACGGATAAAGTGGTGTCGAATCTCGATATGTTTAGTACGTGAGTGTTGACATGAATTTTTGGTGATATCGATTGCGGCCTGATTATCTACATATATAGGCTATCAAGAAATTGCAAACCGAAATCTCTCATCTGTTGCTGTATCCAGAGAATCTGAGCACAACAACTGGATGCCGAAACGTATTCAGCCTCACAGGTAGAGGGAGTGACCGCGGTTTATTTCTTGCATTGCCACGTTACCAAACGAGTTCCGAAGAACTGGCAACCGGCCGTTGTAGATTTTGTATTCAGTTTGCAGCATCCCAAATCAGAATCCGAGTAACCTGCAAGATTAAAGTTGTCACACCCTCAATTTCCACTTGCGGAGTTTTACCACGAGACGTGTGAACAAACCAGAATCTAAGACACTAGTATGTCGAACGACTCTATATGATTTGATAATACGTTTTCCAAAATCATTTGTTGTAAATTTTAGATTACCAATATTTAGCATGAGTATCAGTTTTAAATTTGAGCGGAAGCATAATTAAGTAATGATGCGGGCGCCAACACAAACGCCAAAACAAATGAAAAATCCCAAAACAATATTAATAAATGAGACTCTATAATGATGTCTTGTTCAATGCGTGTGCGTGCACCTAGGGCTCCTAGCGTCCTGAGAAACATGTAAAGAAACAAGTGTCAACATTTAAGATGAGTGAGTTCACAGGTTTTCATAAAATCGTTTGTTCGGTTATAGTTTGTTACTCCGTTATCCCCAACCCGGGATAACTAATCAGTTCCATTATTCCAATCCCGGAATAATAGGTTGTTGCTTCCAATATTCCCAAACCGGAATATTAAGTTGTTGTTTCCATTATCCCCAACCCGGGATAATAAGTTAATGTTCCAATATTCCAAACCCGGAATATTAAGTTGTTCCCTAATTAAGTTCAATATTAATGTATATAGGTAGCTAGCCTAAAGTCATGTCACTAAGTGTTCACGATCGAAGCTGACTGTGTGCCTCCGTTTTGCCAGGCCTATCACATGACCATGGCGGTGTTAGGCCAATTATACACCCGTTGACCATACCCGGTCGGCTAGCGCGATTAACTCGGATGGGGCTCGTCAGACCCAGTAGTACTACTCATAATTCCCCCGCTATTTAACCCAAATACTAACGATCCGAGGAGATTGTCGAGGACTTAAGTGATAACGCTGCTTAGTGCCTACAACATTACATTAACATTAACTTAGTTACCGTTTAGTTATGTGACGTTAAATTCGTATAACGTAAAGAGTTTGAGTTTGAGAGTGTATACATGTTTCTCCCCCTGTTGTTTAAAAACCGGATAAAGTTAGGGGCCGTGAACTCACCTTTATTTGCTCGGTTAGTGTAGCAAAGATGTTATAAGAGATGGGACCGCTAGTTGCGTCCTAACAAACCAATTAATTCCACGTCAGTGTGAAATCACACCAATACAAATTCCACATGCAATTTACTCACAAAGTGATACACAACAAACAACATATCTAACACTCAAACATGCATGCAAGTATTCTCATATAATCATAGTGATCAAACAACTTATCATGAACACATTCCAAATCCATGCAACACTTTAATGCATAAAATCACAAGTTAACAACTTTCTGCTTAACACTCAATTATTCAGCTGTTTTCTAGGATTTTTATAAAATAGTTCCAGCATTCTAAAAATTCCCATATTTTTACAGTAGGTGACATTTATACCATAGAAATTTATATAATTTTTTTCCAAGTCCTAAATCTTTACCAATTAGCCATAGATATTAATTCACTAAGCTGCAGTCAGATTTACCGCTTTCTGACTGCAGTCCACGGAAGAATTTATTTAAAAATCACTGATCGTCCGATTAACAAATTCAGTTGGAGTTGCCGGTAATTTCTATACCTAGTTGCAGTACAAAATCATTACCAAACTAAGTCAAGTGTCGTGATATCAGCTATAGTTTGAGCTACTCTAATGCAAACCTGGTTCTCTATAGCATGGCTCTGATACAATCTGTCACACCCTCAATTTCCACTTGCGGAGTTTTACCGCGAGACGTGTGAACAAACCAGAATCTAAGACACTAGTAGTCGAACGACTCTATATGATTTGATAATACGTTTTCCAAAATCATTTGTTGTAAATTTTAGATTACCAATATTTAGCATGAGTATCAGTTTTAAATTTGAGCGGAAGCATAATTAAGTAATGATGCGGGCGCCAACACAAACGCCAAAACAAATGAAAAATCCCCAAAACAATATTAATAAATGAGACTCTATAATGATGTCTTGTTCAATGCGTGTGCGTGCACCTAGGGCTCCTAGCGTCCTGAGAAACATGTAAAGAAACAAGTGTCAACATTTAAGATGAGTGAGTTCACAGGTTTTCATAAAATCGTTTGTTCGGTTATAGTTTGTTACTCCGTTATACCCAACCCGGGATAACTAATCAGTTCCATTATTCCAATCCCGGAATAATAGGTTGTTGCTTCCAATATTCCCAAACCGGAATATTAAGTTGTTGTTTCCATTATCCCCAACCCGGGATAATAAGTTAATGTTCCAATATTCCAAACCCGGAATATTAAGTTGTTCCGTAATTAAGTTCAATATTAATGTATATAGGTAGCTAGCCTAAAGTCATGTCACTAAGTGTTCGCGATCGAAGCTGACTGTGTGCCTCCGTTTTGCCAGGCCTATCACATGACCATGGCGGTGTTAGGCCAATTATACACCCGTTGACCATACCCGGTCGGCTAGCGCGATAGCTCGGATGGGGCTCGTCAGACCCAGTAGTACTACTCATAATTCCCCCGCTATTTAACCCAAATACTAACGATCCGAGGAGATTGTCGAGGACTTAAGTGATAACGCTGCTTAGTGCCCACAACATTACATTAACATTAACTTAGTTACCGATTAGTTATGTGACGTTAAATTCGTATAACGTAAAGAGTTTGAGTTTGAGAGTGTAGTTTGAGAGTGTATACATGTTTCTCCCCCTGTTGTTTAAAAACCGGATAAAGTTAGGGGCCGTGAACTCACCTTTATTTGCTCGGTTAGTGTAGCAAAGATGTTATAAGAGATAGGACCGCTAGTTGCGTCCTAACAAACCAATTAATTCCACGTCAGTGTGAAATCACACCAATACAAATTCCACACGCAATTTACTCACAAAGTGATACACACAAACAACATATCTAACACTCAAACATGCATGCAAGTATTCTCATATAATCATAGTGATCAAACAACTTATCATGAACACATTCCAAATCCATGCAACACTTTAATGCATAAAATCACAAGTTAACAACTTTCTGCTTAACACTCAATTATTCAGCTGTTTTCTAGGATTTTTATAAAATAGTTCCAGCATTCTAAAAATTCCCATATTTTTACAGTAGGTGACATTTATACCATAGAAATTTATATAATTTTTTTCCAAGTCCTAAATCTTTACCAATTAGCCATAGATATTAATTCACTAAGCTGCAGTCAGATTTACCGCTTTCTGACTGCAGTCCACGGAAGAATTTATTTAAAAATCACTGATCGTCCGATTAACAAAATTCCAGTTGGAGTTGCCCGGAAATTTCTATACCTAGTTGCTGTACAAAAATCATGACTCAACTCCCTACTGATTTTAAAATCTAGTTTGATAATCAACCAACAAAATTCCAGAATTTTAACAGCTTTACCTACTGAACTTGCTTAGCCCTTTAAAAATATCAAACGATTTCAGGAAATTATGAATCCGGCGCCATTGGATTCCTTATTCAAATCTCTACGTTCTAGACATCAGAAAGTCCGTTTTTCGACAACTAACGACCAAGTTACAGCCAGATGAAATCGGCTGCAACTTTCATTCAGCTTCCTGTTTCAGCATGTTATTATTATAAGCTCGTGTAATCCCGTTCATGCGATTAATCTAAGCGATCTAGCTCTGATTTCTAGTCCTAGATTAATACTAATAACCTATCCATGCAAATCTACTCAATAACTTCTAGTTATTATAACAAAAACACACTTGCTAACTTATGATTTCCGAGTACAATTCTGCGTATGAACAATGATCAATTCAGCCGATTACTTAACACTCACATATTCTGAAAACAATACCATCGAACACATATATCCGCAACAACTAAGCATCCAAGCATACATGTAATCTGAGATAATGAATCATTCAAGCATGTATGTAATCCGAGACAATGAATCATTCAAGCATGCATATATATATATTCGAAACATCTTAAACATCTAAGCATACACATCATCCGAAACATGATCTTGTAATCAATGATAAATTCTAGGCTTTTAATGATAAGGTAATCGAACCGTGGGTATGTTAAGGAATCCGGTGATCAAAATTGCTTGCAACCGAGAACTCCATGACCGAGAAAAGGGTGTTGTTCGCGATTAGAAAGAATAGTGGGCTGTTTGTGGCTGAGTTTGTGAAGGCTCCGGCTACTGCTTGCTGCGACCGAGAAGAGAAACAACTTCCTGCGATCGCAAATCTGCTGCTGTTGTTGCCGCGACCGAAAGAAAAGAACAGGGAAAACGGTTGCTTGCTGCGACCGAGATGATGATGAGGGTAAGGCAGCCGACGGCAATGAACTCTAGGGTTTTGTGTGTGTTTTTTTTTTTCTGAAGGAAGACATGCATGTGGGTTAGTATATATAACGCAAGGTGAAGGGTTACGGTTTGGGTTTGGCCTTGGCCGAAACTTGTTTGGACTTGTTCTCTTATGACCGACGACTAAAGTTGCATGCTATTGGTTTCGGTTTGGTTAGTGTTTGTGGCCGAGACATGTTTGGTTTAGGGTTTGGGTTTTCGATGTGTGTTGGATTTGATCTTGGCCGAGGGCTTGACTTGAACTAGAGTTTAAACTTGTTACTCCTAGAGTCGCAATGAACCAAGGTTGGAACGTGTCGCGGTTCGGTTCAGTTTGTGCACATATCAAATCTAATTATTCAATCACTAAGACAATCACACAACACACAACACACAACACACAACACATCTTTAATCCATGCACGTTTAATACTTAACACACATCTTATTCGACAAGTGTCACGTGTAAGTTATCTGAAAAACCCGGGATATCACATTATCCCCATGTTGAAAGAATTTTCGTCCCGAAAATTGAGTAAACGCGGTTTAGCATGTAACGTACATGTTCAGAGTGCCACGCACAAAGAGTTAGTTTGTTAATGATAGTACGCAACGTTACAAGAAGTTCCCAAGTGTCATACACAAGGATTTCCAAGTGCCATGCACAAAAATTTAGTCAACAATAGTACACGAAAGTATGAGAAAATTTCCAGGTTGTCACATCATCCCCTTGTTGAAAGAATTTTCGTCCCGAAAATTTAGTTACTGGCATCGTTAGTTTGCTGCTCAGTTGCAAAGAGGTGTGGGTATTTGCTTTTCATTTGGTCCTCTCTTTCCCACGTGAACTCCGGTCCACGCTTAGAGTCCCAACGAACTTTAACGATCGGAATCTTGCTGTGCCTCCGAGTCTTGATCTCACGATCCATGATCTCGATAGGCTTTTCCACGAAGTGTAGTTGTTCATCCACTTGGATCTCATCCAATGGAATAACTAAAGTTTCATCTGATAGACACTTCTTCAGATTTGACACGTGAAATACGTTGTGAACTCCACTGAGTTCGGCAGGGAGGTCTAATTGGTATGCTACGGGTCCAATTCGTTTCAAGATTTCAAACGGGCCTACGTACCGTGGGTTAAGTTGCCCCGTTTTCCAAAACGGATTACACCCTTCCAGGGTGACACCTTTAGTAGGACGCGATCGCCAACTTGGAATTCGAGCGGTTTGCGTCGTTGGTCAGCGTAGCTTTTCGGTCGATCTCGTGCCGCCGCCATGCGGTTTTTGATTTGTACAATCTTTTCAGTGGCCTCAAGTATTAACTCTGGGCCTGTGAGTTGACTGTCACCGACTTCTGCCCAACAGACCGGTGATCTACATTTGCGACCGTATAATGCTTCAAATGGTGCTGCCGAAATACTCGTGTGATAGCTGTTGTTATATGAGAATTCTACTAGAGGCAGGTGAATTTCCCAATTATTTCCGAAGTCCACTACGCATGCCCTAAGCATGTCTTCCAAGGTCTGTATGGTCCTTTCGCTTTGACCATCAGTCTGAGGGTGATAAGCTGTGCTCATATCCAAGCGTGTTCCCAACGCTTTCTAGAGTGACTGCCAGAAGTTTGACGTGAAGCGAGCATCTCTATCTGATATGATGGACGTTGGCACTCCGTGCCGAGAAACTACTTCCTTAATGTAGATGCGAGTCAACTTCTCCATCTTATCCGTTTCTTTAATAGCTAGGAAGTGTGCGGACTTAGTCAAACGATCCACGATCACCCAGATGGTGTCGCAACCACCCAAGGTTCGCGGGAGTTTAGTGATTAAATCCATTGAGATCTGATCCCATTTCCACACTGGGATCTCCGGTTGTTGGAGTAGCCCCGATGGCTTTTGATACTCCACTTTGACTTTTGCACAAGTCAAACATTTACTCACGTAGGTGGCTATATCGGCTTTCATGTTAGGCCACCAATACGCAACTTTAAGGTCCTGATACATCTTATCCGAACCTGGATGGATAGAGTATCGAGATTTGTGAGCTTCATCCATGACTAGCTCTCTGAGGTTTCCGTAGAGAGGTACCCATATGCGATTCATGAAATACCGGGCTCCATTGGGCTTTACCTCCCAATCGCGTTCCATTTTTCCCACTGATTCGGCTTTGATGTTTTCCTCCTTAACTGCTTCTAACTGGGCGTCGCGTATTCGTTCGGGTAGCCCTGAATGAATAGTGAGTTGTAGCGCTCGTACGCGACGAGGTTTCAAGTGTTCCTTCCTGCTGAGGGCATCAGCTACCACGTTAGCTTTACCCGGGTGATACCGAATGGCACACTCATAATCGTTCAGGAGTTCGACCCAGCGACGCTGTCGCATGTTCAACTCCTTCTGATCAAAGATGTGCTGGAGGCTTTTGTGGTCAGTGAAGATTGTGCACTTCGTTCCATAAAGGTAGTGTCTCCAAATCTTAAGTGCAAACACTACTGCTCCCAATTCTAGGTCATGCGTCGTGTAGTTCTTCTCGTGAACTTTCAGCTGTCGCGACGCATACGCGATGACCTTATCGCGTTGCATGAGTACGCATCCCAATCCCTGAATGGAAGCATCACAATACACTACAAAGTCATCTGTCCCTTCCGGCAAGGACAGAATGGGTGCACTGCAAAGTTTCTGCTTCAACAGTTGAAATGCTGCTTCTTGTTTTTCACCCCAAGCATACTTGATGCCTTTCTGGGTGAGGGTAGTGAGCGGTTGTGCAATCTTTGAAAACCCCTCGATGAAGCGTCTGTAGTAACCAGCCAATCCTAAGAATTGGCGGATTTCCGTCGGTGTCTTAGGTGCTTCCCAGTTTTTGATGGCTTCAATCTTGGCAGGGTCTACGTGGATACCCTTTTCATTCACGACGTGCCCGAGAAACTGAACTTCCCGGATCCAGAAATCACACTTCGAGAGCTTGGCATATAGCTTTTCCTGTTGAAGTAATCCTAGCAGTAATCGTAGATGCTCGGCATGCTCTTCTTCACTTTTGGAGTAGATGAGTATGTCATCGATGAACACAATGACAAATTTGTCGAGGTATGGTTTACACACGCGGTTCATGAGGTCCATGAATACCGCAGGTGCGTTAGTGAGACCAAATGGCATGACCAAGAACTCGTAATGGCCATACCGAGTGCGAAATGCTGTCTTAGCGATATCCTCCTCCCTGACGCGTAGCTGATGATAACCGGACCGTAAATCAATCTTGGAGTAGTAACTTGACCCTTGCAGTTGGTCGAATAGATCATCGATGCGAGGTAACGGGTATCGGTTCTTGACTGTAACCTTGTTGAGTTCCCTATAGTCGATGCACATGCGGAAAGTCCCGTCCTTTTTCTTGACAAACAGGACCGGAGCTCCCCATGGCGAAACGCTTGGTCGAATAAATCCTTTTTCTAGCAGCTCTTGAAGTTGAGTAGACAGTTCCTGCAGCTCGGCTGGAGCTAGGCGGTATGGAGCTTTGGCGATGGGAGTTGCATTGCTTGCCAATTCGATTTCAAACTCCAATTGTCGATGTGGTGGAAGACCAGGTAGTTCTTCTGGGAATACATCGGAAAAATCACGGACGACAGGGATGTCTTCTATACGTTTCTCGTCCTTAGGCTGTTCGGTAATTAGCGCGAGTAAAGCGAAGGAATTCTTTTTCCGAAGATACTTCTGCGCTTGCATGTATGAGATGATGTTGGTGACGGCGCTTGCCTTGTCGCCTTGTACCGTCAGGATTTCGTCGTTCGTGAGTGGAATACGGATAGACTTTTCGAAGCAGAGAACTTCAGCCCGGACGTCGGATAGCCAGTCCATTCCGACTACCACGTCAAAACTACCCAGGGTAGTTGTCATCAGATCGATGGTAAAAGTGTGGCCCGCGAGTTTGAGTTGACAGTCGGATACGATTTGGGTCACATTTACAGATTTACCATTGGCTAATTCTATCACATAAGGGGTCTCTAATGGTTTAAGCGTGAGATTTAGGTTCTTCCTAAAAGACTCAGATATAAAGCTCCTATCCGCACCCGTATCAAAAAGCACAGAAGCAAAATGTTCATTAAGGGGAAACTTACCGGTGACCACGTTCGTGTCGTTTCTGGCCTCTCCGCGGCCCAATGTAAATGCACGACCTTTGGCACCTCCTGTGCCACCGTTCCCATTGTTGTTGTTGTTGTTATTATTGTTGTGGTTGTTGTGGTTGTTTCCACCATTATTGTTGTTATTGCGCAACTGTGGGCAGTCTTTTCTGAAATGAGTAGTGCTACCACACTGATAGCATCCCCGATTTATACCCTGCTGCTGACCCTGAGGCTGATTCTGATTTTGTCGGGACATGATTTCCCCACGACAATCCTTTGCCGCATGTCCCATCTTGCCACATCTTTGGCAGCGAATTCCGGCACAAGGGCCGTTATGATGAAGATTACAACGATTGCACTGCGGCTTTCGACCTACATAGCCGCCTGCATTCTGGTTGTTATTGTTGTAGTTGTTGTTGTTGTAGTTGCTGTTGTGGTTGGAACGATTTTGATGACCCCGGTGGTTGTGGTAGTGATTGAACCGTTTCTGGTTCCCTTGCTGTGGATGTGATGACGAGGACTGTCGAATGGTGGAGTCTTCAAACTTTCTTTTGTTATCTGAGGCAACTTCAGTGGTACCCCGTGCTGGCAGTTTCTTCTGTTCCACCGCTTTATCGGTGAGTTTGTGAGCCAATCGGATAGCTTGATGTTCTGTTACAGGGTTACTAGACATCACCATACCCTGAATTTCCGGAACCAGACCCCCGAGATAGAACTCGAGTCTTTTCTCCACCGTGTTTGCCAAATCAGGACACAGAAATACCAAGTCATGGTGTTTTGCAGTGTAAGCTTCAATTTCCGATCCCACCATCTTGTGGTTCCACAAAGCTTGCTCTAACTGTTGCACTCTGTCTCGTGGACAGTACTCCTCTTTAATCAGGGCCTTGAACTCAGTCCATGCCATTGCATTTGCAGCTAACAGTCCACGTGTTTGGACTTGGGCATTCCACCATGTCAGTGCCCCATCTTCCAGCGTTGAGGCGGCGTATTTGACCTTGTTGGCCTCTAAGCAGTTGCACATTTCAAAAACAGATTCCGACTTTTCGATCCAGCGGACCAATCCAATGGGTCCTTCCGCCCCCGAGAACTTGCTTGGCTTTGCGTCAAGGAACATCTTATAGGGGTTAAAGCCCCCTCCTGCTGACAGTGAACAGGAAGTCAGCAAGGAATTGTACTAACCTCACTATTAGATTTTCACGCGAAAACTTAATAATGGTTACCTGCCGGCTGGTTCTGCACACCCGCTAATGCTGCGTTCACATGCTCCTGTATCATGGCAGCTAGCTCTTCGGGCGTCAAGTTAAGGTTTCCACGTCTTCCAGTCGCCATTTAGATCTTCGAAACACAACACAAACACACCCCGATAAGTCTATATGTCCAATATAGTTATCCTACTTCGTACTTTAAATATTATTTAGTTATGTCAGCTCAATATGTTAAATAGTCAAAAGAAATGCTTTATTACTGAAATCTCAACGTCTTACAAAAGTGCAAATCAAACATACGAATTTACTATAAAGTCTCAAGTTTAAATACAAGTGGGAAAATAATAAACTAAAGGAAAACAAATAATATAAACGAGATGTGTCAGTCGCCTACATCTCCATTCCCTAAGTCACTGTCGTTGCCGTCATCCTGTGCGGCATTTCCAGCTTCCTCAGCTGGGTCCTCCTCCTCCGGATCCTCCTCAGGATCCTCCTCTGGATTCTCTTCTGGATCCTCCTCTACCGGCACTGGAGGGGCAGGTGCTGGTTCAAGTGCTTGATTTTGCAGTTCCTGAATGTTCCAACTGTTTTCCAGGACTCTGTCCTCAAGCCAGTCAGCTCTTATCTGCTCCGCACGCAGATCTCTAGCTATGGTGTTACGAGCTATCTTGCTCGTACGATGCTCTTCCTCGAGCGAGTCAGTCTTTCCTGTAAGGTGTCGGATCATCCATCCTTGTGCTAAGATGGTTTCCTGCATTCTTTCTAACTGTTTTTGTTGTGTATGAACCAGGATTCTAAGCATGTCAAGTCCTATTTCTACAGGATTAACCGGTTCAACCGGTACAGCAATAGTTGGGCGTAACGATGACTCCTCCCCCAGAGCGAGCCTTTTCCTCGCTGCTGAGCGTGTCTCCACGCCATAAGGTGGTATGGGTTCCACCATTGGTGCCTTTCCTGATGCTCTTGGTGGCGTAAGTCTGTCGGACGATGATGACGATGAGGATGATGACATTGCCTGTTAGGTCGTGTAGTTAGTTACAAGTTGTTTTCATTTCTTATTATGAAGGTATGCCCTACCAAACACGTTTGTAGCATATTGCATAACAAGATATAATAATTCGGTGCCAAACTAAGTCTAGTGTCGTGATATCAGCTATAGTTTAGGTCTACTTCTAATGCAAACCTGGTTCTCTATAGCTAGTGGCTCTGATACCAATCTGTCACACCCTCAATTTCCACTTGCGGAGTTTTACCGCGAGACGTGTGAACAAACCAGAATCTAAGACACTAGTACGTCGAACGACTCTATATGATTTGATAATACGTTTTCCAAAATCATTTGTTGTAAATTTTAGATTACCAATATTTAGCATGAGTATCAGTTTTAAATTTGAGCGGAAGCATAATTAAGTAATGATGCGGGCGCCAACACAAACGCCA
This sequence comes from Scalesia atractyloides, assembly GCA_947069175.1. Taxonomy (NCBI): domain Eukaryota; kingdom Viridiplantae; phylum Streptophyta; class Magnoliopsida; order Asterales; family Asteraceae; genus Scalesia; species Scalesia atractyloides. The sequence continues at coordinate 36,759,351 of CAMTDV010000011.1, forward strand.
AAACAAATGAAAAATCGCAAAACAATATTAATAAATGAGACTCTATAATGATGTCTTGTTCAATGCGTGTGCGTGCACCTAGGGCTCCTAGCGTCCTGAGAAACATGTAAAGAAACAAGTGTCAACATTTAAGATGAGTGAGTTCACAGGTTTTCATAAAATCGTTTGTTCGGTTATAGTTTGTTACTCCGTTATACCCAACCGGGGATAACTAATCAGTTCCATTATTCCAATCCCGGAATAATAGGTTGTTGCTTCCAATATTCCCAAACCGGAATATTAAGTTGTTGTTTCCATTATCCCCAACCCGGGATAATAAGTTAATGTTCCAATATTCCAAACCCGGAATATTAAGTTGTTCCGTAATTAAGTTCAATATTAATGTATATAGGTAGCTAGCCTAAAGTCATGTCACTAAGTGTTCGCGATCGAAGCTGACTGTGTGCCTCCGTTTTGCCAGGCCTATCACATGACCATGGCGGTGTTAGGCCAATTATACACCCGTTGACCATACCCGGTCGGCTAGCGCGACTAGCTCGGATGGGGCTCGTCAGACCCAGTAGTACTACTCATAATTCCCCCGCTATTTAACCCAAATACTAACGATCCGAGGAGATTGTCGAGGACTTAAGTGATAACGCTGCTTAGTGCCCACAACATTACATTAACATTAACTTAGTTACCGTTTAGTTATGTGACGTTAAATTCGTATAACGTAAAGAGTTTGAGTTTGAGAGTGTATACATGTTTCTCCCCCTGTTGTTTAAAAACCGGATAAAGTTAGGGGCCGTGAACTCACCTTTATTTGCTCGGTTAGTGTAGCAAAGATGTTATAAGAGATAGGACCGCTAGTTGCGTCCTAACAAACCAATTAATTCCACGTCAGTGTGAAATCACACCAATACAAATTCCACACGCAATTTACTCACAAAGTGATACACACAAACAACATATCTAACACTCAAACATGCATGCAAGTATTCTCATATAATCATAGTGATCAAACAACTTATCATGAACACATTCCAAATCCATGCAACACTTTAATGCATAAAATCACAAGTTAACAACTTTCTGCTTAACACTCAATTATTCAGCTGTTTTCTAGGATTTTTATAAAATAGTTCCAGCATTCTAAAAATTCCCATATTTTTACAGTAGGTGACATTTATACCATAGAAATTTATATAATTTTTTTCCAAGTCCTAAATCTTTACCAATTAGCCATAGATATTAATTCACTAAGCTGCAGTCAGATTTACCGCTTTCTGACTGCAGTCCACGGAAGAATTTATTTAAAAATCACTGATCGTCCGATTAACAAAATTCCAGTTGGAGTTGCCCGGAAATTTCTATACCTAGTTGCTGTACAAAAATCATGACTCAACTCCCTACTGATTTTAAAATCTAGTTTGATAATCAACCAACAAAATTCCAGAATTTTAACAGCTTTACCTACTGAACTTGCTTAGCCCTTTAAAAATATCAAACGATTTCAGGAAATTATGAATCCGGCGCCATTGGATTCCTTATTCAAATCTCTACGTTCTAGACATCAGAAAGTCCGTTTTTCGACAACTAACGACCAAGTTACAGCCAGATGAAATCGGCTGCAACTTTCATTCAGCTTCCTGTTTCAGCATGTTATTATTATAAGCTCGTGTAATCCCGTTCATGCGATTAATCTAAGCGATCTAGCTCTGATTTCTAGTCCTAGATTAATACTAATAACCTATCCATGCAAATCTACTCAATAACTTCTAGTTATTATAACAAAAACACACTTGCTAACTTATGATTTCCGAGTACAATTCTGCGTATGAACAATGATCAATTCAGCCGATTACTTAACACTCACATATTCTGAAAACAATACCATCGAACACATATATCCGCAACAACTAAGCATCCAAGCATACATGTAATCTGAGATAATGAATCATTCAAGCATGTATGTAATCCGAGACAATGAATCATTCAAGCATGCATATATATATATTCGAAACATCTTAAACATCTAAGCATACACATCATCCGAAACATGATCTTGTAATCAATGATAAATTCTAGGCTTTTAATGATAAGGTAATCGAACCGTGGGTATGTTAAGGAATCCGGTGATCAAAATTGCTTGCAACCGAGAACTCCATGACCGAGAAAAGGGTGTTGTTCGCGATTAGAAAGAATAGTGGGCTGTTTGTGGCTGAGTTTGTGAAGGCTCCGGCTACTGCTTGCTGCGACCGAGAAGAGAAACAACTTCCTGCGATCGCAAATCTGCTGCTGTTGTTGCCGCGACCGAAAGAAAAGAACAGGGAAAACGGTTGCTTGCTGCGACTGAGATGATGATGAGGGTAAGGCAGCCGACGGCAATGAACTCTAGGGTTTTGTGTGTGTTTTTTTTTTTTCTGAAGGAAGACATGCATGTGGGTTAGTATATATAACGCAAGGTGAAGGGTTACGGTTTGGGTTTGGCCTTGGCCTTGGCCGAAACTTGTTTGGACTTGTTCTCTTATGACCGACGACTAAAGTTGCATGCTATTGGTTTCGGTTTGGTTAGTGTTTGTGGCCGAGACATGTTTGGTTTAGGGTTTGGGTTTTCGATGTGTGTTGGATTTGATCTTGGCCGAGGGCTTGACTTGAACTAGAGTTTAAACTTGTTACTCCTAGAGTCGCAATGAACCAAGGTTGGAACGTGTCGCGGTTCGGTTCAGTTTGTGCACATATCAAATCTAATTATTCAATCACTAAGACAATCACACAACACACAACACACAACACACAACACACAACACATCTTTAATCCATGCACGTTTAATACTTAACACACATCTTATTCGACAAGTGTCACGTGTAAGTTATCTGAAAAACCCGGGATATCACAAAAGTCATCATGTGTAGGGTACCACAAGTCGGTGCTTGGAAAACCTTTCAGATATCTCATTATGCGTTTAACGATAAGCAGGTGTGACTCTTTTGGATTAGACTGATAACGGGAGCAGAGGCACGTTGGATACATGATATCTAGTCGAGAAGCTGTAAGATACATCAAGGATTCGATTATGGAGCGAGATAAAGTTTCATCAACTTTTTCGCCAGTAAGATCTGGACGTATGCCGTGATTTGGAGCTAACGGGGTCGATGCTGGTTTAGTTCCTGTCATATTGAATTTCTCCAATATGTCATGAACATATTTTGTCTGATGAATGAAGATACCATCAGGCAACTGATCAACCTGAAGTCCTAGAAAGAACTACAGCTCCTCCATTGCGCTCATTTCGAATTTGCGCTTCAGGACTTCTTCAAAGTCTTTACACAGCTTGTCATTTGTCGATCCAAAGATAATATCATCCACATATATCTGTACGATAATTAGATGTCCATCTACTTCCTTCGTGAAGAGAGTTGAGTCTACTGTTCCCCTGATTAAGCCATTATCCAAAAGATGATTCGATAATGTTTCATACCAAGCCCTCGGGGCTTGATGAAGACCATATAAGGCTTTATTCAAGAGGTAGACTTTATCTTTGTGCATTGCACCTCCTCTTTCACTTTTCCGTAAAGAAAAGCAGATTTAACATCCAATTGGTACACCTTGAACCCTTTCCACGAGGCAAAGGCCAAGAATATGCGAATTGCTTCAAGACGTGCAACTGGGGCGTAGACTTCAGTATTGTCTATCCCTTCTTACTAATGAAAACCTTGAACCACAAGTCGAGCTTTTTTGCGCACCACAACTCCTCTATCATCTCTTTTACACTTGAAGACCCATCTTGTATTAATCTTTTTGTGATGATCTGGCAGGTCAACAAGCGTCCAGACGCCAAGTTTCTGGAATTGCAATAACTCTTCTTGCATCGCATCCACCCAACTTTCTTCTTTCAACGCGTCTTTCCAGTTTCCCGGTTCAATCTGAGAAACAAAACAACTGTGAGAAAATCGGACTTGAAGTGGAGAAATACTAGTATAGAAATAGTTTAGATCTTTATTAATCTGATTGCGAGTTTGCACTCCTGATTGTAAGCAGCCTATAATGTTCTCTGACGGATGATATGAAAGTGTCCTAGGCATCATTTCAGTTGGAACAGCTACTTGTGATTGCAAATTTGAGATATTTTCATCGACAACCGGTACAGATGAAGAAGCTTTATTCCTAGCATTAGACTGATCAGCCTGTTGGTTCAGAAAGTCTTCAATCTGTTCAGATCCTTCATTAGAGCTGGATCCTCCAGCATCGAAAGTTGGTTCCCGATTAGAGTCATCATCTTCATTTGGCTGGACAGAAAATTCAGCAGCATTGACATTTGTAGCAGGAACCGGATTTAAAACAGAAGAGCTTTGACCAACATCAGATGTGTTAACTGGTAAAGATGTAGAAATCACCAAAGGTCGAGGAACTTGTTCTTGATTAGATAACTGATGTTGTTGAAATAATATAACAAGTTCTTCTTCAGTTGGCACATCTGGAAGATCAAACGAATCCCACAATCCATCGTAGTTAAACAGCTACGAATCCCCAGGCTTCTGCGTAGGCATTGTATATCTTTGACAATCTACGTGTTGTGCTAGAACTACCTGGTTTAAACTCGGCAAGAAAACACGTTTTTGAGGAATAGCATAACCAACAAAGAAACCCTCCAAAGATTTGGCTCCAAATTTACCAGCCGGGTCCAAGACGGTACACGGTGATCCAAAAGGTTCCAAAAAAGCTAAGTCAACACACGATTTAGGGTATAGCATGCTGATGCTACTGCTTCACTCCAGAAACTGATCGGTAATTTCGAATCAGCTAACATTGTTCTAGGAGTTTCTATCAACGTGCGATTCTTTCGTTCAGCTACTCCATTTTGTTGTGGAGTATAGGGGGCGCTGAATTCATGAAGAATCCCCTTTTCATTGCAGAAGTCTTGCATCTTCTTGTACTTGAACTCCGTTCCATTATCACTGTGAATTCTCTTAATTGGCAAATGATATAAATTCTCGACCTTTCTGAAAAGGATCATAAGAGTTTCAAACGTTTCATCCTTACTTTCAAGAAAGAACACCCATGAAAATCGAGAATAATCATCTGTAACGACAAGACAGTATAGATCTCCAGAAATGCTTTTAACATTGACTGGTCCAAAGAGATCCATATGTAGTCTTTCTAGTGGTAGCTTTATCGAATTCAACAGCTCTCTCGGGTGTGATTTCTTATGCTGCTTCCCTTTTTTGCAGCTAAGACAATCATCTGATAAATGAAAACTTTTTAAATTGACACCCTCCACTAAGTCGTTAAGCACAAAAAAATTCATCTTTCGAAAATGAATGTGCCCCATTTTTCTGTGCCATAAAATTGACTCTTTTTCGGTAGCTTTGGAAACAAAGCATTGAACTTTCTTTGACGTGGTAGAAGCGATACTCATATCAACATATAAATCATTTTCTCACGGAGCTCGCATCAGAATCCATTTTTGTGGAACCTTGAAACCGGGTTTTAGAATTAGACATTCTTTATCTTTGAAATGCGTCGTGAACTTCTTGTCACAAATTTGCGAGATACTAAGCAGATGTTCTCAAGTTCAGCGATATAGTTCACTTTATCAAACGATATAACACCGTTCGAGAGAATCCTTCTCCGACAATCCTACCTCCCTGCGTTCCAGCAAATCCAACATATCCTCCTCGAATAACTCTAACATCATTGAGCAATGCAAGCATTCCTGTCATGTGGCGAGACGCTCCACTATCCATGATCCATTTTGACAATATCGAACGTTGGAGCCCCTGCACACATGATTAGCAAAATTTATTTAAACAAAGAGACCAAAGCCTGTTTGGTCTTAGGTGGGTTTGGAATGTCGAACTTTGGACCCACTTTGTTCTTTTCAATCTATTTAAGCTCAATGTTGTTTGGAACAGAAGGTTTGAGTTCAACCTTGGATGATTTGGTGTTAACAATTTTAGCAACCCATTTATGTGTTTGTGATTTAGCCTGTTTAACATAAAATTTTGAATATTTTTGTTGAACTTTGTGTGATGTTTCACCAATTTTAAATTTAGATTGAGGTTTAATAATTGGTTTAACATTTTGATGAGATTCAGTTTTTCTTTTAAGAATTTGTTTCGGCATAACCATGGGTGGTTTTTGCTTTTCATCCTTGGTGAACTTTTTCGGTGAAGAAACGGATTTTGAACTTTCTTGTGAACAATATCGTGCGATATGTCAAACTTTCTTGCATTTAAAGCATGTCCTGCTGTCCTTATGAACAGAGGTATTCAAAACCTATTTATGTTTTTGTTTCTTTTTTTCTTTAAGAAAATCATCATTTGATTGAGTACCAATGATTTCGTTTTCCTTCTCGGTTGTTGTCCCAAATGCAAAATTAATTTCTTTGTAAAATCCAATTTTTGGGACCTGTTTGGTTTTATGTTGCTTCTGAAAACCCAACCCTGCATGCTTGTTTTCCAGATATTCTCCATTTTTTCGATAGTAAGGTCGGTTGTCAGTTTTTGATTTAGAATAGAAAGATGAATCGTGTTTATCTAAATCATCATGACTTACCTCCATCAGATTCATTTGTTAACACTTTTTCAATCACATTTTCTACCACTTCAGAATCACATTCACCATCATTTTTAGTGTAAGTTATATCGATATTCTCAGGCAACTATTTCGGTTTTCAATTTAATATTTAGCGCCTTTTCCACCCCAGATGGATTTTTGCAAGCATAACTGTTCCACATGGGTGGAGAAACTCGATCATAACTTCCATTCTTTGTTTTACCATTTTTAGATTCCTCGGTATTTTCAATTTTTGGTAAAATGTGATCTATGACGTATGAGCTTGTGGAATAACTAATTAACAGTTTGTTAACTCGTTCGGTTTCAATTCTCATTTTCTCAAGCTCACTTTTGAGCTCAGCAATAGTGTTTAGATGAATATTAATTGCCATTTGTTTATCCATCACTGTTGCTTTAAGCATCATAAGTGTTGCGTCATTTTCTCTGAGTGCTTTACTATATTGTTTAACAGACGCACTCAATTTGTCATACGCTTCCTTTGTGGTTTTGTAATCGCTTGACAAATTGTCTGTTAAACTTTGCAATTCATCAAATCTTTTGTCTTTCACAAGACACTCACCACATGGTTCATCACACTTTGAACAAGATTTTTCATTCTTAGATGACTTGTTTACCTCATTTCCATTTGCCATGCACGCTTTAATGATGTCTTCTTTCAGCAATTTCTTCTTCTCATCTTCTTTGATATCTTCAGCCGGTTTCTTTTGCACTTCATCTGTTGAATGTTGAGTAGGTGCGAAATATCCTGCAAAAGTTTTTAAAACATCGTTAGGCAAAAGATGTTTGAATGGACCATTCAACATCTCTTCTTCCTCTGATGAAATATGATAGTAATAATCATCATCCTCAGGTCCTTCATCAAACGATGCCTCCGATTCTTCTTCCGGTTCATCAATAATTTCAGCCACCAATGCCAAACTTTCTCCTTTTGAAATAAACTTGTTCCAATTAAACCATTCGTCTTCTTGTGTAACAACCAAAGCCTTTTCTTTAGTTTCAGGTTGCTTGTCTTCAATCGGCACGGTTCTTGTTCTCGGTTGTTGTCGGTAATAGATCGCTCTTTTGTAATAGTCATCTTGGAAAGGATTCTGATTCCCTTGAACCTCTCGGTTTTGACATTCTCTTTTAAAGTGACCTTTCTCCCGACACTTGAAACAAGTAACTTTAGATTTATAAAATCCAAGTTTCCCATCCAAACCTCCCAAATTTTCTTTACCAGTGATTTCCATAAATTGTTGTGCTCGTCGAACGATCGAAGCCATGCACCATTTTATATCTATCAACTCCATTTCAACTGGATCAATTTGATCGTAGTTTTCTCGTGTCATTTAAAATTACCAATCTTTCCAGCAACAAGACTATCATATGACTCAAAAACTGAAGCAAGTAGAGACATATGTTGTTTTGCCGCCTTTTCATCAAAATTTTGTGCGTTCTGAAAGTCAACGGCAATGTTGCATTGCAGAATTCTTTGACTTGCATTAGATGATGGAGTGGCTTGATTGTTCTGTGATTGATTTGATCCGAAAGAAAACTGTTGACTAGAAGGTGTATTTGGATCACCTGTTGGGTATGATTGAAAAACACTTGACTAAGTTTGAGGTGTGCTTGGTGAGCTATATGCACTGAACGCAGTTTGAATCTTTGGCGCTTGGATTTGAGCAGCAGAACTGTTTTTGAAATAAAGATTAACATCTTGTTGCATTTGAACAGTTTTGTTTTTGGCCATCTTTTGCATCTCTAATTCATGACCTTCCAATCTCTCGATAAAGCGAGGCAATGAGAAATTGTTGTATTCAACTCCATTCTTCAAAATGGTTAAGTAAGTCGACCATTCACCTTGTGGCAGAGAATCAGCTAGTTTATCCACAAGCTCTTCATTTGTCTTCACAATTCCCATTCTCTTCATATGAACCACTAGATGACAGTATCGCTCAATAGCTGCTTAACAGTTTCTCCTTTGATCAATGTGAATACATCAAACTCTTTGCTTAATAACGCCCTTTTGCTTTTGCGGAGTTGAGCACTACCTTGAAATTTAAGTCGAAGAGCATTCCATAAAGATTGCGCATTATCATCATGCTGCAATAAAGCCAAGATGTCTTCTTTGATCGATTGCTGAAGAATATTCATCATCTTCTTTTCGTTGATAAATCTTTCTCGTTCAACATCAGAGAATTGGGCAAGGGTCTTTTCAAGCCCACTTTCACCAACTGGTGCAATGTATTTTGCCTCGATGCAAACCAGCAAGTAAAATGATTAGCTTGCACCCAGTTCATAAACCTCTCGCTCCAACTACCAAAGTCTTCCAAATTCATAAGCTTTGGAGGTTTAGTCATTGTTCCCATTTCATTCTCTAAATTGATGTTTTGAGCTGCTGCAGTGGTGGCAACCCATGTGGCAAACGCATTGTAAAATTCCTCAGACATTTTTCCTGCAAAAAGTTAGAACACACTTCTCAAAAATAAACAGATCAGATTAGACAGATTTTTTGTGCGATCAAGTGGATAAATATATTGGCAATCTAGGTAAATTTGTTTAAAAGCTTAAAAGGTGTTTCTAGACTAATGGTACTGATGACTTATATGAATGCTTGAAATGATCCTCTGAAAAGGCAAAATTCACAAAAAATGTTGTTATTCTTTTAAAATAAAAATTCGTAAAAAAACTCAAAAAGATTTTTAGTTTTCTTAGCTTAATAGTTTTATTTTTGTTTACCGATGATAAAAACACTGATTATTGGATTTATAGCAACACCTTGCTGAAGAAAGCTTGGAATCATGGGTTGGGAGCTAATTTTTAACAAAGTTTACTCAAATGTCAAGAAAGTTCATTAATTTGAAATTTTACATGTTAAAATAAATCTGTTTGGTCAAATATGGTCAACCAAGGTCATTAACTTGGACTTGGAAGACAAATTGGATAACCAGGGTCATTAACTTGGACTTGGTTAGTCAAGTGGATTTTTGAAACAGATAAAATGTTTTGATAAAATGAATGAAAAATACAAAAAATAAAAATTGAAATTAAAAAAGTTTAAAGTTTTTAGATTTGATTCCTACAAAATCAAATTCATGCGGGTAAGTAGTTTTTGTACGAGACAAGGATAAAACTTTTGGTACGATTCACAAGTTTCGTACGAATCAGGGTTAGTATAAATATCAATTGTCTCGCACAAAAATGAGATTTCTGGTCTTTGAGCACTGTTGAGCGACTCAGAGAGATTTTGTGCGATTCATCTCAGAAACTTCAATTCTTGGTTTTTGTACTTGCTATTCACATTGTTTAGGTTGATTTGTACACCTTATACAATGGGCAAGGTAATTTTGTCACGATCTAACTGTTATAATGTCAAAATTTCGTACGATTCGGACTAAAACTTATATCTAGGAAGACAACATGGAGAAAGATTGAGAAGAAGGAATAGAAGAAAACTGAAGAAAAAGAAGCTTGGATCGCTGAACGTTCAAGAGTAGCATCATTAAGGAGTTTTCAATTTTTGAAACGACGTCCTCTGACCGATCAAACGCCTATTGCTTCTGAGGAACGTCGAAAGCCGTTAAAGAGATTTTTTGGGCGTCAAAGTCAAATCGAATTGAAGTTTTGAAGATTATCCAAACTACGACAACATCCAAGGGGAGTTTGTTGGTGCATAATGTCTATTGCCTACGTCTAGGATATATCCGTAATGTTTATAAAGATTACACGTTAATGTTTAAATGAGAAAATGTAAATTTTATGTATTGATACACTGTGATTCGCACGAAACATAAGTGTGTTTCGTACGAGTGAGTCACTCGTACGAAATACTATTTCGTACGAAACACAGATGTTTGTTTGTTAGTGCACGCACTTCAGTACGAGTCATGTCGACCTATAAATAGGGAAGTGTTGTGTTAGAGCTAGGAACGGATTTGTCATTTCATATGGCGAAGCTCTGTCAGTTTGTTTACTTGCATATGTAACTTGAACGTCTTTAATAGATCAGAAGCAGTTAAACAGTAAGTTCTGTCTTGTTTGTCATATCTACCTCTCTAGCAATGAATTCCGCCTCTGCTAGTTGAGCGAGATCAGATCGATTGCTCATTTCGGGAGCTCGATCCCTGTCCACAAGTGGTATCAGAGCCGTGAGATCTGATCTACAGATAGACAACAAGTAGTTACTGTTCAGAATTGGACATATCTTCATCTTCATCATTTTTCTGACCTTTGCTGGATTTTGGACAAATTTCGAACAAATTCATGGACAAAATGGACTAGGATTTTAGTAATCCAAGATTAATCTTCAATCTAATCAATTCATACCATAATTCGGACATAAAATTGAACTAAATCATGTTGAAAGCGATAAAATTTGGTCAGTTTGAAGTATAAATCAGTTTTCGTACGAGTTTCGCACGAAATTAAGTTGTTCTTGAGTTTGGTACGAATCAGTTTAAATTTCATACGGATCAGTTAAAATTTCATAAATCTTACAATTTCAGAATTTCAACTTGATTCGCACAAAAATATTTGATTCGTACAAAATTCATTCATCCAAAATTTACTCAGTTAAAAAAAACTTGATTCTTACAAAATTTCAATCGTACAAAATTTTACTTAGTAAAAAAACAATTGTTTCGTATAAAATGAATTTATTCGTACGAAATCTTAGTGTTTGTGATAAAACTTGAATCGTACAAAAATTCTGTTTCGTGTAAAATTCTTATTTCGTACAAAACCACTTGATCGCAGAAAAAATGTGTCTAATATGATCTGTTTATTTTCGAGAAGTGTGTTCTAACTTTTTGCAGGAAAAATGTCTGAGGAATTTTACAATGCGTTTGCCACATCGGTTGCCACCACTGCAGCAGCTCAAAACATCAATTTAGAGAATGAAATGGGAACAATGACTAAACCTCCAAAGCTTATGAATTTGGAAGACTTTGATAGTTGGAGCTAGAGGTTTATGAACTGGGTGCAAGCTAATCATTTTACTTGCTGGTTTGCAATCGAGGCAAAATACATCGCACCAGTTGGTGAAAGTGGGCTTGAAAAGACCCTTGCCTAATTCTCTGATGTTCAATGAGAAAGATTTATCAACAAAAAGAAGATGATGAATATTCTTCAGCAATCGATCAAAGAAGACATCTTGGCTTTATTGCAGCATGATGATGATGAGCAATCTTTATAGAATGCTCTTCGACTTAAATTTCAAGGTAGTGCTCAACTCCGCAAAAGCAAAAGGGCAATATTAAGCAAAGAGTTTGATGTATTCACATTGATCAAAGGAGAAACGGTTAAGCAGCTAATTGAGCGATGTTGTCATCTGGTGGTTCATATGAAGAGAATGGGAATTGTGAAGACAAATGAATAGCTTGTTGATAAACTAGATGATTCTCTGCCACAAGGTGAATGGTCGACTTACTTAACCATTTTGAAGAATGGAGTTGAATACAGCAATTTCTCGTTGCCTTGCTTTATCGAGAGATTGGAAGGTCATGAATTAGAGATGCAAAAGATGGCCAAAAACAAAACTGTTAAAATGCAACAAGATGTTAATCTTTATTTCAAAAACAGTTATGCTGCTCAAATCCAAGCGCCAAAGATTCAAACTCTGTTCAGTGCATATAGCTCACCAAGCACACCTCAAACCCAGTCAAGTGTTTTTCAATCATACCCAACAGTTGATCCAAATACACCTTCTAGTCAACAGTCTTCTTTCGGATCAAATCAATTTCAGAATAATCAAGCAACTCTATCATCTAATGCAAGTCAAAGAATTCTGCAATGCAACATTGCCGTTGACTTTCAGTACGTACAAAATTTTGATGAAAAGACGGCAAACAACATATGTCTATACTTGCTTCAGTTCTTGAGTCATATGATAGTCTTGTTGCTAGAAAGATTGGTAATTCTGAAATGCACTAGAAGACTACGATCAAATTGATCCAGTTGAAATGGAGTTGATAGATATAAAATAGTGCATGGCTTCGATCGTTCGACGAGCACAACGATTTATGGAAATCGCTGGTAAAGAAAATTTGGGAGGGTTGGATGGGAAACTTGGATTTGATAAATCTAAAGTTACTTGTTTCAAGTGTCGGGAAAAAGGTCACTTTAAAAGAGAATGTCAAAACCGAGAGGTTCAAGGGAATCAAAATCCTTTCCAAGATGACTATTACAAAAGAGCGATCTATCACCGACCACAACCGAGAACAAGAATCGTGCCGATTGAAGACAAGCAACCTGAAACTAAAGAAAAGGCTTTGGTTGTTACACAAGAAGACGAATGGTTTAATTGGAACAAGTTTATTTCGAAAGGAGAAAGTTTGGCATTGGTGGCTGAAATTATTGATGAACCGGAAGAAGAATCGGAGGCATCGTTTGATGAAGGACCTGAGGAGGATGATTATTGCTATGATATTTCATCAGAGGAAGAGGAGCTGTTGAATGGTCCATTCAAACATCTTTTGCCTAACGATGTTTTAAAAACTTTTGCAGGATATTTCGCACCTACTCAACATTCAACAGATGAAGTGCAAAAGAAACCGATTGAAGATGTCAAAGAAGATGAGAAAAAGGAATTGCTGAAAGAAGACATCATTAAAGCGTGCATGGCAAATGGAAATGAGGTAAACAAGTCATCTAAGAATGAAAAATCTTGTTCAAAGTGTGATGAACCATGTGGTGAGTGTCTTGTGAAAGACAAAAGATTTGCTGAATTGCAAAGTTTAACAGGCAATTTGTCAAGCGATTACAAAACCACAAAGGAAGCGTATGACAAATTGAATGCATCTGTTAAACAATATAATAAAGCACTCAGAGAAAATGACGCAACAATTATGATGCTTAAAGAAACAGTGATGGATAAACAAATGGCAATTAATATTCATCTAAACACTATTGTTGAGCTCAAAAGTGAGCTTGAGAAAATGAGAATTGAAACCGAACGAGTTAACAAACTGTTAATTAGTTATTCCACAAGCTCATACGTCATAGATCACATCTGGTCTGGCTGGCGGAGTTCCTGGAGAGAATCCGTCAGTGTTTCCCCTCAGGGAACTTCCAAAACTTACAAACAATGAACACACAACGCCTATATATAGACATGACATTTCGTGCGAATCAAGCCTGAGTCACTCGTACGAATATTTCGTACGAGTAAGTGATTCGTACGAATCATACATGATTTGTACGAAACAGTACTTGTTCGCACTTGGGTTGTGTGTTCGAATCTGATCTAATACAATATTCAATACACACTCTATCTAGTCTATTCGCACAGTGACGGCCATAAAGTGCATCAACAATTTCCCCTTGGACGTCACTGTCGAATCTTGAACTTGAAATCTTGAGAGTTGTGTTTGAATATTCTGCAACTTCAATCGGGTATCTGTTGACATTGTTATTCCCCCTTGATTGAAGATCCGGGTATGCATTATTTACGTTTAAACACCATTCCCTCTGAAATAATTTTCTCCAGAAATTAATCTTCAGGCTGTTGGTTGCATGGTTCAGAAACCTCCTCTGATTTGCTTGATCTTCAAATTTTCTCGAACAATCACCAACTTGTCATTAAACAATGTAGCTTTCTCTATTTCGAAGTTTAAGGATATCGGCGTTCGGTTTAACGCACCCCCCTTGATGCTTGATCCTCTGATCTTCAAAACCCAACCGGCAACTGACAGAAACTTTGAAAAACCACACGGAAAAACTTCAAACCAATGAGTATCCGCAAAAATCTTTTCAATCAGCAAATCATCAGAAACAAACTAACTGGTAACACATCGAATCTGAGAAACATTCTTGGGCAATCAGAATCACATTCTTCCTTTTTAGTCATAATAACAGATGTATAGCTATCTCCGCTGGAATGGGGCACTGAAACTACAAGACATCCGTGTTTTCTGGCGGTTAGTCCGAAAAACAGTTCATTTGCAATGCAGAGTTAATGATAGAATGACGTGTTCACATCCACGCCGTCGTGTGTGCTTCCACTTCCACATCGGGGATCAGGTGGTTAGCCTTTGAGCATCAATCTGAAACATCATTTGAAAATTCTGAACATTCTTCGATCATCCATACTAAATGGGTAGTCTATTCGTCAATAGACATGAACGCTATTTCATCTCTAATGAATCTTCAATCCTTTGTGTTTCCCAAATAATCTGCGGTCCGAACCACCTGGATACTGTTGCAGCGTCACGAATTTCAAAAATGTCAGAATTTTTATGACATTTTTATTCCCCCTCATTTTTGCAAATTCTGACGTCGAGTTCTTATGGGAATGCGGATTATGGTGGAACTGCAGCATATGATATCACAAATTTTGCCGAAAATTTCCCAAAATTTGCAGTTTTGACCAAATGCTGACTAAACGTTAAGGCATAATAATAATCACTACACCATATGATCAACGTTTTGCGCAGGTATCAGTGACTATCCCAAAATCTCCATCCCATTGCGATCGTATCATCAAATTTGTATGTTGAAGCTCAAGACGGTGTCCCCGAGACGTTAAAATCTCGAAAAAATTTGTAATCACCAAATTTTTTCTGGACACTCGTCTCATCAATACGATCAAAAAATGCCTTTTTCGTGCGAAGCTCATGTTTCGTACGAATCATGTTTCGTACGAAACTGATAACGTCTTTCGAACTAGAATCTTCATTTCTTCGAATTTTGTCATGATTTTTGCACAGATTTGGTCGAAAATCAGTTTCTAACAATCCTATGGTATCAATTTAACATTATGTCCGTGGATTGTCCGTTTATTCAATGTTTTACGTCCAAAACCCCTCATACGTCCAATAATCATGAGCGTAGGTGGTTCATCAACTGTTAAGCTGAATGAATCGGTACCGTAGCTCTGATACCAATTGTGGTCCCGTGGTCGGCTGTGGTTCTAAACGGAGGTTTTGGGGATAGAGCAGTTTTGGCAGAACAAACATAAACATTAAGCACAAGAGAATCAGCGGAAGCTTTTCATTAATTCATTCATACCGAAGAGCTTACATCTGGTCTGGCTGGCGGAGTTCCTGGAGAGAATCCGCCAGCGTTTCCCCTCAAGGAACTTCCAAAACTTACAAACAATGAACACACAACGCCTATATATAGACATGACATTTCGTGCGAATCAAGCCTGAGTCGCTCGTACGAATATTTCGTACGAGTGAGTCACTCGTACGAATATTTCGTACGAGTGAGTGATTCGTATGAATCATACATGATTCGTACGAAACAGTACTTGTTTACACTTGGGTTGTGTGTTCGAATCTAATCTAATACAATATTTAATGCACACTCTATCTAGTCTATTCGCACAGTGACGGCCATAAAGTGCATCAACAATTTTTATACTAAACCACACAAGATCATTCAACTTTTATATCATACTTTTAACATAAACAACTTCAACATCCTAACTAGAAATCATATAAACATATAATCAACACAAAATAAACAATATTTAGTGTTATTTTTATGTTCTAAGTTAGGGTTTTTGGTTTATCTTTTCTTGATTTTCAAGATGATCAACTTGTACACTAATAATCTAAGCATAAAAATAAGCTAGATTATGGAGGAGTTTAGCTTACAAAGAGTGCACAAGTTTCTTGATGATGATGTAAGAAAATGAAGCTCTTTAGGAAGCTCTAATGATCTCCATCCTTGCTAGCTTCTTTAGTAGACTTGATTAGGCTTTAAAGTGTAGATGTTGTGGTGTTTTAGGGTGGCACAATGGTGGTTCAAGGTGGTGGTGGTGGTAGAGCCGTGAGGTGAAGGGAGGAAGAGGGGGAAATGTGTTGCAATTTTTGGTTGTGAAAATGATAAGAAATCTTGTGAAGTTATTATATATTTCCATCATTTTTCAAGTTCCATCAAATCTCTAAACACCATACTCCTAATCTTTGATTTTTCAACTAAATCAAGTGGCACGGTCCCCACTTGTGACCGTCAATTGGAGGGGGTAAAGTGTAACTTTTAATTTTTACACATGTTTAAAATGTAGATATTTTGGTCATTTACTTAAGTATAGTGATTAGGGTTAATGGTCTAGCATCTTAAGCATAAGAGTAGAGTTTAGGGTGTATTTATATGGTATTTAATCCACATGATCCTCCAATATAAGTTTCGGATGACGGATACATTGCTAGATCGCTCATTGTCGTAATAATCGCTAATAAACGAAACTATTTATTTAGTACCTGAAGCTTTTATTTTCGACCACCACAATTAATATGGTGTCTACGAAGTGGAGCACACTTCGCACGAAGCGGAGTTGGCAGCCGTTTTTCCTATAAATATATACGCACTTCACCACATCCAACCTTCCGTTCACTCTCACTCTCACTCTCGAATTTCTTGATCCTCGGCAGAACTAACTTCTTCTAAGTGAGTTTAACACACTAACATTTTGCAATTATATAAATTTCTTCTTTTACTACTTTTCTTTGTACAAAGTGTTGTAAGCTAACCTAGTTCATCGTCCTCATATGATTGGATTAGTGTTCTAAGCTAGTGAGAACGTTGGGAGCTTTGGCTACCCGAATTAAGTTCCACCCCTCACCTGAACATTTTGTATTTACTTTCTGTACGTTCATGACCAACCGGGTTATTGCAACCTTGTGCTTTGGTGAATCATATAACAAGATTTGACATCTCCATGCTTGACATCTATGACCAACTTGAATATCTATATACTTGAACTACACATAATTTTCAGATTTTCTTAATAAACTAGTCGGTATAGAATCTTAATCACTTTCTGATTAAGTATTATGATCCTATACCCTGTTCACAAAAAATCAGTGTCGAAATAGTTGCAAAATGAGCTAAAACGTTACAAAACAGACCCTTCGCACGAAGTGATCAGTCACTTCCCACGAAGTGGACTGTCACTTCGCACGGAATGGTCACCTCGTACAAAGTGGCATTTTTCCCCGCTTTCTTTCCGTACTTTCTGCTTCAGAAGCTGGATCTATGGTCCGACTCAGTATACTCATGCCCACCTGTTTACCCCATGTAGGGTAACTTCGGGTTGCATCACTTGAACACTCTACGCACGGAATACTAGGAAGCTCGCAAAATTGTGAGTATACTCGACCCCATTTTACTTTTACACATTTGGTGCAATACATGTACTATCTCAATTCACACAAACATGCTTATTCATAAATCAAAACAATCTTTATACATGCTCTTTGTGCTAAACTTGAAATCAACATGCTTATACTTGAATTCTCATACTCAGTCATTAACTTTGATCAAGCCTCCCTTAACATGTATAGCGGCTATAGGAGTAACGCACCGCCCGTAAACTTGAGGTCATGTTAAGTTAAACACATACGACCTTTTTATTGCTATGATTAGATTACTCTAGCGGGAAACTTTGGGTTGACTAGTATATTCACATGCTTGTATATTACATGTTAGCCTTGAGAATAGACATTGATGCATAAGGATTCGTTTAAAACTTTATAATATATTATCTATTTAAACTTGTATGCTCGCCAATGCCTTGTGTGTTGAACTATACTTTAACATGTATTATTGGTTGATATTGATGATGAGACTCATGGAATCAAGTAGGACGACTTAGATACTCACCTACAATAGAAAGTTGTTGCATTTGTATTTTGTTTTCATGATGTTGTATTTCAAATTTGAAACTATGTACTTGATATTCAATCAATGAAATGAAATCTTGTTATTTAAAGTACTTGTCATATTTTAGCGTTATGAAGTCTCAAGCAATCTCGTTCGTCCCGCCCCGATGTTTCTGCCATCGGTTGGGGTGTGCAAAAGTTTAAACATTTAATTCATACCAAGCTTCATGAGCTACAACCTAAGCAATACAAAGGGTTTAGCTAGAAATGGTCATAATAACTTGCCAACAAACAATGATCATGTGAAGGATCATCATGGATATAGCGCACATAATTTCATAAGTCAGAAACCAACAATAAAAACGCTAAATCTTTAAACTTTCTTTACGAATTTCTAATAATTACCAAAATACCCTTGTAGTATTAGTTCAAAGCAAACACAAACATCAAATACATCACAAGTGTTTACTTGAACTATCATATCAAGAAAGTGATTCCTAAACTTACTTAAGAAAGTCCAAAATGTTTAGTTTAAAATTTACAAAACCAAAAGTTTTTTTACCCATTTCGAAATAGACATGAATCGGAAGCGCGTAAAGGGTGGTGATGTGTGTTCAATCCAAGCTCGCCATCGTCAAAGGTGAGATTTACCTAACATTCATAACACAAATAATTCATTAGTACAAAGCTTTTTAACATAACCGTTATACTTACCATTTCGCTTCCTAATACGACCCATTAACAAGGTCATAAAGATAATTCATCGTTTTACCAATTATTTCTTTACAAATAGCAATTCCATTGAAACGGATATTGCGTTTACCATTTCATCATCAACATCTTTAATTCATCCGACTCGTTCATGACGAGTTAAAGACTTGAACCTTAACCATAGTTTATCATTCATGTTTAATTTGACCCATTCATAACGGGTCAATATTAAACCATTCCATCATCACATAACTTTATACATCTTGACCCGTTTACCACAAATCATTTCATAACAATCGTGAAAACTGGCCCCTAAAATCCGACCCGTTTTGAAATGTTTCGAGTTTTATTTCTTTAATATATAACCATTTTTAATCGGAATCGTCGTATAATACCCGCTATGCAAATACCTATATATCTAAAAGTATGTATGTAAACAAAATCCATGAAATGAACACGTATCATGTATATATATATACACACATATGTATATATATCGAAATATATATAATTTCCTTTCATATAAAAATCCATTATAACTATACAATTTACATGAAATTTAACTAGAGGGGCTGTTATTGCATTTTTCTGAAAGATGAAACTCAGGGACCATTTATATATATATATAAAAAAGGGGGACAACAGGACTCGAACCTGCGTCGACGCCGTAAAAGCCACACCAACCTACACACACAACCACTACACCACATGAGTGTTTAGTGCAGATCTTGTAGCGAAAAGTACTAAATGTGTTGTCGAAATAAAACTCCTTTGAACTAAAAAATTTTCCGCCCAAACAAATACAGTAAACACACAGCTGTGTTTTCATTTTTTTCTCATTGATTGAAGTTTCCATCCTAGTACTAATCAGGAACCTGGACATCTTTCAAACCATATACAAGAACAATATTATCTTTTAATTCAGAAACTTAAAGGGATACTCGAAACAAGAATCAAGGGTGTTATAATTCGAATACCGGGTTCATACAATTCTGTTTTCGACATTATCACCCAAAACACAACCTCTTTCGGCCAAACCTACACGCTCGTCGGAGATCGGAGTTCCGCCGGAGATGTACGGAGATCATGACGGGATCGTTCCATCTTGTTTCGGTATACCTTTTCTCTAATTAAACTATCTTTTCGATAAACCTTTACGTTTTTATCGAAATTTACAATTCATGTCATTCAGATCGTTAACAGGATGGAATATGGGTTTTCTTTTCGGTTTGGGTATAAAAATGGAAGAAGATGACTGATGATTTTAGTCCAAATAAAATAAAATCCAACATTTTTCAAATGTGATAATGCATAGCAGTGGTTAATATTTGTTGGATGTTACGAGAGGCCTCGGGTTCGAGACCCAGCCTCCTGTTCCTGCTGCTGCATTTTTTTCTTTTAAATAAACCAATATATGGAACAATGCAGTTTCAATGTAAATATAATTAAAATCACAAAATAAAGCAGGTTAGACACGCAGTCCAGTGGAAGGGCTGCGTGCACGTAAATGGAAGGTCGCGGGTTCGAAACCCGGCTACGGCTAGTTCGTTGTTTGTTTTTTTTTTGTTCTTTTATTAAGAACTATATGAAACCCATTCATAACTATATAAGTATAATTAAAATCAAGAGTATAACAGGTTAGACACATAGTCCAGTTGGTCGGGCTGTGTGCATATGGCACCGAGGTCGCCGGTTCGAATCCGGGCAGACCCGGTTTTTGTGTTTTATTTTATTTAGATTCTTTTGTGTTTTATTTTTTTTATTTCAATTTCTTTTCAATAACAATTAACAGTTTTTATTATTATTATTATTATTATTATTATTATTATTATTATTATTATTATTATTATTATTATTATTATTATTATTATTATTATTACTAGTATTATTCCCTTTTTATGATAAAAAAAAACCATGAAAACCGAATTATAACCTAAATAATTAACAATTTATTAGGATTTTTTATAACATTAAAAAAATCGATAATTGGATAAATAATAATGTCTAAATGATTAACTTATAAACCATAAATATTAGGAAATTCATGTATAATATAAATATTAACTAGATCGTGTTGGGGTATTTTAACAATCAGGGTAATCGATTTCTTTCTTTCGGGTTTCCCTATCTTTCCTCATGCGTTATCTTCAAGAAATCCTTATACGCAACCACTGTGAGTGAATCTTACAACTACCCTTTTTTATTTTATATATACATTTTTGGGGTGTATCATATGTCGCATATTCTATTCGTATTTTACAAGTTCAAGTATGTGCAATTACCACTAAGTGAAGTATCTAAGTTATGTGTGTTTGGTTGTTCTCACTCGGTGCATTTTCATTCATGTTGGACATCATATCATCATAGGCTCGTCTGTTCCCCATTACCTATGAGCGGAACGTGATGTTGCCAACATACGAGGCCAACTCCGTTGATTGAGCTTTGACCTTGCAGCACACCATAATACCGTGCAACATGCATACATTCATTGGCACACCATAATAATGTGCAACACGCATTACATACATTTGAATTATTTTAGTTGGCTTGTTTATTGTTTGAGGTTGTGTTACATACAAACATATTTACTTACAATGGTTAACGCACATTCTTTTCAAATAAACCATGTTTAAACGTATTATTTTTCTAATAACAATAAGGTTCACTCGCCAACCTTTCTTGACTCAAAAACCATTTTTACACATTATACATGTGAACAGGTACGAAGAGAAGATTGGACATAGGATGGGCCTTAGTTAACAAGAAACGGATTAGTGAAATTTATTTATTATAAACAACGTCTTGTGTTTGTAATTGTTTATGTGAATTATTTGTGAGACACTTGATATGAATTAATGATTATTTAAAATAAGTAACAGCATGTCATAAGCTCTCGAGTTAACCCAATCATGCCCCGATCACCTATTCCGCTGCGGGTCGGGGTGTGATAAGGTCATCATTCTTACTTCGTGTTCCTCATTGTACAATTTATCACATTTACCATACTTTTAAAGCCTTAATCTACAACCAGTAGCAATATAATGAAACCAAAAACATAATCTACATTTGTATAAAGTGAAGTTCACATGAACTTACCGTGGTCTTGCGCTACTTGTGTCTTGGAATAACTCATGCTTTATTCCTTCTTTGCTCTTATACATTACAACTTCACATATTTAGCCTTCATACAATTTCATTACTTATACATTCTTCATTGCATATTATGGTGTTAGTTAACCATATACACTTCCATGGTCATCATAATACCAATTTAGTAAGCATACGTATCAAATCACAATCTAAACCAATCAGAGCATTTCATCAAACACGTGGTGTGCGTATCATCAATTAAGCATATTGTACAAGTAAATTAAGCATATTTTCCCATTTCATCCATAAATTTACATACAAATTCTTAACCTCAAAAATCATCACCATAGCCATATATCTTATGTTCTATATTAATTTCTCAACAGTGTCTCTACTACCAATTACTTCAAACATTAACATTACACTAATTACACATCATCTTCACTAAACTTGATCATTGTATAGCATACAAGTGGGTTTTACCCCAAATCATCAATATATTCAAAATTTAGCACATTACAACTTCTATATGTTGACATTAACTAGCATTCATGTTAAATTTCATAAAACATTCACATTATATACATAACCCATTTCATCAAACATCACTAGAACATAAATTTTGACTTACTTGGTGTTAAGAACATCATCATGAATCTTAGTCCATGCATACACTTAAACTTCATCTTCCCTTTTAATTTTGCTGATTTGTGATGTTATAGGAGTTTTCTTTCTTCTTCTTACTCTAGTTGACACACACACATCTTATGTGTGTTTGGGTTTTAAATTAGTGTTTTATTAAATCATTTTCTCACTTATTCAAGTTTGGCCCCTCAAATATGGTCTACATATCTTTATAGCTCAATCTTTTTTAACGTTAAGTTATCTTTTTTAATACAATAACATATTTAAATATTTTGGGGTGTTACAATGGATTAAATGTAAGATCAAATAATTAAGTGAAAGTTGTTGATTACAAGTCCACTCTCTTAGCTATTACAAGTGTTTTCTTGGAGTGACCCCAAACTTCTATGTGAACTCTCAAGATCAGAGAGTATGTCTATGAAAAGTGGAAGAGGAACGAGTGAATTGGGACGGTGAAAATGGGCAGCCAAGGACCTCTATTGATAGGTTGGTTGGGTGCAGGTGAGCACGGGTGTACCGAGGCTTGCGTGACCGTGCTTAGTCCTTTGCCCCAACAGTTAGTTTTCCTTCTTGTCTTTTCCCAGTATATTTTGTTGAAATTTATGTTATAAGCACGAGCGTGCCTGGACAAGTGTCCAGACAACAGGGCTTGAACATGTGTTATTCTTGTCGCACCTTGAAGCTTCCACACTTTGCCTTTAGCTAAGCATGGGCGTGCCATGGCGTGCACGACCGTGCTTCCACATATCATGGACTTTTGTTGACCATTCATGGGCCTGTTGACTTTGTGCTCCTAGGTGTCGTGCACGACCATGCCCATAGCTTGGTACGACTGTGCCTATCTTGGAACTTGCTAATTTCCTTGTAATCTTGTATTTTTGCCTCTTTTATACTCTTTTTTTCACTTTTTTTAATCCTGAGACCTTAGAAACATTATATTGTCAAATATGAACGATTTAGATAGTATTTTTAACTATAAAGTCGTTAAAATAACTATGCATTAAAAATATGTATAAATGATGGCACATCACTAGACCAATCGGTCGTCAATAAAAAAAATCATATTTAAATTAGTGTTCAATCAAATTAAAATCCTGTAAAAAAAATGACATTTTTCATGAGAAGTTTGAGAAGGCATAATAATTGACATGTAGACATTATGTTTTGGATTTGGACATAATATTTTGGGTTGTTTTAGCAAGAAAAACACAAAACATAACAATTTAAAACACAATGCAATGAATTCTAGGCTTAAAACTTATAACACCATACCAAGAACGTTAAGTAGTGTGTTTTAAGTGTTAAGCAGTGTGTTTTAGTTGTGTTTTAAATTTCACGCCTATAATACGTTGCATTGTGTTTTAAATTGTTATATTTGGTGTTTTTCTTAACAAAACAACCCAAAATATCATTTCTACGTCTAAAACATGATGTCTACGTATCAATTTCTATGCTTCTCACATTTAAAAAAAAATTAATTTTTAGAGTAAACTCACATCAATCCGATAAACAACATTTGTTTGTGCTAACATTCAACTAAAAAAAGAATAGTTGGCATTTGGTAAGTTGACCATGTTGGCCCGGTCAAAATCGATCCTTATCGTGGAACTATATTATTATTTCCAGTCAACTTCGACTCATTTCATTCTCTCTCTCTCTCACCTTCCCCCAATTCTAGTCTCAACCGCCATTAATATCATCCTCCTCTAGGTAAATAATTTTCTTATTCTTAACAAAATAAATTCGGTTTACCTCGCTTCTATCGAGCCTCCAATTTTCAGGTTATTTTGTCCGATTAATTCTGTTATTATTATTGTGATTAATTGTTAATAGTGATTGTTTACTGGTATATACGGATCTTAAGATGCTTGTTAAATCTAGGTTTATTTAAAAAAAATTAAGATCGGTAATTTGATATGATGGATGGATGAATTGCGTGTTGTAGTTTCCGTAATCTTATATTTTAGTTTATTGGATTTGAATTCGGTGTTAAAACTACATATATTTCTTGCTGTTTGAATAATTTTGAACTTATTTTCATGATTGATTCTTGTACATAAGTTATTAGTATTCCGCAAAAAAAAAAAAAAAAAAAAAAAAAAAAAAAAAAAAAAAACTGAACTGTGGTTGTGGTAAGTATGCTGTCATCAACTAGTATTGAGAATATTAGGGTGCATTGTGTTATTTTAGGATCAAATTCTTTGTCATTGACTTGCTTTACACCAGTCGCCTAAGGTTTGTATTCTTTCTGTTTGGATATCGCGTATTCTTGTGACTATGCATGTGTGTGTCTATTGTTCATGATGCGTGACACTTGATTAGTTGATGTGTTTCGTGTTTATCTTAAAGTAACTTTTCTTCACATTCCCAGTGGGGTAAGAATAGAACTAATGTTACTAGTTGCTAGAGATGATTGGTTATCTTAGTTTGGCTCAGAATGTTGGTGCTCCATTTTTAGTTAAGTTCACTTGTTGTGTGAGATGTACATCGTTTCGTGTTTGTAGAACGGAAATGTTCTTTGTATGACGTGACAGAACAAAACTGAACTTTACGTTTGGGTTACAAACAATGATTATTAGCCTTTCATCTCACATGTAGAAGAGGTTACGAAAGAAAGCTGAATTCATTAATTTATTTATCGGTTAATTGATAAGGGTGGTTATGTAACTATGACAATATATTATATCCTTTTCTTCCATTTTGAGAAGTAAATTTGGAAGGAAAGTGCTACAATATTCTTTTTTCTTAAAACTTATAAACAAGGGAATTTGACTTTATCCCTCATATGTGTCTTGTTGGCATGTTCTTGTCTTTTTCAAGAACAAAGATACATGAATCATGGAAGAATGGTCTTTTCCTTACATCCCACCATTCTTGTTCACTGTGACCTCTCGTTAACTTTTATGTGTACCGTTAGTTAATTATCATCTTCATCTTTTCCTCCTGCTGTCAGATATCCCTTTAGATCTTCTCTAGATAAAGTTTCTCGCCTGTGATCTTCACGTTCACTCTGTAAGGCAAGTATTTTTCATTGTTCTCCTTTTCTTTAAGTAATATGGTTATAACCCGATTTTCGTTCAAGCCCTATATGATCCTTAAGCTGGGTATAAAAGATCCCACTCTTTCCGGTCATTTTTTATGTTCTTCACCCTGAGATGCTTTAAGCAATTCTTCTTTGTGGGATTATCTTATTTGTTTATTGGCAGAGTGAACCGATCATGTTTTATGTTAACCTCTAATCGTATAAGGAGCTTTTAATCTACTTCTAGCTATGTATGATTGCTGTTTTAGGCGTAATATGTTACTATTATCGGTTATTTATAGGAGATGCGGTGAACATTGGATAACTAGCAAAGTGCTTCTAGCCATTATTGTAAAAGAGGAATCTGCAGAGCATCTTCCTTTTTCGTTATATCTAGGATAGATGCCTTTTTTGTTGAACCTTACAAATCATATTCATCAACTAATGTGGTGCAAAACAGTTATACGTAACACTGAGCTTGTCTTTCAACAACTTCTTTCTTATGTCATATGATTTAAGTTAGTTTCCTTACGTTATCTTTAAGAGGTACAAGGGCCAAAAGTGCAAGATAGGTTTTCGAAGACCTCTATGGCAGAATTTTTTCTGTCATATACATGAAAACGTGAGTGACAAGGTTCTATTGGTTCAACTGTAATAGTACTTTGAGATGGGGTGTCTAAAAATAGCTGTGAGGGAGAAAAGTGAAGAACCAAACAAGAACTGGACCAACTGAACTGGTATCATCTATATTCAATCCAGTTGTCGGTTCTAGAGTTTCTAAACAACCATATCTTGGTGTGGGAGGCTTACAATAACCAGCACTTGGTTCAGTTCGGTACGGTTAACCAAAAATTCGTAGAATATTTTTTTTTGTTTAACTTGAACAAATCCGTTTTGTATGTATATGTTTTCAAACTATAAACTTTTAAACCCCAAGTTTGTATTTTCTTTAAAGTCTGGGTTGGAACTAAACTGGTTCTAGACAGAGTTAAAATAAGAGAATTGCGTTGTATTAGAAGTTGTGATTAGGGTTACATTAGATGTGGTTTATATAGACCACAATGTTACACTTTTAACCCTATACTAACACAATGTTATATTTTGTCTAATACTCCCCCGCAAACTAAGCACGCGGGAGTGACTTTGTTTGAAAACTTAAAAACATAAAAAAAAGATACTTGGTCTTCATTCTTTTCCTCCTTGCTTTCGCCTTGTTCTTCAGCAACGCCTTGTTCTCCCGCAACAATTCTTAGACAGCAGCACTTTTGTGTAGGTTTTTTTTTAATTTTTTTTTTCAACCGACAATTTTAATAGGAATTTGTTTCCCCTTGTCGGTCTTCTCCCCTATCAAGACCTCTTTGTTTTGTTTTGTGAGGTGTTAGTCGCCGGAAAAAAAGACCACTGTTGTAATGTGGCTGCGACCACTTAGGGTTTTGATTATTGTAGGTTATTTCTGCAACCCTAAGCGCTGAGAGGTATGGTTGTTTGTAGCAGCAACGACTGCTTATTTTTATCAGCGGCAACTGACGGAGCTACGGTTTCATGGTGATGACGGCGGCGGCTAGGGTTAGGGTTACCGGCGGCGGCTAGGGTTTTGGTTGTTTCGGCTTAGTGTAAAACAATGGTATTTGTGGTGACGTCTAGGGTTTCGCCATGGGTGGAAGCAATTCTGGTGATGTTGGTGTTGTGATGGTTAACGACGGCAGAAGGGTAGAAGAAGACCGTGCGCAGTTTTGTGGTGGTGGTAGGGCGGCGGTGGTCGGCCGCCCCACCGGTGGTTGTACTCCAAAGCTCTGATACCAAGTTAAAATAAGAGAATTGTGTTGTGTTAGAAGTTGTGATTAGGGTTACATTAGATGTGGTTTATATAGACCACAATGTTACACTTCTAACCCTATACTAACACAATGTTATATTTTGTCTAATTTTGTCTAATAGACAGCAACCGGCCTTGTACCTAACTAGTTTAGATTGGTCTGGTTTTCTGTTTTAATATTCTTAAACTTTCAGTTTCGGTTATAGTTGTTAAAAGCATAGTTATTAAAAGCCCTCGCTTAACGCGCCTAGGCCCATTTTCCAAGTGAAGTCCATTAATTGCGCTTCTAGCTCCTAGAGGCTTGCTTCAGCTCTCCACGCGCACTAAATCCCAATTTATTCTTTTTTATTGTTATTTAATGCAAAATTATTCATCTTCTCCACATCATGAGCTTCCGCAATACCGATTGAAGCAACTTTCATCTAGTCTGATCTTCTTTTGAAACTTTAGAACTTTCAAGTTTTGGAATTACAGTTGAATCTTCACTATTTTAGAAGTTTTGGTACTAATTAGATAATATTAAATGTGATATAATAGCTTTTGTTTGTTTTATTTGAAGAATAGTGTTATTCTAATATTTAATATATTTTTTTAATTTTTTTTCGTTTAACTGCGCTTTTCTTTTCTTAGGCCCTCGCTTTTTTGTCCTCATGCCTAGGCCCGAGGCAAGACCTATGAGCCTTGAGTGCACCTAGCACCTTCGATGACTATGGTTAAAGGCCATCGCCTCTTGCGCGTAGGCCCATTTTCGAGGCGAGGCAAATGCGCTTTAAGTCAAGGCAATTGCGCTCTAATTCTCTAGTTGATGGTTCAGGCGCAGATTCCGGCGAGATTCCTAGATTCCTTAGTTTCCAGCCAAATTCTTAGGTAGCGTTCGTTTCACGGAATGGAATGGAATCATGATGGAATTAGAATGCTGATTCCAGTTCTTATATTGTTGGTTTCAAGTTTCAAAAAAAAAGTAAATTGGAATTGAACAATAACATGAGAGAGAATCTACATTCCAATTCCATACGGATTTTATTCCATTATGTGAAACAAACACCTAAATTCCAAATCAAATGTCTAAGCTTGCGTAAATTCCAATTCCAGTTCCTTTACAATCCACGAAAAGAACGCTGCCTAAGTTCCAACAAGATTCCAACCAGATCTCTACTTTTATCTAACGAAATCTACTTTTCTACACTAATACACTAATATTTTAGAACTTTTGGTACTAAAAAGATTGTATTAAATGTTATATAATAGCTTTTGTTTATTATATCAATTACTTTTGTTTATTTTATATGAAGAATATTATTATTTTCTAATACATAATATATTTTAAATATATTTTACTGTGCACATTTTTTTCTCACTCCTTGCTTTTTTTGCGCCTAGCACCTATAATAACTATGGGTTCAGTTTTGTTCCGATAAGCACATGTAATTTATATCCTGATACTGTGTCACCCCACTTTTAACTTTATTGACAAAATATCAAACAACTAAGCAAAACACCTGATTGATTACGTGTCACATATAATTGATATCCTTATTTTGTGTCACCTATAATAGTATAGTTTATATCCTGATACCGTGTCTCCTATAATAGTATAGTTTTTATCCTGATACTGTGTCACCTGTAATTTATATCCTGATGCTGTGGCACCTATAATTTATATCCTGATACTGTTTTCACCTATAATTAATATCCTTATTCCCTGAATGCAGAATACAATTTATATTTGGGCCTTGAGACTCCATACAGGTCACTAACTAGCAATGTCGAGCGGTGGAAATACACATTGGTGCTACCAATGCCAACAACCAGTCCGGCTTCGAGGTCGTAATCCCGTTTGCCCGTATTGTTCCGGTGGTTTCGTGCAAGAACTAAGCGAGGTGGTGGAACCCGCACAACCGCACATCGGGCATACTCACGCACATGGGCCTTCTGATATCATGGATGTTTTTGCCGAGTTGATAAGCCAAAGAATGGCTGGAAGAAACACGGGTTTTGATATGTGGAGGCGGTCGAGATTCGTCCCTGAACAGGGTGCGGTTCCATGGTTTGTGTTTGACGGTCAAGGCCCGACTCGGATGCCTGTCGATGATAGATTCGAAGTCTTCTTCAATGGTGCACCACCGGGTCCTAGACGGGCTAATGTCGGTGGGTTACAGGAGCTATTTGAACAACTTTCGATGAACGATGGCAGGCAGGGCCCGCCACCAGCGACGCGATCAGCAATCGATTCTATGCCCACTATTAAGATTACAAATAGGCACGTGAACACTGATTCTCACTGCCCGGTTTGTAAAGATAAGTTTGAGTTGGGGTGCGAGGCTAGACAAATGCCGTGTAACCATATCTATCACTCGGGTTGCATCGAGCCGTGGTTGGTACAGCATAATTCTTGCCCCGTGTGTCGGGTGGAGCTTCCAGCTCATGGTGCAAGTAGGGGGAGTAGTAGTGGTGGTGGGGAAGATGATGGCGGACCCAGGCGGGGAAGGAGGACTGGGTTGTCGTTTTTGTGGCCATTTGGGTAGGGAAATGAAAAAAGCAGTTGGAAGTTGGTTTAGTTTTGATTATGTGTATGTTGCTATAATATATAAAATGTTAAATCTCCTATTAATGATCATATTATTTACTCTATCAAAGCTAGAATACTGAAATTGATACCCGTTTTTGCTATAGTCGGTTGTACGTCATGCATCAGAGGTTGCGCGCTACCCTGGATTGGGAATTTCAGGTCTGGGTCTGTTTTGATGTATATTAACTTAGTAGCAAGAACATGTCCAAATGGTCCAGACACTACCACTATCTGTTATCACCACACCAGCTACTGATGACTGGCCTGCGGGGCCGCCACAGTCAGTCCATCCCTTCTGCCTGCTGCAGGAAAAAAACTATAGCGGCCGGGATACAGAGTGTAACAACGGGTAACCCCCGTTGTCCCTTGACGCTTCGGCAGTAGTGTAAATTTTGAAAAAAACAATTGAGGTTTTTTATTATTTTGTTATCCCTTTAGATTTTTTTTGGAAATGTTGTCCCTATAATAATTTTCTAGAGCCATCAATGATAGCGGCTGAACTTTTCTGGTTTTTTCAAAACAATCGGTTACAGTTAACCTATTTTGGTTGGTTGTTTTGGCTCTTAAGAAAATTTACTGTCTTTAAAATAACCCGTTATTATCATATAATTTTTTTTCTGTTTTTGAACGGCAACAATGAAATAATATTCAAAACAGAGCTGGTGGGATACAAACCTGAAAAAATACTGATTTGATCATAACTTGTTTCCAAACGTTTAGCCTGATTTCTTCATAACTTGTTTCTAACTGTTACTTGACCCGACCTGTTTATTTAGTTATGCTTAATGGTTACTACTGATAAGTATTATAATTTATTAATTACATTCATAAAAAAGACGAGGTTCCTATTGGTTTGGAGATCTTGGGTTCAAATTCTAAATTCCATAGATGATACGATCAAAGAAATTCTTTGTTCTAAATATAAAAGAAACATCTAAGAATCTTTTCATGGTACATTATATAGGTGTTGATACACTTTGAATAGTTAAAAAAATTATTGCTTCAAACTTGAGTGGTTTAAGAATCTTTCTCTTGACAAATTAGAGATAAAGGTGATTGTTATGATCAACATGTTTTTGATGCATTAGCTGTATACGAGAGGATAATTTACAGCTTTAAAAGTTAGATGTTAAAGGTTCCTATATGCGCATACATAGGTAGGGGGTGTTCCAAATAGATTTTGTAGGTATTTAGATAGATAGAGCCTTAAATTATGAAAGTTGAAGTAATATTGTTTACAAATCATTTATGGCTTATAAAACCTTGGTTTTGGTATGACAAGAAGAAAGGTGAAAAAAGTATTGTTACGTCAATGTCAATGTCATGTAAGTATGAGTTGTTTCATCTTTCACTAAACTGTTTGATATGAAGTTAGTGAACTTTGTGTTTAACTTTTTTTAATACGTTTCATTAATTACAATTATATCATTTTTTAAACAATTACTTATGAGATCATAATGTAATTTTTAAAACACCTCCGTCTTCGTTAAAAGTTTATATCAAAAGCAACACTAAGTATTTAGCTACCAAACCATTTTCCAACTCATCTTTCTTGACCCGGTGATTGTTCTACGTCTGTATTTTTCATTATTGAAGGGGTATGGTCCTCAATCCTGTGTAAGGCATTACAAGATATGCGCGCAGAGGACCATTCCCAAACTTAACAAAACAACACTTAGCTATCACCAGAGCATGCCGCAAGCTCTTATTGGCGCACGCAATGCATTGACGGCTAATACAAGTACAAATAGTACATATGGCAGGTGCGGCAGCCAATCAGCATGCGCCAGACCCTGCCCAGACAACTCCCACGTTGATCAATTGTGTATGTGACAAGAAGTACAAAAGGACGGTGACATGTAACCAATCAGGTTGCGCCATTCATTTCTTCATGATCTCCACTCACAGCTGGTGACAGACTTGACAGCAAGGACGACCGTCAAGTCACGTGGCTCCAATCAGCGTGCGTCAACGTCTCAGTCCTCTGCAAACACTGACGGTCGTGTACTCGTGTCAGAGAAGACAAACGGGATAGCCCTTGATGGCAATGTCTGGCCCAAAGCCTATCAGCCCATCTACTTTTCCACACTCTTCGGCTATAAATATCAGTCTTCAACCACATGTTTAAGGATCGGTTCTCTCACTCTTAACACACTCGGTTATTGTTCTTAAACGATACTTATACTCACGACGGAGGATGGTTACAAGGAGAAACCCGACGATTTAGATTTAGACTTGGTGTTTCTTCCAATTTGTAATTTTGTATTATTTAACGTTTAGATAATATATTTTGGAGTATATCTTGCAATCTCTGGACAAGAAAAGGTAGATGAGGCCCGTTGTACCCTTGGAATAAAAGAGAGTAATAAAATGAAAAAAAAGAGTGTCGGACGGATCAACCAGCCTTGTGTCAACTTAGTGTACCTTGAATGAAAAAGACAGAATTATAATATAGCAGACAACACATGCTACTATCCAATTACATATAACCTTTTAAATCGGTTTATCACGTGTCTCAAACTGAGCTCATTTTGACCCATTATCGACACTTAGTAAAAGCAAGTCGGTCATATTGCTTCTCAATATTTGTACAAGAACTATTAGCTTTCGCCACACGCAAATGTAAAACTTATTTCATTCAAAACAGCGTCGAATCCACATCATTTTGACAGAGGTAACACGACCATATTAGTCGTGCTTAAATGCTAGTTCATATCACTGTACAAATGCTTATTTGTTTGACTGAAACACCCATACCACCAGAACGCTAGCTTTAAATCCTATACCTCTATAAGCAAACGGTTTAGTGGTAACCGACAGGTGCTGGAGCGTCCCTCAATTCCTTACCCTGGAAATGTATATCCTGCAATAATAACAACCCGTTCTTAAAAGTTCATGTCAACTACTGGTGACCCGTAACCCGTTTACTTACATATGATGGTTCAATTCAATTCAGGTTATGTTTTATTTATAAAGAGGGTCGTTCAACATGGATCCAATTTTACATACAGAAGTACAAGAACCACATAAACAACTTGTAATATTGTACAACTGTTTGTGTGGTTCCTGCAATTCCCAAGAACTAAGATAGAAAAATGTTAGTTAAAAGGAAATGGGACTTACAGAAGCAAAATGGTTGACATCACGATGATGAGCTTCATCAGCTCGGATAACAGTGATCACATCTTTCAAGGTAGAATCTTTCGGCAATCTCCAATAATCGATCGCGATAGCAGGGGCCGGAACATTTTCAATTGCACCACTTTCAATGTCCTTGAGAAACTCAGTGTATGAATGTACTGCTTCTTCTTCAAGATACCCAACGATTCTGTGCGCTAGTTTCGGGGATAATATGTATATAACAAAGAAGGCGTTAAAGAACACGCCCTGCACGGTTAGAACCAGAAGGCGTTCATACCATTTGGGTTTCACGAGCTCCACCATTGTCATGAGGTGCATCCTTTCATTCTCAGCTTCTTCAAGCAATGCTTTGATCCAACCGCCACTTTGCTGGAACTTGCGTAGGGATCTCAAGTGCAGTAGCATTCCACCCACCATCCCCGGGACTGCTGCTACAGTTTCAAGCATCATTGCTCGGCACCCATATCGCCTCTGAACAAACATAAACAGCATTTTACTATAATCTATCTACTTTATTTGCCTCTGATATTACTAACCATACCTGATCAACCTTATGCACCTATAGTTGGGACTTAGTAAACAAATAAATGGATAATTAACTAACGATAAACATTAGCATAATATCATAAGGAAGAGAGATACCTTGAAAAATAAATCAGTTGGAATCCTCATCAGTTTCACTGTCCTGAAAGCAAATTTATCGACGAAGTTCTTTGGTACATGGTGCTTACTGAGATCGATTGACAAGTTCGATTCATAAGTATCCCATGGCTACAAAACAAGACAACACACGATCAGGAGCGCAATCAGATTATTAAATTTCAGATACGAAATAGTTCTAAAGTCGTATACCTAACAATATATGCCCAATAGACAGGGGCTGGTCATCCTTCTGATTTCAGATCTTTATAAAAAAACTATGTATCCATTTTATCTAATAAATCTTTAATTGTCACCCAACATTGGTGATTAAGAAAAAATATTTAAAACTATCTAAAAAAAAGATTTGTCATATTCATCAATGTCTTTTTTGAAGCCTTTCACATTTAAACCCACAGGTGGGACATAGATAACTAATTATTCAGCAAATCAATTAATTCAGAAAGCAACAGGAAGTTCCACAGATAACCCAGTCACTTAGTGAAGAAATTTCTTAGGTCATTTAATAAGGAGTTTCTTCTTTCTACTGAGGTTAAAGACCATTCACACAGCATAACAGAAACATGAATGTTCAATCATGCAACCATAAGAACTATAAGCAATCAAAAGTCAACAAGACTAAGACAAAAATCAAATTAAGTAAACAGCAATTTAGCAGCATTTAATGAGGAGTTTCTATCAAGATTAAATCAAATTCTGAAAGCATATAACAAAATAATTATGCAGTGATGATCTATTAATATATCAAAACAATAAAAAATTTGTCGAGATATTCAATCATGCAACCGTAACAACTATAAGCAACATGCAACCGTAAGAACTGTAAGCAATCAAACAGTCAACAAAACTAAAACAAATATCAAATTAAGTAAACAACAATTTAAGTATACAGCAATTAATAAGGAGTTTCTACAGAGGATATAACAAATACTGAAAGCATAAAACAAAATCGTTATTCAGTGATGATCTGTTAATCTATAAAAACTATAAACAATTCGTCTAGATCTCAGAAACACAAGAGTCCAAACATGCAAACGTAAGAACTAAAAGCAATTAAAACAGTCAACAAAAGTGAAATAAATATCAAGTAAACAGCAATTTAATTATGCAGAATTTAATAACGAGTTTCTACGAGGTTAAAGTAAATTCTAAAAGCATGAAACAAAATCATAATGCATTCTAGATGATCAGTTAATCTATCAAAACAATCAACAATTCGTCGAGATCTTAGAAACATGACCGTTCAATCGACAACATGCAGTAGTGATCTCTAGATAATCAGTTAATCTATCAAAACAATCAACAATTCGTCGAGATCTTAGAAACATGACCGTTCAATCGATCAACCACAACAACTATAAGCAATTAAACAATCAACATACCTGAAGCAAATATCAAAATACGTGAACAACAATTAAATTACCATAAAACAGTTCCACGGCCACTCAGTACCATCCTCTCTAGTAATTTTAGATCTCGAAATCCCCCAATAATTCGAAACCGCAACCTGATCTCCACCTTCCTTCTTCTCAGCTCCGGCATCCGCCTGTTTCACCGCCGGCGCCTTCGCCGCCCGCTCCGCCGCAGAGCACATCATCCTCCGCCACTGAAAGCTCCCGAAATCCTGATCCGCAACCATTACCGACCGATCAAACGGCCGGTAACTAACCACCGCCGCTGCAGCAAACTCCGGCGACTGTACCACGTGTTCTCCGGTCATACTCCAGCCACCGTTCATCACATACCGCCTCAAAACCGAATTCGCAAGCAATCGATTCATTTAGTAACCGTTTTCAGGGTTTCAGATCGTTCGGTCTACACACTTCTTTCAGTCGGTGTTTATTTGAAGAAACTGAACAGAGTACTCACAATAACTGTATTATTTTGAGAACTGATCTCCTGCTTCTCGGTCTACCGTTTTAAATTTGGACCTTTTGGTTTCGTTATCCTGCGGCGTCGTCCACGGGAAGAAAAAAGAAGAGGCTTTGGAGTTTGTACGGTACAAGTTGGTTATGCGTGATGGGAGATAATTTGTTACTATTTTTGTTTCGAAAAAGTGGGTGATATGACATATATACCCTTGGGTTAAGATGGATTTACCTTTTTTTGAAGGCAAGATGAATTACTATTTTTGGGATATTCTTGCTTTGGCCCCAAGTTTTGGGAGATGTTTTAACAGTGGAGTATTGAGAGGGTACACGTGGCAAGATAATTAAATAATTAAAAAAATGTAAATAATTTTTTAATGCTAAAACCATATTGACCTGGTAATGATATTGTTGGGACGGTATGCTTCTGATAGCTTACGATTTAAAAAAAGATACTCTATTGTCAATGCAATTTCGTTTTCAACAAGATTTATACCGGAATTCGTAAAAATGATTAGTGGTACAACTAAGGACGTTGTTTAGACTGAATTGGTTTGATTTGTTATGAAAAAGTACAAAAAAAATAGTTATATTTTACTAGTTTGATTTTGTGCAAAATTATTAAAACGTAGATATAAATAAACACATCACAACATTATATTTAAAATTTTGTAAAACATTACATTATTAGAAAGTTATAACTAATTTATAACTAGGAAATAAGAAAACAAATAACTTGAAGAAAAAAAATCTAAATAAATTTCTAATGCAAAAAATATATCGACGCACATTTTACATTAGTCGAAACCAGTACTGATGTTTTATGGTCGAAATCTGCGTGGTAATAATGTTGTTGGGATAGTACCGACACATGCTAAAATTAACGATGTAAAAAGATACTCTCTTGTAAACATAACTCCATTTTCTCCAAAGTTTGTACTAGAAACCATAAAAACGATTAATGGTACAACTGTTGATGTTATTTGGACGGTAGCGGTTTAATTTGTCATGGTAAAGAAAAAAAACAATTGTATTCGACTCACTCGATTTTGTACCAAATTCATCAAAACATAGAAAACATAAATACGACGCAACAATGTACTTGAAATTTTGTATAAACATTACATTTACAAATTTAGAATAATAAAAAGGGTAGACGACGTCAATATAAAAACACAACAAAAAGCGAGGAAGCTTTGAAAACATGTATATGTTTGTGTTTCGATTACTTGTACATTAGGTTATAAGAAAACTATATCAAGACATAGATGGAAAGAAACACGTCACAACGATATAGTTATAATTTTATAAAAACAAGTTATAAATGAGTTAACAAAAATGCTAAAATTTAGTTATAACAATAAAAATAAAAAAAAGTATTTTCATCTCAAGGCAAATTGTAGTGTGCGTATCTCTCTCTCTCTCTCTCTATATATATATATATGGTGGAGTTCCAGAGTGAACACTGGTGTGTTTTTGAACTGAGTGAACAAATCTTGACCATTGACTTACATTATCAAATCGTAAAATACATTAGTGTATTTTCATCATCAAATCTTGGCCATTGATTTACATTTACGTTTACACTTGTGTATTGATAATCAAGGGCTAGAATTAGTTCACTAGTGTTCACAACCAAGGCGGTTGTTCACAAATGAACCTAACCCTATATATATATATATATATATATATATATATATATATATATATATATATATATATATAGGTTTAGGATCCTGTAAAAGGGACATTTTTCTTGAGAAGTGTGAGAAGGCATAGAAATTGACATGTATACATCATGTTTTGGACTTAGGCATGATGTTTTGGGTTGTTTTGGCAAGAAAAACATCAAAGATAACAATTTAAAACATAGTGCAATGAATTATAGGCTTAATACTTAAAACACTATGCCAAGAACATTAAGTAGTGTGTTTTAAGTGTTAGCTAGTGTGTTTTAGTTGTGTCTTAAATTTCACGCCTAGAATTTCATTGCATTATGTTTTAAATTGTTATGTTTAGTGTTTTTCTTACCAAACAACCCAAAACATTACGCCTAAGTCCAAAATATGATGCCTACATGTCAATTCCGATACCTTCTCACACTTCTGACGAAAAAGGTAATTTGAACAGAAACCTCACCCTATATATATTGGTGAGGTTTCATTGTGGAACACTAAAAAGGTGGGGAACCGGGAAACACTCTTAAAAATTCAACTTAACATGTTAAAAATCAACTTTTTCTAAATTTTTTTCGGCGTTTTACGTTAAAAATACATTTAGAAACATTTTTAATAAAAAAATCAAAAACTAAAAAATATAAAAAAAATGTTAAAAAACAATTAAAAAATATATCTTATAAAATTAAATAACATGTTATAAATCATTTTTTTTTCAAAAATTCTTTCAGGGCTTTTCCTTATAAAAATGGGTAGAAACTATTATAATAAAAACCTCATTTTTGTAAAAAAAAAAAAATTTAGCCTTTTTTAACTGTTTTTCTCTATATTCTTTGTTTTTTTATTTGTTTTATTAAAATGTTTCTACAAGTATTTATAAGGAAAAGCGTCAAATTTTTTTAAAATTATTTATTTTTAACATGTTAAGTTAAATTTTTAAGAGTGTTATCCGGTTCCCCACTTTTATAGTGCACCCCAATAAACCTCACACTATATATGTATATATATATATATAGAGAGAGAGAGAGATAGAGAGTGAGAGAGAGTTGTAAAAAGTATTATTTAGTGTTTATTTTTATTGAATATTAGAAAATGTAACAAACTAGCGGGATTCCTCACGCTTCGCTGCAGGCTTTCCGTCAGTATCGGCTTTGTTCATTAAAGTATCGGTACCATAGCTACACTCGGTATAGCAACCAAAAGAGAGATACCCAAAAGAATATCGGTACTTGTTTTATATCAATAAAAAACTATAGAAATAAATATTGGTGCTAATGTTGTTTGGGTGAGACATCGGTTCGGTCGCTGGCACTCATTATATGTCACACCCCGTATTTCCAACCAAACACCAGTGGACCCGGGTGGGGAATATCGTGACATAAGTTGATATTCCCCACCAAATGTTCAAAGTGCGAAAAAATAATATACAGACGGCTTGTAACAAAAGATCCACAGGCGGATCATAAAATGTACAAAAATTGTGTATCAGACTTTGGGCAGATCTAAGGATATTCAAGATCCTCTTATATCATTACCAAGTAGCTTCCAGCCTATTTATTGTACATGCAGCTTAGTCTTTTGAAAATATGTCAGCTTTCGCTGGTAAATACACCCAACTGACTCGTTTTGAAAACATTTAAAAAAATGGATTTAAGTGCATAGGGCACGAAAAATCTTTTATAGCTTGGGAAAGTCAGACTTATAACCTTGTTAACAGCTTTACATGTTTGTCCACACATATGCGTAGAGAGAGACCGAGACATGATTAACTTACACACCACTTATAAACTCACGAAGGAGTTATCCCCAACTAATGGGTAAAAATAATTTAGCATTCGCATCTGTCAGGTGTATGCCTACACACCGTGCTTTGGTCGTGGCCATTATCTAATGTAATGAGCCAAGGATATCCAGGACACGATCGTTAACCCTCAATGTTTAAGTTATCAAACAAAACCAATCAAACCGGAATATGCGGATTTACTAGCCACAATCCGGCAGTTGATTAATCCCATTTCCGACCAAGCGGTAATAATTTACCGTAACCTAAGCCCGTATAGGGAAAATAAGTCAAGAGTATTTACCTGAGTTAGTCTTGATTAAAAATGCAAGATTTAATATCTCAGCCGTATTCAAAATGAAATAAGTGCAGATAGCATTTACTAGAAGGCTCTAGTCTGGATTATGGCATAAGCTAACCAATAAAAATGTTTACGGTCTTAATTTAAGTCATAGACTTAGACCGACTAGCGTACAAGATCAAAACGGTATAATACGCTAGATTAAGCGATAACCGGATACAATGTAGTTTAAACCCAACAAGTATTATGACTTGTATAATATGGGTAAACCATAAGCATTCTGGATTTTGAGATTAAAATGATAAGGTTAAGCCCGTTTCGGTTAATTTCCGTAAACTAGTTACATATACTTAACCGTGAGCGTATAAACGATATCGGGTAACCGGATAAGTCATGGACAAGTTTTGTATGCCATTATACTTTAAATAAGTTGTAATATCAGTAGAATACCAACATACATGCCCGTTAAGGTTTTAAAATGAGATTATGCCTCATAAGGGCGTTCTGGTAATTATATATCGTATAAAAGGAACTTGAATATATTTTAATGTTATGATCATAAGTATTCTGGAAAAAGAATTAATTTATGATATAATATCAGTAATATATTGATCATATGTGTAATTTATCATTTATGACCAAACTATACACTATAGGGGCATTTTGGTTATTTTACACATAGTTTTGTAATTTATTTGGGATTATGAGTTTATATTATGTACCTACTGTAAAAATACTTTAAATAAGTTTAAAAATCAGTAGGTAACAAGTCTTGGTTGATAAATATGGTTAAAACCATACTATGCGACGAACGGCGTTTATGTCGAAAAATGACGATTTGTGCGAAGTTTTAT
Source organism: Scalesia atractyloides (assembly GCA_947069175.1). Classification (NCBI taxonomy): domain Eukaryota; kingdom Viridiplantae; phylum Streptophyta; class Magnoliopsida; order Asterales; family Asteraceae; genus Scalesia; species Scalesia atractyloides. Next base: position 36,799,634 of record CAMTDV010000011.1, read on the forward strand.
GAAAAATTATGCTAAGATCATGTTTATATATTTTAGATATGTTATTTAATATAACACATCAGTAGATAAAAAAGTTTGGTATAAAAAGTAGGATTAAAACGTTTTATGCGCCATAAGGGCTTTATCGTCAGACACAATGCAAGAACTTGTACGTAAACTCAGTATATAAACTGACTTGACATCCCAAATAATCTTACTTATGATATTACATCAGTAGGAAATTCATTTTCAAGTTCGTTATCGATTAAAACCTTATTTTATGTAAAAAGGACATTTTAGTCAAATTTGGCATAATAACGGAACTTGTGCATAAACTCAGATTCTAATTATGATAATGTAATATAACCTTAGAGGGTTATGCCACATTATATTACGATCATAATGCAACCTTAGATCAGTAGCTAACTAATCTAAATCGGGTCAAAATCGAAGGTCAAAGCACAAGTCAAACTTTGCGACTTTCGGTTGCGAACCGATCTTAGAACTGAAATTGACGAGTCGAACATGTTCTCATATGTTCTAATAATTATTACCAACTTGTTTAAGTGTCAAACATGTTTCGTAACATACATAAACTCAGATTATAATGTTTTCAAAATCTGGCCTGTTTGACTTTTAATAGCAAAACTTGGACCCGCCAATTGGTCTAGCAAACATGATCTTTAGGAGGTGCCCTTAATAGGGATTAACATCTGCCTTATTACAATCACTTAGCCATGTTCGTTATGAACAATGGCTGGACCATAATAGTCTTAACCGAAAGTCAAGGCGTTTTCCTTAAACGCTTACTTTGGCTATAAAAGCCTATAAACGAAAATGTAAGAGAAAGGAACACTTACAAGAGATCCTTAGATGAAAAAGAACTAAGTTGGATGCTCCTTTCAGTTAGGAACTTCCGGAGGAGGGAGATAGAATGAATTATGAGAAGGTGCAAGTTCAAGTGAAGAACCATTGCACCTATTTATAGTTGGAGAGCTTGAAGGAGGTGATGCCAGGTGTTAGCAAGTGTTAGAGGGTGCCTACAAGTGTCCTAAAACGTGGCATAGTAGTTTGGAAGTCCATGGTTTCGAATCAAATGGTTTTTGGCAACTTGTGTGGGTCCCAAGCAAAATTTGCTGACCTTCTGGCGGCCCGCGAGAGACCATGCCCATGTCTCTCACTGCCCGTGAGCGCCTCATGGAAACTTTCAAACTTTGTCACATTTAGCACCTCAACTTATTAAACTTCTAAAACACCTTTATAAGCATAATTAGCCCTCCGTAGCTAATATTTTGCGTACTTGGGAGTGTGCCTGGACATTGTCAAGCTCTCGGTTTGTTAAAAGGTCACTCATAGGTATATATTAACATGTTGACACTTTTAACCCCTTCATTGTCCAACTTTTACATATTTACATAATTAATCCCTCTCGTCCTACCAGTGGCTTATATGAGAGTTAGGACTTTGTAAAGGGTCACTCAGAGACTCAATGTAAGCATGATGACACTAATGGTCCCTCAGAGGCTCAGTGTAAGCATGTTGACGCTAATGGTCACTCAGAGGCTCAGTTTAAGCATGTTGACACTAATGGTCACTTAGAGGCTCAGTTTAAGCATGTTGAAACTAATGGTCACTCAGAGGCTTGGTTTGAGCATGTTGACACCTTTAGTCCTTATTAGACTTATTATAAAAAGTAATGACACATGTCACTATATTATTGGACACGATTTTACGAGGTGTTACATCCTCACCCCTTAAAAGAAATCTCGACCTCGAGATTTTATTAAAAAAGATGGGGGTATTTTTGTCACATAGTGGACTCAACCTCCAATGTATATTCGGGGCCTCGAAGGGCATCCCACTTAACCTTTACTATAGGTATCTTTTTTCCTTCGGAGTTTCTTAACCTGTCGATCCTCGATCGAAATTGGTTTCTCAACGAACCTCAGGTTTTCATCAATTTGCACATCATGATGTGACATTGCAAGCGACTCATCGGCTAGACATTTATTAAGATTACAGATGTGGAATACATCATGGATTCCACTAAGCTCCTCTAGCAGCTTAAGCTTATAAGCTACAGCGCCGACACATTCGACTATCTCGAATGGTCAAAATCTTACACCTTTCCCAGGTGATACTTTTAGCATGACTTTGTCCCCTATTTGGAACTTAAGAGGTTTACGCCTCTTGTCAGCATAGCTCTTCTGCCTATCACGAGCAACTCTGAGTCCATCACGGATTTGCACAATCTTATCCGTGGTCTCCAGGACAATCTCTGGTTCTGATAGTTGGGCTTCCCCAATTTCAGCCCAACACACATGCGTTTGACATTTTCTCCCATACAAGGCCTCAAAAGGAGCAGCCTAGATGCTTGTATGATAACTATTATTATATGAGAATTCTATTAGGGGTAAGTGGTCATCCCAACTTCCACCTAAATTAATTACACATGCTCTAAGCATCTCTTCCAAAGTCTGAATAGTACGCTCACTTTGTCCATCCGTTTGTGGGTGGTAAGCCGTACTAAAGTTTAATCTTGTGCCTAAAGATTGCTGGAAACTTTTCCAAATGTGAGATGTATACCTAGTATCTCTATCGGATACAATAGATATCGGCACGCCATGTAGGGACACAATCTTGTCCACATACAACTTAGCCAATTTGTCAGAATTATACGTCTCTTTAATTGGCAAGAAATGCGCTGATTTAGTTAGCCTATCCACAATGACCCAAATCGTGTCAATACCACGTTTGGTCTTAGGTAACTTGGTAATCAAGTCCATCGTTACCATTTCCCATTTCCAAGTGGGAATTTCAAGTTGTTGTAGAAGTCCTGACGGTTTCTGATTATAACACCCCACGGAAACGCTCAACCACATTAGCATCTTCAGCGACGGTTTGTAAATTTCGGGACGAAATTTCTTTCAACTTGGAGATGATGTGACAACCCGTAATTTCGAGGCAAAAACCCGTTTGTTTCGCTTTTATAAATCAAATCACCTACTTATTTTATTTATTGAATCAAGTATATTCTTATCAAATTATATTAAATGCATATCGTGCTGTACCAACCCTAACCATTTGAACCAATGTACATGTCTCGCGTGTCGATTCAACCCACTCACGTAACTCGAAACTTATGAGGACCGAACCATAACTTATATATTAGTTGATGTTGATTAATAATAATTGTTATTAGTTAGTAATAGTAATAGTAATAGTAATAGTAATAGTAATAGTAATAGTAATAGTAATAATAATAATAATAAAATCTTTCTAATGGATACCTATTTCTCAAAAGTTAATTGTATGTAGTTCATTATTTCAACAACAATGCAATTGGGTTAACAGCCCAACACCCCATCGTCTTTCTTTTTATTTTTAGCCCAACCCCACTAATGTTTAAACCGCCCACCCTTTAGTCACAGTATATACTTTATGTAAACATGTAGTTATATTATAACTAAATCATATCATATCTATCCTAATCAAACCCTAACCACCACCTACGAACTCTCCTACTCTCTATTTCCCCCTTCTGCTGTGAACGTGTTCAAGCCAAGAATCCATAGGAAAAGTGGATATCCAAGCTCTAGCAATTTTCTTCTAATCACTAGGTAATATATCTTGAGTATTAATATAACTTTACAGGTTATGTATGATTTAAATAGTTGATGTTTTGTTGAATCTCGGTTGCGTTTCTGATCCATGATGGGTGTTTATATTATAGGAAGATACGTGTAGTTCGAGTAGTAAATCATGTAACTATAATGTTTGGATCGACTATAAGTTTGGTTGTGTCACTAGAGTATTGTCTACGGGTTGAAACATGTGATATGTCATATTAATTAATGATCATACATGATTTTTGGAGTTAAGTTGGTTGCGTTTTTTTGGGATTAGTTGATGATTTTGGATGGTATGGTTTAACACGGGTGCGGGTAGGTCTCTCGGGTGTTTAGAGGTTTAACCCGGTGGTTAGTGTAAACTAGTTGCTATATGATATGATTTATGATAAAAACCTGCTTGGATTTATGGATTTAAGCTATTGAGTTCATAAACTAGTCTTTTATGGGGTTCGGATGACTAATCGGGTTCTGTCCAGAATGTTACATCCAACTTTAAGAGACTGTAACCGGGTCAAATTTTGTCAAAAACTGATTTTTCTTGAGTCTAGGTGAACTTCCAGGAAATATTTTTCAAACCCCACTGGAATGGCATTTTTTTTGAAGAAAAATGAATGTTTTATGAATTTTTTCGTGTCAAAGGTTCAGGCTGCGGTTTTTGTCAGAATTTGTAGCCCATTACGAGTGTCATAACCCAATGTAGGAATTGAGTTACGATCTCAAACTTCTACTGTTGGAAGTTCCGGGAGGTCATGAAAATCTCCAACTGGAATTTTGTAAAAAGAATAAACGAGGATTTTTAAATGATTTTTGGTGTAAACTGTTATCAGAAAGTGGTAGATCAGACCTAAGTGTAGAGCATGATTTTTAGTGATTTTTGTGTAAAGATTCAGGTTATGAAAAAAAATACACAACTATTTGGGAAAAAAAGGGCACGTTGTGTTAAAATATCATAATTTTATGAGTTCGTTTAGTATTTTAAATAAATTGCAAAAAACTACCTTAAAACTGACATGAAACTGCATTAAACTAAAAGTATTTGTGAACGTGTTAAATATGATTATATGTTGCAACAAAGTGTTGAATGTTATTAGAAACGTTAATGGGTGTCTATGAATGCATTATATGGAATTAGGCGATCACCTACTCTAACTTACTTAAACGTGTAATTTGTACGATAACGTGATTCAATGATTATGTGTTAGACTACGTGTAGGAATTCATAAAATGAACTAATTGAAACGATAAACATATCAGGACAAAGTTGACCTTTCTGATTACCTTTCAAGTTGAATACCGAGCAAACTAAGGTGAGTTCACAACTATTTCCTAAAAGCATGCGTCCCCGGTTTGGGACAACACTTTTTACGGTATCCCTGGTTTGGGCTACGCGTGTGTCCCTTGTGTGGACCACTGAAACATGCTATCCACTGGAGGTGGATAGTACACTTAGACTAAACGAAAACTCTATCATCAAAGTCCCTACATTTTACCGATTAGATTGTCGGGTGGGCATACGCGGGGTATTAGTTGATAGCGCTATTAGGTTTGACAAAACTCATACCGTGCTATAGGCCGGGCGTGAACTTCTAACCTTCACTCTTGCTTTAATGTTGATAGACACTATTGAGGGCACACACGAAACGTCAGCATTCGGTACACAGTTTAGTCATATGATGAGGGTTAGCTACCCGAGTCATACTTATATCAAAATGTTGTGAACTTTATTTTTAGTAAACTCAAACTTTGTGAATTCGCCAACTTTATTGTTGACACGTAGTTGCATACTTTGCAGGTAAATAGGTATAGCTTTGGACGGGCATTGCAATTGGCCGGAGTGGGTGGTCCATTTAACGTATTGTTTGACAATTTACTTAACTTGAAATTTTAAGTTCTTGTTGGTTTTTAAATTCTATTTTTCGCTGCAACAGAAACTGTCTTTTGAACAAATTAAAACCTGATCGCTAATCATGTTGATAGTGATACTTTTATTATTTTAAATGGTTGGTTCAACATGATTAGTGGTTAGATCCTGGCCGGTCACACGCCTTGTGGTAAGACCCCACATGTGGAATTTGAGGGTGTGACACTGATTTTCGGCTTTAACTTGCGAACATGTCAGACACTTAGCTACATAAGTGGTTATGGATTTCTTCAAACCCATCCGCCAATAATTCTTCTTTAAATCTTGATACATCTTGTCACCACTTTGGTGAACTGAGTATCTAGAATTATGTGCTTCCTGGAGGATTAGATACCTAAGTCCTCCAAAGATTAGAACCCAGATTCTTCCATTAAATATAAGGATTCCATCTTTTCCAGGCACTAACTGATCAACAGTTCCGCCTAATCCTTCGTATATTAGCCTCTAATAGGGCTTGCTTTTGTGTATCTAATAGCTTCTCATTCAAGCTATTTCTAAGCTCAATGCTCGGCGTTAATCCTTATAGGCTTAACCCTTTCTTTGCGACTTAAGGCGTCAGCAACGACGCCTTGCCGGAATGATAGTGAATTTCGCAATCATAATCATTAAGTGTTTCCATCTAGCGGCGTTGTCGCATGTTCAAATCCTATTGAACAAATGTTGGAGAGTCTTATGGTCAGTGTATATAATACACTTTATGCCATATAATTAATGTTTTTACAACTTAAGTGCAAATACAACAGCACCCAATTCCAAGTCATGGGTGGTGTAATTCCTTTCATGCACCTTTAATTGTCGTGATGCATAAGCAATTACTTTGCCTTTTTGCATTAACAGACAGCCCATGCAAGTGTGCGAGGCATTACATTAAATGACAAAATCCTCCATACCCTCAGGTAGAGATTAAACATGAGCATTGCTCAACTTATGTTTTAGAATTTCAAATGTTCTTGTTGTTTTGGACCCCAATCAAACTTAACATTCTTACGGGTCAAGGTAGTTAAAGGAGTGGCTATCCTCGAAAAGTTCTCAATTAACCTCCTATAATATCCAGCCAATCCTAAGAAACTACGAATCTTCGATGGAGTTTTGGGTACTTCCCAATTCATTATTGCTTCAATTCTAGTGGGATCCACTTGGATACCACGCTCGCTTACAACATGTCCAAGAAACTGGACTTCTCTAAGCCAAAACTCGCACTTAGAGAACTTAGCATAAAGCTTCTCTTGTCTTAGCAATTCTAGGATGCACCGAAGATGTTTCTCGTGATCAACTTGATTACGAGAGTTGATAAGTATGTCGTCTATGAAGACAATGACAAACTTATCTATATACGGCTTGCAGACTATATTCATGAGATCCATGAATGCTGCAGGTGCATTTGTGAGCCCAAAAGGCATCACTAGGAATTCATAATGACCATAACGGGTCCTGAAGGCAGTTTTGGGAACATCCTCACTTCTAACCTTCAGTTGATGGTATCCTGATCTCAAATCGATCTTAGAGAAATAACTAGCCCCTTGAAGTTGATCAAACAAGTCATCGATCCTAGCAGAGGATAATGATTCTTGATCGTTATTTTGTTCAATTTGTGGTAATCAATGCACATCCGCATTGAACCGTCCTTTTCCTTAACAAAAAGAATAGGAGCTCCCCAAGGTGAGGAACTAGGCTGAATAAAGCCTTTCTCTAAAAGTTCGTCTAATTGTATTCTTAATTCCTTCAATTCTGTCGGTGCTAAACGATATGGAGCTTTAGCAACAGGTGCTGCTCCTGGTAGGATGTCAATCCTAAACTCCACTTGTCTGTCTGGAGGTAGACCTGGTAATTCTTCAGGGAAAACATCGGGATATTCTGAAATGATTGAAAAGTCTTCAATATTTGGTTTTGGCTCGTTAATAGTTACTTGTGCCATGTAAATGACACAACCTTTCCCCAGACACTTAGATGCCTTAAATAATGATACTTTGTCTGGTAATCCATAGTGTGAATCTCCAAGAATGGTGAGCATTTCACAAGATGGGGTTTTAACTTCGATGAGTTTCTTATCACAGGCAATGTGGGCTTGGTTATGAGATAACCAATCCATGCCTAAGACTACATCGAACCCCGTTGTAGGTCCACCTTGAGGATCAAGATAAACCTGGTTCCTTGTTCATATAACACAGATACAAGTGCGGAATCCTCGTATGAATGCAAACCACAACCAAGTAAGAACACAGGATAACCAAAGTTTCAATATCTTGATTAACTAAAGAGAACTAGTACAAACATATACAAACAATGCTCATACAGACTCATGCAATAATCTCTGTGCTCTTGTGTCTCTCTTTCTAGTATAGCTCTAGTCTCTCTGGAAGGTGACTAACTAGTTTCGAGAAGTGCATGTCTGCTTATATAGTGTCCCCACTCAGCAACAGTACCAAGTATGTTGCTGGTTGTACGAAACACCAAAATACACGAAGGATATTCTCCAAAGATACTCGTACCAATGATCTTGCTCATACAAAGCATTATCTTGTTTGTACAAATCAAGCTGGATGCTTGATTCTATGAACTCATTCGTATGAACGGTATGTGATTCGTATGAGCAACACCTTGCTCGTATGAAGCGTGTCCACTCGCACAAACTGTTTCCCTTGGAGAACGTGTCACAGACATGACGTACACAAGACTCAACAGTATGCACACATGCAACTGTTTAACACATACAAACTAAACGTCGTACTAAACCAAGATAGGAGGATATCTTGATTTGGTCGACATGACCAAACTATACAGACATTGTAAACAAAGACTGTACAATTACAGACGTAACTAAGAACAAGCGATAGACACAAAAGTGTATCAACAAACTCCCCCTTGGCTGTTTCTTGGTCTTCGGTCCTTGGTCTTCATACTTGAATGGACTGGAGTATCAACAAACTCCCCTAAAGATCTGCTATCCATTGATGATAGAGCATCAGGTCTTCAACATTTCCAGAAACATCAAACCTTTCCTGTTTCCTATTGATTGCTGCTTGAGGTAACTGGATCAGTCACGATCAAATCATGTTGCCGGTTGATCTCCTTTGCTTTGCATCTCTCATTCCACATAATGTTCACTCGCTTTCTGCTCCATTTCAAATATGTCTTTAATACCATTAAAGCCTTCAACCAGTGTAGTATTTCGAGAATGATACCATTCTTTCAAGTCGTTATGCTTAGCAGTTAATGTTTCCACAAATCGTTGTACAGCCGCACTACGTTCTTTCAATCTATTTATCTCAATCCCTCGAGAGTTATCAGCTGCTTTCATCTGTTATAGTTGAGTTGCTTTTTCAGCATCTGCGGTATTCAGTCTTTCATTTTCTTTTCTTAACTTTGCAATTTCAGAATTCTGTTTGCTAACAGTCTCTTTCAAAGAATTTATCTCTAACTGTTGTTTCACAACTGTGTTATGATTTGAAGATGTGAACTCCGAATGTTTGTTAATCGGGATTGTCGCAGCTTGAGAAAATAGAAAATCCACTTTCTCATCCTTTTCCATTTCAGAGAACAAACGATTGCTTTGTTTTAAATTTTGGTGAGATGTAGATTGGGATTGTTGAGCTAAAGAAGTAGTAGGTTGGGGTTGAACTGGAGTATCTGCAGCCGAAGGTGTTTTAGCTGCTGTGGTATTTGATGGTAGTGGTTCAGAAGTTGTAGTGGGTTCCGTCATTACATGTTCAGTCTCTTCTGTTGTAATAGTAGGTTGAACTTCTGCAACTGGTTCACTAGCACAATCATTACCAACATTGTCACTGTCATCATTATTACCTTTCCCTTTTTATGACCTAACTTATCTTCGATCATTCTTTTCAAAGTTGCTTCTTCATTATCTGAATCACTGTCATCATGGCGCCACTTGTTGTTTTCTGGTGCAACATATTGATCATTTGCCAGAAAACCGATCAACTTGCGAGGAGGTGTGCTTTCCTTGTAACGTTTTGCTTCTACTCCTCTAAGGATCTTCAACGAATGTTCCATCATAACTTCTACTTTTAAAACATCGTTGTCGTTTTTCGGAAGATTCGGATGTTGTACATTCAAGATCATTTGGAGAAATCAAGGATACATCCAAAACTTGTTTCCACCATATCCGGTTCTTCTCATGTTTTCTTTCATGTTTCCAAAAATATACTTTGAAACACTAAACGGTTTGTTCAATGTCAAAGCTATCATCATTCCAACCAAGTCGTTATTTGCCATATCATAACCACTTCGTCTGTTGCTCAAACACTAAATTAGAACATGTAGAAAGAACTTGTATCTGAGTGGTAACCATGCTTTGTTTAGTTGACCCATGAGAAAATCTCAACACATTTCATTCTGAGTAAACATCCATGTTGACAATTCAACGCCATTGAGAATGGAGCTTCAGGATCATCACCAAGCTGCAATACTGAGTAAATGGTTTCAACAAAGACATCTGCGTTCAAGTCATTTACTTTCCCGCGGATAAATTCCTGCCCATTTTCTTCAATAACTGTAGCTGAATCCCAAAATTCCTTGATCAACGTCTTGTATACTGTAGTCTTGTGCGTGATAGTATAATGTATCCTTGAGTCGCGCAAAAACTTCATTATACCGTTGTACTCAGCAAATTTATCTTCCGGATCCAAGTAGGCCACCATGTTATGTCTCGGTCAGACATAATTTCCACTTCTGACTTGTCATTCCTCTTTGTTGCTGGTTTTCTTTTATGTTCTTTCGTTCCATTCTGTACACATAAGTCAAATAGGATAAGAACACAAATTTATCAGAGAATATACACAAAAAGTTTTATTTCAAACTTTATGTATGTATGTATGTATTCCCTGAACAAAGAATTACTGACTCACATGAATAACAACTTATTCGTACGAATGACAACACATTCTCACGAAATTCTGATTAAAAAAAAATAAGAAACTGATTCATTCGTATGAATCTAATTCGTACAAATATCTTCAAAGGAAGTTACTTGTTTTTCGGTTAAAAATAATTCTTCGTTTAGATTTTGTTGTTCAAGTCAGTTAAAGTCACATGGTCAGATAATGGTTAAGTTGTTCATCTTCAAAGTATGCCAAACATTTTAAGTATACCTTAAAGAAATCAAAAACAATCTTAAAGGGAGGTGTAAATATGACGCGAGCAAGGTGAAAGTGAATTTCTACCATAGAACTTCATCACCTTATATACCACATCACAACATTCGTGCGAACAACCTTAGCTTCGTGCGATTCACTGATTTGTACAGGACCCAAAAGTCATTCGTATGAAGCATAATGGTTCGTACGAGTCCAGGTCTTTCACAAGCTGGACTTTCAGTTCTTCGAGAACCTTAGGTTTTTCGCGGGCCTGTTTAGAACTTTGCACATATCCACACTAATCACAAAGTTAAGTTAGGAAAAATGCTTGTTAAAATAGATTTTGTTCTTTTGAGATGAGTTTACCCGCTGTACAAAAGTACTTTATGAAGTTGTGATATCAGACCGAATGGTTTTCAGGACGTATCTTGGTAGAAAACCCTTTGAGTTTCAATTTTGGCTAATTCAAAAAGAACTTAATTTAATAACAAAGTAAAAGCAACTACTAAACTATAAACTATATATTTACCAGCCAATCTTTTTCAGAGTTTCAAGGTAAAGATAAATTAAAATTGAATTTACATGGTCATAATTTATTTATTTAAAAAGTAACGTATAAGTTTTTTATTAATTTATATAAAAACCTTTTTTAATCTACCCAATCATTAACTTAGACAAATCATACCAGCTTTTAATCTTGTCAAAAACGAGTTTTGTTGAAAACATCAAATTAAATAAATAGGCATTCTATTATGATTATCGGTATTATTGTCCACGTAAGCTCAACTTATCAGATGTAATCATGATTAGGAGATATGATTAATGTATGATTTATACTTACTAGACGGTGTTCAACCACTTCACAACACATTCCCGTATCAAGATATGCACGAGAGAAAATCTTACCGGTGAGTATACTGCTTATCATCTGTTTTGATGTATATGATGTGAGATACTCACTTATTTTGATTGAAAACAACCCTATGTGATTAAATCACTTATTGATGAGGAACTTGATTTTCATATGCATGCAAGGCACAGGAGTAAGTCCGTGAACAGGTTAGTACCAACGTACCGACAAAGAGACGAATTTAGCTCCCGCATAAGCTGTGATATTTTATCACATATTTTTGGGTGAATGTGATATGTTTATCACTTATTGATGGTCGTATGCAGTATTTACACGTATATATGGTATCATGGAAGTTCTAGACTTGCGTCACCGTTATTTTTCGGTAAAAGATTCAACCATGATACCCAGATGATAAGTCAGCATAAAGATCGCATATCTCAGAACCTCGGCACACTATCAAACGAAATTTCGGTACCAAGACCATATACCAATGAGTGGTTCCCACCTGGCTTGCAGTCTGTTAAGTTTGTATCAACCTGCACATTTTAATCTGATTGTGAGTCTACCGATACATCATTAATAAATCTACTTATTAATTTTCGTTCTTTGTTTTTGAATGTTTATGACAGATCACCGGTGTATTTCATCATCTTCAACTTATTTATCCAAGAAACTCATTTTTTATTTTTGGTTTTCTATTGTTTTTTTATTTTTCTAAATTTTTCTCCCCCTTAAACCAAAAAGGTAATAAAAGCCTAACTAGATAAATAAAAGACATATTTTGTTTTTTTTTCGTATTTTCTCATGTTTTTGTATTTTCTTGAAATATTCTCCCCCTAAAATATAAAACTAAGATAAAATAGAAAATCTTTTTGTAATTTTAGATTTTAAAGAAAATATTTATGAAAAATGATTAGCCAGCAATGAATTACTCAGGGTTTCACCTTAATACCATTGACCAAAAGTAGATAATCAAAAGGAGATTTATCAAAGGCTTTTGTAAGCAGGTCGACATGTTGGTGATCGGTGTGGATTTTAACAACATTGATAAGTTTCTTTTCATAACAATCTCGTATGAAATGATACTTAATCTTAATGTGTTTGGTTTTTGAGTGTTGTACAGGATTACGAGTGATCTGTAAAGCTGCTTCGTTATCAAGAAAAATAGGAGTAGTTAGAAATTCAAAACCGTAGTCCCGCATCTGCTTTTGGATCCATAGAACCTAAGAGCAGCAACTAGAAGCCAAAATATACTCAACCTCATAGGTTGACGTAGCCACATAAGTCTGCATCTTGCATTGCCACGTGACTAGGCGATTTCCCAAAAACTGACATCATGCTGATGTTGACTTTGCATCAATCTTGCAGTCGCCATAATCAGAATCACTGAATACTGTCAAATCAAAGTTATCATCCTTAGGGTACCAGAAACCAGTGTCTGGGCGACCCTTCAAATAACAAAAGATCCTTTTCACAGCCATCAAATGAGAAACCTTCGGACTGGACTGGTAGCAAACTAGAAGACATGTTGGGTACATTATACCAGGTCTTGAAGCAGTAAGATACATGAGAGATCCGATCATAGCACGATAAAGAGACGGTTCTACATGTTCACCCATTCCATCAGGAGTAATCCCATGATTCTGAGCTAATGGAGTTCCCAAGGGCTTTAATGTCACACCCTGACATGCAGCGGAAATAGAAGTCGGGGCATAATTGGATTATCATCAAAGCTCATGACATTTACTATAATTAAGTTTCATATTTATTATTTGAAATTTAAGAGAAAATATCTCAAACACAAGAAACATACAAACACAAGAAATATTGATCTAAACAAGACATATTTTATTCATCTTCTAAGGCCATCCTAAGTGTTCCTCTCCTCAGCCTGTCCACCTCTATCATTTGTAAAAACAAAGGTTTGGGTCAACAAAAGTTGGCGAGTGAATCTAAATTAAACATTTAAACAATTCAATTATATTGATTAATTTAAAAGATTGTGCAAAAACCATATATGAGCATATATATAAACAAACCACTAACCACATAATATCAACAATGAACACTTGCATGATAAATGATGAATTGTGAGATCAAGGCTCAAACAAATGGAGCCGATCTAATGAGGCACGCGATGCTCAACTCGTATCTAACGAGGAACTGATGGGCCTTGTATGAATGATTTGCACTGAATTGATATAATGTAACCACACATAACAACAACGACAAAAATATACACACTAGATCACATAATGGTGTTAGCACAAGTGTTTGAATAAATAAAATAAGTAAACGACACATGATATACCCCAAAACATGATTTAAAAAGGGGAATTTGTAAGGATACACTCACAGTTGGTGCGTTTCCTTGATTGAAGACGAACGCGCACGAATTTAGGATTTACCCGACGAAGGAAAATAACCTAAATAATAACGCGTTAATTCGATTAATAAATAAAAGTTAAAATTTTTAATTAATGCTTTTTATTAGATTTTTAGGGTATTTTTGTGATATTTAATACAAATTTTTAAGCTTTAAACCTTATTTTTAAGTATTTTTAATTAATTTTTAGTAAAAATAAAAAAGATTTTAAGTATAAAAAAATTACCCTTTTTCAGGGTTGACTGGTCAACAACCGGTCGGATTCGTTTATTATTGGCAGCGTGCGAGGTTCGAACTCGTGACCTCCCGTATACGTGCACGCAGCTCTACCAACTGAGCTACGTGTCTAACCCGAAAGAAATCTGATTTTAATTATTCTTATATACTAATTAGAATATTTCAGAAATTATTTATTTTAAAAAGGTTTTAAAATCTGTTGAACCGGTGCACATAACCCGCCTCGAACCCGCGACCATCACCTTGCTTTGCACCCAGCCCAACCAACTGGGCTGGGTGTCTAACCCATTTATATTTGAAATTATAATATACTTATTATCTTACTGGAAAGTGACTTAGTTTGGTTTTAAAAAAATGGATTTTTATCTCAGAAGACCGGGTCATGCATGGTTCGAACCTGGTATCTATGCGGTGTAATTGCACACAGTCCACCACTGGACTGTGTGTCTAACCCGTTTAAAACTACGATTTTAATTACATAAAACACTTAACCCAACTTCATCATCTTCACAACTTAGACCCAAAAACAACATCCGACTGATATCTTTTGTTTTAAACAATTTTGATTGATTGGTTTGAACTAACACATATAGAATTTATAGATTAAAAAAAATTAAAGAATTATACCGATTTGAAGTGATAGCTCGGTTTTCTGGTAACGATTTCCGGAGAGTGTAGATGTTTTCCGGCGAAAGTGGTAAAAGCAGAGAAATGAACAGAATTTTCCTTTTGAAATGAGCGAGTTCATTCATACGAGTAAGGTTGAATTTATAGGCTACACCAAATCAAGTTTAGTTTTCGGTTTCGAAATCAAAATTAAAGTCAATGATTGACAAAACGGTTAGAATTGAATTGGGTCTTGATTGCAGATTATAACTGATGTTAATCATCGGTTATACTCAATTCATTGCGAAACAAACTGATAACGATCATCTTTAGAATCAATTTGGCGGTTACAATCGCGATCTTGCAGGTTTTCTGTTTCCAAAAAGTGTATAAGTTTTATTTGTTTCACTCCTGAACACATGTGGTGTGTGTGGTCTAGTGGTGTTTTGGTGTGTGAACTTTGTGGGTAACCAGGGTTCGATTCCCGGTTAATCCCTTTTATTTTTATTTAATTTTATTATTTTGAGGTTTTAATTAATTTATTTGTTTCTATTGATTACTAATTTTAATTATGCAGTTTATTTATTATCCATTTAATAAACAAAATTACTAACACTAATAAATGCATAAAGAG
The DNA here is from genome assembly GCA_947069175.1 of Scalesia atractyloides. Classification (NCBI taxonomy): domain Eukaryota; kingdom Viridiplantae; phylum Streptophyta; class Magnoliopsida; order Asterales; family Asteraceae; genus Scalesia; species Scalesia atractyloides. The sequence goes on from CAMTDV010000011.1 coordinate 36,814,972, forward strand.
TTTTTAATAATATGGTTCTTAAACGGAGCGGGTTTTGGTAACCCGTTTTACATGAATGTTACATTTGAGTCTTCCATCTAATGGTACGCGAAGGTTTTCGTCGGCGAGACACTTCTTCAGGTTTGATACATGGAATGTGGAATGAATTCTGAGTTCTTCTTGTAGATCAAGCTTTTATGCTACAGGACCGACTATTTCGAGTATCTTGAATGGTCCCACATAGCGTGGTGTAGCTTGCCCTTTTGACCAAAATGAACCACTCTCTTCCACGTGATACCTTCAGAAGTACTTGATCACCAACACAAAACTCCAGTGGCTTTCGTCGTTTATCAGAGTAACTCTTTTGACAACTTTGAGCTGCTAGAAGATTATTGCGGATCTGAAGGATTTTGTCAGTCGTTTCTTGAATCAACTCGGGCCAGTGATTTGCGCTTCACCGATTTCGTGCCAACATATAGGAGATCGGCACTTACGACCATATAAGGCTTCAAAAGGAGCCATGCCGATGCTCGAATGATAATTATTGTTGTACGAAAATTCAACCAACGGTAGATGAGAATCCCAATTACCCTTGAAGTCTATGACACATGCTCGCAACATGCCATCAAGGGTTTGTATGGTGCGCTCAGATTGACCATCAGTTTGAGGGTGAAAGGTAGTGCTAAGATCCAATCAAGTACCCAAAGCTGATTGTACGGCTTACAACATTCGTGAAGTAAAACGGCCGTCTCGATCTGAAATGATACTTATAGGTACACCATGACGGCTTACAATTTCATCAATATAGATACGAGCTAACTTCTCTTTCTTGTAATCTTCACGGATTGTGATGAAATGAGCTGATTTAGTGAGACGATCAATGATAACCCAGATTGTGTCATACCCACTGGAGGTGCGAGGTAACCTGGTAATGAAATCTATGGTTATATTTTCCCACTTCCAAACAGGTATTTCAGGTTGAACAAGAAACCCAGAAGGTCCTTGATGTTCAGCTTTTACTTTAGAGCATGTGAGGCACATGGAGACAAAAATTGCGATATCCTTCTTCATGCCAGGCCACCAGTATGAGTATCATAAATCTTTATACATCTTATCAGCACCTGGATGAATAGAGTATCGTGTTTTTTGAGCCTCATTCATGAGAAAGGTACGAACATTGTCGCGATCAGGTATCCAAATACGGTTTAGATAACAAAGGATACCATCAGACTTGGTATCTGTTTTGAGTTCAGCTCCACAAGACAGTTCATCTCGCACATCATTTTCCGTGACAGAAGTAAGTTGAGCTGCTCGAATTCAGTTTTGAAGACCGGTCACAATTTGAGAACACAACAGACGGATGGAGTTTGCATACTCTTTTCGACTGAGGGCGTCAGCCACAGCATTAGCCTTGCCAGGATGATATCGAATTTCACAATCATAATCATTTAGAAGTTCGACCCATCATCGTTGCCTCATGTTCAACTCTTTTTGATTAAAGATATGTTGAAGGCTCTTGTGGTTAGTGTAAATTTCACACTTGGTACCATAGAGATAGTGTCTCCATATCTTTAGAGCGAACACGACTGCTCCAAGTTCTAGGTCGTGAGTGGTATAGTTCTTTTCATGCACTTTGAGTTTCCTTGAGGCATAGGCTATCACCTTTCCTCTTTGCATTAGAACGCAAAATAAACCTTGCCCTGACGTGTCACAATAAACCACAAAGTCTTCACAACCATCAGGAAGTGTAAGGATAGGTGCATCACAAAGCTTTTTCTTCAATGATTGGAAAGCCTCTTCTTGCTTGGGCCCCCAAATAAAGGGTTTACCCTTGTGAGTCAAGGCTGTGAGTGGAACGCCGATACGAGAGAAATTTGCGATAAACGTCGATAATAACCAGCTAGACCAAGAAATGACCTAACTTCGGTAGGAGTGCATGGCGCTTGCCATTCTTGCACCGCTGTCTTGTGGAGCTGAACTGAATGAGCTGTCTTGTGGAGCTGAACTGAAGATCGAAACTAAATCCGACGGTATTCTGTACTATCTAGATCGCATATGGATTCCCGATCACAATAACCTTCGTGATTTCCTTATGATTGAGGCACACAAAACATGGTACTCTGTACACCCAGGAGCCGACAAGATGTATCAGGACCTTCGATACACCTACTGGTGGCCTGGCATGAAAAAGGATATTGCTGTTTTTGTTTCCAAGTGCCTTACCTGTTCCAAAGTAAAAGCTGAACATCAAATACCTTCAGGACTTCTAACCCAACCTGAAATACCTGTATGGAAGTGGGAAAACATAACCATGGACTTCATTACCGGGTTACCTCACACCTCCAGTGGGTATGACACCATATGGGTAATCATTGATCGTCTTACAAAATCAGCTCACTTCATTCCGATTCGCGAGGACTTCAAGAACGAAAAGTTAGCTCGTATCTACATCAGCGAGATCGTAAGCCGTCATGGTGTACCTTTAAGCATCATTTCAGACCGTGATGGTCGTTTCACTTCAAGAACATGGCAAGCCGTACAAGCCGCCTTGGGTACACGATTAGACCTCAGTACCGCTTATCATCCTCAAACTGATGGACAATCTGAACGCACCATCCAAACTCTTGAAGATATGCTTCGAGCATGTGTCATAGACTTCAAAGGGAATTGGGACGCCCATCTACCATTAGTTGAATTTTCGTACAACAATAGTTACCACTCAAGTATCGGCATGGCTCCTTTCGAAGCGTTATATGGTCGTAAGTACCGATCTCCAGTATGTTGGCACGAAATTGGGGAAGCTCAAATCACCGGTCCAGAATTAATTCAAGAAACAACAGACAAGATCCATCAAATTCGAAACAATCTTCTAGCGGCACAAAGTCGTCAAAAGGGTTATGCAGACAAACGACGAAAGCCCTTTGGAGTTTAACATTGGTGATCAAGTACTTTTAAAAGTATCACCGTGGAAGGGAGTAGTTCGTTTTGGCCAGAAGGGCAAGCTAGCACCACGCTACGTAGGACCTTTCAAGATACTCGAAAGAGTAGGACCTGTAGCATACAAGCTTGACCTACCAGAAGAACTCAACAAAATTCACCCCACATTCCACGTATCAAACTTAAAGAAGTGCCTCGCCTATGAAAACCTCCATATTCCCCTAGAAGATATTTAGATCGATGAATCTATGCACTTCATTGAAAGACCAGTAGAGATCATGGACTTCGGAGAAAAACGTTTAAGACGGAGTCGTATTCCAATTGTTAGGGTACGCTGGGAGTCGAAACGAGGACCTAAGTTTACTTGGGAACGTGAAGACTCAATGCGCGAAAAATACCCGCATCTTTTTCCTGTTACCACTAAATGGGTTTTAAAACCCGCTTCGTTTATTAATCGAATAATCAGTTATAAAATTTCGTAGCGTATTTATGATTAATATTAATTTTGTACGGCTTACAACGTTCGTGAAGTAAAACGGCCGTCTCGATCTGAAATGATACTTATAGGTACACCATGACGGCTTACAATTTCATCAATATAGATACGAGCTAACTTCTCTTTCTTGTAATCTTCACGGATTGGGATGAAATGAGCTGATTTAGTGAGACGATCAATGATAACCCAGATTGTGTCATACCCACTGGAGGTGCGAGGTAACCTGGTAATGAAATCTATGGTTATATTTTCCCACTTCCAAATAGGTATTTCAGGTTGAACAAGCACCCAGAAGGTCTTTGATGTTCAGCTTTTACTTTCGAGCATGTGAGGCACATGGAGACAAAAATTGCGATATCCTTCTTCATGCCAGGCCACCAGTATGAGTATCATAAATCTTTATACATCTTATCAGCACCTGGATGAATAGAGTATCGTGTTTTTTGAGCCTCATTCATGAGAAAGGTATGAACATTGTCGCGATCAGGTATCCAAATACGGTTTAGATAACAAAGGATACCATCAGACTTGGTATCTGTTTTGAGTTCAGCTCCACAAGACAGTTCATCTCACACATCATTTTCCGTGACAGAAGTATGTTGAGCTGCTCGAATTCGGTTTTGAAGACCGGTCATAATTTGAGAACACAACAGACGGATGGAGTTTGCATACTCTTTTCGACTGAGGGCGTCAGCCACAGCATTAGCCTTGCCAGGATGATATCGAATTTCACAATCATAATCATTTAGAAGTTCGACCCATCATCGTTGCCTCATGTTCAACTCTTTTTGATTGAAGATATGTTGAAGGCTCTTGTGGTTAGTGTAAATTTCACACTTGGTACCATAGAGATAGTGTCTCCATATCTTTAGAGCGAACACGACTGCTCCAAGTTCTAGGTCGTGAGTGGTATAGTTCTTTTCATGCACTTTGAGTTTCCTTGAGGCATAGGCTATCACCTTTCCTCCTTGCATTAGAACGCAAAATAAACCTTGCCCTGACGTGTCACAATAAACCACAAAGTCTTCACAACCATCAGGAAGTGTAAGGATAGGTGCATCACAAAGCTTTTTCTTCAATGATTGGAAAGCCTCTTCTTGCTTGGGCCCCCAAATAAAGGGTTTACCCTTGTGAGTCAAGGCTGTGAGTGGAACGCCGATACGAGAGAAATTTGCGATAAACGTCGATAATAACCAGCTAGACCAAGAAATGACCTAACTTCGGTAGGAGTGCATGGCGCTTGCCATTCTTTCACCGCTTTGATCTTTGAAAGGTCGACATGAATCCCTTTTTCGTTAACGACATGACCAAGAAATTGTAAATCTTTTAATCAAAACTCACACATCGAGAACTTAGCATAAAGCCTTTCGGTCCTCAAAAGTGTTAGGATAAGTCGAAGATGTCGCTCATGATCGGATTTGGTCTTAGAATAGATAAGAATATCATCAATGAAGACTATGAAAAAACGATCAAGGTAGGGTTTACACACCCTATTCATCAAATCCATGAAAACAGCATGAGCATTGGTCAAACCAAAAGGCATAACCATGAATTCATAGTGGCCATAACGGGTTCGTAAAGCAGTCTTTGGAATATCTTCTTCACACACTCTAAGTTGATGATAACCAGAACGAAGGTCGATTTTTGAAAAATAGGTGGCACCTTGAAGTTGATCTAGAAGATCATCGATACGAGGTAAAGGATAGTGATTCTTGATGGTCAGCCTGTTAAGCTCTCTATAGTCGATGCACATACGGAAGATTCCATCTTTCTTCTTTATGAAAAGGACTGGTGCATCCCAAGGTGATGAGCTAGGACGTATAAATCCCTTGTCAGTCAACTCTTGCAGCTGATGTAACATCCGCTGAAAAACGGGTTTCAAAACCCGCTTCGTTTATTAATCGAATAATCAGTTATAAAATTTCGTTGCGTATTTATGATTAATATTAATTTTAAGCAATACATATTTAATAAACATATTAGAATTTAAAACTTATAATTATTAAAAAAGTAAAAATAAGTGCAAAAAAATAATATCAAGCTGCCGGGTTTCGAACCTGGGTCAGCTAGTTTATCAAACAAACACTTAAGCACTCCGCCACTTGACTCGGTTGTGTAATCAATGAATCAAATAAAACTTAAGTTGCACCCGTGAATTCATCTGTTTGTGCCAAGAACTGAAACCGCTCAACGGCTTTCAATTAACCAGAAAACCTTTGGTGTGGTCGCGAGTTTTGAGTGTAACCGATGATTCAATATCAATTACAGCCCACGTTCTTAATCAATTCGGTCTTCAATGAACTCGTTTCATATGATTTTCGAGATTGAAAACCGAAATCATATAACTTCTAATTTACACTGATAATATCATCGCCTCATAACTCGGAAACACTCGCAGAACCCTCAATTTTAGTTTTCACTCTAATTTCTGTTCGTCGGAATCACTATCTGCTATCGCTGGACTTTCACCGGAAAACCGAAACTTACACAAAATCGGTAAATTCTCAACTCTTTCGTTTTCAATCCATTGTTAGACTTATACTAACTTCAATCCTTCAATCAGAATCGGTCCCAGACGACGTTGCCGGATAATCTGCACTCGCCGGAAAATCTCTGGAAATTTCCGAAATCACACTGTAAATCGGTACAATCATCTAAACCCCCTGATATCTCTTGTATAGTAACTTAATTTCACAACTAATTGATCAAAACTGTTAATTGATCCGCTCAGACGGAATTCATAAATCAGAACCGACGACCCTTGCCGGAGTTCTGAGAAAAACATCCTGTTTGGTACAACTCTGTTCTTTAATCTCATTATCTAATACTTTCCAACCAACTATAAGTTTCGTTAATCGAATTAAACCAGAACAGTCGGATATCGTTTGTCTGTGTCTTTGAACGAAGAAGATGAAGTCGAACATTATGTATAAGTTTAATTAAAACAAGATATTAAACCGGGTTAGACACACAGTCCAGCGGTGGACTGTGTGCAAACACACAGCGCACGTCACGAGTTCGAACCTTACAAACGCACCGACTTTTCGAATTAAAACCAATTTTTTTAAAACTGAATCAGAGTAGGTTCCAGTATGTTTTTAAGATTAATATAAACTGTAAGTTAAACAGATAAGACACACACTGTGCGCTTACAAACCGAAGGACCCGAGTTCGATCCAAGTCCCTGCAACCGGTTCGATCATTTTAAGTCCTTTTAAATAAACCAAATAAATTAACATTTAATTAGTATATATATAATTAAAACATAGAATATTTCGGGTTAGACACGTAGCTCAGTTGGTAGAGCTGCGTGCTCGCGTACGAGAGGTCCCGGGTTCGAACCTCACTCAGCGCACACATTACTCACAGTCCGACCGGTCAACGGTCAACTGACCGGTCAACGGTCAAAAAGTCAAAATTTTTTATTCTTTTTATTTATTTATTTAATTTAAAAATCAATTAAAAATACTTAAAAATAATATTTTTAAAGTTAGAAAATGACCTTAAACTACAAAAATAGATCTAAAAATCCTATTAAAATTATTAATAAAATCCACTTATTTACCGAACCATTTCGTTATTACTTTAGGTTAGTTATTCCTCGTTGATCAAATCCCAAAACTCGTGCACATTCAACATCATCAAAAGAACGCACCCAATGTGAGTGAATCTCTACCAATTCCCCGTTTTAATCACATTTTGGGGTGTATCTTGTGTCGCTTAATTATTTATTATATTTAAACACTTGTGTATCCATCATATCCATGATCAAATGTGTATCCAATATGTATCAGTTGTTGTGTGGATTATGTTTAGTTTAAAGTTATCATTTTCAGTACATACATGTCATCAGGCCCAACAGCTCCCCGTGGGAGACAGGTTGAGTACAGGTGCCTCATTTCGATCGGCTCCGTTTGATTGAGCCTTGATCTCACATACATCATCATAGGCTCGTCCGTTCCCCGTTACCTATTAGCGGAACGTGACGTTGCCAACATATACATTATCATTCATGTCATATACTCATTCAAGGTGGTTTGTGTTTGTTTGTTTGTTTATATACGTTTGCTCACATATGATTATTGCACAATTTTTCCATATTAAATACAACAAGAAATCAATAACAAATGTTTTTAACAAGGTTCACTCGCCAACTTTTGTTGACCCAAAATCCCCCATTTTTACACATGTTACAGGTGATCCAGTGGAAGCAAGAAAACATATAGGACGGCCTAGAAGAATAAATCAGTTTAGGCTTTGGATTGTTTTACTTAGTTTCTTTTTCCTTGTAATTGTATGAACTTGTTTTGAATATTGAAGTTGTAATTCGAATTTAATAAATATGAAACATTTTAGTAAACATCATGAGCTTTGGTGATAACCCAATTACGCCCCGACTCTTATTCCGCTGCGGGTCGGGGTGTGACAGATTGGTATCAGAGCCATGACTATACGGATATAGGATAGGTTATTAGACCCTTAGAGCCTATACTATAGTTGATTAGAATTTTAAAAATTGTTTATGTGTTACATACAAAATTCATGATGTTTATATGCTTTATGTTTATTGTTACATTCAATGTTATGCAAGCATGTTCATAAGTACATATTATTCTACAATGCTCATCATGAATCATATCCTCATAACATATCATATTCATGAGAGCACACACCTCACAATATCTATGATTTTTGCAACGATTTTTGTATTTTCAAATCACATCAAAGTGAGTTCCCATGACGGGCATGTAGTAACTGGAAGGGTACGAGTACCGGTAGTCGGAACGTCCTGTCTAGGCTTGGCATTCGTATAAATCCAAAATAAAGGACCAGTTTGCCTACCTGGGGACTAACGATGAGAGTACGAAGGACCTATTAGGCCAAAGCATGCTATACCAAACGTCGTGTGAGCTAACACCACTTTGAGTTGTCATTGTGTCTATACCTGGACACCCTCCTACCAAACATCTCGCAATCATATTTCATGGTTTTCATTCGGGTGATGTGAGTGTTAAACCGCCAACACCAATGTGAATCCTACTAAGCCAATAGTCATGGGGTCCAACATGACTATACAGGTGATGGTATGGGGGACATTGGAGGCCCAAACACGAGCACATCCAAGACATCCTATGGATGTAGTTGCATTATTGATAATTATGTTATTTTTATTTCATTTGACGACACATGACACCTAAAAAGACTCCTTAAACTCACAATCTTCTTATGTATGTTCCTGTAGATGTCGGCTAGGCAGCTACGTGGAGGTAGAAGGTCAGGAAGGTCAAACGAACGCTTGGCCACCCAAATCGCAAAGCAAATGGCCGCGGTGCTTCCTGACATCGTAATACAAGTCCAACAAGCTCTCGCCGCAAATCCCATCAACCCTCCCAATCAAGAAGACCAGAACGTCGACAACCCTCCCTCCAAAAAGTGCTCTTACAAACACTTCAAGTCTTGCGATCCCCCGAAATATGAAGGGACCGGAGGTGTCACTGCTCTCCTCCACTGGTTTGAGGAAATGGAAAACACCTTCCTTAATTGCGATTGTCCCGAGGATCGCAAGGTACGTTACGCAACCGGGAGACTGTTTGGAGTAGCTCTTACCTGGTGGAATACAGAAAAAGGTAAGAGAGGAATCGAAAATGCAATGGCCTTAACATGGGAGGAGTTAAGGGAAATCATGATGAGACGCTTCTGTCCAAGAAGCGAGATCAAAAAGTTAGAGGATGAATTCCACTCGTTAAAGCAAAAGGAAGGAGATCATACTTCCTACAACAAAAGGTTTCTAGAGTTGAACCAAATGATCCCCAACTTGTTCACCCAAGTATACCGTTTAGTCGAACACTATATTCGAGGCCTCCCCTCGAAAATTCAAGACTTAGTTCTAAGCACTTCGCCTGCAACACTTGAAGCTGCTATGGAACTAGCTACCGAGCTTACTGAGAATCGCATCCGAAACGGCAAATTTAAGGATGAGAAAAAGAAAGCCCCCATTGAGGGCCAAACTTCAAACCATTCCACCTCCTCCTCAAAGTTTGCTAGTAAGAGGAAACGAAACAGCAGAAACTTTGCTGTCACACAAACAAACCTCCCTATCACTGCTGCACCCATCACCCAAGTTGCCCCCTCAACTGCACCCTATAAAAAGCCATACTCCGGCCCATACCCAAAATGCAACCGTTGTCAATACCATCACCTCCCTGAACATCCCTGCTAACATTGCACCAGCTGTGGCCGTGCGGGTCACACCACCCAAACCTGTCGCGCACTTCAGCGAATGAACCGCAATCAACCCACAACCCAAACCCACCATCAGATAGTGGGTCAAGCCCAACAACCTTTACTCCTACCGCCTGCCCAACATGTAGCCCAATCCTACTACCAACCCAACTATCCCATGATGCAACCTATGCGGGCTTGTTACAACTGTGGAGACCCGAACCACTTCAGGAACACCTGTCCACGCTTGGTGAACATCATCCATGCCCAAGCTCAAGCAAATCCAGTAAACCAGGCTAACCAAGCTCCTCCACCTGCTAGGGGAAGAGCTTTCAACATCAACGCCAATCAAGCTAGGGCTGACAACAACGTGGTTAACGGTACGTTTCTCATCAATGGTAGTTATGCATCCATGTTATTTGATACTGGCGCGGATAAGAGTTTTGTGTCCTTAGAATTTGAACCCATCCTCAACCAAACTCGTGATAAACTCATGGAATCCATAACGGTAGAAGTTGCTGACGGAAAACCGGTCTCATTAAACTCTATTATACGCAATTGTACTCTCACCCTAAATGATCACGATTTTCCAGTTGACCTCATTCCTATGAAGTTGGGAAGTTTCGACATTATAATTGGTATGGACTGGCTCAGCCAACATCATGCTGAAGTTGTATGCCGCGAAAAGTTCATTTGCATTCCTCTTACAAACGGTCAGACTCTACGAATCTTTGGAGAAACCCCTTCGAAAGGACTCAAATTAATGTCCTGTCTTCAAGCCCGAAAATATCTCTGCAAGAATTATGTCGCATTCCTAACTCACGTCGTCAAAAAGGGAACCAAGGAGAAGAAACTCGAAGACATCCCAGTAGTAAAATATTTTCCGCAAGTTTTTCCTAACGACATTTCAGGACTTCCTCCCGTGAGAGAAGTCGAATTCCGCATTGATCTTATACCTGGAGCTACACCAGTTGTAAAATCTCCTTATAGGTTAGCCCCATCCGAAATGGAAGAGCTGGCCAGTCAACTGCAAGAGCTGACTGACAAAGAATTCATACGTCCTAGCTCATCGCCTTGGGGTGCACCTGTCCTTTTTGTGAAGAAGAAAGATGGAACGTTTCACATGTGTATCGACTACAGAGAACTCAACAAGTTAACGGTCAAGAACCGCTATCCATTACCTCGCATCGATGATCTTCTAGACCAACTTCAAGGCGCCACCTGTTTTTCAAAAATCGACCTACGTTCTGGTTATCATCAACTCAGAGTACATGAAGAAGACGTCCCAAAGACCGCCTTCCGAACTTGTTATGGTCATTACGAATTCATGGTCATGCCATTTGGTTTAACCAACGCCCCAGCTGTCTTCATGGATCTAATGAACAGAGTCTGCAAACCCTATCTCGACCGTTTTGTCATAGTCTTCATCGACGACATCCTCATCTACTCAAAGTCTAAGTCTGATCATGAACGACACCTTCGACTCATCCTTACACTCTTAAGGACAGAAAAGCTGTACGCTAAGTTTTCGAAATGTGAATTCTGGTTAAGGGAAGTACAATTCCTTGGACACGTCGTCAATGACAAGGGAATTCATGTTGATCCCTAAAAAATCAAGGCAATACAGGAATGGCAAGCGCCACGAACCCCTACCAAAGTAAGATCATTTCTTGGTTTGGCTGGTTACTATCGCCGCTTCATTGCCAATTTCTCCCGTATTGCTGTACCACTCACGGCTTTGACTCATAAAGGAAAGCCCTTCATATGGGGACCCAAACAAGAAGAAGCCTTCCAAACTCTAAAGCAAAAACTCTGTGACGCGCCTATCCTCACACTTCCTGAAGGTTGTGATGACTTCGTGGTTTATTGCGCCGCGTCAGGGCAGGGACTAGGCTGTGTTCTGATGCAAAGAGGAAAAGTGATAGCTTATGCTTCTAGACAACTCAAAATTCACGAGAAGAACTACACCACCCACGACCTAGAACTTGGAGCCGTTGTGTTCGCTCTCAAGATATGGAGACATTATCTCTACGGTACCAAGTGTGAAATATACACTGACCACAAGAGTCTCCAACATATCTTCAACCAAAAGGAGTTGAATATGAGGCAACGAAGATGGGTCGAACTTCTTAACGACTACGACTGTGAAATTCGGTATCATCCTGGCAAGGCAAACGTGGTGACCGATGCGCTCAGTCGAAAAGGTTACGCGAACTCCATTCGTCATCTATGTTCGCAAATCATAACCGACATCAAAGATCGAATCCGAGAAGCTCAACATGTTTCAGTAACAGAAAACGACGTACGCAATGAGCTGTCTTGTGGAGCTGAACTGAAGATCGAAACTAAATCCGACGGTATTCTGTACTATCTAGATCGCATATGGATTCCCGATCACAATAACCTTCGTGATTTCCTTATGATTGAGGCACACAAAACATGGTACTCTGTACACCCAGGAGCCGACAAGATGTATCAGGACCTTCGATACACCTACTGGTGGCCTGGCATGAAAAAGGATATTGCTGTTTTTGTTTCCAAGTGCCTTACCTGTTCCAAAGTAAAAGCTGAACATCAAATACCTTCAGGACTTCTAACCCAACCTGAAATACCTGTATGGAAGTGGGAAAACATAACCATGGACTTCATTACCGGGTTACCTCACACCTCCAGTGGGTATGACACCATATGGGTAATCATTGATCGTCTTACAAAATCAGCTCACTTCATTCCGATTCGCGAGGACTTCAAGAACGAAAAGTTAGCTCGTATCTACATCAGCGAGATCGTAAGCCGTCATGGTGTACCTTTAAGCATCATTTCAGACCGTGATGGTCGTTTCACTTCAAGAACATGGCAAGCCGTACAAGCCGCCTTGGGTACACGATTAGACCTCAGTACCGCTTATCATCCTCAAACTGATGGACAATCTGAACGCACCATCCAAACTCTTGAAGATATGCTTCGAGCATGTGTCATAGACTTCAAAGGGAATTGGGACGCTCATCTACCATTAGTTGAATTTTCGTACAACAATAGTTACCACTCAAGTATCGGCATGGCTCCTTTCGAAGCGTTATATGGTCGTAAGTACCGATCTCCAGTATGTTGGCACGAAATTGGGGAAGCTCAAATCACCGGTCCAGAATTAATTCAAGAAACAACAGACAAGATCCATCAAATTCGAAACAATCTTCTAGCGGCACAAAGTCGTCAAAAGAGTTATGCAGACAAACGACGAAAGCCCTTTGGAGTTTAACATTGGTGATCAAGTACTTTTAAAAGTATCACCGTGGAAGGGAGTAGTTCGTTTTGGCCAGAAGGGCAAGCTAGCACCACGCTACGTAGGACCTTTCAAGATACTCGAAAGAGTAGGACCTGTAGCATACAAGCTTGACCTACCAGAAGAACTCAACAAAATTCACCCCACATTCCACGTATCAAACTTAAAGAAGTGCCTCGCCTATGAAAACCTCCATATTCCCCTAGAAGATATTTAGATCGATGAATCTATGCACTTCATTGAAAGACCAGTAGAGATCATGGACTTCGGAGAAAAACGTTTAAGACGGAGTCGTATTCCAATTGTTAGGGTACGCTGGGAGTCGAAACGAGGACCTAAGTTTACTTGGGAACGTGAAGACTCAATGCGCGAAAAATACCCGCATCTTTTTCCTGTTACCACTAAACGGGTTTTAAAACCCGCTTCGTTTATTAATCGAATAATCAGTTATAAAATTTCGTAGCGTATTTATGATTAATATTAATTTTGTACGGCTTACAACGTTCGTGAAGTAAAACGGCCGTCTCGATCTGAAATGATACTTATAGGTACACCATGACGGCTTACAATTTCATCAATATAGATACGAGCTAACTTCTCTTTCTTGTAATCTTCACGGATTGGGATGAAATGAGCTGATTTAGTGAGACGATCAATGATAACCCAGATTGTGTCATACCCACTGGAGGTGCGAGGTAACCTGGTAATGAAATCTATGGTTATATTTTCCCACTTCCAAATAGGTATTTCAGGTTGAACAAGCACCCAGAAGGTCTTTGATGTTCAGCTTTTACTTTAGAGCATGTGAGGCACATGGAGACAAAAATTGCGATATCCTTCTTCATGCCAGGCCACCAGTATGAGTATCATAAATCTTTATACATCTTATCAGCACCTGGATGAATAGAGTATCGTGTTTTTTGAGCCTCATTCATGAGAAAGGTATGAACATTGTCGCGATCAGGTATCCAAATACGGTTTAGATAACAAAGGATACCATCAGACTTGGTATCTGTTTTGAGTTCAGCTCCACAAGACAGTTCATCTCACACATCATTTTCCGTGACAGAAGTATGTTGAGCTGCTCGAATTCGGTTTTGAAGACCGGTCATAATTTGAGAACACAACAGACGGATGGAGTTTGCATACTCTTTTCGACTGAGGGCGTCAGCCACAGCATTAGCCTTGCCAGGATGATATCGAATTTCACAATCATAATCATTTAGAAGTTCGACCCATCATCGTTGCCTCATGTTCAACTCTTTTTGATTGAAGATATGTTGAAGGCTCTTGTGGTTAGTGTAAATTTCACACTTGGTACCATAGAGATAGTGTCTCCATATCTTTAGAGCGAACACGACTGCTCCAAGTTCTAGGTCGTGAGTGGTATAGTTCTTTTCATGCACTTTGAGTTTCCTTGAGGCATAGGCTATCACCTTTCCTCCTTGCATTAGAACGCAAAATAAACCTTGCCCTGACGTGTCACAATAAACCACAAAGTCTTCACAACCATCAGGAAGTGTAAGGATAGGTGCATCACAAAGCTTTTTCTTCAATGATTGGAAAGCCTCTTCTTGCTTGGGCCCCCAAATAAAGGGTTTACCCTTGTGAGTCAAGGCTGTGAGTGGAACGCCGATACGAGAGAAATTTGCGATAAACGTCGATAATAACCAGCTAGACCAAGAAATGACCTAACTTCGGTAGGAGTGCATGGCGCTTGCCATTCTTGCACCGCTTTGATCTTTGAAAGGTCGACATGAATCCCTTTTTCGTTAACGACATGACCAAGAAATTGTAAATCTTTTAATCAAAACTCACACATCGAGAACTTAGCATAAAGCCTTTCGGTCCTCAAAAGTGTTAGGATAAGTCGAAGATGTCGCTCATGATCGGATTTGGTCTTAGAATAGATAAGAATATCATCAATGAAGACTATGAAAAAACGATCAAGGTAGGGTTTACACACCCTATTCATCAAATCCATGAAAACAGCATGAGCATTGGTCAAACCAAAAGGCATAACCATGAATTCATAGTGGCCATAACGGGTTCGTAAAGCAGTCTTTGGAATATCTTCTTCACACACTCTAAGTTGATGATAACCAGAACGAAGGTCGATTTTTGAAAAATAGGTGGCACCTTGAAGTTGATCTAGAAGATCATCGATACGAGGTAAAGGATAGTGATTCTTGATGGTCAGCCTGTTAAGCTCTCTATAGTCGATGCACATACGGAAGGTTCCATCTTTCTTCTTTATGAAAAGGACTGGTGCATCCCAAGGTGATGAGCTAGGACGTATAAATCCCTTTTCAGTCAACTCTTGCAGCTGATGTAACATCCGCCGAAAAACGGGTTTCAAAACCCGCTTCGTTTATTAATCGAATAATCAGTTATAAAATTTCGTTGCGTATTTATGATTAATATTAATTTTAAGCAATACATATTTAATAAACATATTAGAATTTAAAACTTATAATTCTTAAAAAAGTAAAAATAAGTGCAAAAAAAATAATATCAAGCTGCCGGGTTTCGAACCCGGGTCAGCTAGTTTATCAAACAAACACTTAACCACTCCGCCACTTGACTCGGTTGTGTAATCAATGAATCAAATAAAACTTAAGTTGCACCCGTGAATTCATCTGTTTGCGCCAAGAACTGAAAGCACTCAACGGCTTTCAATTAACCAGAAAACCTTTGGTGTGGTCGCGAGTTCTGAGTGTAACCGATGATTCAATATCAATTACAGCCCACGTTCTTAATCAATTCGGTCTTCAATGAACTCGATTCATATGATTTTCGAGATTGAAAACCGAAATCATATTACTTCCAATTTACACTGATAATATCATCGCCTCATAACTCGGAAACACTCGCAGAACCCTCAATTTTAGTTTTCACTCTAATTTCTGTTCGTCGGAATCACTATCTGCTATCGCCGGACTTTCACCGGAAAACCGAAACTTACACAAAATCGGTAAATTCTCGACTCTTTCGTTTTCAATCCATTGACTTATACTAACTTCAATCCTTCAATCAGAATCGGTCCCAGACGACGTTGCCGGATAATCTGCACTCGCCGGAAAATCTCTGGAAATTTCCGAAATCACACTGTAAATCGGTACAATCATCTAAACCCCCTGATATCTCTTGTATAGTAACTTAATTTCACAACTAATTGATCAAAACTGTTAATTGATCCGCTCAGACGGAATTCATAAATCAGAGCCGACGACCCTTGCCGGAGTTCTGAGAAAAACATCCTGTTTGGTACAATTCTGTTCTTTAATCTCATTATCTAATACTTTCCAACCAACTATAAGTTTCGTTAATCGAATTTAACCAGAACAGTCGGATATGGTTGGTCTGTGTCTTTGAACGAAGAAGATGAAGTCGAACATTATATATAAGTTTAATTAAAACAAGATATTAAACCGGGTTAGACACACAGTCCAGCGGTGGACTGTGTGCAAACACACAGCGCACGTCACGAGTTCGAACCTTACAAACGCACCGACTTTTCGAATTAAAACCAATTTTTTAAAAACTGAATCAGAGTAGGTTCCAGTATGTTTTTAAGATTAATATAAACTGTAAGTTAAACAGATAAGACACACAGCCCAACTGGTTGGGCTGTGCGCTTACAAACCGAAGGACCCGAGTTCGATCCAAGTCCCTGCAACCGGTTCGATCATTTTAAGTCCTTTTATTATAAACCAAATAAATTAACATTTAATTAGTATATATATATAATTAAAACATAGAATATTTCGGGTTAGACACGTAGCTCAGTTGGTAGAGCTGCGTGCACGCGTACGAGAGGTCCCGGGTTCGAACCTCACTCAGCGCACACATTACTCACAGTCCGACCGGTCAACGCCCCGGTCAACGGTTAAAATTTTTTATTCTTTTTATTTATTTATTTAATTTAAAAATCAATTAAAAATACTTAAAAATAATATTTTTAAAGTTAGAAAATGACCTTAAACTCACAAAAATTGATCTAAAAATCCTATTAAAATTATTAATAAAATCCACTTATTTACCGAACCATTTCGTTATTACTTTAAGTTAGTTATTTCTCGTTGATCAAATCCCAAAACTCGTGCACATTCAACATCATCAAAAGAACGCACCCAATGTGAGTGAATCTCTACCAATTCCCCGTTTTAATCACATTTTGGGGTGTATCTTGTGTCGCTTAATTATTTATTATATTTAAACACTTGTGTATCCATCATATCCATGATCAAATGTGTATCCAATATGTATCAGTTGTTGTGTGGATTATGTTTAGTTTAAAGTTATCATTTTCAGTACATACATGTCATCAGGCCAAACAGCTCCCCGTGGGAGACGGGTTGAGTACAGGTGCCTCATTTCGATCAGCTCCGCTTGATTGAGTCTTGATCTCACATACATCATCATAGGCTCGTCCGTTCCCCATTACCTATTAGCGGAACGTGACGTTGCCAACATATACATTATCATTCATGTCATATACTCATTCAAGGTGGTTTGTGTTTGTTTGTTTGTTTATATACGTTTCTCACATATGATTATTGCACAATTTTTCCATATTAAATACAACAAGAAATCAATAACAAATGTTTTTAACAAGGTTCACTCGCCAACTTTTGTTGACCCAAAATCCCCCATTTTTACACATGATACAGGTGATCCAGTGGAAGCAAGAAACATATAGGACGGCCTAGAAGAATAAATCAGTTTAGGCTTTGGATTATTTTACTTAGTTTCTTTTTCCTTGTAATTGTATGAACTTGTTTTGAATATTGAAGTTGTAATTCGAATTTAATAAATATGAAACATTTTAGTAAACACCATGAGCTTTGGTGATAACCCAATTACGCCCCGACTCTTATTCCGCTGCGGGTCAGGGTGTGACCGATTGGTATCAGAGCCATGACTATACGGATATAGGATAGGTTATTAGACCCTTAGAGCCTATACTATAGTTGATTAGAATTTTAAAAATTGTTTATGTGTTACATACAAAATTCATGATGTTTATATGCTTTATGTTTATTGTTACATTCAATGTTATGCAAGCATGTTCATAAGTACATATTATTATACAATGCTCATCATGAATCATATCCTCATAACATATCATATCCATGAGAGCACACACCTCACAATATCTAATGATTTTTGCAACGATTTTTGTATTTTCAAATCACATCAAAGTGAGTTCCCATGACGGGCATGTAGTAACTGGAAGGGTACGAGTACCGGTAGTCGGAATGTCCTGTCTAGGCTTGGCATTCGTATAAATCCAAAATAAAGGACCGGTTTGCCTACCTGGGGACTAACGATGAGAGTACGAAGGACCTATTAGGCCAAAGCATGCTATACCAAACGTCGTGTGAGCTAACCCCACTTTGAGTTGTCATTGTGTCTATACCTGGACACCCTCCTACCAAATATCTCGCAATCATATTTCATGGTTTTCATTCGGGTGATGTGAGTGTTAAACCGCCAACACCAATGTGAATCCAGTGGAAGTAAGAAACATATAGGACGGTCTAGAAGAATAAATCAGTTTAGGCTTTGGATTGTTTTACTTAGTTTCTTTTTCCTTGTAATTGTATGAACTTGTTTTGAATATTGAAGTTGTAATTCGAATTTAATAAATATGAAACATTTTAGTAAACATCATGAGCTTTGGTGATAACCCAATTATGCCCCGACTCTTATTCCGCTGCGGGTCGGGGTGTGACAGCTGACTAGCTAACTCTTGCATCTCAGATGGGGCTAACCGATACGGAAATTTTGCGACTGGTGTAGCACCAGGTACAAGGTCGATTCGGAACTTGACTTCTCGCACAGGAGGAAGTCCTGAAATGTCGTCGGGAAATACTTGAGGAAATTCTTTAACGATTGGAATGTCTTCGAGCTTCCTTTCCTTTCCTTCCTTTTTGACGACGTGAGCTAGAAAAACGTATAGTTTTTACGAAGGTATCTTCGAGCTTGAAGGCATGACATTAGTTTGAGAGCTTTGGAAGAGGTTTCACCAAAAATACGTAAAGTTTGACCGTCAGCGAGAGGAATTCGAATAAACTTTTCATAGCAAACAACTTCAGCGTGATGCTGACTAAGCCAGTCCATACCGATTATTATGTCGAAACTACCCAATTTCATAGGGATAAGATCAATTGAGAAATCATGATCATTGAGGGTGAGAGCGCAATTTCAAACTACTGAGTCCAACGTAATAGGTTCACCATCAGCGACTTCCACCGTGAAAGATTTAGCTAGACTAACGCGAGGTAATTCAAGTATTGATTCGAATTCTAAGGACATAAAAATCTTATCCGCACCAATATCAAATAGTATGGATGCATAACTACCGTTAATGAGAAACGTACCGTTAACCACATTGTTATCAGCCCTAGCTTGATTGGCATTGATTTTGAAAGCTCTTCCTCTTGCGAATGGATTAGCGTGGTTGGCTTGATTCACTAGATTGGCTTGAGCTTGGGCATTTATGATGTTCACCAAACATGGGCAAGTGTTTTGGAAATGAGTTGGACACCATAACTGAAACATGCTCTGACTGGTTGCATCATAGGGTAATTAGGTTGGTAGTAGGGTTGAGCCATGGGTTGAGCAGGTGGTAAGAGTAGAGGTTTTTGGTGTTGGGCTTGGCGTACCACTTGATTGTTGGATTGGGCTTGATGTTGATTGCGGTTTGGCTTTTGGAGAATGCGACAAGTTTGAATTGTGTGACCTGCACGACCACAACTGTGCAGTATTGACATGGGGTCTCAAGAGGGTGGTGATATTGGCTCGGTTGCATTTTGGGTGTGAGCCTGTGTAAGGTTTCTTGAATGGGGCGGCAGGAGGAGCGACTTGTGTGATTGGGGCAACAGCGATAAGGGGATTGGTTTGGGTAACGGCAAAATTCATCCCATTGCGTTTCCTATTACTAGCAAACTTAGAAGACGAACCTGTTTGAGTCAGGGTTGAGGTTTCAGCAGATGTCTTGTCCTTCTTCTTCTCATCTTTATTTGTGAGCTCAGTAGCTAGCTCCATTGCAGCTTCGAGGGTTGCAGGTGTGGTACTTAACACAAAATCTTGAATTTTTGAGGGAAGACCTCGAATGTAATTCTCAATTAGACGATAGACCGGAGTGAACAAGTTGGGGACCATCTGATTCAATTTGAGAAATCTCTTATTGTATGCTGTGTGGTCTCCCTCCTTTTGTTTCAAAGAGTAGAACTCATCCTCCAATTTCTTGATTTCGCTTCATGGACAGAAGCGTCTTGTCATGATCTCCCTCAACTCTTCCCTAGTCAAAGCCATAGCAGCTTTAGCCCCTCGCTTGCCCTTCTCTGTGTTCCACCATGTAAGTGCAACCCTGTACAAACGACCGGTAGCATATCGCACCTTGCGATCATCGGGACAATCGCAATTGAGAAATGTGCTTTCCATCTCCTCAAACCAACAGAGGAGAGCGGTGACACCTTCAGTCCCCTCGTTTTTTGGAGGATCGCAGGATTTGAAATGCTTGTAGGTGCATTTGGTGGTGTTAGGGAGAGGGTTGACGATATTTTTACCTTCTTGATTGGTGGGGTTGATGGGATTGGCGGCAAGAGCTTGTTGGACTTGTACGACGATGTCAGGAAGTACGGTAGCCATCTGTTGAGCGATTTGAGTGGCCATGCGCTCGCTAGATCTTCCTGACCTTCTACCACCTCGAGAGTGCCTAGCAGACATCTACATGAAATATGTAGCGAGATTATGAGTTGATCGTTTTTAGGTGTCATATGTCGTAAAAAGAGAAATCAACATTAACAAAATAATTGAGAAAATAAATTCATTACATCCATAGGACGCCTTGGGCTTTACTCATGTTTGGGCCCCAAATGTCTCCCATACTTTGGCCTAGGTAGTCATGTGGGCCCCCATGACTACTGGGCTTTGTAAGGTTCACATTGGTTTTGGCCTATTAACGCTAGCATCACCCAAATGAAAACCGTAAAACATGATTGCGAGATATGAGGTCAGAGAGTGTCCAGGTGTAGACACAATGACAACTCAAAGTGGGGTTATTTCACACGACGTTTGGTGTGGCATGCTTTGGCGTAATAGGTCCTTCGTACTCTCATCGTTAGTCCCCAGGTAGGCAAACTGGTCCATTATATTGGATTTATACGAATGCCAATCAAAGATAGGACGTCCCGACTACCGGTACTCGTACCCTTCTAGTTACTACATGCCCGTCATAGAACTCACTTTGATGAGATTGAAAACAAGAAAACATTACAAAATCCTTGAGAAAGAAATCATGAAAATTTGTGAATTTGTATTGTGTGTGTTTACATAGACATGATATGTTAAAAATATATAAGCCATAATAAATATCACACAGTAACATGTATTGGTGGAAGTGCTTGCATGCATTTGTGTGTGAAATAAATAAACATCATGAGTTTGCATGTAACACGTAAGCATTTAAAATCTAAACAACTATAGTATAGACTCTAAGGGTCTAATAACCTATCCTATATCCCTATAGTCAGAGCTCTGGTACCAATTTGTCACACCCTGACCCGCAACGGAAATAGAAGTCGGGGCATAATTGGCTTATCATCAAAGCTCATGACATTTACTATATTTAAGTTTCATATTTATTATTTGAAATTTAAGAGAAAATATCCCAAACACAAGAAACATACAAACACAAGAAATATTGATCTAAACAAGACATATTTTATTCATCTTCAAAGGCCAATCCTAAGTGTTCCTCTCCTCAGCCTGTCCACCTGTATCATGTGTAAAAACAAAGGTTTGGGTCAACAAAAGTTGGCGAGTGAATCGAAATTAAACATTTAAACAATTCAATTATATTGATTAATTTAAAAGATTGTGCAAAAACCATATATGAGCATATATATAAACAAACCACCAACCACATAATATCAACAATGAACACTTGCATGATAAATGATGAACTGTGAGATCAAGGCTCAATCAAACGGAGCCGATCTAATGAGGCACGCGATGCTCAACTCATATCCAACGAGGAACTGATGGGCCTTGTATGAATGATTTGCACTGAATTGATATAAGTAACCACACATAACAACAACGACAAAAATATACACACTAGATCACATAATGGTGTTAGCACAAGTGTTTGAATAAATAAAAGAAGTAAACGACACATGATATACCCCAAAACATGATTTAAAAAAGGGAATTTGTAAGGATTCACTCACAGTTGGTGCGTTTCCTTCATTAAAGACGAACGCGCACGAATTTAGGATTTACCCGATGAAGGAAACTAACCTAAATAATAACGCATTAATTCGATTAATAAATAAAAGGTAACATTTTTAATTAATGCTTTTTATTAGATTTTCAGGGTATTTTTGTGATATTTAATACAAATTTTTAAGCTTTAAACCTTATTTTTAAGTATTTTTAATTAATTTTTAGTGAAAATAAAAATGATTTTAAGTATAAAAAAATTACCCTTTTTCAGGGTTGACTGGTCAACAACCGATCGGATTCGTTTATTATTGGCAGCGTGCGAGGTTCGAACTCGTGACCTCCCGTATACGTGCACGCAGCTCCACCAACTGAGCTACGTGTCTAACCCGAAAGATATCTGATTTTAATTATTCTTATATACTAATTAGAATATTTCAGAAATTATTTATTTTGAAAAGGATTTAAAATCTGTAGAACCGGTGCACATAACACGCCTCGAACCCGCGACCATCACCTTGCTTTGCACCCAGCCCACCCAACTGGGCTGGGTGTCTAACCCATTTATATTATTATCTTACGGGAAAGTGACTTAGTTTGGTTTTAAAAAAATGGATTTTTATCTTAGAAGACCGGGTCATGCATGGTTCGAACCTGGTATCTATGCGGTGTAGTTGCACACAGTCCACCACTAGACTGTTTGTCTAACCCGTTTAAAACTACGATTTTAATTATACAAAACACTTAACCCAACTTCATCATCTTCACAACTTAAACCCAAAACAACATCCGACTGATATCTTTTGTTTTAAACAATTTTGATTGATTGGTTTGAACTAACACATATAGAATTTATTAGATTAAAAAAATTAAAGAATTATACCGATTTGAAGTGATAGCTCGGTTTTCAGGTAACGATATCCGGAGAGTGTAGATATTTTCCGGCGAAAGTGGTACAAGCAGAGAAATGAAAATAATTTTCCATTTGAAATGAGCGAGTTCATTCATACGAGTAAGGTTGAATTTATAGGCTACACCAAATCAAATTTGGTTTTCGGTTTCGGAATCAAAATTAAATTCAACGATTGTCAAAATGGTTACAATTGAATTGGGTGTTGATTGCAGATTATAACTGATGTTAATCATCGGTTATACTCAATTCATTGCGAAATAAACTGATAATGATCATCTTTTGAATCAATTTGGCGGTTACAATCGCGATCTTGCAGGTTTTCTGTTTCCAGAAAGTGTATAAGTTTTATTTGTTTCACTCCTGAACACATGTGGTGTGTGTGGTCTAGTGGTGTTTTGGTGTGTGAACTTTGTGGGTGACAAGGGTTCGATTCCCGGTTACTCCCTTTTATTTTTATTTTTTTTTTATTATTTTGAGGTTTTAATTAATTTACTTGTTTTTTATTGATTATTAATTTTAATTATGTAGTTTATTTATTATCCATTTAATAAACAAAATTACTAACACTAATAAATGCATAACGAATTTTTTATAATATTTGATTCTCAAACGGAGCGGATTTTGGCAACCCTTTTTACATGAATGTTACATTTGAGTCTTCCATCTAATGGTATGAGGAGGTTTTCGTCGGTGAGACACTTCTTCAGGTTTGATACATGGAATGTGGGATGAATTCTGAGTTCTTCTGGTAGCTCAATTTGTATGCTACAGGATCGACTCTTTCGAGTATCTTGAATGGTCCCACATAGCGTGGTGCTAGCTTGCCCTTTTGACCAAAACGAACCACTCTCTTCCACGTGATACCTTCAGAAGTACTTGATCACCAACACAAAACTCCAGTGGCTTTCGTTGTTTATCACCGTAACTCTTTTGACGACTTTGAGCTGCTAGAAGATTATTGCAGATCTGAAGGATTTTGTCAGTCATTTCTTGAATCAACTCGGGTCCAGTGATTTGCGCTTCACCGATTTCGTGCCAACATACAGGAGATCGGCACTTACGACCATATAAGGCTTGAAAAGGAGCCATGCCGATGCTAGAATGATAATTATTGTTGTACGAAAATTCAACCAACGGTAGATGAGTATCCCAATTACCCTTGAAGTCTATGACACATGCGCGCAACATGTCTTCAAGGGTTTGTATGGTGCGCTCAGATTGACCATCAATTTGAGGGTGAAAGGTAGTGCTATGATCCAATCAAGTACCCAAAGCTGATTGTACGGCTTGCCACGTTCGTGAAGTAAAACAGCCGTCTCGATCTAAAATGATACTTATAGGTACACCATGATTGTAACATTTGTCAAAAACGGGTTTTTCAAACCCGCTTCGTTTGTAATCGAATAGCAAGTTATAAATGTTTCGTTGCGTATTTATGTTTATTTTAATTTTAAACGATGCATAATTAATTAACAAATTAGAATTTAAAAACCATAATTAATAAAAAGTGAAAAGAAATTAAATAAAAAAAACCGGCTGCCGGGATTCGAACCCGGGTCAGCCGGGTAAGTATAAAGACTTAACACGCACACATATAACCACTCCGCCACTTGATGTTTTCTGTGAATTCTAAGAAACAATTAAATGATAACTTCACTCAGGAATCAACCGGTTTACGCCGACTATAACCGTAATCGACTTTCAAATGTCCAAAACGTTTGAGTGATCGCGATTTTCTGTTAATAACCGATACACCAACATTTCTAATCAATTCAGTCATGAATGGACTTGAATTCAAGTGATGTTCGGTTTTTATTACCGAAAACATTCACTTCTGGAATTACTTCAACGAAAGCTTCATTTCGCGACTCAATTACATTCCCAGAACTTCTATTCTCGCGTTTACTCTCGTTTCTGATCGTCGGAATTGTTTTTTGAACTCGCCGGACTTTCGCCGGAAAACCGTGTCTTCCATCAAATCAGTAAGTCTCTTAATTCTTTCATCGTCTATCAGTTGTTAAGCTTTTGCTAACTCAAACCCTTCAATCAGAATCAGTTTCAGACGACGATATCGGATAATTAACTCTCGCCGAAAAACTTCTGAAAGTTCCCAATTATCGCTGTGAAACGGTATAGCCTTTTAAACCTTCTGGTAATTCTTGTTCAGTGCTTCAATTCCGCATTTAGCTAATCAAATTTGTTAATCTGTCCGCTCAGACGAAATCCATAAAAACAGAGCCGACGACTTCGCCGGAATTCTGAGATAGATCGTTTCTCCGGTATGTTTACTTCCAAAATCTTCTCTGCCATTTCATTCTAGTCATTTGAATGTTTGTCAATCGAATTAAACAAGAAACAGTAGAGTAATCGTAGTCTGTGATTTTGTAACGAAGAAGATGAAGTTAGGTGGTTTATAAGTTTTATATAAATTGGATATTATCTCGGGTTAGACACACAGTCCAGCGGTGGACTGTGTGCGCACATATATCACACGCCGCGAGTTCGATCCTTGACACACACGTATGCTCTGTAATAAAGATGTTTTATTTTTCTAACTGAACCGGATTAACTCACGGTAGATGTTAAGTATAATAAAAATCGGTATATTAACCAGGTTAGACACACAGTCCAGCGGTGGACTGTGTGCAATACTAACCCACAGGTCCCAGGTTCGAGACCTGTTACACACGCCGGTTCGATGATTAAAATCCTTTTTGAAAATAAAAGAATTTTGAATAAATTAAAAACATTATATAAATATAATTAAAAACAGAACTATTTCGGGTTAGACACGTAGCTCAGTTGGTAGAGCTGCGTGCATGCGTACGGGAGGTCTCGGGTTCGAGCCTCACCCAGCGCATACATACACACGGTCGAACCGGTCAAACAGTCAACAGTCAAACAGTCAGCGGTCAAACGGTCATTGGTCAACGCAAAAGTCAACATTTTTTTTATATTTTTATTTATTTATTTAGTTTAAAAATCAATTAAAAATACTTAAAAATAATGTTTTTAAAGATAGATAATAGCCTTAAACTCACAAAAATATATATAAAAATCTTATTAAAATTATTAATAAAATCCACTCATTTACCATACTTCCCGTTATTATTTAGGTTAGTTAAGTCTCGTCGATCAATCCTCCAAACTCGTGCGCATTTCATCATCTTCAACCGAACGCACCCAATGTGAGTGAATCTCTACAAATTCCCCGTTTTAATCACGTTTTTGGGGTGTATCATGTGTCTTACCATTTATTATACTTAAATCATTATGCATACATCATATCCATGAACAAATGTGTATTCAGCTTGTATCAACTGTTTGTGTGGTTATTGTTTAGATTTAATTTATCATTTTCAGTACATGCAATATCATAGGCCGCCGCTCCCCATTACATTATGAGCGTTGAGCTGTTCCCCATTACATTATGACCGTGAACCGGGCATTGCCAACATACGATCGGCTCCGTTTGATTGAGCCTTGATCGCACAGACATTCATCATAGGTCGTTCGTTCCCCATTACATTATGAGCGTGAATGTGACGTTGCCAACATATACAGTTTCATTCATGTTATATATTAATGCAAGTTGATATGTTATTGTATGTTATTGTATGTTATTGTTTGTGGTTGTTATTGTTATTGTTTGATTATTTACATTTGCTCACATATGACTATTGCACAATTTTTCCATGATAAAGATAACAAGAAATCAATAATAATGTTTATCTAACAAGGTTCACTCGCCAACTTATGTTGACCCAAAAACCCCATTTTTACACATGATACAGGTGATCCAGCTGCAGCAAGAAACACATAGGATTGGCTTAGAAGAATAAACTGGTTTAGAGCTTGAATTGTTTAGTTGATTGTTTTTCTTTGTATTTGTATGAACATGTTTGGATTATTGAGGATGTAATTTTGACTTAAATAAATATGAAACATATTAGTAAATATCATGAGCTTTGGTGATAACCCAATTATGCCCCGACTCTTATTCCGCTGCGGGTCGGGGTGTGACAGATTGGTATCAGAGCCACGACTATAGGGATATAGGATAGGTTATTAGACCCTTAGAGCCTATACTATAGTTGATTAGAATTTTTAAAATTTTTGTGTGTTACATGCCAAATTTCATGATGATTTTATGATTTATGTTTAATGTTACATTCAATGTTATGCAAGCATGTTCATAAGTACATATATTATATAATGCCTATCATGAACCATATTCTCATAACATATCATATCCATGAGAGCACACACCACATCATTTTCATGATTGTTTTTACCATGATTTTTGTATTTTCAAATCACATCAAAGTGAGTTCTCATGACGGGCATGTAGTAACTAGAAGGGTACAAGTACCGGTAGTCGGAACGTCCTGTCTAGGCTTGGCATTCGTATAAATCCAAAATAAAGGACCAGTTTGCCTACCTGGGGACTAACGATGAGAGTACGAAGTACCTATTAGGCCAAAGCATGCTATACCAAACGTCGTGTGAGCTAACCCCACTTTGAGTTGTCACTGTGTCTACACCTGGACACATTCCGACTATACATCTCGTAAACATATTTCATGGTTTTCATTCGGGTGATGCGAGTGTTAAACCGCCAATACTAATGTGAATCCTACCAAGCCAATAGTCATGGGGGCCCACATGACTATACAGGTGAAGGTATGGGGGACATTTGAGGCCCAACATGAGCAAACCCAAGACATCCTATGGATGTAGTTGCATTATTGATATTTATGTTATTTTCATTTTCTTTAAGACACATGACACCTAAAAAGACTCCATAAACTCACAATCTTCTTATGTATGTTCCTGTAGATGTCGGCTAGGCAACAACGAGGGGGTAGAAAATCCGGAAGGTCACACGAACGCTTGGCCACTCAAATCGCAAAACAAATGGTCGCGGTACTTCCTGACATTGTGGTTCAAGTACAACAAGCTCTCGCCACAAATCCCACCAATCCTCCCCAGCAAGAAGACCAGAACATCGGCAACCCTCCTACCAACAAGTGCTCATATAAACATTTCAAGTCTTGCGATCCTCCGAAATTTGAAGGGACCGAAGGTGTCACTGCTCTCCTCCACTGGTTTGAGGAAATGGAAAACACCTTCCTCAACTGCGATTGTCCCGAGGATCGCAAGGTACGATACGCAACCGGGAGACTATTTAGGGTAGCTCTTACCTGGTGGAATACTGAAAAGGGTAAGAGAGGAATCGAAGATGCAATGGCCTTAACGTGGGAGGAGTTAAGGGAAATCATGACGAGACGATTATGTCCTAGAAGTGAGATTAAAAAGTTAGAGGATGAATTTCATTCATTGAAGCAAAAGGAGGGAGATCATACTTCCTACAACAAGAGGTTTTTAGAGTTGAACCAGATGGTCCCTAACTTGTTCACCCCAGTTTACCGCTTAGTCGAGCATTATATTCGAGGTCTTCCCTCGAAAATTCAAGATTCAGTTCTCAGCACTTCGCCAGCAACACTTGAAGCTGCTATGGAACTAGCTACTGAACTGACCGAGAATCGAATTCGCAACGGTAAATTTAAAGAGGAGAAAAAGAAAGCCCCCGTTGAGGGCCAAACTTCAAACCATTCCTACCTCCTCCTCTAAGTTTGCTAACAAGAGGAAACGTAACACCAGAAACTTCGCTGTCACACAAACCAATTACCCTATCCCTGCTGCACCCATTACCCAAGTTGCCCCCTCACCTGCACCATATAAAAGGCCATACTCTGGCCCATTACCAAAATGAAACCGTTGCCAATACCATCACTTTCCTGATCATCACTGTCAACATTGCACCGGCTGTGGTCGCGCAGGTCACACTGTTCAAACCTGTCGCATACCTCAGCAAACGAACCGCCACCAGCCCTCAACCCAAACCCAACATCAAATAATGGGTCAAGCCCAACAACCCCTACTACTACCACCTACCCAACATTTAGCCCAATCATACTACCAACCCAACTATCCCATGGTGCAACCCATGCGGGCGTGTTACAATTGTGGAGACCCAAACCACTTTAGAAACACTTGTCCACGTTTGGTGAACATTATACATGCTCAAGCCCAAGCAAATCCGGTGAATCAAGCTAACCAAGCTCCTCCACCTGCAAGAGGAAGAGCTTTCAACATCAACGCTAACCAGGCTAGAGCTGACAGCAATGTGGTTAACGGTACGTTTCTTATCAATGGTAGTTATGCATCCATGTTGTTTGATACTGGCGCGGATAAAAGTTTTGTGTCCTTAGAGTTTGAACCCATCCTAAACCAAATTCGTGATAAGCTCATGGAATCCATAACAGTAGAAGTTGCTGACGGAAAACCGGTCTCATTAAACTCTATTATACGCAATTGTACTCTCACCTTAAACGATCACGATTTTCCAGTTGACCTCATTCCTATGAAGTTGGGAAGCTTTGACATTATAATTGGTATGGACTGGCTCAGCCAACATCAGGCTGAAGTTGTATGCCGTGAAAAGTTTATACGCATTCCTCTTTCAAACGGTCAGACTCTACGAATCTTTGGAGAAACCCCATCGAAAGGGCTCAGATTAATGTCCTGTCTTCAAGCTCGAAAATATCTCCGCAGGAATTATGTCGCATTTTTAACCCATGTCGTCAAAAAGGGAACCATGGAGAAGAAACTTGAAGACATCCCAGTAGTAAAAGATTTTCCGCAAGTTTTTCCTGACGACATTTCAGGACTTCCTCCCGTGAGAGAAGTCGAATTTCGTATCGATCTTATACCTGGTGCTACACCAGTTGCTAAGTCTCCTTATAGGTTAGCCCCCTCTGAAATGCAAGAGCTAGCCAGTCAATTGCAAGAGTTGACTGACAAAGGATTATACGTCCTAGCTCCTCGTCTTGGGGTGCACCTGTTCTTTTTGTGAAGAAGAAAGATGGAACGTTTCGCATGTGCATCGACTACAGAGAACTCAACAAGTTAACGACCAAGAATCGCTATCCATTACCTCGCATTGATGATCTTCTTGACCAACTTCAAGGCGCTAGCTGTTTTTCAAAAATCGACAGTCGTTCTGGTTATCATCAACTTAGAGTACATGAAGAAGACGTCCCAAAGACCGCCTTCCGAACTCGTTATGGTCATTATGAATTCATGGTCATGCCATTTGGTTTAACCAACACTCCAGCTGTCTTCATGGATCTAATGAACAGAGTCTGCAAACCCTATCTCGATCGTTTTGTTATAGTCTTCATCGACGACATCCTCATTTATTCAAAGTCTAAGTCTGATCATGAACGGCACCATCGACTCATCCTTACACTCTTAGGGAATGAAAAGCTTTATGCCAAATTCTCCAAATGCGAATTCTGGTTAAAAGAGGTACAATTCCTTGGACATGTTGTTAATGACAAGGGAATACATGTCGACCCCTCAAAGATCAAAGCAGTACAAGAATGGCAAGCGCCACGTACACCAACCGAAGTAAGATCATTCCTTGGTTTGGCTGGTTATTATCGCCGTTTCATTTCAAATTTCTCCCCATTGCTGTACCACTCACGGCTTTAACTCATAAAGGAAAACCCTTCATATGGGGACCCAAACAAGAAGAAGCCTTCCAAACCCTTAAACAAAAACTCTGTGATGCACCAATTCTCACTCTTCCTGAAGGTTGTGATGACTTCATGGTTTATTGCGACGCGTCAGGGCAAGGACTAGGCTGTGTTCTAATGCAAAGAGGAAAGGTGGTAGCTTATGCTTCTAGACAACTCAAAACTCATGAGAAGAACTACACCACCCACGACCTAGAACTTGGAGCCGTTGTGTTCGCTCTTAAGATATGGAGACACTATCTCTACGGTACTAAGTGTGAAATATACACTGACCACAAGAGTCTTCAACATATCTTCAACCAAAAGGAGTTAAACATGAGGCAACGAAGATGGGTCGAACTTCTAAATGACTACGACTGTGAAATTCGATATCACCCTGGCAAGGCAAATGTGGTGGCCGATGCACTCAGTCGAAAGGGTTATGCGAACTCCATTCGTCTTCTATGTTCGCAAATCATAACCGACATCAAAGATCAAATTTGAGAAGCCCAACATGTTTCAGTAACGGAAGAGGACGTACGAAAGGAGCTGTCCTGTGGAGCTGAACTTAAAATTGAAACTAAAGCTGACGGTATTCTGTACTATCTATATCGTATATGGATTCCTGACCACAACAACCTTCGTGAATTCCTTATGAATGAGGCACACAAAACACGATACTCTATACACCCAGGAGCCGACAAGATGTATCAAGACCTTCGATACACCTACTGGTGGCCTGGAATGAAAAAGGATATTGCTGTTTTTGTTTCCAAGTGCCTTACATGTTCCAAGGTAAAAGCTGAACATCAAAGACCCTCAGGACTTCTGGTCCAACCTGAAATACCTGTATGGAAGTGGGAAAACATAACCATCGACTTCATTACCGGGTTACCTCGCACTTCTGGTGGGTATGACACTATATGGGTAATTGTTGATCGTCTTACAAAATCAGCTCACTTTATTCCAATCCTCGAAGATTTCAAGAACGAAAAGCTAGCTCGTATCTACATCAGCGAAATCGTAAGCCGACATGGTGTACCGTTAAGCATTATTTCAGATCGTGATGGTCGTTTCACTTCACGAACATGGCAGGCCGTACAAGCCGCTTGGGTACACGATTAGACCTTAGTACCGCTTATCATCCTCAAACTGATGGACAATCTGAACGCACCATTCAAACTCTTGAACATATGCTTCGAGCATGTGTCATAGACTTCAAGGGAAATTGGGACGCTCATCTACCATTAGTTGAATTTTCGTACAACAACAGCTATCATTCAAGCATCGGCATGGCACCTTTTGAAGCTTTATATGGTCGTAAGTGCCGATCTCCAGTATGTTGGCACGAAATTGGGGAAGCTCAAATCATCGGTCCAGAATTGATTCAAGAAACCACAGACAAGATCCATCAAATTCGAAACAATCTCCTAGCGGCTCAAAGTCGTCAAAAGAGTTATGCAGATAAACGACGAAAGCCCTTGGAATTTAACATTGGTGATCATGTACTTTTAAAAGTATCACCGTGGAAGGGAGTAGTTCGTTTTGGCCAAAAAGGCAAGCTAGCACCACGCTACGTAGGACCTTTCAAGATACTCGAAAGAGTAGGACCTGTAGCATACAAGCTTGATCTACCAGAAGAACTCAAGAGAATTCACCCCACGTTCCACGTATCAAACTTGAAGAAGTGCCTCGCTGATGAGAACCTCCATATTCCTATGGAAAATATTCAGATTGATGAATCTATGCATTTTATTGAAAGACCAGTAGAGATCATGGACTTCGGAGAAAAACGTTTAAGACGGAGTCGCATTCCAATTGTTAGGGTACGCTGGGAGTCGAAACGGGGACCTGAGTTTACTTGGGAACGTGAAGACTCAATGCGCAAAAAATACCCACATCTTTTTCCTACTACTACTACTTAAATTTCGGGACGAAATTCCTAAAAGTAGGGGATACTGTAACATTTGTCAAAAACGGGTTTTTCAAACCCGCTTCGTTTGTAATCGAATAGCAAGTTATAAATGTTTCGTTGCGTATTTATGTTTATTTTGATTTTAAACGATGCATAATTAATTAACAAATTAGAATTTAAAAACCATAATTAACAAAAAGTGAAAAGAAATTAAATAAAAAAAACCGGCTGTCGGGATTCGAACCCGGGTCAGCCGGGTAAGTATAAAGACTTAACACGCACACATATAACCACTCCGCCACTTGATGTTTTCTGTGAATTCTAAGAAACAATTAAATGATAACTTCACTCAGGAATCAACCGGTTTACGCCGACTATAACCGTAATCGACTTTCAAATGTCCAAAACGTTTGAGTGATCGGGATTTTCTGTTAATAACCGATACACCGACATTTCTAATCAATTCAGTCATGAATGGACTTGAATTCAAGTGATGTTCGGTTTTTATTACCGAAAACATTCACTTCTGGAATTACTTCAACAAAAGCTTCATTTCGCGACTCAATTACATTCCCAGAACTTCTATTCTCGCGTTTACTCTCGTTTCTGATCGTCGGAATTGTTTTTTGAACTCGCCGGACTTTCGCCGGAAAACCGTGTCTTCCATCAATGTAAGTCTCTTAATTCTTTCATCGTCTATCAGTTGTTAAGCTTTTGCTAACTCAAACCCTTCAATCAGAATCAGTTTAAGACGACGATATCGGATAATTAACTCTCGCCGAAAAACTTCTGAAAGTTCCCAATTCTCGCTGTGAAACGGTATAGCCTTTTAAACCTTCTGGTAATTCTTGTTCAGTGCTTAAATTCCGCATTTAGCTAATCAAATTTGTTAATCTGTCCGCTCAGACGAAATCCATAAAAACAGAGCCGACGACTTCGCCGGAATTCTGAGATAGATCGTTTCTCCGGTATGTTTACTTCCAAAATCTTCTCTGCCATTTCATTCTAGTCATTTGAATGTTTGTCAATCGAATTAAACAAGAAACAGTAGAGTAATCGTAGTCTGTGATTTTGTAACGAAGAAGATGAAGTTAGGTGGTTTATAAGTTTTATATAAATTGGATATTATCTCGGGTTAGACACACAGTCCAGCGGTGGACTGTGTGCGCACATATATCACACGCCGCGAGTTCGATCCTTGACACACACGTATGCTCTGTAATAAAGATGTTTTATTTTTCTAACTGAACCGGATTAACTCACGGTAGATGTTAAGTATAATAAAAATCGATATATTAACCAGGTTAGACACACAGTCCAGCGGTGGACTGTGTGCAATACTAACCCACAGGTCCCAGGTTCGAGACCTGTTACACACGCCGGTTCGATGATTAAAATCCTTTTTGAAAATAAAAGAATTTTGAATAAATTAAAAACATTATATAAATATAATTAAAAACAGAACTATTTCGGGTTAGACACGTAGCTCAGTTGGTAGAGCTACGTGCACGCGTACGGGAGGTCTCGGGTTCGAGCCTCACCCAGCGCATACATACACACGGTCGAACCGGTCAAACAGTCAACAGTCAAACAGTCAGCGGTCAAACGGTCATTGGTCAATGCAAAAGTCAACATTTTTTTTATATTTTTATTTATTTATTTAGTTTAAAAATCAATTAAAAATACTTAAAAATAATGTTTTTAAAGATAGATAATAGCTTTAAACTCACAAAAATATATATAAAAATCTTATTAAAATTACTAATAAAATCCACTCATTTACCATAGTTCCCGTTATTATTTAGGTTAGTTAAGTCTCGTCGATCAATCCTCTAAACTCGTGCGCATTTCATCATCTTCAACCAAACGCACCCAATGTGAGTGAATCTCTACAAATTCCCCGTTTTAATCACGTTTTTTGGGTGTATCATGTGTCTTACCATTTATTATACTTAAATCATTGTGCATACATCATATCCATGAACAAATGTGTATTCAGCTTGTATCAACTGTTTGTGTGGTTATTGTTTAGATTTAATTTATCATTTTCAGTACATGCAATATCATAGGCCGCCGCTCCCCATTACATTATGAGCGTTGAGCTGTTCCCCATTACATTATGACCGGGAACCGGGCATTGCCAACATACGATCGGCTCCGTTTGATTGAGCCTTGATCGCACAGACATTCATCATAGGTCGTCCGTTCCCCATTTCATTATGAGCGTGAACGTGATGTTGCCAACATATACAGTTTCATTCATGTTATATATTCATGCAAGTTGATATGTTATTGTATGTTATTGTTTGTGGTTGTTATTGTTATTGTTTGATTATTTACATTTGCTCACATATGACTATTGCACAATTTTTCCATGATAAAGATAACAAGAAATCAATAATAAATGTTTATCTAACAAGGTTAACTCGCCAACTTATGTTGACCCAAAAACCCCATTTTTACACATGATACAGGTGATTCAGCTGCAGCAAGAAACACATAGGATTGGCTTAGAAGAATAAACTGGTTTAGAGATTGGATTGTTTAGTTGATTATTTTTCTTTGTATTTGTATGAACATGTTTGGATTATTGAGGATGTAATTTTGACTTAAATAAATATGAAACATATTAGTAAATATCATGAGCTTTGGTGATAACCCAATTATGCCCCGACTCTTATTCCGTTGCGGGTCGGGGTGTGACATTGATGGCTTACAATTTCATCAATATAGATACGAGCTAACTTCTCGTTCTTGTAATCTTCACGGATTGGGATGCAATGAGCGGATTTAGTGAGACGATCAATGATAACCCAGATTGTGTCATACCCACTGGAGGTGCGAGGTAACCTGGTAATGAAATCTATGGTTATATTTTCCCACTTCCAAACAGGTATTTCAGGTTGAACAAGCAACCCAGAAGGTCTTTGATGTTCAGCTTTTACTTTAGAGCATGTGAGGCACATGGAGACAAAAATTGCGATATCCTTCTTCATGCCAGGCCACCAGTATGAGTATCGTAAATCTTTATACATCTTATCAGCACCTAGATGAATAGAGTATCGTGTTTTTTTTAGCCTCATTCATGAGAAAGGTACGAAGATTGTCGCGATCAGGTATCCAAATACGGTTTAGATAACAAAGGATACCATCAGACTTGGTTTCTGTTTTGAGTTCAGCTCCACAAGACAGTTCATCTCGCACATCATTTTCCGTGCCAGAAGTATGTTGAGCTGCTCGAATTCAGTTTTGAAGATCGGTCACAATTTGAGAACACAACAGACGGATGGAGTTTGCATACTCTTTTCGACTGAGGGCGTCAGCCACAACATTAGCCTTGCCAGGATAATATCGAATTTCACAATCATAATCATTTAGAAGTTCGACCCATCATCGTTGCCTCATGTTCAACTCTTTTTGATTGAAGATATGTTGAAGGCTCTTGTGGTTAGTGTAAATTTCACACTTGGTACCATAGAGATAGTGTCTCCATATCTTTAGAGCGAACACGAATGCTCCAAGTTCTAGGTCGTGAGTGGTATAGTTCTTTTCATGCACTTTGAGTTGCCTTGAGGCATAGGCTATCACCTTTCCTTTTTGCATTAGAACGCAACCTAAACCTTGCCCTGACGCGTCACAATAAACCACAAAGTCTTCACAACCATCAGGAAGTGTAAGGATAGGTGCATCACAAAGCTTTTTCTTCAATGATTTGAAAGCCTCTTCTTGCTTGGGCCCCCAAATAAAGGGTTTACCCATGTGAGTCAAGGCTGTGAGTGGAACGGCGATACGAGAGAATTTGGAATAAAACGTCGATAATAACCAGCTAGACCAAGAAATGACCTAACTTCGGTAGGAGTGCATGGCGCTTGCCATTCTTGCACCGCTTTGATCTTTGAATCCCTTTTTCGTTAACGACATGACCGAGAAATTGTACCTCTTTTAACCAAAACTCACACTTCGAGAACTTAGCATAAAGCCTTTCGGTCCTCAAAAGTGTTAGGATAAGTCGAAGATGTCGCTCATGATCGGATTTGGTCTTAGAATAGATTAGAATATCATTAATGAAGACTATGAAAAAATGATCGAGGTAGGGTTTACACACCCTATTCATCAAATCCATGAAAACAGCAGGAGCATTGGTCAAACCAAAAGGCATAACCATGAATTCATAGTGGCCATAACGGGTTCGAAAAGTAGTCTTTGGAATATCTTCTTCATGCACTCTAAGTTGATGATAACCCAAACGAAGATCGATTTTTGAAAAATAGGTGGCACCTTGAAGTTGATCTAGAAGATCATCGATACGAGGTAAAGGATAGCGATTCTTGATGGTCAGCTTGTTAAGCTCTCTATAGTCGATGCACATACGGAAGGTTCCATCTTTCTTCTTTATGAAAAGGACTGGTGCACCCCAAGGTGATGAGCTAGGATGTATAAATCCCTTGTCAGTCAACTCTTGCAGCTGACTAGCTAACTCTTGCATCTTAGATGGGGCTAACCGATATGGAGATTTTGCGACTGGTGTAGCACTAGGTACAAGATCGATTCAGAACTCGACTTCTCGCACAGGAGGAAGTCCCGAAACGTCGTCGGGAAATACTTGAGGAAATTCTTTAACGATTGGAATGTCTTCGAGCTTCCTTTCCTTGCCTTCCTTCTTGACAATGTGAGCTAGAAACACGACATAGTTGTAACGAAGGTATCTTCGAGCTTGAAGGCATGACATTAGTTTGAGACCTTTGGAAGAGGTTTCACCAAAAATACGTAAAGTTTGACCGTCAGCGAGAGGAATTCGAATAAACTTCTCATAGCAAACAACTTCAGCGTGATGCTGACTAAGACAGTCCATACCGATGATTACGTCGAAACTACCCAATTTCATAGGGATAAGATCAATTGAGAAATCATGATCATTGAGAGTGAGAGTGCAATTTCGAAATACTGAGTCCAACGTAATAGGTTCACCATCAGCGACTTCCACCGTGAAAGATTTAGCTAGACTAATGCGAGGTAATTCAAGTATTGATTCGAATTCTAAGGACATAAAAATCTTATCCGCACCAATATCAAATAGTATGGATGCATAACTACCGTTAATGAGAAACATACCGTTAACCACATTGTTATCAGCCCTAGCTTGATTGGCATTGATTTTGAAAGCTCTTCCTCTTGCGGGTGGATTAGCGTGGTTGGCTTGATTCACTGGATTGGCTTGAGCTTGGGCATTTATGATGTTCACCAAACATGGGCAAGGGTGGGAAATGGGTTGGATCACCATAACTGAAACATGCTCTGACTGGTTGCATCATAGGGTAATTAGGTTGGTAGTAGGGTTGAGCCATGGGTTGAGCAAGTGGTAAGAGTAGAGGTTGTTGGTGTTGGGCTTGGCCTACCACTTGATTGTTGGATTGGGCTTGAGGTTGATTGCGGTTTGGCTTTTGGAGAATTCGACAAGTTTGAATTGTGTGACCTGGACGACCACAAGTTGTGCAGTATTGACATGGGGTCTCAGGAGGGTGGTGATATTGGCATCGGTTGCATTTTTAGTGTGAGCCTTTGTAGGGTTTCTTGAATGGGGCGGCAGGAGGAGCGACTTGTGTGATTGGGGCAACAGCGGTAGGGGGATTGTTTTGGGTAACGGGGAAATTCTTCCAATTGCGTTTCCTATTACCAACAAATTTAGAAGACGAACCTGTTTGAGCCAGGGTTGAGGTTTCAGCAGATGTCTTGTCCTTCTTCTTCTCATCTTTAAAATCACCATTTCGGATACGATTTTTTGTGAGCTCAGTGGCTAGCTCCATTGCAGCTTCGAGGGTTGCAGGTGTGGTACTTAACACAAACTCTTGAATTTTTGAGGGAAGACCTCGAATGTAATGCTCAATTAGACGATAGAGCGGAGTGAACAAGTTGGGGACCATCTGATTCAATTCGAGAAATCTCTTATTGTATGCTGTGTGGTCTCTGTCACACCCCAACCCGCAGCGGAAAAGGTGATCGGGGCATGATTGGGTTTTCATCAAAGCTCATGACATTTATTATAACGTTTCATATTTATTATCACAATTTTAAAGAAGATTGTACAATCAAATCATACTAGTACAACATGTTCTATACGTCTTTCTATCCTTCATTATTTTTCTTCTAAGGCACTTTCCCTATGTTTTCCTTGCTTCATCCTGTTCACCTGTATCATGTGTAAAAATGGTTTTTGGATCAACAAAAAGTTGGCGAGTGAATCCTATTAAAACATTTAAACGTTTTAATTGAATTGATTATAAAATAAAGTGCATAACAACATATGAGTAAATGTAAATGTAAAT
The DNA here is from genome assembly GCA_947069175.1 of Scalesia atractyloides. NCBI lineage: Eukaryota > Viridiplantae > Streptophyta > Magnoliopsida > Asterales > Asteraceae > Scalesia > Scalesia atractyloides. The sequence continues at coordinate 36,853,857 of CAMTDV010000011.1, forward strand.
TTATTCACAAAACACTTAATATTAAATATTGCACACACATAAAACAATAGCTTGTTTTGAGGCACGCGTTGTTCAACTCGTCTCCCACGAGGAACTGATGGGCCTAATGAATGAGTTTTGAGGCACGCGTTGTTCTACGAACTGATGGGCCTAATGAATGAGTTTTAAGGCACGCGTTGTTCAACTCGTCTCCAACGAGGAACTGATGGGCCTAACAAATAATTTGCATACAACTTGACAATATGTAATACATAACAACAATCAATATTTACATTCTAGGTTTAGATCATAATATGGTATAGCACGAGTTTGAATAAACGAATTAGTTTAAGCGACACATGATACACCCCAAAACATGAATAAAAAGGGGAATTTGTAAGAATTCACTCACAGTGGTTGCGTTTCTTGGATTGATGATGAATGCGCACAAATTTGGATTTAACCACGAGAGAAACTAACCTAAATAATAACATAACGGTTCGGTAAGTAAGCGGATTTTATTAACCAATTTTAATAGGATTTTTGGATATATTTTTGTGAGTTTAAGGCTATTTTCTAACTTTAAAAACGTTTATTTTAAGTATTTTTAATTGATTTTTAAATTAAATAAATAAATAAAAATAAAAAAAATGTTGACTTTGACCGTTGACCGTTGACCGTTGACCATGACTGTTGACCGTTGACCGGTTCGGTCGGTTATATTGTTGCACTGAGTGAGATTCGAACCGGTGACTTCTCGTACGGGTGCACGCAGCTCTACCAACTGAGCTACGTGTCTAACCCGAAATATTTCTGTTTTTCATTATATTTATACACTATTTAAGTTAATCCGAAAATCATTTATTTAAAAAGGATTTAATTATATCGAACCGGTGATCTCAACAGGTCTCGAACCCGGGACCTGTGGTTTAGTTTGGCACACAGTCCACCGCTGGACTGTGTGTCTAACCTGGTTAATATTCTGATTTTTATTATACTTAACATCTTACTGCGTGTGGATCCGGTTCAGTTTAAAAAGGAACATTTTTATTACAGAGAATGTGATTGTGTCAAGGATCGAACTCGGGACGTATATCCATTGTGTGCACACAGTCCACCACTGGACTGTGTGTGTAACCCGTTTATTATTCTAATTTTAATTAATCTTATACACTAGTTTGAATTCATCTTCTTCGTTCAAAACAAGACAACGGTTAAACAATCGTTTCCTGTTAAATTCAATTAACGAACATTATAAGCGATTGTAATGCGATGAAATAGAGAGAGTTTTTGGAACTGAATATACCGAACATGTGTCTTTCTCAGATCTCCGGCAAGGATTCGTCGGCTCTGTTTTGTGAACTCCGTCTGTTCGGATCAATTAAAAGTTTTGATTGATTAAATGTGAAATTGAACTACTGAGCAACGATTATCAGAAGGTTTAGATGACTATACCGGTTCACAGCGTGATTCTGGAAATTCCAGAAGTTTTCCGGCGAAAGCTGGATATTTGGAAACGTCGTCTGCGATTGATTCTGGGTGATGGATTGAAGTTAGTAATAGTCTAACAACGGATTGAAACAGAAAGAGTCGAGGTATTTACCGTTTTGAGGTGAGTTTCGGTTTTCCGGCGAAAGTCCGGTGATGGCAGAAAAGTTCCGGCGAGTGAAATTTCGCCGAGATTGGTGTGATTTTGAGCGAAAAGATTACCAGAGGCTAGGGTGTGTATTTATAGGAAAGAATATCGATGAATTGGGTCCGATTTCTGTCTTGATTCGTTGGTCAATTATTCTCCGGCTTGTTATGACTTATGTCGTGGCACTGGACATCGGTTATAACCGATGTAAGTGTTAATACGCACGTTAAGTCACAAGAAACCGACAATAATTGGCGAAATCGTCGGGATTTCCGGCGACTGCGAATTGGGCGCGTCGGTTGACTGATTTGAAATCGAGTTTTTGTTATTTGAATTAATTGTCTTGATATATCACTAAAGAACACAAGTGGCGGAGTGGTTTGGTGGATGTGAGTTAAGACTTGAGGTTCCCGGCTGACCCGGGTTTGAAACCCGGCATCAGCATATTATTTTTATTTCATTATTTTTAATAAATTTTCAATTATAAATTTTATATTCTAATATATTTATTAATTATGTATCGTATAAAATTAATTTAAGCATTAAATACGCAACGAAATTTTTAACTGGATGTTCGGTTAATAAACGAAGCGGGTTTGGTTAACCCGGTTTTTTACGGATGTTACAGTATCCCCTACTTTTAGAAATTTCTTCCCGAAATTTAAGTAGTGGCATGTTTGTCACAAAAGGATGGTGTTTTAATTTGACAGTTACATACTTAGAAGGGAGTAAGAGTTTAAATTTTTGTTTGAGGCGGTAACGTTCCTTGTAAGGGTTGAATACCCTGCTACAGGAATCGCTTTTTGTTGCCTACGGTAAAGAATATTTAGAAACAGAGTTGATTGACAAAGTATGATTTTATGCACAAGAGTTTTAATACGTTTGGAAAGATAAGGTTATATCCTAAAAACTTCTACTACTAAAACCTACATGGAACTTCTCATAACCGCCTGACAATGCCTCTGATCCTTTGGCAAGAATACTTATATATAGGAAGTACCAGCGGCGTATCCACCATATTCTTGTCAAAGTTTCATTGGCTTTATCAGTAAGTTATGATTGGTTCTATGATGTGACTCTAGAACATAAACAAACACAACAACCAAAGCCTGAGTCCTAATTCTGATAGTATACATGTTTGAGTGGTGACAGTACCTCTCTCGTTTGTTATGATGGAGATGTTAGTCTATGTAGAAATGGAGCACAATCCAATTTCTTTAAATGATGAGATGATATGAATGCTAAATCAGTGAGTATAAAACAAACTTCAACCATGACATTACTAAATCCTACATGGAACTTCTCATAACCGCCTGACAATGCCTCTGATCCTTTGGCAAGAATACTTATATATAGGAAGTACAAGCGGCGTATCCACCATATTCTTGTCAAATTTTCATTGGCTTTATCCGTAAGTTATTATTAGTTCTATGTGACTCTAAACATAAACAAACACAATCAACCAAAGCCTGAGTCCTAATTCTGATAGTATACATGTTTGAGTGGTGACAGTACCTCTCTCGTTTGTTATGATGGAGAGGTTAGTCTATGTAGAAGTGAGACATAACCTAACTTCTTTAAATGATGAGACTGAGATATGTCGTGAAGTATGATGATATGAATGTTAAATCAACGAGTATAAGACAAAACTGAAATAGTAATTCGCATTAAGATTCTTGGATAAATTTCCAATTTATAATTGAGATACGTGAAAATTGAGATAACATGAAGGAAAAACATAAAAACGAAGCGGTTGGAGTTGAATCTTGATTTTTGGTGAAGAAGACTAGTTGGGTGGTTCATTTGGGCCGTCATTATCTTCAATAGGATTGGAGTTGATGTTGAAAACTCTTCCTCTTGCTGGTGGCCTAGCTGGGTTTGCTTGATTTGCTTGGTTAACTGGGTTTGCTTGAGCTTGGGCGTGTATGATGTTAACCAATCGAGGGCATGTGTTTCTAAAATGGGTAGGGTCACCACAATTAAAACAAGCTCGAACATATGGGAACATGGGGTATTGGGGTTGTTGATATGTTTGGATCATGTTTTGTGTAGGGTGTGAGGTTTGGTTTTGAGGGGTGCGGCAAACCTTGCTCAAATGACCATAGCGCCCACAATTCACACATAGTCGACAAGGTAAGGTAGATGGATGGTGATAAAAACAGGTGTTGCATTGAGGGTGAGGTCCAAAGTAAGGTTTCTTATTTGGGTAAGTTGAGTTGGGTGCTACTTGAGTGATTGGGATAGCTTGGAGGGGTACGGCTTGTGAGGCTGGTTGATTGCGTTGGGTGACAGCGAAAAGTTGCCCATCTCGTTTTCTCTTAGAAATGGGTTGAGAAGGGGATTCGGTTTGGGTGGAGTTTGAGGTTTCCGTTGATGCTTTATCCTTTTTCTTCTCCTCCTTGAAGTCCTTATTTCGTATGCGGTTCTCGGTGAGCTCTGTAGCTAACTCCATTGCTGCTTCCAAAGTTGCAGGTGTGGTACTTATTACAGAGTCTTGAATTTTTGAAGGAAGACCTCGAATGTAGTGTTCGATCAAACGGTAGAGGGGAGTGAACAAGTTGGGGACCATTTGATTTAACTCAAGGAATATCTTGTTGTACGTAGTGTGGTCGCCTTCCTTTTGTTTCAAAGAATAGAACTCATCCTCCAATTTCTTGATTTCGCTTCTTGGGCAAAACCGTCTTGTCATGATTTCCTTCAACTCTTCCCAAGTCAAAGTCATAGCATCTTCAACACCTCGTTTGGCCTTCTCTGTATTCCACCATGTAAGTGCTATTCCAAGTAAACGACCAGTGGCATATCGCACTTTGCGATCATCGGGGCAATCGCAATTTAGAAAAGTGTTTTCCATTTCTTCAAACCAATGGAGGAGTGCAGTGACACCTTCAGTCCCTTCGTACTTTGGAGGGTCGCAGGATTTGAAATGCTTGAAGGTGCATTTAGTGGTAATTGGGGGAGGGTTGACAACATTCTGATCTTCTTGATTGACGGGATTAGCGGTAAGGGCTTGTTGAACTTGAACTACAATGTTGGGTATTACGGCAGCCATTTGTTGAGCGATTTGGGCAGCCATGCGCTCGCGGGCTTTTCCTGATCTCGTCTTCCTACGAGCGAGACTAGAAGACATCTACAAGGAATACATATCAAGAGTATGATTTGGATGTTTTAGGGATCATGTGTCGTATTTAGGAATGAACATTCATAAAATAAATATAGAATAATAAATCTACTACATCCATAGGATGTCTTGGGCTTTGCTCGTAATTGGGCCTTGCATGCCGCCATACTTCACCTTCGTAATCATGTGGGCCCCATGATTACCGGGTTTTTCAAATGGTTCGCATGTGTTAGCCTGGTTACGTACACAAAAACCCGGAGAAAATCGAGAAATATGTATGTAACGTATGATATTCGGAATGTATCCAGGTGTGGACACGGTGACACCTCAAAGTGGGGTTAGTTCGAACGACGTTTGGTGTGGCATGCTTTGGCCTAATAGGTCCTTCGTACTCTCATCGTTAGTCCCCATGTAGGCAAACTGGTCCGTTATATTGGATTTATACGAATGCCAACCTAGACAGGACGTTCCGACTACCGGTACTTGTACCCTTACAGTTACTACATGCCCGTCGCAGAACTCACTCTGATGAGATTTGAAAAATGAAAAATGCGACGAAATCTTGAATATCGGAAGTATGAAGATGATTTGAATATGTGAACATTGAAATATGTATGATGAATGTGTATGTAATTATGTATGTTTGACTGTAAGTATAATTCACTATGTATCATAAAATGTAGTATCGGAAGTGTTTGCATGCATTTGTGTATGTAATAAATATGAAAGAAATAAACATCATGAGTTTGCATATAACCACATAAACAATTAAAATCTAATCAACTATAGTATAGGCTCTAAGGGTCTAATAACCTATCCTATATCCCTATAGTCAAAAGCTCTGATACCAATCTGTCACACCCCGACCCGCAGCGGAAAAGGTGATCGGGGCATGATTGGGTTTTCATCAAAGCTCATGACATTTATTATAACGTTTCATATTTATTATCACAATTTTAAAGAAGATCGTACAATCAAATCATACTAGTACAACATGTTCTATACGTCTTTCTATCCTTCATTATTTTTCTTCTAAGGCACTTTCCCTATGTTTTCCTTGCTTCATCCTGTTCACCTGTATCATGTGTAAAAATGGTTTTTGGATCAACAAAAAGTTGGCGAGTGAATCCTATTAAAACATTTAAACGTTTTAATTGAATTGATTATAAAATAAAGTGCATAACCACATATGAGTAAATGTAAATATAAATTTATTCACAAAACACTTAATATTAAATATTGCACACACATACAGCAATAGCTTGTTTTGAGGCACGCGTTGTTCAACTCGTCTCCCACGAGGAACTGATGGGCCTAATGAATGAGTTTTGAGGCACGCGTTGTTCTACGAACTGATGGGCCTAATGAATGAGTTTTGAGGCACGCGTTGTTCAACTCGTCTCCAACGAGGAACTGATGGGCCTAACAAATAATTTGCATACAACTTGACAATATGTAATACATAACAACAATCAATATTTACATTCTAGGTTTAGATCATAATATGGTATAGCACGAGTTTGAATAAACGAATTAGTTTAAGCGACACATGATACACCCCAAAACATGAATGAAAAGGGGAATTTGTAAGAATTCACTCACAGTGGTTGCGTTTCTTGGATTGATGATGAATGCGCACGAATTTGGATTTAACCACGAGAGAAACTAACCTAGATAATAACATAACGGTTCGGTAAGTAAGCGGATTTTATTAACCAATTTTAATAGGATTTTTGGATATATTTTTGTGAGTTTAAGGCTATTTTCTAACTTTAAAAACGTTTATTTTTAAGTATTTTTAATTGATTTTTAAATTAAATAAATAAATAAAAATATAAAAAAAATGTTGACTTTGACCGTTGACCGTTGACCATGACTGTTGACCGTTTACCGGTTCGGTCGGTTATATTGTTGCACTGAGTGAGATTTGAACCGGTGACCTCTCGTACGCGTGCACGCAACTCTACCAACTGAGCTACGTGTCTAACCCGAAATATTTCTGTTTTTCATTATATTTATACACTATTTAAGTTAATCCAAAAATCATTTATTTAAAAAGGATTTAATTGTATCGAACCGGTGATCTCAACAGGTCTCGAACCCGGGACCTGTGGTTTAGTTTGGCACACAGTCCACCGCTGGACTGTTTGTCTAACCTGGTTAATATTCTGATTTTTATTATACTTAACATCTTACTGCGTGTGGATCCGGTTCAGTTTAAAAAGGAACATTTTTATCACAGAGAATGTGATTGTGTCAAGGATCGAACTCGGGGCGTATGTTCATTGTGTGCATACAGTCCACCGCTGGACTGTGTGTCTAACCCGTTTATTATTCTGATTTTAATTAATCTTATACACTAGTTGGAATTCATCTTCTTCGTTCAAAATCAGACAACGGTTAAACAACCGTTTCCTGTTAAATTCAATTAACGAACATTATAAGCGATTGTAATGCGATGAAATAGAGAGAGTTTTTGGAACTGAATATACCGAACATGTGTCTTTCTCAGAACTCCGGCAAGGATTCGTCGGCTCTGTTTTGTGAACTCCGTTTGTTCGGATCAATTAAAAGTTTTGATTGATTAAATGTGAAATTGAACTACTGAGCAACGATTATCAGAAGGTTTAGATGACTATACCGGTTCACAACGTGATTCTGGAAATTCCAGAAGTTTTTCGGCGAAAGCTGGATATTTGGCAACGTCGTCTGGGATTGATTCTGGGTGATGGATTGAAGTTAGTAATAGTCTAACAACGGATTGAAACAGAAAGAGTCGACGTATTTACCGTTTTGAGGTGAGTCTCAGTTTTCCGGCGAAAGTCCGGTGATGGCAGAAAAGTTCCGGCGAGTGAAATTTCATCGAGAATTGGTGTGATTTTGAGCGAAAAGATTACCAGAGGCTAGGGTGTGTATTTATAGGAAAGAATATCGATGAATTGGGTCCGATTTCTGTCTTGATTCGTTGGTCAATTATTCTCTGGCGGTTATGACTGATGTTGCGGAACTGGACATCGGTTATAACCGATGTAAGTGTTAATACGCACGTTAAGTCACAAGAAACCGACAATAATTGGCGAAATCGTCAGGATTTCCGGCGACTGCGAATTGGGCGCGTCGGTTGACTGATTTGAAATTGAGTTTTTGTTATTTGAATTAATTATCTTGATATATCACTAAAGAACACAAGTGGCGGAGTGGTTTGGTGGATGTGAGTTAAGACTTGAGGTTCCCGGCTGACCCGGGTTCGGAACCCGGCATCAGCATATTATTTTTAATAAATTTTCAATTATAAATTTTATATTCTAATATATTTATTAATTATGTATCGTATAAAATTAATTTAAGCATTAAATACGCAACGAAATTTTTAACTGGATGTTCGGTTAATAAACGAAGCGTGTTTGGTTAACCCGGTTTTTGACGGATGTTACAGTCTCCCTCCTTTTGTTTCAAAGAGTAGAACTATCCTCGAATTTCTTAATTTCATTTCATGGACAGAAGCGTCTTGTCATGATCTCCCTCAACTCTTCCCAAGTCAAAGCCATAGCAGCTTCAGCCCCTCGCTTGCCCTTCTCTGTGTTCTACCATGTAAGTGCAACCCCGTACAAACGACCGGTAGCATATCGCACCTTGCGATCCTCGGGACAATCGCAATTGAGAAAGGTGCTTTCCATCTCCTCAAACCAACAGAGGAGAGCGATGACACCTTCAGTCCCCTCGTATTTTGGAGGATCACAGGATTTGAAATGCTTGTAGGTACAATTGGTGGTGTTAGGGAGAGGGTTGACGATATTTTTACCTTCTTGATTGGTGGGGTTGATGGGATTGGCGACAAGAGCTTGTTGGACTTGTACGACGATGTCAGGAAGTACGGCAGCCATCTGTTGAGCGATTTGAGTGGCCATGCGCTCGCTAGATCTTCCTGACCTTCTACCACCTCGAGAGTTCCTAGCAGACATCTACAGGAAATATGTAGCGAGATTATGAGTTGATCGTTTTTAGGTGTCATATGTTGTAAAAATAGAAATCAACAATAACAAAATAATTGAGAAAATAAATTCATTACATCCATAGGACGTCTTGGGCTTTATTCATGTTTGGGCCCCAAATGTCTCCCATACTTTGGCCTAGGTAGTCATGTGGGCCCCATGACTACTGGGCTTTGTAGGGTTCACATTGGATTTGGTCTATTAACGCTCGCATCACCCGAATGAAAACCGTAAAACATGATTGCGAGATATGAGGTCGGAGAGTGTCCAGGTGTAGACACAATGACAACTCAAAGTGGGGTTAGTTCACACGACGTTTGGTGTGGCATGCTTTGGCCTAATAGGTCCTTCGTACTCTCATCGTTAGTCCCCAGGTAGGCAAACTGGTCCATTATTTTGGATTTATACGAATGCCAATCCTAGACAGGACGTCCCGACTACCTGTACTCGTACCATTCTAGTTATTACATGCCCGTCATAGAACTCGCTTTAATGAGATTGAAAACATGAAAACATTACAAAATCCTTGAGAAAGGAATCATGAAAATTTGTGAATTTGTGTTGTGTGTGTTTGCATAGACATGATATGTTAAAAATATATAAGCCATAATAAATATCACACAGTAACATGTATTAGTGGAAGTGCTTGCATGCATTTGTGTGTGAAACAAATAAACATCATGATGCATGTAACACGGAAGCATTTAAAATTTAAACAACTATAGTATAGGCTCTAAGGGTCTAATAACCTATCCTATATCCCTATAGTCAGAGCTCTGATACCAATCTGTAACACCCTGACCCGCAACGGAAATAGAAGTCGGGGCATAATTGGGTTATCATCAAAGCTCATGACATTTACTACAATTAAGTTTTATATATATTATTTGAAATTTAAGAGAAAATATCCCAAACACAAGAAACATACAAACACAAGAAATATTGATCTAAACAAGACATATTTTATTCATCTTCTAAGGCCAATCCTAAGTGTTCCTCTCCTCAGCCTGTCCACCTGTATCATGTGTAAAACCAAAGGTTTGGGTCAAGTTGGCGAGTGAATCTAAATTAAACATTTAAAAATTCAATTATATTGATTAATTTAAAAGATTGTGCAAAAACCATATATGAGCATATATATAAACAAACCACCAACCACATAATATCAACAATGAACACTTGCATGATAAATGATGAACTGTGAGATCAAGGCTCAATCAAACGGAGCCGATCTAATGAGGCACGCGATGCTCAGCTCGTATCCAACGAGGAACTGATGGGCCTTGTACGAATGATTTGCATTGAATTGATATAATGTAACCACACATAACAACAACGACAAAAATATACACACTAGATCACATAATCGTGTTAGCACAAGTGTTTGAATAAATAAAATAAGTAAACGACACATGATATACCCGAAAACATGATTTAAAAAGGGGAATTTGTAAGGATTCACTCACAGTTGGTGCGTTTCCTTAATTGAAGACGAACGCGCACGAATTTAGGATTTACCCGACGAAGGAAACTAATCTAAATAATAACGCATTAATTCGATTAATAACTAAAAGTTAACATTTTTAATTAATGCTTTTTGTTAGATTTTTAGGGTATTTTTGTGATATTTAATACAAATTTTTAAGCTTTAAACCTTATTTTTAAGTATTTTTAATTATTTTTTTGTGAAAATAAAAATGATTTTAAGTATAAAAAATTACCCTTTTTCAGGGTTGACTGGTCAACAACCGGTCGGATTCGTTTATTATTAGCAGCGTGCGAGGTTCGAACTCGTGACCTCCCGTATACGTGCTCGCAGCTCTACCAACTGAGCTACGTGTCTAACCCGAAAGATATCTGATTTTAATTATTCTTATATACTAATTAGAATATTTCAGAAATTATTTATTTTAAATAGGTTTTAAAATCTGTTGAACCGATGCACATAACCCGCCTCGAACCCGCGACCATCACCTTGCTTTGCACCCAGACCAACCAACTGGGCTGGGTGTCTAACCCATTTATATTAGAAATTATAATATACTTATTATCTTACTGGAAAGTGACTTAGTTTGGTTTTTAAAAAAATGGATTTTTATCTCAGAAGACCGGGTCATGCGTGGTTCGAACCTGGTATCTATGCGGTGTAATTTCACACAGTCCATCACTGGACTGCGTGTCTAACCCGTTTAAAACTACGATTTTAATTACACAAAACACTTAACCCAACTTCATCATCTTCATAACTTAAACCCAAAAACAACATCCGACTGATATCTTTTGTTTTAAACAATTTTGATTGATTGGTTTGAACTAACACATATAGAATTTATAGATTAAAAAAAATTAAAGAATTATACCGATTTGAAGTGATAGCTCGGTTTTCTAGTAACGATTTCCGGAGAGTGTAGATGTTTTCCGGCGAAAGTGGTATTAGCAGAGAAATGAACAGAATTTTCCTTTTGAAATGAGCGAGTTCATTCATACGAGTAAGGTTGAATTTATAGGCTACACCAAATCAAGTTTGGTTTTCGGTTTCGGAATCAAAATTAAAGTCAACGATTGACAAAACGGTTAGAATTGAATTGGGTCTTGATTGCAGATTATAACTGATGTTAATCATCGGTTATACTCAATTCATTGTGAAACAAACTGATAATGATTATCTGTTGAATCAATTTGGCGGTTACAATCGCGATCTTGCAGGTTTTCTGTTTCCAAAAAGTGTAAGATTTATTTGTTTCACTCCTGAACACATGTGGTGTGTGTGTCTAGTGGTGTTTTGGTGTGTGAACTTTGTGGGTGACAAGGGTTCGATTCCCGGTTAGTCCCTTTTATTTTTATTTTATTTTATTATTTTGAGGTTTTAATTAATTTATTTGTTTTTATTGATTATTAATTTTAATCATGCAGTTTATTTATTATCCATTTAATAAACAAAATTACTAACACTAATAAATGCATAAAGAGTTTTTAATAATATTTGATTATCAAACGGAGCGGGTTTTGGTAACCCGTTTTACATGAATGTTACATTTGAGTCTTCCATCTGAAATCGTTTTATAATATCCCCGACGTACTTGGTTTGATGTATGAAAATCCCTTCCTTAGATTGTTGAACCTGCAAACCTAAAAAGAAAGTCATTTCTCCCATAGCGCTCATCTCGAACTTCTCTTGCATCACCTGCTCAAATTCTTTGCACATCTTCTCGTTTGTAGACCCAAAAATAATATCATCAACATACACCTGCACCAGCAATAAGTCCTCATTCTGTTCCTTGATGAAGAGAGTACAGTCGATCAATCCACGTCGAAAACCATTCTTCAGAAGATAGGAAGACAACGTTTCATACCAAGCCCATGGAGCTTGATGAAGACCATATAACGCCTTGTTGAGAAGCCAAACCTTGTAAGGATGGATTGGATCTTCAAAACCATGCGGTTGCTCAACATCTACTTCCTCTTCAACCACACCATGAAGAAATGCACTTTTCACATCCATTTAATAAACAGTAAATTTCTTGTAGGACGCATAAGCCAAGAAAATCCTTTTGGCCTCAAGACGAGCTACTGGTGCATAAACTTCATTGTAATCAATGCTTCGACCTGATTAAAGCCCTGAACGACCAATCTTGCTTTGTTTCTCACAACAACGCCTCGGTCATCCTTCTTGCATTTGTAAACCCATCTTGTACCAATCTTCTTATAATTGTCAGGCATGTCAACCAACTTTCAAACGCCTAACTTCTGAAACTGCTGAAGTTCTTCCTGCATGGCTTCAACCCATGAGTCTTCTTTCATAGCTTCCTTCCAATATTTTGGTTCAACTTGGTAGACATAACAGTCAAAGACCAATCATTTTGTTCCCCAGATTCCCTAATAACCGAATACAATCCAGCATTCTGATTATTCCTGAGCTGACTACGAGTCTGCACACCACTATGGACATCTCCGATAATATTCTGCTGAGGATGGGTATTATGAATTCGAGTTTCAGAAACATCTGGAACTCGAGAGTTTATACCCATTGTTGTTATTCAGATCAGCAGCCGATTCATTTGCTGGATTTGATGATGACGTAGACGAATGACCTTCAGTCGTCCCTAGATTCTGAATATTTGACGTGAGATCTGAAATTCCAGGAACTGGAACAGAAGTAGCTTCATTTGCATCGTGGAATTCATCATCTTCTGATGAAACATTATAATCAGCAGCATATTCGAATTCCTCATTTTGAATAAGATTGTTAACCAAAGTAGACACTTGAGGGTTAACAATAATTGGTCGAACTAATGATGAGTCAATTGCAGCATCACTTTCAAGTAACATTTGAGCAGCTGCAGAGGCATCATCAAAAGTTGGCAGATTAAAGGAGTTAAATAGCCATCGTAGTCAAACATCCAAGGAGCACCCGGAGCTCTCACTGATTCAGTGTATCTTTGAACCTTGACTTCATCCCATTCTTCAATTTTCTTTGTTGACATATTCCACACTCTGAAATTAGGAGTAGCATATCCAAGGAAGAAACCTTCGATAGCCTTCGGACCGAATTTACTATGTGGATCAATCATAGTGCATGGAGCTCCAAAAGGTTCTAAGGAAGAAACATCTGATTCCCTTTTATGTAACAACTCGAAACATGTCTTCCCGTGCCTCTTCACCGTAAGAACTCTATTCATCGTATAACATGCAGTAGCCACAGCTTCTCCCCAAAATTCAACAGGAAGTGCTGATTCTACTAGCATAGTTCTTGCTGTTTCAATTAGAGTTCTATTTTTCCTCTCAGCGACACCATTTTGTTGTGGAGTGTATCGAGAACTGTACTCATGCAGAATGCCTTTAGAAGAACAGAACTCATCGATAACTTGATTCTTGAATTCGGTGCCGTTGTCGCTTCCGATTCTCCTTATCTTCAGATTGTACAAATTTTCAAGCAGTTTTAGGAGATTCTTGAGGATTTCGGGAACTTCACTCTTGTGTGCCAACATATTCACCAATGAAAATCTTGAGTAGTCATCAGTAACTACTAAACAATAGGAATCACCAAAGGTGGTCTTGTGTTTCATAGGTCCAAAGAGGTCCATATGAAGACGTTCCAGAGGCATATTCAATGTGTTAATCTTCTTCACAGGATGAGATTTTCTTGCTTGCTTTCCTTTCTGGCACGATACACAGACGTCTTGAAGATGAAAGTTCTTGACTGGTACACCATTCACAAGATTGTTCTTCACCAAATAGTTCATCTTCCTCGTGTGAATGTGTCCCATTCGTCTATGCCAAGAGATTGATTCATTTTCAGTGGCTTTTGAGACAAAACATGTGACTTGTGCAGATGTGGTAATAGCTTGGCTCATGTCAAGAAGATACAAGCCATTGATTCTTGGAGCCGACAGGAGGATACATTCCTTGGGAATCTTGAAACCAGGTTTCAGCACATAACATCCGGCATCATCAAAATGTACCGTGAACTTCTTGTTGCAGATTTGAGAAAGACTAAGAAGATTATGATCAATTTGTCAAACATAATTGATCTTGTCAAAACTCACAACACCATTGGAGACCATTCCTTCTCCAGTGATGTATCCACCTTTATCACCAGCAAAAGCAACATAACCACCCCTAATGCTTTTCACAACATAAAGGAGCCGTAAGTTGCCTGTCATGTTCCTCGATGCTCCATTGTCAACAATCTAATGACTATTCACAGTTCCTCCTGGAACACCCTGCACATTCTAAAAACCAGATCAATTTGAGATGGGGACCCAAGCCTTAGTGGTCTTGGATCGACCCTTATCATCAAGAAATGTGATTTCTATTTCTTGATGATTTGCAAATTGTGTGCCTCCTCTTGAACCATTACTTGTCTTAGGTTTCCAAGATCGTTGATTATTACCAGATTGATTATTATTTATAGTTTTAACAGTTTCTGGTTTTATTAAATTCGAAGATCTTGGGTTCCTTTATGAAGAATCCGGTTTTAAATCCTTTTCAATTGCTTTTACTTGTTTACGTCTCTGTTTTTCTTCTTGTTCTTTAACAATTCGTTGTCTTGTTTTGGAGAAATAGATCGACATTGGCAAATTGGTTCGGGAGGGGCTCTCTCCACAAATCTTGGTTTTGCTGGGTTAGTACAATTCTTGATAATGTGGCCAAATTCTCCACATTGAAACATGTTCTCCTTTCAACAAATTTAGGAGATAGTGTTCCATGGCTTGATGTTGAACTTGTGGGTTTTGAGGTACTAGGTTCATTTTCATCACACCCATGTATGTTGGGTGTAATTGTTTCCACTGTTACGCTTTAAAATCTTAACTTTGTTTATAAAATCTACATTAGACATGTGTTTAAAAGTTTCGACTTTATCAGTACCCGTAGAACTCACAAATTTAAAATTTTTAAGCTTCTTCTTATAGCGAGTGCCTTTTGTCTCAACCTTTGGTTGTGGTACTTTAGGCTTTTCTACTCTCTTTTCTTGGCATTTTTCTCTTGAACTTGATAATGGTTGTGACTTGATTGGGTTTTTCTTCTCCAAAAATTTAGTTGTTGACTTTTCATAAACTTGATTAATGGAGGTTGGATTTACATTTTCGATTGGAAATCTTTGTTAGAATAGATTTTCTTGTCTCCAACCAAAGTATACAACACATTATCATTTTCATCTGTTGACACTTTTGTCTTGACAGATTTCTTAGGACCATTCTTGTGATTTTCGACAATGCTTACACTGGGAGTAGTAGTCGTTTCTATTCCCTTTTCTTCATCAAGAGATTGATCCTGATCAATTTTCTCTGACTCATCATCTGATGAATCATCCTTCTCTGATGTATAGGGGTTCTGATTAACAGCTGATGATGAGTACTCGGACTTTCTTAATTCAACCGAGGAAATGTCTAGTTTGAACCCTAATCCTGCTGCAAATTCTTCAGGATTAAGAGGTATGGAGGGTTCAAAACGTGGCATTTCCTCTTCATCAGGCAATTTGGTATAGTTGTGTTTCATCGGGGGTGGACATGACTTATACCCAATGCATTTAACATCTCCCTTTTAACTTTTGAACATCAATGACATGATCAAGCACATATCGGGAGTTAGAATAACTATCCAATTTTAGCTTGATCGCATCATGTTCGCTTTTTGCGATGGCTAACTCTTTCTTTGTTTCGTCTAGGAGATTAATGTAGTTATTATTCCTGTCTGTTTATTCAAAACTATCTTTGTGAATTCAGAAACGCTTTTCTTAAGGGTTTCTATTACAGTTTTGAATTCTTTTTCGTTTCGAGTTAAAGCCAAGTTCGCCTCTTTGCATTTTGATAGTTCAACAACTAAGTTTTGATTATGACTGTTAATTGTTTCAAATTTTATTTTTAATTCAGCACAGTCATTGCAAACTTTAGGAGAGTCAGAATTTACCTGGCTTGTCGAACCGGCAACATTTGCCATGAAGGCAGTATGATGAGGGAAGGCTGCACTATTTGTAAATAATTTTTCTCTTTCCTTTGATGCAGCTTCTGCTTTCTTCATCAATCCCACATTTTCACTCTTCATCTTCTCAGCTTCTTTCAGCAACTTTCTGACCTCAGTATCACTTCCCTCTCTGATATCTGATCAGATCCATAACCACCTGAACTTGAGCATTCTTCATCAGAACTACCAGTTTATCCTGAAGCATCATCATCATCTGAACTATCAATGCTGTGAACATGTTTGATTTGACTGATGATCTTGGCATAACATACAGTTCCTCCGTTATTCTCAGTTCCCAACTGTACTGACCAATCGCATCCTTCATCAAATTGAACTACCAAAGCTTTGTGTGAGTTGTTTGAAGGTCCTGATTGATTGGTGTTGTTTGAGTTGCCGAAAGCTATTATTCTTCTATCATTGTTAACTTGAGCTGTGTTGAATGGTTGAGGTTGATTTCGGAAGGGGTTGTGATTTCCTTGTTAGCTGGGTTTTGTACACTCACGCTTGAAATGACCTCTTTCTCCGCAGTTGAAGCAAGTGACGACATTTTTATCAAAACCATATTTTGTATCTTTCTTGCTCGCCAAACTGGTTCTTTCTGTTATGCTCATGTAATCCTTGGCTCTTCTTACCGCACTAGCAAACGCCCACTTGATATCCATTAGCTCCATCTCATCTCTGTCTATTTGTTGGTATTCTTCATTTGTCAAATTGATGTTTCCAATTTGACCAGCTACTAATCCGCAATAGGCACTAACCATGGTGTTTAGAAGTTCCATATGCTCTTGAGCAACTTCTACGCTGACCTTGGAAAGATGTGATGTGTCAAGTTTGATTGTGTTGGGGTTTGCATCTTGAAAGTTGTTCCCATAGAAAGCTTGTTCAGGAGCTTGCTGTGGAACTTGAGGTGTTAAATCTCGTGGTTGTGGTAGAAAGGCTTTCAGATCAAGTACTTGTCCATAAGCTTGAGTACTTGAGCTTGCAGACTGATTTGTTTGAACAGGTTGTGGTAGAAAGGGATTCACATTTGACACAAACGCGGTTTGAAGCTTTGGTTGCTGACTTGCACTAATACCTGTATTAATACCTCCGAAGTACATCTCAGGGTTTTGTGGAATAGTGACTCTTTGTGCCTTTCGAAGTTCCTCTTCATTCTTGTTCTCCAATTTCTGCACAAATTCATAAATACTGATTGAGTCCAAAACACCTGTATGTTTTAATAAGTCAATAAATTAACCCCATTTTGGTGGTAATGCGTCAGCAAAGCGCATCACGATTTCTTGCGGAACACTTTGTATGAGTACATTTCACTAAGAAGATGGTAAAAATGTGTGGTCATATCATTCAATGTTTCATTTTCCATGAGCATGAAACCTTCAAACTCCTTTTTAAGCAGATCATGCCGAATTTTTATGGTTGCAGCATTACCCTCTCCTATTGCTTCCAGGGTATCCCATAGATTTTTCATGGCCGTACAGTACACAAACTGATGATAGATATCTTTATGGAGTGCTTGTGTTAGGATAGCAAACACCTTTTTCTCTAGATCGTAAGCTTTTTTATCGCCTTCATCTAGATTGGCTAAGGAGGTAGGGTTTGATCCTGCCTCTTCGAGTGATTCTTTTTAGGGTGTAGTAAAACATGTCCATAATTTTGTGTTTTGTCCAAGAACATATGTGTGGAAATGACTTTTCCAGGATGGATAATCGTTCATATGGTTCAGTTTAGGTGGACGGTTATTACTCCCGGTTTCACTTTCACTCATCAGAAGAGTTTGAATGCTCTGGTTCTGGTTTGCGACACACGCCCATTGATTTGCAGTAATCATGGCTGTATGGTGAGGGATTAATGATTTTACCCATGAGGTTGCGGAGCTTTGCGAAGAGTCCTGAATTGTGCTTGAACTACTACTCCAATCCCATGGATTTGAGCTCATTTTCTTGATTATGAAAAATTAAAAGGTTTTAAAGTTTGAATTTTAAAAATAATAGTGTCCCTTTTAAAAAGTCAGAATCTTAGAAATCACAAAGCTTGAGAAATCACAAGTTTTGAAAAACTGAAACACGAAAGACGAACTGAGTTGTTCTTCGTACAAACCACTCTTTCGTATGAATGGTAGGTCCTTCGTACGAACTATGTACTTTGCACGGAGGGCTACTTCATCGTGCGAAAAATTGTGTTTTTCGTGCGAACTAGGTTCTTCGTGCGAATGACTAGTCTTTCGTACGAACAATCTAGTTCTTCGTGCGGATGGGTTATTAGCACATATATTTTTCGCACATGAATCTTTTTGCAGGGCTGGTTGGTGAGCAATTTCCTTTTCTACACAGACTGTTTTAACATTCCATCAGCTTTTCAGTTTTAACAGTCAAGTCCAGAATGTTAGAGATTTGGTCAACCCTACAACAATATTCCGGTGAATTTCTCCGGTGAGTTTCTCCTGCAAGAGTGTTCAACTTATAAGAAAATTTTAAGAAAAAATAGATTTTAACATGTCTCCATGTGTTCTAACTAGTTTTTATGAAAATTTTCTGCATACAACAGGTTTTAACCAAGTTTTAAGTTAGTTATCTTTCAAAAACTTAAGTTCCTGCTGAAAGTTCAAGAACACTTCAAGAAACCGTCTCAACTAGCTCAGACACAATCACTAAGCTTGGTTTTGAACAACGAAGAGAGCCAAAGCTCTGATACCACTTGTAGGTCCACCTTGAGGATCAAGATAAACCTACTTCCTTGTTCATATAACACAGATACAAGTGCGGAATCCCTGTATGAATGCAAACCACAGCCAAGTAAGAACATAGGATAACCAAAGTTTCAATATCTTAATTAACTGAAGAGAACTAGTACAAACATACACAAACAATGCTCATACAGACTCATGCAACAATCTCTGTGCTCTTGTCTCTCTCTCTCTAGTATAGCTCTAGTCTCTCTTGAAGGTGACTAACTAGTTACGAGAAGTGCATGTCTACTTATATAGTGTCCCCACTCAGCAACAGTACGAAGTATGTTGCTGGTCGTACGAAACACTAAAATACACGAAGGATATTCTCCAAAGATACTCGTACGAATGATCTTGCTCGTACGAAGCATTATCTTGTTTGTACAAATTAAGCTGGATGCTTGATTCTATGAACTCATTCGTACGAACGGTATATGATTCGTACAAGCAACACCTTGCTCGTACGAAGCATGTCCACTCGCACAAAGTGTTTCCCTTGGAGAACGTGTCACAGACATGACGTACACAAGACTCAACAGTATGCACACATGCAACTGTTTAACACAGACAAACTAAACGTCGTACTAAACCAAGATAGGTGGATATCTTGATTTGGTCGACATGACCAAACTATATAGACACTGTAAACAAAGACCGTACAATTACAGACGTAACTAACAAGCGACAGACACAAAAGTGTATCAACACCCACCAATTTCATTGGCAGAAGAGAGATATGAATAGAATGATTCTTAATGGATATAAAACATCCATCAAAAATGGAAGATGCTGTTTCTAAGGTTCCATCAGCAAGTTCTACCTCATACGTTATGTCTAGAGTTCTTATGGGTAAATTTAATAGTTTGCTAAACTTATGGTCTACAAAGGACTTACCTGCACCCAAAACAAAAAGAACTCGAGCATATGTGTCATTAATGAAGAATGTACCTGTTATGACGTTGTTGTCATTAACAACCTCTCTAGCATTCATCTGAAAGGCACATGCATTTCCTTTCTTAGCCTTTCTAGGCTTTGCATCGTCACTTCTGGGGTTCTTAGGGCAGTTAGGCTTAATATGCCCTTTCTCATTACACCATAAAAGACGACATCTTTAAGATTTTTACATTCTAGGGTCTTATGCTCCTTTTTCTTGTAGATACCACAGTGTCTAATATGTGGGTCAGCATTGCATTGTCCCTAATGCATGCGGTTACAGGTCTTGCACAGAGGTCTATCATTAGACGTGTCCTGGTTCTTCTTGAATCCAAAATTCCCTCTCTTTTTGAACTTTTGGGAATTATCATCCTCCCGTTTCCTTTTTTTTCGTTAGTCTCAGCTCTAACTGACTTTTGCCTCACCAAGTCTAAGGTGAGAGGGAGAGAGAGAGATAGGTCAACAGCAGACCTATAGGTACTGGGCTGAGCAGCCTTTACCATGCCCTTAATCTCGAACACTAACCCATTAATGAAACGTGCAATGCGTTTGGGTTTAGGAGTGATTAGATAGGAGACTTATCTGGATAGGGAGTTAAAGTCAGAAACATACTTCTGACAATCCAGATTTTTCATTGTAAGAGTTAGAAAGTCTGACACTATCTTCTCCACCTCATGAGGCGGGCAATATGTACTTTGACTAGGTTAACAAACTTGGACCACCCCAAGTTATATAGGTGTACTTTACCTGTTGACTGGACCATTGCCTTCCACCAAATTAGGGCATCACCCTTGAAGGATTGGGATACATACTTTACCACATCCTTATCAGCACAACCGCTGATGTCCACTATCGTCTCATTTCATCAAGCCATCTCAAGGCTTCCACTACTCCCTTTTCTCCATTAAAATCTCAGGATTTACAGGAGACAAAGTATTTATAGGTATATCCATCTTTAGAAGAACGAGACCTATCATTAAATTCTAGTTTCTTTGGCTCACTCTTCACATTTGAAGAGTGGACAGAGCTCTCCTTTCGAGCTAATGATGGTGGAATAGACAAGGGTTTGGAGCGAGTAGCGCTCATTTCTTTAAAGTTTTCCATGGGCTTTCCAACAGCTGCATCAATGCGAGCTTGGAAGTCATCATTTATTAATGGCTATGTTTTCGGCATTATTAGTGTTAATATATCGGTGGCTACTTTGCGCCTCATCCGAGTTAGCCATTCTTAAAGCTTTGGTTCTAAACACCAAATTTCACTTTTAGCCTTGGTATAAATAACCATATTGGCTTTAAAACTTGGATATATAAATCCATTGCCTATTTGAACTAGTGTGTATAAAATTACAATACTAGGATAAATAAATAAAACTAATTGTCCATGCAAGGACTTAAAAGAAATAACTTGTCCTTGCAGGGACTAAAGAAATAACATTATCCACATGAGGACTAAAGAAATAACATAATAATAGAAGAGACTTCACTTGTCCTTCTTTCCCTTAACCAACTTGGAGAGCTTCTTGAGGAACTAATTCGTCTCTTCTCCGTCTTCTCCGCTTGTTGTTGCATTTCCTTCATCTGCTCTAAGGCCTCATTAATGGCCTCTAGAGGTGGCGGAGGTTGTGATTGAGGTACAATAGGATACTAGTACCCATAATTTGGGTATCCAGTAGGTGGAAAAGGAGAAGGGTAAAGTGCATTATGCATGACCGCTTGCATATAAGGGTCATGCGATAGTGCCTGGTAATTTACCGGCGTAGATGGGTTAAAAGGATCATATCCAGACGTATCTGGGTATGTAGGGATAGGGTTATTAAAACCCGATGGTGGTGGTTGAACCACAGGTGGTGGTGTCGGTTTCACCACAGGTGAAATATTGGAGGGTCCACCCATTTGTGGGTCCTCATGAATGGTATGGCAGGTTTTGGGCAGTGGTGGCAGCGAACCCGACTATTGATCCGCACGTACCGACATACGTGCTCCACGTTTCCTCCTCGGTGGCTCAAGTGGTGGTTGAGGTTGCTCCACCGGTTCCAATTGAACGTCTTCTTATGTAGGAGGTATTGGAGAGTGATGTGAAGGATTGTTAGCAAAATTGAATTAACTCCAATATTGGTCCATTTGTTAGGAGCTTGGTAAGGTGATCTAGCGTAGGAGTTAGAATCTCTAGAGATTTCAATAGGGTGTCCATGCGATCCTGACGGTGGCATCTCCGGGTCGGAGTCCTCTTCCATAGGGTTACATTGATCCAACTGATTCTGATCAGCTGGAGGTGTGTTGAAGTAGTGGTTAGGGTTAAACTCATCATTATATGAATGAGAATGATGAGAGTGATGAGAATGGTGTGAGTGGTGAGAAAGGTAAGAATGATATGAGTTTTGTGTATGTGTGGGTGAATGTTCTTGTGAGTTAGAATGTCTCACTAGTGGCCAAGAATATCCCAAATCCTCATAAGGATTCGAGTGATGGGGTTGTGAAGGGATACGTCCAGATGGTTCTCCCCTAATAGGTCTTATACCTCTTGCTCGAACTCTTGGCGGCATTTTCCTGTTAAAATCGAGTTAAAACAATAATAATAACTTAATAATGAGATGAGTAATCCTAGGTTAAAGCCTAGACTCGGAAGTCTAAGGAATGTGCTATTGTGTAAGTTTGAGATTAAACACAAAAGGCTAGTGTTTAATTCTCTTAAACGTTGGCTCTGATACCAACATGTCACACCCCGTATTTCCAACCAAACACAGGTGGGCCCGGGTGGGGAATATCGTGATGTAAGTTGATATCATCATAGTCAATTAAACACAGCACAATGGAAGTCTTGGAGTTTAAATTACTATTACAAACCAAATGTTCAAAGTACAAAAATAATATACAGACGACTGGTAACGAAAGATCCACAGGCGGATCGTAAAATGTACAAAAATTGTGTATCAGACTTTGGGCAGATCTAAAGATTTGCATGATCATCTATATCACTACCAAGCAGCTTCCAGCCTATTTCGTATTGTACCTGCAGCTTAGTCTTTTGAAAATACGTCAGCTTTCGCTGCTAAATACACCTAACTGACTCGTTTTGAAAACATTTAAAAAAATGGATTTAAGTACATAGCGCACAAAAAATCTTTTATAGCTTGGGAAAGTCAGCCTTATAACCTTGTTAACAGCTTTACATGTTTGTCCATACATATGGGCCCCGGTAGAGAGACCGAGACATGATTAACGTACACACCACTTATAAACTCATGAAGGAGTTATCCCAACTAGTAGGTAAAAATAATTTAGCATTCCATCTGTCAGGTTTATGCCTACACTCCATGCTTTGGTCGTGGCCATTATCTAATGTAATGAGGCAAGGATATCCAGGACACGGTCGTTAACCCCCAATGTTTAAGTTATCAAACAAAACTGATAAAAACGGAATATGTGGATTTACTAGCCACAATCCGGCATTCGATTAATCTCATTTCCGACCAAGCGGTAATACTTTACCGTAACCCAAGCCCGTATAGGGAAAATAAGTCAAGAGTATTTACCTGAGTTAGTCTTGATTAAAAATGCAAGATTTAATATCTCAGCCGTATTCAAAATGAAATAAGTGCAGATAGCATTTAATAGAAGACTCTAGTCTGGGTTATGGCATAAGCTAACCAATTAAAATGCTAACGGTCTTAATTTAAGTCATAGACTTAGACCGACTAGCGTACAAGATCAAAACGGTATAATATGCTAGATTAAGCGATAACCGGATAGAATGCAGTTTAAACCCAAGAAGTATTATGACTTTTATAATATGGGTAAACCATAAGCATTCTGGATTTTGAGGTTATAATGATAAGGTTAACCCTTTCGGTTAATTTCCGTAAACTAGTTACATATACTTAACCATGCGCGTATAAGCAATATCGGGTAACTGGATAAGTCATGGACAAGTTCTGTATGCCATTATACTTTAAATAAGTTGTAATATCAGTAGGATATCAACTTACATGCCCGTTAAGGTTTTAAAATGAGATTATGCCTCATAAGGGCGTTTTGGTAATTATATATCGTATAAAAGGAACTTGAATATATTTTAATGTTATGATCATAAGTATTCTGGAAAAATAATTAATGTATTACATAAAATCAGTAAGATATTGATCATATGTGTAATTTATCATTTATGACCAAACTATGCACCGTAAGGGCATTTTGGTCATTTTACACATAGTTTTGTAAGTTATTTGGGATTTTGAATTTATATTATGTACCTACTGTAAAAATACTTTAGATAACTTTTAAAATCAGTAGGTAATAAGTCTTGGTTGATAAATATGGTTTAAAACCATATTATGCGTTGAAACAGCGTTTATGTCGAAAAATGATGATTTGTGCGAAGTTTTATTAAAACTTATGCTAAGATCAGGTTTATATGTTTTGTATATGTTATTAAAAATAACACATTAGTAGATAAAAAGGGTTGGTATAAAAGTAGGATTAACACCTTTTATGCGCCATAAGGGCTTTATCGTCATTTATCGACACAATGCAAGAACTTGTATGTAAACTCAGTATATAAACTGACTTGACATCCCAAATAATCTTACTTATGATATTACATCAGTAGGAAATTCATTTTCAAGCTCGTTATCGATTAAAACCTTATTTTGTGTAAAAGGGCATTTTAGTCAAATTTGGCATAAGAACGGAACTTGTGCATGAACTGAGATTCTGATTATGATCATGTAATATAACCTCAGAGGGTTATGCAATATTATATTATGATCATAATGCAACCTTAGATCAATAGCTATCGAAAGTCAAAGCACAAGTCAAACTTTGCGACTTTCGGTTACGAATCGATCTTAGAACTGAAATTGACGAGTCGAACATGTTCTCACATGTTCTAATAATTATTACCATTACCAACTTGTT
Source organism: Scalesia atractyloides (assembly GCA_947069175.1). NCBI lineage: Eukaryota > Viridiplantae > Streptophyta > Magnoliopsida > Asterales > Asteraceae > Scalesia > Scalesia atractyloides. The sequence continues at coordinate 36,878,617 of CAMTDV010000011.1, forward strand.
TAAGTGTCAAAACATATTTTATAATATACATAAATGCATATTATAATATTTTCAAAATCTGGCATGTTTGACTTTTAATAGCAAAACTTGGACCCGTCAATTGGTCTAGCAAACGTGATCTTTAGGAGGTGCCCTTAATAGGGATTAACACCTGCCTTATTATAATCACTTAGCCATGTTCGTTATGAGCAATGGCTGGACCATAATAGTCTTAACCGAAAGTCAAGGCGTTTTCCATAAACGCTTGACTTTTAACTATAAAAGCCTATGAACAAAAATGCAAGAGAAAGGAACACTTACAAGTGATCATTGGATGAAAAAGAACTAAGTTGGATGCTCCGTTCAGTTAGGAACTTCCAGAGGAGGGAGATAGAATGAATTATGAGAAGGTGCAAGGTCAAGTGAAGAACCATTGCACCTATTTATAGTTGGAGAGCTTGTAGGAGATGATGCCAGGTGTTAGCAAGTGTTAGAGGGTGCCTACAAGTTCCTAAAACATGGCATAGTAGTCTGGAAGTCCATGGTTTCGGATCAAATGGTTTTTGGCAACTTGTGTGGGTGCGAGCGCCTCATGGTTTCGAATCAAAATTTTCTGCTAATACAGCCTTCTGGCGGCCCGTGAGAGACCAAGCCCATCTCTCTCGCAGCCTGCGAGCGCCTCATGGAAACTTTCAAACTTTGTCACATTTAGCCCCTCAACTTATTAAACTTCTAAAACACATTTAAAAGCATAATTAGCCCTCCGTAGCCAATATTTGGCGTACCCAGGAGTATGCCCGGATATTATCAAGCTCTTGGTTTGTTAAAAGGTCACTCAGAGGTAGAAATTAACATGTTGACACTTTTAGCCCCTCTATTGTCCAACTTTTACATATTTACATAATTAATCCCTTTCGTCTAACCAGTGACTCATATGAGAGTTAAGACTTCATAAAGAGTCACTCAAAGGTTCAGTGTAAGCATGTTGACGCTAATGGTCACTCAGAGGCTTAGTTTAAGCATATTGACGCACTCAGAGGCTTAGTTTAAGCATGTTGACACTAATGGTCACTCAGAGGCTTGGTTTGAGCATATTGACACCTTTAGTCTTTATTAGACTTAATATAAAAGTAATGACACGTGTCACTAAATTATTGGATACGATTTTTACGAGGTGTTACACTATAACATAAGGTACTAAAAATACTTTATTTTCAATCACTTTTATACCGTCATGTTGAGAAACCCATAAAAACAAATACGGTACCAATACCGATATAGTTCGAACAATATTGGTTTAATTCGTCATGGTAAAGAGAAAAATCAATAATATTTACCTAGTCAATTAAAAGTTTTATTGAATTGTAGATAAAATTAAACATGTTACAACGATGTGTTCAAAATTTTATATTATGTTACTTAAATAATAAAAATAGGTAAACAATGTAAAAGTACATAGAAAAACTCAACGAATTTGGTATCACCATGTCTAGGAAACCAAAAACCAAATACAACACATGTATTAATTCTTGTTCAAATAATTTTTTTATCGAATCTTAGATAAAAGCAATACGTCGCAATGGTATATTCAAAATTTTATTAAACATATATTATATTACTCAAATAAAGAAACGGTAAACCGCTTATAAAACGTCATATTATATTGCTTAAATAACAAAAAGGGTAAACAATATCACTTTATTATTATCGTCTACAACTCGGTTTTAAATGAAATTTAAGTCTAAACGTAGAAAAAAATAAGTACATTACAATGAGTCAACGACATACTTAGAATCTTATAAATTTTCGTATTTTTATAAGTTATAATTGAAAAATAAATCTACTATATAATTATAACAATAAAATATTATAATAATTATATTAAAAACAAAATAATGATAAAAATGTTTGATGGACAAACAATTTACTTTAAAAAATAACTAAAAATCAAATAAAAAACTAATATACATGATTGGTATAAATAGACTAATTACAATGATAGGCTACTGTTTAATCTCTTCTAAAATATAAGATGGATAAACAATATCAATTTATTATTATCCGCTACAACTCGGTTTTAAATGAAATTAAGTCTAAACGTTGGCAAAAATAAGTACATTACAATGAGTCAACGACATACTTAGAATCTTATAAATTGTTGTATTTTTTATAAGTTATAATTGAAAAATAAATCTACTCAAAGATAATTATAACAATAAAATATTATAATAATTATATTAAAAACAAAATAATAATAAAAATGTTTGATGGACTCACAATTTACTTTAAAAAATAATTAAAAAATCAAATAAAAAACTAATATACATGATTGGTACAAATAGACTAATTACAATGATGGGTTACTGTTCAATCTCTTCTAAAATTTATTACAATACAATGAGTCAACGACATACTTAGAACCTTATAAATTGTTGTATTTTTATAAGTTATAATTGAAAAATAAATCTACTCAAAGATAATTATAACAATAAAATATTATAATAATTATATTAAAAACAAAATAATAATAAAAATGTTTGATGGACTCACAATTTACTTTAAAAAATAATTAAAAAATCAAATAAAAAACTAATATACATGATTAGTACAAATAGACTAATTACAATGATGGGTTACTGTTCAATCTCTTCTAAAATTTATTACAATGAGTCAACGACATACTTAGAACCTTATAAATTGTTGTATTTTTTATAAGTTATAATTGAAAAATAAATCTACTCAAAGATAATTATAACAATAAAATATTATAATAATTATATTAAAAACAAAATAATAATAAAAATGTTTGATGGACTCACAATTTACTTTAAAAAATAATTAAAAAATCAAATAAAAAACTAATATACATGATTGGTACAAATAGACTAATTACAATGATGGGGTTACTGTTCAATCTCTTCTAAAATATAAGATGTGTAATTAAAAAACCAAATAAAAACTAATATACATGATTGGTACAAATAGACTAATTACAATGATGGGCTATTGTCTAAAATATAAGATGTGTAATATGTAATAGACTAATTACAATGATGCGCTACTGTTCAATCTCTACTAAAATATAAGATGTGTAATTAAAAAACCAAATAAAAAACTAATATACATGGTTGGTACAAATAGACTAATTACAATATTTGCTGCATTTCAATCTCATCTAAAATATAAGATGTGTAAAATAGACTAATTACAATGATTAGCTGCTGTTCAATCTCTTTTAAATTTCATCTAAAATATAAGATGCGTAATGTGTAATAGACTAATTATAATGATGGGCTACTGCTCAATCTTTTCTAAATTATAAGATCGTGTAATTATAAGATGTGTAATGTAATTTAATTTACTTTCATTTTAAGTTTATTGTTGGTATAGTTTTAAAAATGTGTATTCGATTTATATTATATAGTCTTGCTTGTAAATATATATTTTTAAATTTAGCTATGAAAACCGTGAATGATAAGTTTATAGAAGTGATTTAAATATTTTTCAAAAACAAATATATAAATATTTTAAAAATTCAAGAAAATAAATATATCATCAAAGAATACAACAAAAATGATATTATGCTATATATTATTATTATTATTTTGAAGGTAGTTTATTTCTAATCTATTGTCCATATTGTGTTTAAATATATATTTAGTAATTGGGTGTGTTTAGATATTTAGATTAGAGCACTTAATGATGTGATAAATTGGATTAGAGGACGTAGTTTTTGTTAGAAAGGAAAGTCTGACCTTGGAGGTAATCACAGCAAATCAACAGCAGGACATCATGCAGCAGCTAATCAACAGCAAATCAATGACAGCTAGTAGTCAGCTGCTATCATCCATGTTTAGATTACGGTTTTGTGTATAAATTCAATACCTTTCATTGTAATGAAACATACAGAAATACATACCTCAATTCATAGTTCTGTGAATCAACCTCTATCAACTTCTAACATGGTATCAGAGCAGTGTCGTTCTTGACCTGTTCATCATTTACCTTGCTCACCCAAACCAATCATCTTCTCAACCAAGCTGCCATGGCCGAAGCCGGTAACTTGGGAGAAGATTTATCAATTCAAATCGCCAATGTGCTCAAGAATGGCCTTAACCCACAAAACCGAAACCCGAAACTATCCGATAACCTTCAAATAAACCTCAAGCTCAACAGCCAAAATTATGCTCTATGGACCCGGATGATGAGGGTAGCCATAGGCGGCAAATCAAAAGCCTTTCTAAACCATTTGACAACCAATCCACCAAACCAAACCAGCGAAGAGTATGAACCATGGGAACAAGATGACCTAGTCGTCTTCTCATGGCTCATACAAAACATCGAACCAACCCTCGCCAGCAATCTAACCGAATTTCCAACAGCAAAATCGCTGTGGGATGCCCTGGCTATAACATATAGCAGTGGGCGTGACAAGTTCCAAACTTTCAACCTACATGTCAAGGCGAATGAAATCAAACAGAACAATCTCTCCCTAGAAGAATTGTGGATTATACTCCAAGGAGTATGGGGAGAAATTGATCGGATTGACCCAAACCCTATGACCTGCCCAGCCGATATCCAAGCGTATCACAAAATCAGGACGGAACAGAAACTGTTCCAGTTTCTAAACGCTCTCAACCGGAAATATGATCCTATAAAAAGGGAAATACTCCGGTTAGAGTCCCTTCCAACCGTAGAAACTGCATACTCTACTGTCCGCAAGGAGGCCGCTCACCAGAATATTCTGGGAACACCTCTCAATGACACACAGGGTATCACAGTGGGTCTAATGGCCTCTGAAATTGACGGACTAGGGCTTGCGTCAAAGGGCCACCGACGAGCCGGTGAAAAAAGAATCGGAACAAGTAAAGACGACAAAACTCACCTCAAGTGTGATCATTGCAGGATGATGAAACATACCCGGGAACAATGTTTCAAACTCGTCGGATATCCCGAATGGTGGTCTGATGGTCAGAAGAGAGGCACAAAGACTACAGAAAAAGGAAAGTCATCCGGTGCCGGTAACCGAGATGTTCCCAGAGATGAAAGCCGGAACAGATCGGGCTTCGGCGGAGTGGCCAAAGCAGATGAAGAAGAAGCAACAGGTAAAGGGTTTGGGGCGCAACCCTCAAACCCTCAGTCATACATAAGTGAAGAAGAAGAAGATAATGCACGAATAGTCCCTCGGTCAAGTTTTAAAACAAATATTGCACATATAGTCCCTGGAAATAAGGGAAAAGTCAATATGGCCCACGAACATCAAAAACAAAAACTATGGATTTTTTATTGTGGCGCAACCGATACGATGACTTATGAGCTATCGGATATTATTTCAACAACCAAACCAGAAAAAACACATATTCAAACGGCAAACGGAGGAATAATGGATGTAAAATCGGGAGGGACTATTGAGATTTCACCCACAATAAAAATCTCTAATTGCCTTTATGTTCCTTCGTTATCACATAAGCTGCTTTCCATCAGCCATGTCACGAAGGAACTCAACTGTATTGTCCTAATGTACCCTACGTTTTGTATTTTACAGGATATCAGGACGGGAGTGATCATTGGGCGTGGCACTGAAAATCAAGGGTTGTACTATGTGGATGAGGTGACTCAAAGTGGTGCTGTGATGCTGACTCATGGGACATCGGAACGAGAAGCTTGGCTATGGCACCGAAGATTAGGTCATCCTTCTACAAGTTATTCGCATATTTTATTTCCAAAACTATTTCCAGTTAATTCTATGTCACATTGTGAAACATGTGTTTTAGCAAAAAGCCATAGAAAAACTTTTAAACCCAATAACACTAAGGCTGCTTTGCCATTTTCATTAATCCATTCTGACGTATGGGGTCCTGCCCCAGTTCTTGGGGGGCAAAACCTTCGGTACTTTGTGATGTTCGTTGATGATTGTACCCGAATGACCTGGGTTTATTTTTTGAAAAACAAATCCGAAGTATTTGAAAAATTCACTATGTTTTATGCCATGATCCAAACCCAATTTCAAACAAACATCCAAATATTCCGATCTGATAATGGCGGTGAGTTTGTTAATACCTTGTTTAAATCCTTTTTCCAAGACAAGGGAATAATCCACCAAACTACATGCCCAAACACCCCAGAACAAAACGGTGTCGCCGAAAGAAAAAATCGCATTTTACTAGAAATGACACGAGCTCTCCTAATTGAATCCCAGGTCCCGAAATCTTTTTGGTCTGAAGCCCTTGCTACTGCTACCTATCTTCTCAACCGACTCCCAACAAAAATCCTAAAGCTTAACACTCCGTTACACACCCTTTCAAAATTCTTCAAACTACCCTCAGTTCTCACTCTTCAACCACGAATCTTTGGATGTACTTCCTTTGTTCACATACCTAAATCCGATCGAACCAAACTTGACCCTTGTGCTGTAAAATGTGTCTTTGTCGGGTATGGAATGAATCAAAAGGGATACAGATGTTATAATCCAAAAACACGTCATATGTTCACCACAATAAACTGTGACTTTCTTGAAACCGAGTATTACTACAATTCCCAACTCGGTGGTCAGGGGGAGAAGGAATGTTTAGACACACTAAGCTGGTTGAAATATGTTCCCTATGTACCAACTACAGAGTCACCAACCACAGAGTCACCAGAGTCAAATTTCAGTGCCACTGACGGTCCTAATGTTCCTCCTAACCTGGTGTCCGAGGTAAGTAATACTCATACTATTCAGTCTGGTGGTACTTTTGAAGTTTCTAATGACTCTGAGGATACCAATACTTCTAACCATGAAACTGCCACAGAACAAACTGAAAATTTGCAGGCAGATGAATCCAGACAAGAAGAACCACCATCGAGATATGTGTTACCCCCTAGAACAAACAGAGGGGTTCCTCCGAAACGATATTCTCCTGAAAAAGAACCAAGAAGATCTAGTTATCCTATAGCTAGTGTGGCCGATGGAAACTTCACTAAGGAAGCCAAAGCATTTATCTCATCTGTTTATTCCGAAGAAACTCCTACAAACGTGGATCAAGCCTTAAAATCTAAACATTGGAAGGAAGCAATGAACACAGAAATGGAAGCCCTAACCAAGAACAATACGTGGGAAAAGTGTACTCTCCCGTTGGGAAAGAAATCCGTGGGGTGTCGTTGGGTCTATACGATTAAGTATAAACCAGATGGTACAATTGAAAGATATAAAGCCCGACTGGTAGCAAAAGGGTATACTCAGACACATGGGATTGACTATGCTGAAACATTCTCCCCGGTTGCAAAAATGAACACAATCAGGGTTCTTTTTTCGATAGCTGCAAATGAAGGGTGGCCACTTCAACAGTTTGATGTAAAAAATGCCTTTTTACACGGGGACCTAGACGAAGAGGTATTTATGGATGCTCCTCCAGGATTCACAAAAGATTTCAAAACTGGAGAAGTTTGCCGTCTGAAGAAGTCCCTTTATGGTTTGAAGCAATCTCCCCGGGCCTGGTTTGGCAGATTTACGGTAGCTATGAAAAAGTTTGGATATAAACAAAGTAATGCTGATCATACTTTGTTTCTCAAAAAAAGAGGAAAATTCGTAACCTGTCTAATTATCTATGTAGATGATATGATCATTACAGGGAATGATAAAGAAGAAATGGGAAAACTAAAAGAAAACTTGTTTGCCGAATTTGAAATGAAAGATTTGGGCAGGCTGAAGTATTTCCTCGGAATTGAAGTACTAAGGTCAAAACAAGGAATTTTCATTAATCAAAAGAAGTATGTCTTAGACTTGTTGGCAGAGATTGGAATGATAGATTGCAAACCAGCAGACACTCCTATGAGTGTAAACCAAAAACTCTATATGGAGGAAGGAGCAAAGTTAGCAAACAAAGAAAGATATCAACGGCTGGTGGGAAAACTAATATATCTCTCACATACTCGCCTAGACATTGCATATGCTGTAGGGGTGGTAAGTCAGTTCATGCACCAACCTCAAGAAACACATATGGAAGCAGTTTGGAGAATTATTAGATACCTCAAAGGAACGGTGGGTCATGGAGTCCTGTTTCAATCACATGGACACCTAAATGTTCAAATCTATACTGATGCAGACTGGGCAGGAGATAAGGGAAGTCGGAGGTCAACAGCAGGCTACTTCGCTCTAGTTGGTGGGAATCTTGTCACTTGGAGGAGTAAAAAACAAAAGGTGGTTGCTCTTTCAAGTGCAGAAGCTGAATTTAGAGGCATAACTCGAGGTTTAACAGAAGCCATGTGGATGCGAAGACTCTTAGCTGAGATTGGTTTTCCGTCAAAAGAAACAAGTAAGATTATGTGTGATAATAAAGCTGCAATTCAGATTTCAGAAAACCCAGTACAACATGATCGAACAAAACACGTGGAAGTTGATAGGAACTTCATCAAAGAAAAATTGGAAGATGGTACGATTGAACTACCATTCGTTGGATCAAAGGATCAGCTGGCTGACATTCTAACAAAAGCAGTTAACGAAAAAATTTTCAACGATTGTTTGGGCAAGTTGAATTTTGGAAATCCAACTATTCAACTTGAGGGGAGTGTTAGAAAGGAAAGTCTGACCTTGGAGGTAATCGCAGCAAATCAACAGCAGGACATCATGCAGCAGCTAATCAACAGCCGGACATCCAGCTAATCAACAGCAAATCAATGACAGCTAGTAGTCAGCTGCTATCATCCATGTTTAGATTACGGTTTTGTGTATAAATTCAATACCTTTCATTGTAATGAAACATACAGAAATACATACCTCAATTCATAGTTCTGTGAATCAACCTCTATCAACTTTTAACAGTTTTTGTTAACCAGATCCCAATCGAGTTACTTATATTTCTACACCGATTTTGATTTTTATTTGTCGTTGTATGAAAAAACAAATCACAATTGAGTTACTTAACTTTCTACGTTAACGTGTGACTAGTAAATATTGTGGCTTGTAATAAAAGATAATAGAAAATTATGCCACTAAAGAAAAGTATATTTGTGGCACATCTCTTCCATTATATTCTATCCATATTTAAGAAAGAATGTAGTAATAAAGAAAGTTCAAAAAAAGTGGAACTTAATTAGCTTACACAATCATAGAGTGGAGCTTCAAATGATTGAGTGGATGGTGACCCCTCTCAATCTAATTGTCCATTGTTAGTATTAATTAATCTCCAATTAATAAACTGAGCTTCAATTCAATTGAATAAGTGACGTTCATTAAAAAAAGTAGCATATAACCATAGTTTTGAAGGTTTATTTGATTTAACAAATGACATTAATCATGGTGCATTAAAAAAAGTAGCATAAAACCATAGTTTTGAAGGTTTATTTGATTTAACAAATGACATTAATCATGGTGCTTTTTATTTAGAAAATGGAGTAAACAATCAAGCAATGGTTGTAATGTTTCAAGTAAAGTACATGCTAAAATCCAAATTGCCAACAAGATTGCAAAGTTCAATGATTGGATTGGAAAGAATGTTAAGTATTTAGGCAAACACCCTTTATATTTCTTCAGTAGTCTATTTTGAAAAACAAATTGAAGAATTACATTGAAGTATTTTTATACAATCGAGTTGGTTATTGAATTGAGTACTTTTTATCAATGTAGCAGGGTCAGTTTAAAAAACTAAATGAAATCATAAATAATTTAAAACAGAACAAAATTCAGTTTTCATTAGATAAATGTTAAGCAAGAAGAGCTAGCACAATTTGATGAAAAGAACAAAGTGAGGACCTTAGTTCCAAAACCACTCAATCAGTTGTCATTGGAACAAAATGAGTTTTCAGAAACAAATCAGATGAAAATGATACACTGATAAAAAATAAACCTAGGTTTGTTCCAAAAGGATATTGCGAACAAGAAGACATGGACTACGCTGAAACATTTGCACCCGTTGCAAAGACTGCAAGCAATAAAGATATTCTTAGCCTTTACTTCATACAAAGGGGTTATTGTCTATCTAATGAATGTTAACCTCTTTTAAATGGTATAACTCTTAAGAGATCTACATGCAATAACCATCAGTTTTGAAAATCCTATATTTCCTAATCATGTGTATAAACTAGATAAAGCTTTATATGGACTTAAACAAACTCCTAAAGCATTGTATTAGATACGTTCAACATACTTAACCTCATCTAGTTCTTCAAAAGGTAAAATTAACACCACATTATTTTTGAGAAAACACGAAGGTCACATACTAATATTTCAAATATATGTGGATGATATCATTTATGGTTTAACAAATCCTAAGTTTTGTAAGAAAAAATAATAACTAATGAAGAGTCACTTTTAAATGAGTATGATGGAGAACTCACAATCTTCGTTGGCTTTCAAGTCAAACAAAGTCCAGAAAGGATATTCTAAAATCAATCAAAATATTTCAAAGATCTTTTGGATAAATACTCAAAGAATGAATGTTCACCTTCAAAAACCCCGATGGTGTTTGGAACCAAATTGGATAATGATCCTAATGATAAGAAAGTGGATGGGAGAACATATAAAGGTATGATAGGGTCCTTGTTGTATCTTGCAACAAGCGGGCCTGATATTAAATTTGCTACATGCTTTCTAGCTCGCTATCAAAGCAATCCAAAAGAATCACATGTATCTGTTGTGAAAAGAGTCTTTAAATATCTTGAAGGAACACCAAATCTTCGGATATGGTATCCTATTGACTCTAACTTTGACCTCATTTCCTACATTGGTTTAAATCATACAGGATACAAACTTGACTAGAAAAGGAAAAGCACTTCAGGAAATTGCCAACTATTGGGGGTAAACTTATAAGTTAGGCATCCAAAAAGCAAACATGTGTATCAACATATACAGCTGAAGCAAAATATGTTGCAGCTATACTATGTATTGCTCAAGTTTTATGGGTGAAAACTCACAAGATTATGAAATTTTTACAAATAAAATTCCCATATTGTGTGACTTTGGAAAGTCCAATTGACATTACTTCAAATCTAATGTTTTATATAAACCAAACACATAGACGTTAGGGATCATTTAATCAAGGATCACATTGAGAAAGGTAACACTAAAATGTACTTTGTTGGAATATATAATCAACTAACTTACCCATTCACTAAGGCTTTAGATAAAAAGACTTTCACAAGTCTAGTTAGTCAATTCGGCATGTTGAACATAAGTTAAGAATTTACACAAAGACTTTTATATATTTTGTAAATTCGTTTATCTTTCTTTTCCACTAGGTATTTCATATTTTCATAAAATATTATCTGATAATTATTTATGTAAAAACAAATACTATCATTTACTATTTTATTTTCTTAATTATCTAGCAATTATTTTAATATATTAGTTCATGTGATATATATATATATATATATATATATATATATTGTTAAATGGATAAATATCATTAATTAAAACATTAAGATAAAAACCTGGCTTTGTGGCATGGCGACGGCGTGGAACACGCCACTATAACGACGTGGTGAAGGCATGAGGAGGCTGGCATGGGAGAGACCATGCGGCATGGGAAATTACAGCGGTTATATTTTGACCATTTAACATTTAAAACAATATATAAGATTTAGTTTCTTTCTCATATAAATATCCGACTCAACACAACTCAACTCAAACTTTTAAACACTTCTTATCAATTTAACAATCCTCAACTTTAAGAATGATCAAACAAAGTTCAATCAGATAGCTAGCGATGTCGAACACGAGGTGTCATGGTTTAAACTACTGTATGGTGCTAGTGGTAAAAGCGGGTTTACTTGTTTACAAAAGATCACCACTGCACTTCATCAATTGACACAGCACTACACCTAACGCGTTTGATGAACACTTAAGGATGCCTTAGAAAATAGGTCGGGATTGTGTTACAAATGTAGTAAGGTCGTCATCAAAACTTATGGGAGAAAATATTTAACACAAGCCGACCCTAGCTACGTGCGATGATTGCAGCAACGGCATGCATTGGTACACGTCTTCCCCGACATGTTTGATAGCCTTGACAATATGTATTGGTCATGGAGAAATTGCCCAAGTGTGTGGTGCGGACATTTTATACGAGGTTATCCTGATTGTGTTGGCATCACATAATCTGTGAATATGGCATGCTTAGTTTGGAATGGCAACTCCAAACAACGAAATAAACATGTGAAAACGGTGACCATTATTTAACGATAATGGAGTCACACCAACACTTCATTTAATTTACAAGGATGTTTGCCAAATCCTTTACATACCCACAAGATGAAAAAAATGACTTGAAAATATAGTTGCAAACTCGGCACGAGCCTGGATACTAGACAAAATACGTGTAAAGTACACTTGCATCATAGGACATAACATGATTGTAGAGAACGAAGGTAACACAATTTGTGAATTCAACGAAAATGAGCTTGAAGCAACTATTTGGTTTAATATAAGTGAGTGAAGAAGAAAAAACGTGAAAATAATTGACAAATACGGCACCGCAAAACACATAATAATCTTCGGGTGGATTTTGTTGAACATCTCGTCACATTTCGTGCCAACCACTTTTTAGTTTTGTATTTTGTATTAATGTTATTTTAATTATAAATGTATTTTTTTAATAATATTCTTATTTGTTAAAACCAAAAAGTATTTAAATATAAATATGATGTGGTAGTGAAAAATGGAACCACCCCTGTAGTGGAAATGCTAGACACAAATCGGAATCTGATTTGACGCTGAGGTGGTGGCGTGGAATGTCAAACCAAGCTTGACAGTTGCAGCACGATCTTATCTTTTCCCAAACAGGCATACAACAAAAGGTGATTTTTTATAAGAGATGACAAAGTTAAATGATGGATTAAGGATAACTTCTTTGCTTTGATTACATTGTATGTTTATTTGAGTTATGATCAATCTTGTATTTGTTAGACTCAAGTAATTGCCATAGTTAGATGATGGATTAGGGATATCTTTTTTGCTTTAATTATATGCAACTATGCAATTATTAGCAAGCTGATGCATCATTGGTAATATCATGTTACACATATATATGAGAATGGGAATTTGTACAAATATTTGATATAGTGAATAAGACTAAAGCATGTCTTCAAAAACATAATCGACTTTAAATTATAACTTGAATGATATTTACATTAAACTGCAAAGAACTTATGTAATTAATGAAATTAGGGTCATCAGTACTTACCCAATTGTTGAAATTATTATAGCCACAACTTTACAACTACCGGATGAACTTATACTAAACTGGTGAAGTAATGGAGAGTTTTTCTTCAAACTGGTATATTTACCATAGTGTTGTTTTAAAACTATTTACTAAAATAGTGTTTTACTTTTTTCTAATTGTTTCTTACTTCCAATTTCACTGGTTAGCTTCACCTTATTAATTAATTATTGGCTTGATCAATTTTTATTAAAAAAAGTTAAATTGTTAACCTTAAATACTTTACAATATCGAACTTTGAGACTTCACTTTTGAAAATAAAATTGAAGATTCTTTTTCTCTGAACTGGAAAGAGATTGATTTATTTTTTTCTTTTTATCCATGTTATAGTTTCACTATACACATACAAAGAAAATATGAGCAACATTACATCATAGGGTTGAATTCGATTCAAATCCAAATTCTGATCAACCTATTATAATCGTATCATATTCTATATTGTAAATTTCTTTCACATGGATCTTTTAATTTTTATTTTACATCGATTCTTTAAAGTCAGAGTATGAATATCAAACATACTTAAATAAATTTGTTCAAACTCGGATAACGGATTGGAATTCGGGTTTCCATCAATCATGTAAAATATAAACCAAAAGAACCATACGAAATAAGTTCACAATATGAAATAAGATAAGAATGTAACAAGATGATTAAGAAAAATAAAAAAGAAAATAATTATAGTGAGTTGGTTAACAAAGAAAACTATAATGGTTGATCATACGTATCGAATTCTGAATTTGGCTTTGAACCAAATTCAACCTATGAATTTTGAAAGTGGGTTCAAGTTCACTATAAATGATCTCATTAAACGGATCAGTTCTCTTTCAAACTCTGTTGTTAGTCGCTTTCTCCCTCGTTCTAGGGTTTCACTCTGTTAGGTCAGTTGTGTGTTGAGAATCTTGTGTTAAGATCTTGTTTACATCAAATTCGTAGTGTTTGAGTGTTTCAGATCATCGTGTTGATGATGTGCGTGTGAGGACTGTTTGTGAGTTGTTGTAGTTCTGTTATTTCTTTGTTTTGAGTTTTTTAGTGATTAAATAAGAGTTTGTTTTTAGATCCATGTGTTTTGACATGGTATCAGAGCCTTAGGCGCTCTTGATTTGCTTTCATTCGTTGTTGATTGAGAGTTCAGAAATTAGGGTTTCTGAAAGTCTTTTGGGGATTTGATATATACAATTGTTCTTGGTGGTGTCTGAGTATTGTTACTCAAATCTGGTGGCTCTTGGAGTCTTGGTGGGTCAAAGGTTTGCTGATTCTGGATCTGGTGTATCAAACCTTGAAGATATGCATAGTCTTGGTGTACCTGAGGATTTGCCGATTCTGGAATCTGTTGTTTCGTTCAAGGTTAAACCCTCGAAGGTTGTAAAATCTTGATCAAAACCGGAGAAACCCTTGTTAGGGTTTGCTGATTTGGTGAGATTGTTCTTTGTTACTTCTTTACTGTCTTTTTTATTTCCTTGCATATAGGCATACTGTTACCGGAGTAGTTGGGCTGGTTATTGATTTGGGGACACAGAAAGGGTACATTTTGTTGCATTTGTGTATTGTGTCTAGTGTTTAGACTTCCATGCAAAGGCTTGGGTAGGCACCTTGAGTGACGATCCTACTATCTGGTCCCTGGCACTGTTTCGTCTTTAGGGTTTGTTATTGATTCCGTTGTTATTTGTGATCCGAGATTAGTTCTGGTTGTGGTGTTTATTTTTGAATCTTATACTTGTGCCTTGTTTGTTTGTCTGTCTATGTGGCTGATATATTGGACTTGTTTGGTGACACCTTGATTAGTAAGCTTGAACCTAATAATCCATTATATTTACATGCTAGTGATTCAAAAAATTTAACTATGGTTAATATAAAGCTTAAAGGGACAGAAAATTACACAATATGGGCTAATGCCATGACTCTAGCATTAAGGGTTAAAAACACAACAGGTTTTATTGATGGAACATTAGTAAAATCTCAAGATAATGCAATTTTAGTTACTCGGGGTCATGTATATTCTAAATCAACATCTTTTTATCTTTAGGATTCATTAACAAAGAAAGTCCTAGTGATTGGTAACCAACATGATGGGTTAGAGTTCTGTGGTGAGCCTTCTCTGTTTGCTTGTATGAACTATAATAGTCTGAATAGTACAATCCTCTGGCATGATAAGTTGGGTCATCCTTCAGAGGTCGTTTTGAATGTTCTTAAAAATGATCTTAGTTTAGATAGAGTGGATAAACATATTCCATGTGTAACCTGTCATAAGTCTAAGCAGCATAGGGAACCTTTCCTTCTAAGTGACCATAAAACAAAGCAATTAGGTGAACTTGTCCATTTAGATGTTTGAGGTCCTTATAGAGTTAAAAGTAAAGAGATGTATAGGTACTTCCTTATAGTTGTTGATGATTATACCAGATTTGTTTGGGTTTACTTAATGAGAAATAAAGATGAGGTTTTTGAAAATGTTAAACACTTTGTTAGTCTGATTAAAACTCAATTTGAGAAACCTGTTAAGATTCTTAGAAGTGATAATGGTGCGGAGTTTGTTAATAATCAGTTTAAAAAGTTTACAAACAGAAATGGTATTATACATCAAACCACTTGCGCTTATACCCTCAACAAAATGGTATTGTTGAGAGGAAGCATAGGCATTTACTTAATGTAGCAAGAGCTTTACTTTTTCAAAGCAATTTGCCTTTACAGTTTTGGTCTGAATGCATTCTGACTGCTGCATATTTGATAAACAGGACTCCTTCGTCTGTGCTTGTTGGTAAATATCCCTATGAAATGATTCATGGTTTTAAACTCTCTTTGTCTCACCTTAAGGTTTTTCGTTTTCTTTGTTTTAATACTACTTTAAATAATAGTGATAAGTTTAGTAGCCATGCTGATAAATGTGTTTTGATTGGTTCTTTAAAGGAAAAAAAGGGTTATATACTGTGGAATCTAGAAAAAGAAAGTGTTATTTTTTTTCTTCTAAAGATGTAAGATTTTATGAATCAATTTTTCCTTTTAAAAATGTGAATTCTGAAAAAAATTATAATCCTTTAAATACATCTAACTTCTTTGATTTGTATGAACAAAATAATTCTGAATATACCGAGGGTTTGGGTAAACCCTGTAACATCCGTCAAAAACAGATCCGAGAACCCGACCCGTTTTTGACACCCGATCCGCTTTCATATTCCACGTGATTTTGTTTAATGTTTAAGCAATAAATGTCTTGGATTCTATGTTTTAATCATACATGTTATCATATATGGTGATTTATAGTCTTATACATGTTTTAGACAAGTTTGTAAATTCATTTCCATGTATTTTGAAGTAACCCTCAATCTCTCAAGGTCAAAGACTAAGGTTTTTCTTAAGTTAATCAAAATCTTTGGAGACTCGTGAACATACCTAACACATCATATCCTAACCTTCTTATCATCCAAACTTCTTATATACATGCCTTAAGATAGGACACTGTGTTATGGAGGGTATATATGTAAATGATAGCAAGCAAGAAGCTCTACATGTCGTATATAGTTTTGTCATAAGATGACTTTCGGGTGACTTTCTTGCCAACTTTTCTCAATCCTTGAGCTATCATTCTGGTCCATTCAAAGCCCCAAGATATACTTGGTATACTAAGGATCAAGTAGGTTCAAATGGTGCATAAAACTGAGCTCCAACGTTACAGAAATCGCAAACACAAGTTTTAGAACATAACCGTCGACCCGCATCAAGATCCATGGTTTAAGCCCAATTCTCGACATCATTGATGTTTGATTACTCTCTTCCATATGATAGTACTCTAAAAATAAGGAACGTAGGCGAGAACCGTGTGTGAAACGGAGTTATAACGAAGTGGGAATCGTGAAAACAAGTTTGGTGTTTGTTGCTGATTTGCAAGATGCGAAAACCTTGTTTTAAATTTGTCCCACATCGCCCCAAATACCATTTTGTGGTCCCTTTCACACCTCTAAATACCCTTGCTTGGTTCCTTATAACTCGCAACACCTAGTTTGAGTATAAACTAGTGGAATAACCAAATTTGGTGATTCCACAAGCGCAATACCCCTTTGGGTGTTATGTGTAGTAGTTTTTATTTCCGCTCTTGATGAGTAGGTGCTGCCCTTCAAGCTTTTCTCATTTTGGAAAGTTTTCTTCGAGGTTATCTTCCATTCTTTTTCGTTATTCATTTATTTATTGCTTTCTTAGTTTAATTAGTTTAGTTTAGGTTCTTAGCTAAGGCACATTAGGTTCGTTTAGGTAGCCTAGTTTAGGCTCGCCTTTAGGCTTGGCGTAGCCTTGTAGAGGCTCGTTAGGCCCAATGAGTCCAACATATCATGTTCGTTCATTTAGCTATGCCTAGCATAACGTTTACGGTTTTCTTGTTGCATTCGTTTGTCTAGGTTAAATCACACTTATCATTTGGATTTTCTCCTTATTCTCATGCGGTTTTTCACGAAAGATTAAAAACACAAACACTGTGAGTGAATCTTACAACTCCCATTTTTATTACATGTTTTTGGGGTGTATCATGTGTCGCATTTCGTTATTACATTTTACAATATTTAAATACGTGCAATAACCATTATGTGAAGTATATGTCTTATGTGTTGATTGTTGTTTATCACTTGGTGCATTTCATTCACGTTGGACATCACATCATCTTAGGCTCATCTGTTCCCCATTATCTATGAGCGGAACGTGACGTTGCCAACATACGAGGCCAACTCCGTTTGATTGAGCTTAAACCTTGCAGCACACCATAATACCATGCAACATGCATACATTGGAATCATTACATTTGATTGGTATATTGTTTAATGTTGTTTTATGAGGTTTGACATATGACATGCAACATATTTACTTACATTGGTTAATGCACTCTTCCTCAATAAACAAATTTAAACATATTATTTTCCTAACAACAAGGAGATTCACTCTCCAACCTTTGTTGACCCAAAAACTACTTTTACACATGATATATGTGAAGAGGATTGAAGAGAAGATTTGGACATAGGATGGGTCTTAGTTAACAAGAAATGGACTTATAGTTGATTGTCTACTTTGTATAATGTCTTTTATGTATTTGTTTCATTTGGATTATTTGTTATGTGAAACCTTTAACATGGAATTAATAAATATTCAACCATTTAATAGCAATTCATAAGCTTTGGATAAACCAATCACGCCCCGGTCACCTATTCCTCTGCGGGTCGGGGTGTGACAAACCCAATGATGAAAAGGGGGTTGATCATATAGATTCTAACATTCATGAGCCTTAACAATCTGATAGAGTGTCTGAGGCTACTGTTGATAGGGCTAGGGTTGGTAGTCATTCATCTAGTTCTCAGGACTCTATTAGGGAGTCTGAGAATATTGTAGGTGATATAGGTACTCAGTAATCTAGTAGAACAGAACTATGTCATGATAGGGCTGAGCATGAAGTGCTAGAAAATGAACATGATAACCTGTCTGTGGGTACAACATTACCACAAACATCTGGTCCTTCAGTAAGAAGGTCTACTAGATCTTTTGTTTTGCCTAAAAATTTGATGATTTTATAGTTGAGGGGAAGGTCAAGTATGGTCTTGATAAAGTAGTCAATTATTCACACTTGTCCAAATAAAAATTTTGTTTTACTTCTATGTTAAATAAGTCTGTTGAACCCATACATTTTTATGAAGCTTGTAATGATCCTAATTGGATTAACGTTATGAATAATGAATTGAGGCTTTAAACAGGAATAAAACATGGGATATTGTAGAATTGCCACCTGGTAGAAAACTTATAGGCTGTGAGTGGGTTTTTAAAATCAAGTAGAAGTCAGGTGAAATTGAAAGATATAAGGCCCGACTTGTTGCTAAAGGGTTTAGCCAAAGAGGAGGGGTTGATTTTGATGAAACGTTCTCACTTGTAGTTAAAATGGTTACGGTTAGATGTGTTTTAGTTATGGTTGTTCATAATAACTGACATGTTTATCAGTTAGATATAAGTAACGCTTTTTTATACGGTGATCTTCTTTAAGATGTGTATATGAAATTACCTAAAGGGCATTTTTCAAAGGATGATACAAGAGTGTGCAAATTGAATAAATAGTTGTATGGCTTGAAACAATCTCTTAGAATGTGGAATGCTAAATTGATTAGTGTTTTGATTGAGTTAGGTTTTGTGCAAAGTAAATGTGATTATTCGTTGTTTGTTAAATCTAATGGATCTCTGTTTACTGTATTTCTTGTTTATGTGGATGACATTGTCATTACAGGTAATAGTGAAATAGAGATTGAAAATGTGAAAAAAATTGTACAAACCAAGTTTTTGATCAAAGATTTAGGCTCTCTAAAATATTTTTTAGGTGTTGAAGTGTTAAAATAAATGGTGGGTTGTGTTTGTCCCATAGAAAATAGTGTTTGGATCTTTTAGCGAATTATGGGATGACCGGATGTAAACCTGTGTTGAATCCTATTGAACCAAATTTTGTTGTTTCTGCATTATGTGAAAAAGAAAGTGAAACTTGATAAATGTTACTGGTTATCAAAGATTAGCGGGTAGATTAATTTATTTGTCGCATACTAGACTTGATATAGCCTATTTTATGCCTGTTTTGAGTCAATTCATGCATAAACCCACTAGAGTGCACTGGTTATTAGTTGTTAGAGTGTTGAGATATCTTAAAGGTGTGCCTGGTAAGGGTATATATTTTTTGTAAAGGTTCTAGTATGAACTTGGCTGCATATGCGGACTCCGATTGGGGTAAGTGTTTGGTTAGTAGGAAATCTGTTACAGGTTATTGTATTTTCTTAGGAGAGTCTTTGGTCGCTTGGAAAAGTAAAAAGCAGGCAACGGTATCGCGATCCACAGCATAAGCTGAATATCGTGTGATGTGCACTACAACATGCGAAATTATGTGGTTAATAAATTTACTTAGTGAATTAGGAGTTAAGGTAAATGTACCAGTCTCATTGTTTTGTGATAATACAACAGCTTTATCAATAGCTGCAAATCCAATTTTTCATGATAAAAAACATTTCGAATTGGATTTGTTTTTTCTAAGGGAACAAATATAAGAGGGTTGTCTTAAAACATTTGGTATTGAAACAATTAACCATGTAGCAGATGTTTTTACAAAAGGGCTGCGTATTTCTTAGCATAACAAAGTGTGTGATTGGTTGCATTTGCTGGATGTTTTTAACAATAAAAGTGAAGTGAGGAGGGATGTTGAATATAATAATACTTACACTTACAGACTTATTTTATTGTTATATTTTACACTTACATACTTTACACTTACATATTTACTGGGCTACATGTCACATATTTACTGGGCTACTGCTGGGCTGGAAGATATAAACATATGGGCTTGTGGACTAGGGAGCTTAATGGGTTGCTGTTGATCGTATGACTGGTAACAAAGATAAGAAGATAATGAGAATCTTATCCTACGGTTGAACTTTGTTCGGGTTAGCTCTGGATAAAGTGGGTTCAAGTTCACTATAAACGATCTCATTAAACATATGGGTTTATCAGTTCTCTTTTAAACTCTGTTGTCAGTCACTTTCTCCCTCTTTCTAGGGTTTCACTCTGTTAGGTCTGCTGTGTGTTAAGAATCTTGTGTTAACGTCTTGTTTACATCAGATTCGTAGTGTCTGAGTGTTGCAGATCATCGTGTTGATGATCTACGTGTGACAACTGTTTGTGAGTTGTATTATGTTACTTCTTTGTCTTGAGTTTTTTAGTGATAAAATAAGAGTTCGTTTTTGGATCCAAGTGTTTGGACACTTACATAAGCTCCTTTTTTTTTCAGAATACATACTATATGAGACAGCTAAAAATGGGATTGAACAAAAAAATGATAAATAACATAGTTCATTAAATATTTGAATACAATATAAAAGTACTACAAGTATATAAGAGCGTCAAAAATATGAACTTTGTTTTTTCTTTACGTGAAGATTCAATCAAATGATCAAATCACCAATGTAAATCAATATATCTCCATATTTATGTAAATTAACAATTAAATTTATATTCAAATCAAGATATAAATTGATAAATAATTCAAAAAAGCTTTCCTACTCCGACTCAAAACCCAATTCCAAACACACTTGAAATCAAATAAACAATAAATAAGTAAATAAATAAATAAATAAAACTAATTTACTCTATTTTGAATTTTCCTTTGACCCAAATCATTTCTACAACCAGATATATTTATATTATGAAAGCATTGGGTATGTACAGTGGTCACATGCCCACCTTTGAATACAGGTAAATCCGTCACTGCTTGACGCTCAATGAAACCACCATAAACTTACGTTGGCCTCACAATAGGTCTAGGGTGGGTCTAATGAAGGTTTTGTTGAATTTTTTTAAATGCGTTTCAGTAACTATTTGAAAAGATTTGGGATCCTCCCCTTCCTAGTACTTGATTATTCAATCATATTGTTATTATTTAGGAGTGGAACTCTATTGGTTCAAGTGAATGTTGCCCTACTATTGCATAAAGTATGTTTTGAAGAAGAAAACAAACAAGGATGATAAAATAAATGCATACAACCATGATGTGTTTGTTACTCAAAGTTTCACGCAAACTCATGGCATCCGATATGAAGCAAAGTTTAAGCAAGTATGGGATAATGCTTAAGTCTATTATGATTCTAATTTTCATATCCACATATTATGATTATGAGATATGGAAATGTATGTCCAACCCATTTCCTTAATGCAATATTGACAATGGATGTTTATGTGATGCAGTCTCATGGTTTAATCGATCAGTGGTGGGGCTTGACCGAAAACTTCAGTGAGGGCTGGACTCTCAAAATACAAATTAGTGGGTGTCGGGCTCTTATAAATCCAACATTTTACACTAACATATATTGGGAAATCTTTGGTAAAATTAACACTATAAGCGAAAAATTGGTGGGGCTGGCACCCCTAGGCCACAAGTAACCTACACCCTTGTAATCGATAAGAAGAAAACTAACAATTTCGGACTCTTAATAGTTCCATCTAAAATTGAAGCATGCCCTTGTAAAATAAGTTTATGTAGTGGATCTTTTGAGATAGTTATGCAATGAAAACCTTTTGTTGATGTAAAAATTGTTTTCATGAGAGGATCCTAGTGGTTGTAGACTTGACTCGAGAACCTGGTTCACTACAATCGAAGCTCTGATACCAATCTGTCACACCCATTCGTAGGCGGAAGCGCGCGGTGTGATCTGATTGATTCTCATTGCATACAACATAAGTGAACATACTAAATGAATAAAACAACCTCTAAATGCCATTACTGATATAGTTTTCAAAACGCAACATAGGTTAGGTATATTGTTTACAACCCATTAAATTGTCAAATTTCTAAATAACCAAAATTCAAGATTTTAAATACTAAGGTTTTGACTCTTATATCACCGCAAGTAAGCGGAATATACTAGGCAAATCCTTCAAAAGATGGCATTGGAGACTTCATACTTGTTTCTTGATTTGCAACCTCCTACATAGATCCACTAATTACCTGAAATACATGTTAAGTTGAAAATCAACAAAAGGGTTGCGAGTTCATGTGTGTAAACTGTATGAGTTGAATCCATAAAATGTATGAAGTATTTGTATCAAAACCCGATATGTAAAGCGTCAATGAAATCATGATCATTAATGTTTTGCAAGGACATTAATATGTGTGACGATATAGGAAGCGTCAAAACCTAGACGATTTCTGTCGATTAACCTCGACTGGGACGACAAATGCACTCTTCCGTGTGGGTCCATGACCAAGAGTGGGGCTCGCCAACACCCGCTAGATCTAACCTTTGTACCGTGGTCTTAAACAAGATTAATGGTGCTTAAGTTCACCCTATTCGCACATGATCTAGTTATTTCATTCCCTAGCTTATCATACCATAGACATGTATTTCACCCCCGATAGTTATAAAACTGTAAAACATTTAAGATGAAAGGGGGGGGGGGGCTTGAACTCACTACCTTGCTTTCTGCTTTCACTGATTATCTCAAATATCTTCCCTTGAATTCGTATCACAACCTAAAAACCTGTTAGGTTTTTTTTAGACACTTCGGTCTTTGAATGATTCTTGTTCATGTTTCTTGTCTTAAATATTTGTTAAGACTTGTTTAGTGTTTTGTTTCATTTGGATGTATTTTCAATGTACGATACTCCACTGAGATGCGTTTTCGGTGTATAATGTCAGCTGAGGTATAATTCAGTGCATGATGTCAGCTGCAATGTATTCTCGGTGCATGATGTCAATATATATATTTCGTCAAATATATATATATCATTGTGTAACATTCGTGTAAAACGGGTTTCAAAAACCCGCTTTTTTTATTAGTCAAGTAATTGTTTAAATGTTCGTTGCGTATTTATTAGAGTCGGTTAATTTAACATTCCACAATTAATAACTGTTGTATAATTAAAATCAAAATTTATAAATAATAATAATAAGTTAATTAAATAAACTTAAAAAATAATAACACAAAAAAATTAATAGGAGAAACCGGGGTTCGAACCCAGGTCTTCCATATGATTTCACACACCAAACACCACTAGGACACACACACCTTATGTGTTTTTCGAATCCAATAAACCTTATACCCAAACAAAATCCTTAAAACCTACAAATTCAAAAGCACCAAGTCTGTAACCACCAACAGATTCAATGATTAATCATCAACATCCGTTTTTTTCGAATTATCGGTTATAACCGACATCATAGTCAACTGAATCAAAACGGATTTTTGCAATTATTGGTTTTAAAATCACGATTGAAACCGAAAAATCATCACCGGTCATGGCACTCTATAAATTCGAATCATCATCTCCTCTCAAACGGAACTCACACACTCACTCATTCATCACTCATTCATCACTCATTCACCTCGGAAGTTTCAGTTCAAACTTGGTCACCGGAATCTTTGCTGAAGCTGTCGGATTCAGTCACCGGAAACCGGGCCCCTGTTTTTGGTATGAACCCATAACACCTAACAATGTTCATGTTCAATTCATTCTAATTGCAAATAACTAGAACTGATATCAGTCGAGTTCCAGTTCTGGATTTTGATCAAGTGAAGAAGATGAAGTCGCCTAGTATATATGAGTATTAAGTTTAGGTGTTTTAATTGTGTAGACACACAGTCCAGTGGCGGAGTGTGTGCATTTCACACTAGTACGAGTTCGAACCTTGAACCACATCGATCCACTGAAATAAAATCCATTTTTTTAAAAACCAAATCATATTGTCTCACAGTATGTTGTTAAATATAATAAAAGAACTATATTATACGGGTTAGACACCCAGCCCAACTGGTGGGTTGGGTGCAACACAACACTGGAAGCGCGGGTTCGAGTCCAAGCTCTCACACCAGTTCGAACATTTAAAAACCTTTTTAAAATTAACTAATTTCTGGATTATCCTAACAAGAATATAAGTATAATAAAAATCATGATTCTAACGGGTTAGACGCGTAGCTCAGTTGGAAGAGCTGCGTGCACACGTACGGGAGGTCTCAAGTTAGAATCTCACCCACGACACCAATATTTCTCCATCGAACCGGTCAGGTCCTTGTCAGACCTCACAAGATTTTTTTTAAATATTATTTTTTTAATTTTATTTTATATTACTTTTGTATATTTATATATAAATAAAAAAACTAATAAAAATCACTCAAAAATAAGATTTATTAGGTATAAAAATCCCAATAAATGCCATGAAAATCACCAAAAAATCTAACAAAAAGTATTAAATCAAAATATTAATTTTTAAATATATTTATCGAATTATTACGTTATCATTTAGGTTAGCCTCCTTCGGCGGTTAAATCCGGAATTCGTGCGCACTCTTCATCACTCAAGGAAACGCACCCACTATGAGTGAATCCTTATAAATTCCTCTTTTTCATCATGTTTTGGGGTGTATCTTGTGTCGTACATGTTTTATTTATTTAAACACTCTTGCTAACATCATTATGTTATCAAATGTGTATATTTGTTTTGTGTGGTTATATTTTAACATTTCAGTGCAATCATTCATTTAAGGCCCATCAGTTCCTCGTGGGATACGAGTTGAGCATCAGGAGCCTCATTAGATCGGCTCCGTTTGATTGAGCCTTGATCTCAAGTTCATCATTCATCATGTTCATATGTTCATTATGGATATTATGTGGTTTGTAATTGTCTATATATATACATATGCTCACTTATGGTCTATGCATAATTTTTATTTAAATAACAAATATATAACAACTATTTAATGTTTTACTTAGATTCACTCGCCAACTTTTTTTGACCCAAACCTTTGTTTTACGCATGATACAGGTGAACAAGTTGAGGAGAGAAAGACATAGGAATGGCCTTAGAAGATTAATAAAATATAATTTGTTTACAACAATGTTTTCTTGAGCTTGTATGATTCCTTGTGTTTGAATACTTGAAGTTTTAAATTTTAATTTAACAAATATGAAATCTATTAGTAAATGTCATGAGCTTTGGTGATAACCCAATTATGCCCCGACTTTTGTTTCCCCTGTGGGTTGGGGTGTGACAGATTGGTATCAGAGCTTTTGACTATAGGGATATATGATATGTTATTAGACCCTTAGAGCCTATACTATAGTTGATTAGATTTTAATTGCTCATTTGTTACATGCAAAACTAATGATGTTTATATGTTTCATGCTTATTTCACACACAAATGCATGCAAGCACCTTCACTAATACATGTTTATATGTGGTGTTCATTATAATTCATATATTATTAACATATCATGCCTACGCAAGCACACACCTCACAATTTAACAATTTCCATTATTTCTTCTCAAAGATTTTACAATGTTTTCATGTTTTTCAATCACATCAAAGTGGGTTCCACGGCAAACATGTAGTAACTGGAAGGGTACGAGTATCGGTAGTCGGAACGTCCTGTCTAGGCTTGGCATTCGTGTAATCCAATATAATGGACCAGTTTGCCTACCTGGGGACTAACGATGAGAGTACGAAGGACCTATTAGGCCAAAGCACGCCACGCCAAACGTCGTGTGAACTAACCCCACTTTGAGACGTCATTGTGTCTATACCTGGACACAGTCCGACCTTATACCTTACAATTATGTTTTATGATTTTCATTCGATGATGCAAGTATTAACAGGCCAACCCCAATGTGAACCCTACCATGCCTAGTAGTCATGGGGGCCCACATGACTACCAAGGCCAAAGTATGGGAGACATTTGGAGTTCCAAACATGAGCAAGCCCAAGACATCCTATGGATGTATATAATTTCTTGTTTCATTTATTTTGAATGTTGTTTTTACTTTTTACGACACATGGCACCTAGAAACTATCAACTCATAATCTCCCTATGTATATTCCTGTAGATGTCTGCTAGACACTCTCGAGGTGGTAGAAGGTCAGGAAGATCTAACGAGCGCATGGCCACTCAAATCGCTCAACAGATGGCTGCTGTACTTCCTGACATTTTCGTACAAGTTCAATAAGCACTTGCCGCCAATCCCATCAACCCCACCAATCAAGAAGGCCAAAATGTTTTCAACCCTCCTCCCAACACCACCAAATGCACCTACAAGCATTTCAAGTCCTGCGATCCTCCAAAGTATTAGGGGACCGAAGGTGTCACCGCTCTCCTCCGTTGGTTTGAGGAGATGGAAAACACTTTTCTCAATTGCGATTGTCCCTATGATCGCAAGGTGTGATATGCTACTAGTCGTTTATTCGGGGTAGCACTTACATGGTGAACACAAAGAAGGGCAAGCGAGGTGCTGAAGCTGCTATGGCCTTAACTTGGGATGAGTTGAGGGAAATCATGATGAGACGATTCTTTCTAAGAAGCGAAATCAAGAAATTGGAAGATGATTTTAATGCTTTGAAACAGAAAGAGGGAGACCACACCTCGTACAACAAACGATTTCTTGAGTTGAAGCAGATGGTCCCCAACCTGTTCACCCTGCTCTATGGTCTAATCGAGCATTACATTCGAGGTCTTCCCTTGAAATTCAAGATTCTGTGTTAACTACCACACCTGCAATACTCGAAGCTGCCATTGAGCTGGCTACTGAACTTACGGAAAATCGCATCCGAAATGGCGATTTTAAAGAAGAGAAGAAGAAAGACAAGACACCTGTCGAAACCTCAACTCAAACAGGTTCGTCTTCTAAGTTTGATGGTAAGAGGTAGCGCAATGGCAAGAATTTCGACGTTACCCAAACCAATTCCCCTATCACTATTTCACCCATCACACAAGTCGCTCCTATGCCCCATTCAAGAAACCATACATAGGACCCCATCCCAAATGTACTCGATGTCAATATCACCATCCTCCTGAGAACCCATGTCAATATTGCACAAGTTGTAGCCGTGCAGGTCACATTATTCAAACTTGTCATATCCTCCAAAAGCCAAACCGCAATCAACCTCAAGCCCAAACCAACAATCAAGTGGTAGGCCTAGCCCAACACTAACAACCTTTACTCTTACCACCTGCTCAACCCATGGCTCAACCCTACTACCAACCCAATTACCCAATGATGCAACCTGTCAAAGCATGTTTCAACTGTGGAGACCCAACCCATTTTCGAAACACATGCCCACGCTTGGTGAACATCATAAACGCCCAAGCTCAAGCCAATCAAGTGAATCAAGCCAACCAAGCTAATCCACCTGCTAGAAGAAGAGCTTTCAACATCAACACCAACCAAGCTAGGGCTGATAATAATGTCGTCAATGGTACGTTTCTTATTAACGGTAGTTATGCATCGATACTGTTTTTGGTGCGGATAAGAGTTTCGTATCTTTAGAGTTCGAATCCATTCTTGATCTACCTCACGTTAGTCTCGCTGAACCATTCACGGTGGAAGTTGCTGATGGTGAACCCATTACATTAGACTCGATTATTTGTAATTGTACTCTTACCCTTAATGATCACGATTTCTCAGTTGATCTTATTCCTATGAAATTGGGTAGTTTCGATGTTACCATCGGTATGGACTGGAGTAGTCAGCATCACGCTGAAGTTGTTTATTACGAGAAGTTTATTCGAATTCCCCTCGCTGGCGGCCAAACTTTACGTATCTTTGGTGAAACTTCTTCTAAAGGACTCAAATTGATGTCATGTCTCCAAGCTCGAAGATACCTTCGCAAAGACTATATCGCGTTTCTAGCTCATGTCGTCAAGAAGGAAGGCAAGGAAAGGAAGCTCGAAGATATTCCAATCGCTAAAGAATTTCCTCAAGTTTTTCCCGACGATGTTTCAGGACTTCCTCCTGTACGAGAAGTCGAATTCTGAATCGATCTTGTACCTGGTGCTACACCAGTCGTAAAATCTCCTTATAGGTTGGCCCCATCTAAAATGCAAGAATTAGCTAGTCAGCTGCAAGAGTTGACTGACAAGGGATTTATACGTCCTAGCTCGTCGCGTTGGGGTGCACCTGTTCTTTTCGTAAAGAAGAAAGATGGAACTTTCCGCATGTGTATCGATTATAGAGAGCTCAACAAGCTGACCATCACGAATCGCTATCCATTACCTCGTATCGATGATCTTCTAGATCAACTTCAAGGTGCCACCTGTTTTTAAAAGATCGACCTTCGTTCTGGTTATCATCAACTTAGAGTGCGTGAGGAAGATATTCCAAAGACTGCTTTTCGAACTCGTTATGGTCACTATGAATTCATGGTTATGCCTTTCAGGTTAACCAATGCTCCTGCTGTCTTCATGGATTTGATGAATAGGGTGTGCAAACCCTATCTCGATCGTTTTGTCATAGTTTTCATCGATGATATTCTTATCTACTCCAAGACCAAATCCGATCATGAGTGACATCTTCGACTTATTCTAACACTTTTGAGGACTGAAAAGCTTTATGCCAAGTTCTCGAAATGTGAGTTTTGGTTAAAAGAGGTACAATTTCTTGGTCATGTCATTAATGACAAAGGGATTCATGTCGGCCCTGCGAAGATTAAAGCGTACATGAGTGGCAAGCGCCACGTACTCCTACTAAGGTTAGGTCATATCTTGGTCTAGCTGGTTATTATCGTCGTTTCATCGCAAATGTTTCTCGTATCACCGTCCCACTCACAACCTTGACTCACAAGGGCAACCCCTTTATTTGGGGGCCCAAGCAATAAGAGGCATTCCAATCTTTGAAGCAAAAACTTTGTGATGCACCAATCTCTACACTTCCTGATGGTTGTGAAGATTTTGTGGTCTATTGTGACGCGTCAGGACAAGGTTTAGGTTGCGTTCTAATGCAAAGAGGAAATGTGATAGCCTATGCCTCAAGGCAACTCAAAGTGCATGAAAAGAACTATACCACTCATGACCTAGAACTTGAGCAGTCGTGTTCGCTTTTAAGATATGGAGACACTATCTCTATGGTACCAAGTGTGAAATTTACACTGACCACAAGAGCCTTCAACATATCTTCAATCAAAAAGAGTTGAACATGAGGCAACGACGTTGGGTCGAACTCTTAAATGATTATGATTGTGAAATTCGATATCATCCAGGCAAGGCTAATGTGGTGGCTGACGCCCTCAGTCGAAATGAGTATGCAAACTCCATTCATCTGTTGTGTTCTTAAATTGTGACCGATCTTCAAAATCGAATTAGAGCAGCTCAACATATTTCTGTCATGGAAAATGATGTGCGAGATGAACTGTCTTGTGGAGCTGAAACCAAACTAGAATCCAAGTGAGACGGAATTCTCTATTATTTAAATCGTATTTGGATACCTGATCGTGACAATCTTCGTGTATTTCTCATGAACGAGGCTCACTAAACACGATACTCTATACATCCAGGAGCCGATAAGATGTATCAAGATCTACGATACTCCTACTGGTGGCCTGGCATGAAGAAAGATATCGCTATATTTGTCTCCAAATGCCTTACATGTTCCAAAGTGAAAGCTGAACATCGAAGACCTTCAGGACTTCTTGTCCAACCCGAAATACCTGTATGGAAGTGGGTGTCACACCCTCAATTTCCACTTGCGGAGTATTATCGTGAGGCATGTGATCAAACCAGAATCTCAGACACTAGCAATGTCGAACGACTCTATATGATTTATTTAAACGTTTTCCAAAAACATTTATCGTAAACATGCATAGTCATTTTCAAAGTTCCAAGGATTCAAAGTTTAGCAGAAGCATTAGAATAAAGTAACGGGCGCCAACATAAACGCCAAAACCAAAATCCTAAAAATAATCGTTAATAAAGACTCGATAAAAATGCCTTGATCATATGCAAAGTGAGTGCACCTAGCGCTCCTAGTGTCCTGAGAAACATGCAAAGAAACAAGTGTCAACATTAAAGAAGAGTGAGTTCACAGGTTTTTTATAAGTTCACAAGTTCGGTTTAAAAGGTTGTTTTCCCCCGTTGTCCCTAACCCGGGATAACGACATAGTTCCATTATTCCTAACCTGGAATAATAATGTTGGTTCGTAAATAAGTTCAATGTTAACATGTAGGTAGCGAGCCTAAAGTTATGTCACGTAAGAGTTCGCGATCGAAGCTGACTGTTGTTGCCTCTGTGTTGCCAGGTCTATCACTGACCATGGCGAAAGTTAGGCCAAACTAATCACCCGTTGACCATTCCCGGTCGGCTAGCGCGACTAGCTCGGATGGGGCTTGTCGGGCCCAGTAGTACTACTATAATTTCCCCGCTATCTAACTCAATACTAACAATTCGAGAGTTGGTTGAGGACTTCCGTGATAAAGCTACTCAGTAACCATAACATACATTAACATTAACTTAGTTACCGAATAGTTAACGGCGTTAATTTCGCATAACGTAAAAGATTGAGTTGTAGAGCGTATACATGTTTCTCCCCCTGTTGTTCAAAACCAGATAAAATAGGGGCCGTGAACTCACCTTAAATTGCTCGGTTAGATAAACGCATAAGAAGCAAATGATGGAACCGCTAATCGTGTCCTAACATGTCAACCGATTCAAATTTAGTGTGTGAACACACTGACACAAACCCTACGCATAACTAACACACAGTATGGCACACGTAATAACCAATTCGAAACCATAATCAAGCATACAAAGTATCACCATATAAAATAACAACCAAATCAACTTGTCATAAACACAGGATAACTCATACAACACTTAGACACACACAAACTCAAGTTATCATGTTTCAGCTTGTACACTCATAACTGGGCTGTTTTCGAGAATTTTTATAAAATAGTTCCAACGTTCCAAAAATTCCAATTTTATTACAAGACGTGTCAATTAGAATTTAGAATTTTGTTTAAAATTTTCAAATCCGAAATCCTTACCAATTATTTATAAACATTTATATACTAGGCTGTAGTCAGATTCGTCGCTTTCTGACTGCACTCCACGAGAAAAATTATTTAAAAATCATCGTTCATCTGATTTACGAAATTCCAGTGGGAGATTTTCGGAAATTCCCGTCTCCAGTTACTATACAGATTTCGTGACCTAACCCCATTCAGACTATGAGATCCGACTCGATAAACAACCTGCAAATTCTGTAGAATTTACGCAGCTTCAGCTGCTGCACTAAATGACCATTTAAGAATAGCAAACGACCTCAGAAAAATATGAATCCGGTGCCATTTGAAGCATTTTTCGAAAATACACGTTTTAGGCTTCAGAAAATCCACTTTTCGATAAATAATGATCAGGTTACAGCCAACTGAAGTTGGCTGTAAATGTCAATCAGCTTCTGTTTTCGACTTTATCGCATTAGAACATGTGTAAACGGCCATGGCGCTTAGTTGTATCGATTAACAGCAGGTTAACTTGTCAAATATCATCTAATATATCAGTATTCATGCAAACCCTAAGCATATATCATGATCTTTGTAGATAAAACGCAGCCTATGATTTCGATACTCAAACATATCAGCACAACCGCAAGATTCGCATATTCATCCGAACTAATCATACACCACAACACTTTTTCATAATAATATCGTACAAGCACATACTCATGATCAAGACTACACAAAACCTAGTGTGAATCGTAATACAATTAAACCCTAACCTTGAAACGATGACAATTAGCGAACCGTGACAAGCTTGGAATCGATCCGAGGGATGTGGGCTGCTTGCGCGACCAAGAGGGGGGGGGGCTGCTGCCGTCGCACACCACTAGGGGAGTAGGTTTTAGGGTTTGCTATTTTTTTGAATACCCCATGCATACATACGTGTACATAAGGGGCAAGGGGCGGTTTGGGCTTGTCCTTGGGCCGTAAGGGAGGGGTGGCGGGTTGGGTTAGGTTCGCAAGGGGGTGTGGGTGGCGGGTTGGGTTTGCTTGGTCGCAAAGTCGAAACTTTTCACAGGCTTGGTTCGGTTTGGCTTATAAATAGAATTTACTAACCGATCTTGATAAATAACTACACATAATACGAGTCGACAATTATTCACAAACGTCTAATAACACATAGCACGTAATTCAGATACAACCCGTTAGAATTTCCAAACATTGTGTATTCCCTAAATACTAAAGTTAGCGTAGTTATTGCGAGCGCGTAATTTAATTCTCCGAATTAAATCAGCGTAGGAATGAATAAGAATAGAGTAGCGCGTTTAAGATACCTGAAAAGCCGGGATGTCACATTATCCCCATATTGAAAGAATTTTTGTCCCGAAAATTGAGTAAACGCGGTTTAGGATGCAACGCACAAAAATTCAGTTTGTTAGAATGGTACAAGGAAATCCCAGGCTGTCATATGATCCCCATGTTGAAAGAATTTCGTCCCGAAATCCAGTTGGCGGTAACATCAGATTGCTGCTCAGCTGCAAAAAGGTGTAGATATTTGCTTTTCATTTGGTCCTCTCTTTCCCACGTGAACTCCGGTCCACGCTTAGAGTTCCAACGAACCTTGACGATCGGTATCTTGCTGTGCCTTCGAGTCTTGATCTCACGGTCCATGATCTCGATAGGTTGTTCCACAAAATGTAGTTGCTCATCCACTTGAATCTCATCCAATGGAATGACTAGGGTCTCATCTGATAGACACTTCTTCAGATTGGACACGTGAAAAACGTTGTGAACTCCACTGAGTTCGGCAGGAAGGTCTAACTGATAAGCTACGGGCCCGATACGCTTCGAAATCACAAATGGGCCTACGTACCATGGATTTAGTTTGCCTCGTTTCCCAAAACGATTACACCCTTCCAGGGTGACACTTTCAGTAGGACACGATCACCTACTTGAAATTCGAGCGGTTTGCGTCGTTGATCAGCGTAACTTTTCTGTCGATCCCGTGTCGCTGCCATGCGGTTTCTGATTTGCACAATCTTTTCAGTAGCCTCAAGTATCAACTCGGGACCTGTGAGTTGACTGTCACCGACTTCTGCCCAACAGACCGGTGATCTACATTTGCGACCGTACAATGCTTCAAACGGTGCTGCCTGAATACTCGTATGATAACTGTTGTTATACGAGAATTCCACCAAAGGCAGATGGATTTCCCAACCGTTCCCGAAGTCTACCACGCATGCCCTAAGCATGTCCTCCAAGCTTTGAATGGTCCTTTCACTCTGACCATTCGTCTGAGGGTGGTAAGCTGTGCTCATATCTAAGCGTGTACCCAATGCTTTCTGAAGTGGCCGCCAAAAGTTGGACGTGAAACGAGCATCTCTGTCTGAAATGATGGATGTTGGCACCCCGTGCCGAGAAACTACTTCCTTAATGTAGATGCGAGTCAACTTATCCATCTTATCTGTTTCTTTGGTCGCTAGGAAGTGTGCAGACTTAGTTAGACGATCCACGATCACCCAGATGGTATTGCAACCACCCGGAGTTCGCGGGAGTTTAGTGATAAAGTCCATCGAGATCTGATCCCATTTCCATACTGGGATCTCAGGTTGTTGAAGTATCCCTGATGGCTTCTTGTATTCCACCTTGACTTTCGCACAAGTCAAACACTTGCTCACGTAGGTGGCTATATCCGCTTTCATATTGGGCCACCAGTACGCGGCTTTAAGGTCTTGATACATCTTATCCGAACCAGGATGGACAGAGTATCGGGATTTGGGAGCTTCGTCCATAACTAGCTTCCTGAGGTTTCCGTAGAGAGGTACCCATATACAATTCATGAAATACCGGGTACCATTGGGTTTCACTTCCCAATCACGTTCCATCTTTCCCACAGATTCAGCCTTGATGTTCTCTTCCTTAACTACTTCTAGCTGCGCGTCGCGTATCTGTTCGGGTAACCCAGAATGAATTGTGAACTGTAGTGCTCGTACCCGACGAGGTTTCAAGTGCTCCTTCCGACTGAGGGCATCAGCTACCACGTTAGCTTTACCCGGGTGATATTGAATGGCACATTCATAATCGTTCAGGAGTTCGACCCAGCGACGCTGCCGCATGTTCAACTCCTTCTGGTAAAAAATATGCTTGAGGCTCTTGTGATCCGTGTAGATTGTGCACTTTGTTCCATATAGGTAGTGTCTCCAAATCTTAAGTGCAAACACAACTGCTCCCAATTCCAAGTCATGTGTCATGTAGTTCTTCTCGTGGACCTTCAACTGTCGGGATGCATACGCGATGACCTTATCATGTTGCATGAGCACACATCCCAATCCCTGAATGGAAGCATCCCAATATACCACAAAATCATTCGTCCCCTCTGGCAAGGACAAAATAGGCGCACTGCAAAGCTTCTGCTTCATTAATTGAAATGCTGCTTCCTGTTTGTCACCCCAAGCATACTTGGTGCCCTTCTGAGTGAGAGTGGTAAGCGGTTGTGCGATTTTGGAAAATCCCTCGATGAAACGTTTGTAGTAACCAGCCAAACCCAAAAATTGGCGGATCTCTGTCGGTGTCCTGGGTGCTTCCCAGTTCTTGATAGCATCGATCTTGGCGGGATCAACGTGTATCCCCTTTTTCATTCACGATATGCCCGAGAAACTGAACTTCCCGAATCCAGAAATCACACTTCGAAAACTTGTCATATAGTTTCTCCTGTTGAAGTAGTTCCAGCAATATCCGCAGATGCTCAGCATGTTCTTCTTCACCCTTAGAGTAGATGAGTATATCATCGATGAACACGATGACAAACTTGTCGAGATACGTCTTACACACACGGTTCATGAGGTCCATGAACACCGTGGGTGCATTGGTGAGACCTAAGGGCATGACCAAGAACTCATAATGGCCATACCGAGTGCGAAATGCCGTCTTGGAGATATCCTCCTCCCTGACGCGTAGCTGGTGATAACCGGACCGTAGATTAATCTTGGAGTAGTAGCTTCACCCCTGAAGCTGGTCGCAAAGATCGTCGATGCGAGGTAATGGGTACCGGTTCTTGACAGTAACCTTATTGAGTTCCCTGTAGTCGATGCATATGCGGAAGGTCCCGTCCTTCTTCTTGACAAAAAGGACCGGAGCTCCCCATGGCGAAGTACTGGGTTGGATAAATCCTTTTTTCAACAATTCCTGAAGTTGGGTAGACAGCTCTTGCAGCTCTGCTGGAGCTAGGCGGTACGGGGCCTTGGCGATAGGAGTCGCATGGCTCGCCAATTCAATTTCAAACTCTACTTGTCGATGTGGTGGAAGACCGGGTAACTCCTCTGGAAACACATCGGGAAAGTCACGGACGATGGGGATATCTTCAATCCGCTTCTCGTCCTTAAACTGTTCGGTGACCAGTGCGAGCAATGCAAAAGAGTTCTTCCTCCGAAGATACTTCTGAGCTTGCATGTAAGAGATGATGTTCGTGACGACGCCTGCCCTCTTGCCTTGCACCATCAAGACTTCGTCGTTAGAGAGCGGAATACGGATAGCTTTCTCGAAACAGAGAACTTCAGCTCGTACGTCGGATAGCCAGTCCATTCCGGATACCACATCAAAACTAACCAAAGTAGTTGTCATCAGATCAATGGTAAAGGTGTGACCCGCGAGTTTAAGTTGACAGTCGGTCACTAGATGAGTCACATCTACAGATTTACCATCGGCTAGTTCTATGACGTAAGGGGTCTCTAGGGGTTTAGGTGTGAGATTTAGGTTCTTCCTAAAAGACTCAGATATAAAACTCTTATCCGCACCCGTATCAAAAAGTACAGTAGCAAAATGATCGTTAAGTGGAAACTTACCGGTGATCACATTCGAGTCGTTTCTGGCCTCTCCATGGCCTAGCGTGAATGCACGTCCTTTGGCACCTCCTGTGCCACCATTTCCATTGTTGCCATTGTTATTCTTGTTTTTGTTGTTGTTGTTGTTGTTGTTGTTCCCACCATTGTTGTTGTTGCGAAGTTGTGGGCAGTCTCGCTTGAAATAGGCAGTGCTACCGCACTGATAGCATCCCCGGTTATTACCCTGCTGCTGCCCCTGGTGCTGGTTCTGATTCTGTCATGACATAATCTCCCCAACAATCCTTTGCCGCGTGTCCTGCTTTGCCACATCGTTGGCAGCGATTTCCGGCGCAAGGGCTGTGATGATGGAGGTTACAACGATTACATTGCGGCTTTCGACCCGCATAGCCGCTCGAGTTCTGGGTGTTGTTGGCAGACTGATTGTTGTGACCCCGATTGTTGTTGAAGTTGTTGGACCACTTCTGGTTTCCTTGTTGTGGCTGGGCTGATGAAGACTGCCGAGCAGGTGAGTCTTCAAATTTCCTTTTGTTGTCAGGGACAATTTCAGTTGCACCCCTAGGTGGCAACTTCCTTTGCTCCACCGCCTTATCGGTGAGTTTATGTGCCAGCCTAATCGGTTGTTGCTCCGTCGTAGGGTTGCTAGACATTACCATGCCCTGGATCTCAGGGACCAGACCCCCAAGATAAAACTCAAGTCGTTTAACGACGGTGTTAGCCAAATCGGGACAAAGGAACACCAGATCATGATGTCTAGCCATGTACGCTTCAATGTCTGACCCGACCATCTTGTGGTTTCATAACGCTTGTTCCAATTGCTGAACTCTGTCCCGCGGACAGTATTCCTCCTTGATTAGAGCTTTGAACTCGGTCCAGGCCATTGCGTTCGCTGCAGCAAGTCCACTCGTTTGGACTTGTGCGCTTCCACCAGGTTAATGCCCCATCTTCCAACGTCGAGGCAGCATACTTGACCTTATTAGCTTCGAGGCAATTGCACATTTCAAAAACCGATTCAGACTTTTCGACCCAACGGACCAGTCCTATGGGTCCTTCAACTCCCGTGAACTTGCTCGGTTTCGCATACAGGAATATCTTGTAGGGGTTAAGACCCCTCCTGAGGATAGAGGATAGGCAGTCAGCGAGAAAGTCTACTAGCCAAACTATTAGATTTTCCCATGAAAATTTAATAATGGTTATCTGCTGGTGGGTTAGGAACACCTGCCAGAGCAGCATTCACGTGTTGTTGGATTAAAGCGGCCAATTCTTTAGTTGACATGTTGAGATTTCCGTGGCGACCGGTTGCCATTCAGATCTTCGCAAGACAACACAAACACACACCGATAAGTATATATCCAATATAGTTATCATATTCCACACTTAAATGATCACACAATTTATGTCAACCCAACAAATTAAACAATCAAAAGGAACATTCGATTAAATAAATTGTAATGTCTCACAAAATACCAACCAAACATATCAGTTTAATTATAAAATTTCCAAGTTCAAACATAAGTGGAAACAAACAAAGTAAAGGAAACAAAACGAAGATTGGCGACACGAGTTAGTCGTCTATGTCTCCATCTCCCAAGTCGCTATCACTGCCGTCTTCCTCTTCAGCGTTGTCAGCTTCAACAGCCGGGTCCTGTTCCGGTTCTTCTTCCTCCGGATCCTCCTCCGGGTCTTCCTCTGGATCCTCCTCTTCGTCTTCTACTGGTGCTGGAGGGGCCGGTGTTGGTGCGGGTACTAGGATAGGTGGTGCTTGGTTCTGCTCCAGTTCGTGAATCCTCCAACTGGACTCAAGAACTCTATTTTCGAGCCAGTCAGCCCTCAACTGCTCAGCACGAAGGTCCTTAGCTAAAATGCTTCGAACTCTCCTATTCTCATCTTGCTCTTCCTCGAGCTCTTCAGTTTTTCCAGTCAGTTGACATATCAGCCATCCCTATGCTTCGATAGTCTCCTGCATTCTCTCCAGCTATTCCTGGTGTTTCCTTAACACATCTCTAAGTAGATCATCCCCCACTCCTGAAGAGTTGACCGGTTTGACCGGTATAGCGGTGGTCGGACGGGAGGACGACTCCCCTCCTAGAGCGAGTCTTTTCCTGGCAGCTGAGCGTGTCTCCACGCCATGAGGTGGTGAGGGTTCGACCATGGGTGCCTTCCCCGGCGCCCTTGATTGTCGAGATCTGTCGGATGATGATGATGACATAGCCTGCTGGGTTGGTGTAGTTAGTTACGAGCTGCGTATATCACAATATGCACATATATATCACACAGGACAATTGTAGTATAACACATAACAAGATATCTCAGCTCGATGCCAACTAAGTCTAGTGTCGTGTAACAGCTATAGTTTAGGTCTACTTTAAATGCAAACCTGGTTCTCTATAGCTAGAGGCTCTAATACCAATCTGTCACACCCTCAATTTCCACTTGCGGAGTATTACCGCGAGGCGTGTGATCAAACCAGAATCTCAGACACTAGCAATGTCGAACGACTCTATATGATTTATTTAAACGTTTTCCAAAAACATTTATCGTAAACATGCATAGTCATTTTTAAAGTTCCAAGGTTTTAAATTCTAGCGGAAGCATTAGAATAAAGTAACGGGCGCCAACATAAACGCCAAAACCAAAATTCCAAAAATAATCGTTAATAAAGACTCGATAAAAATGCCTTGATCAAATGCAAAGTGAGTGCACCTAGCGCTCCTAGCGTCCTGAGAAACATGCAAAGAAACAAGTGTCAACATTAAAGAAGAGTGAGTTCACAGGTTTTTTATAAGTTCACAAATTCGGTTTAAAAGATTGTTTTCCCCCGTTATCCCTAACCCGGGATAACGACATAGTTCCATTATTCCTAACCTGGAATAATAATGTTGGTTCGTAAATAAGTTCAATGTTAACATGTAGGTAGCGAGCCTAAAGTTACGTCACGTAAGAGTTCGCGATCGAAGCTGACTGTTGTTGCCTCTGTGTTGCCAGGTCTGTCACTGACCATGGCGAAAGTTAGGCCAAATCAATCACCCGTTGACCATTCCCGGTCGGCTAGCGCGACTAGCTCGGGTGGGGCTTGTTGGGCCCAGTAGTACTACTATAATTTCCCCGCTATCTAACCCAATACTAACGATCCGAGAGTTGGTTGAGGACTTCCGTGATAAAGCTACATAGTGACCATAGCATACATTAACATTAACTTAGTTACCGAATAGTTAACGGGCGTTAATTTCGCATAACGTAAAAAGATTGAGTTGCAGAGCGTATACATGTTTCTCCCCCTGTTGTTCAAAACCGGATAAAATAGGGGCCGTGAACTCACCTTAAATTGCTCGGTTAGATAAACGCAAAAGAAGCAAATGATGGAACCGCTAATCGCGTCCTAACATGTCAATCGATTCAAAGTTAGTGTGTGAACACACTGACACAAAACCCTACGCATAACTAACACACAGTATGGCACACGTAATCAACAATTCGAAACCATAATCAAGCATACAAAGTATCACCATATAAAATAACGACCAAATCAACTTGTCATAAACACAGGATAACTCATACAACACTTAGATACACACAAACGCAAGTTATCATGTTTCAGCCTGTACACTCATAACTGGGCTGTTTTCGAAAATTTTTATAAAATAGTTCCAACGTTCCAAAATTTCCAAATTTTTTACAGGAGGTGTCTATTAGACTTTAGAATTTTGTGTAAAAGTTTCAAATCCTAAATCTTTACCAATTATTTATAAACATTTATATACTAGGCTGCAGTCAGATTCGTCGCTTTCTGACAGCAGTCCACGAGAAAAATTATTTAAAAATCATCGTTCATCCGATTGACGAAATTCCAGTGGAAGATTTTTGGAAATTCCCGTCTCCAGTTACTGTACATATTTCGTGACCTAACCCCATACAGACTACGAGATCCGACTCGATAAATAACCTGCAAATTCTGCAGAATTTACACAGCTTCAGCTGCTGCACTAAATGACCATTTAAGAATAGCAAACGACCTCAGAAAAATATGAATCCAGTACCATTTGAAGCATTTTTCGAAAATACACGTTTTAGGCTTCAGAAAATCCACTTTTCGATAAATAATGATCAGGTTGCAGCCAACTGAAGTTGGCTGTAAATGTCAATCAGCTTACTGTTTTCGACTTTATCGCATTAGAACATGTGTAAACGGCCATGGCGCTTAGTTGTATCGATTAACAGCAGGTTAACTTGTCAAATATCATCTAATATATCAGTATTCATGCAAACCCTAAGCATATATCATGATCTTTATAGATAAAACGCAGCCTACGATTTCAATACTCAAACATATCATCACAACCGCAAGGATTCGCATATTCATCTGAACTAATCATACACCACAACACTTTTTCATAATAATATCATACAAGCACCTAATCATGATCAAGAATACACAAAACCTAGCGTGAATCGTAATACAATTAAACCCTAACCTTGAAACGATGACAATTAGCGAACCGTGACAAGCTTGGAATCGATCCGAGGGATGTGGGCTGCTTGCACGACCAAGAGGGGGGGGCTGCTGCCGGCGCACACCACTAGGGGAGTAGGTTTTAGGGATTGCTATTTTTTTGAATACCCCATTTATACATACGTATACATAAGGGGCAAGGGGCCGGTTTGGGCTTGTCCTTGGGCCGCAAGGGAGGGGTGGCGGGTTGGGTTGGGTTCGCAAGGGGTGTGGGTGGCGGGTTAGGTTTGCTTGGTCGCAAAGTCGAAACGTTTCACAGGCTTGGTTCGGTTCGGCTTATAAATAGAATTTACTAACCGATCTTGATAAATAACTACACATAATACGAGTCGACAATTATTCACAAACGTCTAATAACACGTAGCACGTAATTCAGATACAACACGTTAGAATTTCCAAACATTGTGTATTCCCTAAATACTAAAGTTAGCGTAGTTATTGCGAGCGCGTAATTTAATTCTCCGAACTAAATCAGCGTAGGAATGAATAAAAATAAAGTAGCGCGTTTAAAATAACTGAAAAGCCGGGATGTCACAGTGGGAAAATATAACCATGGATTTCATTACCGGGTTACCTCGCACCTCCCGTGGGTATGACACCATTTGGGTTATCATTGATCGACTCACCAAATGGCCCATTATATTCCAATCCGCGAAGATTTCAAGAACGAGAAGTTAGCTCGTATCTATATCAATGAAATTGTAAGCCGTCATGGTGTACCCCTAAGTATCATATCAGATCGAGACGGCCGTTTTACTTCACGAACATGGCAAGCCGTACAATCCGCTTTGGGTACACGATTAGATCTCAGCATTGCCTCCTCAAACTGATGGTCAATCTGAGCGCACCATACAAACCCTTGAAGATATGTTGCGAGCATGTGTCATAGACTTCAAGGGTAATTGGGACACTCACTTACATTTAGTTGAATTTTTGTACAATAATAGCTACCATTCAAGCATCGGTATGGCCCCTTTTGAAGCCTTATATGGTCGTAAGTGCCGATCCCCTGTATGTTGGCACGAAATTAGTGAAGCGCAAATCACTGGACCTGAACTGATTCAAGAAACAACTGACAAAATCCTTCAAATTCGAAATAAACTTCTAGCAACTCGAAGTCATCAAAAGAGTTACGCTGACAAACGACGAAAGCCATTAGAGTTTTGTGTTGTTGATCAAGTACTTTTGAAAGTATCACGTTAGAAGGGAGTTGTTCGTTTTGGTCAAAAGGGCAAGCTAGCACCACGCTATGTGGGACCATTCAAGATACTCGAAAGAGTAGGTCCTGTAGCATACAAGCTTGACCTACTAGAAGAACTCAACAAAATTCATCCCACATTTCACTTATCAAACTTGAAAAAGTGTCATGCCGATGAAAATCTCCATATTCCTTTAGAAGATATTCAAATCGATGAATCAATGCATTTTGTTGAAAGACCTGTTGAAATCATGGACTTCAGTGAAAAGCGTTTAAGACGAAGTCGTATTCCAATAGTCAGGGTGCGCTGGGAGTCAAAACGAGGACCTGAGTTTACTTGGGAATGTGAAGACTCAATGCGCGAGAAATACCCGCATCTTTTTCTAGTTGCAGCTACTACTTAAAATTTCAGGACGAAATTTCTAAAAGTAGGAGATACTGTAACATTCGTGTAAAACGGGTTTCAAAATCCCGCTTTGTTTATTAATCAAGTAATTGTTTAAAT
The DNA here is from genome assembly GCA_947069175.1 of Scalesia atractyloides. Classification (NCBI taxonomy): domain Eukaryota; kingdom Viridiplantae; phylum Streptophyta; class Magnoliopsida; order Asterales; family Asteraceae; genus Scalesia; species Scalesia atractyloides. The sequence goes on from CAMTDV010000011.1 coordinate 36,921,092, forward strand.
GTTCGTTGCGTATTTAATAGAGTCGGTTAATTTAACATTCCACAATTAATAAATGTTGTATAATTAAAATCAAAATTTATAAATAATAATAATAATAATAATAATAATAACAAGTTAAGTAAAATAAACTTTAAAAAAAATAATAACACAAAAAAAATTAATAGGAGAAATCGGGGTTCAAACCCGGGTCTTCCATATGATTTCACACACCAAACACCACTAGGACACACACACCTTATGTGTTTAATTTCGAATCCAATAAACCTTATACCCAAACAAAATCCTTAAAACCTACAAATTCAAAAGCACCAAGTCTGTAACCACCAACAGATTCAATGATTAATCATCAACATCCCTTTTTTTCGAATTATCGGTTATAACCGACATCATAGTCAACTGAATCAAAACGGATTTTTGCAATTATTGGTTTTAAAATCACGATTGAAACCGAAAAATCATCACCGGTCATGGCACTCTATAAATTCGAATCATCATCTCCTCTCAAACGGAACTCACACACTCACTCATTCATCACTCATTCGCCTCGGAAGTTTCAGTTCAAACTTGGTCACCGGAATCTTTGCTGAAGCTGTCGGATTCAGTCACCGGAAACCGGGCCCCTGTTTTTGGTATGAACCCATAACACCTAACAATGTTCATGTTCAATTCATTCTAATTGCAAATAACCAGAACTGATATCAGTCGAGTTCCAGTTCTGGATTTTGATCAAGTGAAGAAGATGAAGTCGCCTAGTATATATGAGTATTAAGTTTAGGTGTTTTAATTGTGTAGACACACAGTCCAGTGGCGGAGTGTGTGCATTTCACGCTAGTACGAGTTCGAACCTTGAACCACATCGATCCACTGAAATAAAATCCATTTTTTAAAAACCAAATCATATTGTCTCACAGTATGTTGTTAAATATAATAAAAGAACTATATTATACGGGTTAGACACCCAGCCCAACTGGTGGGTTGGGTGCAACACAACACTGGAAGCGCGGGTTCGAGTCCAAGCTCTCACACCGGTTCGAACATTTAAAAACCTTTTTAAAATTAACTAATTTCTGGATTATCCTAACAAGAATATAAGTATAATAAAAATCATGATTCTAACGGGTTAGACGCGTAGCTCAGTTGGAAGAGCTGCGTGCACACGTACGGGAGGTCTCAAGTTAGAATCTCACCCACGACACCAATATTTCTCCATCGAACCTGTCAGGTCCTTGTCAGACCTCACAAGATTTTTTTTAAATATTATTTTTTTAATTTTATTTTATATTACTTTTGTATATTTATATATAAATAAAAAAACTAATAAAAATCACTCAAAAATAAGATTTATTAGGTTTAAAAAGCCAATAAATACCATAAAAATCACCAAAAAATCTAACAAAAGTATTAAATCAAAATATTAATTTTTAAATATATTTATCGAATTATTACGTTATCATTTAGGTTAGCCTCCTTCCGCGGTTAAATCCTGAATTCATGCGCACTCAACGCACCCACTATGAGTGAATCCTTACAAATTCCTCTTTTTCATCATGTTTTGGGGTGTATCATGTGCCGTACATGTTTTTTTTATTTAAACACTCGTGCTAACATCATTATGTGATCAAATGTGTATATTTGTTTTGTGTGGTTATATTTTAACATTTCAGTGCAATCATTCATTTAAGGCTCATCGGTTCCTCATGGGATACGAGTTGAGCATCATGTGTCTCATTAGATCGGCTTCGTTTGATTGAGCCTTGATCTCTAGTTCATCATTCATCATGTTCATATGTTCATTATGGATATTATGTGGTTTGTAATTGTCTATATATATACATATGCTCACTTACGGTCTATGCACATTTTTTATTTAAATAACAAATATATAACTGTTTAATGTTTTACTTAGATTCACTCGCCAACTTTTGTTGACCCAAACCTTTATTTTACGCATGATACAGGTGAACAAGCAGAGGAGAGGAACACATAGGAATGGCCTTAGAAGATTAATAAAATATAATTTGTTTAGAACAATGTTTTCTTGAGCTTGTATGATTCCCTGTGTTTGAATACTTGAAGTTTTAAATTTCAATTTAATAAATATGAAATCTATTAGTAAATGTCATGAGCTTTGGTGATAACCCAATTATGCCCCGACTTTTGTTTCCGCTGCGGGTTGGGGTGTGACACCTTGCATCTCTAGTGTTGCATGTATGGGCCTAGCCCGTTAGCCTCCATGCCTCGCACGAGTAAGATGTATATGTTTCATGTCTTCTCATAGTTGGGTTTCACCCGTTGGTCTTGACGATACCATCGTCGGATATGTTCCTTATATAATTCTTCTTAATTATATAATATTCAAAGATCGATGTGTTAGTTAAAATATTATATGTTAACTTGTATTATTTGTATGCACCACTTTATATATCATTTTTAATTGCGATACGTTTGTTAAAACTAATCTATTTTTAACATGTATGGATATAATTATTCATGTGCATGGGTTTAGGGTTTACATGACCAAGTTTAATAATTGTTAAGTATTATATATGTGTATTCCCCCAAGTATATATATACTTGTATTGTGTGTATTTGTGTATTTACATTCGTATTCTCATGGTTAAGTATAATACTTGTATAATGGTATTTTCACCAAGTGTTAATGGTATATGTTGGCATGTATTTGTACGTATAGGAATACGTATTTTTCTTGTATTTATTACCCCCATTTTTGTGTATACTTAAATTATATAATTTTAAGATATATTCAAATTAGTATATGTATTACTACTCTTGGTAAGTGTATGTATCTTAAAATAATATATATTTTTGTGATTCGTTCTAGAAAAATATATATTTTAGTTTCCACCAAAAACAATATATTTTTAGGAGGTTTATGAAAAATATTTTTTTATACACTTCGAAAATAATATGTTTTTAGTATCGATGAAATACGATATAGTTTATATATTTGTAAAAATATATATTTTGTCACTTATTCGGTTTTGAAAATAATACTTACCGAGCTTTGATATATTGTATATTTTTAGTCCGTAATCCGTATAAAGTCCGATCGTCCGATAAGTCCATATTTTTCTCCATGGTATGGTTATGGATATATTTATATAAAATCTTGTAAATCTTTGTTTGCCACTTATTATGTATTTGTTTGTATGTTTTACTTTTCAAGTTCCTAACTATACATATATATAACAGAAACAATAAACACATAACTTGTGATTCTTATGATCACTTATTTTTCCAAAAATATATATTTATACCCATTTTTATCTTTAGGAAAACCATACTTCTTGGACTTATATTTTATAAAAAACATGGGGATTTTTATGTTTATGGATTTTAAACAAGTTTACTTGTAAGGACTTGATAAACATATATTTTTCTAAGTGTTTAATTTTTATAAAAATTTCGCCATAGTCTCCCCTAGATTTAGAAGGTTTACCATTTTTTAAAACATGTGTTAAGCTTCAAACTCATCAATTTACTTATCACAACTTCAACAAGTATTCTTTATACATATACATACATTTATAGGTCATGATGAACTTGGTAGTTTAACCAAAAGATGTAGTCTTCTAGCTTTGTGTTTAAGATGTTCATACATCTTTAAAAATAGGTTTAGTTACTATTATTTACTAACTTTGTTAAAAATCATTTTTAACACCTTGTATATATATTTTTTTATAAAACATCATAAGTTACTTTAAACACATTTTCAAGTTCTTCCATTATGTTAAAACATGCTTGTCAAGACTCTTATCATTTTTAAACACTTGATCATCCAAGATTTAAAAACATGTTTGTCAAGACTCTTATCATTTTATCAACTTTAAAGTGTCCATTTATTATGTATAACAAGTTCATCATTATTTGATCATGGATCTTGTAAGATCCATGTGTACACTTGTTAAATCTAAGCGTCTAGTAAGTGTACATATGATGGATACGATTCATAGCACAAAATAAACATCTACATCTTTATTACAACTTCAAGATGGCTTTGTTTTCTTTAGATTATGTTACTTATTCATATGTTCATCTTTCAAAGTTGATACTTTTGCATGGTGTAACTTATATATTAACAAGATACTAGCAACAAGACATCAAATGAAAGATTAGGAGGCTCACTACTAGCTCTTGTGGCTAGGGAAGTGGCAAGATGAACAAGTTGAAGAAGATGATGCAAAGTTGGTGGATAAAAGCTCCCAAGAGAGGTCCTTGATCTTCCAATGCTTGAACCTTCCTTAGTTAGGCTTGAGACACCCTTGGATCACCTTAGATTACCTTGTAAGTGGCTTAAAATGGAGGTGACAATGATGGTAAAGTGGCCGTCAGTTTGAAGGGAAGAAGTGGTTATGTTGTTGATTTTTGGTGAATGGTTAAGTGAAAAAGAAATGGTCTTCTTATGTTGATAAGTGAACATAATATCCTTCATGCAAATCTATTTCACTTCCAACATGTTGGAGACAAGGGGACAAAGTGTTGGTGGCTTGTGGGCCACATCTTGGCTGTCCAAGATGATGATGGTGTTTGTTAACTTGGTTAAGTTTTCAAGTTAAAGATTTAGTTAGGATTTTAGGGCTTAGTTAGGGGTTTTAGTGTATTAGGGGTTTCTAATGTATTTTGAGGTATAAAATGCCATACACTAGTTTAATATTGTTAAACAATGTTAACTAGTTTATATTTTATGTCTAGTTCGTGTTCGGTAGCTTAACGGGTGCAAGTTTCGTTAACGGGTCCTTAAACGGAGGCTTAAGCAACTTGTAGGGATTTTAGGGATTTTAAATCAAAACAACGTGTTTAATGATTTTAAGTAGTTATATGTTGTTAAAATATTGTTAACTAGTTCATATGATGTATCAGATTGTGTCCGGATGTTTGTTTCGTTGCCGGTTCGTTAAAACGTTAACTTTCAAGAATTATGTGATAATATATGTTTTGGTGCCAAATAATACTTTCAATATCTTTTAAGCAGTGTATGAGGTTTAACATTATTTCTGGATATTACATAAGCTTGTGTTTGCTGAATTTTGCTGAATTGTTGTTTAGTGTATTTTTCGGACAGTTTTCAGTGCATGTATAGTTTTCGGAAAGTGTTAGCATTAATCCTTGCTTTCCCACATGGGGTTTAATATACAGTTTGCGTTGGACTCTCATCTAAGTCCTAAATCTGTTGTTTAACTGCGTACTCACACTGTGCTGCCACAGCTAGTCTAATAGTTGTTTCCGACGCACTATTTCAAACTATTTTTAAATGGTAACCACTAAACAAATAATATGCATCATGTAATATATTCAGAGAGCTTTCTAGATTGATGCCATGCAATTCACACAGTTTAGTTATTCAAAACACATATTTATATCATAAGTTTCATTGTTTAATGTACAAAATTATCCCAAAAGTGACAGTTGTCACATACTCTCCCCGTTAAAAAGAATTTCGTCCCAAAATTCAACCTGAGTCATCCGTCACAGGAGTCTTCTCAAACAGGTGAGGGTTTTTTGCTTTGATTGATCCTCGTGTTCCCAAGTAAACTCGGGTCCGTGTCTCAAGTTCCAACGAACATTGACTAACCTGATACGACTTCTCCTAGTTCTCTGGACTTTTCAGTCCATAACCTCAACAGGTTCTTCAGCAAATTGGAGCTTATCGTCTATATGAATCTCTTCTGCAGGGATGATAACCGTTGCTTGCGTTGGGCTCTTCTTGAGATTTGACACATGGAAAGTGTCATGTACACTACTAAGTTCATCAGGAAATTTCAACTTGTATGAAACGGTACCAACCCTTGCAAAAATTTTGAATGGTCCGATGTACCGCGGGTTAAGCTTCTCGCGCTTACCAAATCTGGCTACGCCTTTCCAAGGCGAGACTTTCAACAAAACCTTGTCTTCGACCTCGAAAGATAATGCTTTTCTTTTGTTGTCTGCGTAGCTCTTTTGTCTTTCATGAGCCCCCTTGATTCGGTCTCGGATTTGAAATATCTTATCGGTAGCCTCTTGGACTAATTCAGGACCAATTAATTGTTTGTCGCCAACTTCCGCCCAACATAGTGGAGAATGACACTTTCGACGATAGAGAGCTTCGAACGGCGTAACTTGTATGCTTGTGTGGTAACTATTATTATAGGAGAACTCCACCAATGGTAGGTAAGTATCCCAATTGCCGCCTAGATCCATCACACATGCACGAAGCATATCTTCAAGCGTTTGGATGGTTCGTTCACTCTGGCCGTCGGTTTGAGGATGAAAAGTCGTGCTTAGATCTAGTCGAGATCCAAAGGACTTTTGAAAAGATTGCCAAATCCTTGACACAAAACGACCGTCTCGGTCTGAGATGATAGAAATAGGCACTCCATGACGAGCCACTATTTCTCTAAGATATAGCTCGCTAGCTTCTTTGTGCTGTCTTTTTCGCGACTCGGCAGAAAATGCGCGGACTTTGTCAATCTATCCCCTATTACCCAATCATGTCGTGACCTCTTGAGGTCCTGGGTAATTTTGTAATAAAGTCCATGGATATTTGCTCCCACTTCCACACGGGAATCTCGGGTTGTTGTAACAATCCTGAAGGTTTCTGATACTCGTCCTTAACTTTTGTGCAAGTTAAACATTTACCAACATAAGTTGCTATGTCACTCTTGAGGTTAGGCCACCAATAATAGTCCTTCAGATCTTGGTACATTTTATCCGATCCGGGATGAATTGAGTACTTAGACTTGTGCGCTTCGTTCAACACTACTTCCCGAAGATCGCCAAAAGTGGGACCCAAACTCGTCCCATAAGGTATAAAGTTCCATCTTCCTTTGGCACTAATTGTTTCTCCATACCTCGAAGAAGTTCCGGTTTAATATGCCCTTCCTTGGGTGCTTCTACCTGCACATCATGAATCTGAGTGGTAAGGTTCGTTTGAATTATCATCTCTAACGTTCGAACCCTTAAGGTTTTAACTCGTTCCTTATGGCTCAACGCATCTGCCACGACGTTTGCTTTGATCGGATGATACTTGATCTCGCAATCATAATCATTTAACAGTTCAATCCAATGTTGTTGGCGCATATTTAATTCTTTCTAATTAAATATATGTTGCAGACTTTTGTGGTCCGTGAATATAGTACACTGAGTACCATATAAATAATGTCGCCATATCTTCAAGGCGAATACCACCGCACCCAACTCAAGGTCGTGCGTGGTGTAGTTCTTTTCATGCACCTTTAGTTATTGTGATGCATATGCGATGACTTTTTCCCGTTGCATAAGCACACAACCTAATCCTTGATGCGAAGTATCACAGAACACCACAAAATCATCGGTACCTTCAGGGAGTGAAAGAATCGGTGCATCACATAATTTATCTTTTAGGAGTTGAAATGCCTCTTCTTGTTTCTCTCCCCAATCGAACTTCCGGTCTTTCTGCGTGAGTGAGGTTAGCGGTTGACCAACTTTGGAAAAATCCTCAATAAATCTTCGATAGTAACCCGCTAAACCCAAAAATTGTCAAACCTCGGGTGCTTCCCAATTATTGATTCCTTCTATCTTTGATGGGTCTACATGAATACCTTTCTCGTTCACTACATGCCCGAGAAATTGTACCTCACGAATCAAAACTCACATTTAGAAAATTTCGCATAAAGTTTCTCTTTCTTCAATAGCTCGAAGATGGATCTCAAATGTTGTTCATGCTCGTCCTTTGACCTTGAATATATTAATATATCGTTGATAAATACTATCACAAATTGTCGAGGTACGGTTTGCACACTCAATTCATTAGACCCATAAAAATTGCCGTTGTGTTGGTTATGCCAAACAACACAACGAGAAACTCGTAGTGACCATAATGAGTTCTAAATGTCGTCTTCGGTATGCTCTCTTCTTGTATTCGCAACTGGTGATATCCAGACCTTACGTCTATCTTGGAGTAGAAACTCGACCCTTGCAATTGGTCGAACAATTCATCAATTCTCGATAGTGGGTACCGATTCTTGATAGTGAGCTTATTCAACTCTTGGTAGTCGATGCACATCTTGAACGTTCCGTCCTTTTTCTTTACAAATAAGACTGGAGCCCCCCAAGGTGAAAAGCTTGGTCGAATGAATCCTTTATCCAACAACTCTTGAATTTGTGTGGATAACTCTACATCTCTGAAGGTGCTAGACGATATGGAGACTTGGCTACTGGTGCAGCTCCCGGCACCAAGTCGATGTGAAACTTGACTTGTCGTTGTGGTGCTAATCCCGGCAAGTCCTCAGGGAAAACTTTAGGGTATTCTTTCACCACAGGAATATCTTCAAGTTTAGGCTCCTCGGCCTTCTTGTCAACTACATGTGCTAGGAAGGCTACACAACCTTTCCGTAGACACTTTTGTGCTTTCATACAATTAATGATCCGCAATGGTGTGTCGTGTTTTTCTCCGTGAATAACAATGGTCTCCTCATTCGGTAGTTGTACGCGGATAATATTCTCATGACACACGACTTCGGCTCGGTTATTGGACAACCCATCCATACCGACTACTACGTCAAAGCTACCTAACTGAGGGTAAGAGATCGATTTTGAACTTTTGCTGACCCAGCTCCAACGAACATCCTTTAATGATTTCCTTCGACTCAACTAATTTACCATTCGCCAACTCTATAGAATAGGGGACATCTAGCTTACTTTATTCTACGCCCAATATATTTTTATACTCAAATAAAGCTAAAATCGGCACCGGTATCAAATAATATGGATGCAAAATCATTGTTGATAGGGAATGTACCAGTGACAACGTTAGGGTCTCTTCGTGCATCCTTTGCCCTGATCACAAAAGCTCTCCCACGAGCTTGATTTCCTTTAGGACAATCTTTCTTCTAGTGATCTTTGCTTCCACACCCATAGCATCTAGTTTCACGCCCAACTCCATTCCCATTTCTGTTACCCACACCATTCCGTTTCCTTCCCTTCCTGTTGTCGCGCAACATGTCTTAGAACGGTGGCCAACCTTGCCACACTTGTCACACTTAGTAATCCGACAAGCACCCAAATGATGATACTTGCACTTGTCGCATTTAGGATAGGGACCTTAATACTTCTTTGAACCAGTGGTGGTTGTAGCTCTGAAAGCTCTTGTTTCCCGTGGCTGATTACCCACTCTCCTCTTGTTACCACCGTTGTTGTTGGAATGGTTGGCATGATTGTTGTTGTTATAGTTCACCTGTGTACCCTTCTTGAAGTGTGAATATTTCCTTTTCCCGTCATTTTCCGATTCGACGTGCGATTCTTTCTTTTCTGCCCCCTTCACAAACAATTTCTTCATTCTCACAGCATCTTCTATAAGACTAACAGCCAGTGTCACAGCAGAAGTAATGGTAGCAGGGCTCGATGCAGTCACCATGATGCGGATTTCGGGTACTAAACCCCATATATAGCGCTCGATGCGCTTGAATGCCGGTGTTACAAGGTATAGTATCACGCGAGACAAATCATGGAATCTCTGGGTATAACCCACAATGTCAGCTCCATTCATAGTTAAGTTCCAGAACTCAGTTTCTAGCTTCTGCAGCTCAGCCCTTAAACAATATTTTTCTCTCATTCTTTCCTTCAAACTGTCCTAAGTCATCCCATAAGCAACGCCATCACCCAGAGTTTGCACTTGTAGGTTCCACCATGTAAGTGCATCAATGAACAGACTAGTAATAAAAGTGACTTGTTGGTCTGGGGAACACCTGCTCATTCGGAGCGTGGAATCTGTTTTCTCTGTCCAGCGTACAAAGGCCACGGCACCACCGGTGCCATCGTAATTCAGCGGCCTGCTGTCCAAAAACTACTTGTAGGGCACCCTGAAATGTTTATAAACAGATTAAGAATGAGCAAATGATGAAATGTATGAATAGATTAAAAAGAATTATTTGAGTTGTGATAACAACTGAATATTGCCATTCGCTTGGTTCCTACCGGAGGAACCACCCTGTCCCTGGCTTCCAGATCCACCAGTTTCACCTGCTCCGCCTGTTCCACCAGTCCCTCCAATATTGCTTTCATTTCAGTTGGCCTCGTATTGAGCTAGGCCTGAGATATTCTTTATTCCAACAAAGCATTCAATTCGGCCTCATTCCTAGGCACGGGTTATGATTCGTTTACATTCCGAGTGCGAGGGGTTCTTCGTCTTGGTGGTAATCAAGTAAGCAAGCAATTAAATAACATAATAATTTAAATATATATATAAACAATCCATCAAATAAATAAGTCAGTTCCACGCAATACACCATGCATAGAAATCAATATAATGCATCATAACGAAGACATCAAGTTTTTATATATAATAAGACAACTTGTTACACGATCGTTTGTAAAGGAAACAATAATGTACTCCGGTTACACCATCCGGTCATACAAGTTTAATACACATAAAAAAATCTTCCTTCACTTGCGATCTTCATTCTTCGAGTTGTCTTCAAAACTTGACGTGTAGTCTTCACCAAAAACGGGTACCTAGTTCCTGTCCAAAAGTACCTGCAAATAAAACCCTAAGGTGCTGGGGGGATGGTGGTGGGGTAGGGGTAACTAAACTGCGGAGGTGGATAACCTCCTGCTCAAGCTCACAAACTTGGTGAAGTAAGACGCCTATTTGCTGCTCGAGCATCAAGATACGAGCAGTGTGACCATCGGATGGCATGGGAGGTGCTGTTGGAGGCATGGTAATCACCTGCCTCTCCATGTCACAGACCCTCTGACATAGGGTCTGAATCTATTGCTCTAGAGAGCGAACCCAATTACCCTTGGAGTAAGGAGAATAGTGGCAGGGGTGGTAGGGGTCGGACATGGGCATCACGTGTAGCAGTGAGCATGGGATAGGGCTAATCAGCACTCGGGATGGACCTGCCTCATAGCATGGGGATGGGGGTATATATGATGGTCCAGAGGAGTGGGTGTGATGGGAACGGAAAGCCTCCTGATAGGGAATAGGTCTAATCCAAGTGGAATCGCCTACCTCCCTAGCGAGGTGAGGGGTACTCTCAGAGGATGGGGTAGGGGTGCGAACAGGTGTGTGTGTGTGTGTGTGTGTGTGTTTGGACAGGTGTAGGGGTCGGGGTAGCAATAGGTACGGTATCGAAGCTGCTATCAGTGGCATCCGCCCGAAGCCCGGCTCGGCGTATGGCTGAGGAAGAAATACTATCGCTAGCGTTAGAGGAAGAAATAGCCACGACTGATACAACAGGAGAGGACATCTCTAGAATGGCTATGTCGATGACCTCGCCATCGCCAATGTCCTCGTCTAGATGATCGACGTGAAAGATAGGGACCTCGTCCTCGTCGTCGGATATGTCAATAATAGGAGGCCACATGGCAAGTGGTACTGTGTCAATAGGCAAAATCTCGACTAAGTGCTCACCCTCAGGGTGGCCAACGATAATCTAGTCATGGTGCTGCTGAGGTAGGGCTAGAACATTATCCACCAGAGGGACGTCCGCGTCAGCTACAAAATCGGGGTCCTCCTCAGGCTCCGACTCGCTGTCCGAGGAAATGTAGTGTATGATGGGTCCAACCTCCTCATCTGAGTTGATCTCCCTGGGTCGTGATCGTCATAGACACCACTCTCTGCTGAAGACATGGTAACCTGGAAAAAGGATTCGTACGACATGTACAATTAATTGTTATTTAGTGTGTGTGTATACAAACATAAAATGCAGGAATCACATATTGTCCATTTCAAGTTGTACTATTTGTTTTGGGTGAATCAACTTAGGTTCTGTGTCTATCCTTTGTAGACTAAGTCCCATAATGTCCTTCCATTATTTTGTAAAATAAGTTTATGTAGTGGATCTTTTGAGATAGTTATGCGATGAAAACCTTTTGTTGATGTAAAAATTGTTTTCATGAGAGGATCCTAGTGATTGTAGACTAGACTCGAGAAGGAATCATGGTTCACTATAATCGAAGCTCTGATACCAATCTGTCACAACCGTTCATAGGTGGAAGCGCATGGTGTGATCTGATTGATTCTCAATGCATACAACATAAGTGAACATACTAATGAATAAAACAACCTCCACTGCCATCACTGGTATAGTTTTCAAAACACAACATAGGTTAGGTATATTGTTTACAACCCATTAAATTGTCAAATTTCTATATAACCAAAATGCAAGATTTTAAATACTAAGGTTTTGACCATTATATCATTGCAAGTAGGCGGAATATACTGGGCAAATCCTTCAAAAGATGGCATTGGAGACTTGATACTTGTTTCTTGATTTGCAACCTCCTGCATAGATCCACTAATTACCTGAAATACATGTTAAGTTGAAAATCAACAAAAGTTGACGAGTTCATGTCTGTAAACTGTATGAGTTGAATCCATAAAATGTAGAAGTATTTGTATCAAAACCCGGTATGTAAAGCGTCAATGAAATCATGATCATTAATGTTTGGCAAGGACATTAATATGTGTGAAAACATAGGAAGCATTCAAACCTAGCCGATTTCTGTTGAATTGGATTAGTTTTTTCTAAGGGAACAAATATAAGAGGGTTGTGTTAAAACGTTTGGTATTGAAACAATTAACCAAGAAGCGGATGTTTTTACAAAAGGGCTGCTTATTTCTGAGTATAATAAAGTGTGTGATTGGTTGCATTTGCTGGATGTTTTTAACAATAAAAGTGAGGAGGAATGTTGAAAATAATAATACTTACACTTACACACTTCTTTTATTGTTATATTTTACACTAAGATATTTACTAGGCTACATGTCACATATTTACCGGGCTACTGCTGGACTGGAAGATATAAAGATATGGGCTTGAGGACTAAGGAGCGTAATGGGTTGTTGTTGATCGTATGACTGGTAACAAAGATAAGAAGATAATGAGAATCTTATCCTACGGTTGAACTTTGCTTGGGTTAGCTCTGGATAAAGTGGGTTCAAGTTCACTATAAATGATCCCATTAAACATATAAGTTTATCGGTTCTCTTTCAAACTCTGTTGTCAGTCGCTTTCTCCCTTGTTCTAGGGTTTCACTCTGTTAGGTCTGCTGTGTGTTGAGAATCTTGTGTTAAGATCATGTTTACATCAGATTCGTAGTGTTTGAGTGTTGCAGATCATCGTGTTGATGATCTGCGTGTGAGGAATGTTTGTGAGTTGTAGTTCTGTTACGTATTTGTCTTGAGTTTTTTATAGATAAAATAAGAGTTCGTTTTTGGATCCATGTGTTTGGACACTTACATAAGCTCCGTTTTTTCAGAATACATACTATATGAGACAGCTAAAAATGGGATAGAACAAAAAAGACGATTAAATAACATAGTTCATTAAATATTTGAATACAATATAAAAGTACTACAAGTATATAAGAGCGTAAAAATATGAACTTTGTTTTTTCTTTACGTGAAGATTTAATCAAATGATCAAATCACCAATGCAAATCAATATATCTCCGATTTTTATGTAAATTAACAATTAAACTTATATTCAAATCAAGATATAAATTGATAAATAATTCATAAAAGCTTTCCTACTCTGACTCAAAACCCAATTCCAAACACACTTGAAATGAAATAAAAAAATAAATATATAAAACTAATTTACTCTATTTTGAATTTTCCTTTGACCCAAATCTTTTCTACAACCAGATATATTTATATTATGAGAGCATCGGGTATGTACAGTGGTCACATGCCCACCCTTGAATACAGGTAAATCCATCACTGCTTGACGCTCAATGAAACCACCATAAACTTACGTTGGCCTCACAATAGGTCTAGGGTGGGTCTAATGTAGGTTTTGTTGAATTTTTTAAATGCGTTTCAGTAACTATTTGAAAAGATTTGGGATCCTCCCCTTCCTGGTACTTGATTATTCAATCATATTGTTATTATTTGGGAGTGGAACTCTATTGTTTCAAGTGAATGTTGTCCTACTATTGCATAAAGTATGTTTTGAAGAAGAAAACCAACAAGGGTGATAAAATAAATGCATACAACCATGATGTGTTTGTTACTCAAAGTTTCAAGCAAACTCATGGCATCCGATATGAAGCAAAGTTTAAGCAAGTATGGGATAATGCTTAAGTCTATTATGATTCTAATTTTCATACACACATATTATGATTATGAGATATGGAAATGTATGTCCAACCCATTTCCATAATGCAATATTGACAATGGATGTTTCTGTGATGCAATCTCATGGTTTAATCGATCAGTGGTGGAGCTTGAACGAAAACTCAGTGAGGGCCAGACTCTCAAAATACAAAAAGTGGGGGCGGGGCTCTTATAAATCCAACATTTTACACTAACATATATTGGGAAATCTTTGGTAAAATTAACACTACAACCGAAAAATTGGTGGGGCTGGGCACCCCTAGGCCACAAGTAACCTACGCCCTTGTAATCGATAAGAAGAAGACTAATAATTTCGGAACTCTTAATAGTTCCATCTAAAAATTGAAACATGCCCTTGTAAAATAAGTTTATGTAGTGGATCTTTTGAGATAGTTATGCAATAAAAACCTTTTGTTGATGTAAAAATTGTCTTCATGAGAGGATTCTAGTGATTGTAGACTAGACTCGAGAAGGAATCCTGGTTCACTACAATCGAAGCTCTAATACCAATATGTCACACCCGTTCATAGGCGGAAGCGCGCGGCGTGATCTGATTGATTCTCATTGCATACAACATAAGTAAACATACTAAATGAATAAAGCAACCTCCAAATTCCATTACTGATATAGTTTTCAAAACGCAATATAGGTTAGGTATATTGTTTACAACCCATTAAATTGTCAAATTTCTAAATAACCAAAATGCAAGATTTTAAATACTAAGGTTTTGACCCTTATATCACCACAAGTAAGCTGAATATACTAGGAAAATCCTTCAAAAGATGGCGTTGGTGACTTGATACTAGTTTCTTGATTTGCAACCTCCTGCATAGATCCACTAATTACCTGAAATACATGTTAAGTTGAAAATCAACGAAAGTTGGCGAGTTAATGTGTGTAAACTGTATGAGTTGAATCCATAAAATGTATGAAGTATTTGTATCAAAACCCGGTATGTAAAGCGTCAATGAAATCATGATCATTAATGTTTTGTAAGGACATTAATATGTGTGACGACATAGGAAGCATCCAAACCTAGATGATTTCTGTCGATTAAAATGCACTCTTCCGTGTGGGTCCATGACCAAGAGTGGGGTTCGCCAACACTCGCTAGATCTAACCTTTGTACCGTGGTCTTAAACAAGATTAATGTCACACTCCGACCCGCAGCGGAAATAAAAGTCGGGGCATAATTGGGTTATCGCCAAAGCTCATGACATTTACTAAAAAGTTTCATATTTATTAAATTGGGATTAAACTTCAAATATCCAAAAAACAAGGAAACATACAAGCACAAATAAACATTGTTCTAAACAATATGTAATTTATTAATCTTCTAAGGCCTTTCCTATGTGTTCCTCTCCTCAGACTGTCCACCTGTATCATGTGTAAAATAAAGGTATGGGTCAACAAAAGTTGGCGAGTGAATCTAAGTACAAACAATTTAAACAATTCTTACATTTAAATAAAAATTTGCATGAATCATAAGTGAGCTTATGCATATGTAAAAACAATCACTAACCACATAATATCCATAATGACCATACGACATGATGAATGATGTACTTGAGATCAAGGCTCAATCAAATGGAGCCGATCTAATGAGGCACCTGATGCTCAACTCGTATCCCACGAGGAACTAATGGGCCTTAAATGAATAATTGCACTGAAATAATAAAATGTAACCACACATAATCATACCAACAAAAAATACACATTTGATCAGTGTTAGCACCAGTGTTTAAATAATAAATTAAACATGTACGACACACGATACACCCTAAAATATGATTAAAAAGAGAGTTTGTAAGGATTCACTCACAATGGGTGCGTTTCTTGCTTGGTAATGAATGCGCACGAGTTGAGGATTTGATCGACGAACGAATACTACCCTAGAATAATAACGCGATGATTCAATAAATATATTTGATTTAATATTTTGTTTTAATACTTTTATTTGATGATTATTTTATTTTTATGATATTTAGTGGGATATTTAGTGATGTCTTTCTTCATGCCAGGCCACCAATAGGAGTATCGTAGATCTTGATACCTCTTATCGGCTCCGGATGTATAGAATATCGTGTTTTGTGAGCCTCGTTCATGAGAAAAGCACGAAGATCATCACGATCAGGTACCCAAATACGATTTAAGTAATAGAGAATACCGTCTGACTTGGATTCTAATTTGGTTTCAGCTCCACAAGACAGTTCATCTCGCACATCATTTTCCGTGACGGAAATATGTTGAGCTGCTCTAATTCGGTTTTGAAGATCAGTCACAATTTGAGAACACAAAATATGAATGGAGTTTGCATATGCCTTTCGACTGAGAGCGTCGGCCACCACATTAGCATTGCCAGGATGATATCGGATTTCACAATCATAATCATTTAGGAGTTCGAGCCATCATCGTTGCCTCATATTTAATTCTTTCTGATTGAAGATATGTTGAAGACTCTTGTGGTCAGTGTAGATTTCACACTTGGTACCATAGAGATAATGTCTCCATATCTTAAGAGCGAACACAACTGCTCCAAGTTCTAGGTCGTGAGTGGTATAATTCTTTTTGTGCACCTTGAGTTGCCTTGAGGCATAGGCAATCACTTTTCCTCTTTGCATTAGAACACAACCTAAGCCTTGCCCTGACGCATCGCAATAGACTACAAAGTCTTCGTAACCATCAAGAAGTATGAGGATAGGTGCATCACAAAGTTTTTGCTTCAAAGCTTGGAAAGCCTCTTCTTGCTTGGGTCCCAAATAAAGGGTTTTCCCTTGTGAGTCAAGGCTGTGAGTGGAACGGTGATACGAGAAAGTTTGCGATGAAACGACGATAATAACCTGCTAGACCAAGAAATCACCTAACTTCAGTAGGAGTACGTGGCGCTTGCCACTCTTGTACTGCTTTGATCTTTTCAGGGTCAACATGAATCACTTTGTCATTGATGACATGACGAAGAAATTGTACCTCTTTTAACCAGAATTCACAATTTGAGAACTTAGCATAAAGATTTTCGGTTCTCAGGAGTGTTAGAATAAGTCAAAGATGTTCCTCATGATCGGATTTAGTCTTAAAGTATATAAGAATATCATCAATGAATACTATGACAAAAAGATCGACATAGGGTTTGCATATCTTATTCATCAAATCCATGAAGACAGCAGGAGCATTGGTCAACCCAAACGGAACCATGAATTCATAGTGACCATAACGCGTTCGAAAAGCAGTCTTAGGAATATCTTCTTCACGCACCCTAAGTTGATGATAACAAGAATGAAGATCGATCTTTGAAAAATAGGTGGCACCTTGGAGTTGATCTAGAAGATCATCGATACGAGGTAATGGATAGAGATTCTTGATGGTCAGCTTGTTGAGTTCTATATAATCAATACACATGCAAAAAGTTCCATCTTTCTTCTTTACGAAAAGGGCAGGTGCACTCCAAGGTGATGAGCTAGGTCGTATAAATCCTTTATCAGTCAACTCCTGCAGCTGACTAGCTAACTCTTGCATCTCAGATGGGGCTAACCTATATGGAAATTTTGCGAATGGTGTGGCACTAGGTACAAGATCGAGTCGGAATTCGACTTCTCGCACAGGAGGAAGTCCTGAAACATCGTCGGGAAAAACTTGAGGAAAATCTTTAACGATTGGAATATCTTCGAGCTTCCTTTCCTTGCCTTCCTTCTTGACGATATGAGCTAGAAACGTAACATAGTTTTTGCGAAGATATCTTCGAGCTTGGAGACAAGACATCAACTTGAGCCCTTTAGAAGGAGTTTCTCCAAAGATTCGTAGAGTTTGACCGTCAGTGAGAGGAATTCGAATAAACTTCTCGTGGCAAACAACTTTTGCGTGATGTTGACTAAGCCAGTTCATACCGCTGATGATGTCGAAACCACCCAATTTCTTAGGAATAAGATCTATCGAGAAAGCGTGATCATTAAAGGTAAGAGTACAATCACGTATAATCGAGTCTAACGTAATAGGTTCACCATCAGCAACTTCCACCGTGAATGATTCAGCGAGACTAATACGAAGTAGATCAAGAATGGATTCGAATTCTAAAGACACGAAACTTTTATCCACACCAGTATCAAACAGTATGGATGCATATCTACCGTTAATAAGAAACGTATCGTTGACCACATTATTATCAGCCCTAGCTTGGTTGGCATTGATGTTGAAAGCCCTTCCTCTAGCAGGTGGATTAGATTGGTTGGCTTGGTTCACCGGATTGGCTTGAGCTTGGGCGTTTATGATGTTCACCAAGCGTGGGCATGTGTTACAAAAATGGGTTGGATCGCCACAGTTGAAGCATGCTCTGACAGATTGCATCATTGGGTAATTGGGTTGGTAGTAGGGTTGAGCCATGGGTTGAGAAGGTGGTAAGAGTAAGGGTTGTTGATTTTGGGCTTGGCCCACCACTTGATTATTGGTTTGGGCTTGAGGCTGGTTGCGGTTTGGTTTTTGGAGGATACGGCAAGTTTGAATCATGTGACCTGCACGGCCACAACTTGTGTAGTATTGGCAGGGGTTCTCAGGAGGATGGTGATATTGGCATCGGTTGCATTTTGGGTGTGGACCAGTGTATGGTTTCTTGAATGGGGCGGCTTGAGGGGCGACTTGTGTGATTGGGGCAGCAGTGATAGGGGAATTGGTTTGGGTAACGGCGAAATTCTTCCCATTGCGCTTCCTTTTGCCAGCAAATTTGGAAGACGAACCTGCTGGAGTTGAGGTTTGAGTTTCAGCAGGTGCCTTATCTTTCTTTTTCTCATCTTTAAAATCGCCATTTCGAATGCGGTTTTCTGTAAGTTCGGTAGCCAGCTCCATGGCAGCTTCAAGTGTTGCAGGTGAAGTACTTAACACATAATCTTGAATTTTCGAGGGAATACATCGAAAGTAATGCTCGATTAAATGATAGAGCCGGGTGAACATATTGGGGACCATCTTATTCAACTCAAGAAATCTTTTGTTGTAGGTGGTGTGGTCTCCCTCCTTTTGTTTCAAAGCATAAACTCATCTTCTAGTTTCTTGATTTCGCTTCTTGGACAGAAGCATCTTGTCATGATTTCCCTCAACTCATCCCAAGTCAAGGCCATAGCAGCTTCAGCACCTCGATTACCCTTTTCTGTATTCCACCAGGTAAGTGCTACTCCAAACAATCGACCAGTTGCATAACGCACCTTGCGATCATCAGGACAATCGCAATTGAGAAAGGTGCTTTCCATCTCCTCAAACCAACGGAGGAGAGCAGTGACACCTTCAGTCCCTTTGTATTTTGGGGGATCACAGGATTTGAAGTGCTTGTAGGTACATTTAGTGGTGTTGGGAGGAGGATTGGCGATATTTTGCCCTTCTTGGTTGGTGTGGTTGATGGGATTGGCGGCAAGTGCTTTTTGAACTTGCACAACGATATCAGGAAGTACAGCAGCCATCTGTTGAGCGATTTGAGTGGCCATACGTTCGCTAGATCTTCCTGACCTTCTACTGCCTCGAGAGTTTCTAGCAGACATCTACAGGAAATACGCAGCGAGATTATGAATTGAACGTTTTTAGGTGTCATGTGTCGTAAAAAGTGAAAACGTCATTCAAAATAAATTAAAACAAGAAATTAACTACATCCATAGGATGTCTTGCGCTTGCTTAAGATTGGGCCTCCAAATATCGCCCATACTTTAGCCTTAGTAGTCACGTGGGCCCCAATGACTACTGGGCTTGGTAGGGTTCACATTGATGTTGGCCTGTTAATGCTTGCATCACCCGGATGAAAAATCGTAAAACATAATTGTAAGGTATAAGGTCAGAATGTGTCCAAGTATAGACAGAATGACAACTCAAAGTGGGGTTAGTTCACACGACGTTTGGTGTGGCATGCTTTGGCCTAATAGGTCTCTCGTACTCTCATCGTTAGTCCCAGGGAGGCAAACTGGTCCATTATTTTGGATTTATACGAATGCCAAGCCTAGACAGGACGTTCCGACTACCGGTACTCGTACCCTTCCAGAACTACATGCCCGTCATAGAACTCACTTTGATGTGATTGAAAAACATGAAAACAATGAAAAAACCTTTGAGAAGAAAATCATGAAAAATTGTGAAATTGTGATGTGTTGCGTAGGCATGATATGCTAACAATATGTATAGACTATAATAAACATCACATTTTAACATGTAATAGTGAAAGTGTTTGCAAGTATTTGTGTGTGAAATAAACATGAATCACATAAACATCATGAGTTTTGCATGTAAAACATAAACAATTAAAATCTAATCAACTATAGTATAGGTCTAAGGTTCTAATAACCTATCCTATATCCCTATAGTCACAAGCTCTGATACCAATCTGTCACACCCCGACCCGCAGCTGAAATAAAAGTCGGGGCATAATTGGGTTATCATCAAAGCTCATGACATTTACTAAAAAGTTTCATATTTATTAAATTGCGATTAAATTTCAAATATCCAAAAAAAACAAGGAAACATACAAGCACAAATAAACATTGTTCTAAACAATATGTAATTTATTAATCTTCTAAGGCCTTTCCTATGTGTTCCTCTCCTTAGACTGTCCACCTGTATCATGTGTAAAACAAAGGTTTGGGCCAACAAAAGTTGGCGAGTGAATCTAAGTAAAAACAATTTAAACAATTCTTATATTTAAATAAAAATGTGTGCGTGAATCATAAGTGAGCTTATGCATATGTAAAAACAATCACAAACCACCCAATATTCATAATGACCATACGACATGATGAATGATGTACTTGAGATCAAGGCTCAATCAAACGGAGCCGATCTAATGAGGTACCTGATGCTCAACTCGTATCCCACGGGGAACTGATGGGCCTTAAATGAATGATTGCACTGAAATGAGAAAATGTAACCACACATAATCATACCAACAAAAAATACACATTTGATAACATAATGATGTTAGCACAAGTGTTTAAATAATAAATGAAACATGTACGACACACGATACACCCCAAAACGTTATTAAAAAAAGAGTTTGTAAGGATTCACTCACAGTGGGTGCGTTCCTAGAATTATAACGTGATGATTCAGTAAATATATTTGATTTAATATTTTGTTTTAATACTTTTATTTGATGATTAGTTTATTTTTATTATATTTAGTGGGATTTTAATCTTGTTATAAATGAAAATATTAGTGTAAGAGAAATAATTAGTTAAATGAAATAATAAAATAATAATAAAAAATAGAATAAAAAATTTTTGGGCCTTGTCAGACTTGTCAGAGTCTGACCGGTTCGCATGTGGGTATAAGCGTCGTGAGTGAGATTCGAACTTGAGACCTTCCGTTCACGTGCACGCAGCTCTTCCAACTGAGCTACGTGTCTAACCCGTTAGAATCAAGATTTTTATTATACTTATACTATTGTTAGACTCTATCATAAATTACTTAAATTAAAAAGAATTTTAATTATCAAACCGGTGGGGGAAACAAGTCTCAAACTCGCAATCGCTATGTTACTCTGCACCCAGCCCAACCAACTAGGCTGGGTGTCTAACCCATTATAAACTGAAATTACTTTATATTTATATACTTATTGAAAACTGATTTAGTTACGTTTTAAAAAGAAAACATTTTATTCAGAAAACCGGTGATGTGTAGAGATTCGAACTCGGGTCGTGCATGTTAGTTATGCACACAGTCCACCACTGGACTGTGTGTCTAACCCAGTTGAAATCCGATTATTATTTCTTTTAATTACTGACCAAGAACCCATCTTCTTCAATGATTTCAACACTGAACCAGAACTCGATTGTTTAACTGATTTTAACTATTCTAGTGTTCTAATTAATCAAAGTGAATTGAACATGATATACAGGAGAGATTAAGAACTCACACCAAACAGAAAATTGAAGTTTGGTTTTTTTCTGATGACCAACTCCGACGGTTGCAGACAGTGATTCCGACGAAACAGAATTGAGAGTGGAAAATTGAGGTTTTGCAAGTGTTTCCGAGGTGTGATGCGATGATATTTATAGTACAAATTGGATTAATTTCATTTCGGTTTCAATCTCGACAATCATAGGTTTTGGTCAGTTTAGATTTGAATTGAATTGGGATGTCGGTTATAATTGACATTCATCTTCGGTTACACTCAAAAAAATCGTGACCAAACTGAAAACTAATGATTATTTGGAAACTGTTTGGCGGTTTCAGTCTTAGTCGCAAACAAATGATACGCAGGTGAGACTTAAGTTTTATTTGATTCAATTATTTCTCAACATGTGCGTGTATCACAGTGGTGTTTGGTGTGTGTGTATCCCCGGTAGACCCGGGTTCGATTCCGGTTGACCCCTTTTTATTATTTATATTTTTTTACACTTTATTCTTTTGATTTTATCAATTCCTTTTATTCTTTTATAAATTCTAATTTTATTTATTATTATTATTACATGACGAAAATTATATATCTAATGCCCATAAATTTATAATAAACATTAAAAAAATACTTAACTATTAAACAAGGCGGGTTTTGAAACCCGAATTACACGAATGTTACAATTAATGGTGCTTAAGTTCACCCTATTCGACATGATCTAGTTATTTCATTCCCTAGCTTATCATACCATAGACATGTATTTCACCCCCGATGGTTATAAAACTGTAAAACATTTAAGATGAAAAGGGGGCATGAACTCATTACTTTGCTTTCTGCTTTCACTGATTATCTCAAATACCTTTCCTTGAATTCATACCACAACCTACAAACGCGTTAGGTTTTTTTAGACACTTCGGTCTTTGAATGATTCTTGTTCATGTTTCTTGTCTTAAATATTTGTTAGGACTTGTTTAGTGTTTTGTTTCGTTTGGATGTATTTTCAATGTACGATGCTCCACTTATATGCGTTTTCGGTGTATGATGTCAGCTGAGGTATAATTCGGTGCATGATGTCAGCTGCAATGTATTCTCGGTGCATGATGTCAATATATATATTTCGTCATATATATATATCCTTGCATCTCCAGTGTTGCATGTATGGGCCTAGCCTGTTAGCCTCCGTGCCTCGCACGAGTAAGATGTATATGTTTCATGTCTTCTCATAGTTGGGTTTCACCCGTTGGCCTTGACGATACCATCGTCGGATATGTTCCTTATATAATTCTTCTTAATTATATAACATTCCAAGATCGATGTCTCGCTTTCCTCATATTCAAGACTCAAAGCATTAGCAGTTGTGTTTGTTTATGTTTGGTAGTTTTTAGGACGAGTCACATAGAGCTAATCATGACTTAATAACAAGGCCGATGAAAATTTGACAAGGATATGGTGGATACGCCGCAAGTACTTCCATATATAAGTGTTCTTGTCAGGTGATCAAAAGCATTGTTAGACGGTTATGGGAAGTTCTGTGTAAGTAGTGATAATCTCAATTTGATACATCCAGGTGCTGATAAGATGTATCAAGACCTACGATACTCTTACTGGTGGCCTGGCATGAAGAAGGATATCGCCATTTTTGTCTCCAAGTGCCTCAAATGTTCCAAGGTTAAAGCTGAGCATCAAAGACCTTCAGGATTACTCGTCCAACCTGAAATACCCGTTTGGAAGTGGGAAAACATAACCATGGATTTCATTACTGGGTTACCTCGCACTTCCAGTGGGTATGATACGATTTGGGTTATCATTGATCGTCTTACTAAATCAGCTCATTTCATTCCAATCCGCGAAGATTATAAGAACGAAAAGTTAGCTCGTATCTATATTGATGAAATTGTAAGCCGTCATGGGGTACCTTTAAGTATCATCTTGGATCGAGATGGTCATTTTACTTCACGAATATGGTGATCTGTGCAATCAGCGTTAGGTATACGTTTAGATCTCAGCACCGCCTTTCACCCTCAAACTGATGGTCAATCTGAGCGCACCATACAAACTCTTGAAGACATGTTGCGAGCATGTGTCATCGACTTTAAGGGCAATTGGGATACTCACCTACCATTAGTCGGATTTTTGTACAACAATAGCTATCATTCAAGCATCGGTATGGCTCTTTTTGAAGCATTATATGGTCGTAATTGCCGATCCCCTGTATGTTGGCACGAAATCGGTGAAGCACAAATCACTGGACCTAAATTGATCCAAGAAACAACCGATAAGATTCTTCAAATCCGTAATAAACGACGAAAGCCACTTGAGTTTTGTGTTGGCTATCAAGTACTTTGAAAGTATCTCCATGGAAGGGGGTGGTTCGTTTTGGTCAAAAAGGCAAGCTAGCACCATGCTATGTGGAACCATTCAAAATACTCGAAAGATTTGGTCCTGTAGCTTACAAGCTTGACTTACCAGAAGAACTCAACATAATTCATCCCACGTTCCATGTATCAAACTTGAAAAATGTCTCGCTGACGAAAATCTCCATATACCGTTGGAAGATATTCAGATTGATGAATAAATGCATTTCATTGAACGGGCTGTAGAAATCATGGACTTCGGTGAGAAGCGTTTAAGACGAAGTCGTATTCCAATAGTCAGGGTATGTTGGGATTCAAAACGAGGACCTGAGTTTACTTGGGAATGCGAAGACTCAATGCGTGAAAAATACCCGCATCTCTTTCAAGTTACATCTACTACTTAAATTTCAGGACGGAATTTCTAAAAGTATGGGATACTGTAGCATTCGTGCAAAACGGGTTCCAAAACCCGCTTCGTTTAAATAATTCATGTATTTTATTTGAAGTTTCGTTACACGTTTATTGATCGTTCAAATTCATGTTATTAATTTTTGTGGTTAATAAATAAATTATATAGTTAAAATATTAAATAAATAGAAAGTAAAAAAATTATTAATAAATAAGGTTTAAAAATAATAAAAATAAATGAAAAAAGGGCAACCGGGTTCGAACCCGGGTCTCCATAAAAACAAAGCAAAACAACATCACTACACGACACACACTCTTGTGAACAAATCCGAAACCAATTAAAATTTAAATCTCAACTGAATAGTCAAAGCTGCAATTCCAATTGCAGAATCAGTAACTGTTGAAAGCATGATTCTTGCGATAAACTCATTTAACGATAACCTGTTGATTAAACATGTATAACTGCTGTCGAACATCAGTTATAACCGAAAAATTGAAATCCATTTGATTTGAAACAGATTGAAAACAATGATTTAAAACTGAAATTGAAACCGAAATCATGGTTATCGTTGCCTATAAATTGCAACTCCAAACCATTCTGAAACTCGCTCATTCTCTCAAAACATCAATCCAAGCTCGTTGAAAGACCCCTCTGTTTTCAAATCAGCATCGCCGGAGTTCATTGTTCATCACCGGAATCCAGCCGGAAAACTATACCTCATCTCCAACTCGGTACAATCATCTTAAACTATTTGTTATCATTTGTTTAGTGATTAGATGTTTTAACAGTTAATTCAAAACTGCATAATTTGGCTAACAGTCGGGTTCGATTGCTGGGCTTTTGTTATGAAAAAGATGAAGTCAACATAGTGTATTAATATAATTCAAAACGGGTATTTAACCGAGCTAGACACACAGTCCAGCGGTGGACTGTGTGCAAGTACAAAGCACACGTTCCGGGTTCGAGTTTCACATGCATCCGATTCCTGAAATAAAACCTATTTTTTAAAACCCGTATAGAACACCTCTGAGTAAGTGTATAAAACTAATATAATTATGGGTTAATACGGGATAGACACACAGCCCAACTGGTTGGGCTGTGTGCACACGAACCACAGGTCTCGACTTTGAGCCGGGTTGCTGTAATCGGTTTTGGCGATTATAAATTCTTTTTAATAAAAACAAAATATAGTTTAAGCTAGTTAGTATATATATATATATATAATTAAAAATCGAGTTTATTTGGGTTAGACACGTAGCTCAGTTGGTAGAGCTGCGTGCACGTATACGGGAGGTCACGAGTTCAATCCTCACACGATGCCTATAATTCAAAGTCAAAACTGGTACGACCAGTCAACCCTGTAAAGGGTATATATTTTAATAACTATTTTCTTTATTATTTTATTTAGAAATCCTTTAAAATACCTAAAAATAAGACTTTTCAAGTTTTAAAAGTGTAATAAATACTATAAAAATAGACCTAAAAATCTAATAAAAGGCATTAATAAGAAAAATTAATTTCAAATAAAAGTTATATATTTATCTAATTATTACGTGATTATTTAGGTTAGTTTCTCTCGTCGATTGAATCTTAAATCATGCGCGTTCGTCATCAATCCAAGAAACGCACCCACTGTGAGTGAATCCTTACAAATTCCCCTTTTTATTCATGTTTTGGGGTGTATCATGTGTCGTTTACTTATATTATTTATTCAAACACTTTTGCTACTACCATTATATGATCTAACATTTTATGTAAGGTTTGGTTGTTGTTATATGTGGTTATACTTTCCCATTTAGTGCATCATTCACATTAGGCCCATCAGTTCCTCGTTGGATACGAGTTGAGCATCGCGTGCCTCATTAGATCGGCTCTGTTTGATTGAGCCTTGATCTCACAATTCATCATTTATCATGCTTCATGTGTACATTTCTAGATGTTATGTGGTTTGTGAATAGATTTACATATACGTATGCTCATATTTGGTTTATGCACATTTTTATTAAATTAATCAATATAATTAAGTCTTTCAAATGATTAAATGAGATTCACTCGCCAACTTATGTTGACCCAAATCTTTATTTTTACACATGATACAGGTGGACAGGCTAAGGAGAGGAACACTTAGAATTTGGCTTTAGAAGAAGAATAAAACATTGCTTGTCTAGAATATTCTTTTTTTGTATGTTTTTACGTGTTTGTTGGAATATTCTCTTTTAAATTTGAGTTAATAAATATGAAACTTTATTGTAGTAAATATCATGAGCTTTGATAAAAACCCAATTATGCCCCGACTACTAAATCCGCTACGGGTCAGGGTGTGACAGATTGGTATCAGAGCTCTTGACTATAGGGATATAGGATAGGTTATTAGACCCTTAGAGCCTATACTATAGTTGATTAGATTTTAATTGCTTATGTGTTAATTGGTTACATGCGAACTCATGATATTTATTTGTTTCGTATTTATTTCACACACAAATGCATGCAAGTCCTCTCACTATTAAATGTTATTGTGTGATATTTATTGTGGTATACGTATTATTAACATATCATGCTTACGCAAACACACACGTCTCAATTTCACATATTTGAACATTTATCACGTTTTCTTTCTCAATAATTTTATGACGTCTTCATATTTTTCAATCTCATCAAAGTGAGTTCTACGACGGGCATGTAGTAACTGGAAGGGTACGAGTATCGGTAGTCGGAACATCCTGTCTAGGGTTGGCATTGATATAAATCCAATATAATGGACTAGTTTGCCTACCTGGGGACTAACGATGAGAGTAAGAATGACCTATTAGGCTAAAGCATGCCACAAAAAACGTCGTGTGAACTAACCCCACTTTGAGTTGTCATTGTGTCTACACCTGGACACCCTCCGACCTTATATCTCACAATCATGTTTCATGATTTTCATTCGGGTGGTGCGAGTGTTAACATGCTAACACCAATGTGAACCCTACAAAGCCCAGTAGTCATGGGGGCCCACATGACTACCTAGGCCAAAGTATGGGAGACATATGTGGGCCCCAACATGAGCGAAGCCCAAGACATCCTATGGATGTAGTGAACTTTTTTCTCATCTATTTCGTTAATGTTGATTTTTGTTATATACGACACATGACACCTAAAACATCAAACTCATAATCTCATTACATATTTCCTGTAGATGTCTTCTAGGCACACACGAGGAGGTAGGTGGTCAGGAAGATCCGGCGAGCGCTTGACTGCTCAAATAGCCCGAAAGATGGCCGCCGTGATTCCCAACATTATAGTTCAAGTCCAACAAGCCCTTGCCGCCAGTCCCATCAACCCAATGCGACATATGAAACCAAAACGTCAAACTCATAATCTCGTTACATATTTCCAGTAGATGTCTTCTAGGCACTCCCGTGGAGGTAGGAGATCAGGAGGATCCGACAAGCGCATGGCTGCTCAAATAGCCCAACAAATTGCTGCCGTAATTCCCGACATTGTGATTCAAGTCCAACAGGCCCTCGCCGCTAATCCCGTCAAACCAACCAACCAAGAGGGTCAAAATTCCGTCAACCCTCCCGCAAACACCACCAAGTGCACCTACAATCACTTCTACCCATGTGGCCGTCCAAAGTACGAGGGGACTGAAAGGGTCACCGCTCTCCTTCGTTGGTTTAAGAGATGGAGAGTACCTTCCTCATCTGTGATTGTAGCACTCACGTGGTGGAATGCGGAGAAAGGCAGACAAAGCGTCGAAGCCGCGGTAGCCCTAACTTGGGAAGAATTGAGAGAACTCATGACCAGAAGCTTCTATCCAAGAAGTGAAATTAAGAAGTTAGAAGATGAGTTTTACTTCTTGAAACAAAAGGAGGGAGACCATATAACTTACAACAAGAGTTTCTCGAGTTGAGTCAAATGGTTCCCAACCTGTTCACTCCTCTCTACCATTTGATTGAGCACTACATTCGGGGTCTTCCCTCGAAAATTCAAGACTCTGTGATGAGCACTACGCCTGCAACTCTGGAGGCAGCAATGGAGCTAGCTACTGAGCTCACTGAAAATCGCATCAGGCACGGGGATTTCAAAGACGAGAAGAAGAAAGACAAGACACCTACTGAAACCCCTACCTCAACCAAACTAGATCCTCTTCTCGATTCGCTGGCAAAAGAAAGCGAAATGGGAAGAACTTTGCTGTAAAAAATCGGCCAACTCAAACCAATCAACCCATTGTCGCCGCTCCAATCACACAAGTTGCTCCTCCTACTGCCCCATTCAAGAAACATTATACAGGGCCTCACCCAAAATGCAACCAATGTCAATATCACCACCCTCCCGAGAACCCATGTCTTCACTGCACAAGTTGTGGTCGTGCAGGTAGACGTGTTCAAAAAAACCGGTTACGCAACCGAAACCAGAAAAAAAACCAAAACCGGTTTTTTTACCGGTTTTCAAAAAAACCGGTTACGCAACCGAAACCGGAAAAAACCAAAACCGGTTTTTTTACCGGTTATTTTGAAACCGGTTCGGGTCGTAACCGGTTTTACCGGTTACCGACCGGTTCGTATTTTTACAACAAAAATCGGTTTAGAAACCGGTTAATTTTAAAATCGGTTAAAAACTGGTTATTCCAAAAAACCGGTTTTAAAACCGGTAACGTTATAAAAAAACCAGTTTTTAAAACCGGTTAAAAACGGTAATATTATCCAAACGGTCATATGACCGTTTGGGAGGCTCCTAGCCTTTTTTTGGACTTATTGTAGCCTAAAAATCATCCCCAACTAGTATATAAGGGTTGTGGGTGTTTGGGTTCAAGCACACCACTCTCTAAACCTCCAAAAACTCTAAAAAACGCTCAATATCTTGTTCAATATTTCTTGAAAAAGCATGGCAAGCTCTAGTGCTCATGATTCGGTCCACATTGGCGAGTCTACAACGGACACCGTGGTTCGTGTTATTCCAACTAAGCGCAACCCCGAAGTTTGGGCACATTTCGATTGTGCGGATGGCCAACGGGAGAAAAAAAGCATGTTGTCACCATTGTAATGGTTTCTACGCCGAATCCGCAAACACCACGTTGAGACAACACATTGAAAAACCGTTTTGCAGGGCGTTGAAACAACAACCCGCTAGTGGTCAAAGCTCCATGGCAAGTGAAGGCGCTTCTTTGTTCGCCTACAATTACTATATGGCTAGGGAGGAAATGGAAAAGTTTGTAATCCAAGAAAGTTTGTCGTTCAACACTTTCGACAAACAACGCTACACAAAGATGGTTCAAAGAACTCTCCAACCACGATACACCCATGTAAGTCGTGCTACTCTTAGGAGAGATTGTTTGAAATTGTGGAAAAATGCTAAACAATAATTAATTTCTTATTTTGAAAAATTAGAAACCGGTGTTAACTTGAATAGCGATGTTTGGTCCGTACCGCACGGTTCACCCGACTCATATATTTGTGTCACCGGCCATTGGATTGAACCGTCGACATGGCAAATGATGAAACGCACAATGTTTTTTAAATTATTTGATTACCCTCACACCGGTGAAGCTATTTATAAAGCAATCAACAAATGTATTGCAACATACAAATTGGAAAACAAGATTTTTTTAATATCTTTTGACAACGCCTCAAACAATACGGTTTCGGTAATGCATTTAAAATTAAAATACAAACCGATTTGTGAAGGTATTTTTTTCCATAGTCGATGTATTGCACACATAATTAATTTGGCCGTTCAAGACGGTTTAAAGGTTATTGAACCACAAAAGGAAGCTTTCAAAAAATATTACGTCATATATATAGTAACACACATAGACATTCAAAATATAAAAAAAATGTGTAAGGAAGCGGGTCGAATATGCTTAGGACCCAATTGGGACATTGCTCATAGATGGAACTCGACTTGCACCATGTTTGAAAAGGCTATTTTGCAAAAAGAAAGTTTAATAGAATTTCATAACTTTTGTCTAGTCGTAGGAAGGTTTCGCCTTACCACCCATCGGATTGGGCTACTATTGAAACGGTTACACAATTGCTTCAAGTTTTCAAAACATCAACAAAAACTTTATCGGGTGTCTATTATCCTACAAATTCTTTGGTGCTTCACAATTTGTTTAAAATGTGTTTAAAATTAAACGAGATGGCGGTTAGAGGTAGGCCATATTATGATATGGCGGAAACAATGAAAGAAAAACTAAGAAAATATTTTAGCGAACTATGCGGTTTTCACTTGTGCCGCCGCTTTAAACCCTTGCTTTAACGTTTTTGGTACGGGGTCTTTGATTGAAAAATTGCAAACGAGTTGAATTTAAACACCGATCGAGACCCTAACTTTGGTGAAGCCGCAAAAATTCGTTTCAACGATCAACTTTCAAGAATGTATGACGTTTATGTAACAAAATATGGTGCAACCACATCACACATTCACGAGTCGATGAGAAATGCCGCTTTCGGCGAAGGTTCTTCTAGTATGGAAGACCAAGATTTGTATGTTTATAACCAATTGTTTGATGAGTCGAGTCAAATGTACCGTGGTAGCACCACTAGTAGCGAACTTGGTCGGTATGATGGGTCGAACTTTCTACAAACAATGACTTCACACGAGTTTAAAAATTTTTATTGTTGGCTTGGTGGAAAAGTAAGGAAGATCAATTTCCGATCTTAGCCACAATGGCCCGAGATTTACTAATGGTCCAAGCTTCCACAGTAGCTTCGGAAAGTGCTTTTTCTATTAGTGGCAGGGTGATCTCGATAAGGAGGACTCGACTAACAAAAAAGGCGGTTGAGATGTCGATTTGCTTGAAAGATTACTTGGATGCGGCGGAGAGATGTCAACACATACGCACACTCGAGGATGAATTGGAATACGAAGGCGAAGTGTACGAGGACGAGGTCCAAGCCGAATTGACAACCCCAATGACCGACGAAGAAGCCGCATTGGATGAATTCCTTCGCAATAGTTCAACTTCAGGTTCAAGCGAAGAAGAATAAACGAAGCTCAAGATATATTATTTCTTTTGTAGTCCCACTAAAAAAATATATATAAGTGTGGACGTTCTTGCGGATTAATATTTTAAGTTTACGCCCTTAATTTTTTTTCATTTATCGTTCGTACTTCCACGGTTCAACGTTATGTAGCAATCGTTTGTTTCAAAGGTTAATCATATTATACTTTAAATTTTTAGATTTTCGTAGTTAACTTTTATATAACAATACTTCATCAGCCATAAAAATAAACCAAGAAAATTAAAAAAAAATTCAGCCCACCGGTTTTTTTCCGGTTTTTAAACTGGTTTTTTATCAAATTAACCAGTTGTATAAAAAACCTGTTTTTTTATAACCGGTTATAACCGGTTAGTATTTTTTTTTTAAAACCGCTTAATAACCGAAACCGATTATTCAACAACCGGTTTTTTAAAAGAAAAAAACCGAAACTGGTTTTTAACCGGAACCGGTTTTAAAAAAAATGATTCATACATGTCTACGTGCAGGTCATACAATCCAAACCTGTCGCGTTCTTCAAAGACCAGCCCGCAACCAGCCCCAAGCCCAACCAAACAAACAAGTGGTAGGCCAAGCTCCCTACCAACAACCTCTACTATTACCACCAGCTCAACCAATGGCTCAACCTTTCTATCAACCCAACTACCCTATGATGCCGCCCGTCAGAGCTTGTTTCAATTACGATGATCCAACCCATTTACTCAACACCTGTCCGCGTTTGGTAAACATCATAAATGCGCAAGCCCAAGCTAATCCTGTGAACCAGGTCAACCAAGCCAATCCGCCAGCTAGAGGAAGAGCTTTTAACATCAACGCCAACCAGGCTAGAGCGGATAACAACGTGATTAACCGTACGTTTCTCACTAACAGTAGTTATGCATCTATACTTTTTGACACTGGCGCGGATAAGAGTTTTGTGTCCTTAGAGTTTGAATCTATTCTTGGTTTACCTCGCGTTAGTCTAGCCGAATCATTTACAGTGGAAGTAGCAGACGGTGAACCTATTACGCTAGACTCCATCATTCGCAATTCCACCCTTACTCTCAATGATCATGATTTTCCAATCGATCTTATTCCTATGAAGTTGGGTAGTTTCGACGTCATCATTAGTAAGGACTGGTTTAGTCAGCATCACGCTGAAGTTGTTTGTTATGAAAAATTTATTCGAATTCCTCTCGTTGACGGTCAAACTCTTCGTATTTTTGGTGAAACCCCATCCAAAGGACTCAAGTTGATGTCGTGCCTTCAAGCTCGAAAATACCTTCGCAAGGACTACGTAGCATTCCTTGCGCACATTGTCAAGAAAGAGAGCAAGGAGAAGAAACTCGAAGACATTCCGATTGTTAAAGAATTTCCTCAAGTTTTTCCCGACGATGTTTCAGGACTTCCTCCTGTGCGAGAAGTTGTACCAGGTGCTACACCAGTTGCAAAATCTCCATATCGGTTAGCCCCATCTAAAATTTAAGAGTTAGCTAGTCAGCTACAAGAGCTGACTGACAAGGGATTCATACGTCCTAGCTCGTCACCTTGGGGTGCGTCGGTTCTTTTCGTCAAAAAGAAGGATGGAACTTTTCAAATGTGCATCGATTATCCATATCTCAACAAGTTGACCATCAAGAACCGCTATCCTCTACCTCGCATTGATGATCTTCTAGATCAACTTCAGGGTGCCACCTGTTTCTCAAAAATCGATCTTAGTCTTGGTTATCACCAGCTTAGAGTACGTGAAGAAGACATTCTGAAGACTGCCTTTCAAACTCGCTACGGTCACTATGAATTCATGGTCATGCCTTTTGGTTTGACCAATGCTCCTTCCGTTTTCATGGATCTAATGAATAGTGTGTGCAAACCCTACCTCGATCGTTTCGTTATTGTTTTTATTGATGATATTCTTATCTATTCCAAGACCAAATTAGATCATGAGCGACTTCTTCGACTTATCCTAACACTTTTGAAAACCGAAAAGCTCTACGCTAAGTTTTCGAAATGTGAATTCTGGTTAAAAGAAGTTCAATTTCTTGGTCACGTCGTCAACGACAAGGAATTTATGTCGACCCTGCCAAGATTAAAGCAGTGCAAGAATGGCAAGCTCCACGCACTCCTACCGAAGTTAGATCATTCCTCGGTTTAGCTGTTTATTATCGATGTTTCATCGCAAATTTCTCTCGTATTACCTTACCACTCACAGCCTTGACTCATAAGGACAAGCCCTTCATTTAGGGGCCCAAGCAGGAAGAGGCTTTTCAAACCTTGAAACAAAAGCTTTGTGATGTACCTATCCTTACTCTTCCTAACGGTTGTGAAGACTTTGTGGTCTATTGTGATGCATTAGGACAGGGACTAGGGTGTGTCTTAATGCAAAGAGGAAAGGTGATAGCCTACGCCTCAAGGCAACTTAAAGTTCACGAGAAGAATTACACCACTCACGACCTAGAACTCGGAGCAGTCGTGTTCGCTCTAAAGATATGGAGACAATATCTCTATGGTACAAAGTGTGAGATCTACACTGACCACAAGAGCCTTCAACATATCCTCAATCAAAAAGAGTTAAACATGAGGCAACGACGATGGGTCAAACTCTTGAATGATTATGATTGTGAAATCCGTTATCATCCTGGTAAAGCCAATGTTGTGGCTGATGCTCTTAGCCGAAAAGAGTATGCCAACTCCATTCACATTTTGTGTTCTCAAATTGTGACTGATCTTCAAAACCGCATTCGCGCAGCTCAACATATTTCTGTCACGGAAAATGATGTTCGAGATGAATTGTCTTGTGGAGCTGAAACCAAGTTAGAATCCAAGTCCGATGGTATCCTTTACTACTTAAATCGTATTTGGGTACCTGATCGTGACAATCTTCGTACTTTTCTCATGAATGAGGCTCACAAAAACACGATACTCTATACATCCAGGTGCTGATAAGATGTATCAAGACCTATGATACTCTTACTGGTGGCCTGGCATGAAGAAGGATATCGCCATTTTTTTCTCCAAGTGTCTCACATGTTCTAAGGTTAAAGCTGAACATAAAAGACCTTCAGGATTACTCGTTTAACCCGAAATACCCGTTTGGAAATGGGAAAACATAACCATGGATTTTATTACCGTGTTACCTCGCACTTCTAGTGGGCATGATACGATTTGGGTTATCATTGATCGTCTTACTAAATAAGGTCATTTCATTCCAATCCGCGAAGACTTTAAAAACGAGAAGTTAGCTCGTATCTACATTGATGAAATCGTAAGTCGACACGGTGTGCCTTTAAGTATCATTTCGGATCGAGATGGACGTTTTACTTCACGAACATGGAAAGCCGTACAGTCAGCATTAGGCACACGCTTAGACCTCAGCACCACCTTTCATCCTCAAACTGATGGTCAATCTAAGCGCACCATACAGACTCTTGAAGACATGTTGCCAGCATGTGTCATCGACTTCAAGGGCAATTGGGATACTCATCTACCATTATTTGAATTTTTGTACAATAATAGCTATCATTCGAGCATCGTTATGGCTACTTTTGAAGCATTATATGGTCGTAAGTGTTGATCTCCTGTATGTTGGCATGAAATCGGTGAAGCACAAATCACTAGACCGGAATTGATCTAAGAAACAACTGATAAGATTCTTCAAATCCGCAATAATATTTTAGCAGCTTAGAGTCGTCAAAAGAGTTATGCTGATAACGACGAAAGCCACTCGAGTTTTGTGTTGGCGATCAAGTACTTTTGAAAGTATCACCATGGAAGGGAGTGGTTCTTTTTGGTCAAATCGATGAATCAATGCATTCTGTTGAACGACCTGTAGAAATCATGGATTTCGGTGAGAAGCGTTTAAGACGAGGTCGAATTCCGATAGTCAGAGTGCGTTGGGAGTCAAAACGAGGATCTGAGTTTACTTGGGAACGCGAAGACTCAATGCATGAAAAATACCCGCATCTCTTTCAAGTTACACCTACTACTACTTAAATTTCGGGACGAAATTTCTAAAAGTAGGGGATACTGTAACATTCGTTGTAAAACGGGTTCTAAAACCCGCTGTGACAATTGGCAAAATTCTGGTAATTCTGTACAACTTGAACAACTAGTACATTCTCTATTTATTGTATAACATGACTTAATTTTTTATTTTAAGTCTTAAAAATCTAGGAATTTAACCAAATCATAGTTTGGTATGATAATCGATTCGCCATGATCACGAATATATAAAACCATATCCTAGACGAATGACAACGACGCGAACATGTATTAAATATCAGAACTAGTTACAGCACAGTCTGATATAATAGAATTAAGACATAAAATATTTCTGCACTATTATACCATAAAAATTTTATATAAAATACCAAATTGTCCAAGTCTGCAGCAAAATTCAGCAATTGTCCGAAAAGCCAAAAATAAATATTTTTAGCTAATGAATAATAATGGGTGTTAGAAATAGTATAAAACCCATATATAAATCTTATTATTTAAAGCTAAACGGTTTGTTCAGTAAAAACCTGACAACAAAGCCGGTACCAGAACCGAACTTGACAAATTTTTTAGTCTAAAGAGTAGATTAATTAACGGGACAATAAATATTGTACTAGAATTATTGTGCTATACTTCTAAAGTTCATGACATTATGTTAATACATATATATAATAATTGTGCTTGATGATGATTTGAGTTAGTTTAGCTACTTAAAACATGTTTATAAAAACATGGGAAACTTATATTTTTAAAGGAAACTATGGAAAATTTTTATTAAAACTAATCTTGATTAAGATATGATTAAACTAAAGATTTGGTGGCTAAAAGTGATTAGGAACTTCAATCTTGTTTAAATAAAGGTTTGGTGAAAAAGTTAAGAATATAATTACATAAGTTTTTCTTAAACTAAAAAGGAGATAAATATATATATTTGATAAACATATATATTTTGAAATCACCAAATATGTGTGTGTGTGTGTATATATATATATATATATATATATTTGTATAAAAATATGTTTAAGTGTTCAACTTTTGACAAAATAATATATATCGGACAATTCGGACAAACTTGGACAATCCGGACAAAATAAAATATACGCTATAAACTATAGCGAAACAAACGACAAAGACGAAACAAATAAAATAGTTGACGCGAACCTAACGGTCAAAACAAACACATAAACCGACACACTTTATATTTACTAGAATTTTAAATATATATAACTTATAATTTTTATAAATAAATTTTTATAAGTTATAACAAATCCTAGTAAATATTTTAGGATAAGCCCAGCTAAACAATTATTAGGCTAAGCCCATTTTTATAAAAATTAATTTGGGCTAAACTTATTTTTATAAAGTATATGGACTAGCCCATTTATATAAACTAGTTGGGCTAAGGCCCACTTTTATAAAATTAACTTGGGCTAAGCCCACTTTTATAAAATGTACAAGTGTTAGGCCTACTTGTATAAAAATCAAACTTGGGCTAAGGTCCACTTTTATAAAAATAAACTTTGGGCTAAGCCCACTTTTATAAAAGTTACATGGGCTAAACCTATTTAAATAAAAGATAACTTTGGGCCAAGCCCACTTTTATAAATAAATAAATTGGGCTAATCCATTTTATAAATACTAACTTTGGGTTAAAGCCCATTTTTATAAACTAAACTTGGGCTAATCTAATTTTTATAAGTTATATTGGACTAGGCCCAATCTTTCATTTTAACTTGGGCTAGACTCACCTTTACAAACCAATTGGGCTTAATCCATTTCAAAACAAAATTAGGTTGGGCTAGGCCCACATACATAGTAAGAAAATTGGGCTAGGCCCATGCTTACAAAAGCTTTTGGGCTAGGCCCATATGAAACGAATTATTAGATTGAGTTATTTACAATTAAATTATGGATTAGGTCCATTTACATATAACCAATCTAATATATATATATATATACACGAAGAAATATATAGATGTTATCAAATAAGGAAAAAAACCAACAAAGACAAGTATGAAATTCAAGATAAAATACTTGTACGAAAAACGAACAAAAGCCTAACCGTCTAATATACTAGA
This sequence comes from Scalesia atractyloides, assembly GCA_947069175.1. NCBI lineage: Eukaryota > Viridiplantae > Streptophyta > Magnoliopsida > Asterales > Asteraceae > Scalesia > Scalesia atractyloides. The sequence goes on from CAMTDV010000011.1 coordinate 36,958,844, forward strand.
ACACTTGTAGGTCGAAAAACGAACAAAGTATCAGGAATCGAATAGAGATTTGTATGGAACGCAAATCAGTGAGTTCATGTTTCCTCTTTTATTTTAACGTTTTTATGGTTTTAAACGTGCGGGGATGTATACATGTTACAATTAATATAGCTGGGAAATGAAAATATTTAGATCACATGTGAATAAGGCTCAAGTATTGGGGCCATTAATGAAAGACAAGTACCGAGGAACAAGGGGATAGATCTATTGGGTTTGGGCGAGCCCCACTCTAATACGACAATAATAACAGATCGTATTAGAGTGCTTTTGTGTCTAAAACGAGTGTCTCAGACACATAATAAGTCGTCAAGGTTTGGTTGCCACCTTAGTCGGCAAACAGATTAGTATCCTTGCAACACACTAATGATCTTACAAGTTTCATTAAGCTATATTAAACAAGTTTATTTCAAATGTTTTTGATAATTCATTTGGTACAAAATTTATAACATGAATTCACCAGCTTTTGTTTTGTTGACATTGTTTTCAAAACTAACATGTATTACAGGAAACTAGTGGATGGCCTTCAGGGAAAAATCTTGTTTGTTTGTTATGAAGTCAAGATGTTATGTTTCATCCAGTCTTTGTTGTTATGTTTTATAAACTTATGTCTAAATTTTAAATAATGTTGTTAAACTTGTGGTTTGTTTTAAAGACAAAAGTTTATATGTGAATTATGGTTAATAAAAAGTATGGATGAATGTTTTGTAATGTAATACAAGTGTCGTTTACTTGGTTGAATGCAACGATTGCCGCTCTGGCCACACCTCGCGACACGCTTCCGCTACATCAAAAATCGGGGTGTGACACCCGCTCCGTTTAATAATTTAAATATATGATATGAAGTTTTGTTACGTATTTATGATAACTGTTCAAATTCGTTATATTAATTTCACTAATTAGTAAATAAATCAAAAGGGTTAAAATAATAAAGATAATAAATAAAAACTAATAATAATATTAATAAATAAAACTGAAAATAATAAAAATAAATATAAAGGGTGACACAGGTTTCGAACCCGGGTCTTCATTGAACCAACACACACCACACACCACTCCACTACACACACATATCTGAATAAACTCTAAAACAAATAGGTCTTATATCGTGGCAACACCCTAAAATCAGTTTCCAACAACCGTCTGTAACGGTCGAAGCTTCAACCTAAATCTCTGTAAATCTGTTTTGTTTCAAATTAAAACTGAAGAAACATTCCTAGTCATGAGTTAGACTTAATCATGGGTCAGTTTAGGTCAAATCGGTTACACATTAACTCGATTATCAATTTTCGTTTGAAACCGATAAAAACCGAAATCTAGCAAAGCAACACATTCACCTATAAATAGGGATCCATGCATCATTGTTGAACTCGCCCACACTCTGAAACACCTCTCTAAAACTCTCGGTAGAACCCCTCTGTTTCAATCAACACTTCGCCAGAAACTTGCTTTATCGACGGAAAACATCACTGGAGAATTTTGGTTCATATCTGATCGGTTAATCACTTGAACTTTCTTCTTTTATCATTCAATTTATTAGCAATGGTGAATTATAATAGTTTTCTGATTAATCGGTCAGGTATGGTGTTGGGTTATAAAATGAAGAAGATGAAGTTGTATAAGTATGTTAGTATAATTAAAATCAGAGATTATACCGGGTTAGACACACAGTCCAGTGGTGGACTGTGTGCATTGCAAACACAGTTACCCGGGTTCGAGTCTCACACGGTTCCGTTTTCCTAAAATAAACCAACTCTTTTTAATACTTAATCAGATCAAAATCCAGTAAATGAATAAGATTAATATAAATTCAGAATATTCTGGGTTAGTCACACAGCCTAGTTGGTAGGGCTGTGTGCAACGCAATACATGGGCGCGGGTTCTAGTCCGGTTGTGTGCAGCAATTTTTTAATAAAACCAACCTTTTTAATTTTATAAGAATTATGATTTAACTCAGTTAGTATATATATATATATATATATATATATAATTAAAATCTAGATTAATTCGGGTTAGTCACGTAGCTTAGTTGGTAGAGCTGCGTGCACGTATACGAGAGGTCCCGAGTTCGATCCTCACACGCTGCCAATCAGACCGGTTCGATCCGCTGTAAGGGCATATTTTTTAATAAAATTTTTCTTTATTTTTCTCCAAAAATCATAAATATATATATATATATATATAAACTAAGACTTTTTAAGCATAAAATTTGTAATAAATACTATATAAATTGTCTAAAAAGCCTAACAAAATGGCATTAAATAAAATACTTAATACAAATAAAAGAAATATATTTACCGAATTATTACGTGAGTATTGAGGTTAGTTTCATCGTCAGTTGGAATCTTTAATCGTGCGGTTCATTATCAACTCAAGAAACGCGTCCACTGTGAGTGAATTCTTAGAAACTTCCCCTTTTTATTCATGTTTTGGGGTCTATCATCTGTCGTTTATTTATATCGTTTATTCAAATACTTGTGCTACTACCATTATGTGATCTATCGTGTTATGTAATATTTGGTTAATTGTTATATGTGGTTATATTTTTCTCATTTCAGTCAAGCATTCACATTAGGCCCATCAGTTTCTCGTTGGATACGAGTAGAGCATCGTGTTGCCTAATTAGATCGGCTCCGTTTGATTGAGCCTTGATCTCACAACTCATCATTTATCATGCTTATGTGCACATTGCTAGGTGTTTATGTGGTTTGTGGATAGTTTACATATACGTTTGCTCATATTTGGTTTATGCACATTTTTATTAAATTAATCAACATAATTATTTCCTTCAAATGATTAAACAGGATTCACTCGCCAACGTTTGTTGACCCAAATCTCTATTTTTACACATGATACAGGTGGACAGGTTGAAGCAAGGAACACATAGGATTGGGACTTAGAAGAAAAATAAAGAGTTACTTAAATGTCATGTTTAAAACATTTTGTGCTTGTATGGTTTACGTGTTTGTTGGAATTTTCCCTTTTAAATTGGGATAATAAATATTAAACTTTATTATAGTAAATGTCATGAGCTTTGATGAAAATCCAATCATGCCCCGACTACCATATCCGCTGCGGGTCAGGGTGTGACATATAATTATTCATGTGCATGGGTTTAGGGTTTACATGACCAAGTTTAATAATTGTTAAGTATTATACATGTGTATTCCCCCAAGTATAGGCATACTTGTATTGTGTGTATTTGTGTATTTACATTCGTATTCTCATGGTTAAGTATAATACTTGTATAATGGTAATTTCACCAAGTGTTAATGGTATATGTTGGCATGTATTTGTACGTATAGGAATACGTATTTTTCTTGTATTTATTACCCCCATTTTTGTGTATACTTAAATTATATAATTTTAAGATATATTCAAATTAGTATATGTATTACTATTCTTGGTAAGTGTATGTATCCCAAAATAATATATATTTTTGTGATTAGTTCTAGAAAAATATATATTTTAGTCCCCACCAAAAACAATATATTTTAGGAGGTTTATGAAATATATATTTTTATACACTTTGAAAATAATATGTTTTTAGTATCAACGGAATATGATATAGTTTATATATTTGTAAAAATATAAATTTTGTCACTTTTTCGGTTTTGAAAATAATACTTACCAAGCTTCGATATAATGTATATTTTAGTCCGTAATCCGTATCAAGTCCGATCGTCCGATAAGTCCATATTTTTCTCCATGGTATGGTTATGGATATATTTATATAAAATCTTGTAATTCTTTGTTTGCCACTTATTATGTATTTGTTTGTATGTTTTACTTTTCAAGTTACTAACTATATATATATATATATAACACAAACAATAAACACATAACTTGTGATTCTTATGATCACTAAATATATATTTTTCCAAAAATACATATTTATATCCATTTTTATCTTTAGGAAAACCATACTTCTTAGACTTATATTTTATACAAAAACATGGGGACTTTTATGTTTATGGATTTTAAACAAGTTTACTTGTAAGGACTTGATAAACATATATTTTTCTAAGTGTTTAATTTTTATAAAAATTTCGCCATAGTCTCCCCTAGATTTAGGAGGTTTCCCATTTTTTAAAACATGTGTTAAGCTTCAAACTCATCAATTTACTCATCACAACTTCAACAAGTATTCTTTCTACATATACATACATTTATAGGTCATGATGAACTTGGTAGTTTAACCAAAACATGTAGTCTTCTAGCTTTGTGTTTAAGATGTTCATACATCTTTAAAAATAGGTTTAGTTACATTATTTACTAACTTTGTTAAAAATCATTTTTAACACCTTGTATATATATATATTTTTAGAGAACATCATAAGTTACTTTAAACACATTTTCAAGGTCATCCATTATGTTTAAACATGTTTGTCAAGACTCTTATCATTTTTAAACACTTGATCATCCAACATTTAAAAACATGGCAAATCGTTTTATCCACTTTAAAGTGTCCATTTATTATGTATAACAAGTGCATCATTATTTTGATCATTGATCTTGTAAGATCCATGTGTACACTTGTTAAATCTAAGCTTCTAGTAAGTGTACATATGATGGATACGATTCATAACACAAAATAAACATCTACATCTTTATTACAACTTCAAGATGGCTTTGTTTTCTTTAGATCATGTTACTTATTCATATGTTCATCTTTCAAGGTTGATACTTTTGCATGGTGTAACTTATATATTAACAAGATACTCACCAAATGAAAGATTAGGAGGATCACTACTAGCTCTTGTGGCTAGGGAAGTGGTAAGATGAACAAGTTGAAGAAGATGATGCAAAGTTGGTGGATAAAAGCTCCCAAGAGAGGTCCTTGATCTTCTAATGCTTGAACCTTTCTTAGTTAGGCTTGAGACACCCTTGGATCACCTTAGATTACCTTGTAAGTGGCTTAAAAATGGAGGTGACAATGATGGTAAAGTGGCCATGAGTTTGAAAGGAAGAAGTGGTTATGTTGTTGATTTTTGGTGAATGGTTAAGTGAAAAATGGTCTTCTTATGTTGATAAGTGAACATAATATCCTTCATGCAAATCTATTTCACTTCCAACATGTTGGAGACAAGGGGACAAAGTGTTGGTGGCTTGTGGGCCACATCTTGGCTGTCCAAGATGATGATGGTGTTTGTTAACTTGGTTAAGTTTTCAAGTTAAAGATTTAGTTAGGATTTTAGGGCTTAGTTAGGGGTTTTAGTGTATTAGGGGTTTTTAATGTATTCGAAGTATAAAATGCCACACACTAGTTTAATATTGTTAAACAATGTTAACTAGTTTATACTTTATGTCTAGTTCGTGTTTGGTTGCTTAGTGGGTGCTAGGTTCGTTAACGGCTCCTTAAACGGAGGTTTAAGCAACTTGTAGGGATTTTAGGGATTTTAAATCAAAACATGTGTTCAATGATTTTAACTAGTTATATGTTGCTAAAATATTGTTAACTAGTTCATATGATGTATCAGATTGTGTCCAGGTGTTCGTTTCGTTGCTAGTTCGTTAAAACGTTAACTTTCAAGTCTTATATGATATTATATGTTTTGGTGCCAAATAATACTTTCCATATCTTTTAAGCAGTGTATGAGGTTTAACATTATTTCTGCATATTACATAAGCTTGTGTTTGCTGAATTGTTGTTTTGTGTATTTTTTGGACAGTTTTCAGTGCATGTATAGTTTCCGGAAAGTGTTAGCATTAATCCTTGCTTTCCCACATGTGGTTTAGTTTACAGTTTGTGTTGGACTCTCATCTAAGTCCTAAATCTGTTGTTTAACTGCGTAATGACATTGTGCTGCCACATCTAGTCTATTAGTTGTTTCAGACGCACTGTTTCAAACTGTTTTTAAATGGTAACCACTAAACACATAATATGCATCATGTAATATATTTAGTGAGCTTTCTAGATTGATGACATGCAATTCACGCAGTTTAGTTGTTCAAAACACATATTTATATCATAAATTTCATTGTTTAATGTACAGAATTATCCCAGAAGTGACAGTTGTCACACAAAGAACCTCTATATATAGTGTTCTTAGTTTAAATATTTGAGCTCATTTTGATATGCCATCTTTAATGACATTATCAACATATACAATAATACTTGTAAACATCATATTGTTCTTTTAATGAAAACAAATGGACCAACTACACCATATGTATTTCTCCTTTTTTGAGCTTAGCAGCAAGTCGATTATACCACATTCGACTATACTATATTAGTCCATATAAATCTTTTCTTCACTTTATAAAGATATATTGCCAACGTTTTGAGCTTTAGGCATTTATAATCATTCACATACTTCTTTCTACTTTGAATAATTATGTATGGCATACACTCTTTAGGAGTTCAATCACTAAACTTTCTCATTGATTTTATATAATATGCAAAGGTGTCTTGAACACTTGCTTATTGATAAAATCCATATTACACCATGCTTATACGTTGTACATTGAGATCATAATCACCGGATACAAGTTTTCTATGTATGTTTATAGATGCACAAGAATTACATCCTTAAGATGTTTTAATATTACCTTTTAAGTACTCGACTGCTTTAGTAAACTCATCAAGATTTGTAATTATATTTAGCCTATATATAATACCCATAATGTATGCAAATTTGAATCATAGTCTTCTCGAGAACTTACTTTACACGAGTTTGATAATTTAAATCCTTCAGGGACTTTTATGGAAACTTTCAGTATTACGTGATACATAAAATTCATAAGACGCATATCAATTCTTTCTTTATATTACCAGATGAATACAATATTGGAAAGTCATTGCGTCCACCACTAGAAAGTGTTCATCTTTATAATCAATCATGGGTCTTTGCGAAAATCTTTGTGCCACCAGTTTTGCCTTATTTCACTTAGTTTGATTTCACATGAATAGCATAAAAGACCTATTTGTATCCAACATATTTTACAACTTCAGTTTTATGGACTGTTGGTCCAGAAACTTTCCATTTCATTAGAGAATTCAATTCTGCCTTATTTGCGTTTTTCCAGTTTGGCCAATCCTTTATATGTTTTCATTCATAGGCAGATCTTAAATCATGATCCTCGTCATTCATCATTTCAAGGCGTTGTATATACAAAAGTATAACGACGTCGATTTTATTTCGATTCCATACACTTCTAGACATGATATAATTTACTAAGAGCTCTTTATTTTCAGGTACCTGAGGTCTTCCAGAACCATCATGTCTAATGTCTCTTCAAGAGACCTTTTTTTACTATAACCTCGACTTGACCATCTTCTTGCTCCAATTTTTTCGAGGAATTTTTATTTTCTTGGAATCGACTAGTCTACCACGCTTTAGGCGTGCAATAGACTCATTAATATATGGTTTGCCCTACTAGGACAATTAACTTAATTGGAGCTTTAGCAGTTGACTACGTGACTTGCTTAGTCATTGTATTTAGGTCAGTGAACATGTCTGGTGATTGATTCTTTAATCTAGGTAACGAAATATCTTTTGAACTTCTTATTCACACAATTTAGTTTGAGGATCAATGATAATTCATGCATACCCATTCCTTTTCCAACTGCCATTAATCTCCTCGTAATGTTGGGAATGTTAATTTACTTAATGTAAGATCTAATGACCCGTAGTGGCTTAGATTACTAAAGGTTTATTCATTAGGGGTTTATTTGGGCTTTGGGGTTTTGTGGGCTTCCTAGTGCCTAATGGGCCTAGGGTTATAATTATGGGCTTGATAATGCTTATAAATAGAGGGGCTAGGTCATTGAGAATGGGTTAGAGAGTTGTAATAAAAGAACTTGTATCAGACATCTTTGGTGTATGCAAGTTAGAGTTATTCAAAGTTATTCAAGTTGTTCTTCTTCCTAATCATAATTTCCGCTACTGATTAGGTTAGTGATACCTGTTTGATCTCTTTACCGGACTTAGAATTGATATCAGAGCCTGCTGTTCAAATACAGGCTCCGGGTATTGCTGATTGAAGAAGTTTTTGAAGTGCGTTGCTGCTGTTTGGATCGTTTTTCTGTTTCGGATCACTATTCATCGTCGGAAGGATACTATTCCAAAGAACTCGAAGAATTTTTGAAGAATTCAGATCTGGTACTGTTCCAGATTCCGAAGAACACGAAGAAGGTTCTCACAATTCGGATCAACCACTGTTCCGGATTCCGAAGAACACGAAGGTGATCATCCATCTCGGATTGATCCAGGACTGTTGCTCAATCCGGATTGCAATCCGAGTTACTGTTGCGGTTTTGAATTCCTTGGATCTCGGAATTTAGTTGCAAGAAAAGTGGGTTCACTATTACGGATAAGGATAATTGTTCCGGATTCATCAGATAAGACAGGCATTCCGGACTCTCCACTCCGGATTCTTGATTCCGAATTCACATTCAGAGTTGGTTATTCAGGATCATACATCTCGGATTCTCCGTTTTGGATTTGTAATTCGGTCTTCTCATTTCAGATCCATCTCATTCCGGGTTTTCCATTTCGGGTTTTTCAAGTCGGATTCGCTATTTCAGATTCATCAATCCGAATTCATCAATCTGGATCACCATGAATTCGGATAATCTTTCTGGGTTGATCATCATTGACTTCAGGATTGCCATTTTGATTAGATTCGGATTCCGGGTTTTGACAATCATTAACTACAGGATTGACCATTTCGGATTTAGTACTGTTCGTCAGAGACACTTAAAATAAATTAATTTTTAAATCGATTTGGTAAATTTTAATCAATTAATTATGATGGTTGGATTCATGACTGCACAAGATCTGACAAATGCCACTCTGGCTGTCCTGCAATCGCAAACATTGGCCCTCCATCAAGAGCTGGATCAAGTAATTGGCACTTCCACCAAAGTGCCACGTTTATTGTATGGGGATGAATACTACGAGTGGAAGTTCCGTTTTGAACAATACTGCAAGGCTAAAGAGCCCGGTGTGTGGAGATGCATCATGAATGGTCCAAGAACCATAGTTTACAGCACAGAGCAAGATCCAGAAATGAAAATTCCTAAACCCATGCACCTATGGACTCCAGAGGATATCAAGATCATAGACAAAGATGAGAAGGCTTCGGCAACTTTGACCATGGCCATAGGACCTGATATCTCTATCGCGGTTAGAAACTGTAAGACCACAAAGGAGGTTTAGAGTGAGCTGCAAAATCTCTACGAGGGAAATGCCGACATGAAAGCAAGCAGGGTGAATCAGCAATTCAGCTCGTTTAATCACATCTATGGGGAACCATCAAAAACCAGATACGTCACTATGTCAAGCTAGTTTCCCAGATGATTTCAGCTGAGATCACCCTCACTAACAGTGCCATGAACAGACAGTTATTAAATTCACTACCCAAGAGTTGGGATGCATATGTGGGCATGATCAAAAAGACCAAGAACTTGAATGATGTCACTCTCACTGAGATGATAGCTACTATCAAATCATGTGAGATTGACAACAAGTAGAGGGAAATCAACCATCAAAGCAGTTTGATGGCCGCAGGGATGACAGGGAAGAATGTGGCTTTAATGTCACAGAATCTCATTTATAGTCCTCTGCAAGGAAATGCACAAGAACCGGGTGGATCAAACGTGGTTTATAGTCCTATAGCTACGCCTCAGAACACTCAGTACGTGTATGCTCTTCAATCTTAGAATCCTACAATGGTTTCAGTTGCTCAAGTTCACACACAGTACCATGCTCAGTATCCCAACATGGTATTCAGTCCTGCAATTCCTCACCGTGCAACAAGGCAACACTCCTCAAGTTGCTGCACCAGCGCCTGCACCTGCTCAACCGGTGTCCAACTCTGCGTTTCTCATTAAAGAAAACGAGGAGAAACTGGCTATTGTGGCGTCAATGATCAAAAGTTTAAACGCCTTCCTGGCAGGTGATCTGACCCCTCCACCTATTCTTCCAACCGAAGTTGATCAGATCATGGAGGAGGACCTGGACAAGATCGATGTTCTTGGAATTTAGCAATGGCTGCTTTTCCGGTCAACAAGTTTCAGAAGAAATATGGAAGGCAACCCTTGTCAAATTTGAAGACTGGTCTCACCAAGGACAAACTTAGATGTTACCAATGTCACGAACCAGGACACTTCGCCAGGGAATGCAAGAAGCCACCATCAGGGTATGTATCATCCAGGGTCGTTGATATACAGAGTAGTGACAGACATCTGGTTCCCGTCTCTCCTTCCAAGTCAACTACGAGTCCATCAAGCAGCTCAGGCAGGAAGTCAACAGCATTGGTGGCCAACAACATGAAGGTTTCAACTGGGCAAATGCTGCAGCTCAAATGGAAACATTGAATCTATCGAAGAACAGCAACCACCGCATGATGGCACAAACAACTGAGACGCTCGATCTTTCGGAAACGGTAAATCAAATTCTCTGTTCTGATAGTTGTCGTTTTAAATTATCACAAATGCACGCCCACAATTCAACTCTAGTGGCTGAATATCAACAAGCTGTGTCGCAGAACATCGCCCTTAAACATAAGAACAAGCTTCGTATGGAGAAGGTCGAAGCTCGGGAACAGGATGTAGCTCAGCTAAAGCTAGACTTGAACTAACAGCAATGTTGGGTGTACGACTACAAGCTAAAACTAGCTGAAAAGGATGTAGAACTTCAAGCAGCCTTACCCAAGCTGAATTCCTTGACAGGGAAGCTTCACGAAAATGAAATAAACATTAAAAAATTTGAAACTTCCAGTAAACTTGTCAAGGACTTATGTGACCTCCAGCTTAACTATCAAAAGAATTTTACCAAAGGCCTTGGGTATAATAGGGCGCCTCCACCATATAATCATAATTATACTAGAATGCCTGAATCTGAGGAAGAGGTAGAAAATGCCGAAAAATGATTTATGGTAAACCTTCAGATTATTTATCTAAACCATGGACGCCCTATTACCCAAAGTTCTCCAAACCCACTGAACTCAAGAGGGATGATGTCTTTGTGGCTTCTTCACCACTTTCTTGTGAAACTGGTAATCATCCCTCTGGAAGTACAGATGGATTCGAGAAAGAAGTGCTTGAGGCGGAAACATCCACATCCTCCACAGAATCTAACAGAAAAGAATCTTCTGATACTCAAACTGAATTTGCAAACGATACTAATGTGTCTAACTCATGTGCAAAAGAAATTTTAGTTGAAGATATCATAGAGGGTGATCAAGAGGAATGTCTAAATATAAATTCAGACAATTCAGCTGCTGATTATGCATTTTATAAGCCTGCTTTTGACATTTTAAATCAATTTCTTGCTGAACAATTTACTTGCTCAAACAGTGTTGGTTGTGTTGAGAATTTAGACAGTTTTAATTCTGTTTTTCATCATATACTGATGTTTTGAATGATGCTAATAACTGTGATAACTTGTGTGATGAGAAAATGAATTTAGCTGCAGGTTCTGCATCAACAAATGATTCGGTTTCATCAGTTTCAGCTGAGGACACTGACAGTTCGTCTCAAGAGGCTGCATCTGTTGATGTATCTCCTAGGGTTGACATTGTGAAAGTAGACCAACCAACCGATTCTGTAAAAGTTGATAGTGACATAATTCTGGAAGACTCAGCCGACTCAGCACAAGGACCTGATTCTGAAATGACAGAAGATGAATACACTTTTCCTCATGATTCAAATGAAAATCTTAAAACTGATTCAGAATCGGAATCTCAAACTTTTCAAAATCGCGAGATTCCACATTCATCTTCTAAAATTTCAGAACAGGATGTCCCTGTAGAGCCACTCGTGTCCTCTAGAGAATCTGTCACGAAGTGTGATTTGAAGAGTAAGACTAAGAAGCGGAGAACACTCCGATCTAAAAAGAAGAAAACAAAACAGGCGTCTACAAAAACTAAAACGGCAACTGCTGGGTCTTCTCATCAAGCTGAGTAATTAACTCAGCAGTCGCAAACTGAATCTGTTAAGCAAACAGCTGAACAGATTTCAGTTAAAATTTTGCCAAAATCTCCATGTTTAAAAACCTTCAATTCAAATCACAAAACTAACAAGTGTGCTGATGGTTGTGCGCAGGACACCGTCAAGTCCAAGACCGTGCATCAGCCGTCAGTACCTGCCAGCAAGAAACTGACAGACAAATTGCCTAGAATTTCCCAAGCTGAACGGACTGTTTTCTTCCAGAAGAGGCAGACCTGTTTCAATTGTGGATCTCCCGGGCACATTGCTCGAAATTGTCAAAAGACCTTTACCTCTTTCAAAACTTTGTATTCCAGACATCAGAAGACTACGCCTAATCGCCAACCTGAGGATCGATTTGTGGCTAAGTCTTCTGATCAAGACTGGAACTTGGCCAAGAAACAATCTTTCAAACCCTTGAGACCTTCAGTTTCCCAGAATCCCTCTAGACTCCAAGGATTGTGCAGAGGCCTGATTCGGTAACCTGGAGGCCTAAGTTAGGGGCCAAGACTCAGTCTTCTACCCCCATGTCAAATAAATCAAAAGCATCATCAACATCATCCTCAACTAATTTAATCTTTCATGAGGTTAATTATGTTGATGCTAATGGCAAGCCCAGATCTTCCATGGCCTGGGTTCCTGTTTCTAACTAAAACCTGTTGAAATGTGCAGAAACAGCTCTGGCGCGCTCTTGTTAGACTATGGTACATTGATAGTGGCTGTTCCAAGCACATGACCTGGAGACATCTCGCAGTTGAATGACATTCAGTTTTTCGATGGCGGGTTTGTTTCCTTCGCAGGTGGAGAAACAGGGAAAATTACCATGAGATGAACTGTTTGCAATGGAGCCCTTAGCTTTAAGAATGTCAATTACGTACCAGAATTGAAGCACAGTCTGTTGAGTGTGTCTCAACTCTGCGACAATCATTTGGATGTTCTCTTCAACAAGAAATGATGTTATGTGCTTAAACCCGGTTTGATTATTCCAGATGATTGGATTCTTCTTAAAGCTGTAAAGGTAATGCGTATGTTATTGATATGAACCAAGCTCCTTCTGACAAGCTCACATGCCTCTTCTCATCAACAGCTGAACATGACGCCATGCTGTAGCATTGCAGACTGAGACACATCAATATGAAGAATTTAAATCGTCTTGCAAAAGGTGGTTTAGTTAGAGATCTTCTAGTCCGTGACTTCATGCAGATCGAAAAATGTGAATCATGTGCGCGTGGGAAACAACATCGACAGCCACACAAATCTAAAGTTGTTCCCTCCAGTCTCAAGTTTTAGAACTGCTACATATGGATCTTTTTGGTCCAATAGACATACGCAGCATTGGCGGGAAGGCTTACTGTTTGGTTATTATTAATGACTACTCTCGATTCACCTAGGTTTTCTTTCTCACACATAAAAGTGAAACTGCTGAGATAGTCAAAAAATTTGTCACACTTATGGAAAACCAGACAGATTCTATGGTGAAGGCTATTCGGTGTGATAATGGGACAGAATTTATGAATATTACCTTAAACTTTTTCTGCTCCTCCAAGGGAATCGACCGACATTTCAGTGCAGCCAGAACCCCACAACAAAATGGGGTTGCAGAAAGCAGAAATCGCACACTCATTGAAGTTGCACGCACTATGCTGGTTGAATCTGAGGTACCTCTTATCTTCTGGGCAGAAGCAATCAATACTGCATGCTATATTCAGAATGATGCCCTGATCAATAAACGCCACATGAAGACTCCATACGAAGTGGTTGAAGGTCGCAAACCTTCGGTCAATCATTTTCGCAAATTCGGATGCCCTTGTGTTCTCCTGCTCATGGACGCTAAAGGAAAGTTTGAAGCACGCGGGGATCCTTGCATTTTCGTTGGCTATTCTAAAAATATGTCATATCGCGTTTATAACAAGATCAAGAAGATGGTAGTTGAAACCTACAATGTGGGTTGGCTAGAGGAAAATCCCAAGGACACACGCTTGGTCCTGACTGATTGTATGGCTACTCTACATTATTTAATCATTTTGATGTGTCTTCCAATATGTCTGCAGGTACCAGTTCAATCTCTGCTCTTCCAACAGTGCCGATTTCATCTGAAGACGATGCTGCCGATGCTGCCGAGCTACATGAGACTTTAAAGCAGCTGAGTGTGGATCCTCCTGGATTCAATGAAGTTGTCTCGTCTTCTTCCACCGTTTCGCATTCTCCAGAACCAACTATCATTTCACCTGCTCAGACGGATCCTCCCGAAGTTGTGGTTTCTGATCTAGAACCTCCTACAACACATGAAGCCCTTACTCCTGATGTTTTGGGTTCCTCTCTGTTTCCTGAGCCTACTCCACTCGATTGTTCGGTGGATTCCTCAGCACATACTTCTACTAGTGCCTCTGTTGAGGGGGAGACATCTGGAGTCACTTTAGCTAGTGTCACCAACTTGCAAACAGATGTTCTCGTTCCCGCTACACCAATACCGCAGTGTTTACAGCGTGATCACCCCATTGAGAATATTATTGGTCATGTCAACGCTGCTGTTAGAACCTGCAGCCAATCTGGGGATATCAATACCTGTCTCTATTCTTGCTTCATTTCACAAATTGAACCTAAAAGTATTGATGTTGCCTTGCAGGAACCAGGCTGGGTGGATGCCATGCATGAGGAACTCAATCAATTTGAGAAGCTTGGTGTCTAGCAATTGGTGAAGCTGCCTCAAGAAAAACATGCTCTCGGAACTCGCTAGTTTTTCTGCAACAAGCAGGATGACATTGGAGTTATCCTTCGGAACCAAGCTAAACTGGTGGTTCAGGGGTTTTGACAGATTGAAGGTTTAGATTATGATGAGGTCTATGCACCTGTCGCGCGTTTGGAGGCTATACGCATTTTCTTGGCATATGCATCTTACATGGATTTTATTGTATATCAAATGGATATAAGACTGCGTTTCTATACGGCAAGGTGAAAGAGGAAATCTATGTGGCACAACCACCAGGCTTTCCTGATCCTGACAAGCAAGATTATGCTTACAATTTAGACAAAGCTTTGTATGGGTTGCATCAAACGCCTCGCGCATGGTACGCTACTCTTAAAGAGCATCTGCTTGCTCATGACTACACACGGGAAACTGTTGATCAAACTATGTTTATCAAACGCGTTGATAAGGACATTATTCTCATCCAAATCTACGTTGATGATATTATATTTGGTTCCACCAATGACGGTTTGTGCCGCGAATTCGAAGAAATCATGAAGAAGAAATTTGAGATGAGCTCATTGGGGGAGATGACCATGTTTTTGGGACTTCAAGTTCGTCAGAGCCCACAAGGTATCCTAATTCATCAAGGAGAAAATATGTCCATGACGTTCTTGCCAAATTCAAGCTTACAGATTCAAAGCCTATGGCTTCACCAACTGCAGAACGGCCTCTACTAAATGAAGATGCTGAAGGAACGCCTGTTAATCCGACTATGTATCGCTCCATAATTGGCTCACTCATGTATCTCACTGCTAGCTGGCCAGATATCATGTTTGCCGTCTGCCAGTGTGCTCGTTATCAGGCTCCTCCTAAACTTTCTCATTTACATGCTGTTAAACGAATTTTTAGGTACCTTAAAGGGGCTCATCAATGGGCCTCTGGTATCCTAAAAATTATGAATTTGAACTGTTTGCTTTCTCTGACAGTAATCTTGGAGGTACAGATAGGGACATGCGCTGTCACACCCCAACCGATGGCGGAAACATCAGAGTGAGACGAAATAGATTGCTCATTGCTCACAACGCTAACAATGACAATATTTAATCAAAGCCGAATTTCATTACAATAACGATTGTCAAGTACAACACTGAAGCAAATTACAAATAACATAATACAACAAAAATTGATACAACAAATTTAGCCTAAACATCTACTTGTGTGTATCTAAGTCCTTGCTATTTGATTTCATAGCATCCTCTTCATCAACCTGTAACATGTTTTAAAATACAATTCAATGCAAAAGCAAAGGCGAGTACACCAGTTTAAGCATAGTATACGTATACGATTAACGTTTAACGAATCCTCATGGCAACTATGATTTTACGAGAGCATATACAAGGCATGTAATACTACAAGTCAAACCCTTAACGCAAACACGTTCTTTTAACATGGCCTCAAGTTTATGCGATGGAGGGGGATGTGTGACTTCCTATAGCGTTATCCATGTTAAATGAAGGCTTAAAACAAGTTAATGACTAAAGTATCACATAAAGAATGTCCAAGATATAAGCATCACGTAAGCGTATCAAGTATTCATGTGTATAGGATTGTTTGTGCATTTCAAAAAGTTTAAGTGTTGTGGTTTTGGTATAAGTAAACATGTTACACCCAAAAGTGTTGTAAACGAAAAGTGGGTCGAGTGTACTCATGGTTTTGCGTAGTCTTCAAACTTGGCGAGTTCGTGAAGTGGGTTGACGGGTGGGATGAGCGCCGAGTTATCCTACAAGAGGAGAACTTAGGTTGGTAAGTATTCGGATGATAACGGAGGATTTAGGAATTAAAAGCAATAAAGTAGTTTATACGAGAAAGTAATCACTTAGACTTAATACTCGTTTTTGACACTATAAGACCCATTCGGGTTGATGTGTTTTCATGGGTTAGGATGCCCATTAGAATCGTAACGAGAGATTAAGTACTTAGGTGATGGAACCTAGTACCATGACGAATAATCATTTGATTACCATCAAGAGTTCGGTTAGTATATATATATATATATATATATTATAGTATAACAATCGGTAATTCATAAACATCATGTAATTTCATAGAAGTCATGCATGGAGGTAGGAGGAGAACCTTCCTTTTAAAACCTCTCGTATAGTATACCAATGCACAAGTCGTCACAAGGACGACAAGGATGGTCATGAGTACGTTGAACATATAAGTAAAAGACAAAAAGTAAATGAAAACATCAAGTGAGGTGGTGGATCAAAGTTTAGGATCGCCAAGGCTTCCAAGTGATCACACACTACCAACTCAAGTCTTGTTTCGAGAACAAGCTTAGAAGGATACAACACTTGTGGGTAAAACCCTAATAAAACCAAAAGAAAGTCGTTACCCTTGGGACCTTAGACATGGTGATGTTCCAAGCTAGTCTTCCATGGAAGACTTATGGAAATATTCCAAAGGTATTTCCAAATAGTAAGGAAAAAGGAAAGATCAAAAGAGAGAGGTGAGTTAGAACTCACTTTTTAGGAGCTTTGATCTTTGAGAGAAGAAGAGAGCTCTTTAGAGCTTTTAGAGAAGAGAAAATAAGATTTAGGAGTGAGTTGAGAGTGAAGGGGAGTGGGGTATTTATAGTTGAGGTTTGGGGGTTGAGTTAGGTGAGTATTAAATGCAAGAAACACAATCAAACAAACACACTTTTGCCCAATCCATGAGCTAGAAACAACTTTCTCCGGATTATGCTATTTTTAGTTCTTGAACTTAGTTTATCTTTCATTTCATGGTAAAACTTGATATTTTCACATGTTTCAAGTGTATAATGTATATGTAAGTATATTTTAGGTATCAAATATGAACGTATGAGTATTTGCACGTATAAAAAGTATCGGTTTGTATGTAAACACGTATTTAACAATTAAATGCATGTAAGGCAAGTATGTATCAGGTATGAATTTTATTGCGATCAAAGTCTCGAATTATAAGATTGGGAAATGAAATACGAATGCGATACGAATACAAGTTTCCATAAAAAGAAATACAATTACATTTTCTAATTAAGGAAAGTACAAAAAAGCAAGGCGTTACATGCGCTCAACCTCAGCTGGTTGCCAATTTCTGGGAGATCGCTTAATCTCGTGGCAATGCAAGAAGCAACATATGGTTTCGCTTTCTACCGCAGAAGCAGAATATGTCGCAGCCTCTGCTTACTGCTCCCAGGTTTTGTGGATGCAACATCAGCTTGCGGATTATGGTTTGACTTATCTAAATACAACAATTTATTGTGATAATGATGCCCTATCCAAATAGTTAAAACGTTTTTCACTCCAAAACCAAGCACATAAATATTAAAGTTCATTTTATCCGCGATTGCTATGAAAAGGGTCTCGTAAAGCTTGAGCAAATCCACACTGATGCAAATGTGGCGGATTTGTTCATGAAACCTGTTAGCAACGCGCGTTTTCAAGTGCTTGTGGATCTTCTCAAAATGATTCGGTTTTCTACCTAGGCATCCTCTATCGTTGTGTCTTGTTTACTGCTCTTCTTTTATTTTCATTGCTTCATAAATTTGTTCATATGTATGCACAAATTTAGGGGTAGAAATCTTAAAAAAAACACACAACGGTTTTTGCAAGGATAGGGAAATGAACTACTTTTTCGTGAAAAAATGTCTGATTAACACATGTAAGGCGTCTAAGTGGGAAAAGATTTGGATCGAAAGTGATGTGTTGGTAGGTCTAAAACTCAACCGGATGGGGAAGTCAAATGATATTGTTCGTGCATATTTGTGACAACAGCTGTGAGTCCCAAAACAGATTCGGATCACAGTGGTTGATTTTTTTCACCTAAACAACTATGGATTAGTTGTATGAATGTGCAAATACTAAGAAAAACCAAGCAAAAAAGATGAAGAATCTTGTTTGGATCAACCAACTAGTGTTGTATATGTAATCCCAATAACATGTAATCGATAACAGCACCTGGATATTCGGATGAAAGCACAATAGCAAAAATCACAACACAAGAAGATCACCAAAATCTGTCCAAGAAACCTGGACATAAATTCATTGTTCATAGTATTTATACAAACTGATCATCCAGCGTAATTAATAATTACGCTGGACAATTAAATACGCCGCCTACTACAAGATTCACACAATTACACTTTTGACCCTTCAACATTGACTAACTAATACAAACTAGCTCAAACTATTCATAATCAAGCAACAACAGTCTGAAAAGTTCTAACAATATACCCCTAGACCGTTCCGTGCTTGATTTTCTTCAATCTTGTTTCCGAGCATCAGGGTCTGCGGCTGGATCTTCGACTTGCTGTTCGGTTGCTGCATCAGTTGATTGTTGAATAAAAGCTTTACTAATGGTTGGATGGGCCTCCATTGTGACTTCATATGTGGATGAAGTCGGATGTGGTTGAATGATCTGGACGTCTGAATCTGGAGATGGATCTTTGGTTGGAGGAGAGGATGATTCTTGTTCAGCTGCTTTCTTCTTGCTTAACGCTTCTTTTTCCTTTTTCGCTTCCATTCTGAGCAAGATTTCCATTATTTCAATCTTTCAAGCTCTAGCACGTTCGACTGCCCTCTGAAAGAGCATTCCCTCCTCAAGATATTCATTTCTGGCCCCAACGTTTATCTTATGTCCAAACAAGATGTTCAGGTCGGAAAGACATAACATAAAAACATCCATAGGGTCCAGAAGGCGAATGTCTTCATTTGAATCAGACCTTATGACTGCCTCACCTGTTTTACCGTCATAGAACCACTTCTTGAAATTGGTGAGCGTCACAGGTTGCTCTGGAGGGAACTTCACCTTGGTAACCACCGTTGCTGGATTTATAACCCACGTTATCTTTCCTTTACCGGTGAACGGATCCTTGGTGGTTTTAGACACACGTTTTCTGGGGCGCTGAGGCTTGAACATTGAAAATCCTCGCAAGCATTCTCTTTGTATTAATCTTTCTAAATCTCCACCTATGCTGCTATTTGTCGGATTAATCAGCTCATGCTTGCTAAGCTCACGTATGTCCCATGTGGGCAAGCTTTGCATATCTTGAGCGCTTCGAAAATATTGTATCACTCCACCTCTTCATTTTACAACGAACCACCCGGTCAGATTGCAGTACTTCCAACTAATGATTTTATCAGTAATCTCAGTTTTCTCAACTGTGATTACCTGATAAAAGTCAGCCATTTTCGCTCGTCTCTTTTTGAACCACTCTGGATATTGTGGCTCAAATTCATCTCCCCCATCCGTTTCATACACCACATCTTCTTCCAACCCCCATTCCAAGAACTTTGCAGGCATTTCTGCTTTGTCAACTTCCTCTTCCTCGCGGTCGTCATTAAGGCCAACATCAATCGCTGATTCAAGACGCTTTTCCTTCTTTTTAGCTTTGTCTACTTTCTTTTTCTGCTCTCTTTCTTTAAATAAGTCAAAGTTAAAGGTTTCTTCATTTGAGTACTTTGGCTTTCTATTTGCAGCACCATATAGCTCTTGAACCATTTCATGCAACTTCTCCATCCCTTCCTGCTGAAATCTAATGAATTCTGTTTGCTTAGCAACGTAAGCATGTAGTTCTTTGTTCTTCAACCTTTGCTCTTTCAACTTTCTCTTGAGAACATCGGTATCATTGACTTTGTTCTTCAACAGACAGAATTCCTTAGCGGAGAAAGACCCGATTTCCTTAGATAGACGGTTGTAGAGCTCTTGAAAAGGTCTGGGTCGAGAAGGAATTTGTTGACGAGGGGGTTGTGCCGATACTAGAGGTTTGGGTGGAACGCTTGTAGATGATCCTTCTCCTGTTTTTCTCTTCTTTGGCGCTGCAAATTCGCTTGGAGAAGGTTCCTGTGGATCAGCAAAAAGTCCCTCCACGAATCTATCTAACTGTTCTTGCTCTGATGTAACAACCTCCGGGGTTTTGGATTCCGTCATTTCCCTTCTTTTCATTCTCCTCTCCCATTTCTCACGCCTCTGCCACTGCATGAATGCATGAATGACTTACATCCTTTCGATCTCTTCCCTGGTCGATCCAGCGCGAATGCTGTCAGCCTTGATTCGCTCTGGGTTTGGCGTATCTTTCCTGCTCTTCTTCCTCGAAGGTTCCTCTTCTACTACTTTCTTTCCTTTTTCTTTCCGCTTACGTACCAGAGGAATTTCTTCTTCTTCAGCTTCTTCAGAGACATCAACTGGACGACTTCCACCTTCCCTACTTTTTCTTGTCTTTTCTCGATATTTGTTGTAAGCAGCAAGAACAACTGGAAGTCTTTCCTCACGATACATCCAGTGATGCAACATCACCCACTCTTTGGTTTTTAGCTCAGTGATCTGCCTTCATTTTGGTAACTGAAACTGGTACGTGTTTCCATCATGTGGCAAGTTTCGATGTTGATCGTCGATGAGCAATTGCACAAATCTAGGATACCTCGCCCATGCACCTTTATTGATGTTGTCAATCATGCAGTAAAAAATCAATCCAGAGATGTTGAACGGCTGATTTGTACACAGATTCAGCATAGCCACGGACCACTCTAGATTCAAGCCATCATAACCGCCCTTTGGATCTCATACAAAACGTGTGCAAAATGATCTCAGTCTTTCGTTAGCACTGACTTTTTGATTTCGTTTTTGTGATGAAAATCTCCGACGTAATTCATTCCACTAAATCCCTCTAGAATTTCCTCCTTCTTTAGCTTCAATGGATCATTTGCACTATCTCCTAGGCTCAGAACTTTCCAAATTCGTTCCTCAGTCACTCTAATTTCTTTGTTTATAACAGTCGCTGTGATATGTTTGACGCTGTTCAGCGTTCTTGCTCTTGCCGTTCTCCAAAATTCTTCTATGTGAAAGGAGTAAATAGTAGGATTAGCTTGGATTGCATAGCTAATTTTACTACGTAACAACCAATCCATCACGTCTTCAAAATCTAGCTCCGGAGGCACTAGAGTTATTGGTTGATTATGTTTTCTCGTCCCGTCCCATACCAACTGTTGAGCCATGTCTGAAATGTGGAAACGAGTCAAGTAAGATTTTCATACAACGATGTAAGTTTAGAATTATATATATATATATATATATATATATATATATACAAAACAATTAAAATCACTGATAAATACGCTGAACCTGAGGATAGATACGCAGAACATCTAACTGGCGAAATTAAGTGATATTTGGCGTAAAAGCTTTATTAGTTGCTTAGCTAATTATTTAAGACTTAACTTCGCCATTAGATGTCTCGTACAAATGCGCTGATCAAACATAATTACGCTGATTATAGCTTAGCGTATTTAAGTGCCAGCGTATATGACTATCTACCTTAGCTTAGCCGGCGTATTTGTCTAATACGCCGGTTGCTTAAACTCGCGTTCAAGACTTAAATTCGCCAATCCTTAACCAGCATAATTACGCTATCTTCATATTAAATACGCCATATTCAAAAACAAATACGCCATATTCAAAATTTCTTGATAAACCCTTTTTAAACCAGAACTGACCCGATCAAAAACACTATTAAACAGCACAGAAAACTGAAATCAATGAAAGAAACACATTCAAACAATGACCGATGTACATTATAATATAAAAAACATACCGATATCGATTTCGTTGAGTTATGCTAAAGGAAGATTGAAAAACAGAGGATGTGAGAGTGTGGGTGTTAGTGATGAGGAAGAAGATGAAATGGATAACTTTACGAAAATATTTACAAACGGCGAAAAATTAAGTATTTATACGATTTTACATTCCAGCGTAATTATTAATTACGCTGGATAATTAATACGCTACTAAGATATTTTTCAAGGTTTCTTCAAGCTTAAGAATTTGAAATCAAATACGCTCGAAAACTTTAAATTTTCTCGAAAAATTGTGCCCTTTTTGGTTAAAAATAATGCAAGAAATGAAAAATAATCTTAAGAAAAGTTGAAAATTGCAGTATGGATCCGGAAATTTCTTTCTGGGCCAGGAATCCTCCTTTTTCACACAAAATTTATGCTAACTGACTTGAATCCTGTGACATTCCTGCAAAAGATCATACTGGTAACACTTCGTTTGTTTGAGATAAAATATTAGTTATATTAAAAAATTAAGGCATAAGAAAAACTGTCAGTATGCTTGTCCTTTTAAATTCATGCACCTATCTTTCAACATGCGATCGAAGAGCCTTTTTATCATGTTGCGGTAATATTGACAAGAACTTCAATGTTCCCCACTCATGCCGACACAGTCAGAATGTTGTGCCTATGTGTCCCACGTCAGGACATACCCCCGCGATCAAGGTATGCGCAAAGATTCCTCATAACAAGTGACTATACTGACTTCATTCGTTTTTGAGATTTCAATGTTAGACAGTTGGTGTTCAGGTTAGTACTTCCGTACAACAGAGAGACCAAGGTCTAACGAGGGCTATGACAGATACCAGATGCGGTACGAATTAAGCACTTGAATGGTTCTCAATGAGAGATTCATTTGTGTAGGGTTTTGGCCGCATAGGCTCTTTTAGAAGAGATATCATAGCTGTGTCTATGTCAGCATATATCTGGATGCAGCAGAAGAGCAACTATGATATCCCCGAATGATAAGCCAATATAAATACCCAAAATCTCAGACTTTGGCAATCTATCAACGCAAGATTTAAGACCATTAAGCCATACGCCGCAACGTGTTACCCGCAAGTTGCATAACATTGTGGGTATTCAGAATTCTTGTGTGATCATTAGAGTTTGTCTCCGTTTCACAGTTTACTTCAAGGTATTGCTGAATCTACCGACACGTCGTTTCTTGAGGCCTTAATCTTTTTCTGTTTTAAGATCATAACAGAAGTGTTAGCAGTTTTTCTATCATTTCTCTTGCATGTGCCAAAGAAAAGATTCAGTCTTCAACAATATTTTCTGGAAAACTTCCCCCCTTAAAATTTTATTTTCGAGAATCCATTGCTTGAAAAGAAATTTTAACCTTGCAGAAAATCTTTTTGTGAGCACATTTTATGAGATTTGTTATTTATTATGAAAACTATTTTTTTTAAACGAAAGTCAATTCCACTCAAGGAAGTTCACCATTTCCAACCAGGTTACCAACTGGTTGAATCGAGCTTTATCGAAGGCTTTCATAAATATATCAGCTTTTTGTTGCTCTGAATCCACTGGCACCACTTGGATGTATCCTTTCTCGTACGCATCTCTAATCGCATGAATGCGAATTTCGATGTGTTTCGTTCTGGAGTGGTGGATAGGATTCTTCACAATCCCCAGACACGCTTCATTGTCGATGAATATTGGAGTCTTCATGATGTTGATCCCATAATCCAACAACATATTCTGTATCCAAAGGACTTGTGAACAGCAACTGTAAGCTGTCGTGTATTCAGCCTGAGCGGTAGATGTAGAGACTGTTGTCTGCTTTTTGCTCTGGCACGAAATAAGATGATTTCCCTTGAATTGGCAGCCTCCGGAGACAGATTTTCTGTCAACTTTGCAACCTGCATGATCACTGTCAGAGTAAGCTATTAGATCTAAATTACTATCTTTAGGATACCACAAACCAAGCTTTGGAGTTCCTTTGAGATAGCGAAAGACTCTCTTGTTGGCAGCATCATGCGATTCTTTGGGATTCGTCTGAAAGTGGGCACAGAGACAGACAGCCCACATTATGTCAGGCCTACTGGCGGTCAGACACATTAACGAGCCAATCATTGAGCGATAGAGAGATTTGTTCACTGGCTTTCCTTGAAGATCTGAAGTGAGTTCCATCTGAGCAGCAAAAGGAGTGCTTGCGGATTTGCAGTCATTCATGCTGTATTTGGAAAGAATATCTCTGATATACTTAGCTTGATGAATGAGAATACGATCCTTTCGTTGCTTCACTTCTAGTCCTAAGAAAAACGTGAGTTCCCCCATCATACTCATCTCCAACTTCGCTTTCATCACCTTCTCGAATTCTCTGCAAAGGGCTTCATCTGTCGACCCAAAAATGATATCGTCTACGTAGATTTGAACCAACATCACATCTTCTCCAATCCTTTTTGTGAAGAGAGTCATGTCAATTTTGCCTCTTGAGTATCCACACTCCAGAAGATATGTTGACAAAGCCTCGTACCATGCTCTAGGAGCTTGGTGAAGACCATAGAGAGCTTTGTCAAGCTTGTAGTATTTCGTGGGAGAATGAGGATCTTCAAAACCTGGAAGTTGACAAACATAAACTTCTTCTTTCACTTTCCCATACAGAAAAGCACTCTTTACATCCATTTGAAACACCTTAAAGTTTTTAAATGAAGCATAGGCTAAGAAGATTCTGATGGCTTCTAACCGTGCAACAGGTGCAAAAACTTCCTCGTAGTCAATCCCCTCTTCTTGTCGAAACCCTTGAACCACTAATCTAGCCTTATTCTTGATAACTACACCATGATCATCCATCTTGTTACGAAACACCCACTTGGTACCAATTGGATACTTTTCGTCTGGTAGGTCAACGAGTTCCCAGACTTTAAGTTTCCGAAATTGTGCCAATTCTTCCTGCATAGCTTATACCCAATTTGAATCTTGAATAGCTTCTTCGATATCCCTTGGGACAGACTGCGAAAGAAAGGCTGCATACAGTCTTGTGTTGATGGTAAGTGTTTGACCACGTGTTCAAACTCCATCTTCAACAGAACCAATGACATTTTCAATTGGATAGTTTTGATTGGTCTTGTACCCTGCATTGGTGTGAGTTTCAACTTGTTGAGGCACATTAGAAAGTGTTCATCGACGTAGATGATTGGAGTTTCATCTTCTTTGGGTGGTTCATCCACAGCCTACTGTGAAAAAGAATCATCATGTGTAGATGCATTCTCAGCATACTTGTCACCATTTACTTCGAACACCGAAAGAGTAGGAGAGGTAGAGGCAGCGGTGAAACGGGTTGTAAAAGGAGTAAAACCAATGTCTGAGGCATCAAACAAAGGTTCCAACAGAGTGGATTCTGCAGGTTTGGATTCAGTGATGGGTTCATTGATGCTGAAAGTGTTGAATATAATATCCATGTCATAAAACCAGTTCGGAGCCCTTCCAGTGTTAGTGGAGTTTCCTTCTTGAAAATCAACGTAGTATGATTCAATCACCATCTTGGTTCGTTTATTGTTGACTCGATATGCCTTTTGAGAAGATGAATAGCCCATGAAGTAGCACACGTCACCGACTGCTTCAAACTTGATGAGATTGTCTTCAGTGTTGAGAAGTGTGCATGAACACCCAAACGGTTTAAAGAAATCTATCAGAGGCTTCCTTTTGAAAAGTAGTTCATAGGTTGTCTTTCCGTGAGGTTTGACGATAAGAACACGATTCAAAACATAGCATGCTGTGTTGACTGCTTCAGCCCAGAAGATTATGGGAAGCTTAGAGTCAACAAGCATAGTTCTTGCAGCTTTGATGAGAGTTCTGTTTTTGCGTTCTGCTACCCTGTTTTGCTGAGGAGTCCTAGCAGAGCTGTATTGGAGGCGAATTCCCTTATCTTCACAGAAGGAGACAAACGTATGATTTTTAAATTCAGTTCCGTTGTCGCTTCTAATGGAGTTGACTTTCAGCTTGATCACGCTTTTAATCATGGGAATGAAGCTCTTCAGAATGGATGTCGTTTCGCTTTTGGCTTCAAGAAAGAATACCCATGAAAACCGTGAGAAATCATCTGTAATCACCAAACAATAAGATCTTTTAGCTAAACTTTTAACGCTAATTGAGCCAAAAAGATCCATGTGAAGTAATTACAGAGGAGCAGATATCGTATTCACTGCTTTGGATTTATGAGGCTTTTTATGTTGCTTTCCTTGGGCACATGTGATGCACTTTTCTGAAAAAGGAAAATCTTTCATAGGTAAACCTCTTACTAGATTTAATTTAGAAAGTTTATTTATGTTCTTAAAATTCACATGCCCCAAACGCCTGTGCCACAGCAGTGATTCCGATTCAGATGCTTTTGACATAAGACATGTCATTGGCTCATTTGATTTGGCATTCTTCATATTTAGCACGTAGGTATTATTTTGACGGGGAGCTCTAAGCATGATCATCTCTTTTGGGACGGAGTAACCGGGTTTGAGGAATAAGCACTCCGTGTCGTTGAACAGCATCGCAATTCCTTTGTCACAGACTTGTGAAACACTCATAAGATTGTAACACAATTCTGGAACATGGTTCACATTCTCCAAAGTGAGTGCTTCTGACACGACGTCACCCATTCCGATGATTTTTCCTCCCTTTTCATCTCCGGTAAAGGATACAAAGTCACCATCAATAACTCGAAAATTGGTAAGCAGATCCTTTAGCCCGGTCATGTGCCTGGAGCAACCGCTGTCAACGTGCCAGATATACTCCATGAGCATCCGAAGCCATTTCTGAATTTTATTCTGTTATACAACAACAACAACAACAAGAGAATATGTACAATTAGCTAGTTTTTGGAACCCAGACTTGCTTTACATTCGTTCTATCATGATTTTGAGCAAGAGTGTTGTCTTTTCTTTTCCAAAAACAGGTATTTTACTGATTTCTTTAAACTGTCAAATTGATCAGTAAAACTTTTAACTAGATCTTGACTAGGTTTAGAAAATTTCTTGCTTTTACAATGTTTCACCGTATGTCCTAAATGACCATAGCGAAAACATTATTTTTGACTCGATCTTTTCTTCCTGGGTGCTAAGTGTGAAGATGATGTATGTGATGAGAGTCTGGAGCATCTTGAGGAGTTTGATGATGTAATATGGCTTGAATCTTTAGCTTTCTTCAGTTTCTCTTTAGGATGATGTTTATCTTCAATATCGACTTCACTGTGCTCAGTGTCTGATGAGGAAATTGATTCTTGACTTTCATCTGACCTTTCTTCATCGCTTTCTGAAGTTGTTGTGCTTGAATCTTCAATGAAATCTTTATCAGTCTCTGATGTACCTGCAACTGATGGAACAAATTCTGGAATTTTCTCTGTAAGGAATTTTCCAAAACTGTTTTTCTTTAACTCTGGCACAAATACAGGAGATTCAAGCATAACATTTTCATCATTGAGAGCAAAGTTTAGGTCATGACCCTCAACCTTGGCAAACCCTTGGTTGTGAGCCTTAAGTGTAGGCACATTGCCATTACAGTCATCCTGAATTGTCAATTTAGGCATACAGCCATTACAATCATCCATCCTAGATAAACTATTACAGTTATCTCGAATAGAAATTTTGTTCGTCTTATCACAATTCCAGGCGAACCAGTTAACAGTTGAATAACTGTCGCCTGAATAGCCTATTCCTATTTTCATCCCTCCACAATCATCTTCCCCATCGCACACATCTTCCTTACTCTCGCACAGATCTGCATTACTTTCAGAAAGGTTAGTGTTGTTCTCGGATTTATAAAAAATACTTTGATCCAAAAGATCATTTTTATTGATTAAGTCGTTCTTTGGATGAGGAGATGGCATAGGAACATAATTTTTGCTGTGCGGAGGAGGAAATAATTTTCTTTCGTTTCCCAATTTATCTTTATATCCAATTCCATCCTTTATGAATGTCAGTCGTTGGCAGTTTACAATGTCAACCAGTGCTTTTTGGCTAAATTTCCATTTATCAATAATGATTTGTAACTTATTGTTTTCGTTTTGAGATTTTTTTAGCTTTTCGGTCTAATCATTTATGATAAAATCTTTTTTGAAAACAAATTCCTTTAGAGTCTGCATTTCAGCTATGGTTGAATTCAACTTTCACTGATATGCAGCCTCATTTTCTTTTAGTTCTTGATTTATTTTCAAAACTTTTTCTTTTTCTTTAATTATATCATGGTTGAGTGATTTGTAGTGTGCCACAACGTTCAAACATGGTTTTGAGCACAGCTTTGCTTTAAATTCATAGGGAATGTTGTTTACCAAATCCTTATCTTCGGCTTCTGATTTCATGGCGGTAGAGGACGTTCCAACCGCTGCATTCTTGCTGGTACTGATGACTTCTTGAACAGTAGGCTTCGACTCATTCATTTCAGCTTTCTGTTGTCTCATCTCTGAGGCAGGAGAGATGATGCTTTTCAAACCAATGTCATCTTTTGGAATCTTGGAGGTTTGTTTTTCAACACCATTTGAAGCAGACGTGGCAGAGACAGTGGTAATGTTTGCCATGAGGGCCTTGTTTACATTACCTTTTGCCTCAGCTATCTCCTCCGACCAATCATAATCATCCACCACTAAAGCCTTATGATTATTTCAGCAGCATTATTATTTCCTTCAATGGCAATCGGCCTCCTTGTCTGGTTGATTTCGGTATTCTCGTTCTTCAGCAACGGACACTCTCTTTTGAAGTGGCCCAAGTCTTTGCAGTTATAACATCTAAGCTTGGATTTGTCAAATCCAGCTTTTCCAAGAGCCAACCTCTTTTATCTTGGAATTTCTTCAACAGTAGAGTGATCATTGCCATCTGCCACTTCAGATCCATCTCCTCCATGTCGTCTGGATCTACTTGATACATGTCCTCTGCTGTTAGGAATTCTCTCTTCAACTCTCCTAACATAAGCGCCTCATAGCTACTTAAGAAAATATTAAAAAGAGCTACATGTTCTGTGGAAATTTTAAGTGCTTGAGTGTCGCTAGCCACAGTGGTCTTCTCAGAAGATGACGAGGCCTTCACAGAGTTTGTGGAAGCATTTGAATAGGATTCGACAGCACTTTGGGGATTTGATCCACATGAGGTGACAGGAGCAACAAATGCCATATTTTTGGGGACCGAGGTTGCAGCAGCTTGTTGAGACGTCTTCTGAGAATATCCAGTTTGATTCATCTCTCGTTTCATGATGTCCATTTCAAAGGCTTTTAAAGTGTTAATCAATTCTAAGAGAGTAACTGGAGTTGTGCTGGTGAGGAAAGTTCTCTTAATCATCATGCATTGAAGGCTCCATTCTTTTGGTAGAGAATCTAGCAGCTTGTTGATCGATGCATAATTTGCAACTGGGTTTCCCACCTTCTTCATCTTGGTCAACACCTCCAGAAATCTGCTTATGTGGTCTGACAAGCTTTCACCACGAATACTTCCAAACATATCATATTCTTTCTGCACCATGTCTCGTTTGTTCTCCTTGAGTTCCTCATTGCCTTCATAATGGTCGATTAGAGCCAACCACAGTTCATGTTCCGAGGTGTATTCTTCAAACAGATTGTTATCATCCTTTGACAGAGCCATATTAAGAGCAGCGTGAGCCCTCCGGTCACCTTGAATGAGTGTCCTATCTTCATCTGTGAACGTTGAAGGATATTCATTGATAGTATGGATGTCGTCACGTATTATCATGGGAACATGCGGGCCCACAGTGACTAACATCCATTGAGTATAATCGGTATACTCAAAAAAGGACTTGATCCTGTTTTTCCAGCTGCTAAAATCTTCCGAAACTTTCAACTTTGGTGGCCTTGTAGCGGTTCCAGTTTCTAGTTCGGCTTGAGCAATCGGATTGAGTTGATTGAGAGACATGATGGATGAAAGATGATCAATTACGCTGAGATTTACTGAATCAGAGAACAATTACGCTCGCTAGACGGTAAATACGTTGGACCAGAGATTAATTACACTGCACTTGGAAACAATTACGCTGATGGGATCGGCGATTTTGTCCTGCAAAAAGCTAAATCCGCTGGATATTTGAAAACAAGCAAAGGTTTAGTTAATTTCGCTGAACACCATGATAAAATCGCTGAAGATTAGTATCACTGATTTCGAAGTCGCCTTCGAGTAAATTCGCTGGACAATTACGCTGCCAATTTTACAACTCAGCTGATTTAAGAACCAGCGTAGTTGTTAACTACGCTAAATTCAAGTTAAATACACTAGATTCAAAATAAATACGCCAACTTCAAGTATATCTACGCTAGCTTCAACATTAAATACGCCCAGAAGGGTTTTAGTACGAACAAAAACCCTCTAATCACCCAAAAACGACCCAAAATACATGTTTCTTTGCAGCTAAATGACCAAAATGTTTACCAAACTACTGATTAACAACAACCCAAAGATTAAACGCACCAGATCAAGCCATTTTAATCCCAAAATTTTGAAAAACCATGAAACTTTGAGAACTTTTGTAAAACCTTCAAAACTTGACAAATCTTAACAAAAACTCAAACAATCAAGAGCACAAAGGCTCTAATACCAAACTGTGAGTCCCAAAACATATTCGGATCACAGTGGTTGATTGTTTTCACCCAAACAACTATGGATTAGTTGTTTGAATCTGCAAATACTAAGATAAACCAAGCAAAAAAGATGAAGAATCTTGTTTGGATCAACCAGCTAGTGTTTTATATGTAATCCCAATAACATGTAATCAATAATAGCACCTGGATATTCGGATGAAAGCACAATAGCAAAAATCACAACAAAAGAAGATCACCAAAATCTGTCCAAAAAACTTGGACATACATTCATTGTTCATAGTATTTATACAAACTGATCATCCAACATAATTAATAATTACGTTGGACAATTAAATACGCCGCCTACTACAAGATTCACACAATTACACTTTTGACCCTTCAACATTGACTAACTAATACAAACTAGCTCAAACTATTCATAATCAAGCATCAACGGTCTCAAAAGTTCTAACAACAGCTTAAATTTGGTTGTTGGATATCTTTTAATTAGTAAAATGATAAACGGTTAGCGGGTTTAGTTTTGTAATAGTTAATTAGAAGTAATGCTGGCAGTCCATGTAGGAAACCCTAGCCCAGTTGCATAACCTATCTCTATATAAAGGGAGGTTTGCATTAGAGTTTAGGTTGCTGGTTCTATTGTTCAGTTGCTGAGAGAATTGCTTCAGAGAGTTTAGAGAGAGGTCTTGAATTGATTGTAGAACAATTGTGTTTGATAATCAATAGAAGACAGTTTGAAGGAATTGTTCTTGTTCGTGTTCTTGTTTTCTGTGAAATCTGATCTAGGGGATTCCGCACTCTAGATTAGATAGACAATTCTGTCAAAGATCCATAAGGACTAGGGGACCTACAATTGGTATCAGAGCATTTGACTCTTGATTTTGCTCGGTTCAGAATCGTAACAGCAGAAAAATTGGAGTTTTTGGAAGTTTTGGAGGCTGTTCTTGGAGTTTGTGACGGCTGAATTAGGGTTTATGTTACTGTTCCAGATTAACAGCTTGCCTTTCAGATTGAAGACTTACATTCTGGATCAAAAAGCAAAGTATTTCGGATTGAAGAAAGGCATCTCGGATCAAAAAGTGAAGCAATTCGGATTGAAGACTGCATTTCGGATGTGGAAAAGTGCATTTCGGATCAAAATCGTGAATTTCGGATCATCAGAAGTGTAATTCGGATCTGAAAAGCTCATTTCGGATTCCATTTCGGATTGAATTTCGGATCAGAAGCTATTCCGGATTTCCATTTCGGATCAGAAGCTATTCCGGATTCCATCTCGGATCAGAAGCTATTCCAGATTCCATCTCAGATCAGAGTAGTCTATTCGGATTCCATCTCGGATCAGAGTAGTCTATTCCGGATTCCATTTCGGATCAGAACAGTGCATTCCAGATTTCATGCCGGGTCACTATTCTGGATCACCATTTCAGATTAGCAATTCGGACTACTGTTCCGGATTGTCATCTCGGATTGTCAATCAGAGTTACCATTCCGGATTTGACATTGTTCCGAGTTATACTGAAAAAGGTGGAAAGTTAACCAGTTGACGTAACCGGATTTAAACGTTTTCGGACATAGGATTTGATCCATAGACAATTTTGACGAACCGATTGGACAGTTAGACTCGTTTGATTTTTAGAAAAAAAAGGCACGAAAATTCCAAAAATCATAATCGGACAATATATATCATTAGAATCATATCGTCGAGACGAGTCTAATTGTATAATTTGGTAACCACTCATTTCGGACAAGTTTTAACGTTTTAACAAGCCGGTTCGGTAAAAATATCGAATATGTCAAACCTAAATGAGATGTTGAGGATGGAGCACGAGGCTGGTACCACAAACAAACCTCCAAAGATGTTGAAGGTAGAGAACTATCTTACTTGGAAGGATAGGTTTCAATCGTTTATTGAACACTAGGACACACGGATGTGGATCTATATTCAAGATGGGTATGCTAACCCAACGCATGACTTTGAGGGCAGACAACAGGTTACTGCTTATGTAAACATGTCTGAAGCTGAGAAGAGAATGTATGAGTCTGAGAAGAAAGCCTTAGCTGCTATAAAGATGTCGTTACCTGATGGCATTAAACACACATTCAAGCATTATACTACATCAAAGGAGATGTGGGATGCCCTAGAGAAGAGATATGAGGGCAATACTGATGTAAAGGAGAATAAGGTTGATCTGCTGAAGAAACAATTTGATGTGTTCAAAGGAATGAGAAATGAATCCCTTGAAGATATTATCACGAGATACTATCATCTGATGTCAGAAATAGATAATTATGACATAGAGGGATACCCAGATGTTGAGATAAACGACAAGTTGCTGGATGCTTTACCTGCAAAGTGGGATATTTACACGTTGATGATAAAGGGTGAAGTTGATTATGAAAAGAAATACTTGGAAGAGGTTGTTGGGAAATTGAGAGCTTATGAGCTCAATATGAAGAAAAAGGAGACGGGTTATGATCAGGTTCAAGATCCGGGGATTTATAAAGGTCTTACACTTTCATCTTCCAACAAGGCTTCAAGTGACAGTGCAATTGCGTTTCTCTCATGTGAGAATGAGCAGATCGTGACAAATTCTGATGGTGAAGTATGTTTTGTTGCTGCTTCAGGAGGCTCGTCAGGGGCTAAGAGACAACAATCAAGTAATAATAACAGCGGTTCTAAGTCTATGCCTCTGAGTGTCAAAAGTGCTGAAGAACACCTGGCATTGCTTGCTTCTTTTGTTGCTTCCTACGAGAACTACATTCAGGGAAAATATTTGATCCTGCTACGTTTGATGAAGATTATGATCAGATTAACCCTGATGACCTAGAGGAGATGGATTTGCAATTGCAGATGGCCATGATCTCTAGAAGGGTGAAGAGGTTCATGAACAGAACGGGCAGGAAGTTCGTTGGAAAGAGTGTGGGCTTTGACAAGTAGAAAGTGAAGTGTTACAACTGTCACAACTATGGACATTTCACTAGAGAGTGTCAAAAACCTAAGTTTAAATCTCGTTCTAGTTCATCCTTTCAAGATTCTCCTGGTCATGGTTCAAGCAACAGGAATGCGTCAAACAACACTGGATCAAAGGCCCTGATTTCTACTGCTAGAGAGGGTTCTTATGATTGGAGTGTTCATCTGGAGGGTGATAACAACGCTTCACAGGCGTTCATGGCTGAGATTGCTCCAGTTGCTGATGAAGAAGTGAAAGCTGATGTTGAGGGAGAGCAAGAGAATGTAGCTGAAAAAGCTGATGGAGAACAGACAGAGAAGAAGATCGATGCTGATTTTGATGCTCTCATGGCTGATCTAAGCAAATCAACAGGCGAGGTATGTTCTAACTCTGGTAGTTTCTGTTTGTTTGAAGTGTTCTGAACTGCAAAGTGAGGTTGACAGGTTAACCAATCAAAACTAGAGTCTGGTAAATGAGCTCTCGAACCTAAAAGAATCAAACTTTTTTTATAAAACGAGATGAGTCATTATACTTGAAGAAAATTAAAGGTTATGAAGAAGAAATCAATATTCTAACCTGTAAGCTTAACGAAAAACTTCAAGTTATTGATTTAGCTCATGATACGATGAGTGAAAAAACAAAAGAAATTTCTGAAAAATGCAAAGAGTTATCTGAAGCACAACTCAAAATTTGTGAACTTGAAAATAAATTAAATCAATTCAGAGATTCATCTTTTGTCATGAAACACATGATGAATGGCTTGAAGAAGAGTAATGACAAGACATGTATGGGCATCAAAGGTTTAAATGAAGTTCCACCACCTCTTGGTCATGACTATTCTTTCTTGCCAGATGAAAAAGAGCTTACAGACTTTGTGTCAACTACACCTGGTAGTTCCACATCAGGAAGTTTTGATGGTTCTGAGAATGCCAAGAAGGATAATAACAGGGAACCAGTTTTGAAAACAAAAATTACACACCCTAAGAATCAAAAACATTTTTTTGTTAAAAAGGTTGATTTTGTTAAAGGGAGTGACATGAATGAAGAGGTCCCTTTTATTACTAAAGAGTCTAACGTGCAGTTTGCTAAGAACAAAAACAAAGAAAAATCAGAAGTTAAGCAAACTAAACAAGATCCTTCAAAGGCATCATCGTCTTCATCATCGCCTGATGAATCTAAGCAAGAGGCTTCAATTAAGAAGTCTTCGGCTAGAAAATCGTGCTTCAAATGTCACAAAAAGGGACATGTAGCTAGTTGCTGTCCTAACAAAAAGAATGAAGAACAGATAAGTGAGAGGCAGAGAGAAAAATCACCAGCAAAAAGTGGTGATGGTGAGAAGAAGGTTAACTCACCAAGATATCTGCTACCAAGCAACAGAGTGTTGCTGTTGGTGTAGATAAGGCTGAAAAAGGAACTCACCAAGTTCCTCGTTTTCAAAGAAATCAACAAAGATTTCAGCCTGCATCTACATTAGGCAGATATGAAAGACCTAGAAGTAGTTCACCAAGAATGAATAATTTTAATGGTCCATCAAATAATTTCAGAAGTCAAGGTCAATATCAAACTCGATACCAGAATGTTGGTAGTAAAATTTTATAACGATGGCTTTAGAAATTATCATCATCAAAATTCATGGAACCAAAATCATAATTTCCAAAGGTCGCAAATTCCAAACATGGTTAGGAAACCTCAGGACCACAGACCTAGTGGAAATCAAAAACCATTTCCATCAACAGGTCTAAGATCCAAGACTCCTGTCAGGAATGATGGATATTGGATGGATGTCCCTATGGTTGATGAATCTGGAAGACCCAAGACCATTAAGGCTTGGTTCCCCCAAACTAACTAATTTTGTTGGCTTGTGCAGGAGCTGCTAAGGAGGATTATCAACTTGTTGGTATGTTGATAGTGGCTGCTCCAGGCACATGACGGGGGATGCCAGGCTATTGACTGAGTTTGAAAATATAGATGGTGGTTATGAATTTTGCAGGTGCTAAAGAAGGGCACATTACCGGCCGAGGAAAAGTGACTAACGGGAAGATCACACTGGACAAAGTGAACTATGTTGAGCAGCTGAAGCACAATCTGATGAGCGTGTCTCAAGTCTGCGACAAGGGTCACTCGGTCCACTTTACAAAGTCTGAAGCTTTGGTGTTGAAACCTGGTTTGGTGATAGCGGATGATTGGATAGTGATGAGAGCGCCAAGGAGAAATGACACTTATGTCATGGACATGGGTGCAAAGGATTCTTCCACTGTGGTGGCGTGTTTACTATCAAAAGCATCTAGGGCTGAGTCATTGTTGTGGCACAGACGCATGGCCCAAATCCACTACCGAAAAATGAATTATATAATTAAAAATGGTTTAGTGGAAGGGGTGCCAGTGCAGAGGTTTCACGTGGAAGATAAATGTCTTCCATGTCAAAAAGGAAAACAACATAAGAAACCTCACAAGTCTAAAACAGTAAATTCCATAGATGCCCGTTATGAATCACTTCATATGGATCTATTCGATCCAGTGAACGTAAGGAGCATAGGTGGAAAGTACTATTGTTTAGTTGTTACTGATGATTACTCACGATATTCATGAGTTTTCTTTTTAGGTACAAAATATGAGACAGCGGAGATGCTGATAGATCTTTTTACAAAATTGGAAAATGCCCATGATGCACGGATCAAGAGGATAAGGAGTGATAATGGCACCGAGTTCAAGAATCAAGTTCTGGATCTCTAATGTCTTCACAAAGGAATTGAACATCAATTTTCTGCTCCTTATACACCTCAACAGAATGGAGTCGCTGAGAGGAAGAACAGGACGTTGATTGAAGCCGCAAGGACTATGCTATCTGATTCAAAGCTTCCAGTTCTTTTCTGGGGAGAAGCTGTGAACACAGCTTGTTATGTCCTGAACAAAGTTTTGACGGTTAAACGGTTTAACAAAACGTGTCACGAACTATTGTTTAACCGAAAACCAAACTTAAAGGCTTTGAACCATTTGGATTACCCTGCACTATAGTGCGAAACAAAGATAAGCAAAAATTCGGTGAGGTAGCTAATGAGAGTTACTTTCTAGGCTATATGCCTGGAACACCGAATAAAAGGGTTTTTAATCTAAAAACTGGTAAAATTGAGGTGGTGTTTAACATGGAAATCACTAGTTATTCACCTCAACAATCAACAAGTGGTCCTCCTATATTATATGATTATGACAGTGTCTTTAAATCATTTAATATTCCTGATTTTTTAATGCAGATGAGTCTCAAGTGATCCATACTGTGATCAGTGAAGATGGAGAGTATGACTTCATGCCTAGATCGAGTGTATCGATGACAAATGCTCCAGAAACTTAGTTGATACAGTTTTGTGTCTGTCACTTGTTCTTAATTACAGTTGTAATTGTACGGTCTTTGCTCAAGTGTCTGTATAGGTTTGGTCGTATCGAATAGATCGAGATATCCTTCTGTCTTGATCTAGTATGACATCTTAGCTTGTCTGTGTTAGTCAGTTGCATGTGAGCATATTGATAATCTTGTGTACGTCATGTCTACACACGTTCTATAGAAATAAGGATTCTGTGCGAGTCAGAGAATTCGTACGAATCACATGATTCGTACGAAATAACTTGAGTAACAAGTGTGTTACTTGTTCCGTATGAAATAAGCATTTCGTACGAAACAATTGACTCGTACCAATTTCCTGGAGTTGTGACTTGTGTGAAATAGTGTGTTCCATATGTCTGGATTTGTGATTCGTACGAATCTAGACGGACACTATATAAGCAGACGTGCA
Organism: Scalesia atractyloides; assembly: GCA_947069175.1. Taxonomy (NCBI): domain Eukaryota; kingdom Viridiplantae; phylum Streptophyta; class Magnoliopsida; order Asterales; family Asteraceae; genus Scalesia; species Scalesia atractyloides. Next base: position 36,996,407 of record CAMTDV010000011.1, read on the forward strand.
CTTCTCAGTCAAGATTACTGACTAACTCGCCAGACTGAAAGAACGAGCTAGCAAACTGATCTTTTGGTAAGATCTCTCTGTTAGCATTTCTGGTGAAGACGAAGACACAAGAACACAACAAGTTTGTTTAAGTCATACGAGCATTGTGTGTATATGTGTCACACCCCGACCCGCAGCGAAAAAGGTGATCGGGGCATGATTGGGTTATCATCAAAGCTCATGACATTTATTATAACGTTTCATATTCATTATTACAATTTAAAGGGAAACATACAATCATAATTACATCATGTCCTAAACATCATTCTAGACTTCTTTGTTTTCTTCTAAGGCATTTCCTATGTTTTCCTTGCTTCATCCTGTTCACCTGTATCATGTGTAAAAATGGTTTTTGGATCAACAAAAAGTTGGCGAGTGAATCCTATGAAAAACATTTGAACAAGTTTATTGAATTGATTATAAAATAAAGTGCACAACCACACATGAGTAAAAATAGATGTAAACTTATTCACCAATCATTTAATATTAAATAATGCACACACAAACAATAATGGATCGTTTTGAGGCAAGCGTTGCTCAACTCGTCTCCCACGAGGAACTGATGGGCCTAATGAATGATTTGCAAATAACTTGACAATATGAAATACATAACTACAAACAATATATACATTCTAAGTTTAGATCACAATATGGTATGGCACAAGTTTAAATAAACGAGTTAATTTTAATGACACATGACACACCCCAAAACGTGTAATTTAAAAGGGGAGTTGTAAGATTCACTCACATTGCGTGCGTTCGGTTGATGATGTTGAATGCGCACGAAGTTGGTTTTTAACCACGAGTGAAACTAACCTAGATAATGGCATAATGGTTCGGTAAGTAAGCGGATTTTATTAATCAATTTTAGTAGGATTGTTGGATATATTTTTGTGAGTTTAAGGCTATTTTCTAACCTTAAAAATGTTATTTTTAAGTATTTTTAATGTAAATAAATAAATAAAAGTAATAAAAAAATGTTGATTTTTGACTGTTGACCGTTGACTTGTTGACCGATTTTATTGTGAAATTGTGTGCGTCGGGTGAGGCTCGAACCCGAGACCTCCCGTTCGCGTGCACGCAGCTCTACCAACTGAGCTACGTGTCTAACCCGAAATATTTCTGTTTTTAATTATATTTTATACTAATTGAATTAATCCGAAAATTATTTATTTCAAAAACGATTTTAATGTCTCGCTCGGTGCTCTCCACAGGTCTCGAACCCGGGACCTGTGGTTTAGGTTAACACACAGTCCACCGCTGAACTGTGTGTCTAACTTGGTAAATACTCTTATTTTTATTATACTTATATACAAACTAAATTATTTCATTTCTGCCTTATATAAAAAGGTTGATAATTGTCCAGACCGGTGCGGTAGTCTGGACTCGAACTCGTGACATGTGATTTAAACGTTCACACAGTCCACCACTGGACTGTGTGTCTATCTTGGTTATTATTCCGGTTTTTATTAAACTTAATATCTATTTGAAATGAATCCGGTTCAGTTTAAAAAGGAACATTTTTATTAAGGTGAGTGTGCGTGGGACAAGAATCGAACTCGGGACGTATGCGTGTTTATTTGCACACAGTCCACCGCTGGACTGTGTGTCTAACCCGAGATATATCTTGATTTAAATTAAACTTATACACAACTGATAACTCCGTCTTCTTCGTTGGACTTAACCAGAATCGGTGTCTGACTGGTTCGACGACTTAATCAAGTTCTTTAGGGTTCTGTGATTAATTACATGTAAGATTAATAAAAAGAATGGGAGATTAAGTGTAAGGTATACCGAACATGTTCCTCTGTTTCGCCGGCGAAACTCCGATGTCAGCAGGTTGTTCCGGCGACGTGTGTCTTGCGGCAGAGGGTCTTCAGGGAGCTTGAGATGAGTGTGGGTGGCTTCGGTATGAGCTCTGGGGTTCAGTTTTTAGAGTGATGCACAGAGGTGAAAGGGTTCGGTTTTCCGGCGAGTTGCAGAAATTCTCCGGAGAGTGAAATTACGTCGGGAAAGAGTGTGATTGTGAGCGAAAAAACTAACAGAGGTTAGAGGGGGTATTTATGGGGCAGAACATTGACGAATTTGGTCCATTTTCCGTCTTAATTCGTCTGTTAATAATTTTCCGGCGGTTATAACTTGTGTCGCGGACTGGACATCAGTTATAACCGATGTTGAGGTTAATGTTTACGTTAAGTCATAGATAACCGATGACGTTTGACGAAATCGTCGGATTTTCCGGCGTCAACGGATTTGGGCGCGTCAGTTGACTGGGTTTGATTTCTGTTTCATTATTTGAATTAATTGTCTGGATATATTACTAAAGAACACCAGTGGCGCAGTGGGTTGATGGATGAGTGTTAAATATTTGTTGACCAGATTGACCCGGCTGACCCGGGTTCGAAACCCGGCAGCCTTGTTTGATTTTTAAACCACTAATTTTAATACTTTTTCAAATATAAATTATATATTCCAATATACTTATTAATTATGTATCGTTTAAAAACAATTTGGGCATTAAATACGCAACGAAATTTTTAACTGATTGTTCGGTTAATAAACGGAGCGGGTTTGGTAAATCCGGTTTTTTACGGATGTTACAGTATCCCCTGCTTTTTAGGAATTTCGTCCCGAAATTTAAGTAGTGACATATTTGTCTAAAAAGGATGGTGTTTAGTTTGACAGTTACATACTTAGAAAAAGAGTAAGAGTTTAAATTTTGTTTGAGGCGGTAATGTAACATCCGTCAAAAACCGGATTTACCAAACCCGCTCCGTTTATTAACCGAACAATCAGTTAAAAATTTCGTTGCGTATTTAATGCCCAAATTAATTTTAAACGATACATAATTAATAAGTATATTGGAATATATAATTTATATTTGAAAAAGTATTAAAAATAGTGGTTTAAAAATAAAACAAGGCTGCCGGGTTTCGCATCCGGGTCAGCCGGTCAAACTGGTCAAACAAAGCCTTAACACTCATCCATCCAACCACTGCGCCACTTGTATTTTTTAGTAATATATCCAGACAAATAATTCAAATAATGAAACAGAAATCAAAACCCAGTCAACTGACGCGCCCAAATCCGTTGACGCCGGAAAATCCGACGATTTCGTTAAACATCGTCGGTTGTCTATGACTTAACGTAAACATTAACCTCAACATCGGTTATAACTGATGTCCAGTCCGCGACACAAGTTATAACCGCCGGAAAATCATTAACCGACGAATCAAGACGGAAAACGGACCAAATTCGTCAATGTTCTGCCCTATAAATACCCCCTCTAACCTCTGTTAGCTCTTTCGCTCACAACCACACTCTTTCCCGACGTAAATTCACTCGCCGGAGAATTTTTGCAACTTGCCAGAAAACCGAGCCTTTCACCTCTGAGCCTTACTGAACACCCAGAGCTCTTAGCGAAGCCACCCACACTCATTCTCAAGCTCCCTGAAGACCCTCTGCCGCAGGGCACACGTCGCCGGAATCATCTGCTGTCATCGGAGTTTCGCCGACGAAACAGAGGAGCCCTGTTCGGTATACCTTACCCTTAATCTCTCGTTCTTTTATTAATCTCACCTGTAATTAAGCGCAACACACTAAAAGAACTTGATTAAAATCGATGAACCAGTCAGACTCCGATTCTGGTTAAGTCTGACGAAGAAGACGAAGTTTAGTATTGTATATGTTTAATTAAAATCAAGATATATCTCGGGTTAGACACACAGTCCAGCGGTGAACTGTGTGCAAATAAAACACACTTACGTATCGAGTTCGATTCTTGTCCCACGCACACTCGTCTTAATAAAAATGTTCCTTTTTTTTAACCGAACCGGATTCACTGCAATAGATGTTAAGTTTAATAAAAACCGGAATAATAACCAAGATAGACACACAGTCCAGTGGTGGACTGTGTGTTAACCTAACCCACAGGTCCCGGGTTCGAGACCTGTGGAGAGCACCGAGCGAGTCATTTAAATTGTTTTTGAAATAAATGATTTTCGGATTAATTCAATTAGTATATAAATATAATTAAAAACAGAAATATTTCGGGTTAGACACGTAGCTCAGTTGGTAGAGCTGCGTGCACGCGAACGGCAGGTCTCGGTTCGAGCCTCACCCGGCGCACACATTTGCACAATAAAATTCGGTCAACGGTCAGCAAGTCAAAGTCAACAGTCAAAAATCAACTTTTTTTATTACTTTTATTTATTTATTTACATTAAAATACTTAAAAATAACATTTTTAAGGTTAGAAAATAGCCTTAAACTCACAAAAATTATCCAACAATTCTACTAAAATTGATTAATAAAATCCGCTTACTTACCGAACCATTATGCCATTATCTAGGTTAGTTTTATTTATTTATTACCTCTCCATCACAACAAACGAGAGAGGTATTGTCATCATTCAAACATGGATACTATCAGAATTAAGACTCAAGTTTTGGTTGATGTGTTTGTTGTAGAGTCACATAGAACTAATAATAACTTACGGATAAAGCCAATGAAAATTTGACAAGAATATAGTGGATACGCCGCTGGTACTTCCTATATATAAGTATTCTTGTCAAAGGATCGGAGGCATTATAAGGCGGTTATGAGAGGTTCCATGTAGGATTTAGTATGTTTTGGTCGAAGTTTGTTCATCATACATTTCAGCGTATTTCAATTTCATCATTTAAAGAAGTTGAGCTATGTCTCACTTCCACAATGACTAACCTCTCCATCACAACAAACGAGAGAGGTATTGTCATCATTCAAACATGGATACTATCAGAATTAAGACTCAAGTTTTGGTTGTTGTGTTTGTTGTAGAGTCACATAGAACTAATCATAACTTGCGGATAAAGTCAATGAAAATTTGATAAGAATATGGTGGATACGCCGCTGGTACTTCCTATATATAAGTATTCTTGTCAAAGGATCAAAGGCATTATCAGGCGGTTATGAGAAGTTCCATGTAGGATTTGGTCGTAGTTTGTTCATCATACATTTCAACGTATTTCAATTTCATCATTTAAAGAAGTTGAGCTATATCTCACTTCCACAAGGACTAACCTCTCCATCATAACAAACGAGAGAGGTACTGTCACCATTCAAACATGTATGCTATCAGAATTAAGTTGATTGTGTTTATTTATGTATTAGAGTCACATAGAACTAATCATAATTTACTGATAAAACCAATGAAAATTTGACGAGAATATGGTGGATACGCCGCTGGTACTTCCTATATATAAGTATTCTCGCTAAAGGATCAGAGGCATTATCGGGCGGTTATGAGAAGTTCCATGTAGGATTTAGTATTGTCTTGGTTGAAATTTATGTTACATTCAATAATTTAACATTCATATCATATCATCATCTAAAGAAATTGGATTGTGTTCCATTTCTACATAGACTAACCTCTCCATCACAACAAACGAGAGAGGAACTGTCATAAATCAAACATGTATGCTATCAGAATTTGGACTCAGATATTGGTTGTTGTGTTTATTTATGCTCTAGAGTTACATCATAGAACCAATCATAACTTACTGATAAAACCAATGAAAATTTGACAAGAATATGGTGGATACGCCGCTGGTACTTCCTATATATAAGTATTCTTGTCAAAGGATCAGAGGCATTGTCAGGCGGTTATGAGAAGTTCTATGTAGGATTTAGTAATTTCTTGGTACATTGGTTGTGGCGTTTATTTATGTTCTAGAGTCACATCATAGAACCAATCATAACTTACTGATAAAACCAATGAAAATTTGACAAGAATATCGTGGATACGCCGCTGGTACTTCCTATATATAAGTATTCTTGTCAAAGGATCAGAGGCATTGTTAGACGGTTATGAGAAGTTCCATGTAGGTTGTAGTATTGGAAGATTTGCTTTAGGATATAACCCTATCTTCCCAAACATATCAAAACTCTTACGCATGATATCATATTTAGTGAATCAACTCTACTTATCAATATTTTTACCGTAGGCAACAAAAAGCGATTCTTGTAGCAGGGTACTTAACCCTTACAAGGGACGTTACCGCCTCAAACAAAAAATTTAAACTCTTACTCCTTTTTCTAAGTATGTAACTGTCAAACTAAACACCATCATTTTTAGACAAATATATCACTACTTAAATTTCGGGATGAAATTTCTAAAAAGCAGGGGATACTGTAAAATCCGTCAAAAACCGGATTTACCAAACCCGCTCCGTTTATTAACCGAACAATCAGTTAAAAATTTCGTTGTGTATTCAATGCCCAAATTAATTTTAAACGATACATAATTAATAAGTATATTGGAATATATAATTTATATTTGAAAAAGTATTAAAAATAGTGGTTTAAAAATAAAACAAGGCTGCCGGGTTTCGAACCCGAGTCAGCCGGGTCAAACTGGTCAAACAAAGCCTTAACACTCATCCATCCAACCACTGCGCCACTTGAATTTTTTAGTAATATATCCAGACAAATAATTCAAACAATGAAACAGAAATCAAAACCCACTCAACTGACGCGCCCAAATCCGTTGACGCCGGAAAATCCGACGATTTCGTCAAACGTCGTCGGTTGTCTATGACTTAACGTAAACATTAACCTCAACATCGGTTATAACTGATGTCCAGTCCGCGACACAAGTTATAACCGCCGGAAAATCATTAACCGACGAATCAAGACGGAAAACGGACCAAATTCGTCAATGTTCTGCCCTATAAATACCCCCTCTAACCTCTGTTAGCTCTTTCGCTCACAATCACACTCTTTCCCGACGTCAATTCACTCGCCGGAGAATTTCTGCAACTCGCCGGAAAACCGAGCCTTTCACCTCTGAGCCTTACTGAACACCCAGAGCTCATAGCGAAGCCACCCACACTCATTCTCAATCTCCCTGAAGACCCTCTGCCGCAGGACACACGTCGCCGGAATCATCTGCTGTCATCGGAGTTTCGCCGGCGAAACAGAGGAGCCCTGTTCGGTATACCTTACACTTAATCTCTCGTTCTTTTATTAATCTCACCTGTAATTAAGCGCAACACACTAAAAGAACTTGATTAAAATCGATGAACCAGTCAGACTCCGATTCTGGTTAAGTCTGACGAAGAAGACGAAGTTTAGTATTGTATATGTTTAATTAAAATCAAGATACATCTCGGGTTAGACACACAGTCCAGCGGTGGACTGTGTGCAAATAAAACACGCTTACGTATCGAGTTCGATTCTTGTCCCACGCATACTCGCCTTAATAAAAATGTTCCTTTTTTTAACCGAACCGGATTCACTGCTATAGATGTTAAGTTTAATAAAAACCGGAATAATAACCAAGATAGACACACAGTCCAGTGGTGGACTGTGTGAACGTTTAATCACACGTCATGAGTTCGAGTCCGGACTACCGCACCGGTCCTGATAATTATCAAACTTTTTATATAAGGCAGAAACGAGATTATTTAGTTTGTATATAAGTATAATAGAAATCAGACTATTTAACAAGCTAGACACACAGTCCAGCGGTGGACTGTGTGTTAACCTAACCCACAGGTCCCGGGTTCGAGACCTGTGGAGAGCACCGAGCGAGTCATTTAAATTGTTTTTGAAATAAATGATTTTCGGATTAATTCAATTAGTATATAAATATAATTAAAAACAGAAATATTTTGGGTTAGACACGTAGCTCAGTTGGTAGAGCTGCGTGCACGCGAACAGGAGGTCTCGGGTTCGAGCCTCACCCGGCGCACACATTTGCACAATAAAATTATGTCAACGGTCAACGAGTCAAAGTCAACAGTCAAAAATCAACTTTTTTTTATTACTTTTATTTATTTATTTACATTAAAATACTTAAAAATAACATTTTTAAGGTTAGAAAATAGCCTTAAACTCACAAAAATTATCCAACAATTCTACTAAAATTGATTAATAAAATCCGCTTACTTACCGAACCATTATGCCATTATCTAGGTTAGTTTCACTCGTGGTTAAAAACCAACTTCGTGCGCATTCAACATCATCAACCGAACGCACCCAATGTGAGTGAATCTTACAACTCCCCTTTTTAATTACACGTTTTGGAGTGTGTCATGTGTCACTAAAATTAACTCGTTTATTTAAACTTGTGCCATACCATATTGTGATCTAAACTTAGATTGTATATTTTGTTTGTAGTTATGTATTTCATATTGTCAAGTATATGCAAATCATTCATTAGGCCCATCAGTTCCTCGTGGGAGACGAGTTGAGCAACGCGTGCCTCAAAACAAATCCATTATTGTTCGTGTGTGCATTATTTAGTATATATTGTTTGTAGTTATGTATTTCATATTGTCAAGTATATGCAAATCATTCATTAGGCCCATCAGTTCCTCGTGGGAGACGAGTTGAGCAACGCATGCCTCAAAATGATCCATTATTGTTCATGTGTGCATTATTTAATATTAAATGATTGGTGAATAAGTTTACATCTATTTTTACTCATGTGTGGTTGTGCACTTTATTTTATAATCAATTAAATAAACTTGTTCAAATGTTTTTCATAGGATTCACTCGCCAACTTTTTGTTGATCCAAAAACCATTTTTTACACATGATACAGGTGAACAGGATGAAGCAAGGAAAACATAGGAAATGCCTTAGAAGAAAACAATGAAGTCTAGAATGTTGTTTAGGACATGATGTAATTATGATTGTATATTTCTCATTAAATTGTAATAATGAATATGAAACGTTATAATAAATGTCATGAGCTTTGATGATAACCCAATCATGCCCCGATCACCTTTTCCGCTGCGGGTTGGGGTGTGACAGGTAATGTCCCTTGGAAGGGTTAAGTACCCTGTTACAGGAATCGCTTTTTGTTGCCTACGGTAAAAATATTGATAAGCAGAGTTGATTCACTAAATATGATATCATGCGTAAGAGTTTTGATATGTTTGGGAAGATATGGTTGTATCCTAAAGCAAAACTTCTAATACTACAACCTACATGGAACTTCTCATAACCGCCTAACAATGCCTCTGATCCTTTGACAAGAATACTTATATATAGGAAGTACCAGCGGCGTATCCACCATATTCTTGTCAAATTTCATTGGTTTTATCAGTAAGTTATGATTGGTTCTATGATGCGACTCTAGAACATAAATAAACACCACAACCAATGTACCAAGAAATTACTAAATCCTACATGGAACTTCTCATAACCGCCTGACAATGCCTCTGATCCTTTAGCAAGAATACTTATATATAGGAAGTACCAGCGGCGTATCCACCATATTCTTGTCAAATTTTCATTGGTTTTGTCAGTAAGTTATAATTGGTTCTATGATGTGACTCTAGAACATAAATAAACACAACAGCCAATATCTGAGTCCAAATTCTGATAGTATACATGTTTGAATGATGACAGTTCCTCTCTCGTTTGTTATGATAGAGAGGTTAGTTTATGTAGAAATAGAACACAATCCAATTTCTTTAAATGACGAGATGATATGAATGTTAAATCAGTGAATGTAACACAAATTTCAACCAAGACAATACTAAATCCTACATGGAACTTCTCATAAACCGCCTGATAATGCCTCTGATCCTTTGGCAAGAATACTTATATATAGGAAGTACCAGCGGTGTATCCACCATATTCTCATCAAATTTTCATTGGTTTTATCAGTAAATTATGATTAGTCCTATGTGACTCTAAAACATAAACAACACAACAACCACAGCTTGAGTCTAAATTCTGATAGTATACATGTTTGAATGATGACAGTACCTCTCTCGTTTGTTATGATGCAGAGGTTAGTCTATGTAGAAAATGGAACACAATCCAATTTCTTTAAATAATGAGATGATATGAATGCTAAATCAGGGAGCATAACACAAACTTCAACCAAAACAATACTAAATCCTACATGGAACTTCTCATAACCGCCTGATAATGCCTCTGATCCTTTGGCAAAAATACTTATATATAGGAAGTACCAGCGGCGTATCCACCATATTCTTGTCAAATTTTCATTGACTTTATCCGCAAGTTATGATTAGTTCTATGTGACTCTACAACAAACACAACAACCAAAACTTGAGTCTTAATTCTGATAGTATCCATGTTTGAATGATGACAATACCTCTCTCGTTTGTTGTGATGGAGAGGTTAGTCATTGTGGAAGTGAGACATAGCTCAACTTCTTTAAATGATGAAATTGAAATATGCTGAAATGTATGATGAACAAACTTTGACCAAAACATACTAAATCCTACATGGAACTTTCTCATAACCGCCTGATAATGCCTCTGACCCTTTGACAAAAATACTTATATATAGGAGAGTACCAGCGGCGTATCCACCATATTCTTGTCAAATTTTCATTAACTTTATCCGCAAGTTATGATTAGTTCTATGTGACTCTAAAACAACCACAACAACCAAAACTTGAGTCTTAATTCTGATAGTATCCATGTTTGAATGATGACAATACCTCTCTCATTTGTTGTGATGGAGAGGTTAGTCATTATGGAAGTGAGACATAGCTCAACTTCTTTAAATGATGAAATTGAAATACGCTGAAATGTATGATGAACAAACTTTGACCAAAACATACTAAATCCTACATGGAACTTCTCATAACCGCCTGATAATGCCTCTGATCCTTTGACAAGAATACTTATATATAGGAAGTACCAGCGGCGTATCCACCATATTCTTGTCAAATTTTCATTGGCTTTATCCGTAAGTTATTATTAGTTCTATGTGACTTTAAAACATAAACAAACTGAAATAGTAATACGCATTAAGATCCTTGGATAAGATTCCAATTCATAACTGGGATATGGGAAAATTGAGATAACATAAAAAAAACATAAAAACTAAGCGGTTGGAGTTGAATCTTGATTTTCGGTGAAGGGGACTAGCTGGGTGGTTTCGTTTGGGCCGTCATTATCTTCGACAGGATTGGCGTTGATGTTGAAAACTCTTCCTCTTGCTGGTGGCCTAGTGATTGGGTTTTCTTGATTTACTTGGTTAACTGGTTTGATTGAGCTTGAGCGTTTATGATGTTAACCAATCGAGGGCACGTGTTTCTAAAGTGGGTAGGGTCGCCACAACTGAAACAAGCTCGAACATAAGGTAACGTGGAGTATTGGGGTTGTTGATAGGTTTGGATCATGTTTTGAGGAGGGGGTGAGATTTGGTTTTGAGGGGTGCGGCAAACCTTGCTCAAATGACCATAGCGTCCACAATTCGCACATAATCGACAAGGTAAGGTAGGGGGATGGTGATAAAAACAGGTGTTACATCGAGGGTGAGGTCCAAGGTATGGTTTCTTATTTGGGTAAGTTGAGTTGGGTGCTACTTGAGTGATTGGGATAGCTTGGATGGGTATGGCTTGTGAAATTGGTTGATTACGTTGTGTGACAGCGAAAAGTTGCCCATCTCGTTTTCTCTTAAAAGTGGGTTGAGAAGGGGATTCGGTTTCGGTGGAGTTTGAAGTTTCAGTCGATGCCTTATCCTTCTTCTTCTCCTCCTTGAAGTCTTTGTTCCGGATTCGGTTTTCGGTGAGCTCTGTAGCTAACTCCATTGCTGCTTCCAAAGTTGCAGGCGTGGTACTTATTACAGAGTCTTGAATTTTTGACGGAAGACCTTGAATGTAGTGCTCGATCAAACGGTAGAGGGGAGTGAACAAGTTGGGAACCATTTGATTTAACTCGAGGAATCTTTTGTTGTATGTGGTGTGGTCGCCTTCCTTTTGCTTCAACGAATAGAACTCATCCTCTAATTTCTTGATTTCGCTCCTGGGGCAAAACCGTCTTGTCATGATTTCCTTCAACTCTTCCCAAGTCAAAGTCATAGCATCTTCAACACCTCGTTTGGCCTTCTCTGTATTCCACCAAGTAAGTGTTATTCCATATAAACGACCAGTAGCATATCGCACTTTGCGATCATCGGGGCAATCGCAATTTAGAAAAGTGTTCTCCATTTCTTCAAACCAATGGAGGAGAGCGGTGACACCTTCAGTCCCTTCGTATTTCGGAGGGTCGCAGGATTTGAAATGCTTGTATGTGCATTTGGTGGTAATTGGGGGAGGATTGATAACATTTTAATCTTCTTGGTTGACAGGATTAGCGGTAAGTGCTTGTTGGACTTGGATTACAATGTTGGGTATTACGGCAGCCATTTGTTGAGCGATTAGGGCAGCCATGCGCTCGCAGGCTTTTCCTGCTCTCATCTTCCTACGGGCGAGGCTAGAAGACATCTACAAGGATTACATATCAAGAGTATGAGTTGGATGTTTTTGGGATCATGGGTCGTATTTAGGAATGAACATTCATAAAATAAATATAGAAAAATAAATCTACTACATCCACAGGATGTCTTGGGCTTTGCTCGTCATTGGGCCTTGCATGCCGCCATACTTCACCTCCGTAATCATGTGGGCTCCCATGAATACCGGGTTTTTCATATGGTTCGCATGTGTTAGCCTGGTTACGTACACTAAAACCCGGAGAAAATCGAGAAATATGTAACGTATGATATTCGGAATGTGCCCAGGTATGGACACGGTGACACCTCAAAGTGGGGTTAGTTCGAACGACGTTTGGTGTGGCATGCTTTGGCCTAATAGGTCCTTCGTACTCTCATCGTTAGTCCCCAGGTAGGCAAACTGGTCCGTTATATTGGATTTATACGAATGCCAACCTAGACAGGACGTTCCGACTACCGGTACTTGTACCCTTCCAGTTACTACATGCCCGTCGCAGAACTTACTTTGATGAGATTTGAAAATTGCGACAAAATCTTTGAATAACAAAAGTATGAAGATGATTTGAATATATGAACATTGAAATATGTATGATGAATGTGTATGTAAGTATGTATGTTTGACTGTAAGTATAAACAAATATGAAACAAATAAATATCATAAGTTTGCATGTAACCACATGAACAATTAAAATCTAGTCAACTATAGTATAGGATCTATGGGTCTAATAACCTATCCTATATCCCTATAGTCATGGCTCTGATACCAATCTGTCACACCCCGACCCGCAACGAAAAAGGTGATCGGGGCATGATTGGGTTATCATCAAAGCTCATGACATTTATTATAACGTTTCATATTCATTATTACAATTTAAAGGGAAACATACAATCATAATTACATCATTTCCTAAACATCATTCTAGACTTCTTTGTTTTCTTCTAAGGCATTTCCTATGTTTTCCTTGCTTCATCTTGTTCACCTGTATCATGTGTAAAAATGGTTTTTGGATCAACAAAAAGTTGGCGAGTGAATCCTATGAAAAACATTTGAACAAGTTTATTGAATTGATTATGAAATAAAGTGCACAACCACACATGAGTAAAAATAGATGTAAACTTATTCACCAATCATTTAATATTAAATAATGCACACACGAACAATAATGGATCGTCTTGAGGCACGCGTTGCTCAACTCGTCTCCCACGAGGAACTGATGGGCCTAATGAATGATTTACAAATAACTTGACAATATGAAATACATAACTACAAACAATATATACATTCTAAGTTTAGATCACAATATGGTATGGCACAAGTTTAAATAAATGAGTTAATTTTAAGGACACATGACACACCCCAAAACGTGTAATTTAAAAGGGGAGTTGTAAGATTCACTCACATTGGGTGCGTTCGGTTGATGATGTTGAATGCGCACGAAGTTGGTTTTTAACCACGAGTGAAACTAACCTAGATAATGGCATAATGGTTCGGTAAGTAAGCGGATTTTATTAATCAATTTTAGTAGGATTGTTGGATATATTTTTGTGAGTTTAAGGCTATTTTCTAACCTTAAAAATGTTATTTTTAAGTATTTTTAATGTAAATAAATAAATAAAAGTAATAAAAAAAAATGTTGATTTTTGACTGTTGACCTGTTGACCGTTGACTTGTTGACCGATTTTATTGTGAAATTGTGTGCGCCGGGTGAGGCTCGAACCCGAGACCTCCCGTTCGCGTGCACGCAGCTCTACCAACTGAGCTACGTGTCTAACCCGAAATATTTCTGTTTTTAATTATATATATATACTAATTGAATTAATCCGAAAATCATTTATTTCAAAAACGATTTTAATGTCTCGCTCGGTGCTCTCCACAGGTGTTTTGGACTCAATTAGTATTTATGAATTTGTGCATAAACTGGAGAACAAGAATGAAGAAGAACTCCGGAAGGCACAACGAGTCTCTGCTCCACAAAATCCTGAGATGTATTTTGGAGGTATAAATGCAGGTACTAGCTTAAGTCAGCAACCGAAGCTGCAAACAGCGTTTGTGTCAAACGTGAACCCTTTCCTACCCCAGTCTGTCCAATCAAGTCAATCTACAGGTTTGAGTAATCAAGCCTATGGACAAACTTTTGATCCGAAAGCCTTCCTTCCACAGCCAAGGGATTTAGTGCATATAGCTCCACAGCAAGCTCCTCAACAAGCTTTCTATGGAAACAACAGTCAATCGGCAAATCCCAACACTGTCAAACTTGACACGTCAAATCTCTCCAAAATCAACGTAGAAGTTGCACAGGAACATGCAGAACTTCTAAATACCATGGACAGTGCGTATTGTGGTTTAGTTGCAGGTCAAATAGGGAACATCAAGTTGACAAACGAAGACTATGAACAAATTGACCGATTTGAAATGGAGCTGATGGACATCAAGTGGGCATTTGCAAGTGCTATGAGAAGAGCGAAGGATTATATGAGAAGAATGGGTAGAACCAGTTTGGAAAGCAAGAAGGATACAAAATACAGCTTTGACAAAGCCGCCGTTACTTGCTTCAACTGTGGGAAAGAGGTCACTTCAAGCGGGAATGCACAAGACCTAGCAAGGAAGGAAATCACAATCCCTTTTGTAATCAGTCTCAACCATCCAACACAGCACAGTACAACAATGAAAGAAGACTAGTAGCTGTTGGCAACTCTAACAACACCATCAATCAGGACCTTCAAACACGCATAGAGCTTTGGTAGTTCAATCTGATGAAGGATGCGATTGGTCAGTACAGTTGGGAACTGAGAACAACAAAAGAACTGCATTCTATGCAAAGATCATGGATCAAATCAAGCATGATCACAGCATCAACACTCCAAATAACGATGATACATCTGGGGATGCTGGAAGTTCTGATGAAGAATGTTCAAGTTCAGATGGTTATGGATCTAATTCTGATATGAAGAAAGAAAGTGATGCTGAGGTTGAAGAATTGCTGAGTGAAGCTGAGATGTTGAAATCTGAAAAGGTAGGTATGACGAGGAATGCAGAAGCTGCGGAAAAAGAGACAGAGGCACTCTCTACAGATGGTGCAGCTTTTCTTCATCACACTGCCTTTATGGCAAATGTTGAAGGTTCTTCAAAACAGGTAAATTCTGAACCTCCTACTGTTTGCAATGACTGTGTTGAACTGAAAATAAAATATGAAACCATCAACAGTCATAATCAGAATTTAGTTGTTGAACTATCAAAATGCAAAGAGGCGAATTTGGCGCTAACTAGAAATGAAAAAGAATTCAAATCTGTAATAGAAACCCTTAAGAAAAGTGTTTCTGAATTGACAAAAAACAGTTTTGAATAAACAGACAGGAATTAATAATTACATTAATCTCCTAGAAGAAACAAAGAAAGAGTTAGCCATCGCCAAATGCGAATATGATTCGATCAAACGCAAATTGAAAAGTTATTCTAACTCCCAATATGTGCTTGATCATATCATTGAAGTTCAAAAACTAAAGGGAGATGCTCAATGCATAGGGTATAAGTCGTGTCCACCCCCAATGAAACACAACTATACCAAAATGCCTGATGAAAAGGAGATGCCTCGTTTTGAACCCTCTGTACCTTTGAATCCTAAGGAATTCGCAGCAGGGTTAGGGTTCAAACTAGGCAATTCATCTCAAGAACCAAGCAAGCCAGAAAGTTCATCATCTGCTGAAGAAGAGGATGATACATCAGATGATGAATCAAGAAATGATGATCAGGATCAGCCTCTTGATGAAAGGAAAAGAGTAGAATTGTCTGCTACTCCTAGTACTCAATCTGTTGAGAATCAAGAGACTGTTCCTAAGAAATCTTGTGTCTACACAAGAAGTATATAATGTGTTATATACATTGGTTGGACATAAGAAAATCTATTCAAACAAAGATTTTCCAATTAAAAACGTAAATCCAATCTCTATAGATCAGGTGTTTGAAAAGTCAAAAACCAAACCTTTAGAGAAGAAAAGGCCAACCAAAACACAACCATTATCCGCTTCAAAAGAAAAACAATGGAAGCGAGTTGAAAAGTCTACATTTTCTCATTCGGTTGAGCAAAAGGCTCTCGTTACCAGAAAAATGCTAAAACTGTTAAATTTGTGAGTTCTAAAGGTACCGATAAAGTCAAAACTTTTCAAGGAAAATCTAATGTTGATTTTGTAAAGAAATTTAAGATCTTGAAAAGTAACAGTCAAAACAATTACACCCAACACACATGATGGATGTAATGAACCCAGTACCTCAAGACCCACAAGTTCAACATCAAGCCGAGAAACACGATCTCCTAGTTTTGTTGAGAGGAGAACATGTTTCAAATGTGGAGAATTTGGCCACATTATAAAGGATTGTCAAAATCCAGCCAAATCAAGATGTATAGAGAAAACCCTCATGAACCAACTTGCAAACGTAAATCTGTTTCTCCGACACAAGATAAACGAATTATTAAAGATCAAAAAGAGAAACAAAAACGTAAACAAATAAAAGCAGTTGAGAAAGCTTTAAAATCGGATTCTTCGAAAAAGGATCAAAGATCTTCAAAGTCAATAAAACAAGACACTGTTAAAACTGTAAATAATAGTAAATCTGGTAATAAACAAGGATCTTGGAAACAGAAGACCGGTAATGTTTCAAAAAGAGTCTCTCAGTTTGTTAATCATCAAGAAATTAAGATTACATTTCTCGATGATAAGGGACGACCCAAGACCACTAAGGCTTGGGTCCCCATCTCAAACTAATCTTGTTTGTGCAATGTGCAGGGTGTTCCAGGAGGAACTGTAAACAGTCATTGGATTGTTGACAGTGGAGCATCAAGGCACATGACGGGCGACTTGCGGCTCCTATATGATGTGAAAAGCATAAGGGGTGGTAATGTTGCTTTTACTGGTGACAAAGGTGGATACATCACTGGAGAAGGAATGGTCTCCAATGGTGTTGTGAGCTTTGACAAGATCAATTGTGTGCGGCAAATTGATCACAATCTTCTTAGCGTTTCTCAAATCTGCGACAAGAAGTTCACGGTACATTTTGATGATGCCGGATGTTATGTGCTGAAGCCTGGATTCAAGATCCCCAAGGAATGGATTCTCCTGTCGGCTCCAATAATTAATGATTTGTATATTCTTGATATGAGCCAAGCTATTACAACATCTGCACAAGTCACATGTTTTGTTTCTAAAGCCACCGAGAAGGAATCAATCTCCTGGCATAAACATATGGGACACATTCACCTGAGGAAAATGAACTATTTGGTGAAGAACAATCTAGTGAATGGTGTACCAGTGAAGAACTTTCATCTTCAAGACGTTTGTATATCATGCTAGAAAGGGAAGCAACGAGAAAATCCCATCCCGTGAAGAAGATTAACACTGTGAATATGCCACTGGAACGTCTTCATATGGACCTCTTTAGACTTATGAAACACAAGACTACCTTTGGTGATTCTTATTGTCTGGTAGTTACTGATGACAATTCCATATTTTCATGGGTAAACATGTTGGCACACAAGAGTGAAGTTCCTACTATCCTCAAGAATCTCCTGACTCTGTTAGAAAATTTGTACAATCTGAAGGTAAGGAGAATCAGAAGCGACAATGGCACGGAATTCAAGAATCAAGTTATGGATGAGTACTGTTCCTCAAAGGTTATTCTGCATGAGTATAGTTCTCGCTACACTCCACAACAAAATGGCGTCGCTGAGAGGAAAAATCGAACACTTATTGAAACTGCAAGAACCATGTTAGTAGAATCAGAACTTCCCGTTCAATTTTGGGGAGAAGTTGTTGCTACTGCGTGCTACACGATGAATAGAGTTCTGACAGTGAAGAGACATGGGAAGAGATGCTTTGAGTTGCTACATAAAAGGAAACCGGATATTTCTTTCTTAGAACCTTTTAGAGCTCCATGCACTATGATCGACCCACATGGAAAGTTTGGTCCCAAGGCTATCGAAGGTTTCTTTCTTGGAAATGCTACTCCTAATTTCCAGGTGTGGAATTTGTCTTCGAAGAAGATTGAAGAATGGGGTGAAGTCAAGGTTCAGAGATATATAGAAGCGTTAGAGCTCCTGGTGCTCCTTGGATGTTTGACTACGATGGGCTGTTTGACTCCTTTAGTCTGCCAACTTTTGATGATGCAACAGCTGCTGCTCAGATGTTATTAGAAAGTGATACTGCAGTAGACTTGTCATTAGTTCGACCAATTATTGTTAACCCTCAAGTGTCAACTTCGGTTAACAATCTTGTTCAAAATGAGGAATTCGAAGACGCTACGATTATAATATTTCATCAGAAGAGTTTCATGATGCAAATGAAGCTGCCTCTGGTGCTGTTCCTGGATTTTCAAATGATGCGTCAAATATTCAACCTCAAGGAACGACTGAAGGTCAGGCATCTAAAACGTCATCAAATCCAGCTCTCGATGTAACTGTTGATCTGAATATCAACAATTTGGGTATCAATTCTTGAGTTCCTGATGTGCTAGAAACTCGTATTCATAATATCCATCCTCAGCAGAATATTATTGGAGATGCCCAGAGTGGTGTACAGACTCGTAATCAGCTTCGAAACAACCAGAATGCTGGATTGTATTCGGAAATCAGGGAATCTGGTGGTCTGAATGATTGGTCTTTTGCCTGCTATGTGTGCCAAGTAGAACCAAAATCTTGGAAGGAGGCAATGAAAGAAGACTCTTGGGTTGAAGCCATGCAGGAAGAACTTCAGCAGTTTCATAAGTCAGGCATCTGGAAATTGGTTGACAGGCCTGACAACTACAAGAAGATTGGTACACGATGGGTGTACAAGTGCAAGAAGGATGACCGAGTAGTTGTTGTGAGAAACAAAGCGCGATTGGTTGTTCAAGGTTTTAATCAGGTCGAAGGTATCGATTACAATGAAGTGTATGCACCGGTGGCACGACTTGAGGCCATAAGAATCTTTTTGGCTTATGCGTCTTTCAAGAAATTCACTGTTTATCAGATGGATGTAAAGAGTGCATTTCTTCATGGTGTGGTAGAAGAGGAAGTATATGTTGAGAAACCACCAGGTTTTGAAGATCCTCTCCATCCTGACAAGGTTTGGCTTCTCAACAAGGCGTTATATGGTCTTCATCAAGCTCCGAGGGCTTGGTATGAAACGTTGTCCACCTATCTGTTGAAGAATGGTTTTCGACGAGGCCTGATCGAATGTACTCTCTTTATCAAGGAACAGGACGAGGACTTGCTGCTAGTACAGGTTTATGTTGATGATATTATATTTGGGTCTACTAACACTCGAATGTGCAAAGCATTCGAACAGGTTATGCAGGAGAAGTTCGAGATGAGCGCTATGGGAGAAATGAATTTCTTTTTAGGTTTGCAGGTTTAGCAATCAAAGGAAGGGATTTTTATCCATCAAATACGTCGGAGACATTCTCAAGCGATTTCAGATGGATGACTCAAAGCCTTTGGGAACTCCATTAGCTCAGAATCATGGGATTACTCCAGATGGAATGGGTGAACATGTAGAACCATCTCTCTATCGTGCAATGATCGGATCTCTCATGTATCTTACTGCTTCAAGACCCGACATAATGTACCCAACATCTCTTCTGGCGCGCTATCAGTCTAGTCCGAAGGTTTCTCATTTGATGGTTATGAAAAGGATCTTTCGTTATCTAAAGGGTCGTCCTGACACTGGTCTATGGTACCCTAAGGATGATAACTTTGATCTGACAGTATTCAGTGATTCTGATCATGGCGGATGCAAAATCGATGCAAAATCAACAACAGCAGGATGTCAGTTCTTGGGAAATCGCCTAGTCACGTGGCAATGCAAAAAGCAGACTTGTGTAGCTACATCAACATGTGAGGCTGAGTATATTCAGCTTCTAGTTGCTGCTCTCAAGTTCTATGGATCCAACAGCCAATGCGCGACTACGGTTTTGAATTTCTTACTACTCCTATTTTTGTTGATAATGAAGCTTCTTTACAGATCACTCGGAATCCTGTACAGCATTCAACACAAAACACATTGAGATTAAGTATCATTTCATACGAGATTGTTATGAAAAGAGACTTATCGATGTTGTTAAAATCCACATTGATCACCAACGTGCCGACCTTTTTACCAAAGCCTTTGATAAATCACGTTTTGATTATCTACTTTTGGTCAATGGCATCAAGGTGAAACCCGAGTAACTCAACCATGGCTAACTATTTTTGTATATACTTTTCTAAAATCTAAAACTACAAAAAGATTTTCAGTTTTATATTTTAGGGGGAGTAAATTTCAAGAAAATACAAAAATATGTCCTTTATTTACCTTCTTTGTTTATGGGGGAGAAAAATTCAGAAAAATACAAAAACATTAAAAAATCAAAAATGAGTTTCTTTGATAAGTTGATGATGATGAAATTCACCGGTAAACCTGTCAGATATGGTTAAAAGCATAGAAAGAAAATTGATAAGTAGCTTTACTTATGATGTATCGGTAGGCTCACAATCAGACTAAAATGTGCAGGTTGATATAAACCTAACAGACAGAACGCCAGGTGGGAACCATTCATTGGCATATGGTCTTGGTACCGAAATTTCGTTTGATAGAGTGCCGAGGTTCTGAGATATACGGTCTTTATCCTAGCTTATCATCTGGGTATCATGGTTGAATCTATTGCCGAAAAATAATGGTGGCGCAAGTCTAGAACTTCCATGATATCATATATATACGTGTACATACTGCATTCGACCATCAAATAAGTGATAAAAATATCACATCCCCAAAATAAGTGATAAAATATCACAGCTTTATGCGGGAGCTAAGTTCGTCTCTTTGTCGGTATGATGGTACTAACCTGTTCACGGACTTACTCCTGTGCCCTACATGCATATGAAAATCAAGTTCCTCATCAATAAGTGATTAAATCACAAAGGGCTTGTTTTCAATCAAAATAAGTGAGTATCTCACATCATTCATATACGTCAAAATAGATGATAAAGCAGTATACTCACTGGTAAGATTTTCTCTTGTGCATATCTTGATACGGGAATGTGTCGTGATGTGGTTGAACACCGGCTAGTAAGTATAATCCATACCTTAATCATATCTCCTAATCACGATTACATCTGATAAGTCTGAGCTTACATGGACAACAATACCGATGATCATAGTTGAATACTTATCTGTTTAGTTTTGAAGTTTAAACCAAATATCGTTTTTGACAAAGATTAAAATGCTGGTATGATTCCTTTACCTTGAAACTCGAAAAAGATTGTTAAATAGATATATAGTTTATCTGTATATTTTGATTTTAACTCTAGTTTACTTAGTTGCTTATGTAATTGCTTTTTGAAAGTTAGCCAAAGTTGATACTCGAGAGTTTCTACCAAGATATGCTAGAAAACCATTGGTTTGATATTGCAACTTCATAAAAGTAATATCTTGCAGCAAGTAATTCATCAAAGAAATCCAAAATCTGGAGTTCGTTTGAGTGTGTGTATCTCATACGAATGAACCTAGTCATTTAATTTGACTTGGTCACTTGTTCTTCTCAAATCTGCTGCTGGAATTCATACGAGTGTGTGTATCTCGTTCAGGGAATATAATCATACGAAGAATTTATTATAAGTCTCTCGTGTGTATTCCCTAAGAAAGTTGTGTTCTAATTATATTTGTCTATTGAGTACAGATTGATACAAAAGAACATAAACAAAGACCAGCAACGAAGAAATCTGACAAGTCAGAAGAGGAAACAAGAAAGATTTGAAGTTTCTTAGAAGTTCGAAGACCTGATGCTCTAATCATTAGATAGCAGATCTATCAGTGGATAGCAGATCTTCAGGGGAAGTTAGTTGATACTCCAAACCATTCAAAATGAAGACCAACATATGAAGACCAAAGACCGAGGACTGAAGACCAAGCAACATCCAAGGGGGAGTTTGTTGATACAGTTTTGTGTCTGTCGCTTGTTCTACAGTTGTAATTGTACGGTCTTTGCTCAAGTGTTTGTATAGGTTTGGTCGTGTCGAATAGATGAGATATCCTTCTGTCTTGATCTAGTAAGACATCTTAGCTTGTCTGTGTTAATCAGTTGCATGTGAGCATACTGATAAGTCTTGTGTACGTCATGTCTACACACGTTCTACAGAAATAAGGATTCTGTGCGAGTAAGAGAATTCGTACGAATCACATGATTCTTACTAAATAACTTGAGTACCAAGTGTGCTACTTGTTTCGTACGAAATAAGCATTTCGAACAAAACAGTTGACTCGTACCAATTTCCTGGAGTTGTGACTCGTGTGAAATAGTGTGTTCCATATGTCTGGATTTGTGATTCGTACGAATCTAGACAGACACTATATAAGCAGACGTGCACTTCTCAGTCAAGGTTACTAACTAACTCGCCAGACTGAAAGAACGAGCTAGCAAACTGATCTTTTGGTGAGATCTCTCTGTTAGCATTTCTGGTGAAGATGAAGACACAAGAACACATCAAGTTTGTTTGAGTCATACGAGCATTGTGTATATGTTTGTACTTGTTCTCAATCATTAATCAAGATAGTGAATCTTTGGTTACCCTGTGTTCTTTACTTTGCTTTGGTTGCATGCACACTTGGATTCCGCACTTGTGTGTATGTCATTTGAACAAGGAACTGGTTTAACACCATCCGCAGGTGGACCTACAAACTTCTTCCAGTGCAGCTCCAGAGACTCCAGTGATAGTGAGTCTGAACCTATTCAGGGGGAGGACTTTACTAATCCATTTGCTAACATTTAAGGGGAGGTTGGATCTAATCTGGGAGATAATCTGGTTGTTGACACCATTGCTACCACATGTGTACACAAAGATCATCCAGTTGAAAACATCATAGGTGATGCTGCTTTAGGTGTTCAGACAAGAAGAGGTGTGCTCG
The DNA here is from genome assembly GCA_947069175.1 of Scalesia atractyloides. NCBI lineage: Eukaryota > Viridiplantae > Streptophyta > Magnoliopsida > Asterales > Asteraceae > Scalesia > Scalesia atractyloides. Next base: position 37,019,605 of record CAMTDV010000011.1, read on the forward strand.
AAGGTTCCTGTTTGTTTACTTCGATTCAGAAGACTGGGTTGATTCATGAGTGTTTATATAGCTGTTTTATTGCCCAAGAGGAGCCGAAGAATGTTCATGTGGCTCTAAAAGATAATTGTTGGGTTGAAGCTATGCAAGAGGAACTAGCTCAATTCAAGAAATTGAAAGTTTGGGAGCTAGTTGACTTGCCTGTAGGAGAGAAGGAAATAGGCACCAAGTGGGTGTTCAAGTGCAAGAAAGACGACCGAAGGATCGTGATAAGGAATAAGGCTCGGTTGGTGGTGGAAGGGTTCAATCAGCAAGAGGGGATTGATTACAATGAAGTGTTTGCACCAGTAGCAAGGTTGGAAGCAATTCGTTTGTTCCTAGCTTTTGCTTCATTCAAGGGCTTCAAAGTTTACCAACTTGACGTGAAGAGTGCGTTTCTTCACGGGGAAGTCCAAGAAGTGGTGTATGTCTCACAAACAGATGGGTTTACTGATCCAGACTATCCAGATCGAGTCTATCGACTTAATAAGGCATTGTATGGATTGCATCAGGCACCTAGGGCGTGGTATGAGACACTGTCAGCACATTTGTTAAAGAATGGTTTCGAAAGAGGTCAGATTGACAGTATAGTTTTCATCAAAAGGAAGAAGGAAGACTTTGTGCTGGTACAGGTATACGTAGATGACATCGTTTTTGGGTCATCTGATGAGAACATGTGTCATGATTTCGAAGAGGTAATGAAGAGCAAGTTTGAGATGAGTGCGATGGGTGAATTATCCTACTTTTTGGGTTTACAAGTTGAACAGAAGAATGATGGGATGTTTATACATCAGACGAAGTATATGTATGACATTTTGTCTCGTTTCAAAATGGAGTATTGCGCTACTTTCAACACACCTATCTATGAGGATCACAATCTCGGTCCAGATCATGAGAGTGTGGAAGATGTTGATCCAACTCAATACAGGGCAATGATGTGACAACCGGCAGTTTCCGGTCATAATTAAGCGCATAACAAACAGTAATATTGTTATAAACAACGTAATTAGATGCAAATTAACGCGATCAGCCTTTGGAAAGCCTAGAAACGACTACTTGATTCACGTTACGCGACTTGGCGATAATCGAGAACTCTAACGCGAATGTTGATTTGCGAGAAGACTGATGAACGATAAGCGGCAACGAACTAACACCGGACAAAATACTGACAACGCCGACAAATACAAATTTTACATGTATAATTTATACATAAGAATTGGTTTTGATAAGTTATCATGCTTTCGAACATCACAAAACGCTCACGTGAACGAAAAACGCGTCGACAGGAACGCACCGACAACGAAACAGAAGCAACGGACTCGAATTACGCCTTGATACTAATATGTTATGATATACTTAGCTTCGTAATCGAATTTTATTATTCGTTGTCGAAATCGGATCAAAAAACGGACATTAAACGACAACCGGAGCATTTTACGCATTTTAACGAAACCGTCGAACGCACGCGATTAATATCGAATATCGACACCTTTTACATGTTTTTGAACCTAAAATGATATTATACGATTTTTATGAAGTTCGGATCCGAAAACGAGCCTCGTAGACGTGATTAGGCCGCTCAAAACACTAGAAACAGGCTTCTGGGCCTTAGGCCCAAACCCACAAAAACCCACCTATATAAACCCTTTTTATCCTATTCTTCTCTCATTTTTACCAATCACTTTCTCTCTCTAAATCTAAAACTCTCTCTACTCTCTCTCTAGAAAACATTTCTGGCACCAAAGTCCGGCGACTAGCGGCGGCCGACCACGGTGACGCAACGGCGGCGTCACCGCCGACGACGGCGATGGAGGTTTTCCGGCGAACTTTTCGGCGACCGTTTTCCGGCCAAGAGTACACTTTTTCGACTATCCTCGATGTTCCGGATCGCGTGGTGGTGTTGGTTTCAGCAGATTCGAAGCCGTTTGGGCTCGGGAGCAACTCACCGGAGTTCCGGCCAAACTCCAGCGAACCCGTTTTGAACTTTTCACTTCATGCATGTTTAGATCAGGTGGTTAGAGACCTTTCTGCAAGTTTTCGTGAAATTTTATACTCCGGCGAAATTCCGACTTCTGGCGAGGTTCCGGGCATCCGTTTTCAACGAAAAATATATTTTTGGTATCCTTGTAACCCGTAGAGTCCATACGAGACACTGTCATCTCGGGTGAAAATTAAAGTTCGGGACACTCTCGGGCTCGGCTCAACGTGGTCAACAGGTCAACACGGGTCAAAACTGGTCTAGGGATAGTTTTGGGTCATTTTTGGTGCCTCGGTTCAGTTTTGGGTTCGGTCAAACCCGGTCAACTGCCGGTCAACCGTGGTCAACTGGTCAACTATCGATCAACTGGTCAACTGCTGGTCAACGCAGTCACGGGTCAACTCGAGACTCGGTAAAATTAGTTACGACGCGAAATTTAGTTATATTAGTTTATAATTATTATTAATAATTAGCGCGCGAACACCGAGCTCAAACCGAACCATAAACGATTATATATCGCCAAAGAAAATAAATAATATATAACAATCGAGCCGACTGCGTAACTCGTTTAAAATTATTAGTTAAAAATCAAACCGACGTCGTTATTATAATATAAATCGGAAATTATAAATCGGCGAAAATTATATTCAAAACACGTCGAGAAATTATATATATTGTTTGCTTACATTGCAGATTGTGTTTTGATAAATAAATCGACAATTGTGTTGTGGGATTGTCCGAAAACAGAGGAAATTCTGCCCGATTTTTTTAAAAATACGCAATACAAAAACGCGACACATTTCAAAGATTAAACGTCCGATTTCAAATGGTTATTATAAAATAAATATAGGTATATATTTATTTGACGACGCTAATTAAAACATTCAAAACTCAAGCCGACAACATTTGATGTTAAGATAACAAACATTCGGCAATCGACTATAAAATAAATGATATTTATTTATGTTTGCTTCAACGTCACAACTCAGAAACTAGCTGTCAAACATCGATAAAACATTCGAACGACGATATAAAAATAAGTATATTGTTTATACTTATTTCGAAACGTCAAGATTTCCGAACACTTTTACAAGACGAATACAAGGCGCGTATTATTTCAAACGTCAGAATTCGGAAATCGTATAACAAGAATATCATATATATACGAATGGCGAGACGTCAAATACTTTTATAAAATAAATATAGTTATATTTATTTCGAGCGTCGACGACTCGAATACTTTCGGAGGATCTTATGACAATATATATTTGTTATATCCGATTTCAACGCCTAAATGAAATGCGACACGATACCGCAAGATTATGACAAGCGTACGATTACATCTTTCGAAAACTACGAGAGTCGTACTATTATCCGACGACGTACATAACGGCTATAGTATTGTTTATATATAAATATATTTCAAGTCGTTCGAAAACTAAGACAATTCTAAGAAAACTATAGGTTGGTTAACCAAGTTAAGTCAATAACACATTCATAGAATCGTATGAGTAACGATTCGGTAGAGCTCGGTATCACGTAGTATAGATACGTCATTCTTAGAAACTTACAAGTTATTCCATTTTAGGAATACACTAGATTACATGCTAGCAAGTCAAGTTGTGGAGACAACACTATGGAAATAACATTTAAGCTAGCTTTGCACTGGACTATCCAGGTGAGTTCATAACCCCCACTTTTTTTACAGTTTTACATTTTATAAATGTTTTCGGGGGTGGAAAGACATGCAAGTTTTGCAAAAGTACACAAAATTTCGATGACGAAAATTCGTATTTCTAAACCATGTTGCAAATGGATTTCAATAAACTCAAATGGTTTACGAAAGGTTTATGCTCAACATACAGGTTTTACAAAACACTCGCATATTTTCAAAACGTGCATGAGTTTCATGACTAGGGATGGGATTGTCCTAGTTACAACGGGACTTGGTGTCCTGCATACAAATAAGAGGACTGGTTGGTCCTGCTTTTAGACTTAAACGGGCTAGGCCCATTCTCACTTGTGCGAGGCATAAAGACTCCGTGAGTTCATGTTCCCCTTTTCTCTTAAATGTTTTCGGTTTATAACTCTTGGGGGGAAATACATGTTTTCGATGGTATGGTTTAGCTATGGAATGAAATATTAGATCATGTGTGAATAGGCTCTCTCTTAAGTGCCATTAATCTTTTATAAGACCGAGGAATAAAAGTGGTAGATCTATCGGGTGTAGCGAGCCCCACTCATGGGTCCTTGTGTGGCCGTATGTAGTGCTTTTGTTGTCCCAGCCGGGTGGACCGAAAGAAATCGTCTAGGGTTGAGTACTTTCAATGTCGGCACACATATTAATGTCCTTGCAAAACATTAATGATCATCAAGTTCATTGACGCTTTACATACCACATTTTTATATATGAACTCTCAAATGATAACGCAACACAGACGCTGACAGTTATACAAGTTTTACGAATACATTAGAAAACATTTCAATATCAGTTTACAGACATGACGGAAAACATTTTTTTACTGGTTTACGAATATAACAGTTATATGCATCGGTTTACAAACAGCACAGACTAATTTCAATACTGTTATACAGACACGACATTTCAAATGCTTTGGGAAACTATGATCCCACAAACCGGTTTTTCGAATGCAAAACTTTCAAATGTTTTATGACTCATTTGAAACAAAAACAGACAAACTATGAACTCACCAACTTTATGTTGATTTTTCGCATGTTCTTTCTCAGGTTATAATTACAAGTATGGCACGGTTGGAATAGGAGAACCCATGGGGATTCGAGTATTTAGGGGGTGTTCATTTATTAGAAGTCTTAGCACTCACAACACTTTCACTGTGCAATGAAGATACCAGTCAGATCACACCCAGCTCTGATGCAATAGATTTATCAGGTGTGACAAATGATTGGTTCTCTGATGTACTTGACTGCTTCAAGACCCGACATCATGTTCGCAGTATGTCTTTGTGCCAAATATCAAGCAAATCCAAAAGAGCCACACATGAAAGCGGTGAAGCGGATTCTTCGTTACTTGAAAGGGAAACCTAAACTTGGGTTATGGTATCCAGCTTGCTAGTGATTTGAAGTTTGTTGCTTTCACTGATTTGGAATTTGGAGGATGCAAATCAACAAGGAAGTCTACCACAGGCGGTTGTCAGTTCTTAGGAGGGAGGCTCGTTTCATGGCAATGCAAGAAGCAGTCTTGCGTATCTACCTCGACATGTGAAGCTGAATATATTGTTGCGGGTAGCTGTTGCTCTCAGGTTCTCTGGATCCAACAGCAGATGCGCGATTACGGTTTAAATTTCATTCATACTCCTATTATGATAGACAATAATGCCACTATTTCAATCACCAACAATCCCGTGAAACACAGTCGCGCAAAACATATTGACATTCGTCATCATTTTATACGGGATTGTGCTGAAAAGAAATTAATTGAACTACATCGAGTCTACATACTAGATAACCTGGCAGACTTTACACAAAAGCATTTGACAGGGCTCGCTTTGAACATTTAGTCGAACTCAACGGGATGAGGAATCCTGAATAACCATTTTTTCCATAAAAATAGTTTTGTGAATAATTTACTGCTTTTCAAAAATCAAAAACATAACAAAAAAATATAAAATCAAAAATGAGTTTTTTACTGTGTGAAAAAGAAGAAATGATAGTACATCAGTAAGTTAGACTGTTACACTGAAATTAAACGTAAATTGCTTAAGAGTGATAGCAGCTTCATCATATGATGTACCAGTAGGCAAAAGGCATGAAATAATCAACTTACCTTTGTGATACAAATATAAGAAACTGTGTATGAGTGGGAAACATATCAGTGGCGTATGGTTTTATAACCTTGAATCTTGCGTTGATAGATTGCCAAAATCTGAGGTTTTAGGTCTTTATATCGTTGTTTCATCCGGGGTATCAAGGTTGTCCTTCTGCTACATCCAGATATATGCTGACCTAGGCACAACCAGGATATCTTAAAAGAGCTAAATGCCAAATCCCAAAAATTGAAGAAGCTCTCCTAGGGAGTCATTCAAATGTGCAAATTGCATTATTCGTACCAAAATTTGGTATTTGTCCTAACCCTCGTTGGATATTTGGTCTCTCTGGTATATGGAAGTACTGACCTGTTCACCAATTATCTAACATTGTAATTCAAAAGGATGAATTTCGGTATACTCACCTACTACGATGAATTTTTGTGCATACCTTAATCGTGGGGGTATGTCCTAAAGCGGGACACACTAGTATATCAGTATGAATTATCTAACAGATCACAGGTAATGGTACTTGAAATGTTCATGTATTTTGTTTAAGTGGATAAACAATACTGGTAATCGTCTTGAGCTGCTTTTCATGAATATTGCATCAAGAATTATCAAAGAGTGTGAAAACAGTTTGATGTTGCTGATATGATCTTCTCAACGGTGATACTCACAAAAATAGAGTGTTTATTCTTTCGTTATTTATTTGCCTTCAGAAAATATAAAAATCCAAAAATATTTCATTTTATTGTAAATTCTTAATGTATGGATATTGGTTGTTCAAGGAAGAGTTCTTACCGATAGGGGGAGATGATGTTAGAAGATGAGTTCAAAACTTTTTTACAATCTTGCAGGTTTATGGTGTCTTAAAAATTTTGAGTATGTGGTTTGAGCTGAGAAGTGCTTAATCTGTGATATGGTTTTACTATCTCTTGAATAATAATAATTTGTTAACTTGTGTTGAAAAAATCTTATGGTTTCCCGAGATGTTTGTTTATAGTATACAGATTGTAGCAGTGTGTTGCTGAGAAGTTTGGTGAAGAGGAGTTTGCTTGGATGCATGGTAGAACCTCCTTTCTACATTGTAGACAAAGTTGAAGAGTTTTGAAGATTGCTATGCAAGGACTAAACCGGAGTTTACTCAAACGCTAACAATTTAGAAGATTTGGTGATTGGATACATCATCTTAGGGGGAGTCTGTTGCAGACAGAAGCTATTAAAGCTGAAGCTATTAAAGCTGAAGCTATCCAAAGACCAACATTTTTTAAAGATGTTGAAGATTGCAAGAAGACTGAAGACTAAGTTGTTTTATGAAGCTATTGTCAAGGGGGAGTTTGTTGGTGCATATTTGTGACAACAGCTTTGATTTGGTCTTTGGATATCTTGTAATTAGTAAAATGATAAACGGTTAGCGGATTTAGTTTTGTAATAGTTAATTAGAAGTAATTGCGCTGAACTAGACACAAAATAGTGCATGGTAGGTAAATTGGGCTTTAAACCCATTAGCAGTCCATGTAGGAAACCCTAGCCCAGTTGCATAACCTATCTCTATATAAAGGGAGGTTTGCATTAGGGTTTAGGTTGTTGGTTCTATTGTTCAGTTGCTGAGAGAATTGCTTCAGAGAGTTTAGAGAGAGTCTTGAATTGATTGTAAAACAATTGTGTTTGATAATCAATAGAAGACAGTTTGAAAGGAATGGTTCTTGTTCGTGTTCTTGTTTTCTGTGAAATCTGATCTAGGGATTCCACACTCTAGATTACATAGACGATTCTGTCAAAGATCCATAAGGACTAGGGGACCTACAGATATAAACATAACAAACTATGTACTTAGTGGGTCACTTACTATAGGCATATGATTTCATGGTCTTAAATCTTACGTTGATAGATAGCCAACATCTGAGGTTTCGGGTCTTTATGCTATTGAGTCATCCGGGGATATCTTGACTGCCCTTTTATTGCATCTAGATTATATGCAGACCTAGGCACAGTCAAGATATCTTTGCAAAAGAGCCAAAATGGAAGTAAGGTCATTTCATTCCAATCCAATAAGGTCATTTCATTCCAATTCGTAAAGACTATAAAAACGAGAAGTTAGCTCGTATCTATATTGATGAAATCGTAAGTCGACACGGTGTGCCTTTAAGTATCATTTCTGATCGAGATGGACGTTTTACTTCACGAACATGGCAAGTCGTACAGTCAGCATTAGGCACACGCTTAGACCTTAGCACCGCCTTTCATCCTCAAACTGATGGTCAAACTGAGCGCACCATACAGAGTCTTGAAGACATGTTGAGAGCATGTTTCATCGACTTCAAGGGCAATTGGGATACTCATCTACCATTAGTTGAATTTTCGTACAATAATAGTTATCATTCGAGCATCGTTATGGCTACTTTTGAAGCATTATACGATCGTAAGTGTCGATCTCCTGTATGTTGGCACGAAATCGGTGAAGCACAAATCACTGGACCGGAATTGATCCAAGAAACAACCGATAAGATTCTTCAAATCCGCAATAATATTCTAGCAGCTCAGAGTCGTCAAAAGAGTTGCGCTGATAACGACGAAAGCCACTCGAGTTTTTTGTTGGCGATCAAGTACTTTTGAAAGTATCACCATGGAAGGGAGTGGTTCGTTTTGGTCAAAAAGGCAAGCTAGCACCACGTTATGTGGGACCATTCAAAATACTCGAGAGAGTTGGTCCTGTAGCCTACAAGCTTGACCTACCAGAAGAACTAAACAGGATTCATCCCATGTTCCATGTATCAAACTTGAAAAAGTGCCTTGCCGACGAAAATCTCCATATACCGCTGGAAGATATTCAGATTGATGAATCAATGCATTTTGTTGAATGACCTGTAGAAACCATGGATTTCGGTGAGAAGTGTTTAAGACGAGGTCGAATTCCGATAGTCAGAGTGCGTTGGGAGTCAAAACGAGGACTTGAGTTTACTTGGGAACGCGAAGACTCAATGCGTGAAAAATACCCGCATCTCTTTCAAGTTACACCTGCTACTACTTAAATTTCAGGATGAAATTCTAAAAGTAGGGGATACTATAACATTCGTTGTAAAACGGGTTCTAAAACCCGCTTCGTTTAATAATTTAAATATATGATATGAAGTTTTGTTACGTATTTATGATAACTGTTCAGATTCGTTCTATTAATTTCATTAATTAGTAAATAAATCAAAAGGGTTAAAATAATAAAGATAATAAATAAAAACTAATAATAATATTAATAAATAAAACTGAAAATAATAAAAATAAATATAAAGGGTGACAGGTTTCGAACTCGGGTCTTCATTGAACCAACACACACCACTCCACTACACACACATATCTGAATAAACTCTAAAACAAATAGGTCTTATACCGTGGCAACACCCTAAAATCAATTTCCAACAACCGTCTGTAACGGTCGAAGCTTCACCCTAAATCTTTGTAAATCCATTTTGTTTCAAATTAAAACTGAAGAAACATTCCCAGTCATGAGTTAGATTCAATCATGGGTCAGTTAAGGTCAAATCGGTTACACATTAACTCGGTTATCAATTTTCGTTTGAAACTGATAAAAACCGAAATCTAGCAAAGCAACACATTCACCTATTAAATAGGGATCCATGCATCATTGTTGAACTCGCCCACACTCTCAAACACCTCTCTAAAACTCTCGGTAGAACCCCTCTGTTTCAATCAACACTTCGCCTGAAACTTGCTTTATCGCCGGAAAACATCACCGGAGAATTTTGTTCACATCTGATCGGTATAATCACTTGAACTTTCTTCTTTTATCATTCAATTTATTAGCAATGGTGAATTATAATAGTTTTATGATTAATCAGTCAGGTATAGTGTTGGGTTATAAAATGAAGAAGATGAAGTTGTATAAGTATATTAGTATAATTAAAATCAGAGATTATATCGGCTTAGACACACAGTCCAGTGGTGGACTGTGTGCATTGCAAACACAGTTACCCGGGTTCGAGTCTCAAACGGTTTCGTTTTCCTAAAATAAACCAACTCTTTTTAATACTTAATCAGATCAACATCTAGTAAATGAACAAGATTAATATAAATTCAAAATATTCTAGGTTAGTCACACAGCCTAGTTGGTAGGGCTATGTGTAACGCAATACATGGGCGTGGGTTCTACTCCGGTTGTGTGCAGCAATTTGTTAATAAAACCAACCTTTTTAATTTTATAAGAATTAGGATTTAACTCAGTTAGTATATATATATATATATATATATATATATATATATATATATATATATATATATATATATATATATTATATATAAATCCAGATTAATTCGGGTTAGTTATGTAGCTCAGTTGGTAGAGCTGCGTGCACGTATACGAAAGGTCACGAGTTCGATCCTCACACGCTGCCAAAAATCCTGAAATCAGACCGGTTCGACCCGCTGTAAGGGCATATTTTTTAATAAAACTTTTCGTTATTTTTCTCCAAAAATCATAAAATTATATATATATAAACTAAGACTTTTTAAGCATAAAATTTGTAATAAATACTATATAAATTGTCTAAAAAGCCTAACAAAATGGCATTAAATAAAATACTTAATACAAATAAAAGATATATATTTACCGGATTATTAAGTGAATATTTAGGTTAGTTTCATCGTCGGTTGGAATCTTTAATCGTGCGCGTTCGTTATCAACTCAAGAAACGCACCCACTGTGAGTGAATTCTTACAAACTTCCCCTTTTTATTCATGTTTTTGGGTCTATCATCTGTCGTTTATTTATCTTTTATTCAAACACTTGTGCTACTACCATTATGTGATCTACCGTGTTATGTAATATTTGGTTAATTGTTATATGTGGTTATATTTTTCTCATTTCAATCAAGCATTCACATTAGGCCCATCAGTTCCTTGTTGGATACGAGTAGAGCATCTCGTTGCCTAATTAGATCGGCTGTAAACAATATATTTTAGGAGGTCTATGAAATATATATTTTTATACACTTCGAATATAATATGTTTTTAGTATCGACGAAATACGATATAGTTTATATATTTGTAAAAATATATATTTTGTCACTTGTTCGGTTTTGAAAATAATACTTACCAAGCTTCGATATATTGTATATTTTTAGTCCTAATCCGTATCAAGTCCGATCGTCCGATAAGTCCATATTTTTCTCCATGGTATGGTTCTGGATATATTTATATAAAATCTTGTAATTCTTTGTTTGCCACTTATTATGTATTTGTTTGTATGTTTTACTTTTCAAGTTCCTAACAACTAACTATATATATATATATATATATATATATATATATATATAACACAAACAATAAACACATAACTTGTGATTCTTATGATCACTAAATATATATTTTTTCAAAAATACATATTTATATCCATTTTTATCTTTAGGAAAACCATACTTCTTGGACTTATATTTTATACAAAAACATGGGGATTTTTATGTTTATGGATTTTAAACAAGTTTACTTGTAAGGACTTGATAAACATATATTTTTCTAAGTGTTTAATTTTTATAAAAATTTCGCCATAGTCTCCCCTAGATTTAGGAGGTTTCCCATTTTTTAAAACATGTGTTAAGCTTTAAACTCATCAATTTACTCATCACAACTTCAACAAGTATTCTTTCTAGATATACATACATTTATAGGTCATGATGAACTTGGTAGTTTAACCAAAACATGTAGTTTTCTAGCTTTGTGTTTAAGATGTTCATACATCTTTAAAAATAGGTTTAGTTACATTATTTACTAACTTTGTTAAAAATAATTTTTAACACCTTATATATATATATTATATATATATATATTTTTAGAAAACATCATAAGTTACTTTAAACACATTTTCAAGTTCATCCATTATGTTAAAACATGTTTGTCAAGACTCTTATCATTTTTAAATACTTGATCATCCAACATTTAAAAACATGGCAAATCGTTTTATCCACTTTAAAGTGTCCATTTATTATGTATAACAAGTTCATCATTATTTTGATCATGGATCTTGTAAGATCCATGTGTACACTTGTTAAATCTAAGCTTCTAGTAAGTGTACATATGATGGATACGATTCATAGCACAAAAGAAACATCTACATCTTTATTACAACTTCAAGATGGCTTTGTTTTCTTTAGATCATGTTACTTATTCATATGTTCATCTTTCAAAGTTGATACTTTTGCATGGTGTAACTTATATATTAACAAGATACTAGCAACAAGACACCAAATGAAAGATTAGGAGGCTCACTACTAGCTCTTGTGGCTAGGGAAGTGGCAAGATGAACAAGTTGAAGAAGATGATGCAAAGTTGGTGGATAAAAGCTCCCAAGAGAGGTCCTTGATCTTCCAATGCTTGAACCTTCCTTAGTTAGGCTTGAGACACCCTTGGATCACCTTAGATTACCTTGTAAGTGGCTTAAAAATGGAGGTGACAATGATGGTAAAGTGGCCGTGAGTTTGAAGGGAAGAAGAAGTGGTTATGTTGTTGATTTTTGGTGAATTGTTAAGTGAAAAAGAAATGGTTCTTATGTTGATAAGTGAACATAATATCCTTCATGCAAATCTATTTCACTTCCAACATGTTGGAGATAAGGGGACAAAGTGTTGGTGGCTTGTGGGCCACATCTTGGCCATCCAAGATGATGATGGTGTTTGTTAACTTGGTTAAGTTTTCAAGTTAAAGATTTAGTTAGGATTTTAGGGCTTCCTTAGGGGGTTTTAGTGTATTAGGGGTTTTTAATGTATTTTGAGGTATAAAATGCCATACACTAGTTTAATATTGTTAAACAATGTTAACTAGTTTATACTTTATGTCTAGTTCGTGTTTGGTTGCTTAGCGGGTGTTAGGTTCGTTAACGGGTCCTTAAACGGAGGTTTAAGCAACTTGTAGGGATTTTAGGGATTTTAAATCAAAGCAATGTGTTTAATGATTTTAACTAGTTATATGTTGCTAAAATATTGTTAACTATTTCATATGATGTATCAGATTGTGTCCGGGTGTTCGTTTCGTTGCCGGTTCGTTAAAATGTTAACTTTCAAGACTTATATGATATTATATGTTTTGGTTCCAAATAATACTTTCAATATCTTTTAAGCAGTGTATGAGGTTTAACATTATTTCTGCATATTACATAAGCTTGTGTTTGCTGAATTGTTGTTTAGTGTATTTTTTGGACAGTTTTCAGTGCATGTATAGTTTCCGGAAAGTGTTAGCATTAATCCTTGCTTTCCCACATGGGGTTTAATATACAGTTTGTGTTGAACTCTCATCTAAGTCCTAAATTTGTTGTTTAACTGCGTACTGACATTGTGCTGCCACAGCTAGTCTAATAGTTGTTTCTGACGCACTATTTCAAACTGTTTTTAAATGGTAACCACTAAACACATAATATGCATCGTGTAATATATTCAGTGAGCTTTCTAGATTGATGCCATGCAATTCACGCAGTTTAGTTGTTCAAACACATATTTATATCATAAATTTCATTGTTTAATGTACAGAATTATCCCAAAAGTGACAGTTGTCACGCAAAGAACCTCTATATATAGTGTTCTTACATTAATAAAAAAAGACATGAAGAGATGGGAGTTAGAATGTGGATAGTCATCATAATATAGTTTATTTATAACACTCCCCCTTGACTATCCAGGTGATAAGAGAAAACAATGTATTATACGCTTGGTGGTGCTGCCTCATTAAAAACCTTGCTAGGAAAACCCTGTGGGACAAAACCTAAGCTAAGGGAAAAGAGTGCAGCACGTATTTTCTCCCCCTGATTTCTCCCTGATAATTTTGGAAAAAGAGTGCAACTTGTATAATGTTCCCACTCATTTTTACATGTATCCTATAAGTGGCTCGTGTCAGACTTCTTTGAAAGTTGCTTAAAACTTTGTAATCCATTGATGTGTAGCTGGATATGTCGCTTGATCCATTAATGGGAAATCCTTCAATGAACATTGATGTATGATCTTCATGTGAAACTTTAATTACTTCCTCTTGTAAGTAGGTAGCATAAGATTCATGAATGTGTTTTGTTACATTCTCTGCATTTACAAAACTAACCAAACTTGTTGATAGGTTAGGATAATATGAATCCATATTTTTTGTACCTTAAGGGTATAAAAATAAATGTTTTATCCATTACATTATATTATCTCCTCACTGTACACGAGTTATATCTTGTCAACGAATTTCCTGACATATGCCCGTGTATATATAGTAGCAAGATATATTAATACAATTTGAATTTAACTATGGTACTTCTAAACCAAGGATATATGTTTCTTTGATTAGAGATGATAAGAGTCATTTTCTATATCAACTATTTGGACATCATTAAATGTACTTATACTATAAGCTTTGTGCATATGAAAATGTCCACTATCTTCTAGATGTATTATGATTGATGGATAATAATACAAATGCATATTCTACATATTGAGCCATAAATTTGCCACCATCTTTAATTTGCAAATTCTTAGTTTAAATATTTGAGCTCATTTTGATATGCCATCTTTAATGACATTATCAACATATACAATAATATTTGTAAACATCATATTGTTCTTTTATTGAAAACAAATGGACCAACTACACCATATGTATTTCTCCTTTTTTGAGCTTAGCAGCAAGTCGATTATACCACATTCGACTATACTATATTAGTCCATATAAATCTTTTCTTCACTTTATAAAGATACATTGCCAATGTTTTGAGCTTTAGGCATTTATAATCATTCACATACTTCTTTCTACTTTGAATAATTATGTATGTGCATACACTCTTTATGAGTTCAATCACTAAACTTTCTCATTGATTTTATATCATATGCAAAGGTGTCTTGAACACTTGCTTATTGATAAAATCCATATTACACCATACTTATACGTTGTACATTAAGATATCATAATCACCGGATACAAGTTTTCTATGTATGTTTATTGATGCACAAGAATTACATCCTTAAGATGTTTTAATATTACCTTTTAAGTACTCGACTGCTTTAGTAAACTCATCAAGATTTGTAATTATATTTAGCCTATATATAATACCCATAATGTATGCAAATCTGAATCATAGACTTCTCGAGAACTTACTTTACATGAGTTTGATAATTTAAATCCTTCAGGGACTTTTATGTAAACTTTCAGTATCACATGATACATAAAATTCATAAGACGCATATCAATTCTTTCTTTATATTACTAGACGAATACAATATTGGAAAGTCATTGCCTCCACCACTAGAAAGTGTTCATCTTTATAATCAATCATGGGTCTTTGCAAAAATCTTTGTGCCACCAGTTTTGCCTTATTTCACTTAATTTGATTTCACATGAATCGCATAAAAGACCTATTTGTATCCAACATATTTTACAACTTCAGTTTATGGACTGTTGGTCCAGAAACTTTCCATTTCATTAGAGAATTCAATTCTGCCTTATTTGCGTCTTTCCAGTTTGGCCAATCCTTTATATGTTTTCATTTGTAGGTAGATATTAAATCATGATCCTCGTCATTTCATCATTTCAAGCGTTATATATACAAAATTATAACGACGTTGATTTTGTTTCGATTCCATACACTTCTAGACATGATATAATTTACTAAGAGCTCTTTATTTTCAGGTACCTGAGGTCTTCTAGAACCATCATGTCTAATGTCTCTTCAAGAGACCTTTTTTTTTACTATGACCTCGACTTGACCATCTTCTTGCTCCAATTTTTTCGAGGAATTTTTATTTTCTTGGAATCGACTAGTCTACCATGCTTCAGGCGTGCAATATAGACTCATTAATATATGGTTTGCCCTACTAGGACAATTAACTTAATTGGAGCTTTAGCAGTTGACTAAGTGACTTACTTAGTCATTGTATTTAGGTCAGTGAACATGTCCGGAGATTGATTCTTTAATCTAAGTGACGAATTATCTTTTGAACTTCTTATTCACACAATTTAGTTTGAGGATCAATGATAATTCATGCATACCCATTCCTTTTCCAACTGCCATTAATCTCCCCGTAATGTTGGGAATGTTAATTTACTTAATGTAAGATCTATTGACCCGTAAATAAATCTCTCGTTAATAGTATGCATGAATTATCATTGATCCTCAAACTAAATTAGGTGAACAAGAAGTTCAAAAGATAATTTATTTACCTAGATTAAAGAATTAATTACCAGACATGTTTAATGAGCTAAAAACAGTGACTAAGTAAGTCACATAGTCAACTGCTAGTGCTCCAATTAAATATTAGAAAGTCACTGTATCCAACCCTTCAGAATGCATCTCTTTATAATCAATCATGGGTTTTTACGAAAACCCTCGTGCCACCAATTTTGCCTTATGTCATTTAATTTGATTTTCATATGAATCGCATAAATGACCCATTTGTATCCAACAAATTCAGTTGTATGGACTGGTGGTCCGAAAAACTTTCCATTTGTTAGAGAATTCAACTCAAAATGTTCATTTGATACTTGTTCTTATGTGTTCATTTGATACTTGTTCTTATGTTCATAGACATGTTCTTATGTTCTTTATATTCTATCTCCCCCTAATGTTGGGAATGTTAATTTACTTAATGTAAGATCTAATGACCCGTAAATAAATCTCTCGTTAATTGCTCTATGTATGTAATCATAAATACTATTTTCACCCAACATATATTCGCAGCATTATTTGAGTTTCAATCTTTATGCGTTGTGGTGGATCAATTCCAATGTTACCGCACAACAAAAATTCGATGGGAAATATTTTGTTGCTGACCAAAACTAACTATAATAGGGAGAAACTATTACAACATGTTGGCTTGATGTGAAATAATGTTACCGCATGTAAAATCACATGTGCTCAAATATGAACTTTTGCTATCTTGATTATTAGCTTTGTAATCAATTTGTAGACGTTTGGTCATCGTCTTCAACAAAAGCAATTTGTGTCTTAAGCATTTAGAAAGTTCAATACTTATTTCAATAATCATTAGTTACAAGGAAATTAAATTCAATGTTATAACCACCATAAATATGATAATCTGGAATAATATGCTTGCTATCTCATTAGCTAAGCTACACACAACTTCAAGTTGTAAATTTGATGACCATTTAGACGATGCATCGATTTAAAACACTAAACGGTATCATGTTTGGACATATACATACTTTGTTCATTCCATAATATTTTATGGATTCACACCCTACTTTGGTTGGTAAATAATTAACTTTTGTTGAGAGCAACTATGATATGTTTAATTGTCATGAAGAATCTTTTGGTTATTCATTAAGTTTCACATCATCATTGGCTCGGTGTGGTCTAACCGGTCACGCCAACATATAATTAAGATCCATAAACCACAAACTTTTGGTTTATGATATTGTATATGCATTACTTGCACGTATGTAATACAAAACATAAGATATGAAAGAATGTACTATAACTTCAAAGTTCAAACCATCGTGTTCTGTAATCACTAGTTTACCACTTTTGGTGGTCGATCTCATCACTGATATTCGATCTCATTATTAGCTTGGTTATCTTATAATTTCTCATAGTTTGATCTCTTATTAACATGATGATTGTTGCCCTCGTGTTTGTTGATACACGACAAGAAATACAAGAGAAATGTATTATTGTTTGAAACATTCATGTTTCTAGGTGTTTCCCATATTTAGTTCTCGTATTATTTCAAACATTCATGTTTCAAGATGTTTCCCATATTTTATTCTCGTATAATCACTCTCTTAGTGTACCATTTTTTGTGGTCGATTTCAATATTAACATGGTTGACCTCATATGAATATGAGGATCATTATAATTTTCTCATGAACTATGATCACCACCTTCATAACGTTCATTGTATAATCATCACAACATCAAAATAGTTGACCTCATTATCAACATGAGTGTCATAGCATTTTCTTCAATAATTACCATGATCACGAACTTTAAACCGATCATAATGTTATCGCTTTCACTTCATGAAATGGATTATAACCACACAACTTACATAGGGTGACATCATTACAATTTACTAGGTTATGTACATGATCGCAACTCTTACATTGATCATTATATAATCGTATTCACTTTAGGGAATAAAATAGAAATAAACCAATTTCATGGTTTTTCATTATTTTATCAGACACGTGGATATGAAGACATATCAAGCCTTCATACTCTTTTAACAATATTACTAGGAGCATATACTAAGCTTGACAAATAGTGAACTTTTATCTAGTTTTTCTTTATAAATAATATTCTCTTCATGTAACATCATTAAAAAGTAATTCAGCATCAGTCGTACTTTCATGAAACTGACAATAAACCAAAACTTAAGTTTAGTTGTTCTATACGATATTATTAATATAAAAAAATGATAACATATAGAATCCAATATATACCATAAAAAATATAATATATCGCAATGTAAAACAAGTTATACTAAAAAGTCTATGAAATAAAATATTATGTTTCATCCATTCGAGGATGCATTTAATATGCAATATTCATTTTATACTCATAATAGAACATAAAAGAGTTTATATATCATATAAGGAACGTATATACCAAAATTTATATAACCCCAACATTATAACAAATAATTTTGTCAAATCAACTCATTTATATTTAAATGAATCCCTCATATTTTAGTTAACCATAAACCTTGTTTAAATATAATTATTTAACCAAATACATATCCTTATAACATGAATAGACGGCACGTTCCATGTTAATAGTAGTTGAATATACATGTAATATCAATCAATACCATAAACTAGTTTTCATCAAAAACATATTATTAGGAAATAATTAAAAAAACTAAACTCAACAGTCAACATTGAATTTAATTTTAAATATAGTTGATCGATACAAATTTCAATAAAATTACTATCAGTTGATAACAATATAATATTACATATCAATATCATGCAAAATTGGTTATATTCAAATTTGTTATCAAACTTGTGATATCAAAAGTCTATGATCTAAAAGATATACATTGACATAAACCTTTTGTAATTCATTTGAGAATATAGCATCCATAAAATATAATATGTTATTGTATTGTATGTAGAATTTTAAAGAAAAATAAGCAGTTATTCAGTTAATGGGAATGTAACCCACCAACACATTTGTTTTCTTATCCAACGATTGAGTACCAAGCAAGAACTATCTACTCAAATCCCATATTAAAAATAAGAAGCCCATTTCCAACCTACTGAATGAGGTGGTTGAATTCTTTCTAGTATTTTAAAAGCTATACCATCAAGGGCTTAGTTTGGATTACTTTTAAAGAAAAATTAGTTTCACACTATTTTGGACCTGCGACATTTTTGTTTACATTCATCATTTACAAACCTATATTTTTTTTTCAACGTTTGTCGCATGAATCCTTTTAGAACTAGGATATATGGGAGAATCTACAACCATGAAAATAGATCAATATTTATCACCTAATTTGTGAATGGAGTTCGATTCAGTTAATCCGCCGTTCTGATTCGCCTAATTGTTGCCAATTCTGGTGGCTACAACATCGGCGGACTTCCAATGGTATTACTCCATGAGCTTATGTGTATATATATTCGTATAAATACTCAATGAGAGAATATAGGCCATGTATGGAGACTATAATGGCAGTTGTTCGAATATGGATTTAGAGTGAGAAATAAACATAGAGCAACCAGCGACCTCATGCTGATAACGTGTTATAAAACAACGGCCTACTAGCGACTAGTGTATGAACATAAGAACAAGTATCAAATGAACACATAGAGAAAAATAGAATAAATAATTATAATTCATTGATATGTCAAGATGCAATATAAAGAATCGCTATATATAGTGTTCTTACGTTAATGAAATGGACATGAAGATGTGAGAGTTAGAATGTGGATAGTCATCATAAATAGTTTATTTATAACATGTATGTATTTGATTTATTATATTTTTACCCCTTATAACTTGATTTATTATATTTTTTTACCTTTTATAACTTGATTTTAGTTTTTATTAAACCTGTTTGTTATATGTTTAAAACTAGCTTACACTATATAGCTAAAATATCTTGAAATTTGATTTATGTCTTTTATATACCTTTTATTTTAATTTATATTTAAAACATTTAAATATATAATTTGTTTTAAATTTTAAATTAAATTAAAATAATTTGGTTTTAAGAAAATACGGGACAACACCGCATAATTTGAAAAAATCTGATGTGACATTGATGTGTCACATGGGGAAAACGAGGTCGACACCTTCACCCTTAGTGACTTTTGCGTTAAGTAACTTGTTAATATAATGTTTTGTTTCATAGGAGATTAATCAGTTCCATTATTATTATATATTAATTAAGATATATTAAAAATTGAATAAATAAACAAGCTGACTAACTCAAGCTAAAATTTTAGCTTGATAGGAGTAATCATGCCAAGCCAAGCTAGCAACTTTAACTTAGAGCCCAAATCGTAGATGGGTCGGCTCGACACACTTAAGCACTACACGGATAAAATGCTCATCTTGGAGAAAAAAAAAACTTGCAAATAACGAAAGTCGTCATAACTAGATCCTTCATAGATGTATATAATCTAGGGGTTTACAATTTTGGAATACAGATAAAAACCGCCAAACATTTCCTCAAATAATTTGATCATGTTTTACGTAACCACTTTGTCAAAATCTGTCAATCACGCCTAAATTCAACAAATTCTCCATTTCCTCACAAATCAAACAAAAATACAACACCATCGTAGCTCTCGATTCATAAATAAACAAAAATGTTAATACCAATACAAACGAGACGCAAGTCATTAACTTAACATGATGATCAATCATGTTCACGCTTAAAACAAGCTTCCATCATCATCATCACCGTCATCAAAATCATTGTCGTCATTAACATCATCATCATCATCATATGCACCTTTATTGTTTCAACCAAAACAGATGAACTTAAATAGCAGCAGTAACTGTACATCAAATCCATCACAAGTTTCTTCCCGTCTAATAACCCAAATTGCCGTATATGATGATAACACAAAAACCAAGTAACACAAATCCGAAAAAAGGATTCGAAAAAATACCCATTCAATGATCATTATTGGCAGCAAGGCTCTCATAGAACAAGATATACCCGTGATCAGTGTTGCTTGCATACTCTTGGGCCGACCCGAATGAGGTTTGAACAGCGGATTCATCGATCATTTCCACGTTTTCATCGTCAAAGAACAACCAGTGGTTGTGGCTTTTGACCAGACTTACATAGTGTCCGTGGTTGGGCCCACTTCCAACGTGAACCACCACCGCAAATAACGAGTACTCGCAATCCGCATCTTCCATTGTGTTGGTTAGCTTCAGCTCGAGTGGGAAAACAACCCGGTATGATAACTTTTTGTACCTGCCCAGCTGTTCCATGTACTTGAAACGCTTCAAATGTATGACCAAAATATGTGGTGGTTTCTTGATTTTCATCCTCTTTTGTGCTTCCTGCAAACTGGATGATGAAAGTGAAACAATTAGAGGAGGCAGCATAAAGTCATATACAGATAAACGGGTCAATATGGGTTATACTTTTTATATAGGGGTAAAAATATTCAGATGGATCAAAAGCCCGATAAACAGGTCAATTTGGGTTGTACTTCATCTCTAGGGTTCAAACAGAAAGTGGGTCAAAACCTGGATAAGAGGGTCAAAGTGGGTAATACTTCATTTCAGGGGTCAAAACGGGTCAATTTGGGTTAAACTTATTTACGGACAAACGGGTTATACTTCTTATCTAGGGGTCATACAAATCAAATAGGTCAAAAGCCCAATAAAAGGGTCAATTTGGGTTCTCCTTCATCTCTAGAGGTCAAACATTAAATGGGTCAAAATCTGGATAAGCAGGTCAAATTGGGTAATACTTCATCTCTATGTGTCAAACGGGTCAATCTGGCTTATACTTCATCGCTATGGGTTAAAACTGATCAATTTGGGTTATACTTCATCTCTACTGGTCAAGCGGGTCAAAAGCATCCCATCAATAATTTTTAGGGTTCATGCTACAAAATATTTATACTTCACATTTTATAAACTCAACATACTTGAATTTCTCCCAAGAATAAATTTTTTGGAGTTCATTTTTGAGTGATTTTGAAGTAAAAATGCCCTAATTTCCCTAGAAAAAGAGAATTTTTATTCTTGAAAGTGATTTCAAGATAATAAGTGAGCTCAAACGTAAACAAATAATGAATATGTGGAAAAAAAAGCAACCTGCAGCATTTATCACAGAAAAACTTATCCTCGGCATTTAAGGTCTCGGTGGAGCTGAAGTTCTTTAAACAGCTTGTAATCGAACTGTTCTGCTCAATATCAAGGCTCAAATCTAAAAATGTCTCATCCCTTGCGGTCACAGTCTCACATCTTAAGCACTTTGTTTCATTTGTAAGTATACCCTGGATTATAAACCATAAAAATCAAAAGCAACAACAAACGTAAGTTAGCAAAATGGTGATTAAAAACAAAGATGCAACTTAATATAAGTAAATTAATGTGGTTTAACTCTGTTTTACATTCAACTTAATATAAGTAAATTAATGCTTCTTTTTCTCTCATTAAGATCGGTACATATTTCTTTAACAAAATTTAGAGTAAAATGCCATTTTCGTCCCTGTGGTTTTGGCCAGTTTTGCGACTTTCATCCAAATGATTGTTTTTCCGCATCTGGATCCAAAAGGTTTGAAATCTTGCCATTTTCATACGGCTCGTAAACTCCATCCATTTTTCTCCGTTAAGTCAAGGGGTATTTCCATCTTTTTTGTTAGCTTAAAGGGGAATTGCCCTTTAAGTTAACAAAAAAGGCGGAAATACCCTTGAATTAACGAAGAAAAATGGATGGGGTTAACGAGCCGGATGAAAATTGCAAGATTTCAAACATTTTGGATCTAGATGCGGAAAAACAAACCTTTGGACGAAAGTTGCAGAACTGACCACACCTCAGGGACGAAAATGGCATTTTACTCCAAAATTTAATTACATATATTAATGTCTCTTATATGCAATTTATCATTTTTTAAACAAACCTGAAAGTTTTTGTGAACCCAGGTAACCAAGGGTTCTTTCCGTACACCGTTGGCATGAGCAACATGTATCCCGTTGGGAACCTTTTCAGGAGGCGACGAAAGTTCTTTTGAAGCTTTTGCTGAATTGGCTTCTTTCTCTAGTACGTCAACTAGTTCGTTTAACAAGAAATTCAAAAATTCGTGCGCATCCTACACAATATTCATAAAATCACTATGTTAAAGAATGAAAATAGCATGAATGAAATAGATTCGAATATTCAATTTAATAAGTGGGTTGTATACCTGATGCATGTAACCACGAAAAAGCTCATTTTCTTTCTTCACTCTTTGTACAAAGCGTTTGGGAGCAATAACGCCTGTTTTCTTCTTTTGTGTACTAATCTAATACAAAGTACCAGAAATCACATTAGTTGTATTGCTAACAATTACTCACCATGGTTATAAGTTGATATGGCAGATTATTTTGACCAGTATAGTTTCGTGTCCAATAAAAGAGTTAAAAGACAGTTAACACAAAGAGTTGGTTCTTCATCTTCATGTCAAACTTTTCAGGTTTACTAAACAATTTTTCGTGAAAAAAACAGATTTGACATTTCTTTTTGTCTTAAATCAGTTATGGTTTCAAACATTGCTAAACTCGTATTTTGTCCATCGTCCCAAAATATATATATCAATTTATGAAAAAAGAACAATATTTCCAAGTGCATGTACACTTTGGCCAAAAAAAAACACAAACAGACCCTACTTAATCACAAAAATTTTATCATTAAAAGAGATAATGTATGTCAATGCCACCCATGTATTCAGTTTTGATCGTTAAGGACACCCATATATTGAAACTACTTAATAGGCCCCAAAGTATTTTATCAAATTTCATTTATACCAATGCTGGCCAAAAACATGTGGATGCTAAAAGTGACTTTAAATTCTCTACAGCAAAAACGGCTTAACATTATAAATAAAAACTACTTGTATTTTGAAAAAGGGTTTAAAGGCAACAAGTAAAAGAGACCACTAAGCATATATTCAAGTAAACTGTGTACCTGCATAAACAGTTCTGCCAAACACGTAAGGAGATTTTCTTCTACGTCCCCGGGATTTTTAACATTTCCATAATATTCAAGTAATTGCTCACGAAATGGAACACAAAAATATAAAGCCTGAAAAGTAAAAACAAACCCAGTAGTGTAAGCTACATATTTAGATCAAAACTGAGCAAGTTACTTAGAAATGGGTAATAAACCAAATTGCAATTGAGATAATGAAAGAATCAATATCTTAAAAGGTTAATAAGCCAAACTGCATCTGCATTACCAGAGTTTCCCAACCATTGTAATTGCAAACAGCCAAAAAGCACTATAAACCTATAGTTAGCCTTAGCAATTTCTTTCATAATCACAAGGATGGTCGGTAACTTGAAACGATAAGCCAGTACAACGGTTTTATCAGTCAATAATTAAATGACTGTTTAGCTATATAGGAAAACCTAACAACTCGAGATTAGCTGAGTGACATTAAATTTTCAACAATCCGAATTTAGATACCCATTTCTTGATAAATAATATGCAAGTTCAATTAAATGCCAAGTGTCATGACTGCTTATGCATCTGCTAAGCCAATTTGAAGCATGGCTTTATATACCGTATGACTGTAGTTGTTAATAGCGAATAGCGACAGATAGCAATAAGGTACATATATGCAAGATAGCAAATAGCGAGATATAGCGGGCGCTATTTTATAAATAGTGACACACTAGAAAAAAAAGTAAAACAAAAATTATATGTATATTATATTAAAATATAGATCTACTAATTAATAACATTAACCAAAAATAAAGTCTAAACACCAAATTCCAATCCTAATTTAATCAAAACAACATACTCTACCTAAAATTAAATTAGGCCAACTCCAAGTAACAACAAGCATCAAATCAATCTTCATAACAAAGCAATAAGCAACCAAAATCTCCAAACTCAAAACCGCAAAACGAGAAGAATCGAGCAAAACCTGAAGCACGCTGTTACAATAGCAAGTGTTACCGAAGTTTTCAAGTCCAAAATACCGTTCACCTTCAGGAAACTGGTCTCCTAGAGCTTTCTCGAGCTTAGACCCCGTAGCGCCCATGAGACCATCAACTAGATACCAAAACTCCTCTATTTCTCTCTCTATCTATCGATCGAAACCCTAATTTCACCAACAAATTCAACGAGGATTGAAGATGTTCAAAATTGAACAAAATTGAATGATATTGAACGAATTGTGATTGATTTGAATGCGATTCGTTAGGTTTTTGCGAGAATTTAGCGAAAGCTGTTTGTTTGATCGCTTATTTGTGGAAAATTGGGAGATTTGATGTGGAATCGGTTTTTAGGGTTTATATCGGAAACGGATATTTCAAAGAGGCGTGAGGAAACGGTTTGATCGGATTTTAGTTTATATTATTATTATTATTATTATTATTAGTATTATTATTATTATTACTGTTACTATTACTATTACTATTACTATTACTATTATTATTATTTATAAGATTAATTATTAAGTATTATTTATATTAATATTATTGTTAAAGAGTTCTATACTTCTATTGGCCCATTGATTTTGTCAAGTTGACTCCTCTTGTGTGAATGTATTTTCGAAAAATAAAGGGTTAATAGTTGTTATTTAACCCATAATCTATTGGATAAAGGGTTACTAGTTGTTGTTTAACTCATAATCCATTGGTTTAAATGTATGTTAGTATCATTTTATATTGGTTTAATGGTATAGTGTATCATTGTATAATTTAAGGTTGTATGTTTAAATTCTTGTAAGTGTAAGGCAAAGGTGAAGCTAAAGTGTTAAAGATTTTGTTTTTTCAATAGTGTTATTTAATTGAGTTAAATTATTTAAATCTTGAGTTAAATGCATGGTTGGTCTTTCTGGTTTGTAATTTTTACAAAGTTGGTTCCAATACTTCAATAGTTACATAGGTGATTACAATGGTTGTTATTTTTTCACTCATGTGGTCCTTATCAGAGCTCTGTTAAATTTTCTAGTTAAGCTTGTGTTAAATGACCAAAGTACCCTTAATTATTAAAAAATAGTTTAATTAAAACAATATTAAATCTTTGTGCGTCCAACTTCACTTTTTCTTCTACCCAAAGCACCATTATCACTACCACTAGGGTTGTGCAAAGGGTTAAAACCGACCTAACCCGGACCCACTAGAACCGCATACCCTTTTATTGATGAAATTGAGAACCACAAACAGAACCTTAGAAGACTCTGTGGTTTCGGATCCTGGTGGTTCTAATGGGTTAGGTAAAGGGTCTGATGGGCCAGAACATTTTTTGTAACATGCCTTTGAAGGGTTACATCCTTCTGTTCTTTTAACATGTTCGATAAAGAATTTCTACATATGGTTCCAATAATAGCCCATTAGTTTTCTTTTTTAAGTCACTTTTTGGTCACCTGCTTGTGTTTTAGTAACAGTTTTATCATTCTGATCACTCGAAACATTCTGCGAATTCATTATGTATACATATCAAAACAAAGATACATGTATATATACATCAGAACATACCCAATTAACATATTCAAAGCTATATAACAAGACTATACCATAATTTGTGGTGTGTTTGCTTTCATTTTTGTTATAAATACATAGAAACAAATACATTAGAGCAATATACGTAAATATATACTTCAAATTCTGATATAATAGATATATTATGTATTATATCGTATCCATACATACACATCTACTAAGGATCATCCAAGTTTAAAAATTGCAACCATTGGGATCACCTATGTAATTGAAGTCTCGGGACCAACTCTGCAAAAATTGCGAACCAAAGGGACTAACCGGGCATTTAACTCTTTAAATCTTTTATATAACTGTTAAAAAAAATTTTGAGTAAAGTAGTCGGATGGTCCCTATGATTTACCAAATTTTGGATTTGGTCCATAGCTTTCGAAAAGTACACAAATGATCCATGTGGTTTGCACTTTGTAACGCACTTAGTCCCTAACTTTTTCTAAAAGTACATGCATGGTCCTTATGGTTTGCACTTTGTAATGCAATTAGTCCCTAACTTTGGCATGCTAAAACCTTTAGATTTGTTGGGTATGGACTAATGCGGTATAAAGTGCACGCCATAAAGACAATCCGTGTACTTTTGAAAAGCTAGGGACCAAATCCAAAATCTTGGTAAACCATAAGGACCATCTGTATACTTTACTCTTTATTTTTTAGAACAACAAACTCGCATGTCTATGAATGAGCATTTCACCGGTATCAAAAGATATAGGTACTGCAGATAAAATTTTGCTACCGACGTTTTGACGTTTTCAGGATCAATAATTTCAGTTTGGTAGAGTACCGGTATTTTACCAATTTCTACCTTCAAATATCATACCGTACCAAGCATTTTTTTACACCAATACCCAATTTTAGCAATTTTCAAGATCGGTATTTTCGGTACCGATATTGAACTCATCCCTACATACCTACTAAATATACTCTTGCATTTTACACCAAAATTTCATGACATAGAACCCTTACAATAACTATAACCTTACCACTTGAACGAGAAAAAACCTTTAAATATTCTTTAGTACCTTCATGTTACAATCTTTTTGATATATAATGGTGAAATTAGTTCTCTAAAAGTTTTATCCATTGAATTCATTAAAGTTAAACAAAAACGTGGATTATAAATTTCATGAAAAAGGTTTATGATAAAGTATTTTAAGGGTTCATTTAAAACTTTTACGAAATTTGTATTCTTTTAGTTAAACTAAATTTGTATTTTAAGTTCTAACCCTAACATATTTCATGAAAAAGGTTTATGATAAAGTATTTTAAGGGTTCATTTAAATCTTTTACGAAATTTATATTCTTTTAGTTAAACCAAATTTAATTAAAGTTCTAAGTTCTAACCCTAACATAATGTTAACCTAGTAGGTTTCACTCTTGATTTATATAATGATGGTTGATCATTAATCTACCTTCATAGACATCACAATTGTTGATGGGGAGGTTTATTTAGAATATAGGGTATAATTATAAAATGTTAAATTGTTTTTTTCTCATTTCATTTATTATTATCTTTAACTAATTAATTAATTATAAAAACTATCATTCACCATATTAAAAATTTTTGAAAATGTATTATTATTATTATTATTATTATTATTATTATTATTATTATTTTTAGAAAATATGTATTTTGAAAAATAAGTTACAAATTTCATGTAGTTAACTATTAAAGATAAAAAATATAAATTAATAATCTATATAAATTTACCAATATACCTAACAATAACATTAAAAACAAATATTAAATGAAATCAAATGAAACATTCTTACTTGTTGAAATTTCTTATTTCTCATTTTACAAAGATTTTTTTTTCATTTGACTCTCTAATACAGATATAAATATGAACATTATCAACATTATATGATTATATAGGATCACATATTAACCAATTAATAACAATTACATGTGTAAACTGATATAAATATGATCAATCGAAGTATCGTACAATATTATACATTTTGTTATCTGGATGAAATAATATATACTGATATGTTAATTTCAAATCAATGTATTTATTATTATTTAGTTAATATTAATATTTGTAGTTACGTTTGATGTACGTAAATTATATTTTTACAGTTCTTTTGTATAGTATGTAAATGATATTTTTGCAGTTCTTCTGTATATGCATAATTGTATATGTATACGCGTAAACATGTGTACAAAGTAATATCTAAATTATTTCCTTCAATATGCCTGTAAAAAGTCATGTCAGGCACGACCTTAATATTAGATGAAGGAAAACTAATATTTTCGGTAACTAACTCGGCTCATAAACTCTTCCAACTGATAAACTAGGATTTCCCATAATCAACCTGACCCACAGACACTTACAACTGATAAATAGGTTAGATGATTCTTGAGTACATTTCCAAATAGAAGGTTTTTAAATCTTTAAAGTTTTAAATTTACTCTGTAATTCGTTGTTAAAAAAGTAATATTATGCACGTATCCAATTATAACAATCATAACTATGCATGGATTAGCATGTTATGTAACTAGTTTTATTAACATAATATGACTTTTTAATTGTGAGCAATTACATGTAACAACGAAACAGGTTGTGTTTGTATTTAGTGATATATGTATAGTCGTGGAAATTCGATTTTGGTCGGTATGTAATTGATACTTGGTATAACAACCAAAAGAATAGCGACACGTGTAACTGATACTTGATATACCAACCAAAAGAATAGCGACACATGTTTTACATTGATAAAAAGTATAAAAACGAATAAACTGGTGATATGTTCAAAAGAGTACCGATACGTGTTTTACATAACCATAAAAACAAATGCCGGTATCGATTTCGATATATGTTTTGGGTCGTTACAAAATTAATAACAGAGAATTGAGAAAAAAAATCTAACACACTAGGTTTTTTTAAGAATAAAAAAATTAACACCATTTTCAAAAAATAAAAAATTAAAGAATTAGTGGCTAGAATTTAAAGATAAAATTATGAAATAATTGATAGATAATGAAAACCATATGGCGTGGTCAATTTAAAATTAAAAAATTGAAAACATAACATCACAAAATGATATGACAGTTGAATGCTTTTAGTTATGAATGAATACAATAAACAGAAAAAGAAAGTTTATTCGAGGTGTTATATTGACTTTATGGTCGGCTAATATAATCTATTGATGACGTCTACTATCAAAAGTCATATTAAAATAAAAATTGGTAAATTCGTCCAACTCAAGTTCTTAACATCAATTATATATACGGATAAAGATGACAAAAAGTCGTATTAAAATTTGGCAAATTCGTCTAACTTAAGTTCTTAACATCGTTTATTTATATATACGGATAAAGATGGCAATTGACATGTTGCTTGTGTATCATTGTCCGGATCGTACCGTCCAGAACACTTCAAATGTAATGGCAAATAAATTAAAGGTCTAAAGTCGCGCATATATGTATTCAATTGCATACAAAAAAGCGAAAACATTTTACTAATATCTTACTAACCAACGGGTAAATCGTAGTTTGTACTAGATAATCTTGACAAATACGAAGGAAAATTGGGATTGTATTGAACTGATAATTCTTGATTAATACAAAGAATGGCAAAAACCATCAAATATTTATGCACAATTGCAACTTCTAAGAAAAAGAAACAATGAAAAAATTGGCTGGAAATTAGGATGATACAGTCGTGTGGAGATCCTCTATTTTTTGGGAGATGATGTTGTAAATATTTGACTGATCCCTCTAATGTTTTAATAAAACAATTCTCTTTTTTCTAACACACCCTCTCAAGTTGAATAGTGGGATCTTTAAAATTCAACTTGTGCAAACAATTGTTTAAACTTCTCTCACCAACGGCTTTTGTTAGAATGTCAGCAAGTTGGTCTTCAGATCGGGCAAACGGTAGTTCAATGATCCCATCTTCCAATTTTTCTTTAGTAAAGTGTCTATCCACTTCTACATGTTTAGTTCTATCATGTTGCACAGGATTCTCTGATATTTAAATTGCAGCTTTATTATCACACATAATCCTGCTAGTTTCTATTGGAAGATACCCAATCTCATTCAGAACCTTTATTATCCATAGTACCTCTTCCAATCCCCGTGCTATTCCTCTAAATTCAGCTTCTGCACTTGAAAGAGCAACCACCTTTTGCTTTTTACTCCTCCATGTAACAAGATTTCCACCAACTAGGGTGAAGTAACCTGATGTTGATCTTCGGTTTCCTTTGTCTCCTGCCCAGTCTGCATCAGTATACAACTGAGTTTTCAAATGACCATTTAATTTAATAGAACTCCATGTCCAACGGTTCCTTTGAGATATCTGATAATCCTTAAAACTGCATCCATGTGAGTAACTTGTGGTTGGTGCATGAATTGGCTAACTACTCCAACTGCATATGCGATATTCGGTCGGGTATGTGATAAATAGATTAGCTTTCCCACTATCCGCTGGTACCTGTCTCTGGCAGCAAACTCTGCTCCATCCTCCAACGATCATAGGAGTTTCTGCTGGTTTGCAATCAATCATCCCTGTTTCTGCCAATAAATCCAGAATATATTTTTTTTTTTTGACAAATAAAAATCCCTTGTTTTGATCTTAATACTTCAATCCCAAGGAAGTATTTAAGTCCTCCTATGTAACATTCATGTAAAACGGGCAAAACCCGCTCCGTTGAGAATCAAGTATCTAGTAGAAATTCGTTTATTTAATTGTGAAACTTAATTATGTTATTTATAGTTAATAAATAAATTAAAAAACTAAAATAATAAATAAACGAATGAATTAATTAAAATATAAATTAAATTAATAAAATGAACAAAAGGGTAGCCGGGATTCGAACCCGGATCCCTCACAAAGCTCACACACCAAATCACCGCTGGACCACACACTCTTGTTGTGTATTATTGGCATCAAATAATATATAAGATAAAACCCGCAAGACACCTGCTAGTTCAGGACTGTAACCGCCGGATCAAATTCAAAGTTAAACATGGTGATTACCGAATCTCTTCTCAAATGATTAAATGTAACCGATGTATAATATCAGTTATAACCGCTCAATAACGTCAATTTGATAACAAAACTGAAATCAATCAATGATTGATTAAAAAAACCCGAAATGGTTTGTTTGAAACCGAAATCTCATGATTTATCATCTACGCTATAAGTATCAGTGTTTTCTACTTCAATTGAACACGCTATTCTTCTCTCAAACGACTCACGGTTAAGCTCTGTTCAAAACGATCGTCGGGAACTTCGGTTCATCGCCGGAAATTCTTCACCGGAAAACCGACACCATTCTCCAAAGCTGGTACGATTTACTTAATTACTCGATTATATTATGTATATTTTTATGAATGAAATTGTTTTAAAACAAAACCAACTAACCGTGATAACAGTCGGATCATGTTTCTGGGTTTGATTTAAGGAGGAAGATAAAGTGCTAAAGTGTATATTAGTATAATTAAAAATGGGTTATAAACCGGGTTAGACACACAGTCCAGTGGTGGATTGTGTGCATCACATGCAAGCATGTCCGGGTTCGAATCTCGTGCATTACCGGTTTCTAGAATAAAAATCATTTTTTAAAAGGCATTCAGATTATCTTTCAAGAAGATAATAAATATAATACGGTTTCCAATAATATTGGGTTAGACACCCAGCCCAGTTGGTAGGGCTGGGTGCAAGTGAATAAAGGGGCACGAGTTCGATCCTGGAGGTATGCAACGGTTCGATGGTTTTAAATTTTTTTAATTTAATAAATTTCAGAAATTACCTAACTAGTATATAAGAATAATTAAAATAGGGATTATTTCGGGTTAGACATGTAGCTCAGTTGGTAGAGCTGCGTGCACGTATACGAGAGGTCACGAGTTCGGACCTCACACACACTGCCAATTCCATGCATAAAACCAGTCAGACTTTGTCAGGTCTGACAAGATCCATTTTTTTATATATTTTATATTATTATTTTCTTTAATATATTAATTAAAAATCAATTAAAAACATTTAAAAACAAGACTTTTTAGTCTTAAAAACTCCATTAATTACCACAAAAATAACCTAAAAATCTAATAAAAAACATTAATTAAAATATTAACTTTTATTTATTTATCAAATTACTATGTTATTATTTAGGTTAGTTTTCTCTCGTGGTTAAATCCCAAACTAGTCCCATTCGTCATCAATCAAGGAAACGCACCCACTGTGAGTGAATCCTTACAAATTCCCCTTTTTATTCATGTTTTGGGATGTATCATGTGTCGTTTACATATTTTATTTATTCAAACAACTTGTGTGCTAACACCATTATGTGATCTATAGTATATATTTTTGTCATTGTTATATGTGGCTACATTATGTCATTTCAGTGCAAGTCATTCCTACAAGGCCCATCAGTTCCTCGTTGGATACGAGTTTAGCATCGCGTCCCTCATTAGATCGGCTCCATTTGATTGAGCCTTGATCTCACAGTTCATCATTTATCATGCATGTGTATATTGTTGATATTATGTGGTTTGTTGGTTTGTTTTATATATATATATATATATATATATATATATATATATATATATATATATATATATTTGCACATTCTTTTAAATTAATCAATGTAATTG
Organism: Scalesia atractyloides; assembly: GCA_947069175.1. Lineage (NCBI taxonomy): Eukaryota > Viridiplantae > Streptophyta > Magnoliopsida > Asterales > Asteraceae > Scalesia > Scalesia atractyloides. The sequence goes on from CAMTDV010000011.1 coordinate 37,052,670, forward strand.
AATTGTTTAAATGTTTAATTTAGATTCACTCGCCAACTTTTGTTAACCCAAAATTTACGCATGATACAGGTGGACAGGCTGAGGAGAGGAACATAGGAATGGCCTTAGAAGATGAATACAATATGTTTTGTCTAGAACAATATTTCTTGTGTTTGTATGTTCCTTTGTGTTTGGATATTTTCTTTTAAATTTCAATTAATAAATATGGAACTTAATGATAGTAAATGTCATGAGCTTTGACGAAAACCCAATATGTCCCGACTTCTATTTCCGCTGCGGGTTAGGGTGTGACTAACTAGGTCTTTCATCTCGAATTCAGTGAATAAGCCTTCTTTTAACCTTGCTATTTCTTCTTTGTCATTTCCTGTAATAATCATGTCATCGACATAGATTATTAAGCAGGTCACAAGATTTTCTTTTCGCTTAAGAAATAGGGTATGATCTGAGTTACTTTGTTTAAACCCACATTTCTTCATTGCTAGAGTGAATCTGCCGAACCAGGCTCTGGGAGATTGTTTCAATCCATACAGAGATTTTTTTAAACGAAAAACCTCTCCAGTTTTAAAGTTGTCTAAGGAACTGGGTGGGCTTTCAATATAAACCTCCTTTTTTAACTCTCCATGTAGGAAAGCGTTTTTAACGTCAAACTGGTGAAGGGGCCAACCTTCATTGGCAGCGATTGAGAAGAGAACCCTAATTGTGTCGATCTTTGCAACTGGGGAGAATGTCTCTGAATAATCGATTCCATATGTCTGAGTGTAACCTTAAGCTACTAAACGGGCTTTATACCTTTCGATCATGCCGTCTGGTTTATATTTAATTGTGAAGATCCAGCGACATCCTACTGGCTTCTTTCCTTGCGGTAGAGTACATTTCTCCCATGTTCCATTTTTTACCAATGCTTGCATTTCGGTTTCCATTGCATTTTTTCAGTTTTCCGACTTCAAAGCTTGTTCTATATTAGTAGGGATTTCTTCGGAATAGACACTTACGACAAACGCCTTCGCTTCCTCGGATAAGTTTCCTTTAGCTATGTTGGCCACAGGATATTTTGAGCTTCTCGAATCCTTTTCTAGCGAGTATCGTTTAGGTGGAATTCCTCTGTTTGCTCTTGGTGGTAACACATATCTTCCCGACACTGCTTCTTGTACAGACTCTCTATGTTCCTGTACTATTTCTTCAACTATCTGTTCTGTTTCTTCTTGACTAGAAGCAATAATATCATCATTAACATGTTCAACAAACTCAGAAGAGTGAGAGTCACTTACCTCAGACATCAGGTTAGGAGGAGTCTGATCGGTGGCACTGATGTTTGGATTGGATTGTATGGGACTTAGTGATTCGTTATTAGTACTGTGATTGGTACAACTTTAATTTGTTGTTGCAACATATTTTAGCCAACTCAGTGTGTCACATTCTTCCTCCCCCTGACCACTATGTTGCGAGGAGTAGTAATACTTTGTTTCAAGAAAGTCACAATTCATGGTTGTGAACAAGTGACATGTCTCGGGATTATAACATCTGTAACTCTTTTTGTTAACTCCATAGCCCACAAAAACACATCTTTCAGCACACAGATCAAGTTTACTTCGATGAGATTTGGGTATGTGGACAAAGGCTGTGCAACCAAAGACCTTTGGTTCGAGTGTAAGAAAAGGAGGAATTTTGGTATATTCTTCCAAAGTTTCTAATGGGGTTTTTAGCTTAAGTATCTTGGTTGGTAGTCGGTTAAGAAGATATGTGGATGTAGCCAGGGCTTCATGCCAAAAAATTTTGGGAACATGTGATTCAATTAGAAGAGCCCTAGTCATTTCTAATAGAATGCGGTTCTTTCGCTCAGCTACACCATTTTGTTCTGGAATATGTGGGCATGTAGTTTGGTGAATTATTCCTTTGGATTCAAAAAATTATTTCATACTGGTGTTGACAAATTCCCCTCCATTATCAGATCGAAAAATCTGAATATTTTTTTTGAAACTGGGTTTGGATCATGACATAAAATGTGGTAAACCTATCAAAGACCTCAGATTTATTTTTTAAGAAATAAATCCAAGTCATTCGTGTGCAATCATCCACAAATATTACGAAGAAGCGAAAGTTCTGCCCCCCAATAATAGGAGCAGGACCCCATACATCAGAGTGAATCAATGAAAACGACAATTCAACCCTTGTGTTATTTAATTTAAAAGTTTGTCTATGGCTTTTGGCCAAAACACACGTTTCACAAGGAGATGCACTACTAGAAGGAAAAAATTTCGGAAACAAAATATGTAAGTAACCCGTAGATGGATGTCCCAATCTTCTATGCCATAACCATGCTTCTCGTTCTGTCGACCTATGAGCCAACATCACAGTACCATTTTGAGTCACCCCGTCCACATAATACAATCCATGTCTTTCAGTGCCACGCCCAATAATCCGTCCCGTCCTGATATCCTGTAAGAGACAAAAGGTAGGATGCATAAGAACCTAGAAATTTAGTTCGTTTGTAATGTAACATGGCTTATTGATAAAAGTTTGTGATAGAGAAGGAACATATAGACAATTAGAGAGTCTAAGAGTGGGAGAAATTTCAATTGTTCCTCCTGTTTTTACTTCCATTTTTCCCCCATTCGCCGTTTGTATGTATTCTTTCCTTGGTTTGGATATAGATGTAAGATCAGACAGTTCATAGGTCACGGTGTCAATCGCCCCAGAGTCGAATATCCATGACTCTTCCTGCTTTTCAACATTATTTTGAGCCATATTTGCATTTCCACTAAATTTTTGGTATCTTTTGCAAGTTTCAAAACTTTCTTTTATAAAAGTGGAAAAAATAGACACTCTTGATTTTCCATAGGCTAAATTGTAAAGACTTTGAGGATAAGATGGGGTCCTCGAGATTTCTCTCTCAACCCCATTACCTGTGCTCATTGGAAAACCATCATCATCTTCTTTATTATGCCCAGCCGCTGCCGCCAACCCTCCAAATCCGTTGCTCCGGTTACCGTCGTTAGTGCCGGTAGCGGCGCTATTGCCGGCGGTGGAAGTTTTCCCTTTCTCTAACCCATAGCTTTGGTGCCCTTCTTACGACCATTGGACCACCACTCCGGGTATCCGACCAGTCGGAAGCATTGGTCCTTGGTATGTTTTGTCATACCACAGTGCTCGCACTTCAGGTGAGATTTGTCTTCTTTATTCACCGATCACTTTTTCCCTTCTTCCCAGTAGTACCCTTTTGTGGCGAGCCCTAACCCTTCCATCTTGGTAGCTATTAGACTTGCTGCGATGCCCTGCGTGTCATTGAGAGTTGCTCCTAGAATATTCTGGTGAGCGGCTTCTTTGCGAACAGTGGCATATGCGGCTTCCGCCGTTTGGAGTGGTTCTGACCGGAGTATCTCCCTTTTAATGGGGTCATACTTCCAGTCAAGGGCGTTTAAAAACTGAAAAAGCTTTTGCTCAGATCTAATTTTTGAGTAGGTTTGGATATCCGCTGGACACGTCATCGGGTTTGGATCGATCCGATCAATTTCTCCCCATACTCCTTGAAGTATGATCCAAAATTCTTCGAGAGCGCTATTGTTTTGTTTGATGTCATTAGCCTTGACATGGAGATTGAATGTCTGTAATTTGTCTCGTTCGCTGCTGTAGGTGACCACCAAGGCGTCCCACAGCGTTTTTGCTGTGGGAAACTCGGTTTGGTTGCCCGCGAGAGCAGGTTTGATGTTTTGAATTAACCATGAAAAAACGTCAAGGTCATCTTGTTCCCACTGTTCGTAGGTTTCATGCTTTTCATCTGGTGGGTTTGAAGTTAAATGTTTCAGCAAGTTTTTTGACCTTCCGCCTATGGCGACCCGAATCATCCGGGTCCATAATGCATAGTTTTGACTATTCAGTTTCAAATTGATTTGTAAACTATCGGATAGTTTTGGGCTTCCTGGTTGGGAATTTTTGAGCAGATTGGCAAGTTGTAAGGTAAGGTCATTACCCGAGTTACCTTCGTCGGTCATGGTGACTCGGTTATGACTGGTTACGAGGTGGGTAGATGATGAGCAGATTAAAACCATGCTCTGATACCATCTTGACAAATATGGAGGAAAATTGGGATTGTATTGAACTAATAATTCTTGATTGATACAAAGAATAGCAAAAACCATCAAATATTTATACACAATTGCAACTTCTAAGAAAAAGAAACAATGAAAAAATTGGCTGGAAATTAGGATGGTACAGCCTTGTGGAGATCCTCTATTTATTGGGAGATGATGTTGTAAATATTTGAATGATCCCTCTAATGTTTTAATAAAACAATTCCTTTTTTTCTAACAGATAAGTGGCCGTGCCTTCAAGAGGTTATGACGGGAACTAGTGAAAGCAAGATTCGAACTATGCTAAAGAAGAATCGAATACCTACAATTACGCGCAATGGTTAAGGAAACCCGAACTTTCAACTAAGGCATACTCTGTTAATGATAATTTAAGATCATAACATTAAAGAGGTGATGTTGAACATTACAACACTCACTATTATTCTAATCACTTGTTTTGAAACAAGTTGAGATGAAACTATAACCATTTTTGAAACAAGTTAAGATGAAAACAGTAACCCCGCGGAACATTTTTAATCGAAGAAGATGAGCATGGTTCAAACCATCTTGCAACAATACACCAAACAAGTTCCTGTATAACGCTTGTTGTTGAAAACAAATCCAATGTACCTATTTTATTCTCATGAGCATAATGAAGAACTACATTTACACAACAGGCGAAGGAAAGGATATACATCAGGCGTATGTGCTTGTGTGTCTCCAAGGTCAAACAATCTTTGTTGAGATCAGTTGATTGGATGGTACTGATCTGATACTCGTCTTGGAGGCAGCTTTCGCAGGATGAAAAGCACAAGGGCAGACGGCAGAATCTCCACTATCTACACGCACGGGTCAAAATGAACGGGTTCAGGAATGTTGGGTAACGGTTCAAAACAAGGTCGGATCAAACCATGGTCACTTTTTCATACAATTGCGCTGGTTTTGACCTGAGAACAGCTATTTGGCCATTTCTTAACTACTAAGAAATAACTATGCTATCAATTTTATGGGCTTAACTTTTTTATTCGACCTGTTGATATGTTTTGAAATAAAACAAATCAACCACTCATAAGTAAACGTGTCAAAACTGTAGACCTTGCGATTTTAGAGCCAGAATTGTCGGATAAACTTACCATGTAGTAGGCAAAATCAAGGATCGGATGGTTCAAGACATGGATATCAGCATTCTTGTCAAAAGCAGCTATTGCAACCTATCATAAAAACCAACCCATTATGGCATGCATATAAGTAACAGAATCATTGTATTAATTTAAACTCACCATCACACATCTTATTAAAAAACAAGTGCAGCAAATCCCCGTCACGAATCCCACCTGCCAAAAGCCGTATAGCGAGGTAAAAGATCCAAATCTATTATGTTTAAAAGATATGCAATAGAACGATGAGAAAATCGGGTAACTAGAAACTGAACCTCTTGCAGCTTCTTTTGACGGCCCCTAGAGTCAGTGGGAAAGCGCCTAAGCATGACAAACAACCTATGACAAGACACAAAACATCAAACACACCAAATATAAAAGAAAGAATCCAACATCAATGAAAGAAAGATCATATGTTGTTCTTTGTGGTGACAAGCTATTACCTTCCACCATATACAATGAACCCTACAGCAGCACCAAGCGAGATAACTGCACGACACGAACAGGCACATAAAAAACGTGATGTCTTTATACACTGGTTTTGATTCGAGTATTCTTACCTGAAAAGAAGAGTTCTGCAAGTTCCACACCAGCAGCGGTATTGCTGAATCTCGTATATATCCAGATGCAAATCTATAATCAATATGCAAATTCACAAACAATTGCAACATAGCTAAATGTCACAAATATTGGTCACACTGATGACGATGCACAAGGTTTCTCAGTTTGCCTGGACATTGCATCTTTTTTGGTGGATAATTTCATACATCCACCTCAAAACATGGTATAGGATCATATTTACCCAGAAAATTCATAATATCATGTATACTCAATTTAAATTTATGACATTTATACCTTTTCTTTCAAGCATGCATTAGGATATGTATTTAAAAAGATGGTAAAACATGTAATTTTAAATATTTCAAATGGGCATATTTAATATTATGCAAGTTTTCAGGGGTATATATGATATTAGGTCCTTTTTTTGGGAAGGAGGGAGTGAAACATAAAGAATCGGTTTTCAAAAACTTGGGAGATTTTACAGCACCTGAAGGAAGTATACAACTCCGTTTATAATGAAGTATGCAGGTCTGAGTTTGTCGGTTGGAAGACTTCTCGTCTAAATTTGGAAAATAGGATTGCGTGAGACCAACAATAAGAGATATATACTTAAACCATAACTACATATAAACCTGTATCATTGTTAAATAGTTAAATAAGGTACGTAAAACTATTAACAATGATTACCTGATGGTATATCTCTGCCCAGAATAACACAAGTAACGTGTACGTTGAAAAAAACAGAAGACCAGGAAGATCCAACAGTATTATGTCCAGCACCTGGCGGTAAAGATAAGGTTTAGTATAATATTCCTAAAATGAATTATGTTCAAATGCACATTTAATGTAACAGGAGCTTACTTTTAGTTTTACATGAAAAAAGGTTGAGTACAAACCAAATTGAACAGCCCTCACTGTGAAAACGCGTAAGAATTTACAATCGGCTGGTGTTTCGCAGATTATTCAGAAATGAAAAAGAATAAGTTGCAACCTTACATCCATTGACCACAAAATTCATCAAGTGGAAGACCTTTTGTGTTGTCCAGCCGAATTCTGGTACTCTCATTTGAATACGAACAAGTTGTGCCTGCACATTCAGTGATAATTCACTTTTGATGCATAAAGTTGTTGATTGTATGTTTGTAACTTTTAACCACATGGAAGTAAGCATCGGCAAACATTAAAAAAACAACTACTGTTTTGATCGACTGTTTAAACCGCATATAGTATTCTTAGATTTAGCTTAGCTTTTTGTTTACAATAAATATAATTACAAATTATGAAGTTGCTAATGCATCGGATTCTAATACCTTTGTATTTAAACACAACGGACAAATTTCTAAGACTCTAAAGACATTACAACCTAATTCTAGGCTATCTAAATCAGAGTTTATGTCTACCAAGTTATTGTTTTGCCAAATAGCCATCCGATGGATGCCTTCTAACTCATTACTACTCATTTACCAGAAATACATGCTAAAACAAGTCATTTACGATCAAATGAGGGACACAATACCTAAATTTGATGTTTGCTTTGTTATTTTGAGCAACAAATATTGTGTATGAAGCATCTTAAGTAAGCTCATCATTAGGCAAGGATAGATATGCACAGTTAAAAACAACCCTAAATCCAGAGCATCACTTTCTTCAGTCTCACTTGTACGTTAAAATTTATGCTAAGAATTAAAAAGAAAAAAAAGAATCAAAATCAGATTCACCAAACAGAAGTCTAGACTTAAAAAGCATAATACCATAGCAATGAGGGAAACGAGTGCATAAGCAGAAGATAGAGTGTAAAAGACGCCATGATGCCAATTTTGAGATTGGTTGACCCCATTCCAGAACTGATTCAACAACCCAGTAATGGTTGGTGGGTCTGCTATGTAGTTAAACCATATGAAACTTCCCTTGCTGCTGCTGCTGCTACTGAGAGATGAGGAGGTTGCCATTAACGATATCTGGATCAGAAACGAAGAAAAATGGGGTAACCGACGATGATGATAAAGCCACAGGGGTGGAGAGGACACGTACAGTAAAGGAGTTGTGCTTCATGGTAACACGTGTCAACTCAGGTTATAGCAGTTCAACATCACAACATTGTACTTGCCCTTCAGAAAGAATTAAGATATATCTACTTTAAATGGGAAAAAAGTATTATTTATATTTTTTATTGGGTTGGAGCATATTCATACTCACTAGACATTCTCCAGCGTTGAGAATTTGGCCAGTACATATTCGGTTTGTTATATTGATGAAACTTACTATAGTGATTAAAAGAGAAAACCTTACATCGATAAAAGAATTAATAAAAATGAATATCAATACGGTATTAATGTTGTTCATTTGATCTTGGTACAGTTGGTTTGCATATATATATATATATATATATATATATTTTCTGAAAACGGTTATAATGTCGGTATTGAAACCGACTGAACAACATGTGTATCGGTACCAATATTTATTTTTTATTGTTTTTGCTTTCGTTTTCGATAAGGTAAGATTGTATCGCTACCATACCATAATGAATCGAACAACATCCAATATGGGTACCAGTATGTATTATTTTTATGGCTTCTTGTTTGATAACATATATCGTGTTGCTACCATAGTGAACCAAACCAAAACCGAGTGAACAACATCGGTTAAGTACCGTGTTTATTCTTTGACATCGTATCGCTGGCGTACTGTACCAAACAACATTGGCACCGATACCTGTATATCATTATCTTTCATAAAACATTAGTGCTGGTGTTGTTCGATTTACGATCGATGTAAAACATCTGTTAATTTTACATTGAATGCATGAATCATACCGGTATCGTGATGCATCGAACCGATACTAATCCAATACTCTCGGTAACATACTATCACAATAAGTGGACAAATAACTTAGAATGTTAAAAATACAAATAAACATAGATGTAAATGCAGCTTTTTTTAAGTTAACGAACGTAAATTATTACTAAAAAAACAAATGGAATGCTAATTAAATACTACTAATTAAAAATAACAAAATCTAAGAATTATCAGTTACTATTTATTTGTATTAATATAAATAAATACTAAATAACATATGACTAAAGAATTAAAAACAATACTTTAAAAGATTTCATTTACTACTTTCTATTCATTATATATATATATAATCTACAAAATTGTGTAAAAAGCTTTTTAGTGGTGTATATAGTTGTGAGTGATATAGTTTTTAATATATTTTGAACGTCGTCAGTGATAGTATTAAAGATGTAATAATAAAGGTATGAAAAAAATATTATTTAATTGAAAAAAGAGATAAAATGTAATTGTTTTTAGTAAAATTTAATGGAAGGGATATGAATGCTCTTAGACCTCAATAATACTCTTGTTTTTATCGTTAAATGACTATCTTAATTGTATAGTTATCGCGTGTGAGTTAAACGTCAATCTTATGTTGTACAGTTAAAACGTGTGATTTGAACAAAATTTTTGACTCGTTATCTATAAGCTGACGGATAGTAATCAAGTTTTAGATGTGTTAATTACATAGGTGGGCGTAGCTTAGTGGGGGGTCAGGGGGCGCCCGACCCCCGAACTTTTTGCTCAATAGTGTCCGGCATGTAGTTTTCGTATAGAATTTTTTAGGTATATACGTTTTCGACCCCCCTGTTTTATTATTTTTTTGGTATAATTTTAGGTTCATTGACTTCCGACTCCCCCCCTCCCCCGGTCGGAAATCTCAAGCTTCGCCACTGTTGGTGGGTTGTAATAATTATTTAAACCGGTTATAAATGGGTTGGCGAGTCTGCCTGGGCATCATAGTATTTTTTTAAAAAATCAACATATTTTATATATGTAACTAATGTCCAACCCCGCGTTGCAGAGAGTAGGTCATAAAATCGTGCTAGGTAGTAAGGAAACAACGATCAAAACTGGAAAAATCGTAAAACAAAAACGTGAATTTATATCCCCATGTGAAGTCAAACCTAAGCAAAGACAAAAGCGAACTTACGTCGTGAGTTAGCATAAGACGTATAAAACTCGAATTTATAACACAGAACCTTTTAACTTAAAAGAAAAAGAAAAGACAAAACTTATAAAGATAAAAATGAAACAAATAAATATGAGGAATTAAATACGTAAATCACAAGAAAAAAATCACTACAACAAATAAATAACTCTCCACCGTTCGATTCTTTATGTGCAAGCCAAAAAGACTAAAAGAAGTAAAAATTAAAGAGATGGCATTATCGTAATTAAGTAATAAATGAAGGTTTATTTTTTATTGTAGACAAATGCTACCTAAAATATTATACATAGTAATAACATTTATGGGTGACAAAATCATCGTAGCTAGCGTCACATCATGTAGCATGATTCGTATTTTTTACCTTTTGCATTGACACTTACTTTCCTTCGGTTTTCTAAAAACTTTATAAAATGTCATTTTTACTCTCTCGAGTTTTACTTGTTTATTATATGTACGTAGTCAATATAATATATTTCCTTGCTTATTTTATGTACATGGTCAATGTAATACGTTTCCTTGCTTATTTTTATGTACGTCAATATCTTTCTTTTGACATAAATTTTGTTTAGAAATGAGTCATTTTAAATATAAATGTTTTCACTAGGAAATATAAGTTCGAGTTACTTTATATTTCGCCGCCGCCGCAATACAAGGTACCAATCTTTAACTTAAAAAACATTTTTCTTACATGCTTATTTTCAAGTACGTTTACATTTTTGGCTTAATTCTTTTTCGGTAATGAGTTAGGCTAAATATAATATGTTTTCGTGCTTATTTTTATGTGCATTTTCAGTTAGTCTACGTTTTGATGTAAATTTCGTTTAGAAACGAGTCAGGTCAAATATTTGACAGTCTATGTTGCTACAACGATTATTCAGTGATAATAAAGTATATCTTATTGATATAATCCAACACTTAACCTTGGGGGAGTCAAGGTTATGTGGTATGAGTACAATGGGGAAGTATAGATTGCAACAGGAGAAATAATACAGAATCACAAAAGAAAGGTAAACTAAATTACAAAGGAGGAGTAAGATAGCGGGTACAGAAAAGGTCTAAGAGAGAGAGAGAGAGAGAGTCTTGTATCCGGAGTGAGTTTTAGCTTCTGTATGGCTTGGTATTTATAAGCGGGCAAAGGCCTTTCTTTGTCCTTAGGCTGACCCATGACTTTTCAAGGAAGGGAAGTGTGGCATGGTCCTTTCCTTTTCCTCAGAATTCTGTTCTTTTCTTACATACTACTTCGGGTAATCCCTTGACCTTCTTCCTACTAAAAGTAACTCTTCGAAGATTGTTCCCTTGTGTCGTATTAATTGGATTTGTCTTTAACTTCTGGTCCTAAGCCTTTGAGTCAAAGGTTTGTCTCGATCTTTGTGTCTATTAGTTGTTTTCTTGCTTAAGAAGGGGATGACTCTTCCTTATTCGTTTATGCGAAGGTTATGCCTTGTTGGCTTTACACTTACTGCCATGTAGATAATGAGATGTCTCCTCTTTGTCTGATGTTGTTTTTGCTGATTATCTATCTTTTTTTGCTATTATAGGATGGGAAATGAGCTTTGACCTACCCCCCCGTCATCAGCCTCCAATATGGGCCGCTCTTGGAGTGCTAATGTGCAAGAGCGGGTTGGACTTCTCTTGCCTAGCCTTTGATGTAGGTGCGCTTGTTCCTGGAAGTGCAAATGTTCAATAGTGGGCTAGGCTCTTCCTACCTATGCTTCTTCTCCTGCAGAGAAACTTGCAACTCATGGCCACACTTTTGAGGATCTTGTTGATGAGGCATGTTGTCATCATGCTTATCTGAACTCTATTTTACCTGACATAAAAGGCTGCCACTTATATAGGACTCCAAGACAGACATCATTCAGAGGCTTCGATATGGAAAAACATGTATGGTCGTGAAGCAGCTCAGGTGAATGAGCTTAAGGAGAAGTTGCTTGTTCTTGATGAGAGGCATGCTGTTAATTTGAAAGCCTTGGATGAGGTTCAGATGAAACGTGTGAAAGAGTTGAAAGTGAGATCAGAGAAATTATAAGTCATAAGAGGAGAATGTTCAAACTTGGAAGGGAAAGTTGCTAGCCTCTCCTTGGATAAGGAGGTTTTAGAAGAGGAGAAAAAGAAACTGGAGGAGTGTGTTGTTGAGCTTTTGAAGTAGAAACAATGGTTGATTAGGGAGGGGTTTTCCCCAATGGTTGGTTATCTTTCTTAGGAGTTCTGAATTTGTCACACCTCTTTCCCTTGTGTAGAAGGCTTGTCGTTAGCTCGGTATTCATGAAGGCGTCTCCCTAGGTCATGCGGCTGCTTTGAAAGGTATTCCTTTACCATTTGTTAAAGGTTATGGCACAGGTTCCTAGGAGAAGTTCATCAATGCCATTCATTCCTATGAGAATGTGTCTTTCCTTTACCTATCATTTGTTTCCGCCCTGTGTTGACGAACGTGTGTATGAGATTAAAGAGTTGGGGCCACATGGGCTTAATAACAAAGGCATTGGGGTGGATTGCTGTTGGGAAAGGTTTTCGCGGTTCTTATAGTCAAGCCAGTGTTAGCATGGGTAACCCTTCCTTGATGACTTTCAAGACTCCTCCTTCCCCCTCCCCCAAGGCGGTTGAGCATGCTCTCGTAGCAAAGGGGGCAACAGGAGGAGGCGTAGAAGGACAAGTTGAAGAAGGGTTAGCCGCAGGAGGGGGTGGTAATGTTGGCGATGCCTGAAGAAGGGGGATGCCCCTTTTATTATGTTCTACAAATTAACATTAACTTATGTGCTTGTTTTGTGAATGGTGTTTTAAAGCTACTTTATATTTGGGCTCAACGATTTGTTTCATTGGGCCATCTTTTGGAATGTTATGTGCTTATCTTTTATGTTATTTGCCTTTGCTATATTTCGAAAACTTCTTTTTGATTTTTGCAGGGTGATTTGTCCTTTGGTGAATTGTGTGGTTCGAACCTCTTATTTCAAGCATTATTTTTATATTCATTTAGTCAAGTTTTTCTAGAAAAAAATATTCGACTTTTTTTTCTTTATTTGGTAAATACCGATTATTAGGGAGCTTTATCTTTTGTATATATGTGTTTACTCATGGATTTTTATAATAAAGGCGCATTGCATTCATTATTGACCATTATTTAGGTCGCTAACAGTTGGTTACAAAATTTGCACATAGGGCTCACAACGGACAAAAAAGGAAAACAAAAATAAAAACTAAATTATGAGAAATAATCAGAAGACTTTTGTTGTTTCAAAAACTCCTGCCCACAATGGAGATGCCTTCTTCGTCTTCCGACTATTCTAATTGAGTAGGTATTATGGGTTTGTCATCTTCCCTTTTGGGGATGAGGCCTTTCTTGCAATATAGGGTTTTTTCTTCATCTCCCTAGTGACTGCATCGATGTTAGAGGGGATCGAGTGACGTGTGCGTATATATACATAATTTTATAATGAATTTTACACACAAACTCCGTTTTAGTATTTATAAAAATGATTTATACCTTAACGTTAAAACACACACAAAAAGACAAATATACCCAATCATATCTGTAGTAAAGTATAGGTAAGAACCAGATATCGATCCATGGACGCGAGCGGATGCATGAGTACTAGATCGTTGTCACTGGTTTACCAGTAAAAAGATAAGTGAATGAAGTTTTTAACTAAATTAATCTAAAACTATATTTAAAACATAAAAGACTCCAAATACAAAAATATATATTATCTTATTTTACAAACAACCTAAGCATGTGAACTAAGTCAGAAATGTCACAAAGGCACTTGATCACTCTTTCAATTATATAGACAATTAGTATCCCTTTCGAGATCCTAACATGACAACCCTTCGCAAAGCTAACGCGATAGATACACTTTAGCCACCTAAAATTGTTCATTAGCATGCTGTTGATATATTTTCATGTAAATCTTCTAAAGATAAGTTAGTCATCTGTTAAGAGTTTTCTAACCTCACTTAATCAAGGAAAGTAATACCGATAACACAATACAACCACCGAGACAAGCATAAAGTAGATCATATCACAAACTATTCCATTTACAAACCTTGAACATTAATCTACCAAGATAGTAATTTCAACCCAAACTACTAAACAAAGATCATAAACCGTGCCAAGAACTTGTAACAACACCATCTAACCCATATAGGGTCCTTACGTGCAAGAAAGTACTCTTGATTAACATTTAATTTACCTTTTATTAAACCAATATCCATTTCTAGTTCCATGGTGTAAACATATTAACAAGTTAATAGCTTACTAATAAATGCTTAATCAAGGGTTTTCAACATATCTCAACTAAACATTCATTAATCATCCAAGATAACCAAATATAATCAAGAATCCAACATCAATAAAACATGTTTGCCATATGATCATCAAGACTTAAACATGAAAAGTACCAAAGTTTCATACAAAGAAGATTAACATACTAATGTTTGTTCATAAAACAAGCAAACTAGTGTTTTTGCCTTAATGCTACAATAATATAGAATCCATCAAATCAATGCTTGAAATACAACCAAAATCATGGAAAGAACAAGGATTCAAACCAAGCAAGGATTAGATGGATTGGATGATAAATAGGCTTCTTTGCAACTAGGAGGCTTGAATCCGACCGAAGCAGGCTGTTTTCGGAGTCCCAAAATCGCCCAAAAGCTTGCAAAAATATCCAATAATTGATCAGAATGCAGCTGCTCTGTTTTATACAACTTTTGAAAAGTGCACGGCCGTGCACTTAAAGTGCACACCCGTGCACTATACAAGTCTAATCATGACGTCAGTTGCAGGGTACGGGTTAAGCAAGTGGCTGATTTGGTCGGCAAAGTGCGTGCACGGCCGTGCACATGAGGTGCACGGTTGTGCATGTCCGAGAAAATGGATGCACAGTTGGTCGCACGGGGTATGCTTCCGAGGATCAGAGGGCGTATGGGGGTGTAGCTGAGACGCACGGCCGTGCGTTACCGAGAAACTTCTAGTGCTTCCGACTAAATGAACCTGCACGACCGTGCATCACCTGTATCTTCAACAGATTATGCCGTGTTCATCCAAAATGCCCGAAAACTCCTTGTTTTCTCCAAATTTCCCCGTGGAACGTCGTTTGAGACCTGAAAACCCAAAAGTACACAATTAAGAACTTAAACGTCGAATTTGTAGTAAAAAATCGCGTAAAATGGAAGTAAAATAAGGACTAAAATATGTACATTTTAGTGTATATCATCGAGCTTTCTATTATGGCCATCTTTTGTTTTGTTTTTTGAGTGCTGACATGGGCGTCTCTCTTTTCTCCCAATTCTACACTTGGGATTGGTCCTCTTTCTTCTCCTTAGGACCTTGTCTTTTTTGTATGTCAAACTAGTAGCCATTGTGTATTCCTTCTTGGTTGAACATTATATCATTCTTAGGTTTGGAGACCTCTTCATTTCCTACCATGTGTGTCTTGGGTGTTGATGTTTTAGCTTCTTCTTTATTAATGGACAACATTCTATGGAGCAGGGGTTTTGTGGGATGGTTATATTGATGTCTTCTTTGTGCAGGGTTATTGGCTCAACATGCATCTTCTCATTGGGTATCTTATTTGATGCTTGGTTGGAAAACAAATGAGTTAGTTCAATGAAGGAGTCTATTTCTTGGATTTGAGATGCTAGTTTCGAGGCTTCAAAGTTAGGTTGATGAACCTTTTGCTCTTTAGTGCATCTTTTGAGGAGCAGATTTTCCTTGCGTTGTGACTCCTCCTTCTCTAGCCTTTCACTTGCTCGCAAGCCAACCACCCTATCCTCAGTTTTACCGTCCTTTTCGAGGGAGCTGATGTCACACCCCGGCTTTTCCACATCCAATCCAAACACCGGTTGGCCCGGGTAGGGAATATCGTGACGTAAGTTGACACAGCACAGTAGAAGTCTTGGATTTAAATTACTATTACAGACCAAATGTTCAAAATACCAAAATAATATACAGGCTCGTAATAGAAGATCCACAGGCGGATCATAAATTGTACAAAAGAAAGAATGTAAAACACATTTTAGGCAGATCTAGGATTTGCAAGGTCCTCTTATCACTACCGAGCACTTCCAGCTTATTTTCGTATTGTACCTGCAAGCTTAGTCTTTTGAAAATACGTCAGCTTTCGCTGGTAAATACACCCAACTGACTCATTTTGAAAAAATTTTAAAAATATGTTTTAAGTGCATATCAACACAAAATCTTTTATAACTTGGGAAAGTTGACGTTGCAACCTTGTCAACAGATTCACATGTTTGTCCATACATACAGGGCCCAGTGCGAAAACTGAGACATGATTAACTACACACCACTTACGAACTCACGAAGGATTTATCCCCAACGTCTTGGGTAATTGCATTTGAGCGTCTGTCGGGTGTATGCCTACACCCCGCGCTAAGGTCGTAGCCATTAACTAATGTAATGAGCCGAGGATATCCAGGACACGGTAGTTAACCCCCGATGTTTAAGTTATCAAACAAAACTGATTAAAACAGAATATGCGGATTTACTAGCCACAATTCGGCATTCGATTGATCCCATTTCTGACCAAGCAGTAATAGTTTACCGTAACTCAAGCCCGTATAGGGGAAATAAGTCGAGAGTATTTACCTGAGCTAGTCTTTGTTTAAATGCAAGATTTATTAACTCAGCCGTACACAAAAGCACTAAGTGCAGATAGCATTTATCGGAATGTCTCTAGTCTGGATTATGGCATAAGCTAACCAATTAAATACTAATGGTCTTTCTTAAGTCATAGACTTAGACCGACTAGCGTACATGATCAATACGTATAATGCTAGATTAAACGATGATTGGATAGAATGTATTTTAATCCCAACAAGTACTTTGACTTGTGTAATATGGATAAACTATAAACATTCTGGATTTTGAGACTTAAATGACAAGTTTAGACCCGTTTCAGTTAATTTTCGTAAACTAGTTACATATGCTTAACCGTACGCATATCAACGATAGCGGGTAACCGGATAAGTCATGGACAAGTTCTATATGCCACTATACTTTAAATAAGTTGTGATATCAGTACGATATCAACTTATATGCCCGTTAAGGTTTTAAAATGAAACTATGCCTCATAAGGGCATTTTGGTAATTTCATACTTTATGAAAGGAACTTGTATATAATTTAATATTATAACCATAAGTATTCTGGAAAAATAACTTATTTATAATATAATATCAGTAGGATATTAATTATATGTGCAATTTATCTTTTATGACCAAACTATGCACCGAATGGGCATTTTGGTCATTTTATACATAGTTTTAAATTAATTGGAATTCTGAGTTCATATCATGTACCTACTGTAAAAATATTTAAAATAATTTTTAAAATCAGTAGATAACAAGTCTTGGTTGATAAATATG
This sequence comes from Scalesia atractyloides, assembly GCA_947069175.1. Taxonomy (NCBI): domain Eukaryota; kingdom Viridiplantae; phylum Streptophyta; class Magnoliopsida; order Asterales; family Asteraceae; genus Scalesia; species Scalesia atractyloides. Next base: position 37,069,845 of record CAMTDV010000011.1, read on the forward strand.
GTTTAAGACCATGTTATGCGCCGAAATGCGTTTATGTCGTAAAATGACGATTTATGCGATGTTTAATGAAGACTAATGTTATGATCAGATTATCAAGTCTTAGATATGTTATTTAATATAACATATTAGTAGGTAAAAGATTTACTTTGAAAATATGTGATTAAAACCATTTTATAAGCCACAAGGGCCTTATCGTCATTTATCGACATATTACGAGGACTTGTTCATAAACTCAGTTTATAATCTGTTTTGACATCCCAAATAATCCTAATTATAATATTACATAAGTAGGAAAATTATTTTCAAGTTCATTATCATTTAAACCTCTTTTATGCAAAAAGGGCATTTTTGTCAAAATGGCATAATTACGGAACTTATGCATAAACTCAGATTCTTATTATGATCATGTAATATAACCTCAGGGTCTTATGCTACATTATATTACGATCATAATGAAACTTTTGATTAGTAGCTAACTAATCTAAATCGGGTCAGAATCGAAAGTCAAAGCAAAAGTCAAACTTCACGACTTTCGGTTGCAAACCGACCATAGAACTGAAATTGACAAGCCGAACATGTTCTTACATGTTCTAATAATTATTACCAACTTGTTTAAGTGTCAAAACAGGTTTCATAACATATATAAGATCAATTTATGATTTTTCCGAAAAATGACCTGTTTGACTTTTTAATATCATAACTTTGACCCGTCAATTGGTCTAGCAAACGTGATCTTCAGGAGGTGCCCTTTATAGGGACTAACACCTACCTTATTACGATCACTTAGCCATGTTCGTTACGAACAATGGCTGGACCATAATGGTCTTAACCGAAAGTCAAGGCGTTTTTCGTAAAATGCTTGCCTTTTGGCTATAAAAGCCTATAAACGAAATGCAAGGGGAAGGAACACTTACAAGTGGTTCTTAGAATGCAATAGAACTTAGTTGGATGCTCCTTCCAGAGGAGGGAGATAGAGTTGTGAATGAGAAAGGTGCAAGTTCAAATGGTGAACCTTGGCACCTATTTATAGTTTGAGAGCTTGAAAGAGGTGATGCCAGGTGCTAAGGGGTGTCAGAGGAAGCTTACAAGTGTCCTAAAACGTGGCATAGCTGTTTGGGAATCCATAGTTTCGAATTCATGGTTTTTGGCAATTTGTGTGGAGGCCAAGGATTTTTTCTGCAGACACAGGCCTCTCGCGCCCCGCGAGAGGCACAAGCCTTGCCTCTCGCGACCCGTGAGAGACACAAGCCTTGCCTCTCGCGCCCCACGAGCGCCCCGTGGCCAGATTCAAACTTTGACATTTTTAGCCCCTCAACTTATAAAACCTTCTAAAACACCTTTTTAGCACATTTAACCTTCCGTAACCAATATTTGGCATACCCGAGAGTATGCCCAGACATTGTCGAGCTCTTGGTTCGCTAAAAGGTCACTCAGAGGTATAAATTAACATGTTGACACTTTTAACCCCTCCATCATCCAACTTTTACATATTAACGGATTTAATCCCTCTCGTCCAACAAATGGCACGCATGAGAGTTAGGACTTTGTAAAGGATCATTTAGAGGCTCATTATATGCATGTTGACATATCAGTCACTCAAAGGCTAGGCATGTTGACATATCAGTCACTCAAAGGCTAGGCATGTTGACATATCAATCACTCAGAGGCCGTTGTTTGAGCATGTTGACACCTTTAGTCCCTATTAGTCCTTAAATAGACTAAATAAAAATACAACACGTGTAGCTATACTATTGGACACAATTTTACGAGGTGTTACAGCTGAGTTTGAAAGCGTGAGTGATGTGGGCTATTGCAAAGATGACATTCTTACCTTGGTCGCCTTGGTTGGAAGTTTCCTCGGGATCCGGTTCCATTGTTTGAAACATGGAAGGACCTTTTCTTTGCTCTTTTAGACTTGCTTCCATCTCCTTATTCCTATCTTCTTGATTTGCTCCGGTTACTGGCAGAGCGCGTTTCACTCTAGCAATATCTAGAACTTCATTGACCAGGAGAAGGTCTTGCCTTTCCTTCCTTTTTCTCAATGTGGTGCATTCTCTTATTTCTTCAAAAAAGACCTCTGCATGATTACTTTTGTCTTTCATTGCATCATTTTTTTAGCAGTTTGACAAGATGAGTGGAGGATTTCGTTGCTCGTGAAGGATGAGGCAAGGGGCACCAATCCCACCACTAGGAGCTAGGAGCATCTTTTCAGGAAAGGGGAACACCATTATTTTGGTCAAACCGATTTTATCCCAACTGCTCCTTCCAGTTTGTGTTGGCTTCTTGAATTTTGATAGTTCTCTTTCTTTCTTGTTTTGCGTGGCCAGAGAGGCATCTTCTTAACTACTACTACATTTTACTTACCCCAAACTTTCAAAAATGACAACTTTGGCCCCGAGACTACTACTCCATTTTACAAATTAACCCATTTAGTTTCTATTGTTCCAACTTTACCCCTGCACCATATATAATCAACGTTTTTAACATATTAAACTTTTTACTAATTTAATTTTTCTTTAGTTTCTTAATATAACCCAAGGTCATTTATAATACGTTTTCATGCTTATTTTATGAATAATTTGTAACTTTTGTTCTGAACCGAGTAGAGTCAAATTGTGGTTTCTTTTTCTTTTTTTTTAAAAAAGCTCTAATTAATCTCTTTTGATTACACGTGTCAGTTTTTCTTTTATTGTCACACCCTAACCGATGACGGAAACATTGGAATGAGACAAAAACGAGATGGCTTAAACTTCATAACATGCTAATGTGACAATATTTAGATAAACCAAATTTTATTTCATACTAAAGGAGATACATTGTCTTGGAAATCAAATACAACTTGTTTTGCAACTTGAGTGTAACGAACAAAAAGAAAATACATAACAAATTAAATAGGTATGTTTTTAGTTTATCCTAAGTAGCTTTCTTGAATAGCATATCAATTTCCTGCAACATGTATTAAATACAATCAACACAAAGTTGGCGAGTATACAAGTTTGATTACATAGCATACATATAAAAGGTTGTCTCAAATCCACAGGGCATTTGTATATTAAGTTAAATTACATGCTAGCGTGCATAACCTAAATGTCAAACCAGAGATTCCACGAGCGTAATGTTGTCAACAAGTGAACAAGACCATTTAATGATTGAATACTTAACAATGACCCAACATCCGGGGGCAGTGTAATATTCCTATAGCGCTATATATGTTAGTGAAGTTAATGACAAGTAGTTTGTATGTATGAATCATTGAATATGTAGCATGAATAACCTAAGCATAACAAGTAGTATGTTTGATGGATTGAGTGAATTTATAAGTTTGATTGTGTGCATAACGTAGTTTGTTTATGTCATACATGTTACACCCCAAAAGTTATAAAACGTAAAAAGGGTGATTCGAGTATACTCACGGTTTGCGTAGTAATTTCCACATAAGTGAGTTAATGTGTTGGAAAACTGCGAGTTATCCTACAAGGATAAACGAGGTGTATGAGTCTGATGGATTTTTGGAATTGGAATGTGGATGTAATGCGCTTAAATTAGTATGAAAGTACGTAAAAGTTATCTTGACAGAACACCTAAATTTGGAAATGGTTACATGTTTTTAATAGGCACAAATTTGTCTATTGGAAGTCCAAACATAAGAAGTTTTAATCTCTGATATTGTAACCATAACTCTTAATATCAATCCATGAATTGGTTTGTGTTTAGGGTTCGGTTGTTAGAAATATTTTATATATATATATATATTATCATAGTCAAGTATTATCAAGTATGCCAAGCAAGGAGGTAGGATGATTTCCATCCATTAAACCTCATTAGATGATTCACCAAAGCACCAAATCATCAACTTAGTTGATGATTTCAGTTGCTCATGAATAGAATTAAAATGTACAAGTAACTAAGTTTGCTAAGTAGCCAAACAAGGACACCCCAGACGTGTACATACCCAACATGGAAAATGTTGGAGACGAGGTGGGGTTGGCTTACTTTAAGTCTTGGAAGCTACTTAGTTATATAATCACTAAATCACTCAAACAACTAAGTAACTTGACTAGACGAGTGCATTCCAAACATGGATAGTGTTTGGAGACTTGGTGCAGTCTTGTCCATGTTGTGACTAGGAAGTTGTTTTAGTGACTTAGGTTGATTGTTATGGAGGTGTTTACACCTCAAACTTTCTGGAATGATGCCTCAACTCAAGCCCCTCAACATGGAAGTTAGTTGGGAATAAGGTTTGGTTCATGTTCATCCAAGAAAGATGATGAAAAGTTATGACAAGTTAAAGTTTAACAATAACAGAAATGAAACCTCACGTTGGACCTCAAAATGGTGATAGTTCAACCTAGTTTACCAAGGTATACTTATGGATACACTCCTAGAGGTGTTCCAAGTGAGTTGAAGCAAGAATTCATGAAGAAGAGAAAGAGAAAGTGAGTTTCAAGCTCATTTTTGAACTTAAGTATAATATGCCCAAAGCTTGTATTTCCAGTACCTTGAGAGTGATTTGAGTGCAGGAAAATAGAAATGCGAATACGACTTTCTAAATATGTGATGAATTTGATTGACTATATAATCATAATCATGATATATACGAAGTTACATGAATATGATTGACAACCCCATGTTTTTGTTTTATTTTATAAGGTTATACTCTTGATTTACTTCAGTTTGATCCTCACATCTCTACATATAAGAGAATGTTAGTTGAGGATAGTTTTTTCCGTTACATAAATCATACCACGGGGCATGTTTTCACTCTCCGCTGGAATTTCTAGCGTCACAGTAGTCACAACTAAGATTTCACTAGTAATAAGTTTCACTCTATGCTACAATTTCTAGCGTCACATTAGTTACAAATAAGATTTCACTAATATCCACACCGGAAGGGGGGGTCATTACTATGTAATTTTTGTTTTTTAATACAAATAATAAGAATTTAATATATGATCATCTACCACCAAGATACCAAAGAGATTGGGTCAACAAATTTACCTTCTAATATCTAATTACAATTACAATTTCTGAATTAATGAGTATTGATTGTATTTAGCTATTTATAGAATGGTAGTTCAAACATGGTCATACATATTAACATATTGTAGCAAATGTATGCAATTGCTAACTTATATGAAAGTTGACAGCTGATACTTATGATATCATTTTAACGGTTCTTAGATTAAACCATTAGTAACGTTTGGGGGCGGGGGGTTTCATTACTATGTCATTTTTGTTTTTTAATATAAATAATAAGAATTTAATGTATGATCATCTACCACCAAGATACCAAGGAGATTGGGTCAACAATTTTACCTTTAAATCTCCAATTACAATTTCTACATTAATGAGTGTTGATTTCATTTAGCTATTTATAGAATGGTAGTTTGAACATGGTCACACATATTGACATATTGTAGCAAATGTATTGGGTTGGGGGGAGGGTCATTACTATGTCATTTTTTAATACAAACAATAAGAATTTAATGTGTATCATCTACCACTAAGATAGACTGGGTCAACAATTTTACCTTTAAATCTTCGATTACAATTTCTACATCAGTGAGTGTTGATTGTATTTAGTTATTTATAGAATGATATTTAACATGGTCATACATATCGACATATTGTAGCAAATGTATTGCTAACATATATGAAAGTTGACAACAGATACTCATGATATGATTTTAACAGTTTTAAGATCAAACCATTAGTAATGTTGTGGGGGTGGGGGGGGGGGGGGGTCACTACTATGTCATTTTTTATAATACAAATAATATGAATTTAATGTATGATCATTTACCGCAAGATACCAAAGAGATTGGGTCAACAATTTTTACCTTTAAATCTCCAATTACAGTTTCCACATTAATGAGTGTTGATTGTATTTAGTTACATTAATTAGTGTTGATTGTATTTAGTTATTTATGGAATGGTAGTTTGAACATGGCCACACATAATGACATATTGTAGCAAACGTATGCAATTGCTAACTTATATGAAAGTTGACAACGGATACTCATGATATGATTTTAACGGTTCTTAAAGCAAACCATTAGTAACGTTGGGGGGGGGGGGGTGTTCACAACTATGTCATTTTTGTTTTTTTAATACAAATAATAAGAATTTAATGTATGATCATCTACCACCAATATACCAACGAGACTGGGTTAACAATTTTACCTTTAATCTCTAATTACAATTTCTACATTAACGAGTATTGATTGTATTTAGCTTTTTATAAAATGGTAGTTTGAACATGATCATACATATTGACATATTATAGAAAATATATGCAATTGCTAACTTATATGAAAGTTGACAATGGATATTCATGATATGATTTTAACGGGTTCTTAGATCAAACCATTAGTAACGTGGGGGGGGGGGGGGGGGGAGGGGATTGTTTACTGCTCTACTAAATTTTCACTACTATGCCATCTTGTTTTTTTTTAATATAAATAAATACGAATTGAATGTATGATCATCTACCACTAAGAGATTGGGTCAACAATTTTACCTTTAAATCTCCAATTACAATTTTTACATTAATGAGTGTTAATTGTATTTATCTATTTATAGAATGGTAGTTTGAACATGGTCATACATATTGTAGCAAATGTATGCAATTGCTAACTTATATGAAGTTGACAACGAATAATCATGATATAATTTTAACGGTTCTTAGATGAAACAATCCGTAACGTTTTTAACCTCTTCAAACCAAATGAAACTGTTGAAAAAGGTGAATTTTTACTACCACGTCATTTTTGTTTTTTGAATACAAATAATAAGAATTTAACCTAAGATCATCTACCACCAAGAAACCAAATAGATTGGGTCAATAGTTTTATCTTTAAATCTCCAATTACAATTTCTTCATTAATGAGCATTAACTGTATTTAACTTTTTTAGAATGGTAGTTTAGACATGGTCATAGTGTATGTTGTATCAAACATATGCAATTGCTAACTTATATAAAATTTAACAGCGGATAGAGGTATTCATGATATGATTTTAATGGTTCTTAGATCAAACCATTAATAATAAAAAAATTTATGTAAGATATTGGTTTATATTTTCATGTTGGATATTAATTGAAGAGTTAAATGTCTGATTGGTCCATGTGGTTTGCAATTTTTGTAGGGTTAATTCCAAGTCTTTAATAAATACATAGTTGATCCAAGTGGTCGTAATCTTTGCACTCGGGTGATCCTTATCGGGAACCTCTATTAAGTTTTCCAGTTAAGTCTTGTTAAATGACTAAAGTACCTTTACTTATTAAGAAAAACAAAAATAAAAAAAATGTTCAATTAAAACAATATATCTATGTGGGTCCCATCCCATTTGACCCCACTTCTTCTTCTACCCCAAACCACCACTACCACTGAACACCACCACCACACTAGTCACCGCCATTGCAACCCTTACCACCACCACACCATTCGTAACTCACCACCACCAAACTGGTAAATCCGCCTTTTTCTGGGTAAATTCCAAGAACGTCAAGAACCCTAAAAACTCATGTTCAACAAATATTCAACATCATTGGATTTAGAAATGTTCGATTAATCAAATCCCTAACAAATTTTGTGATTTCAACAACAAAAACTAGGTTAATTTTGTTCTTTTTGAGACCTGATCTCAAAAACCCTAAACTCTAAAAATATCACCAAACATCAAATTTCAAGTTCAATCACGTTCATAAGGTTCTAATTAACAAAACCCCTCAATAATTGTAGCATTACAACAAACAAACAATCCCATGATTTGTCCTTTTTAGCTACGGTTCAAAAACCTTAGTTCAAATTTACCAAAAACAAGCAATCGCTAATGATGTTTACTGTCAATCTTACCACCACACTAGCCCCGTCACGCCACCACGTGGCTATGCCACCCATGGTGGTGGCTGACCGTTTCTTAGAGAGAGAGAGAGAGAAAGAGATGGGGTAGGGGGTAAGGTTTGATTGAGTGGTAGGGTTTTTGAGGGAGATCGAAAGAAGATGTGGTGGTTGGGGGGTTGATGGTGGAAGTAAAGGGCAGGGTGGTTGGGTGGTGGTGGAAAATTTAGTTATAATACTGACATTCAAACCTAAATTGATTTAGACGTTTTAAAAAGGCGAGAAAATTGAGATAGCTAAAACTATAAATATTGAAAATACACCAATTAGACAATCCAGCTAAATAAGTAAGACTGATTGCTTGAACTGATTTCCTTTTTAACTTAGAGACAAAAATCAATTTACCGTTAAAGATCTTGTCATTACACGCTTGCCATATGCACCAACTTGAAGTAAGAATGATTGCTTGAACCGATTTCCTTTTCAGATTTTCCCAAGAGTGTTTTTTTACGAAGATCTAATAAATCCCTAACAAGAGAAGACATGTATCTATTGTATCTCGTTTGCTACAAGATAAGTGTATATAGCAAATTCTTGAGGTAAAAAAAATGAAAAAAAAGGTTAATGTTCAAGACAAAACTTATTAAAAGTCAAGGTGATTTAGATTGACCCAAATTCTTTAAGGATGTTCCTCGTACGACAGGCGACCAAAATCAGGATTATTTACTTTTGTGAGTCTTATAAAAGCACATAAACCCCATTAAAGACCATTGAATTTGTGTTCAAGAATGATGAAATTTTAAAAAAAATACAGCTGTAACAGCTCCCATATTTCCTCTCTCCCTTATCTCTATACTTATAAATAAAAATAATTGTACACTTGGCAGTATATCAACCCTTCCCTTTGATTTTCTCCTAAATTGATTTAATCTAATGCTGCAACATAGGATTTATTTACACGTGTCTGTTTTCTCATATTCTACAATCTACGCGCTTTAGAAACCCTATTCTAACTATTCTAATTAGGTATCACAACCCTCCCACCCTTCCCTGTCGTTGTCTCGAGCCATTCCTCCCTCTCCACCCTATTATTTTCTCCATTTCTTTTCTCAGTTCAAACCCTAACTACATAAACCGAAACATTTGACAAAATTAGTAGCGAATGAATATTAACCGACGAAGGTGGCATCAATGGATTATTAATCCATGGAAAGGTTTCCGGCGGTGGCAAAATAGCGGTGGATCTGACAAGGATGGTGGTACTAAATGAAACTGTACTAAATGACGACAATGAAACGGAAACTGCCTAGGCCGGTGACAAGGATGACGACAACGATGAAGATGAAGATCACTTTCCCCTTTGCGCATCCGATGTTGTTCTTGATTCAATCGCTAGAGGCAAGTCTCTTCTTGGTCTTTTGTTGAAGATTTTTATGATTTTGAGTCAACATCGTACGCCACCTAGGGTTTGTTCGTCTTTGGTTGCATACGATTTAAGTTTTTTGTACATCGAAATTGACAGGTTTTTTGTACATCCTCGGAGCTTTTGGTTGGCGCTTTAAAGTGTAAAGTAAAGGCTAAAAATAAATACATGGTTTGATTTTGATTTTACCAAATTGGAAGTTATCTAAAGATGATTGAAAATATTGCATGATTTGTTTTATGTGTGCCTATTTCTATGCTTTTTGATATAACCAAACTACCTTATGTTCAATCTAGGGTTTTGTTTTCATATATATAATTTTTTGTAATTATAACAAACTGCTGAAAGTTTCAAGCATTACATATTATGTTATGATCTGGATTTCATATCTATCCATGTGGTATGTTTCTTTAGCCATAACAATTTTGTTTTTGAATGTGGATGAGGATGATTTTGTTAGATGGTTTTGTATGACTTTTCGGCGTCTGAATTCTTTCAATCCCTTCATTTGTTTCGATATAACTCCATGTTAAATTGTAGAACTCAGTGGGTCTTAATTTACAATCTGAAGAGTTTTAATATGAGTAGCAAGTTATCTACAAAAACATTTGGTGTGGCTTTTTATGTTTCTGTGTGATTCGATCACTATTTACGCAGGTCGTAGGTAAAGTCTTGTGATTATTTGAAAGTGAGGTTGCCTTCAATTAGTGTTTCCTCTGTTTTCACATTAGTATTGATTTTACATTATCCGAATGTTGTATTAAAAAGTGGCTCTGATGATTTAAGTTAAAAGAACAATTTTAATAGTGTCCTCAACTTTTTTGATTATATCTATTGGTATGTTGGAAATCAACTTATTTGCGACTAATTAAAACGAGTCTGGAATCAATTAACTAATATATTTTACTTACAAAATTGATCAAGTTGGGCTGTAGAAATCAAAATCTTCATATATATGAATAGTTGTTGTGCAGGAAGTTAAGATTGACACTTTAGCTGCATAGGATGAGATGTTATTGATGGTACCATAATGATTTTGATCTTATAGAGAAACCCTCATAATTGTTTGTTTTCATGGTTGATTGTGCAGATAGTTATGACATAACCTCTATTCAAGGATTGATCAGGTATCCCTATAACTAAGCGTCTAAGCCGTTTCACAATTTTTTGGACTATAAAGTCCTGAAAAGTTTTGTGGGTGTGAATTGAATTAGTGATTTCACACTTGTCCTTGATTGGTAATGGAACGCTCTTCCAAATGAGTTGGATCCTGATATAAAACACTCATTTAGTCCTTGATTATGCCTTTTATTGTTTTTGTTGTTTATCATTTTGTCACTCTTCCAAGTGAGTTGACTCGAAATACAAAACTTCAAACTTGGATTTGGAAACAACTTGATCATGAAGTGGTCAGATGTTAACGTAAGCCAACTTATGGAAGCTCATTTTTTAATCTTCTATTTGTAGTGTAATTTACTTGTAAATTTATGGTTTCTATATTAGAGATAACAGTGTTAAATAAATATTTGCGTGTACCAATTGTAATTTGTTATATTTTCTGTATTATTATTGTAATATTTCCCAAGTATATATATAAATTCTCATCCACTTTTTGCATTGGTAAATCTAGCTGTGAACCTGTTGTTGAGAAGGATGCATTAGCAAAAGAGGTAAGAGTCTCCTTATGTAATGGATGGTTTGAAAATTCAAAACAATAATTCTTGTTAAAGTGATTACTTTATCTTAATATTTTACCATTATAATTATATTCTCATAATCATATCAATATCTTCATCTTCTCCTAACTTAATCAAACAATATTAAATTAATAAAATAATATCAAATTTACATAGTTTGAAAAAAAATGATATCAACCCGTGTATTACACGGGTAACTAACCTAGTATATATATATATATACACATATAATAATAGAAAAACAATGAAGTCATAAATTAGAAAAAAAAGTCAAAATAGGGGGATAGTCCAGGCAGCCTAAAGCCCCTTTGCAGCCATCTTTCAGAGGAAAAACCAAGAGCAAAGAACCCTCTTTAGCGGTTACAAAACCTAAAATACATACATCTTTTGTATCTATTTTATCAACCAAAAATTCAGTCTTTATGATGTTTGAGATGATCAGCGGTCGGTGAGTTTAAAATTTTCAAGAAATGTTAAAAAGATTGTGACTTTGTTGATGGTTTTGTTGATTTGGATGATAGGTTTGGTTGATGATTGTAAATTTGCCATTTTTGTGATATTAGTTAATTAATTGTTGATTTGCTTATTTTTTGGGATATTTTCAGGCTGTGGAATTGAAGGTTAAGGGGCTGAATTAGTTAAATGGGGAATTTATGTTCCAATTCTGGTTCCAAGGTGATCAATTTTCATGTTTTTATTTTTTTATTTTTATTTTTATATATGGGTATTATTAGAATTTTGTTATTTTGGTTGAATATAAGCATATGATTAAGCAAATTGGCTGTGGGAGTTGGATTTTATGATCTTTATGTTTAGGGTTTTCCCCCTCTTTAGGTATATAATTAAACTTCAATTTTAACCAAATTGTTGAAAGTCAAAAGTCAAACTGTTTTTGGATGTATGACATTGTGGGATTATGAAATCTTGTAAGCCTCTTTGAAGTAACAAGCATTTCAAAATTAAGCTTATTTGGGTGTTTGAGTTCCTGATTATTGAGCAGTTATTCGGGTTTTGTTGTTTGACGGGCATGGTCAAAGACTCAAAGTTGACTGCTTTTCAAAGCGAATTGCGCTATCTCATTATGTGAATTAGGATAGCATTCTGACGCATTAGAACACAAAGCTGTTCCTTTGTTCATCGGTGTCAGAAACTTTCTTCATGAGTGTATTGATTGTGCTTGCCTTTGCAGTTGACTATTTCATGTTGACTTGCTTGTTTACGCACATGTGCACGATTAAACACACAACAATTTCAAGAACACTACTTCTTTGACCCATAAAGAATATGATGTAACTGGCTTATCTGCAATTTAACAATTATTTGTGTATAAGTAAAGTCTTTTTTTGTTGTTGTTGACTTTAGCATGCAGGAGAGAAGTCATTGAATGGCTCGGGCAAGGGACAAGGCCAACACGGGCCGGTGAAATACGGTTTCACCCTTGTTAAAGGGAAGGCTAATCATCCAATGGAAGACTACCATGTTTCCAAATTCATCCTTCATCAAGGACGTGAACTCGGCCTCTTTGCTATTTACGATGGGCATCTAGGGCATAGTGTGCCTGCATATCTTCAGACACATTTATTCCCCAATATCCTAAAGGAGGTGAGACTTTTAAGTTCAATAAGTACACACATGTATATAATCTTTTAAGGGAAGTGGTCTTAGTTAATACCTAAAAGGTTTATTCAAAAAACAACCATTAAGGTATTATATATCAATTGAAGACCGTAAAGTCAGTTATGGAAATGGAGCGGGTGTTTTCTCTATCGCCTTCTTTTATTATTATGTTGACGTTAAAGTAAATATTTGCTCAGAGTTCATAAGGAGTATTTAAAGTGATTTGGATATGATTGTTTGATGACGTACGTTACATACGTATGCACGCTTCTTGTTCGTGTTCCAGATCGTTTTCTGTTCTTTGGCGCGTCATAAATTTACTTGTAATGTGCATATGTGATCAGCTTGAGAGCTTAGATTTATTTTTTTAAATAATTTCTCGTCGAAAATATAATCTTTGTTTGGATTTGGAGAGTTAAAGCTTGTATTTTGAATTGAAGTTCTACTAAAATTGCATCTAAAATCTTTTTGCACCATATGACGTTTTTTGTTATGGCAGAGAGAGTTTTGGACAGATCCAAACAGGTCAATTTCAAAAGCCTATGAAAGAACCGACCAAGCAATTCTTTCTCACAATCCCGACCTGGGAAGAGGTGGTCCACTGCGGTTACTGCTATCCTTATAACGGTCGAAAGTTATGGGTAGCAAATGTCGCAGATTCTCGGGCAGTTCTTTCAAAGAGCGGGCAGGCAATTCAGATGAGTGTCGATCATGAGCCCAGTAAAGAGAGGAGCAGTATGGAAAATAAAGGCGGCTTCGTCTCGAACATGCCAGGTCATCTTTTTAGAACATATTGGGTCATAACGGATAGTTTTATTTCTGGTTGGTTTGGGTTGATCTGAAGAACTTTCCACCTCTTTTTTAAGTAGTATTTTGTAATAATCTGTGTTATAATATGATTACAAAAAATAGTTATGACAATAATAATTTAATGTTTTAAGTAAACTGTTTTAGTAGATTCAGTCCCCTTAATCCTAAAAAACTTTGGGCCCTGCGCAAGTAGTGAAAATCGAGCCTTAAAATATATATTTAATAAAATATATATTAAAAATTAAAATATATATAGAAAAAATCATTTTTTTAATCAGGCCCATATATATATATATATATATATATATATATATTTTAAAACTATATAAACAAGCTTAAAATGTATTAAAAAGTTTAAAATATATATTTTTTTTAAATATATATAAAAATCATTTTTTTAAATATCGGGCCCTCCGGAGATTTGGTCCTCAGGCAATCGGCCCGGCCTGTGTATTCATTCATTAACGACTTCCAACCCGTTTGACCTATTTGACCAGTTTCCTTTTCAGTTAATATTTTGATTTGACCCATTTAATCTGACTCAACCCAATCATTAGTAAATGGGTCAAAATTTACACCTCTAGAATTGCACCAAATAATTATTCATACACGAGCCTAACTCCATTTATTGAATGATGTATCAGGAGATGTAGCACGAGTGAACGGACAACTAGCTGTTTCACGCGCTTTCGGGGACAAGAATCTCAAGATTCATTTACGATCCGACCCGGATATAAGAAGCACAAATATCGATGCAAATACTGAAATTCTCATTCTCGCAAGTGACGGTGTGTGGAAGGTAAAGAAAGCAAAACTCTGACTTTATGGACTTCATAAAGTCAACAAGTGTCACTCCACAAGACTTTGACTTTCATGGGTGTTGGTTGATCCAGGTCATGACTAACCAAGAGGCGGTGAACATAGCGATAAAGATCCGGGACCCACAAAAGGCGGCAAAGCAACTAGCAACTGAAGCACTAAATCGAGAAAGTAAAGATGATATCTCATGCATTGTTGTGCGTTTTAAGTGATGAGAACACATAAAGAAGCGTGCGTTTTAGGACGAGTATGTGCAGTATAAGATGTAAATTATGGAGGGTTTACAAAGTTCATTGCCATTGTCGAGTACAGTTTGTTTTCTGTCGAAGATATCGAATTGTTTGTGCTCATTTTGTTGGTTTGTTTTTTTTTTCATTTCTCTTACATCTCTAGTTATATTTACTTTTGGTTTTGGTTAGTTTTGATGGCGAGTTTTAAACGAATAATCGTCTTTCTTGTAATCCAAGTGAATTGATTTTTTTGGTTGCTTGTTATTATAAGAAAAATTTAGGTTTTAAGATTATTCAACACCGACATCATTGTTTTAACTTTGAAGTTAATTACTTAAAAGCGCAGGAGGCGCTTGGCGAGGCATCTACACCTGAACATGAAAAAAACTGCCCGTCTTTAACTAGTAAAGAAGTTGTGTGAGCTAGTCAAATCTAGTTTCTAACGGTCTGAACCAACCGGAAATCAGTCTAAACAAGCAAGAAACCAGTCTAAAGCATCCAAAAATGGCCTTGACCGGACGTATGTCTTGCTTGTCTCGGGCCTTTGCGCCTTGAACCTTTAACTACCTAGATCAAAAGGGTGTTTTTTTAAATAAAAGAACACATAAAGAGGCACCGTAAAAATTACAATATGTTTGTGTGAGTGATGTATATATTATTGTGAATGCTTTTTCTATATGTTGTGTTAGTAACTATCATGCATTAAACAATGAACATGATCACACATACAACTTAAAGTAGAATCAAAACATATGAAAAGAGCATTCACAATAATACATATACGTCATTCTACTTCCCATAAGATACATCGTAAAAATTACAATAAAGCTCATGTGAATGGTCTATTTATATGAATGACGAATTATGATCTCTTATGTATGTGGATTAATGAATGAATAATAGTTACAACTACAAATCTAAAGGAAGATGTTTGTAAAAAAATGGTATTAGACAATAATTTAATCAAAATATATTTACTTAAAACATAAAAGGAATTATAGACAATTGCTATCGAAAAAAAAAAAAATACTCCTAGCGCTAGGAATAAAGAATGAATCAAATAGTATAACACCAATAGAACCATTAAGTTATTCGTATATGAAATTTACTTCAGTGAGAAAGAATATATTTGATCTTAGTATTAATTTCTCACACCAATTATAACTCAACATGAACACATATAGTTCTTGAGAGTTTATAAGGAACAAGGAATTTGATAATCAAAAAAATCAGATTCAGACACAAAAACCATTTTCATGATTCTTATTTAAGTGAAAAACTGGATTCCCAAAGGTTTTATTCTAAACACAAATACAAGCAAACATCTTTTTATTTTATAATGAATTTCTTTAATCATGTCATCTGTGAGAGTTGAATCTAACTTCCAAGCCTAAGTGTTTCTAAAAATTTTGTCTTTATCAGTGGGTCACGAACCCCATTGGTTACAAACAAACATCTTTAGTAACACATTCAAGTTTCACTACTAGAGTGTCAAATCAAATATGGTAAACTAACAAAAGTATATGTGAAGAGAAGATAATAAATAAAATTGGCTCTTAATGCCTGAATTGAGAACAAAAATAAGCATGAACTAAAGAAATCACTTTTTGGCTCATGAATCGTATTTTTAATTGAAAATCAAGATCTTTGACTTCTTAACACCAAAATGGGATAATTTTAATCCATTATTTTGTTTATATTATATTAGCTATAATGGGTCAAGATTTAATTAGGTCTATTATTATAATGGGCCTAAGACCACATGTATTTGGTTGAAGTGTTATGAAAGGATGTCAATGTAAAAGAGTCGAATGTGTATGCAGTGTTGTGTGTAATGATTAATGATGTACGTGTGTTAATCATCGTGTTCTTGTTCTTGATTTCCAAACAATTATACTGTTAAAGTGTTACTCTTATGTATTACCAAAAAAACATCGCGTAATCTGCTTGGGATTAGAACCAAGGAGATGGTCTTGAGAAAGAGTTAATCTCTAATCTCTTCTTGATTGATAAAACTTATAGTGATCTGTAAAATAAAACACCATGAAGCTCGTTACGAGAAGGAGAGGGGAGGGGGTTCTTCGCATAACCACCATCCGACGTGAAAATAAGTATGACTTTAGGAATAATAAAGTTGTGGGGGTTAAGAGTGAGGGTAAGAGAATTCAGATCCTTAAATATATGGTTGAAGGTTGGTATTTATAGTCGAAGAGTGTGAAGAAAGAATTGGGCTGATGAGCCTTGGGCCAGATATCGCCAACAAAGAATATTTGATTTGTCCCCCATGACATGATATTTAGTGTTATAGAGGCGGAGGCACGTTGGCGCAAGGTGATTGGAGTCACATAACCTTTCAAGTGTACTTGTTGTCGAGTCTGTCATTAGCTGTGAGTGAAGATCCTGGAGTTGTGAATTGCCGTGATGATTGGCTACACGTCACTATCCTTTTGTAATAATTGTCTCCTGCACAATTGATCATCGTGGGAGCTGTATGGGCAGAACCCGATGTACGCTAATTGGCTGCAAACTCCTACCACTTGTACTGGTTGTACCTTTATGAGCCGTGTAATATTTTTTTTTCTAATTTTTTGAAATTAAAAATAGCGAATTGTAGGAAAAAAATTTGAAAAATAAAATACAATTATTTTGGTGTGTTTTTTAGACTTTTTAGGTTTTCTCATTTATACTAGTTTTCTCATGATCCATCCCCCATATATATATATATATGAAGAAATTTAATGTGAGAAGAAAAAGAAGAAATGACATAATGGTAAAACATTAAATAATTTATAACTTCTCTCATAAATTATGTTATCTCTCGTTAATAAAACAAAAACATTATATCCTACACATTTCAAAATTTATCCTACACATATCTTATACTTATCGGAATTTACCCTAAGCACATGTAAAAATACCACACATTTCAAAATTTTTCCTACACATACTAAAATTTATTCTACACATTTCGAAAATTGTCATTCACCATAAATTATTTTATCTTGAAAAAGTATATTAAAAAATGAATTACAAGTTTAATTAATTAGATACTTAATGACAATTATCGATTACCTATATGCCCTTTTTCGTAATATTAAATACACACATTAAATGAAGTAAATAGAGAATTTCTATTGGTTTAAAAGTTATTCTTTTTATTCTTACAAAATTTTTCTTCTCATTTGAACTCTCCACTATATATATATATATATATATATGTAGAGGTTCATGTGAGAAAATTTAAAAAGTGAAAGGATAAGAAAGATTATGGAGGTGACATGTGTCCCTTTTTATTTTAGTAGTTTAAGGGTATAAGTGTAATTTAACTAATAAAATCTAATTATGGAATGAATATATGCAACCGATTTTTGGCAGTTATTGTAGGGATTTCGAATTTGAAATAACAACCTAACTCATAAAAACACCACAGCATGTATATTGAAGGCATACATCTTATAAAGAACAGAAGTATAACTCATAAAAACACCCTAACTAATAAAAACACCCTAACTCATAAAAACACCACAACATGTATATTGAAGGCATACATCTTATAAGGAACAAAAATAACACCATAACTCATAAAAACATCACAACAGTTATATTGAAGGCACACATCTTATTAAAAACACCCTAACATTGAATCTAACATAAATAACACCCTAAGATAACACCACTCAACACTTTAATCAGAGTCAAAACAGAAATAACACCCTAAATATATAAAAACAGAAATAACTCTACATAAGTATATTAATATGGTAGTCATATTAAAGATAAAAAAACACTAGTTATTATGATGTAAATTTTTTTTTTAAAAAAAAAGAGTTACGTATAAAAAGTTATTGATGTTTAAAAAAATAAGGGGAGAACTTTGCATGTGTATTAGTGTTAGTTTCTTAATTTAAAAATATTAAATTTACCTATATATCCTTAATCTAGAAAATTAGTTACTTTAATAGTTAACATTATTTACAGAATTGCCACTATGATCTCAACCATTAGATTAAATATCTAATGGTTTAGATTCTTTCTTATCCTTCTCACACTTTTAAATATATATATATATATATATACATATATATATAAAACGGTATCAGAAGAAAACAATTGGAAGTGAGAAAACAATAAGAACGGATCCTGCCCGAACACGTGTTAGGGAGGCGCTAAATGATATGCGCGGTACGATTGTCATTGTTCAAGTCCGCTTAATGGCGTTATAATTCATTTTAAAACAAAAGTCCATCAGATATCGCGTGTTGTTCTTTATTCTTGTTTGTGTGGTGTTTTATTTTCAAATTTCTTTTTCAAGGCAACATTTGAACTTCAAAAAAACCTTTGTTTAGAACTTCAAATGGGTTTGACTTCTAGAAACCAAAGTTGTTCTGACCTTTTATTTACTTAACATACTTAATATAGTTTTGACTTCTGTTTTGTTACCTCATGTTTGAACATAAAAACACTTGTGTTTAGTCAAACATGTTTCAACATCAAAACTCAACATGTATTCAAATGAGTAAAACCAATACATGTATCTATTGTCAAATACTAGTTCATTCAAATACATGTATTCACTTAAATGATCAAACAAGTTATCTTAAACTAAACATGTCATTTAAATGACTAAACTA
Organism: Scalesia atractyloides; assembly: GCA_947069175.1. Lineage (NCBI taxonomy): Eukaryota > Viridiplantae > Streptophyta > Magnoliopsida > Asterales > Asteraceae > Scalesia > Scalesia atractyloides. The sequence goes on from CAMTDV010000011.1 coordinate 37,088,913, forward strand.
ATACACGTTTATTCAAATGACTAAAACTAGAAACTGTCAAATACTAGTTCATCCAACACAAACAAGTTATTAAACAAACAGATTTTCAAACCAAAACTTACAATTCAAACTCAAACATCATTCTCAAATACATGTATTAACTTAAATGCACCAACAGGTTAACTAGGGGATTACGCCTGATCAAATATCATTCTCAAATCTGTCATTCATCATCATTCATAAATATTATAAGTCATACAACATTCATACATATAACCACATGGGTTACCCCCAATCATCAACGACTAAAACCCAATACTTGACCAACCCAAGTAACCCAGTTAAAATGTTATAACCGACATTGACCATTGACAACTAAAACCCAAAAATGACCAGACCAAACAAACCAAAAACAAAAGTTATAGTTAAGCTATTAGCTATGTATCATATATGTACGTGAAAGGAGCTTGAAGCCTTCATAGGCGACAGGCAAATCAGAGCTCAACCCGAAACCCGTACCATCAGAACCCGGTACTGGATCATAATGTTCCGCCTTGTGACTTGGACCCTAATTCCCACTAGAAATCCAAGAAAAACAAATCATATATATAAATAGGTTATATATGTTTCTCAATATTACGGTATAAATTGTGTTGCATTTACTCGTAATCAATAGCAAGTGTTGGTTCACTAACTTTACCGGCTGAACAACATCCCTATCAGAATCTATATTATCGAAATCAGTTCCGGTATTCATTTTTATGGTTTTCGACCGATGTAAAACACGTGTAGATACCTTTTTAACTGGGTTTTCTTTTCTGGTTGATATATCGAGTGCCAATATCATAGCAGACGAAATCATAAAATCAACACCAAACAAATTCATGTCGCATTCATAGAGAATCCTACTAATTTTTTGTTATATATGTGATGTATTATAAATTATGTAAAATATAACACATTAAATATGAAGATTTTTATCTGTAAATAATCTTTTATATGGTCAAAATATGAAGATTTTTATATTTAAATAATCTTTTCTATGGTCACTATTAATCCTCTCCCCAACAAGTACCCAATGAAGTACGAACGTGTTTCACGTAACCTTAAAAATCCAATCTTCTCCTTGTCCCCTTAAACTTCATCTCCGACCACCGGAAACCAAACAAAATGACCGAATATCCACCAACACCCACACCTCTAGCTCTCTTCATAATCCACAACTTGATTATCCCCTTACTCTTATACACGAACAAATCCATCAAACACTTTACCCATAAATTCAAACTTTTCGAAATCATTCGTTACACCATCGTCACTGGTTTCTTATTCTTCCTCAAAATCATCCGCTCCTTCATCCCTTCTGTTCTCAATTACAATTCCAATTCCATTACAGAATCAGAATCTGAATTTGATTCTGATTCTGGTGGTTATCATTGGATTCCGTTTGTTAAAGGGTACGGACAGAGTACGGGTATTGGTAGTTTCGAGGGTGACACGTGCATCGCACGTGCGCTTTATCAGTTGCTTGCAATACATAATGAGATACCAGTCAGTTCAAGAAAGTACGAGGTTGTCAGATCGTACGCTGAGAAATTGATGGATGAAAATCTCGGCGTCAGCTACGAGCCGTTGCGCAGAGTGAACGCCACGGTGCTCTCCGGCGCGTTTGCTCGGGCGCTTCGACAGCTGGAGGTGGCGGTGGCGGAGGGGGATGGCGGTGAGGTGGATTCCGGTTTGGATGTGGTGGAGAAGAGTGGTGGTGGTGGTGGTTGTTTTGGGTTGAGCCGGGTGGTGAGGACGGCCGGCTATTTTGGTGGCGTGGCTTGGACCAGGTTTATGAAAAGGAAAACTCGGCTTGGGGGTTCGGCTGAGAAGCTGGCGGCTGAATTGCTATGGCTGGCTCAGAAGCTTTCGGCTTGTGGGAGTGTTGATGAAGCTGTACGGCAATGGGCTTCGGCTTCTAACTTGGCTTCGCTGTCTCTCGCTACTCAACCGCGGCTACAAGGATCTTTAGTTAAACTCTCGGGTAACTAATTCTCTCGCGTTTAACTGAAAAATTGGAAAAAAATAAAAAGCGGATCCAATAGTAATATTTAGATAATTTTATTTCGGAAACACATGTATAACTGCATTAACCGAAATAACCGAACCAATAACCCTGAATTAAATTGATAACTGAAACTAAAAATTTACTGAATGGATTGGCTTTATATTTTCAGTAGTATGTTCCATGTTACAATCTTAGAGTTCTTTTGAATGGCAAACTTGGAAAGTAGTAACATAACCCTGAATCCGACGCAGTGTATTTGTTCAAGCAAGCGGCAAGTATGGGAGGCAAAGATGATGATGAGGGCACCATGGAGGAACTAAAGAAAATCAAGATGAAAATGTTGATGTCATGGGTACCATTCTTGTGTCGATCAAGTATTGGCACAGACGCGCCTGTACTAAGTTTTAATGAGAAAGCCGAGCTTGAAAATGTCTTAGGCGAGCTCATAGGATCTTTAAAACATGAAGACGAGCAAGAAAAGGTGTTGTCTTTATGGCTCCACCACTTCACTCATTGTCCATCTTCCGATTGGCCCAACCTTCATCTTTACTACGACCGTTGGTGCACCACTTCCCGAAAGCTCTTGATTCTCGACGGTAAGCAAACAAGAAGGTGCACAGGTTGTTCCATGAAAGCTACAGGAAAGACCATGATTTTCAAGAAACCAGATGATAGAAATATGTTGGGAGTCTAGAAATTCTAATTCTAAATTCTATAAATTGTTACATATGTTACTAGATTGTGACATTATACGTGTTATAAAAGTTGTGAATCTGTAACGCATATAACTAATAAGATATGGACCACAGTATATGGTTATTAATTGTGTAAATAATGTTCATTTGTGGTGCAATAAAGAAAATGCGCAATGTCACACAATCCATGTTAAAAACATGTTATTTGTTTTCTTGCTTATATCATTGGGTAGTTAGTATTTTTGTTGTTAAATCAGTTGTTTTATTTCAACTCGGTTTTTGCAAACATTCTTTTTAATCATTGTTACTTTATTTTTCATATAGTATTTTGACTTTAAAATTGTATTTTAACCATTCAAGTATGGTAAAACATTTTCATACATATACATGTGAATTACATTACACTAATAATGGAAAGATTACACAGTGAAACAAGAGTTATTTCATCTTATTAACCTCTGTATAATCTTGAAATGATCTCAACCCGAGGTGATTAAGCCTTTCTAGTAGACGATTAAGCCTTTTTAGTAGACGATAATGACTTGTAAATCAAGAATCGATATGCACGACTTGCGTTATTTTCTTTTCATGCATAGATAGATGGTATGATGGAGTCTACAAGCTAAAAGGCTCCGAGTTAATATCAAATTTCTCGAACAAGATAATTGAGGCTCCTGAAAATCGTCAATCATCGATGTTAGCTCAGACAACATGCTAATTGATTTGGGTTGTATTTTATTTTAGAAAATAAATGAGCTGAATGGTCAAAGTATTTAAAGTCATTTTAAATGCATACACATTGATAAATCATATTGCTCAAACATATAGATTAATACCACAATAATATTTTTTATCACAATTTACACATTCATTAATGCACATATGCTTTATAGTTTGTTCACTATGTGACACAAAAGTATTACATTAAATGATATATATATATATATATATATATATATATATATATATATATATATATTAACCCCTCCCTTTTACCCAAACCACCCACCCCTTCATATAGGCACCTCTAGTGACCAATATTGTTAATTTCTCCTTCTACTTACTATTATATTGATGTAATTAGCTATACATATAAGCGTAATTAAATTTGTTGTAGATATCAAATTAACCTACGACCTAGGCGATGCAAATGGACATCTAGGCCTTGTTCTTGTCGAACTTTACGAATTGTGTTGCACATGTTGTCAAGTAAATCTCCATATGTTGGTTCATATGCACTTTTCGCAGCTTTAATGAAGCTATACGTCAATGCACCAATCGCGTTTCCTGTGAAAGCCTGCGTGTACGTAGACATGTTAAGTGAAGAAAATTGCATTTACAATAGGGTAGAACGGTACTCTATTTTGCCATTAATGCATACAAACATATTCAGATGAGATTAGCATACTTACAGATGTATCTGCTGAATTTTGATTGTCATCACAAGCACTAATACAGATTGCCTTTCCACCATTAGTACCCCCATATGGTGAACTATGTGAAGGATGCTGCTTTTTGTCTAAAAGGGTCGATTTGGGTTGTATTTATCTCCAATGGCTAAAATGGACAATAAAGTGACACGTTGCCCCAACTCGAATTAAAAGAATTTTTTTTTCAAAAATGGTTTCTTTTAAAAACGCTGATGACAAATGGGTGGTTTTTCTTGTTGAACTTGGAATTTGGGTTAAGTCATGATCTAAGATAGCGTTTTTTGATTCTTGGAGTTTGGAAATTTGATTGGACAAGTGTCCAGAACTTTGGTCTTTTTGTTGTTGAAATTGTTGTATCAGATGGCGACTTCCAAAGTGAAGTTGCCGTAAAAATTAGCGATTTTGGCATCAAAAAGATAAAAGTTCTGAAACTTCAATCCTACTAGATTTTGTAAAGTAAAGTTACTATTTGAGATAGTGACTAACCAAGCATGAAGTCCAACGAAAAACCACCTGTTTGAGTTTGTCATCCCATTTCTCCACCTCTAACTAAAACAATAGAAACTTAGTGCATGTGTGTTGCAATATTGTTTGCTAATAATACTCACCACTCAACCCTGCAAAGAAAAGGTAGGTCAAGAAGAGTTCCACTAAAGCAAGTGTCCACAATACTATGAAGTGTTACTCCATGAGGTAGTGGTGCTACAAGGATGGCATTGAGTTCATCATCTACTATCTTGCCAGATACTCTATAGTCAACAGGACATATTGCTTCATCAAGCCCGTCTCTTTCATCTCCGTTGGCATCCGTCACGTGGGAACCATGTCCTGCGTAGTAGAACACTAACGAATCCCCAAATCGGCTACCTTTGGTAAGCCACTCAGGGGCGGATGTTGGGCTTTTTGTCTAAAAGGGTCGATTTGGGTTGTATTTATCTCCAATGGCTAAAATGGACAATAAAGTGTCACGTTGCCCCAACTCGAATTAAAAGATTTTTTTTTTCAAAAATGGTTTCTTTTAAAAACGCTGATGACAAATGGGTGGTTTTTCTTGTTGAACTTGGAATTTGGGTTACGTCATGATCTAAGATAGCGTTTTTTGATTCTTGGAGTTTGGAAATTTGATTGGACAAGTGTCCAGAACTTTGGTCTTTTTGTTGTTGAAATTGTTGTATCAGATGGCGACTTCCAAAGTGAAGTTGCCGTAAAAATTAGCGATTTTGGCATCAAAAAGATAAAAGTTCTGAAACTTCAATCCTACTAGATTTTGTAAAGTAAAGTTACTATTTGAGATAGTGACTAACCAAGCATGAAGTCCAACGAAAAACCACCTGTTTGAGTTTGTCATCCCATTTCTCCACCTCTAACTAAAACAATAGAAACTTAGTGCATGTGTGTTGCAATATTGTTTGCTAATAATACTCACCACTCAACCCTGCAAAGAAAAGGTAGGTCAAGAAGAGTTCCACTAAAGCAAGTGTCCATAATACTATGAAGTGTTACTCCATGAGGTAGTGGTGCTACAAGGATGGCATTGAGTTCATCATCTACTATCTTGCCAGATACTCTATAGTCAACAGGACATATTGCTTCATCAAGCCCGTCTCTTTCATCTCCGTTGGCATCCGTCACGTGGGAACCATGTCCTGCGTAGTAGAACACTAACGAATCCCCAAATCGGCTACCTTTGGTAAGCCACTCAGGGGCGGATGTACCATTGTATAAGGGTAGCCTTCCGCTACCCCTTAGCGCTCCAACGGTAGTGTAAATTTTGGAAAAAATTGACATTTTTTCGATTTCGTTACCCCTTTCTTTTAAAACGTTACCCCTATGAAAGTTTTCTAGATCCGCTACTGAAACCACTTAAGTTCCATTAGTATGTTATGTTTTGTTGGGGTCCTGGTTGGGTCTGATTCTTCCTCTGTAGAATAGCCACCCAATGCCATTAGTATTTTTGTGCATCAATGTTATGGTACACAACTTTTTTCAAAAAGGAGTTAGTTTTAAAACACAAAGAAAAATGGGTTTCTTTTTTATTTTTGGGCTGGTCGTTACTCAAGATGGACTTCAAACGGAAAAAGTGAAAGTTGCTATTATGTGTATGTTTTATTTCGTTTCATTTTAGTTGGCATATAATTTAGTTTTTCTCAAACAATTTGTTTGTCTGTTGTTTGCTTTGGAGTCGGGTCTCTATGGAAGCAGCCCCTCTGTTCCAGGGACAGAGGTAAGGTTTGCCATCATCCCACTCTTCCGAACCAACCAGTAGCTTTGTTATTTGTGTATTTGTTGGGCATAGTTGTTGTTTTGAACAATACGTAACTAATTTTTAATGTTTTTAAAAGAATCTAAATACACATTACTTTATTTTCTCGAGGCACATTTCAATATAAAGTTTAATAAAACCGAGTTCTATCCAAAAATAATTTTTTTTTCGTCTCATAACACTAAATCACTTTATTATTGAATACAACTAGTGAAACATTAACACAAAAAAGTATATTTTTTAAATAGTTGATATGACATGTTATTATAGAACAAATTAGTTATATCTAAGATAGTGAATTTGACTTTTTCCCCATTTGAAGATAGTTGGCACCTTGACGATCGACTAACTAAAAAAATTAAAGGGATGATTACTAAAATAGGCATAGTGATCCACTTTTGCTAAAACATGCATTGACTTTTTGCCCTTGAAAACTAGACGTATCCAAAAAGTTCGAAAAAAAAAATAACTGCATAAACAAAGCCGGCTAGAATCTAGCCGCCACAAGAAAAGAAACCCATTTGTAAATCACGGGTTTTAAGAAAGCGAGAGAGAGAGAGAGAGAAGTGGCGAGGAAAGAGTGTTGAAATCTGTAAGAATACGAATGGAACCATCTCGGAAACCAAGTTTGCGCAATAATTGGTGCATGCTCCTGACATTAGTAGTACTAGCAAGGCAGTGTTTTTGGGTGACCTTTATAGGTCACTCACACAACACTGCCAGCTTCCCCTCATGTACCTGTTGGTTATACTGGTTATAATAGCCAAAACCATACACTCTAGGCGGCAACAACACATGTGCAGCCGGCTGTGGTAGTGATGGTCTATATAACTAGCACTATACACTGGGTGCTGTGGGCTATAGTAACTCGAACTGTACCCTTGTAAAGAATAATAACTTGTATATGTTGGTGGCTGTCCATAAGGGGAAGTATAGTAATTATTGCTTGACCGTCGGTTCTCATAACTGTCGATAAGCATAAGACCCATATGCCAGTTACCCGTTTGGTTGGGATTCTTAACTTTATAGCAGACTGAACAAGGTTCCTGCAACCTTTACAGCGTTTATGAGTTTCCATTTCTCCTTTTATAGATTTTTTTTTCTGTGGGGATTTTGTAGGCTGAAACTTTAAGTGACAACCACATAATATATATCATGCTTTATTCTTTCTGTCACAAACTTATTTTAGTTGATAACAACTTATTCCATCTTTCTAATGTCCTAACTTTCGGTGGATCTTTTGGTCTTGAATAGAATGTATACAAACGTATCTTTTATTCGTTTGGTTAGTAGGTGTTGGATATTTTAGTGTAATTTGAGATTGCGTGTGACGGTCAAATAAGAGTGCACGCTTATTTGAATGTAATCGGGACTAACGGGGGATCCAAGGGGGCAGTGCCTCTGGGAGCAGGGTCCAAGGGGCAGAGCCCCTGGCTTGGGTCGAGCTAAATGTGCAATTTTGAAACTTGAGGGACTAAAGGTGTTTTTGTTTAAAATTGAAACTGCAAGCAGTTGTGAAAAACTGAAAATACGCTCCCAAATTTTTAGAGAAAAACCCTGGACGAATTTTGATTCGTAACTAATCCCCAAAATCTCACAATCAAAATCCCATACAGAAATCTAGAATCAAATCTGATTTTATCCGATCAAAAATTGGTAGCCACTCCAATTGTTTGATCTGAAAGTGATTACACGACTTCAGATTTATCCAAGCAAATTTCGATTTTCCCAACAGTTGGGTGATCCACTAATAGAAAATACCCTTTTGCGACAAGTTTATTGTCACAAAATTGTCGGAAACGGTACCGAAAATTTGCAACAGAAAAGTTTGGTGTGAAAAAACCTTGTGGGAAATTAAGCTAGCCGCATTTTGCGACATATCTTTAGACAAAACAAACTCGTCGCTAAATTGTCGGAAGTATTGTATCAACAAATAACTATTTTTAGTAGTGTCATTTGTCGACTTCAACTTCTAGTTACAGTATCTTAAACTTTTCATATAATTGACAAATAAATATATTAGATGAAATTTATAAGTTGTTGTTGTTGTGTAACATGTATATTATGAAATTAAACTATAAGTCTGGCAGATTATAGGATTAATTATTTGGTGGATAATGTGAGTTGACAGTGTCTTGGCAACAAAACCTTATGGTTAAATAGAATGATCCGGCCTCAATTAGATGTAATCGAATTTCATCAAATTTGTACAATCTTTCCTATTGCAATCACAATATCTTTGTGATATGTTGACCAGTCTTTTGATCTTGTTTGACTTAATTGTTTATTTGATTTCATTTTCGTCAGTTGCACTACTTTGTTCTTGTTTACTTTGATTCCACCATAGTGGTATTAGAGCATCAGGAGACGATTCTAGGGATACCCAAAGATCACCGCTGCGCAAATCTGAAAATTCAGAACAAACAGAGAACCAAGGACGATCTAACACAAGATTCAAAACGGTTTGATTGGATGTAATTAAACTATAGTTACTAGTCTAATTATAGGATCAATTAGGTGGGGTTATTTGGTGACCAACTGTTAATCGAGAGTTACTTTTACTTGGTGCCAAAACCCTGGTTTTACAGAATGATCTGGCATTGATTGGATGTAATCGAATTTCATCAAATGTTTACTATCTTTCCTATTGCAATCGCGTTATCTTTGTGTTATCTTGATCAAGTCTCAGGGGCTGTTTGTTGAGCTCTTAGTGAGGTTCTTAATGGTTTAGTTCTCTTAGCGGTTCAGCCTTAATGGTTCAGACTGTTTGTTTCGCAAGTAGATATCTGAATGATTCAGACATCTGTCTCTGAATGGTTAAGCATAACACTGAGTCTGAATGGTTAAGACCTCTATTTGTTTCTGAATGATTAAGCATTATAGTGTGTCTTAATGGTTTAGACCTCTTACTAGTTCAACACTTACCCATTCAGAAGTTGCCAAACAACCCCTCAATCTTGTGATCGATTTATGTTGTTTGAATCAATTATTTCCATAGTCTCTTTATCCGATTTCATTTTCATATGATGCACTATTTTATTCTTGTTTAGTGTTATTCCATCAAAATTATTATAATACAATATATGTATCAGATTAAAATTAAAGTAATACATACCCGTTTAATCATCTCGTGCCAATTCATTGTTGATATCTACGGTAGGGGTTTTAAATGATAATACTGAAGTCTTGCATGCATCGCTGGTAAGTAATCCCATTACGAAGAAAAAACGATCAGTAACTTTTTTTAGCTATTTGTGAAGGAATTAGTCCATGAATAAATTTTCAAACGGTGACAGTCGCACAATTTTATTGATGGATTACTTCGATTGCCATGATTTAAAACTTGTTCAAAAACAAAGTCGAACTTGCTCAATTTCACAACGATTTCCTAAAGAATTGTGAAGGATATTGTGACTAATTAAGAGGAGTTAGCGACAGTTTGTGTTAGGAAATTCCGAAATTCTGTAGCAACGAATTCCTGTAGATCCTTTCCTGAAAGCCATGTCCATTAGAAAGGAGGTCAAAATATCAATCGGTCGCAAATTCGCCACACCAATGCTCATTCGCAAATCAAGGCAAATAAATAATTATTCATGACAAAAATAAAGTCGCGAGATCATTTTCTGACATAAAACATTTTGCGACAGATTTTTCTAGTTTTCAAATCCATCACAAAAGACTCTTTGTATAGTAGTTTATGGAGAATTGGGAAGGCAAAAAGGGCAACTTATGGGGTTTAAACTTTATGTCCAATATTTGAAAAACCATGCATCGTTCATTCATATGAGAATCTTAGAAAGCTATCGAATTAATTTTGCAAAGGTTGAGCTAGCTCACATGTCTCTTAAAGAGGAGGTCCTAATTTCGAATTTAAGCAAGGTAAAAGTTTAGAATTATTGATTTAAAGTAGTATATGGGTAACATTTTCCACTAAAAATACTTTATGTTTTTCTCCGGGTTACAAACGAAATATTATTACAATAAGAAACGGAATAAGGAGAAAACGATTGAAAGTGTGAAAACGGTGAGAACGGATCCCGGTCGAACACGTGTCAGGGGGTGCTAAATGATATGCGGGGTACGATTGTCATTGTTCAAGTCCGCTTAATAGATGACATTAATTCATTTTAAAACAAAAGTCCATCAGATATCGCGTGTTGTTCTTTATTCTTGTTTCTTGGCGTTTTAATTTCAAATCAATTCTTTTTGAAAAATATCGTTATGTCCTTCAACTTAGAATCAATATTCGGTGTTTTCATTATTTAGAACTTACCAATGGCGTTTTACACCTTGTTACGTATTTCCGAATTATGGTGTTTTCATTAAAATGTTTTAGGGTTACAGTAAATCTGTTATTCTTATTATTTATCATTAAACTAATGGTTTGTTCATTATGGCGTTTTCACTTTCTTCCCTTTTAGCAGCCACTTCATTTGTAAATCTGTCCAGTTGAATTAATCTCTTATATCTTATAAAGGTAAATAGCTTGGCGTTCCTAAATTCATTATATTTCATTAATAATTAAAAACATTACGACTAAGATGAAACTAAAGTAAACTAATAGTCTTCTGCGGATGGTATTACATCAGAGATGTACCCATCGCTTTGGTCATCACTTTCTTCAGATTCGTCATCATTATCTATTTCATTGGCGTATAACACCATAATCTCGTTTAGCCTTTTTCGCATCCTATATTTAAATATCATCACAACCCTGGATGTTGCATCGTTCGAAGGTGCTAAATCACAGAGTTGTTCAAGAAGGTGTAGTTTATCTGTGTTTAGCACTTCGTCCATCGTCAATGAATAATCCACCCCGTATTAATAAGTCACTTTCACCATTCTTGATGGTTCATCCAAACTCCAACTGGTAACTGTTGGTAGATCGGTAATGTTGTCATCATCATCATCTACTAGCAATTTTCTTTTTAATCTTCTTATTACCGTTTGAGTCCTTTCACAATCGTTGGCCCTTGTAACCCCAAGGGCCAGAATATTCCTCTGAACGGTTTCATCCATACTAAGTATTGCCTTGATGGTTTTGACCTTTACCCTTCTCTTGTCAGAGAACTTTAGGACGAACCGTCTATCCGACCTCTCAAACCTCCATGCAATAACCTAAGCAATTTCTGTTTTAAGTTGTATGGCATTTTAAACAATTTGTGGCGTGTTTAGACAATTTGTGAAGTATTAAGTTTGTTTACCTGTTCTACCTATATAATGACCTTTTTTGGTGCGAGATAGATATATGTTTTTGGCGCTAAAAATTAATAGTAATTTTATTTTTTATATGTATTTTTTGTATCTTTTATCTTGTGATGTAGGATGCAGATCTATAATGTGACAATTAATTATGGGGTTTTGAAAATATACAAAAATTCAATTACCATGGTGTGGTTTTTAATATAATAAATGTTAGTAATAAAGTTTCCGTCGTTTCAGTTACTGTTTGTTCAGCTTTATTTGTTAAGGCTGTAAACGTTCCATCTTTTAAGTTTGTCGTTTTGTATTTTAATGGCGTTTTATAGATAAAGATGGCAAAATTAAACTTTTGTAAGACACCCTTTTGTTCTATTCTCTTGCACTTTTTTATACATTTCAGTAACTATTTGGAGTTTTTAATAATACGTGATTAAAGGAATTTTATTGTAGTTTTGGTGTTTGGTGTTTGGTGTTTGATGCATTTTGGCATTTTATAAGTAATTAGAGAAATAATGTATTTTATAGCTGAAAATTAGATAACAAACCACAGAAAATGACATCAAAGAATAGAAAAGAAAAAAAATTAAAAATGTTAATCCAATTTCTCATCTAAATCTTTATTGCCGTCAGTCTCTTCTTCTTGAAGTTTTTTCCCCTGAACCTCTGAATTCCTTAAATAGGTGCCGATTTCCCCACACAACTGAAACGCCATGCTCTAGACAAAGCTGATCATCCAACAAAATATGGCGTTTTGGTTTTTGGTGTGATCTTTTGTTGTTGACTGTTGAAGTGGTTTTGTGGATGTTGGAGACATAGATCGATGTCGTTTTTGGGATGCTATTATTGGGGTGTGCTTGTGAGCGGGTTTTTCGCTTAGATGATATTTGGCCATCATCTTCATCTTCATGCCCATCCCACTCTTCATCATTTAATAATGGAATCCAAAATAGCATTTACACTAGCATAGGTCTCTTCTTCTCATCCAAACCTTTCTCAAGAACAAAGCATACAAAATGACATATCACTGTTATCAGTCTCTTTTTCTTGAAGATTTTTGTCCATCTCATTCAGCAAAATCTTATTGAGTTATCCCCTTCACCTAAGAATCCATTTAGCAAAACTTCATGGAGAACAATATTGAATCTCCAAGAAACGACGTTTGCCATCTGTCATTGTTTTAACTTTTTTGGCGTTTTAAAGTGAATGTTTTGCCAAGAAAACATAGCGTTTGTTTTTTGGTGTGATCAATGGAAGTTCTTGAGATGTTTGTTATATAAGAGTTTTTGGTGCGTAGTTTAGGCGGGATTTTATTTTAATAAATGTTAGTAATAAAGTATCTGTGGCTTCAGTTACTGTTTGTAGTTACTGTTTGTTCAGCTTTATTTGTCAAGCGTGTAACATGTCCCATCTTTGTATGTTTGGTGTTTTGTATTTTAATGGTGTTTTGTTGTGGTCCCAGCGACGACGGTTCTAGACGGAAGCTTGGGCGTATGATAGTACCGATTCGGTAGAATGGGAGTAGAAACCGAAACAGCGGAAGCATTCATTCATTCATACCGAAAAAGTATATATCTTGTCTGGCTGGCGGAATTCCTGGAGAGAATCTGCCTGCGTTTCCCCTCAGTGAACTTTCAAAACTTGCAAACAATGAACACACAACACCTATATATAGACATGATCAGCTCATGCGAATGGTTGCTCGTACGAGTAACAAGATGTCACTCGTACGAACCATATAAGCTCACTCGTACGAGTGAGATGTTTATCACTCGTACGAGGCACATTGTCACTCATACGAGTGACATTTTCACTCGTACGAGCCAGTTCTCGTTCGCACTTGGGTCGTGTGTTCGTATATAATCTATACAATAATCAATACACGCTCTTTCTAGCCTATTCGCATAGTGACGAACATAAAGTGCATCAACAATTTCCCCCTTAGACATCATTGTCGAAGCTTGATCTTGATCTTGAAATCCAGAGTTGTGTTTGAATATTCTGCAACTTCAATCAGGTATTTGTTGACATCGTAATTCCCCCTTAATTGAAGATCCGGGTTTGCGTTTTCTACGCTAAGCAACATTCCCCCTGAAATAATTTTCTCCAGAAATTAATCTTCGGGTCTTTGATTGCACGGTTCAAGACCTCATCTGATTTGCTTGATCTAAAAATTTTCTCGAACAATCACCAACTTGAAATTAAACAATGCAGCTTCTCCGTTTTGACGTTAGCCATATCCGCGTTCGGTTTAGCGCACTCCTCTGATGCTCGATCATCTGATCTTCAAAACCCAACCAACAATTGATAGAGACTTCGAATTACCACAACGATAAACTTCAAATCAATAGACATTCGCGTAAATCTGAAATCCCGATTTCCGTAATCACGATTGATCAGCAAATCGATAATCTTCTCAATCAGCAAATCATCATCGGAATCATCCTATCTGGTAACACATCTAATCTGAGAAACATTCTTCGGCAATCAGAATCACATTCTTCCTTTTTAGTCACAATATCAGATGTATAGCTATCTCCACTGGCATGGGGCACTGAAACTACAAGACATCCTTGTTTCCTGGCGGTTAATCCGAAAAACAGTTCATTTGCCTTGCAGATTTAAAGATAAGCAGTCGTATGTGCTTCCAATTCCACATCGGGGATCAGGCATTTAACCCTTGAGCATCAATCTGTATCATGATCTGAAATTTTGAACATTGTATTGTCTTCGATCCTCTGTGTTTCCCAGATAATCTGAAGTCGGAACCACCCGGATACAGTTACATCGTCACGAATTTGAAAAATGCTGGAATTTTAACATATATGTGAAAATTTTTATTCCCCCTCATTTTTGCAAATTCTGACGACTTTAAATCTTATGGGGATGAAGATTATGGCGCGACTGCAGCATATGGAACTCAAATTTTGTGAAAAATTTCCCAAAATTGTAGTTTTGATCAAATGCTGATTTAATGTAACATCCGTCGAAAAACGGGTTTTCAAAACCCGCTTCGTTTATTAATCAAATATCCAGTTATAAATTTTCGTTGCATATTTAATGCTCAAATTAATTTTAAATGATACATAATTAATAAACATTTTAGAATTTAAAAACCATAATTAATAAATAATAAAAATAAGAGAAAAAAAATATATGAGGCTGCCGGGTTTCGAACCCGGGTCAGCCAGTTCAACAAACAACCAACACACCACTCCGCCACACACTTAAGTTTGGAATAATCCTGAAATAAATAATACTTAACAAAAAACTCGAAACTCAAAACCGGTAACCAGCGCGCCCAAATCCGCAGTCGCCGGAAAATACGCGGATTTGCAACCGTTTCCTTTGACTCCGGAATCAAGCGAGTGTAATTGACGATTAACGTCAGTTATAACCGAAATCTAACCTTAATTGCATTAAAAAACTGACCAAATTCAATGATTTACAAAAAAACCGAAGAATGATTTAACCATAACCGAAATCGGTGATTTGCCCTATAAATATCGATGCCCCACCTCACTTTCACTCGCTCAAACTCTCAATACCCTCTGTACAAATTTTGCTGTTTCTGAATCCTCACCGGAAAACTTTTTGTCGCCAGAAAACCGAACCCATTTCATTTCTTCTGTTTTACTCTAAAATAAGACTTCTAGAGCTCAGACAGAAATCACCCACACTCACCTCAAACTCCCTGTAGAGCCTCTGTCGCAAGTTATACATCGCCGGAAATTGCTGAACCCGCCGGAGTCAGTCACCGGAAAACCGGGCCCCTGTGTTCGGTATGCATTCTTAATCTTTCTGTCAGTACTATTCGATTTATTTGTTCAAACTCTAAAACAACAGAGCAGTGAAACTAGATGTTTAACAAATCTGTGTTCGATCTAAGATTAATGAAGAAGACGATTATCGAGTTGTTTATGAATATAATTAAAATCAGTATTTTAACTGGGTTAGACACACAGTCCAGCGGTGGACTGTGTGCAATTTCAACGCGCACATCCCGGGTTCGAGCCACACTTGCTTCGACTTCTGAAATAAAATGTTCCTTTTTAAACAAGCTTAATCAGATTCGCTTCAGTATGTGTATAAATATAAAATAAATTCAATTTATTATGGGTTAGACACCCAGCCCAGTTGGTCGGGCTGGGTGCAAGTTAAGTCGATGGTCACGGGTTCGAAACGTGTTCTGAGCGTCCGGTTCAAGCCGGTATAAACCTTTTTAATTAAATAAATTCCAGATTTAAACCGGTAAGTATATAAGTATAATTAAAATCAGAAATATTTCGGGTTAGACACGTAGCTCAGTTGGTAGAGCTGCGTGCACGCGTACGGGAGGTCACAAGTTCGAACCTCACACAGCGCTCATAATTAACACGGTCCGACCGGTCAACGGTCAAAAAGTCAAAAAAGTCAAAAATTATTTTTATTTATTTATTTTATTTAAAAATCAATTAAAAACACTTAAAAATAATATTTTTGAAGTCAGAAAATTTCCTTGAACTCACAAAAATAAATCTAACAATCCCATTAAGAACACTAATTAAAAATATTAATCTCAAATAAAAGTTTATTTATTTATCGAATTATTATGTTATTATTTAGGTTAGTTTCTCTCGTGGTTAAATCCCAATTTCGTGCATTCATCATCAATCCAAGAAACGCACCCACTGTGAGTGAATTCTTACAAATTCCCCTTTTTATTCATGTTTTGGGGTGTATCATGTGTCGCCTTAATTATTTCGCTTATTCAAACTCGTGCTATTACTATCATATGATCTAAACTTATAATGTATATATTGTTTGTTGTAATGTGTGTTTATATTTAGTCAAGTTGCGTGCAAATCAATTCATTACGCCCATCAGTTCCCCGTTGGAGAAGGGTTGAACATCGCGTGCCTTAAAATCATTCATTAGGCCCATCAGTTCCTCGTGGGAGACGAGTTGAACATCGCATGCCTCAAAATCATTCATTTGGTGTGTGCATGTGTATTAATTAATATTATGTGTTTTGTGATTAAATTTACATTTACATTTATTCATATTTGGTTATGCACAATTTTATTCAAATAACCAATATAACTAATTCTTTCAAATGTTTAAATAAGATTCACTCGCCAACTTTTTGTTGACCCAAAACCCTATTTTACGCATGATACAGGTAGACAGGTTGAAGCAAGGAACACGTAGGAAATTGCCTTAGAAGAAGAAATAATGAAGTCTTGATAAATGTATAGAACATGATGTACTTGTATTTTGATTGTAATGTTCTTCTTTAAAGGGAAATGATAAATATGAAACTTTATAGTAAATGTCATGAGCTTTGATGAAAACCCAATCATGCCCCGATCACCATTTCCGCTGCGGGTCGGGGTGTGGACATTTAACGTTAAGGTCCATTAATAATCACTACACCAGATGATCAACATTTTACGCAGGTATCAGTGACTACCCCAAAATCTTCATCCTTTTGTGACCGTATCATCAAATCTATGCTCTGAAGCTCTAGACGGTGTCCCCGAACTGCCTGAATTAGACGTTAAAATCTCGAAAAAATTTGTAATCACCAAATTTTTTCTGGACACTCGTCTCATCAATACGATAAAAAATGCCTCTCTTTTTTTTGGTCACCACTTCGTACGAGTTGCGCTTTGTACGAGTGTTTTGCTTCGTACGAGTGATGCTTCGTACGAGTGACAAAGTGTCACTCGTACGAGACACAAAGGCTCTCTCGTACAAACGAAAATCTTTTCGATCCAGAATCTTCATTTTTTCAAATTTCAACATGATTTTTGCACAGATCTGGTCGAAAATCAGTCTCTAACAATCCTATAGTTTTAATTTGACGTTATGTCTGTGGATTGTCCGATTATTTGAGGTTTTACGTCTAAACCCCTCATACGTCCAAAATACATGAGCGTAGGTGATTCATCAACTGTTAGATTGAATGAATCGGTACCGTAGCTTTGATACCAGTTGTAGTCCCGACGAAGGCGGTTCTAGACAGAAGCTTGGGCGTATGATTATACCAATTCGATAGAACGGGAGTAGAAACAGAAACAACGGAAGCATTCATTCATTCATACCGACAGAGTATACATCTTGTTTGGCTGGCGGAATTCCTGGAGAGAATCCGCCAGCGTTTCCCCTAAGTGAACTTCCAAAACTTGCAAATAATGAACACACAACACCTATATATAGACATGATCAGCTCGTGCGAATGGTTGCTCGTCGAGTGACAAGATGTCACTCGTACGAACCATATAAGCTCACTCGTACGAGTGAGATGTTTATCACTCGTACGAGGCACATTGTCACTCGTACGAGTCACATTGTCACTCGTACGAGCCAGTTCTCGTTCGCACTTGGGTCGTGTGTTCGTATCTAATCTATACATTATTCAATACACACTCTTTCTAGCCTATTCATGCAGTGACGGACATAAAGTGCATCAGTATTTTATAGATAAAGATGATAAATACACTAATTAACTTTTGGTATTTTGCAATTGTGGCATTTTGGCATTTTATAACTAATTGGAGAAATATAGTATTTTATTATTTGAAAAGTACATAACAAACACAGATAAAATTACACAAAAGAAAAAGTACATAAAAAAAATTAAAATTCCTTGTTAGAAGGGATTTTGTCTAAGAAGTATCCATCACTCCCCTCGTCTTCTTCTTCGGATTCTTCTTCCAGTTTCTCATCCAAGTAATCACTTTCACTTTCATTGGCCTCTTGTTCTTGAAGAGTTTGAAGCCTCCATTTGAACATGTCATGCAACAACTCCATTTTTCGTTATGTTTGTCTTCAAACATGTTGCGTTGTATAACTCCTCCATGAACCCAAGACCCTGCTTAGTCATGATGTTTTCAAGCATGTAGTCTTCCTGCTCCCCATTGTCACATATAACGGTCACCATGTCAGTGTCTTCATCAAAACACCATGATCTGATGACTGAGTCCATTTTTGCATTTGCCTTGTTAGGTCCCAATTTTCTAGTTAATCTTCTTATAACCGTATGTGTTTTATCACAGTGGTTATCTAGAGGGACGCCAAGTTAGGATCCCCTTTATACTTCTTCTTCCAAGCTCAATATGACTTTGATTGTTTTAACAAACACTCTTCTTCAATTGTCAAAGCGGATTACGAATCTTCTGATTCCGAGGGTGTATCTCCATGAAATGATGGTTGCCATTTTTCTTCCTCTCAGAGTTTTTTTGTTTTTGAAATTTGGCGTTTTGGTTAAAGATGTCATTTTAGTATGATCAATTGAAAGTGATAATGGAAGTGATGGTAACGTCGTTTATATAATGATCTTATTGGCGCGTAGTTTAGAGGGAATTTTTTGTAATAAATGTTAATAATTCACTTTCAATTACTGTTTGTTCACATCTATTTGTTAAATCTGCAACTCGTTTTATCATTAAGTTTTGGCGTTTTGTATCAATGGCGTTTTAGATAAATATGTCGTTTCATTTGAATGGCATTTTGCTTATTAGTGTGGCGTTTTATATTAGAGCAGTAAAAAGACCGTTTTACCCTTAATGAAGCACGTTCAAGTAATAAAGTTGATGTTACTTACGAAAACGCCACCGCGCCATGTTAATCCATAGATTGTTTTGATCCAAGGTTGAGGGGCATTCTCTCCGTTTTCACACTTTTAGGCGTTTTCTCTAAATCCCCACCCATTACAATAATAATGTTTTTCTTTGTATAATATGATTTTATTAAAGATATAAACGATATCATAATAGCATTAAACAACTTTTAACATATTTGATCCGTTTGAAATTAAAATACCCATTTATAACTAGATGATCAAAATTGCGACAATCCAATTGCTTTTTGCCTGTGTTGAGACAAGCTATCGTTGTTATTTTTTTTCCAATTTCATATCGAATTTTCATTTTTGTGGTTTATACTACACGATTAGATTGGATGGTCGATGCAAAGCCGTGTCGTATTTTTGTTTCTATTAGTACTGTTCAAAAGAATATACATATGGCTTTATGATTGTGGACAACTTGATTTATTTTCTTAAGGAATTAGATGCATTTCAATAAAAGTAATATGATACAACATATTGTATGGCACTTTTCAAGTTTTTGCTTTGTCGTTTTGTGCTACGAGCATAGACGCAGCTGATTAACCATCAAAAGATGACATAAACACAAGCCAGCTTTAGGTCCACCCAAAACCTATTGTGATTAAAACAGGAACATATTGAAAAAAAAATAGAAAGTCACGCGGTACTCATGTATGCACAATGCCTTAAGAGATTTCTCTTTTCTGTTATCAGTATTTGTAAATAGAACAAGAAACATGCATTTTGATGGTGCATGTATTTTTCATGGATCAATAACTAGGCGTTGTGCTTTTTGTTGAGGTCATATAGCATACATAAATCTTTGTTGATGTCTTCATCAGAAACCATTCATAAATGGTTTAAAAATTCAAGAAGCCATTAACATTTGTATTGTTAACTATAGTTTCTTAATAAACTATTAACATTTTAACCCTTTCATATATAGATAATAAATAGGTTACATAGACTATATATTTGACAGGTCCATTAGGTATAAACCAACGGGACAAAAGTCTCGCTAAAAGTGTATATAACCTCATACCAGTTTACAAGTAACATACTGACCATAAGCAAGGCTCATACAAAGTCCCTTAGGTTGTCACCTCTAGAAGCATGTTGATTGGTCGAGATATTTTGATAGAAACTGAAAATATGATTAAACTAAAACAAGTCGGCCTGATTCGAGAGGGACTAGTCTCCTCCTAAATTCTGATTAGAGATTACAATACAAATAAAATATCCAATACCCCTAAAACCCGAATGTAAAGACTCTAAATCTAATCGGCAGTTATGCCCCACTTTCCTCAATTTCCAGATCACCCACACTTCCTGAATGAATTTCGGAATACTTCCCCTCCAACCCGTTTCTCTCTATCTAGCAATAATTGTGACCCAACAACTCTGGGTTTGTATCAATATGTTAGATATCAGAAATCACAAACAATAATTTAATAGAATTGACAACTAAGTCAGCCCAATTTGAGAAGGGCAATTCTCTGATTACAAGTAAAACTTAGATAAACATATAACAAGACAATAATTAAAAAGCAGAAAACTGATTATTTAAGCTAAACAAAATTAAAATAAAAACTACATAATTAAGATAAAAAAAAAAAAAAAAACTACATATTTAAAACGAAAAATTCTAATCTTCAACATTGGTAGCCCATCCAAGATGATTTCTTAGAATTTGTCTCACGACATGTGACTAGACATCTGGCGTCCATGGCGTGTTTGGTACTCATAAAGGGTCGCGTCAATTGCTTTCCCCTCTGTAAACTCGTCACCACCATTCATCATTTGGTTGAAGAATGAGCCTTAGAATTGATAACCATCCACTTCGAATGAATTTGCTCAAACGAGTGGTCGGTGTCACCCAAATGCTGATGGATTGCAATCCTAAATGATACGGTTCCGCGTGGTAACATGTCTTCGATGATATTCACCCGAGCCAAAGCCAAGGCTATTTTGTCTTCTTCTGGTCCAACGTTTATTGTCATATGAGAGAGGTCAATGAGAGTTAGGGTGGTTAAGAGTGTAATAGAAAGAGTGTATTTTGTATATAGAGAACGTATTTGTTGGTGTAGAAAAATAAGAAAATTATGCACTAATAATAGTTTAAAAAACAAAATTAATTATTTTAGTTAAATGGTCATATGACTGTTACACCCAAGAGTCTGGGAAAAAAAAAGGGTAAATGCACGGTACCCCTGACCGCGGGAGGGTTCTCCCTCCCCAAGCTAGCTTAGCCCTATAGCTGCCTGGCGGTTACTACCCAGCAGGATTATTCGGGCCGAGCTGGACTCGAACCCGCGTCCTCCTGTTTGGAATGGGTGAGGCTGGCCACTAGACTGACACCCCGTGGTTTGTTACACCCAACAGTCAAAAACCACACAAAGGTAACTCATACCCTCTACCCCTACCTGACACCAATGTGGCGGTGTACCCGCATACCCGCACATCCCTACAACCCTACTTGATTAACGCCCCTTGTACCCTAACACCTGCTGCGTTACGGGTGAACGGGGTGGGTGGGTGGAGTGGGGTGGTTGACTGAGTTTACCTCGTGGTAACACCACCACCAACACTTGGGTAAGTGTGGTGATTGAGTGTAAGCGGTGAGTAGTCACCAGAGAGGAAAGAAGAGAGAGGGGTTAATGGTGGGCCTCACTTCTTTCAACCAATCACAGTTTTTTGCTTTTTTATTTCTTTTTTTAAGAAAAAATTATTTGAATGAACCATCCCTTGTGATTGAGTGTAAAATGGGGAGTAGAGAGAGAAATTGACATATGACATGCTTAAATTGGCTATAGTGAGAGTTTACCCCTCCCCATGTCACCGTCGACTGAATTAATATGTTTTCCTCTTTTTTAAACTAAAACCCACTAAAAAACAAGGTTAGTCGAACTTAATAAGATTAAGCCATTTCCTTAAAGGGTGCCCAATTTCACGCCCCGCTAAAATTCAGCCAAAAATTCAGCATTCTAGAACCTTCCGGGGCCGTCTACACGCATCAAGAGCCGCCCGGAAGACTCTGGAACAACCCGTATTGTTCCAGCAACATGGAGACACTAAGAAGCACAAAATATCAACCAAGAAGGGCCTATAATTTGCTGGAAATGGCTGGTTACATCAGCCATAAAATCTGCCCAAAGAACTCTCTAGAAATCAACAAATATCATGATATTTAGTAAGAAATACTTTAGATGTTGAAGTATGATATTTTGAAAAGAGTGTTCTAGATTAAGAACACTCTAGATGGTGACCAATGTAGTATCAATATGAATCATAGGAGCTCATTTGAGGCATCCCCACATACTTGTAAACTTCATACACTTGTAAACTATCTTTATCTAATACAAAACTATTCTCTTTTATACTTGTGTTCAAGTATCACAAGCAACCCACTTGCGATCCAACGTTCCCTTTAACAACTTTCACAACAAAACCCAACGACAATAAGTCGGCTAGACTTACTTAGACCATGTTCTAAGGCCGCACGAGAGTTGAAGAAGTAACTCCATTACACCAATCGCTGTTTCTTTGTATCCTCGTGTAAAGGCAAATTCCAAGTATGCATTAGACATAAGCTTGCGTAAAACCTGGCTACAGGATCGTTGGTCAAATTTTCTGGTAACTGAATCTTTCTCCTTTAACTGAAATATTAAAAAATAGCTAAAAAACTGATGTGTTTATTTAATATTTTTATCTCGACTATCTGAAAACTTTATTGTAGTGGTAGATTGTAGGAAATCTTTAGTTAATGATAAGTCTAAAACTTAGAAACCGAACTGAAGCTAACCATCAGATAACTAAACAATTAAAGTTTTTATATGAATAGTTGATATGGTGACAAATATGTTGTTTTGGCTGATGTTAGAAAATCTTTAATCGAGTAAAGTTTTAAAAAGCTAGACCCAAATATGTATTATATCTTTTGAAATGTTTTATCTTTGTTAAAGCCTAAATTTGTAACCGAGTCGTGCAATACAACTAACCGACAACCGAAACAAAAAGTTAATCGAATCGGTTGATTTTACATTTTCAATAAAATGTTCATATTATAGTATATTACATTGCTTTTGAATGACAAACGTAGAAAGTGTTTTCATATACCTAAATGTGACGCAATGTTTTTTGTTTTGACTTTTAAAATTGTATATTGACCGTTCAAGTATGGTCAAACATTTTCATAAATACACATGTAAACTACATCATACTGAAAGATGTACGATGTCAAATCTTACATACGTACGTCGTGTATAAAGCTATACGTAACATGTATAAGCCTCGTACAGACCTTTTTGCGCCGCATATGTGATTGATTCGACACGTTACTAGGTTTGGTCATCTGGTCGGAGAATGCAACCCTATACGCCACATACAGTTCTATACGTGACGTATATAAAGGAAGGGTTTAGTGTGCAAATAGGCATTTGGGTGCGCAAATATATACACCCTTTTGTTATGCATACAACAAATAAGATATGGGAGCTATATATAGTTATTAGTTGAGCAATTAATGCTCATAGTTATTAGTTGTGTTTTGACTTTAAAGTTGTATATTGACCGTTCAAGTATAGTCAAACATTTTCATAAATACGCATTGTAAACTACATAAATAACAGAAATATTACATAGAGAAACAAGAGTTATTTCATCTTATCCTGTGGAATCTTGAAATACAGATTTCAATCCAAGGTGATTAAGCCTTTTTAGCCGACGATAATGACTTGTAATTGAAGAATTGGCATGCAAAGCTTGTGTTATATATTTTTTTCATGCATAAATAGATGGTAAGATAGAATCTACAAGATAAAAGGTTGCGAGTAAATCTCGAACTTTGTTGAACAAGATAGTTGAGGCTCCTGCAATCGTCAATCGTCGATGTTAGCTCATACAGCAAGATTTAAACAAGTGACCTTATGAATCAGGGTAGAAGGATGAGAAGATATGATCCTCATTATATATGTATAGATGTTCATTCAAATAATCTATCATATCGATAAACAGGCAACAAATATAGATGAATTGTTATGGTTCATCATCTTCTTTTGGAAATGAATATTAAGAATAATATTCTCCATGAACATCATACACCATATAAATAATATTTTCACTGATAAATAGAAGCAAAGGTGTCAATTTTGGCATTTGATTGGGGTTGTATTTTTTTTTTTAAAATAAATGGGTAGAATGGTCAAAGTAACAGAATTGTCTCAAATGCCACATTCATAAACCACATTACTCAAGTGTATTAGAAGGTTAAACTAAATTATAAGTTAATGTATTAGTATAAGGGTCTTAGCGTCACTAATGTAAAGTATGTTTAGGGTTAAACTTGTTATGTTGTAATTAGTAGGGTGTTTAAAGTTGTCATTAGGTATTTAGGAAAACCGTCGTTACTCTATGTATAAATAGGGTGTAAGGTGTTGATTTTAAATTTTAAGTTAGTCATCGACATTCTTAAATCATTGTGATCTCATTTGAAGTCTGCGTCAATCTGTGTTTAATAATTCTGTCAACATCATTCAATTATTGGATTCTTGGTGGAATCAGTTGGTCCGGCTTGTTTATTTTATCCGGATGAAAAGTAGAGCACGAGCTCAGCTCCTAGAATATTCGAGCCAACTCTTTAATTTTGTACAAATACGCAACTTACCATGAATAGTAACACACACCTTAATGACTTGATATGTGTAAATAAATAAGATATCTTCTCATGTATTAAGTCACAGTCATAAGATATGAAGTTTTTTTTTAAAGAAAAGACCTTTGTGATATATATTTAGAGGGTTTAAATGAGAATTAATAAATAATTTCAATTTAAATGAAATTAAGATTACACATGTAGAGGTTGGTTATTGTATAATAGGGCTTATCGTACGAGCGTACGCGATTGGTTTTTCAATGTGTGACTTTACTTTAACATGCGATTTGTGCTGAAAACAACATGCGAAATTGTACAAAAAACCAACACGTGATTTCGTCAACATCACCAACATGCGATTTCACAATCGCGTACACTCGTACGATAAGCCTTATTGTACGTTACACTTTTTCTACACATGTATATGTATTTTTTTCTAATATTTTAAAGAAAAAAAGACATATTAAAAGTATTATATGTATATTTTTTGTTTATTATTCCATATTTTTATATGTTATTAATTAATTAAACTTAAAAAGTTAACACTTCAACCCCTCTCACATATTATTTTATTTTAAGACATTTAGAATTAGAATTAATCTATATGAAATAAAATAACTCGAGCCGGCTTGCCAGCTCACGAGCCGAGCCAGGCCTTGATTGGGCTTAACTTGTTTACAAATCAAGCGAGGCTAAGCCGGATCGTTTACAACCGAACTTTTTTCAAGCCGAGCTTTTTCTGAGCGAGCTTCGACGGAGCCGCGAGCTAAGAGCTTTTTGTATACCCTGATTTTGCATATCCAAGAGAAAATCATTCCAATTATCTCCATAAGACTCTTTTGGAAAAGTTGAATTTAATTTCGGCAATATCTAATCTAATTCAGAATTATTATTGTATTGCTATTCAACCAAGAACAAGGAATCAATATTCATAAATCAGAATTTGACATTACCAAACAGTAATTCAAAATCTAAGAAGAAAATTTAAGGGGTGCAACTTATAAGGATTCTAGAAATTGATCAAAGGATAAAGAAGGATGCATCAGTTAACATCAATCGACCAAAAACAATCAGAGATGATCAGTTGTTCACAAAGAGTTCGACTAAGAATCAAAAGAAATCGGTAGAGAAGAGATTTTCGGCAATGGCGGATCAAGGAATTTTTTTCAGTGAAAAAAATTAAAATAGTTTTAACCCTAGGAGGAGTCAAACCCGTGACCTCAAGCATGGAATTAGATGACTTAACCACTCCACCATCCATAAATTTGGTTAGAGATGTTTTTTATGGGTTCATACCAAATTTTGTATTAACATTTCGACTAAAAATTTGAAACCAAGTGGGTTCGTGTGAACCCGTAATTCTCAACGTAGATCCGCCCGTGATTTTCGGTAAAGAATTCAAGAACTAAGAGGACAAAAAGGAAGAACTTGATCTCATCAAAGGTCGTTAGGCTGTGAAGTTAAAGCAATCTTTAATGTTCATGGAATCTTGGAGGCACTTAAACAAAAAGAAGTGGATGCAAAGAAAAACACAATGGCCATTGCGTATTTATTTCAAGCAAACTCCGAAGAACTTGTTCTTCAAGTTGCTCACCATACGAATGCCGAAGATATTTGGGGAGACTTGAAGACTTGACAAAAGGTTAAAAAAAGTAAGACTAAGAACGCTTGAATTATCCTTAAAAATGGAAGACTCTGATTCTCTTGATGACTTCACAAGCAAAATTATTAAAGTTGCATCACACTCTTCCATTCACAAATTGATAACAAAAGACCGATCCGGAAACTACTAGGATCTGTACGGGAAAAGTACATTCAAATTGTTGCCGCAATTGAACAATTTGGGGATCTTAATTCCATCTCATTTCAAGAAGCCATTAGAAGATTAAAAGCCTATGAAGAACACGTAAAGAAGCCAACACGGGAAGAAGACATCAATAATAAACTCCTTTTTACCAAAACGGCCAAAAAAAAACATATGTATGAGCATTATGGTAATCAAGAAAACTTTGGACATGGCCAGGGTAGTGGTCAGTGACCAACAAAAAGTAAAGACGATGAACGTGACAAGAGCCACGAAAGATGCTACAAGTGCAACGCACTCGGACACTTTAAAAATTAAGTGTCCAAAATGGAAGGAGGGGATTAATCTGACTCAGTATGAGGATAGTCAAGACAATTCGGGTCATGAAGAAAGTTTCCTTGAACTAAATATAGTTTAAGGGGGAGTATTAGAAGGCTAAACTAAATTATAAGTGATAACAAACAAAATCGTTTAATTTTTTGATCAATGGTTCATATTTTAAAAATTTTTGCAGTTCTTACATACAAGCATATGCTTTTGTACATAAAAAAAAACTATCAAACTAAGCTCTTCATATGTTTTTAAAATTTTAACTGTTTACATGCGCATGTGTAGATAATATGTAGGTAATATAACCTAGACAAGACATACATGTGCACGTGACATAAATAAAATGAACTTTGTTCACGTATTTTTTTAAATCTATAGAGAGAAGATAAACATTGTATTTCTACCATTTTCTTTAATTTACAAAAAAAGTAAGATTGAAAAAATTAGTAATTAATTTATTTTTGGGCTCTCGTGATATTTAGTGTTCTTTTTAGATCCATCCCCTAGGCGTGTATGTGTATATGTTTATGATATGCATGCATGTGACACAAAAATGTTCCTACCTATCCAGTTTCAACCAGTAGTTAAATTGATCCACATCAACCCAAACCGCACGCCCCTTCCATATAGGCACTCTAGCGTACCATGTTACCGTTAATCAGCTTTGTGGTAGATATCAAATTAATTAACCTGTGACGTCTTCGATCCAAAAGGAGCATCTATTCCTTGTTCTTGTTGAGCTCTATGAACTATTTTGCGCATGTTGTCAAGTAAACCTCCATATGTCAGATTATGTGCACTTTTGACAGCGTTAATGAAGCTATACGTCAATGCACCAATCGCGTTGCCTGTGAAAGCCTGCATGTATGTAAACAACATGTTTACTGAAGTTTTCTATAGCTACTTGTACTTGAAAATTGCATTGTTACAATAAGGTGAAACAATAATAGTTTGTCATATTGCATACAAACATATATAGCTAAGATTAGCATACTGACCGATGTATCAGCTGAATTTTGATGGTCATCACAAGCACTAATACATATTGCTTTTCCACCATGTGGTGAGACATGTGAAGAATACTGATCTTCCCACTTATAGAATCCTTCCCTGCATCCAATTGTAATTTCAACCTTCCTACTTAATTTATTTAAAATGGCTAAAATGAACAAAATAAAAAAGAAAAGTGTCATGTTTGTCCAACCTAAATTAAAAGTTTCTTTTCCCAAAAATGGCTTTTCTTTAAAACGCATGATGACAAATGGGTGGTTTTTCTGTTGGACTTCGAATCTAGATTAGTCAGATAGCGACTTTAGGCTCTTGGAGTAGAGGTGCACAAATCAGTTTTTGGGCCCAAACTGGTTCAGTTTGAAACTGGATTATAACGACTACTAGTGCCCATATTTTTTGTGTTTTTATTGTTGAAGTCACAATCAAACAGCGACTTCCAAAGTGGAGTCGCCAGCATCTAAGGTAGCGACTTTGGCAGCAAAATATTAAAAAGATTACTTCAATTTGGATCATGCAAAGTAAAGTCGCCGTCTAAGATGGCAACTTTAATGCTAAAGTCGCTATCCTAGATAGCGCCTAACCCATATTTGAAATCCAACCATAAAACCATCCATTTGTCATTGTGTGTTTTCATAAGGATCTACTTTTTAAAGAGTTAAAAATAAAACTATCCATTTTGCTATCTCTAACTAAAACAGTAGAAACTTAGTGCATGTGTGTTGTAATATTGTTTGGTACTACTCACAAATTAATCCTGCAAAGAAAAGGTAGGTCAAGAAGAGTTCCACTAAAGCAAGTGTCCATAATACTATGAAGTGTTACTCCATGAGGTAGTGGTGCTACAAGGATGGCATTGAGTTCATCATCTATTATCTTGCCAGATACTCTATAGTCAACAGGACATATTGCTTCATCAAGCCCGTCTCTTTCATCTCCGTTGGTATCCGTCACGTGGGAACCATGTCCTGCGTAGTAGAACACCAACGAATCCCCGAATCGGCTACCTTTGGTAAGCCACTCCAGTGCCATTAGTATGTTATGTCTTGTTGGGGTCCTGGTGGGGTCTGATTCCTCTTCTGTGGAAAAAAAAAAAAGAAAAACAATTCCATTGCTATTAGTATGTGTCCATTATAATATGATGTATTGTCACAACTCTTTCCAAAAAAAGGATAAAAATTGCTACCTACAGTTATGTGAATTTTTTTTCCAGTTTTCGTTTAATATATATTTTAACCAGTTTATCTCTAATAATAAAGTAAATAATATACAATATAATTTAACTGGTTGTCTACATCTTACTCTTTTCAAACCCTACCTTAGCTTGCTATTGGTGGGATTTACTGGGTACGATGATCATGATGATGAAAAAATCTAATTACAAAGTTTTCTTTTTTCTTTTTACGTTTGAATATAAAAATTATTAAAACCAAGTTTTATCCTACTTTTTTTTACGTTTGAATATAAAATTTTTAAAACCAAGTTGTATCCAAAATAAAGTAGTTTTTTATTCTTATAATATTAAAGAAAGTTTAATTTTATATACAACTTAGTTTTGAAAAATAAAATTATATCAAAAACAGAAAGAAAAAATGTGTATTTAGATTTTTTTTAAATACCAGATATTACATATTACTAGGAAAATTCTAAGCTATATCTTAACTAAAACTGAAAAACCAAAAAACAAAAAAAATCCTCAAGTCCCTGTCTTAGATAGCAACTCTAGCTTTTTCCATTTGATGTCATTTCCGTTTAAAGTCAGTATCTTGAATAGCAACTGACCCATCAATAAAATCCAAGAAAAAAAAGATCCATTTATG
The DNA here is from genome assembly GCA_947069175.1 of Scalesia atractyloides. NCBI lineage: Eukaryota > Viridiplantae > Streptophyta > Magnoliopsida > Asterales > Asteraceae > Scalesia > Scalesia atractyloides. The sequence goes on from CAMTDV010000011.1 coordinate 37,118,735, forward strand.
ATCATGGATTTAAAAAACAACCAATTTTTAAACAAATTCTATGACACGCGAAAAAGGGAAAGATGGTGGGAAAAGAGTGTCGAAACCTGTAAGAATGCAAATGGAAGCATTTGGGAACCGGAGTTTGAGCAATAACTCGTGCATGCTCCTTACATTAGTTACACTGGCTGGCAGTGTCTTTGGGTGGCCTTTGTAGGTCACCCCACATAATACTGCCCGCTTCGGCTCATGCACCTGTTGGTTATAATAGCCATAACCATATGCTCCAGGCGGTGGTGGTGGTGGTGCGCTATAATAGCCAAGACCATACCCTTGTGGAGCATGATAACCTGCAGCGTACACTGCTGGCTGTCCATAAGGGGCAGCATAGTGGTTATTGTTCGCTAGTCTGTTAGCAAAACCGTCGATTTGTTGGAGTAGGCGGTTAGGCTTGTTAACTCTATAACAGAATGAACAAGGTTGCCCAGCTGGCACTGTTAGGTAGTTGAAGCACCCTTTACAACGTTGGGTTTCCATTTGGTGTGTTATATATGGATATTGAAGGTTTTGTGGCCATTTATAGGCTGAAATATGAGGTGACAACCACATAATAATTAATTATTAATTATTAATCATGCTTTAGTCTTTTTGCAACAAACTTATTCTTAGCTAATTGCAGAATGAGACCTTATTCCATCATATAATTCAAAGTTGGTGGAGATCAGATTCGTGTAGGATGTAGATGTATCTTTTATTTGTTTTAAGTGATTATATATGCTTTATTCGTGACTTCATTAATCTTTATATTCGCCTAGTAATATGTATGACCTATGAATATCATCTTCGTCAAGCGGTACTTTGATGTTCTACCTTGTTATGGTACACAAAACAAACCTTGTTATGGTACACAAAACAAGTGATTTTCCCCAATGGACATGGTGGTGATCCCTTGGTTATTCTCTGTCAATAAACAAGGTGTGGATAATTTATTAACTTAACAGATCACTGATGGAATTTACTTCTTCTTCTTCCAAGCTCAGTATGACTTTGATTGTTTTAACAAACACTCTTCTTCAATTGTCAAAGCGGATTACGAATCTTCTGATTCCGAGGGTGTATCTCCATGAAATGATGGTTGCCATTTTTCTTCCTCTCAGAGTTTTTTTGTTTTTGAACTTTGGCGTTTTGGTTAAAGATGTCATTTTAGTATGATCAATTGAAAGTGATAATGGAAGTGATGGTAACATCGTTTATATAATGATCTTATTGGCGCGTAGTTTAGAGGGAATTTTTTGTAATAAATGTTAATAATTCACTTTCAGTTACTGTTTGTTCACATCTATTTGTTAAATTTGCAACGCGTCTTATCATTAAGTTTTGGCGTTTTGTATCAATGGCGTTTTAGATAAATATGTCGTTTCATTTGAATGGCATTTTGCTCATTAGTGTGGCGTTTTATATTAGAGCAGTAAAAAGACCCTTTTACCCTTAATGAAGCACGTTCAAGTAATAAAGTTGATGTTACTTACGAAAACGCCACCGCGCCATGTTAATCCATAGATTGTTTTGATCCAAGGTTGATGGGCATTCTCTCCGTTTTCACACTTTTAGGCGTTTTCTCTAAATCCTCACCCATTACAATAATAATGTTTTTCTTTGTATAATATGATTTTATTAAAGATATAAACGATATCATAATAGCATTAAACAACTTTTAACATATTTGATCCGTTTGAAATTAAAATACCCATTTATAAGTAGATGATCAAAATTGCGACAATCCAATTGCTTTTAGCCTGTGTTGAGACAAGCTATTGTTGTTATTTTTTTTCCAATTTCATATCGAATTTTCATTTTTGTGGTTTATACTACACGATTAGATTGGATGGTCGATGCAAAGCCGTGTCGAATTTTTGTTTCTATTAGTACTGTTCAAAAGAATATACATATGGCTTTATGATTGTGGACAACTTGATTTATTTTCTTAAGGAATTAGATGCATTTCAATAAAAGCTACTGGCAAAAGTACTGGATATGTCTTTGTTTTAGCAGGTAGAGTCTCTTAAAAGTAATATGATACAACATATTGTATGGCACTTTTCAAGTTTTTGCTTTGTCGTTTTGTGCTACGAGCATAGACGCAGCTGATTAACCATCAAAAGATGACATAAACACAAGCCAACTTTAGGTCCACCCAAAACCTATTGTGATTAAAACAGGAACATATTGAAAAAAAAATAGAAAGTCACGCGGTACTCATGTATGCACAATGATTTCTCTTTTCTGTTATCAGTATTTGTCAATAGAACAAGAAACATGCATTTTGATGGTGCATGATGACAACTTCACAGCTCATGTATTTTTCATGGATCAATAACTAGGCGTTGTGCTTTTTGTTGAGGTTTTGTGGCCATTTATAGGCTGAAATATGAGGTGACAACCACATAATAATTAATTATTAATTATTAATCATGCTTTAGTCTTTTTGCAACAAACTTATTTTTAGCTAATTGCAGAATGAGACCTTATTCCATCATATAATTCAAAGTTGGTGGAGATCAGATTCGTGTAGGATGTAGATGTATCTTTTATTTGTTTTAAGTGATCATATATGCTTTATTCGTGACTTCATTAATCTTTATATTCGCCTAGTAATATGTATGACCTATGAATATCATCTTCGTCAAGCGGTACTTTGATGTTCTACCTTGTTATGGTACACAAAACAAATGATTTTCCCCAATGGGCATGGTGGTGATCCCTTGGTTATTCTCTGTCAATAAACAAGGTGTGGATAATTTATTAACTTAACGGATCACTGATGGAATTTACTGTGACACCCCGATTCGACCAGGTTGCCACGTGGCTGATTTGATACCAACTTACATAGCTTGAGCAGTTATATTAAATATAAATACGACAATAGTCAATGTCAAGGTCATCCATGTAAGTTGACTAAAGCTCAATCCGAGTCTTCTAGGAATTACTTTTTCAAACTCACCAGTCTAAATGTGTAATTTCTGAAAAATGCGCATCAGATCCATAATATGAGTAAATCAATGGGACCATCCGTGTAGTGGTTTATATGTATAAGATGATTTAAGAGGCCGTTTTAAAACAATATTATCACACTTTGTAACATAAACTTTAGACAACTTTCTAACACATTTAATCTGTGTGATATTGAAGTTCACATTCATAAGTAAATGAACAAAATTACCATAGGCTAATTGCTTTTAGCTAGGGTCATAACAAGATCGACACATTGCTTTGAAACTCGCTGTGTTCATTATTGTTTTTTTTTCCCAAATTCGTATCGAGTTTCTCAGTTTTAACGGTTCAAACTGAGGATCAGATTGCGTAGCTGAGGCAAAGTCGTTCCATATATTCGTTTCTATTCCCTTGAGTGTTGCCTGTTCCAGCATTTCAAGTTTTACCCACAGAAAAGCTATGGTACTACTTAGAACAAAGAATCGACTTTATGCATGTGGACAACTTGATTTGTTCAAGGAATTAGATGCATTTCAATGGAAGGAGTGGGCAAAAGTTCTTGATATGATTTATTTTAGCAAGACAGCATCTCTTAAAAGTCATAGGGCGAGCTACCGCCCATTGTATGTCACTTTTCAAGATTCTGGTTCGCCCTTTTGTTTTACGAACGTATATGCCACTGAAGAACAAGCCCGTCTTTCAAGATTTGAACTTACTGGTTGCATGCTCATTAAAAAACATATTCAAGCTGTTTTCTTTAACCACACAGGTTGCGTAGAGAATATAAGAAATCAAGATCAACCATCAAAAGAGGATACATCAAAAAAAGATGGTCTGCTGTGAACAAAACAGGAAGAGTTTGAAAAGAACGAAAGTTAGCAGTACAGTATACACAATGCCGTCAAAGATTTCTCTCTTCTGCTATTGGTATTTGTAAATAGAACAAGTGTGTCATTTTGATGGTGCATAATGACAACTTCACAGCTTCTAAGATTGTATATATATATAAGGTCATCAACAGCTCATGTATTGTCATGGATAACGCTATGAGAATCAATAACTAGGCATTGTGCTTCTTGTTGATGTCGTATAGCACACATAAATCTGCTGCTGTCTTCATCTGAAACCATTCATATATTTGTCATTTTTTAGGAAACTATTAAGCATTTAATACTCTTCACATGTTTGATACTTGCACACTTGATCAACGTATAAATTTGTCTGATAACAAACTTGTATCAGTCGATAAAGAAATTGAGTTGTGTAATAGTAAATAAAAGGAATAATGGATTTTAATAATCCTAACTATTAGCCGTTGGCCGCCAACGGTCTCAGCTTCAAAAATAACCGGTGGTCGCACCTTTTCATATATTGTAAACCAATGGACCTTTACTAATCCGAAAAGGATAAGGGGGCAAAAGAAATTAAGGTCCTATTAATAAAGGTCCATTAGTTCACAATATGTGAAAAGGTGGGACCACCACTGGTTAATTTTTTTAAGTTGGGACTGTTGAAGGCTAATAGTTTGGATTATTAAAATCCATTATTCCTAAATAAAATTACCATATTACCTGTATAATATTGACTAGTTGCTTGGTTGCCCATCCAAAGAGAAGCACAGCGAGCAAAGCAGAATATATTATACTTTGTTTTGCAGCGCCCAACAAAACCTAAATTTTCATACAACGAAAATTGCATCAGTAACTTCAAAATGTTAAACAAGTGTATACAACCGAGAAAACCTGTTTGGGCTTACATCAGTCATCTTTTCCGACTCCTTTGCTAGAAGAAGCAACATTATGTAAAGAACCTGCAGAAACGGAGATTCAGTTCAAAAGAGTAGATTTTCTGTTGAGAAAACTAAGAAAATGGTAAGAATATTATATACTAGGTTAGGATCCCGTGTATTACACGGTTGATTAAATGCAATGTTATAATTATGTCCTTAAAAACACGTGTATTGCACGGGTTGAATAAAACCATGTAGTAGACAGGTTGAATAGTCATTTGTTAACACATACAGTTTTCAAGATATATCTTTAAAAAAATGAACTTTAACAACATTTATAAATTCTGTTAATTTAATTTCTAAAGCATTTTTCTTAAATGTGTATCAACTTTTTTATGTAACTGATAAATTTTAGTTCAACTAAAGTGTACTCACTCCTTTAGATATCATTTTAAAATAGTTAACTTAAATTATAAATATAAATATATAGAAATTTTAATACATATAAAAAATTAAGGACTATAATTTAGATTTTTTAATACCATCTATCTTTTTTATTTGACATATATTTACCATTCAAACATTTGGAGACTTAAATATAAGATTTCAAGTGAAAATATAAGTTTATTTGATGTATTCATAATTAATTTCATATCAAATTCACTTGTTAATGACTATAATAACTATTAGTAATTACATAATAATTATCCATAATTAAAATAGGAGGGAAAATCAAAAATTAGATAGCCTAAAATGGTGTCCCCCAACATTTTCTTTTATTATACGGTATTGATATTGATATAGATATTGATTGATGATATTGATACACACACATATACATATATAAACGATATATATGTATGTGTTTATATATATATATATATGTATATATATATATATGTATATATATATAGATAGATAGATAGATAGAGAGAGTTATAGAAAATAAGCCTTTACCTCACAAGCTACGCAACAGTATCCCATAAACATCCTGTTTCCATAGTATAACCTAAACAACCAACTGGTGCTGTCTTTCACGTCTTTATGATTAGATTTGCCGACCAAGAAAGTACTGCATTAAAAACAGTGGTCCAGAAAGCTGGAGATATATTATTCCATACAACTACAGGATGCAATATCGACTCATTTACTCATGAGTCGCTCGATTCTGGTTATGTTTTATCTCACATGAGTCTAACATGTAAAATCAACATCAAATAGGCCAAACAGATAAAGCGTCATCCAATGTGTTCTTTTAAAGCCTAAAACAACTTAAATTGTTTTAATTGTGGGTACATACCTGTACATTTGAAACCAATGGCTTGCAATATCCAAAGCAAGCAACGACAGGAAAACAAAGCTGGGCCTGTAAAGTTGATAAATAAATTCAGTTATGAATATGAAACAGAAAACACAAAATTAGTAAATTAGGAAATAAGAAATTTAAGATAAAAGAGAAACCTGTAGACTTGAGAGAGAATGACCAGAAGACATGCAGTGCTTATCCTGAGATACAAGAAATTTCAGTTATAAATTTAATAAAAGTGATAAGTCATCAGAACAAATTACATAGATACATGATTATACAAAAAATTAATATAAAACTGCAAAAAAATTAACAAAAACTTATTATAATCACCTATCTGTGACCATGTCCAGAACAGCCCCAAAGGTTGAAACTACAAGGAAAAAAATCAATAATATATTACATAAATTACACATATAATGCATTAAGAGAAAAATGTATATAAAGACATCTTGATGATTAAATTACAGATAACTCCTTACCTTGATTAAACTTGCGAGCAAACCAACCATCCAAAGCATCACAAACAAAGCTGACAAGGCAAGATCAATCATTTAATATCTTAATTAGAATCTTTCAAATAAATTCCTTTTGTATTTACTCGTACCTGATGAAATAGAGGATGGAAAAAAGCTCTTTATTGGTAAAGCATATCGCGAAGGCGTAGCAGTTCAGCAGAACTCTTATGTACCCTGTACATAGGCGTAAGCAGTAAGCAGTCAAACTCACGACATATAACTCATACAGATCTAGCACATTTTGCATACTAATTGTAGAATTAATTAAACATAATAACACAAAGAGATGCAAAAAGGAAAGAGTAAAGAAGTTAAGAGAACAACATGTGCTATTAATAACTTAATATGAAATAAGTGTGCATACCAATTTTAACTAAACTCGCAATTAATTGGTAGATGGATAAGGAAAACAACAAACGAATTATCATACTAACAAGAAAGTAGGGCATATAAAATTTCTTTTAGCTTCCAAATTTAATAAGTGATTACACGTTCTTACATTAGATCGTGATTTACTATGCACATTGATCATAGCGTATAATCGTATAAAAAGGTAACAAGGCATACACAATAAAAGCAGGAAGATTAGGACGTGATATTATAAGTTAATTACTGTCTAATCTGTTGAACAAAGTAGAAATTATTTTATGAATGTGATAAAATTTACTGGCTATATAGAACTCACCAATGATGTTGGGAATGTAAAGATACACGCTTATTGTTCTAGGTCTTGATTTAGGTGCCATTTCTAGTTCTCAGCCACAAATCAAGGTTGCTGAAATCCGTCAAAGCTTACGGTATAAAGCAATCTTAACCTGCACAAATAATATAAATTTCAGATTTCATCTTATTTCTTAAAAGCGACAGAAATAGAGCATTTCAAGTGCATACACCAACTCAAGTAAAACATTTTCTCTATTTATAAGGTCTTGCAGAGAAGTGATCTTCAGAATATCATTTTGGCTTTAAAACCCTTAACGAAACTACCCACAAATAATGCTTGTTGTGGCAACTAATATATTCATAAACATAATGTTTTAAAAGATTCTACTTAACTGGCAATCCTGACATATATTAGAAGATATACTACTATGTTTTTAATCAATCTCGTCATCGAAGTTGGTATCCCTGATGAATGTATACACTATACAGTAACTGAGAAATTGATTAATATAAAATTGACAATTTTTCCTCCAAATGGAGTTACCATTTGAAACATCTGGCACTCAACATCATGATACCAACAATCCATTTCACAGGCATGTAGAGATAAACCTTCAAGGGGTGGCGCAATGGTATGCACATGAGTGGTCTCCAGTTCGAATCCAACTTCCACTGTCTTTCTGCCATTAACCGACCCTCTTGAAGGTCATCTGCCCAACTCGAGTTACGTTTTACCCAATCCCATTGGTTGGCAGGGTATTGGTAGGGTCGTGTGAGGTGTTCAACATGGATTCTCAGTTCTCACGCATAGTTGTTCATGGCGAATAGTGATAAGGTACCTATATGCTACATAGCGAATAGCAATAAATAGTGGGCGGCTATTTTATAATAGCTATATGCTAGAAAAAAATATTATATGTATATTATATCAAAATACCCTAGTATAGATATGCTATTTTACATGTATATTTAACAAAAACCTAAAATCCAACTATTTTATAGCTATATTTAATTGCTATTTATATTTATAAAAAAAATTGTCGCTATTGTTGCTATTTATCGCTACAACCCTAATAGCGAGCCTAGACCTATACGCTACCTAGCGCACTATAGCAATCGCTATGCTCGCTATTGACAACCCTAATATCTCGTGACAACTATGTTCCCACGAGCCTAGACCTATACGCTACGTAGCGCACTATAGCGATCGCTACGCTCGCAATTGACAACTATGCTCTCATGGTTACCATACATGTAAAGAGAAAGTTGTACCAAATATAAACATCATATAGTTCATCGACTAATGCCTGGTAGGCGTATTTCCACGACATCACAACCAATAAATGTTCATTAACTGCAAATAAGATAGTTGTTATAAAAACAAATAATGCCTCTTCATAATCTATTTGGGTACAGTTTGTTTCTACTTTCTAGTAGGCTATTGTTTTAACATCTTGATACCACCTCTTCATATTAGATGCGGTTCAGTAGTATAGAAACTGAATCATATTCAACTGCTTGTTTTAAAAAAAACATCTGAATATTTGTAATTGGATACATCAACAAACAAGCAACTTTGAAGATCATCAGAAACAATATTTGTAACTTTGATTGATATCTCCCTAACTCAACTTTCATTTGCTTACAAATCCATCAAACACCCAAACATGATCTGATCCAACTTCAAACAAAAAACATATACCATATAAAGCCTACTCACACATCTACTGGAGTCAAATAATAAAAAAAGCCCTAGCAATTGAGACCACCATAACCTAAAGTTGAGTAATAACTTCATCACTCATAAGAATCAGATTTAGGTGAAGATAAAATTGACAACGAAAACTCATACCTGGGATAGAAGCAAGAGCAGATATGGTTACAATGTGATTTAAATATACAAATATTTTTAAAGTCTCTCAGTGGCTTAAACCCTTGAAAATTAAAAATCAAAATTTATTGACTTCTGGTGAGGTTAAGGTCGAAATAACAGAATTTAATACGAGAGAGACGTGTTATTGGAAGAAATTAGGTTTGATTTGGGATGTTTGGGTTAGAGATCTCGATATAAGAGGGAGGTAGGGAGGGAGGATTGTTGCTGGGAGCAGTGACGAAAGCGGCAACGGTGCGTGGGGGAGGATGCGACGGTGGAGGAGGACGCCGGCGACGGAGGAGTTGCAGAGAGGTTGAAGAAAGAAGGGTTTTCAGATTTATAATATCTTCTTAACCTTGAAAAATATAAATATAAATGTGAAGAACACAAATCAGTATCTAAAATAACCCCTTGTGTGTTTAAGGGGCAAAGACCTTAGCTGTCGATTTGCAATGATCAACGATTCAAGAAGGAAGGCGCGTTGGCAATAGAGGTAAATAAGAGAATTCTACAATTGAAAATATCAAAACAAAAAAAATATTATTGTCTTTTCTCGCATAAACTATTCCCTTTGAATTTTAAATAGCTGTAACATTTTATATGATAGTTTTTTTTTTAATTTAAGTAGTTTATCGCTATAGTTTTCTTAGTTTTTAAAGGTTTTTATATGTTACAGGCTATAAAGTTACTTGACTATATTTTAGTATTTAATTATGTACTATAACATAATCGATGAATACCTAAATCACGTATTATATGTGTAAGCAGTAACAAATTCTTACTTTAATACTACATCTATAATTACGTACCATATGATCAATGAATACCTAAATCTAGAATCACATACAATGTGTGCAAAAGAAGTAACAAATGTTTAACGTAATAATCACGTACCATGTGTGTAAAAGCAGTGAAAAATGCTCAATGTAACACTAGATCTATAATCACGTAACGACTTATATTACAAATTTAATCACGTAGTAGCATAAAAACAATTAAGTTCTCATTATATTGAATGTTTAATCATGTAATAAGCATAACTTTTAAAAAAGAAAACATTATGCGATCAAAAAATTTATAATAATGTAATTACGTACTGATACATAATCACATGACATTACACTTATTATATATGGTACATGATTATAGATGTAGCGTCGCATTGAGCATTTGTTACTGTTTGCACGTATTGTACGTAATTACATAATAGAACATATCACGTAACTTTAAAACATATAAATAAAATTTTAAGAAATTATGAGACTATCGTAATAGGCTACTCAGATTAAAGAGAATAAAATGCTCATTAATACGATGTTATTTAAAAAAGATAGGTTCACGTTAGAAAAGACCATTATACCCTTCCCCCTTTAAATTAAAAAAGGACACATATCAATTCCAGATTGTCACGTATACTTCGCACGGTGAAAGGTGGTGGTGGTGGTAAAGATTGTGGAAGATGAAGAGGGTGGGATGGGGTGGGTTGTGGGTCCTATATAATTTTAAGTATTAATTATATTTCTTTTAACTTTATAATTATTAATTTACAAGTAAGGGTATTTATGTCATTTCACACTCACTTAATATCAAAACTTAACCTCCATCTGTTTCAGAGATTATCTGAAAAAGAATGTGTAAAAGTTGAAGACTATAAATATAATTTTAGAAGTGTATGTAGTATAGCTGAAAACAAAACAACACAAACACTATCCAAATATTTTTCTCAAGTGAAAAAATGGGTTATAGTTTTGAGAAATCAATTGAAATACGATAATACTGATTTATCAAAGGAAACCCATTTTTTGTATTTAATAAGATTGTGACAAAAGTTTGTACTTGCAAAAATGATAAAACGCAACCCAAACTCTTTTGTCTAGTCTGCTAGGTTTTATTTAATTTGTTATTTTTATGTTTATATTAAAGGCTTACATATTTAGGGATGACAAAAATACCCGAGTCCGACGGGTATCTTGAAACCCGACACAAATGGTTGAGTATATCCGATACCCGACGGGTATTGGGTCAGATATGGATTAGTTTTAAAACACGGGTATGAGTGCGGTATGGGTTTAGGTGATACCTGACCCGAAACCACATACCCGTTTATCCGAACTATATACCCGATCGTACACCCGATTTTTTAATTTATATTTTTATTTTTCATTAACCCTTGTCTATTAGTGATTTATTTTAGTATGTTCATAATGTGAAAATAAAATTTCTCTTGATAATAGTATTTATATTTTGTATATTGTGAAGTATATATATGTAAGTGTGTATAAGTATTACAAAGTATTACAAAGTATTATTAATTTATGATAAAATTATATTTTACGTAATGCACATTTTCAATTTTCAATTTATAACAGAGTTTATATAAATAATATAATATAATAATCACAATAGTAGAAATATGAATTTAGAAATCTTAATGTATATCTTTTAACAAAATAATGATTATACCCGATACCTGACGAGTAATTACCAGACAAATACCCGACGGATACTGGGTCAGGTATGAGACACGATTTTATAACCGGGTATGGGTATAGGATTACCAATACCCGACCCATTGCCATCCCTATACATATTCATCAATTTTTCTGAAAGATCACTAACAGGGTTTATAGTAGATCCAAGATCCCAAAGGGTTTCCGATGTTCAAAGTGACAAGTTGTGGTTGAATAAACATGTCATGATTCATAATTTTGAAAGATATAATATCGTTTTTTTAACTTATAGCAGGTAATATATTATACAAATACAATATTTTATATCGTTTATTTGTACCTATGTCTTAATTTATGATACAAAAATAAACTAAGCTATACTCAACATAATATATATTCAGCCTTAAATATACTTTTACTTATTATATTGTTTAAAGTTGATTCATATATATATCTACATATCTGATTAGATAACGAAAACTACGAATATGCTAAGAATAATTTAATAGAATTTAGAAACAGAGATCAAGTTAATTCATTCAATTAAATTTCAATTTCCTACTGAAATACACATTTTGTTTCTCTATAAATTTAATATTATTTACTTTCCAACCATTGTAACCTATTTTAAATAATAACTTTTCTATAAATCTATACTCAGATGCAAGTGTTTACTTAAATAATACCTTTTCTATAAATCTATACTTAGATGCAAGTGTTTACTTATATTACACATTTAATGTAATGTACTACGACATGGGTCATATAATATAAACCATCATGACATATAATTAGAGTTCGTACAACTAATAAGCATGTGAACTAGCAATACGGTTTATAAAGTGCCATAAATCCTGTAAATTTTCTTCGAAGCCGCAAAATCTTTTTGAGCATCCGCAACAGGGGCTCACGGACGGCCCACTCTCTCCTCCACTCTCCACATCTTCCCACTAACGGGGCTAACACCACTGATACGCCCCTCTCCTCCCCCTCTCACTCCACATCTTCCCACTAACGGGGCAAACACCACTGATACGCCCCTCTCCTCCCCCTCTCAATCCCTCACGCATGGCGTCGGTGCTCACAGACTCACTCCCACCCTTTCTCTTCCGCAATGGACACAAAGATCTGCCACGACCTCCACGTAGCTCACAAACGCCCGTTGGAGGTGCTTTTATATCAACCACATTACAGTTTCATACAAAAACTTGCCGCAATACTTGTGCGACATCAAGATCTAAAATAAGTCATGATCGAAAACAACACAAGTGATGAGCATCATCAAACCACCACTTAAGGTTGACCGAAAACAAAACAAGTGATGAGCATCATCAAACCACCACTTAAGGTTACCATGCCCTACGTTAGGGCACAAACAAGGCATCCTTACCTTACCTTGATAAGCAACTTTGAACATGCATTGAACATGTACTTAAACATCTAAACATTCATGAAAATTCGCAAAAAAAAAAAAAAAAAAAAAAAACCCAACCAAAAGATTCCCGTTTACATGCTGAAACGAAACTAAACAAAATATTCACGCTAGATATAGTTCACAATGCATAGCATATAAGTATATAACTCTATAAGACCTTAAAGAGATTCGTTGACTAAAAAGTTACTTAAAAGGACTTTTGTAACTTTGTCCACTTGTCCAGCAAAAGTATGATCAGCTGCTAGCTATAGGTGTAAGAAAAACTGCATACATAAGCATCCACCAAGAGCTCCCACCAATTTCTTTAAATAAAACTGCAAAATAAAGAAACCGATTGGATTCACAAAACACCTTTTCGTTTGAACTCGCGTTAGAACTATGAGCTTGATCAGTATCACCTTTTTGTCCAAACATGGTAAGAAAAACTAGCGTATGAAAACATATAAGTACCTGAGGCTCAAAAAGAGGTGGCAGCGTTAAGTCAAAACGCATCAGTTGTCAACACGCTGAGTCCACAGGGACAAACCGCTTTCAAGCGACCCAGAAGTGTCATCTCTGCATTTTGAACAAATGAAACCAGATGAACTCGCAAGAGTTTCTGCATCGACAGGCTCATGAATGAATTCAACAAGACAAAAGACACATCTCGTCTTAAAGTTTTCCTTCCCTTCAGAACTGTTTTTTCCGTTCATTTGATGTTCCTTCTCCATTCAGAAGGATATTATTCAGCTCATTACGCCTCGTTACAGTGTCCTGAAGAGAGTTAAATTGTTATTTTATCGTCATTCAGCACAAAAAACAAACAACAATTATTCATTCATTTGCTCCCGACAATCCTCCATAAACAATTAGTAAACACCACTTCCATTAAAAACCAACATACATACATTCTTATTTTAGGTGCAAAAGTCAGTCAACCTAATTTGTTTATATGGAAATCCCTAAATGTGTCAAAAAATACATGAGAAAGTCGCTTAACTCAGTTTTGTATATTAAACTTATCTAGAACGCACGTACTTCTGAAACATTCTAAAATCATGACTTGTTACGTTTTAAGCGGTAACAAATTAAATGAAGTAAAATTCAAATTGTTACGTCTTAAAGCGGTAACAAATTAAATGAAGTAAAATTCAAAAATCTGCAAAAAAATGTGGATATCGTCTTATATTAATGAAGAAAAACTATACACGTCAGCATTTTTACAAACTTGAAATGTCTTTGTATCATATTTTGGCATGCTTAAGAGGTAACTAAGTTATTATTTTAAGTTTTCACAAATCACTTAGATTTTGAACAAGTTTATGTACTTTAACATAGCGAAATTAGGTTGAGACACTTTTTTGTTTATTTTTGACAAGTTTAAGAACTCGAATATATTGAGGGACTTTTTATGTATGCTGGTTTTCTATAGTATAAACGCAATATTTTATATATGGAAACCCGACTACCCAAGTAACAAATTTCTAAAGTTGATGAAATTACAGAACAAAACATTAGTATAAAAACATGTCTAGTATAGAGTACATTGATTACCTTATTTTCAACAACTGTTTTCTGTGTTACAGAATTCTGAGGGATTGAGGGCGGATACTTGGGCTCTCTAATGAGAAGCAGACCGTGGGGTACTGAGCGTTTTCTGGTCAAAGCATCCACATCTAACCTTTGACTGTTTATCATATGATAGTTTTGCATATGCGATTCTAATTCATCTATGGATGTAAATGAATCCCTACAGATATTACACTTGATCAGATTGTGTTTGGAACTTTGTGCAAGCTATTACTTTCCAAAAGGTTGATTTTTGGAGCAGGATGAGATGATATATGAACTAGAGCTCCCTGCAAAACATTATAAGGTGCGAAAATTAATGTTTGAAGTTAAACCTAACAGAATTGATATGTTGATCGCGTAATGTACTTACTGATCCAAGACCCCCTTCAGCAGGATTAGCATTGTTTGTTGCGAATTGAGATTGCAAGTAGAATGCAACGTCTTTGCAAGATTTAAAGTGTTCATCCGATGGACTGATGGCACCAAGAAAGCAAAAATATATCAGAAGATACATAGTTACATACATATACAGAGGGGTGTTTGGATGTGCATATTGAAGCTGATTATGTGACATGACAAATGGTGTTTGGATATGATGTTGTGATGATCAGATAATCACTTGTTTTGGGTGTTTCGCAAATTCTCTTTATTATTCTGGTGTTGTTAAAGATACACCACCCGAAAGTGTACACCAGGTCAACTGTCACATCACATGGGCCATATGGGTCATTAAATGGTCGCAGCGATCATCTTTTATCAGTCAACATCATACCGTCCATATGACAGTCATATGGTCCGTATGGCAACTCGTTGCCCCTATCGTACGGCCCATGACATGTTGTCTGGATAACGTGTGAGAGGTGCATTATTATTATTTCAGATAACACAATTAGCATTTATATACATCAACACACCCAATTCATTCAACTTCCAAACATAATTCACAACTAAATAACAATAAATCACCAACAAAACTCAATCGAAAAACTACCTGACGAATCTCCGGCAATAAAGAGACGGCTGTCGAACCCGAGGGCGTAACGACAGCAGCACCTTCCACCCAACCGGCAACGCTTTCACAAACAGCACCGCATCCACATACTTCCTCCGTCTCCTAGTACTCCCCCATCGCCCGTCCAAACCGTTCAAAAACCCTAAAAACTCATCCTCCCTCGCCATCCCCTCAGTCATCCTATTCAATCGAGCTTCAAACACACCATCAGCCTCACACACTAAATATTTCAAATCAATCATCTCTCCATTCACATCAACAAAATCTAAACCCTCATATTCACTCTCACCCTCATTCTTCACTTTCCTCTTCCTCTTCCTCTTCCTCACTCTGCTAGGGTTTTCCTCCACCGCCACCACCGGAACCGCCGTGCCTCTACTATCGTACGCCGGAACCGCTGTGTCTCTGCTACCGTACGCCGGAACCACTGTGCCTCTGCTATCGTACGCCTCTCCGTCCGTAACTAATCTCCGTAACGAATTCAAAATCAACTTGTTCTCCCTCACCTGTACGTCACCGTCGCCGTCGCTGACGTCACCACGGCGATATCCACGGCGGTAGGAGAAGGCGTAAATTCTCCTCGGAGTGGTGCTGACGGCGGCGATTGAGCCGGTAAACCTGTAATCGGAGTGGACTTTCTTTACGACGTCGTTTTGTTCGTCAGGACCGTCGGATGAAGAGCGAGAAAGTGCGTAAAGCTCCGACTGAGAGAATTTCTTCATATCTATACTCACACACGAGTTGAAGTCCGATGCCGGATTACTACCGTTACCGTCACCGTGAACTGGCGGTTGATAAGTGTTTTCAATCGGCATTTCGGAGTTTGTTATACCGGCGATGGTGAAATGAGGTGGTGTGAAGTGTGTGGATGATCGGAACGGAGGAGGAATTCAGGCGGTGAGTTCGCCGGAGAAATAATATGGTTTGTCGCCGGCTGAAGAATAAGAGTGAAAGTTGATGACACGAGAGAGACAAGAGTATGTAACCGATGTCTTTTTCAGCTTGATTTCCACGTGTCTGGTCATACTCATGTAATCCTTGTTTCCATTATCATTTTTTATTTTTTGAAAACTCAAAGATCATTATTACTTAGGTTTGTTTGAACATATCTTATTACGATGAATTACATTTTCTTTTCTGTTTATTTTTTAATTTTATTTTGGGTGGGTTAATTGTATTACTTGTTATGCCCCTCTCCATATCTAAAAGAATCAATTTAAGTAAAATCCTTAAAAAGGATTGGGTAACTTTATTTTTTTATATTTGATATTTATTATTACTAAATTCGTTTTATTTGAAAAGAAATAACGAATCTCATTAAAACTTGAGTTACTAATCGTGTAAGTAAGCACATGAATATGTTTTTAACGGTATTGTTATATGTGTTATAGATAAATATGATCAAAGTAAACTTAAAGTGTTATGATATGCTCATCTTTAATTGATACTCAAATACATTTTCAGATATATATTGGTTTCCCGATTTCTTTTATGAGGTTAGTGTTTGCAAAGGAAATACAAATTATTTCAAGTGATACAATTAAATTCTAGAAAATTGAAGCTACAATATGTGTTTGAGGTGTGATCTCTAACTGAGCAGAAAGAAGATTGTTTTCTTGGTGAGTTCATTCCTCTTCCTTTTAAGTTATAGAAAGTTTAAAACCGATTTTTAACCAATTTTGAAAAGATATGATGTTTAAGGTATCTGATAGTCTACAATAGCCGTATCTAGATTAGAAGTTAACTGATATTTTGTATATAGCTACATTAAAATATTGGTTATATGTCATATCGATAAATATGATCAAAGTAGACTTATAGTGGAATTTGATATAAATTTAGGATATGCTTATCGTTTATTGATGGAAAATAATTATATATATCACAAGAACTGACTGGATTACAAATTAAAGTTTAATTGAAGAATTTGTTAACATTTTTGGTTGAAAACGATGAGTGTTGTTAAGATTGGCCCAAAATGTTGATTTGATGAATTAGTTAGATAATTGACGGAGAATGATCTCAAATGGCCATGCTTCTGTGTATGTTGTTGAGAATGGTAGATCAAACACAAACAACAAAGATAACGGAAAAACGGTGACCAAAATCTTATTAACCCAAACCAGAAAAGAATACAGATCTAAAAATCAATGCAACAATACAGGTTCAACTGACATATTTATTAGTTGAACAATCAACAACTAAGAACAGAATAACAAGATCACGCAGGATCTACACAACAAACCCAGAAACCCTAACAACTATTTAAGCTTGATTTTGATATTTAAGCTTGATTTTGTAATAATTGTATTGCGAGCTTCTCTTAGACCAAGATGCGGTCACAACTTGTAGGATGTAGCTAGTTGTGATATGTAAACAAAAATTGATAATCACTAATGACTTGATTATATTTTAAACCTTTTGAAGGATTTGTAAGACCTATTGGCAAAATACTCAAATAAAATCGATTATTATTATAAAAAGAAATATGTGAGTATCTAAAGAAGAAAGATTGTCATTAACTATTTATTAAAGTTTGTCACCAAATAATCATTTGTCATTTAATTTAGGTTGTTCAAATAATATTAAGATAGGTAATTTTTGTTACACAATACCATCATAAAAGTATTTGCATGGGACATGGGTATGTTGATGAAAATGTTTTATATACAATATTTGTAAGTGTTAGCATGGTTTTATAAAGATATCAAGGGAAGAAAGATTGTGTTTAAGGATAGCTATAGTAAGAGATGATGATAGTGAAGTAACAACAAATGCAACAACAAAAGTCCAAGATTTCGGTTGGAAGGCAAGAAGCAAAGGTAGGAGAAATTAATAATGATTAAATCTCTCAAGAAACATGGTTAATGAATCATGAAGAAGATGTGAAATTCTACAAAGAAATTGGAGTGGCAATAGGAAAATCTGGAAACAAGAAACTTGATTTTATGAACTCTAAGAACCTTCTTATACTAGATTAAGTTTAAGGAGGAATGTTTATAAATAAACATTAAATTAGAACAATATGATTTGTAGTAGTGCTAATACCCATGTATTACACGAGGCAAAATAAATAATACATTATAATGTATAAATTTATAAATATTTCTTTGTATATGACGTTGGAAGATTTATTGGTCGTTTTTCATCAATATCTAAGATTAATATTTCTAACTCGTCCAATGCTTTTAACTCTTGAAAGTGCCATATAGTTTCCTATGAATTAAGATGGGCTACCTCAATAACAAATCAACTCTTGATAATAATTGGCCCTATCTCTTATTGAGTGTCATTGTGACACAAACACAAAATATATTGTCTTAGTAACTTTGAATGGAATTCGCTTGTCAGAAGGTGCTTGGAAAGGGAAGAGTGTAGACGATGCTACCATTTTTAATGTGTTGGCATCCAAATTGAAGACACGGAAGAATGTAGATGATGAGATTAACCAAAATGAAAAAGATAAAAGTTGCAAAAAGGAAAATCTGACATCATAAGTAAGGTATCAAAACACATTGAACAAATAAACACTTAAATAATAAACGCAAACATGCCTCAAAAACAAAAGTTGGTATTAATTCATGACTATGTTCTTAAAAAACATTAACTAATAGTACAGAGGATCAAGTTAACAAAACCAAAGAAAGTTCAACTCACCAAATCGAACTCAATCAGATGTCACATGTTGATATTGCAGGCTCATTCAGATCACTAGAATAAAACAAAAACCTATAAAAAAAGAAAAGAAAACATTGTAAGTCATTATGGGAATCTCAAATAAGGGTATGTTGAAACTTACTGAGTCACAATTTCACAATCACAATCACAATCAAGTATTATATCATGAACATTGATGAAATAAAGGGAAGTCTCTCTTTGTGTCCATAATGTTGATCTTGATATGCTATAAAAGGTTGTCTTTTTGGAAGCAACTGTGGTTGCAAGTGTATCCATGTTTGCAAATCCTTGCATCAAGATTACTTCTGAGTCCACACTTTGAACTATAGCCACAACCAAACCTTTTTCATCTCATTTCACACTCCAATACCAAATTAATCTACAAGTCATTTTATTTAAATTCATTTATTAGTTTATGCCTAAAGTTAAAAAAAAGATTTTTTTGAACGACAATATGTATCACTGACGGACTACTGGAATATCATCGTGCCATCAGCGGAACTACCTAATCATATCCATCTCCATTGCCTATACTCTAATTCTATAGAAAACCTAACAAATCTAGGAAAATCCCTACTTGTGGGAATCGAACCAAAAACCTCATGGTCCCTAAGCTTTATTCCACATATAACATGCCACTAGACTATCATGCCATGGGCTGAAAAAAACACAACATAAATGTAACTGTCACAACTATATATCCTACATTTTAAGAAGTAAATAACTTATAATATTATTATGATTGTTATTATCATTGTTATTATTATCAATAAATG
Source organism: Scalesia atractyloides (assembly GCA_947069175.1). Taxonomy (NCBI): domain Eukaryota; kingdom Viridiplantae; phylum Streptophyta; class Magnoliopsida; order Asterales; family Asteraceae; genus Scalesia; species Scalesia atractyloides. The sequence goes on from CAMTDV010000011.1 coordinate 37,138,696, forward strand.
AAATGAGTTACATAATTTCAAATTTTGAAATAATATGTTAACATAATAATTAGTAAATATGTAGAGTATGCATTTTAATAAGGTTTCAAACAAAAGTCACGTAAATGTTTTAAATGAGATGTTCTTAAATATTTTGAAATATAAAACAATTAGACAACACTAAAATTTACATTTCAAAGTTTAAATAACTTCCTATAAGTTATTATTCAAAGTAAACAGTTAAAACTTACAACAAAAAAAATATATATATACATATTACAATTATGACTTGGTAAAATATGCATAAACATTGAATAAAAAGCTAAGATAATAATGTGTTACTGTATAATTTAATTTTTTAAAATGAAAATTTAAGTGAGATGATTTTCGAAATATGAAAATCTAAAATAATTAATCTGAATATAATTGAATTTTGAAATTTATAGACCTTGGTATAAATAGCAGAAAATCAAAACAGTTTTATTGGCTTTTTAAATGTAAATTTACAAAAACTGAAAATAAATTAGAAATAAATTAGCATTATAATTGAAATACAAGAAATAAGAAAAAAAGGTTAAAGTTTAAATAACTAGTATCACTTTGTAAATTATTAATAAATATTTTATCTGTTGTGATTTTCTACTACTTATCAAAATAGGAGCCTTTAAACTTTAAAAATATAAAATAAGAAATGAAATAAGTATTCTATAGCTGATGTAGGTATGTGTGGTTAATTTTTTTTTTATATTTTAAGTACTTTTTACTTATGGATCAAGTTTTAAAATTTGTAAAAACACGATACAATACTACCACTCTACACACGTCAGGGCAAGTGCACCCATCGTAGACGTAATATAGTGATGATAAGATACCGAGGTCGTCCAAGGACACAAGAGCTTTTAATACGGCTTATCGTTAACGTCTAATCTAACCAAATTTTGATAAAAGTTTTGAAAGTTTTAAAAGATAAAACTAAATGTGAAAACGTAAATAAATAAATAAAAACAGATAGACAAGAAAGAATCACTTGGTTCCGACTCCTTTTTATATATCCTTTGATGATTTCCGCACTTTGGGCTTTTTAAGAGATTATATTAGTTATAATGGTAGGCCCCTCTTGTGAAAGCGACGTTACCCTCAGCCATATTGGTCTGAGTTAGCAGGGATACAGTCACGTAATGCCAAAATATTGAAAGATAATTAAATAAGTTATTAATGCGAAAAATGGTAGGTCCCTCTTGTGAAGACGATGTTACCTTCGACCATATTGGTCTGAGTCAGCAGGGATACAGTCCCGCAAGTCCGGATAAAGTTTTAATAGTAGTTTATTTATAAGGGGCTCAACCCGTTCTTACTTCCCCGATTTGATGGTATATGTCTCAAGGGAAGTCCTAGTATATGTCTCAAGGGAAGTCCTAATAAGCTTAAACCAAGTCCTTGCAGGATCTATACACTGAATGAGGCAAGAACTTTACCCAAACACCTTTCTAACCCCCTTCCAGGTAGTTAACGTGCTTTATGTAGATCGTAAAGACAAGAATGAATGAATCAACGGAACATGAAGAAATGTTTAACCGAAGTTCATTTTCAATATAAAAAACTAGTTATTAAAGTCATTAATACATACCCAATTAAAAGGTTGCCAAAGATTGGAAATCAAAAGTAATACATAAAATATTTGTCTTCACCAAGTGATGTAAGAGATTTAGCCAAGCATGGCCTTTGTTTAACAAGAACTCTTACAATCAATCTTGGATCCCGAGACTACTACACACTCTAAAAGATGAAATGTGGATGATGGTGGTGGGTGGTGGTGTTGTAGTGGTGGTGGACCGATGGCAAGTGTGAGAGAAGTGGTTTGCCAAGGGATCCCTTTCTCATGAACCAAGCACCTCTACTTATAGTTGGAAACAGAGGGCAGACACGACCCTGTGCCCACCTGGCACGGCCTCGTGGTCATCTTTTTCTCTCCATTCATTAACTGTAGATGTAAGGTCTTGTACTAACATGCCCCATGGTGTCATGGCATGGCCCCGTGGTCAGTGTACTTGCTGTACTATCACAGATTTTATGGATCTTAGAGTTGACCACGACCCATGTTGGGTTAGCACGGGGCCCGTGTGGTTTGTCTGTTGCTGTTGCTGTTGTCTTTTTTACAGAGAATCTTGACTGAGCACGACCCCATGCATGGTAGGCACGACCTTGTGCCTAAGCTTATGTTCTTGTTATTTTTGCTGTTTTGGATGTAGATGGGGATTCGATAGGTCGTGTCAATCCTTATTCTTTGTATTTGAGTTGGTTTCTGCTTAATTTGTTCCTTTTATTCATTTAAGCTCTTTTGATCCTACAATTTAAAAGTAAATAAAGAAACATGATTTCTAACATTAGTACCGAAAAAGGATTGATTTTTATGCCTTGTTTGATGTAATTTATATGTTACATTTTGCGCACATCAAATACCCCCACACTTGAATATTTGCTTGTCCACAAGTAAAACTCAATAATGTGGCTTACACACCCAAATGGAATTGGTAGAAGAGAAGTTTTGGGTTTATCTTTGGAGTGTTGGGAATCGAAGTTTTAAATATATTTTGTTTTTATTTTATTTACAATCTTATTCGTCATGATTATTTAAAACACATTTTAAGAAAAATTATTTGTTTTGGACATAACATGACTTTCTAAAATTCTATTTAGTTATATACAAATTTACACTCCTCATAAGTGGTCACTCAACACTCGGCCGAAGATGTTTAAGTAAAAACGCTCGGACTTGGTGGAACTTACGCCTACTATAGGCTTGACAAACAATCAAACCTCCTCCTTTCTGACGTTAATCCTTGTAAATATCAAGAGGTCTTTTAAAAGGGTAGGTTTTGGCTAGGGGTAGGTGTTTTTTTTGGTAAAATGGTGAAAAGTGTAAAAAGTGTCGATTTTCTTTAACAATATTTGTGCCTTAGGAAAAAACTTTAACCAATGTTTTTTATTTATTTATTTTAATAATAATAGCCAAAGTTGAAACAAAGCAATACTTGTTATTTATAACCGAACTTTTTACTAAAATAAAGGTGTAAAATGAAAAGTTTTGTTGATGTGGGTGGTTGTTTTGCAAAAGTTTATATTTTTACGGGTTTATAAACAAAAGGGTTAAGGCTAAAAGTGGTTTAACTAGGAGGACATGAAAAGGAAAATAAAGGTTTAACATGAAAAATGGGTTATAGTCCTAATGCTTCCATCTTTTACTTGGATTTGTGTCGGTAAGGATTGTGAACGTATTGCTTTGGCAAGTTCTAGATTTGTAAGAACCAAACGGACTATTCACACAAGAAATGAAAAATTGAGCAATTCGTATAGATATGTATTTGTATGCTCGGTAAAGGCTCAAAACTCACTTTTTTGTGGGAAAGTGGTATAGTGTAAAAGTGTATATATAATCAAATTTTACAAAGATTTGTTATGCTCATTTTTATAATTTTATTAATTGGTTTTTATCACGACACTGTCAGGTGTGAATTAGTAAAAACATAATTTTTAGAACTTATTTTTCCCAAACTAAACCAAGATATGTAAAAACAATTGAAAAATTTTGAAAAATATTTGGGGTGATTAGCGGTTTTCCAAAGCGAGTTTTGTGTAAGGCTTGGTTTTAGGACAAAAGATTCAAGGTTTTTAACATCCCCCACACACACTTAAATTACATATTGTCCTCAATGTGTCCCAAATAGGATTTGTTTACAATAATGTGCAAAAAGTGAGGTAAAATAACAAATTTTTAAGGTTACTGGGCACTGGACACGGGGGGCGTGCCTGGTGGGCACGACCCTGTGATCAAAGTGCTAGTAACAAAATTTTTGAACAGCTTACAAAGTTTGGGCACGGGGGCGTGGGCTATCGGCACGACCCCATGGCAGATGTCTGCGATAGTTAGGGATTTGTGTTTCGTTGCTAGGCTTCTGATTTCTGGGCTTGGGGACCATATGCTTAGTATGTCCAAGCCTCCCAAGGTACCTGTGAACTATAATCCTACCACAATACAATAATCCAACAAAAAAACAAGCGTTCCTTAATTACGAGTGTTTACTTGTTCAACCACCAAATATGAAAATAAAAGAAAATGCAAGAAAGTAAATTGTGGTAAGAAGCAAATTGTCCAATGGGACACAACCCGAAAATTACTAAATTGTTCAAGGGATAAAAAGAGATAACCTGAAGGGTAGATCCATCGCCTACCACCACCATCACCTAATCCGAATCCATGTCCTTGTCTTCCTCCTCCTCATCTTGGTATGCCATATGTTCTCGGATGAATGTAATGTCGTTTTGCATGGTAACCATATTGCGCTTCATGCTTCCAATCCGGCTATTTGAGCTTTGTCCTAAGCTATAGGCGTTCCTAGACACTTGGAGTGTTTCCTGCATAACATTGTATAAATTATAGAGATTAGGAAAATCACCTCCTCCTTGAGAGGAGGAGCCCGGGGGCGTATCCGAGGTATCGAGGACGGTCGAAGTTGTCTTCAGTTGCAAGGACCTCATCCGGGTTGTTTGGGTTCCATACTTGGCCACGTGCATCCTTAAAGCATATGAGGCCATTGTTGGAACCAATGATAAGACCCAAGCTTCGGAATAAAGGCTAGATTGGCCCTTGCCATACCCACTCTTTTGTGGAACCCACCCGGAGTGCGCCTAATGAAGTTCTTTAATAGCTTTGCGATCTATGCTCCGAAGAATATCGGTGTTCGGGTGTTGGCGGTGGCATTTGAGGCCATGTTCCTCAATAACATATGGGCAACATCAATGGTTGGTGATTCAGGATGCAATATCGGCAAGTTAGTTCCCGAAGGTTTACCACCCCACCACTATCCTTCCTTTGGCATATAGAGCCACTAAGGACTCGATAAATGTATTAGATTAGAGGGTCCCTTATTTTTGTGCTCTTTGTACTACTCGGATCATAATGGCCATTCCCAATTTGTGCCCATGCAGCTTATCTCAGGTTATCTGGGAGTTCACAGGCTCATTTCGTGAAGTTTGGCTCCGCTGTGTCTTCTTTAGTGTATAGCCACATTCATGCAAACTGAGCCACGGAAATGCTATATCATTCTCCCCCACACCTAATCTGAACTGCATTTGACTCAAACAGATCCTACTCATTCTTGTCGAAAATAAGCATGCTTAGGAATTCCATGTTGTATTCATGGACTGATCTGAGCCAAGTTTCCAGAAAGGTACGCAACGGACCAGTGATCAGAGCGACATATCTCTCCCTTTGCCCCATAGTTTCAAGTGTAGTATAACACACTTGTCTTGCTAATTCTTCGTGCCTTGCTTGTAGTACTTCAAAGCGGTTTTTATACTCAAGCTCAGAACTTTTGAACCGCAAGAACTTATGAGGTGCCATTCCTGCAAGAAAGAACCAGTAAGACGATTAGCGTGTTAAAAATTATACGAATCAAATCAGGCGGTCTGGACACGGCCGTGTGCCTCCCAGGCAGAACCTCGTGTCTACAGACTTGGGTGCCCACGACCCCGTGGTCAGTGGGCACGGCCCTGTGGCAAACCTTATATTATCCCAAAATTAAGGTTTTCGATCAGGCTTTGAAAAATTCAAATTTTTTGGTTAATCATGTGCGGTTTACCTCAAAAATCAAACCCCAAGTGTCAATTTTGCATAAACCACTCATTTACCACTTTGAACGACGGTTTGTGGAAAACTTCTTGAACAATCTGATTTTTATGACAATGTTTGGTTATTTATTTCTCAAAACACTTCTATTTACTACTAGTAACAAGATCTAAGCAAAAATTTGGGATTGGCACGAGTATAGTGCTAGAACCCTAGATTTTCCCCAATTTTTTATCTTAAACTACATGCAAAGTGTTAATCTAAGTAAACATGATGTTAGAATCATACCTTGTTGATGGATTTGGGAAGAGAATCGTCAAAAATCAGCGAAAGAAGGGCAGGAACCGGTTGCTCCAGAGAAATGGGTTGTGGTTTTGTGTTGAAAGTGAAGGAAAAAGGGGTTAACACCGTTTGCAGATTTGCCACGGCCCCGTGGTCATATATATATATATATATATATATATATATATATATATAGTGGAGAGTTCAAGTGAGAAGAAAAATTTTGTAAGAATAAAAAGAATAACTTTTAAACCAATAGAAATTCTCCATTTACTTCATTTAATATTTGTATTTAATATTATGAAAAAGGCATATAGGTAAATCTATAATTGTTATTAATTAGCTAATTAATTAAACTTGTAACTCATTTTTTTAATATTCTTTTTTCAAGATAAAATAATTTATGGTGAATGACAAATGTCGACATGTGTAGGATAAATTTTAGAGGTGTAGGATAAATTTTGAAATGTGTAGGGTATTTTTACATGTGTGTAGGGCAAATTCCGATAAGTATAAGACATATGTAGGATAAATTTTGAAATGTGTAGGATATAATGTTTTTGTTTTATTAATGAGAGATAACATAATTAATGAGAGGAGTTATAAACTATTTAATGTTTTACCATTATGCCATTTCTTTCTTTTCTTCTCACGTTAATTTTCTTCTCAAATGAACCTTACCCTATATATATATATATATATATATATATATATATATATATATATATATATATAATTTTAAAGTGTGACCGTTTCTTTGAGGGTTCCCTTTTTGGTACTTACCTGTTTTATTTCCATTCTTTTGTTGCTCCCCAAATGTACCTACACGATATTTAAAACAAAAGAAAAAAATATACATATTTACAATTAACGTTTGATTATTCCTTGATTACTTATCTGCTTCTTGGAGTGTCATTTCAACTTCCTCATCCTCAATGAAATCTCTATAGAGCTTAAGCCTTTTCCATTGACTTTGAAAGGTTCACCGTTTGGAGGCTTAATTTCTATGGCGTCATGTGGAAAGATTTGGGTATTGGAAAAAACGTACTAACCACCTAGAATTGAGTTTTCCGGGAAACAACCGAAGTCTTGAGTTAAACAAAAGCACTTGATCCCCCTCCTAAAATTCTTTAGGTTTGTTTATTTTATCATGTAAGTTTTTTATACGTTCCTTATATAAGTTGGAGTATGCTTAATTTCTCATTTACTATAATTCATTTAACTGGTAGAATCGATTTTTGCTGGAAGTTTCTTGGTCTCAGTTTACATTTTTTAATGCCTAGTATGCTTTGTGTTGACTTTCTACTGGGAGGGGGCAACTTTTCATAGACGAGCTTATGTGGGGTCGTGCCTATTGGTGTTTTATAAGCTGTTTGTATTTTGGCCCATAAAGCATCATCTAACTTATCCGCCAAATCCTTTGTATTTTGGCCCACAGTTTTCTCTAAGATTCTTTTTAAACCACAATTGGTTACTTCGGCTTGACCGTTGGTTTGAGGGTGGTAGGCGGTTGAAACGCGGTGATAAACCCCATATTTTGTTAAAAATTTGTTTAATTGTTAATTACAAAAACGAGTGCCTCTATCACTAATAAGTGCTTTTGGAGTGCCAAAACGAAAGAATAATCATTTCAGGATTTTTACCACAACTCTTCCATCAGTTGTTGGGAGAGCTTCCGCTTCGGCCCATTTGGACATGTAATCAATTTCCACAAGAATATATTTGTTCCTTCTTGATGGTGGGAAAGGTCCTATAATATCTAAACCCCAAACATTAAAGATTTCAAAATATAAGGATGCCATTTTGAGTCATTCCATTTTTGGATGAGATATTACCTGTTCGTTGGCATGCGTCACATGTTTTGATTAAATTGTGTCCATCTTTATGGATGGTTGGCCAATAAAATACTGAATTGAATACCTTATCTGCGGTGCTTGTTGCTCCATGGTATCCTCCATATGGTCCTTCGTGACAATGGCGAAGAATCATTCTTGCTTCTTTACCGTGGACGCACCTTCGGATAAGTTGGTCGACACATATTTTAAAAAGATATGGATCTTCCAAAAAATAGTGTTTGACATCGGAAAATATTTTTTTCTTTGATGATGTGACCATCCTTTGACTAAAATGCCACAAGCGAGATAGTTAGCATAGTCGGTGTACCATGGGTATTCATGATATTCGACCATTTCCAAGGATTCGGTGGGGAATTTTTCATTCATGAGCTCTTCTCGACTTATCTCCAAAGCCGGATTTTCTAAGCGAGATAAGTGATCAGTAACGGTATTTTCAGTTCCTCGTTTATCTTTTATTTCAATATCAAATTCTTGGAGGAGAAGAATCCACCGTATCAAACGTGGTTTGGCATCTTGTTTTTTGAAAGGTATCGAATGGCGTCATGGTCCATATAGACTATTGTTTTAGAAAAGCAAAAGATAGAAACAAAATTTATCAAAAGCAAATACTATGGCTAATAACTCTTTTTCAGTAGTTGTATAATTTTCTTGGGCATCGTTAAGAGTTTTACTTGCATAGTATATTGGGTGAAAATGTTTTTCTTTTCGTTGTCCCAAGATGGCTCCAACTGCAAAGTCTCTTGCATCGCACATGATTTCAAAAGGTAAGTTCCAATCGGGTGCCATCATGATTGGTGCATTGACTAGCATTTCTTTTAGTGTAAGAAAAGCTATATTGCAATCTTTGTCGAAGATGAATGGGGAATCTTTTTCCAAGTAATATTGTTAGAGGTCTATAGATTTTTGAAAAGTCTTTGATGAATCACCTATAAAATCTGGCATGTCCTTGGACACTTTGTATGGCTCGAATGGAGGATGGGGAATGTAATAGGGAAATAGTGTCTATTTTTGCCTGATCAACTTCCATTCGCTCGCTTGAGATTTTATGACCGAGTACTATTCCCTCAGTTACCATGAAATGACATTTTTCCCAATTAAAGGCGAGGTTACTTTCCTCACATCAGGATAGCATACGTTCAAGATTATCGAGGCATTGGTCAAATGTATCTCCAATGATAGAAAAATCATCCATGAAAACTTCCATGGTTTTTTCTATCATATCGTGGAAGATGGCCAGCATGCAACGTTGAAATGTTGCGGGGGCCTTGCATAGACCAAAAGACATGCGTCGATAAGCAAAGGTTCCACAGGGACATGTAAAAGTTGTTTTTTCTTGGTCCTCCGGTGCTATGGGAATTTAAAATATCTAGAGAAACCATCTAAAAAATAATAAAATTTATGATCGGATAGTATTTCTAGCATCTGGTCAATAAATGGCAAAGGAAAGTGATCTTTCCTTGTTGCCTCGTTTGATTTGTGATAGTCAATACAAACCCTCCATCCGGTGACGGTTCTTGTTGAGTTCAATTTTTTCATTAGTTATGACCGTCATACCTCCTTTTTGGTACTACTTGGACAAGACTTACCCAAGGGCTATCGGAGATAGGGTATATGAGTCTGGCGTCTAGTAGCTTGATGACTTCATTTTTAAGTACTTCTTGTGCATTTAGATTTACTTTTCTTTGTGGTTGTATTACCGTTTTATAGTCATCTTCCATTAAAATTTTGTGTATGCACATGGATGTACTGATGCCTTTGATGTCCATAAGTTTCCATGTGATTGCGTTTTTATGTTTTTTTAAAAGTTATATTAATTTTTCTTTTTCAAAAAGGGTTAGTTTTGAAGAAATGATGATCATGATCGTCTAAGAATGCGTATTCTAGACCTTTTGGTAGTTCCTTGAGTTCAAACAATGGTGGGTCTTCAAGAGACCGCTTATTTTCTTCTTTAATAAGGTCGATGGCGGAAAAGGTTTGTTTGATGGCGTCCTACTCTTCGACGAGTTGCTCTTCTGTTTCTTCCTTATCGGGTGGCTCTACTTCATCTTCAATTAGAGGGTCGTCATTGCCAATTAGATATTTCATTGATCGGTCAAGACTGACGTAACTTTTGTCGGTCCCTAATTGAAGTAGTAGGTTGTTTTGCTTCCGTTTGACTAAGTTTTGATTTGTTTTTATAAACGGTTGTCCCAACATGAGTGGAGCATCATCTAAGATGATAAAGTCGGTTGGTACTACCATTTGATTTGTTTGAATTAAACATCCTCAATCATCCTTTTGGCTTTTATCATTTTTTGGTTAGAGAGAAAAATAGTAATTTTAAGAGGAAAAAGATCACTAGTACCCAATTTTTTGAAAATCTAGTTTGGCATTATGTTAACACAAAGATCTTAATCAATTAACATGTTACTAACGAAGATGTTTTGAAAAAAAACATAGTATTGGTTTTATGTTTAATTCGTGATGTTCATCTTGCATTAGTGAAGTTTGATCATTTGTTAAATTAATGCTAACTATCTCATCGATTTTAGTAGTAGTGTTTAACTCTTTTAAAAACTTGGCATGTGAAGATACCGAACAATGATTTTCAAAAGAAGGTTGTTAAATATGAATTTCTTGAAAGTTTTGCCTTATTTTGAAATTATCATTTCTATAGTTACCTTCTTCGTGGTTTGGTTCATGCATGAGTTTTTTGTTTTGTGGTTCTTCTATTTTTACCTCTTTGATTATTATCTCTTTAGTAAAAACGGTTTCTTCTTTTTCGCGAGATCTCTTGAGTAAGAGTTCTAAATTTTTGAGACTTTGTATAAGGCTTTCGGTTTCATGAACAATTGTCGGTGGTGCGTCGTATGCTTCAAACGAGTTGGTGTCCCAATCAAAGCTTGGCTTTGGGAGCTCAAACCTAGGTTCTCCATATGTGGTGTATGAGGGTATGGTTGAAAGAGGTAACAATGTTGTATCGAATGAGATTCACCGCAAATGGTACAACATGGTTCCTCGTAATCATCCTCAATATAGTAGTAGTTGTAATCTTCTGAGTATTACCATTGGAAGATATCCAGAAGATTAACAATCCTCGGGATCAGAAAACAGAAAATAAAATTTAATAGGGGGATGACCACGGCCCCGTGCTGCACTTGCACGACCCCGTGGGCAAGCCTGAATCTGGGCGTTTGAAAGAGTTTTAATTAAATATTTGCAGCACAGGGGCGTGGCCAAGTGGCATGGCCCCGTGGCAGACTTACTGTAAAAACTAAAAAGTTTTGTAAATGAGCGCGCAGTTTTAAAAAATGCACAGAATTTGATTGGGCCGCTAATTTTAAGCTTTCTTAAAAACCTTGTGTCCCCGGAAACGACGCCAAAAACTTGACGTGGGTGAGCATGGTTATATTTTTTGTTATATGTTAAGCACTTTTTACTCGTGGATCAAGCTTTAAAATTTATAAAAACACGATACAATACTACCACGCTACACACGTCAGGGCAAGTGCACCCATCGTAGACATAGTATAGTGGTGGTAAGATACCGAGGTCGTCCAAGGACACAAAAGCTTTTAATACGGCTTATCGTTAACGTCTAATCTAACCAAATTTTGATAAAAGTTTTGAAAGTTTTAAAAGATATAACTAAATGTAAAAACGTAAAGAAATAAATAAAAACAAATAGACAAGAAAGAATCACTTGGTTCCGACTCCTCTTTTATATATCATTTGATAATTTCCGCATTTTGCGCTTTTTAAGAGATTATGTTAGTTATAGTGGTAGACCCCTCTTGTAAAGGCGACGTTACCCTCGGCCATATTGGTCTGAGTCAACAGGGATACAGTCCCGCAATGGCGGAATATTGAAAGATAATTAAATAAGTTATTAATTCGAAAAGTGGTAGACCCCTCTTGTGAAGGCGACGTTACCCTCGGCCATATTGGTCTGAGTTAGCAGGGATACAGTCCCGCAAGGTCGGATAAAGTTTTAATAGTAGTTTATTTATAAGGGGGTTTAAGCCGTTCTTACTTCCCCTGATTTGAGGTTATTAGCCTCAAGAGAAGTCCTAATAAGCTTGCTGTACTATCGTAGACTTTACGAATCTTAGAGTTGACCACGACCCATGTTGGGTTAGCACGGCCCCGTGTTGATTTGTCTGTTGCTGTTGTATTTTCCTGCAATGCATCTTGACTGGGCACGGCCCCGTGCCTAAGCTTCTGTTTCCTTGTTATTTTTGTTGTTTTGAATGTGGATGGGGGTTCGGTAGGTCGTGTCAATCCTTCTTCATTGTATTTGAGTTGGTTCATGCTGTTAATTTGTTCCATTTATTCGTTTAAACTCTTTTGATCATTTAATTTAAAATTAAACAAAGAAACACGCTTTTTCCAACATTAGTACAAAAAAAAAGTTGATTTTATGCTTTGTTTGATATAATTTATTTGTTACATTTTACACACATCAATATCATAACAATCATGAATTTGTAAAAACAATAAAGCAATTTTCAAAACTAGAAACAACATTGTATAGTAGAAAAGTTCGAAAAAACAAAATACAATACACTGTATCAATAGGAAAAAAGAAAAGTTTTTTGAGAGATGTAAGTAAGCAGAAACTTTAGATATTAGTCAAACACATGAACCACCATTTCCTTCTTCCCAGAATTTAGTTATTGAACATCTATGACAGTAACAAGACACTTTTTTTTGGTAAATATGAAGACATATGGGTCACAAATGCATATTTCAATTTATTTTTTAATAAAATTACATCATCCATGATTTGGTCTCGAGTTATCCATATGACTATTGACGAATATGGAAACTGTTCTAACAAAGAATACAAAAGTTAACATAAGAACTAGTAAAAACATAAAGTATAGATTTGGATAAAGATTTAAACAAAAGTTTGTGTAAATATTTCAAATCTTTTTAAATGTATAACAATTAAACGACACTAAAATTAACATTCCAAAATTTAAATAGCTTTCTATTTTGGTTTCAAATGTATATTTAGAAAATTCAGTTATAAGTTACCATATAATTATCATTAAAAATAAACAAATAAGGCCATATGTAGTAATACGTAATGGGGCTTTAGAGGGGCATGATAGATTTTGATATTGCTTTTACACCATTCTTTATGGGCATTATAGGGGCATGAAGAGGGAGGGGTATTTCTAGAATAATGTCCAATAAGAAAGAAAAACAAAGAAACTAATAAATGAAAGGGTATTCAAAAGTTTTAACCATTGCATAGAGTATTATGATGGTGATATGATAAAAAATACCTTTTTAGAGGTATTAACTATTACTTATGTTCTAAAAATAAGAAAAGAATATGACATTTAAATTACAACTATGACATGATAAAATATCATAAATGAAATCAAGTTTAAAATTTTAAAATTTGAAATAGCACTTAACATAACAATGTGTTACCATATAAATTAACTTTTAAAAATGAAAATTATTAGTGGTATAATTTTTGAAATTTAGAATCTAAGATAACAAATATGAATTATAATTGAATTTTGAAATTTAAATACCATAAGTAACAACAAATCAAAATAAAATAATCACAATTTATATGTCAAAACTATAGCTCATGTAGGTTTAAAACTTATTTTACATAAAAGGATATTTTTGACCATTTTAAAAGTATCTAAAGTTGACTTATCATTTGAGTCACCAAATGATATGACCATAAGGTATAAACTCAGAGGGTTATTCCTTATATTACTCTGGTCACATAATTGGGCTTGGTCGGATCTTAACATTGACCAAACGAGTCAGATCCGAAAGTCAAATTAGAAGTCAAATTGCTCGACTTTCAACAAAGGAAAAATTGCTAAACTAGAAATGACGAGCTAGACATGTTAAAAATGTCTAATAATGTCATAAAAACTGATTTGGTGTCAAAACTTTATGTTTTATTACTTAGACACTCATTCGTCGTAAAATGCATTTTTATGCATTTTTTACTTTTATTTCGTAAAAGTTTGACACGCCATTTCGCCCACTAAACGTGATGATCAGATGGTGTAATCGCAAGGGATTAACACCTTCATTATTACGATCACGTAGCAAAGTTCATTTTAAAATTTGACTTGACCAAAATGGTCAGAACCGAAAGTCAAGACAAAAGTCAATTTGCTTGACTTTTTGCTCATAACTAGCTATTACAAAGAAATAAACTAGAAGAAATACTTACAAGTGTTTGAGAGGGAAGATTAGAACTCAAAGAAGGAGGCTTTAATGCAGAAGCAAGCTCCAAGAAGATAAGAAAGAAGAACTTTACACTTTGACTTTGAAGTGTTTGAAGTGTTGTGAAGAATATGTGAAGAATATGTGAAGAATTGAAGGCTATTATATTGTTATAGGATCAAGGAGGTGCTGCTTAGTGTCTTAAGATGTTGCTTAGTGTTCTAACATGCGTCTTCACTAGAATTAAGGTGGCAAAGTTCGTGCAAGGTGTCCATGCTTAAGAACAATTCTGCTGTCAACTCAATTTTGCTGTCTAGGCATGGCTTACGGACAGTAACCATAGCCTTACGGTCCTCCTAAGGCCTTCTGGCGAGCAAAACTTTGTTTTTTGATAGTTTTAGCCCCCGGAGTTGTATTATCACGTTTTTGCCTTTTTAACCCTTCTAACCTAATACTTAGGTTATATTAGGGTATTAGGGCATGTGTAATTTGGATTTTGTTCCGGAAATGTCATGAATATTTCTTTGCTCGATCGTATGATTACGTATATCGTAAATCAAATATAAAATTTTATTAACCACGAAAACAATCGAAAGTGTATAACATTTGAAATGTTTCTAATGTTACACTTGTAATAGTTAGGTTTTTATTTTATGTAAAAGTTGTTTTATTATAAAATTGTAAAACCTGATGAGATGAGATATTGAAGACCAATGATGGAAACGAACAAGACCTAGAAGATGGAGATCTTGACTAAGTGGGAGCAAGGCTAGACTTGTGGTTCTTTGTCCCTTTTAGACCTGTTAAGTTTATGTTCACTGGCTCGAACAAAATGGAACAAATTACCAATAGTGGCTCGATTCTATAAATTTATTATTTTGTGTGGTTGTGATTGTTTAGTGACTACCCTGCAATGGGTCTACGGTTTTGGTGAGAGGTTGAATCGCAATTACTATGTCACATGGGTGGGTTCCACACATTTCCATTAGAGGACCAATATCACTTGAAGTGTCTCAAGTGGGCGTAGTTGGGGTTAAACGTACCATGTCTTGACACACCGTGTCATGCGACCCCAAGTCTGAGAGTTGTGTTTAATGCAATGAATAATTGTTACCTACCCACATAGTAGATATCGAGTGGAGAGTGCTTAGCCATTCAGTTGGTATCTTTTATATAGGATCTCTCATTCTAATAAAACTTTATAATTGGTTCATAAAATTAATTGGGATATCGAGCATGAAAATACTAAATATTTATCTTTATTTTGTAGATGTTTCACAACTATTTTGCCTATAACACCCATTGCACCCTTATGTATCGTAACAAACAATAACTTCCCTGAATGGTTTAGGAACTTGAGACAGGTTCTCAAGACTAAAAATAGGTTGTATGTCTTTGATTGTCCCCTCCCTATAGTTCCACCTAGTGATAACTCAAAGGAGTAGTGGATGCAGCATATCAAGGACTCTCAAAAGGTCTAATACTTGATTCTATCAACACTATCTGACGAGTTTTCTGGAAGTTTCCGTGAGAAAATTGAGTATAAGCATTCTTATGATATGATTATAGCATTACACGAGAAATATCAAGCCAAAATAAATTGGTGCTTCGCAATACTCGAGGCATTAAAGCATCCCATGAAATTTGAGCATGACGTCAAGGATCATGTTGATAGGATGGAAAGGAATATCGCTAGACTTGAGAAGCTTGGGTACTCGATGCATATAGATATGGCTATAGATACGATCTTACTATTGTTTCCACCTCAGTACGAAGAGTTCGTCAAGGGCTACAACAAAAATGTCTAAGGAGGGATAATAGCTGAGCTAAGGTAAAAAAAAGTCTTAAGCTACAATGATGACATCTATTACTATCGTGACAAGGAAGGGCACTGTAAATGCACGAAGAAGTTTTCCAAACTAGTTGGATCTGATTCTTCTGGCCGATATTTGAGGTATATATACATTATTATGGTTATTTCCTTTTCATCAAATCTTTAGTGTATTGACACTAAAATGTTTTTTCACATTTGTGGAAAGAGGAATACATTGAGGAGGCAGAGTGATGTAGTCTGGAAGATTGCAGCAGAAGAAAAGTTTGTTATGCTTTCGAATTATGAACAACATTTTTTTTATTGTCTTAAACATTGTTTCTTTTAGCTTTTGGTTTTTTGGACAAATTTCCATTATGCATTTTAAATGTTTATGAATATTTATGGTTTCTTGCATTTGTTAAAATGTCTATTATGAAACAAAAGCACTCTATCTGTATCTATGAGATAGATATCATCTAAATAAACGTATTATAAATTGCCTCTAAGGTATCTGATAGAAATTAGATTTTCTAGAACAGACACAACTGATTTGAATACATAAACATAATCACATATGTAGGTTTCCAATTTTATCTAAAGTTTTTTTTTCTAAAATGTGGAATCTCTAAGGATATGTGAATCAGGTTTATCTAACATATCAACAAGGAATGATTAGGAACCAACTCGCAAAGGAAGAACATGGTGCATGGTGATGCATCAACTCCTTCAAGACAAGTAGATAAAGCAAACTAATTATTCTTATTTTACTTATGAAGCTTAAACATAGAAATTAGATTATTCTATGATTAATAAAAAATAGCTAAGTAGATTGTTTAAGGTATTTTGATTAGATCAAAAGATAAAAGAACTTTTCAAACTTCTAAACAATCATCATTAAAGACTTTTCAAGTGAAAGCACTATAGTAGCAAGTTATAAAGAAAGGTTGAAGAACATTGAATGAGACTTCACTTAATGATAAAGTGCGATCTAGTATAAGAAAAGTTCTTTCCTAAATATCAAAGGAAATTATTACTAAACTCAAAATATGGTAGACATGGATCTTGTATAACATTGTATAATAGTTATACATTGATTATCTTACCTTAAAGACATAAAAATTCTAAAACAAAACCAAATCCCTTATGAAGATTGGATCTTCAATAAGACAAAGTGTTTTGACTGGATCTCTTCAGAGATAAGAAATCCAACAAATGAACCGAGAATAGGATTCTAAGTGATGATTAGATGTGATTCAAGGGATAAAAAAAGTCTTTGAAGTTGCCTAAATTGATATCACAAGTCAATCGACAAGAAGTTGTTGAGTGTAGACCTGAGAGGTTTTGAGAAACAGTTGTGATGTTGAATATCCAATAACAGAGTTATCAAATGAGGACTTTGATAGACCCAATTAGAGATTGATAATATATCATATGATCATAATCATAGATATCAATGCTAACCACACGGATAGCCAAGTCTAGACTTGGACGATCTCAATTCTGAGAATTAAACAAATATGAATCTATAGGATAAAATCATTTGTGGTTTTGTGCAAGATATCTACAATTTTTTAAAGCAAACAAGTTGTTTTAAAACAAGATTGTTATGGATAATGTAAAGGCAAGTGTGAGCTATGAAATATTTTAGGTAATTAAGTTCATCATTAAGAAAAGTATTTTCGTGATGAGATTAGTTATGGATGATAAGTGATAAGTGTTGTACAATCATGTATGTATATAATAAGAAGGTCATCTAATGACTTCAACGAATGATACCTGGAAAGGAACATTATTTGAACACGTGGAACAAGTCTGATTTTCAGAAATCGGAACACCCAGTCAAAGGAGAAAATAGAATAAGCTCTATTTTATATCTCGTTCCAACATGAAAGACGTGAAGCATATACACTAAACTATTGTCGAACCTATAAATGAGATTCGTAGTGGATATTGGAGTCTTTAGTGAAAGATTCCAAAAGGGATTGTTGAGTTGAAGCTAAGAATTGTTTTTAAGACAAGTTAAATTGTTAATACAAATTCTACAATACATGAGATCATTGATGAATGATTAGTTTTGACAAGTCAAAAAACCGTTCTTGAGCTTGGGAATCACCTTAAATTTTTATTGTAAAACTGATTTCTCGAAGAAGTCAAAAGAAATGAGATCTATGTAGGATATAAACATTATTGAAAGTGTTGTTCGCCAAATATAATGGGCACAAGGAAAATGAAAGTTTCATTTCAGGCGTAATAGTGAAATGAGGAGTTCATTTGTAATATCAGAATAATCACCAAGAGTATGGTGGTCAATCAAGACGTTGTGTGACAACGAAGATAGATTAGCTTAGAGCTAATACATCTAAATATAGAGATATCTTGGATAACATATAGATGATTAGTTTCGCAAAGCCATTGATTGTATCCTTACAGAGGTACAATATGTGTGTAGAGAATAGATGGTCATCGTTGCTGAAAAGTTTTTAAACTATAGTTTGTATCTGATGTTCTTTGGACGAAAAGGCTACATTATGAATTTATTTGGATTTAGCAGTTAAATGCTATATAAACAATATCATATGTTTGAATATTTGTATGTTTAAGCATCCATGAGTATGGTACTCTAAATGTCCGTAGCTAAATGCCGATCAAATTCATGGGAATCAATTTGAATTAAGACTAATGTGAATGCATGATTGTTCATGGGATGAAGACTCAAGGTGTTTAGGATTAAGATTTATGTATATGCATTGGAGAATGAGATGGGACGTAACTTGCTTCAAAATTGTCTTCATGGATCAATGTTATAAGATGATTTGAAATGGTATGATCTTTATATCCTTAGACCTGAGAATCATTCTAGAACTAATATTAGTGTAAGTTTGTTCTTTGATTGTATCTAACGCTACATTGTGAAAGGGTAGTAATAAGGATATTTGGTTGGGAATGAACTAAAGATATGTGGGACTTGTATATTGTCAAAAGGATTATGTGCTTCTTAATACTTTGAGAAGTTCTAGCGCCCTCGTTGATTTAAACTGGTATGAATGTATGCGCATACTCAAACTAGGAGATGTTTGTCGACCAATTCTGAGTTGAAACACGTACACGAATAGTTGAACATATGAAATTGAAGTTAGACCGATGTCTCATGTTCAATAAGTGTTCTATACAAAAACAATAAATTGATAAGGTTACCACGACTATGTACTTGATTAAGTAAAGAGTTACTTAACTGGAAAGGAATAGTTGACGAATCTAATACATCATACCTTGCTAGGGGCAGTGTGATGCAGCTAGGCGTCTAACTCTGTCTACGTTAACAGATATAATCGAAAATAGTCCAAGTGAGAGACTGTTGGAATTTGGTGTTCGATTATCAATTATTTAACGTTACTGATAAAGATATGATCCAAAGAGTTAAACTTTTTAAGGCGAACAAAGTATGATGTTTCATTGTTAAACATCATGTATCATAAAAGCAGATTAATTAAGGAGAATACGTATTCGTGAAATACTAGGAAATAATAATTGTTTACAAAGCAATTAATTTGCAGAAATAATTGATGTCGTTTAAAGGGTTAAACGAATATTACTTTATTATTTAGTTACAAATTAAAGAGGCAATTTTATTTGGAATAATATAAAGTCAAAGCTTTTGATTAGTGGTTTTGATGAAATGGTCTAATAACGATTATTTGACTAAAATGAGGAATTATTATTATTGGATAACAATTAGTGAGAGATAGTTTTATTTTATGATAATAAAACAAAGTTAAAGGGTTCGACTTGAAAAAAGTAATTGGTCAAAGGCTAATTATTTGGAGGGAAAGATAATTGTGTGTGTGGACTAGAATGTAATTTTGGTTTAATAGGAGGCTATGACTAAACCCTAATTACAGAGTTGTGAGAGAAAACCTGAAAACACAAAGAAACCTGACACCTTTCCCCTCTCTTTCCCTGCGTCCACTGGCCACCATCGCCATTGACAGTGGCCAACGTCGTTGTCCGACCCTGCAGGACCACCGTCGACACCGTCGCACATCGCTGCCGTCTCACGTTCGGTTAAATGGATTTGATTCGTTTTCGCGTGTGGATCTTGTGGTGTTTTTGGAACTTGTGATCAGGCTTACTAGAGAGCCGTTTGTCGCATCCATTGTGTGAGTTCTTGGTATTCGTCAAGGTACAACTCTAAACCCACTATGGTTATTTTATATAATTATCTAAAATAACTCGTAATTTGATCATTGGTGGGAATATTATTTATCCGTTTATATGTTTATACACGCTTCGCATCTGACTAATATTAAGTGTTATTATTAGTAAATACAAAATTGGATTTTATAAAAGAATTAAAACTAAAATGAATACCTGGATTCCTGACATAAACATCCCTAGTAAATCTCAAAAACAACAAAGTTATTGGTTAGCTTTAGGGAAGATACAATGTATGCAAACCTTGCCTTTACCCTTAAGGGATATAAGACTACTTTAAAGATCCCTGGGTTCAAAACAAACAACATACAAATAAATAGATTTAAAGATGAATAAATAGAAAGCTATCAATAACAAAAGAAGTGGTGAAAAGGATATATCAGCAAAAAACAACATATAGTCATATACACACGAGAACAATGACATGTAAAGTCATGTCTGGTCATGTTAACACCGTTAGGAAGTTAGCAACGGTTAACCTAGTTATGGTTAATGATGTGAAGAGGAGTGTATATAAATAATGACAACTTAGATTTAAAAAACACCATAAGCTAATATCACTCAAAACATCATGTTGGGGCAAGTGCACCTATAGTGATGGTAAGATATCAAGGTCATCCAAGGATACAAAAGCTTTAAAATTGTAAGTCAGCTTCTCTTAGACCAAGTATGATCAAATTTGATGTTTAAGCTCGATTTTGTAATGTATTGTGAGCTTCTCTTAGACCAAGTTGCGATCATAACTTATAGTCTATAGCCAGTTTTGATTGTAAATAAAGATTGATAATCAACTAATGAGTTTGTAAGGGGGGGGGGGGGCATGCGGCAAACCCGTTCAGGGTTCGAAGTTTCTAGGCAACACCACCGCCACCCCCTAAGGTTCGGCTTTGGGTAGTTTAGACAACAATCCTTTGGCATGATTGTTTGGAGAGAGAGTGGTTTGAGGAGGTGGGGTCCATCTCCTTAGGGTGTGTGTGATTGGTGGGTGGAGTAAAAGTGCGGGGTCCATGGTTCTAGGGTACTTGTGGGATCGTGCAACCAGTGTTAGGTGGTTCTAAGGTATTTGGGTGTAGAATTGACATGACAATGTAGGATTGGACAAGGTTAAAATAATACCCTTGGGTGCCCCTTTGGCATGAGTGTTGTAAATCCGACATAACATTCCATTTGTATATGCAGTGTGTGTATTTCTTAGATTCAGACCCATTCTTTGTGTATCCTATTATTTGTTCTAGCAATTTGTTGTTCGATCTTGTTCTCGATATCATCCTCCCTACAACAATAACATTTAAACAAAATTTTTGATAACTTTTTTTTAACCATGAAAATCTGTTATCAGAAAACTCATAGAATCCACCAACACTTTGCTAACTAGTGGCGGGGCCACATTAATAGGAACGGGTTCACCCGACACCCATATGTTTTGTGTTTATGTATAACGTGTGACAGAATCTCTTCGAATGAACCCATTCTTTTACGATTGAACCCACTGATTTTATTAAAAGAAATTTGACATGAAAAAACTATGTATGTTATTTATTAAATATAAAAGTTTTACCTAATATATTAAACGCAACAAAGGCCCTTTTTCTAACCCAATAACAAATTTAAGGGCCATGTTATATTATTATACCAATTCAGCCCAATTCACTAAATCCAATTTTTTAACATTTTTAAAAGAAAGGTCGCTGTATAAGCGTGTTTATGTGATTATATATATATATATTTTTAGCGTCAAATTTATTTTAATTCGTGTTGTCTGTGTGACATGAACCTAAGATCTCCTCTCCAAAATTTAGGTGTTTAAAGGCTTTGCCTTTACCAATACATCACCACCCCATTGGTATGTGATTTTGTATTTGATTATGTGTGTTTGACTCTTGGATGTTATAAATCCGAGTATCGGAAAAAAATGACACCATAGGAAAAAGATTTCGCTCCGCCACCATTGCTAACCAACAGGATCATGTAAATTGCAACTTATGCTGGGCAGGCAACATCCAAGAGTTTATGGCAGGACACCAGAGGAAAGGACCTCTACTAGACAGAACAGGCGCTTACCACTGCCCACCACTAAAGCTTAAAATTTTGCAACTTTCCCAATACAAAATTATGCTGACAATAAACAAAGGAAATAAAGCTAGAAATGTAGAACCTGTGAAAAAAAAATTAATCGATAAATGTTGGGATGCGAGAAATCGGTTAGTGCATCCAGGAGTGAAAACATGATACTTGACACACCAAGTTATGAATAGTATTCATGTGTATAGAACGTAGATGCATTAAAAAAATAAACACTTCAATAAACAAAAGAGATGAACATATAAATGACATTCCATTAGAAGGGATGGTCCTACAGCACACTTACACATTTAGTAGCTATTGTGAAGCATGGAAAAGTTGAAAAAACAAAATGTTATTTATAAAGCCATTTGCTATTCACTTACCGCACTACGATGGCACCAATATTACGTGCGAACCAGAGGTGTCTTGATCTCGGAATTATCTTGGAACAAGTACGTTCGACCATTACAGCCCGTTTTGTAGACTCTCTACTTGAAGATGCAATGGGAAGGATCACACATTTAGTACAAATGGGCACACTAATGGAATATTCTATGGCCTTTGTATTGAACAAGGATGTAATCTGTCAACTGTCAAGCATATGCAGTGAGCATATTTTTTTGACAGGTTAAAAACCAGAAATATGTGGCCCCTGTGAGGATGATTAAGCCCAAAAATCCCGCAATATGATGTTCATCTCACATGCGATGTTATCATACCCACAGTGTATTTACAATCATTTCTTTTATTTGTACCTGGAGTCTAAAAGACCAAGTGATTTAAACAAACCTGAAAGCTTTAGTTTCAAGTGAAATGTAATAACTTAGGAATAGTTGACACGGCTTATCTCAAACTCAGATTCTTCTTCAAATCAGGAAGAATATAGAGTACCCGTTGTAGTTAAGAAGTTGGGAAATTAAACTATGATGGTGATTTTGGTAATCTGGTTTCAAACCCAGAAGTGAGTATCAAATGTGAAGGAAATTCAGTCTCTGAGCTCAAAATCATGGGGGCAAGCTTTCTAAGCTTAGTGATTTTCATGGGTAAGCTATTCAAAATCAAACTTTGTCTGCAACTTTCTCCGTTGATTCATAAGTTGTTACATTAGCAATCCATAGGCTATCTTCACTTGAACGTTTGCACTTGAGTTCAAATTTCATGTTTGGTTCTATCCAGGGCCGGCCCAACAGGCTTTCCGGGCAAGGCACTGGCCTAGGGCCAC
This sequence comes from Scalesia atractyloides, assembly GCA_947069175.1. NCBI lineage: Eukaryota > Viridiplantae > Streptophyta > Magnoliopsida > Asterales > Asteraceae > Scalesia > Scalesia atractyloides. Next base: position 37,161,939 of record CAMTDV010000011.1, read on the forward strand.
TAAGGGCCTCCAATTTTTTAGAAAGCTTTTATATATAGTATATGTATTTGGCTCAAATAAATAAATTAATTGGAAAACTAAACCAGCTTTTATTAGCCCTAAATAAATAAGTTAATAGGAAAACTAGACCAGCTTTTCATTGAAGGAGTGCAAAACAAATATTGTTAAAAAACGACCCAGTTTCAAGGCCTAATCATCATTCAACAGCCTAAAATCCCTAAAATACAGCCGCATTCATCGTTCCCACTTCCCATCGCAACCTGCTTTTAATTTCTAGGTTATCGGCTATCACTAGATGCTAAGGTAATGGTTGAAAAGGATAATTTTGCAAAATGGCCTTCAGTTCGTAGCTCGTTTAGGGTCTTAAAAAATGTTGGAACGACCGGGGTTCTATCCCAAGTGGGTTTCAACACTCCTAAAGCTTCATACTTTAAATCTCTCAAATTGGTTATGATCATGCTTGACCATACCCATATGATGGTTTGGTCTAGAAGTGTAGAGATTACCTGCAAAGAACTGAAAACAGTTATTGAAAACATACAAGTTTTCTAAAAGATGATTATATTTATTAAAAATATCATATTGCAATTTGCGTTCTCTAACGGGTCAAATTGCAGCTCACATTTTCATTTTGTAAGAAGTTAAAATTCAGGTTGCATTTTGTTCTTAATGGGTCAGAGTGCAAGTCAATACTTCAGCTTAGATATATACATGTACAAAATCCTCATTGTATCACCTGGTCATGTAGGAGATATTTAAGTCCGACCGTAACTAAAGTCAATGTAATTAACTCGGTACGATCCGAAGAGTTACACGTTGGTACACGAATCGTATATGTTCACGAGGAGGTGGATTATTATTTGTGAAATAATAATAGTTTAAACCCGAGACATTTAATATTAATTAGATTATTATTAAGAGGATTATAATTATATAATCTTAAAAGGCCTTAATGTAAGATTTGAGTTTTATAAAAAGATGATTAAGGCGCAAACCCTAAACATACTTTTTTATCAAAACATAAAAACCCTAGCTTCCCTCCCAAGTTCGGCCGCCCTCCCCCTCTTAGCGCCACCGCCCACCTGCCATCGACCAAGCATCGCCGCCACCTCCTTCTTGGCCAGTTCTACTTTTGGGTATCTTGTGCTCAGTCATGAACTTTCTATTAGCGAGGATTCGTTGTAACCCGCGTGTTACGATTCCAGTTTAGTCGTGAAAGGTTGATTACTAAACCCTCTATGGTTGTTTATTCCTTTTATTTATTTATATGCGTTTAACCTTGATCCTGATTGGGAACATTTATTAATCGGATCAATAAATCAAACTTATATATATATATATAATCGATTATATAAATGTGTATATAATCGGCTTTTTGTAAATTATATAAACCGCTTCCGCTATTATTTTGATACACTGATTCCCAACAATGGTATCAGAGCCACAGTTACACACATATAAATGGTAAAGTTATAATTTTGATCTATGTTTGTTTGTCAAAAATTATTTATTTTGACAAAAGATCAAAAGCTTTTGGTTGTCTATGGATTGTGATGTGAATCGAGCCCTAGGTTATGACCCTTTTCATGGTTGTGTTTGTTATGGTTGTGGTTTTATTTTGATTTATATTTTTTTGCGGATATTGGATCCGATGTAATAGATAGGATTAGAATAGATTTGGTTTTATTGTATTTTCACATTTATTATTGTAATCCTTGAAGTACAAGATCAAGATGAAGATCAACATAAATGGCGAACATGTACCATGAAGATAGAGATCGTGGGTCAAGTGGGAGCTTTCAAAAATTAGCTTTTGAAACCCTTTAGACTAGTTCATTTTGTTTCTGGCTAAAACGAAACGGGCAACCTATTAGGGACTCGTTTTTTGATTATTTTATTATTGTGCTTTGTGGTTGTGTTTTATTTATTGTAAATAATCGAGATAATCCAAAATAAATAAAATTTTTCACAATCGAGACAAGGGTTTTTATAAAACAAGTTTTATAAAATTGAAAAGTATTTTTAATAAAAGAGTTCTATTAAAATTTAAACAAGATCTTTCGTGATAATACGACCAACATAGTTTAATAGGGTATTTAAAACTATATCGTGTCAAATGTGGAAATGAGTTTCTTTTATCATGAATAAAAGAAAATTAGATTTGTAAACTATTGTGTAACTCGCCTCATGCTATGAGTTATTAAAAATATTTTTGGTAAGTATTAAAATAAATCCCAAATTTTAAACTGATGTTTTCTGGCACCCTTAACGAGTTAACACTTCATTCTAAATCGAACCCAAATGTTAGTGCTATACCTTGCATCTGGGCGTCCATCATGAAAGAAGATAATTATCGCGTTTCCTGTGTAACATAGGTCGGTATTACAGTTAACAGTAAAGGGCAAAACATCGCTTGTTCATCAAGTGGGCATAGTTGGGGTTAAACTTACATCGCTTTTATGTGATAACCCCAAATGGAGAGTTGTGTAGTAGACATAATTAACAATCGTTGTTTACCTACATAATCATACAAGTGGATAGTGCTCAATGCAATTTACTGTGATTTGATGAATCAGGGTCTCATCTTAATTAAAATTTTGGTTTTGGGTCATAAAATTAAATTAAGATATTTAAAACATAAAATACTAATTAATTTTAAATTTTGTAGACGTCAACTGAAAACAATTCCTCCCAATTCTCTCTCAAGTCCATCTTAAAGAAGGACAAACGAAACCACTCCAACTTCATGGACTAGCACCACAATTTGAAAATTGTTCTCAAGGCGGAGAACAAACTATATATTCTTGATACGTCCATCCCTGATTAACCCATCAATCAGCAAACTGTTGCATATAGAAACTATACAAAGCACTTTGATGACTTTATGAAAGTCTCATGCTTGATGTTAGCATCCATGATCCATGAACTTCAAAGGACCATGGATGATATGATGGCATACGAGATGAATGAGCACCTGGTGGAAATGTTCCAACAGAAGACTCTTCATGAGAGGTTTGATGTGCTAAAAATAAAGGCATATGACTTGGGCAATGAGTTAAGAATATCTTAGTCAGGAGTTCATCGACCATCTAAAGGATTGTGGAATAGTTTCATAACTCACTCCACCTGGAACACTCCAACATAATGGTGTGTCTGAGTGGAGAAATCGAACTCTATTAGATATGATTCAATAAATGATGTGTTGAACAACCCTCCCACACTCCTTTTGGAGTTATGCTCTAGAAACTGCTGCAAGACTTGTGAATATAGCTCCAATAAATAAGGTTGACAAAACGCCTTATGAGATATGGTATGGAAAGAAACCTAAAGTATCCTATCTTAAGGTCTGGGGATCTAACGCTTATGTCACTCTAGAATCTTTGGATAAACTAGATCACAGAGGCGAAAAATGGTTTTCGTCGGATATGCTAAAAAGATTGATTACCTTTTCTACCACCCCACTGAAAATAAGATTTTCACTAAATGCATAGGCACTTTCTTGGAGGAAGAGCTTCTTGCGCGAGGGATTGGAGAAAACCATGTGGATCTTGAAGAAATTCGAGAATCACAAGTGACTGAACCAGTTGTTCAGACAAAACCAGAAGTAACTGATCCTGTTGCTGAAGTTGAGCCTAAGAGGACTTAAGAAACAACAGAAACACCAAGTGTTTGAAGAAGTATTAGGGATCGTTGTTCACCTAAAAGGTATGATGATATCTTCATGATTGATGAAGTTGAACCTACTACTTACAAAGCTGTAATGTTAGATTCAGAATCCAAGAAATGACAAGAAGCCATGAATGCATAGATGCAATCCATGTATGATAACAAAATCTGGGATTTGGTTGATCTTCCTACCGAAGGTCGGACTGTAGGAAACAAATGGATCTTCAAGAAGAAGACCGACATGGATGGAAATGTGCAAACCTACAAAGCAAGGCTTGTAGCGAAAATGTTCACTCATACTCAAGGAATTGATTATGAGGAAACTTTCTCGCCAGTAGCCATGCTTAAGTCTATTAGAATTCTGCTTGCCATTGCTGCGTATTATGACTATGAGATATGGCAAATGGATGTCAAGACCGCGTTCCTTAATGGACACTTACTTGAAGATGTCTATATGGTTCAATCGGAAGTTTTGTCGATCCAAAGAATCCTAATAAGGTGTGCAGGCTAAATAAATCCATCTATGGATTAAAGCAAGCATCTCGCAGCTTGAATCTCTGTTTTTTATTAGAAAATCAAAGAGTTTGGTTTTATTAAAAATGAAGATGAAGCGTTTGTTTACAAGAAATCTAGTGAGAGCTGTATAACTTTTCTCATTCTGTATGTAGATGACATACTAATCATTGGAAACAATATCCCTATGCTAAAAGATGTTAAGGCTTGGTTGGGTAAATGTTTCGCAATGAAAGATCTTGGTGAAGCTACTTATATTCTAGGAATAAAGATTTGTAGAGATAGATCAAAGTGTCACAACCCGATTTTCGAAGTAGCGGAAGCGTGTCGCGAGGTGTGGCCAGAGCGGCAATCGTTGCATTCAACCAAGTAAACGACAATTATATTACAAAACATTCCTCCATACTTTTTATTTAATACATAATTACAAAACAAGTTTTGTTTTCAAACCATACCACAAGTTTGAACACTATTACTTAAAATTCAACATAAGTTTATAAAACATAACAACGAAAGACTGGACGAAACACAACATCTTGACTTCACAACAAACGAACAAGATTTTCCCCGAAGGCCATCCACTAGTTTCTTGTAATACATGCTAATTTTGTAAACAACGTCAACAAAAGCTGGTGAATTCATGTTATAAATTTTCGTATCAAATAAATCTTCAAAAACATTTGAAAAAATAAATTCGTTTAATATAACTTAATGAAACTTGTAAGATCATTAGTGTGTTGCAAGGACCTTAATCTGTATGCCAAATAAGGTGGCAACCAAACCTTGACGATTAATTTTGTGTCCGAGACACTCGTTTTAGACACAAAGGCACTCTAATACGATATGTTATTTTTTCCGTAATAGAGTGGGGCTCGCCCAAACCCAATAGATCTATCCCCTTGTTCCTCGGTACTTGTTATTCATTAATGGTCCCAATGCTTGAGCCTTATTCACATGTGATCTAAATAATTTCATTGCCTAGCTACATTAAAATGTGACATGTATACATCACCGCACGTTTAAAACCATAAAAACGTTAAAATAAAAGGGGAAACATGAACTCACAGATTTGCGTTCCGTGCAAATCTTTATTCGCTTCTTGATACTTTTTCGTTTCTCAACCTACAAGTGTTCTAATTTATTAGACACTTAGGCTTTCGTTCGATTTCGTACAAGTATTTTATCTTGAATTTCATACTTATATTTGTTGGTTTTTCTTTGTTATATATATTTCATTCATTATATATATATTTTAGATTGGTTATATGTAAATGGACATAGTCCATAATTTTATTGTATATAACTCAATCCAATAATTCATTACTTATGGCTCTAGTCCAAGTTTAGTTTTATAAAAGTGGGTTTTAGCCCAAAGTTAGTTTTTATAGAAATGAATTAGCCCAATTTATTTCTTTATAAAAGTGGGCTTGACCCAAAGTTATCTTTTATGTAAGTGGGCTTAGCCCATAAAATCTTTATAAAAGTGAGCTTAGCCCAATAGTTTGTTTTTTATACAATTGGGTCTTAGCCTAAACTAATTTATATAAACGGGCTAGTCCATATATTTTATAAAAATAAGTTTAGCCCAATATATTTATAAAAATGGGCTTAGTACAAATAATTAGTTTAGTTGGGTTTTATCCATGTTTTTAAATACTTACTAGTAAATGTTTATAGCTAATAAAATTTATTTGTAAAAACTATTTGTTATAAGTTAAATTTTTATAAATCCTAGTAAATACAGTTAATTCGTTCTTTTTGACCATTAGGTTCGCGTCTACTATTTTATTCGTTTCGTCTTTGTCGTTTGTTTCGTTTATACCATATACTTTATTTTGTCCGAATTGTCCAAGTTGTCCGAATTGTGCGACATATATATTTTTTTTCAATAATTTGAACACTTATATATTTTTGTATTTAATTTATCATGATCAAAATATATATAGTTTTATACAAAAATACATCTACACATATAAGGTGGTTTAAAAAAAATATATTTTTTTTATCAAAAATATATATTTATCTATTTTTAGTTTAAGAAGATATAGGTAATTAATTTCTTAACTTTTTCATCTAAATCTTTTATCTAAACATGATTACAGTTCCTAATCACTTTTAATCACCAAATCTTTAGTTTATCATATCTTAATCAAGATTAATTTTTTATAAAAATTTTGCCGTAGTTTCCTTTAAAATATAAGTTTCCCATCTTTTTATAAGCATGTTTTAAATAATTAAACTAACTCAAATCATCATCAATCACAAATATAATATAAATGTATTAACAAAATGTCATGAACATGTTATAATCGTAATCTTTCTTAAAATGGAAACTTTATTATAACTTTTAAACAAAATTTCTAAATCATAAATTTTATTTAATGATCTAATACTTGTATGATTATCTTTAAAATATGAGATTATGTTCATGACATATTTTGCTAATGAATCTTGCTAATTTAAACGCGCATGTGTTTAGATCGTTTTTTTATTCATAATTGTGCAAGATTCAAGTTTACTAGTTAATGACAAGTTCAAGATCATCTAAAATCATTAAGAAAATCACATGATTATGTTAGTGATTATAGTTAATTAGTGTTTTTCAAGTGGGTTTTTAAATATATTGAATGATGATCTTGTGAATTTTATAAAATAAAAAATATAAGATTAGGTTTAAGATCTTACTCCTAGCACAAGGCTAGGGATGATCTAAAGGATGATGGAAATGGGTTGATCAAGAGTTCCAAGCTTCCAAAGTGATCTCTGACGTGATGTCATAGTCTCACGTAAATTTAATCCAAATACTCCTAATAGTTAGCAGTAAGTGGGTATCGAACACAGGGAGTTTGTGGAATATGCGCTGTCAAAAGTTTATACTAAATTGACTAATTTATCTAAAATACAAGAAAATGAATTCAAGATTTTTAGTGTTTTGGTTTTAAAATTAAATAAGTTCAATTCGAGTATTTGTTGTTAAAACAGATTAGAAGCAAATAATCATCCTAAGTTTCCGGTTTCAATTAACATTTGTGTGTTAGATCCAACTAGAAAGAATCACATAGACATGACTCATGTATAACTATTTGTTCGTGATGAAAGGAAACTAAGTACTCGGACTACAAAGATGCGGGGTTGTTACCCATGACCAATTAACCAATATCCAACCCTAAACCCTCCCGGGATATCTCGATTGTCAACGACACCAAGAACGTACCGTTAAGGCTAAGATCAAAACATCAATCAATAGCTTACAAACAAATATTCAAAGACCATAATAAACTACAAACATTGCAAGTCTATTATTCTAGAAATTAAGGATAAAGACACAAGTGTTTCAAGCAAACCTTCAACCTAGGATGATCACAATGAGTTTAGCCACTCATGGTCTTGCAAATCATCACACCATCAAATGTTATGTTCATATGAATCATAAACACCAAACAAATGTTATAAATTGTTCTTGAACCAAATAGCACACTCAAAATCGCCTCTAGAACTCTACAAAAACATCTCTCAAGTTTGATACTCCAAAAGCCTCCTGAAAACCGAATTAAAATGGGCAGTTTCACTTTTCTCGCAGGTCACCACCGTAAATCTCCTTACGGTTCATAGCTTCTGGCTTTCGGTGCATAGAAGGATCAGACTTCACCGTAAGCTACGACGCCCGCCGTGGCTTACGGTGGTTAGCAGCTTTTCCACTATTATTCTCTTATAAACTCTCCCAAAAATCATATTTTTTACCAAATGACTTAGCTCTTATAACCACAACCATTCAAAACCTATCAAGTTCATCCCACCATAACAACTACAAGCAAGTGTGTAACCAAAGGTAACATACACTTACAATTCTTCAATTCATCATCAATAACGTAAAAGAATGCATACCTTTGCTTTGTAGAGTATAACAATGCTAAGAACTTCAAGATTAACCAAAACCTACCAAGAATCCCCAAAATTTTCAGACCCAAATATCTAAAATCGACCACCCAAACGATGGATTCTTCAAAATGCAAGCACAATTTCAGAATCCTTGTGAAATTCTAGTCAAGATTGACCAAAAAAACACTCGATTTGGTGAAGATATGAAAAATTGGTGAAGGTGTGAAGTTGTGTTCTTGCAAGGGTTTAAGGAAGAAGAAGGAGGAAGTATGTGCAAGCACAAGTCAAAACGAGTTCGGATAATTGCTACCCCCTCGAAAGACCCGCGTTGTCCTCAACACGATGTTTGAGAAATTCATAAGAACTTCCCCACACTTGTGTAAACACAAGTCAAAACGAGTTTGGATAATTGCTTGAAAACAAACTAACTAAACAACTAAACTAAATATTTACACTACCAAACCTAGGCCTCTTATGCTTAATCCACATCCAACGGGCGTAAAATGTAGCCCACCTTGTCAAGCTCGAGATGTTTGATGTCTTTCCCTTCCAAGTACGGTTTGAGCCGGTGCCCATTCACCGTTTGCTTCGTGTTAGTATGAACATCTATAATATCTACATCTCCAAACCTGCCCATTCTTGTAATTACATAAGGACCCATCCATTGGCTCTTCAACTTTCCCACAAACAGCTTCAATCTTGAGTTGTACAACCAAAACTTTTTGGCCCACTTCAAAAGTTCGTTTCCAGATCTTCGCATCGTGGACTTTTTTTAGCTTGTCCTTATACGTTGCTGCACACTCATACGCATCATCACGAATTTCTTCTATCTCGCTCAACTGTAGCTTCCGAATTCTTCCCGTTTCATCATAATCCGCGTTAACTGTATTAATCGCCCAATGTGGCCTATGCGCTAACTCCATCGGTAAATGACATCCTTTCACATACACTAACCGGTAAGGAGTTGTACTAATGGGAGTTTTATAAGCCATTTGGTATGCCCACAACGCATCATTCAATTTTCTTGACCAATGCTTTCTATCCGTTCGCACCATCTTCATTAGAATCTCTTTGATTTGACTGTTGGACACTTCAAGTTGTCCACTTGTTTGCGGGTGATACGGCGTTGCAATTCGGTGATTCACATTGTACCGCTTCAACAATTTCTCAAAGTTAAAATTTTAAAATGCGAACCACCACCGTTGATTATAACCCTCGGGATCCAAATCGAGTGAAAATATTCGACTGCACAAACTTACATACTACCGAATGGTCGTTGGTTCTTGTTGGTATAGCTTCGATCCATTTTGAAACATAGTCCATTGCAACCAAAATGTACAAGAACCCATTCGAACTCGAAAATGGCCCCATAAAATCGATACCCCATACATAAAAAATCTTAACCACCAAAATGGGTTGCGTTGGCATCTCGTCCCTTTTTGAAATACTTCCCATTTTTGGCAATTAAGTCAATTCCGAGCAAACTCACACACATCCTTGAAAATTTTCGGCCAATAATACCCACATGTAAGTACCCGATATCCCGTTTTGTGACACTAAAGTTCCCCCCACAAGCGGACGAATGAGCATGAGTTAAGATTTCTGACACTTCCGTTTCAGACACACATCTCCGAATCACTTGATCGGGCCCAATTTTGAAAATGTTCGGTTCATCCCATATTTATTGTTTAACTTGAACCATAAACTGTTGTCTTCTTCTCTTTGACCAATGATTAGGAATAACCCCCGTAGCCAAGTAATTCACATAATGAGCGTACCATGGTGCAACAGAAGTAGATACAGCCAATAGTTGTTCATCGGGAAACCGTTCATTAATTTCACTAGTATCATCAACCTTTTCCAATGGAATTCGGGATAAATGATCTGCCACTACATTTTCACTTCCTTTCTTATCTCGAATTTCCAAGTCGAACTCTTTTAATAAAAGCACCCAACAAATCAATCAGGGCTTTGCATCTTTCTTCTCCATCAAGTAGCGAACCGCACTATAGTTCGAATACACAACCACCTTGCTTCCCCATATGTATGACCGAAACTTGTCCAAGGCATATACCATTGCTAACAATTCCTTTTCAGTTGTGCTGTAATTCAGTTGCGCCTCAGACAATGTTTTGCTTGCATAATAAATTGCCACCGGTTTCTTATCAACTTTTTGACCCAAGACCTCCCCAATAGTTGTATCACTAGCATCACATATAATCTCAAACGGCTTTGACCAATCCGGCGGTTGCAAAATGGGAGCTTTCACCAACTGTTCCTTCAAGACAGTAAATGCTTGCAAACATTCATTAGTAAATTTTAAAGGTACATCTTTTAGTAACAAATTACATAAAAGGTTTAGTAATAATACTAAAACCTTTAATAAATCTCTGGTAAAATCCCGGATGTCCCAAAAACGACCTTACTCCTTTTACATTTTTAGGTGGAGGCAAAGATGATATTACCCGAATTTTTGCCTTATCCACCTCCATCCCCCTTTTAGAAATAACATGACCCAACAAATTACCCTCTTGGACCATGAAATGACTTTTCTCCCAACTAAGCACCAAGTTTTTCTCGACACACCTTTTTAAAACTTTTTCCAACTCGTCAAGACAAGATTCAAACTTGTGCCAAAAATGGAGAAATCATCCATGAATACCTTAATGACTCCCCAACCATGTCCGAAAAAAATACTCATCATACATAGTTGGAAAGTCGCCGGGGCATTACACATACCGAATGGCATTTGCCGAAAAGCAAAAGTGCCAAACGGACACGTGAAAATGGTCTTGTGTTGGTCATCCAGGTGAATAGCAATTTGGTTATACCCTGAAAACCCATCCAAAAAACAATAATATTTTGACCCGATAATTTTTCAATAATTTGGTCAATGAAATGTAATGGAAAATGGTCCTTAGAAGTCGCGGCATTCAATTTCCGGTAATCGATACAAATACGCTACCCGGTGACCGGTCGGGTGGCGATTTGTTCACCTTAGGCACCACTTGGGTAGGACTTACCCAAGCACTATCTAAAATAGGATAAATTATACCTGCGTCTAACCATTTAATTACCTCCTTTTTTACCACTTCTCGTAGGTTCGGGTTTAATCTTCTTTGAGCTTCTCTAGCCGGCTTTGCATCCTTTGTTGTGATGATTTTATGCATGACAATAGATGGGATAATTCCTTTCAAATCAGCAATCGTCCACCCAATAGCCGCCGTATTCGCTTTCAGCACCTTCAACAATTCATGCTCTTAGACCGTCTCCAAGTTAGAGGTAATAATGACAGGTAAAGTGTCATTATCCCCTAAGAATGCATATTTCAAATAGCCCGATAGATCTTTCAACTCCAACTTTGGTGGCTCCTTTAATGATGGCTTTATGCCCGAATTGATTCCACCAGTAGGCTCTTGAACTGATGGGTCCACGGTGGTCGACCCTCTTTAACCACCATAGAATCTTGCTCTTTTTCCTCCATCCTTAACGTACATGCATGTACCTACTCAGAAAAATCACAAACACAAACATCTACACACTCTTCCTCGTACTCATGTGGCTCACATCCATCAACCAGATCTGCCATAAAACACTCATCAACACCAATAGAGTTAGAAGTGTTAGTAAAGACATTCAATCTCATTTTTCTATTGCTAAATGTCATGTCAACTGTACCAAGTCGACAATTAATCACAGCATGAGCGGTGCTCAAAAATGGCCGACCCAAAATAACATTTTGTTGTTGTTTTGGGTCCGTAGATGAGTAATCTAGGACCAAAAAGTCTACAAGATAATAAAACTCATCAACCTTCACTATGACATCTTGACCATCCCTCAGGTTAGCTTATGAGATAAATCGGATAGAACCATCGTTGTCTCAACCTGAGCTAATGGACCAAAGTCATATTGATCATATAAACCCCTCGGTAAAATACTTACTTCGACTCCAAGATCTAATAACGCCTTTGACATTGGAAAATTTCCAACTTGAATATTTATGAGTGGCGTTCTTGGATCTTGGAGTTTGGAAGGAAGATCCCCTTTTAGTACTGCACTTACTTGTCCAGTCAAGTCAACCCGCTTAAGCAATTTTTTCTTTTGTTGCCTCTTTTGGGTGCATAATTCTTTTAGCATTTAAACGAGTGAATGCGAATATACGTCACTACAAATTTTTGATTTTATTAAAACTATATCAACGTTAAATATTTTGACATATTGTCATTAGTTGCGTAACAACAAAATCAAGTGTGGAAGCTTGAGCTTTGATCGTGTTCGGTTCTTCATTGAGATTGATCGTCATCCAAAGGTGTTTATGATAGCCCTAAAATGGAAATTTGCAAACTATTAGTATTATAGCAATTTCATAAAACATAACATAAATCAACTTGAATAAAAATAAAATCGGAAAAACTTGAATTCTGAGGTGGCATCGGCGACGGCCTATAGCCACGTCGGCGTGCAGATAGTAGAGTCTGATCAAGACTGGCGTAGACAATAGTTTAATGCGTCAGAACAATGGTGTGGCGTCGGCGACGGCCGATTGTACCGTCGGCGACGGTGCCTTCTACAGCAGTTTTACTTCAGATTTGATTAATTTTTCGTTCGACCTGTTTCAAGTCCCGAACATTTAAATCACGACTCGGAACTTATGGTGACATGTCCGTAAAACACTATTTCTTGTTTTCATTCAACAGTTGCCCACCGAAGGCTACGACTGGGCACCGTAGCATAACATGGGCTGCCACAAGATTTTCTTGTCACACCCCAACCAATGGCGGAAACATCAGAGTGAGACGAAATAGATTTCTCAATGCATCATAACACTATTTGCGACAATATTTAAATCAAAAATTCCATTCATTTCATAAATCAAATTGTCAATTACATCATAACAAATTCAACAAAAATTACAACATAAAAAGCCTAACAATATAGGTGCGTTTCTATGTCGTTCCTACTAGATTTGTCATAAGCATCATCATCAACATGTAACATGTTAAAAGTATAGTTCAGTAAAAAAAGTATTGGCGAGTACACAAGTTTAAGTACATAGCATAAGTATAAAAGAGTTTACTCAAATCCACATGGCAATTGTATACAAGGTAGGCTAGCATGCCATACTAATTGTCAAACCCAAGTGTCCACAAGAATGAATGTGTCCATCGTCACACGAAGTAACGATACTAAAGTATGAATTAAGAATGAATCAGCTTAAAGCTTAACAATACCCCGACGAGCGGTGTGCTACTCCTATAGCGCTATATATGTTAAGTTGGGGCTAGCTAAGTTAATGATAATAAGCATGTATGAATTAAGTATATGAAAGATTGAGTGTATAAAACATGTAGTGCTTGTATTTGTGTGGTTTTGTATGGTAACATGTTGCAACTCAAATTGTGTAAAAGGAAAATGGGTCAAGTGTACTCACGGTTTTGCAAGCTTTCACTTGTTACTTCACGAAGGGTTTGGAGGGTTGGAGGAACACCAAGCTATCTTTTGAAAGCCTTGAACCTTTAGATAGAGATAGCTTTAGAGCTTTAGAGAGAAGAGAAGAAGTGTTTGAGGTGTGAAATGAGAGTGGGAGGAGGTGGATATTTATAGTTGAGGTTTGGGGGTTGACTTAGGTGAGTACTAAATGCAAAAAACACAATCCAACAAACACAAAATGGACCAATCCATGGGCAAGAAACCACTTTCTCCGGATTATGCTATTTTTAGTTCTTGAACTTAGTTTATCTTACATTTCATGGTAAAACTTGATATTTTCGCATGTTTTCAAGTGTATAATGTATATGTACGTATATTTTAGGTATCAAGTATGAATGTATGAGTATTTGCATGTATAACAAGTATCGCTTTGTATGTAAACACGTATTTAACAATTAAATGCATGTAAGACAAGTATGTATCAGGTATGAATTTTATTACGATCAAAGTCTCGGATTATAAGATTGGGAAATAAAACACGAATGCGATATGAATACAAGTTTCCATAAATAGAAGCACGATTACACTTTCTAATTAAAGAAAGTACGAAAAATCAAGGCGTTACAGTCTCCCCTCTTTTAGGAAATTTCGTCCTGAAATTTATTCAAGAGGAAGACTTTGGAAAAGATATCATTTTGGTAAAAATGTTTGGCCAAAACCAAGATGTTAAAGTTTAAAGTTTTTACGGAGTTAATGTATAAGTGTGTCAATATGTATCGAAATATTGAAGGATAAAATGGTAGGTTCCGTGCAAGTAATTTGTTTGACTAAGGTGTTTTTGAGACACCAATCATAAATGTGTATAAGGATAAGTAAAAACGTGTATGTACTGGACAACACATTGGAAGGAGTATTTTAAAAGAGTGCGACCTAAGAGGAAGGTTTTAGTATGACTAAGGATGTATTTTGATTAAAATGAGTGGTCCGTACCGAAAGCTGTAAGAAAAGTTTTGCAATTTTAAGGCGTATTAGTAATATCACTTGTTGTAAAAAAATGTTTATTGGAGAGAGCTAGGATGGTAAATATTTATGGTTTCTAAAAGGTTTTGGCGGTAATAGACCGAGTGGCTGAAGTTTACGCGTAGATGAGAGTGAAAGATAGTTTTAAAAGAAAAGGAACATTTTGACCAAATTGAGCCGGTGAGGACGTTTATAAAATGGATTGAACGTTTTAGGCTGCTTTGCTGTAAATAAAGTTGGATGAAGGTTAACGGAAGAATTGGGAAAATCGTGGTATGCTAGTGAACGATTTGGTAGGTGTATGCGAGGGGTAAAAATGGTATGAATATCGGGTAAAATGAGATATGGATGCTAGTGATAGTTGTGGCGGTTAAAGCTAACGATTTTGAGAATGAAGCTTTGTCATGGGTAATCGAATACTAATCACTACGAAGTGGGGTCACCAAAGTTTGTTATGAATCAAATGTATTTAACAAGGTCCAGGAAAACACCGAATTTCTCATGGCACGTTTTATGAAAGTTTGGTAACATGGTAGGGACACTTATATATAGGAAGTACCAGCGGCGTATCCACCATGTTACGTCGTTTCGCTATTCGGTGTCATGTTAAGTTTCGTGTTGCGATACACAGTAGAACCCAATGTGGTTTTCATGTGCCTACCAATATAATCCCGTGTGCACCCGCGATTATTTTGGTTTGTGCATGATCCTCGTAGTTTGTACTAGTAGTGTACGGGTCAGGTTACATCTAGTAAGCAAAGGGTATGTAAGATAGCGTATAAAAATTAAGTATGCAAGCATGATTGTATGTATGTATGAATGTGTCGAACGTACGCGAAACCACTCGGGTTATGCCTACTTATAGATTTCAAGTATGACTACCAAGTAGTGCGAATGCATTTTTGAGTATGATTGAAGACAAATACATAAAACATTAGGATGTAGTATCGAGCGTATAGGTGGAATAAAATGGGATTTAGCATATATAAGTTACTATGAAGTTGAGAGTGTGTAAAATACAAAGTGTAATGGTGATATGTGTAATATTGTCATGTAATATTGACTGTATAAATAGAAACGTATAAGGCGGTATGCATGTGTGTGGTTACTTGAGTCAAAACATTGAGTTGGTTAAAATAAGTCGGGTTTGTCGGGAATGAAGGACCAAAATTGTGAATGTCGGGTGAATATTGAGAAAAGTATTTATTTTTGATGTAAAATGTGTTTTGTAAAAAGAAATGCTACTTTTGTTTAAAATTTGTATTCGCATATGAAATTTTCTTGGCCATGTGTTCAGATTTAGATTTGCGTATTTTGAAAAGGTTGTAAAATGGTGAGCTTGCTTTATTTTACTTATTTTATTGATGCAAGAAAAGTCGTGTTTTGAAATTTTCACATAAAACTTAAATTTTGAAAAGCATTTTAGCAAAGTACTTATACGTATGTGAGAGAAAGTTTTTGTTGGTTTCTTGTTGGAAATAAAATGTCTTTATAGTGGTAGTATAAAGTGAGTGTGTTTTGGACGAGTTGTGAAAACGAGGGCAAGAGGTTCGTTTGACCGTCTAAGTTGATGGGTAGCATATCATAAAGTTTTTGAAAAATTGTGAAAGAAACGTTAAAAGTGTCACTAGGGGTTTTGTGTATGTAATTTAAATATGTTGTAGGGGAGAAAAAATCATTTGGATAAAGTAGTAAGGTTTGAGGTTTATGCATAAATGAGAAAAATTGAAACAATGATAAAAGGTTTAGGTATAAGCTTTGATATAATGATTGTTATGAAAATAGTCGAGTTGGAGTTAGACTTGGACTCATTTCTCCAACTTGAGTTTTGCGAAAAAGACATCTAGGTGATCGACAATAAAATCACGTTTGAGCATGTAAGTATTGTATAACATGTATGAGTTCACATAGGTGACATAAGCATAATAAGTATTCAATAGTATAAACACGTATGATTACGTAAGGAGTATGAATTTAGTTAGTTTGCGATAATTATTATTGTTTCTGATTGCGAAAGATGTGCGAATTGTGCAACGGGTTCGAAATGAACGAAGTAATAAGTATTAAAACACATAGAAATTGAGATAGCATAAAAGATAGGCTTAGTAAAATATTGGAGTGCTTTGGGTTGAGAAGCGTCGACTATTCCAAAGTGAATCGAAGATCCTTTCAAATTAGAGGAACATGCTTTGGCCTATAGGTAAAATGCTCTCGTCGAGAAGTGATTAACGGCATTTTACCCTTCCAGTTACTACACGTCTCTAATTGATCAAAAATCGAAACCTTGGCGAGATTGAAAATCGAGGAGTGGGACTAGTTGACAAGGTGCAGGTTTCACCCCTAACTTGACAACATCGTAGGTTGGTACTTACCAAACGAGGAGCGAATTCCGACTCGTTGGTAAGGGTCCACTAGAGTTTGAAATAGAAATTTTCCATCAAGGTATGGATATCACTCCTAACTTGATTGCATAATTTCGTGAAAAATCGAATACGCGGATTGAGAGTGATCACCAGAGTGCGGGTTTCACCCCTATTTTTGTGAGATCGTCTCGTATGTATGAGTGTCTTCAAGTCTTCAAGTGTGTATATTGTGTAAATGTCTTAGGAAAGACATATTGTATACATTAAGACCAAAAGAAACAGGAAGAAGCAAGGTAGGAAGAATTAATATTTTAAGCAAGAAACAAGAATGGTCAAGTTTGGTCACTTAAACTATAGACTAGGTCGAACATGGCAATTCTACCTAATTCCCTATAGTTATGGCTCTGATACCAATCTGTCACACCCCAACCAATGGCGGAAACATCGGAGTGATACGAAATAGATTGCTCAATGCATCATCACACTATTTGCGACAATATTTAAATCAAAAATTCCTTTCATTTCATAAATCAAATTGTCAATTACTTCATAACAAATTCAACAAAAATTACAACATAAAAAGCCTAACATTCTAGGTGCGTTTCTATGTCGTCCCTACTAGATTTGTCATAAGCACCATCATCAACCTGTAACAGTTAAAAGTATAGTTCAATACAAAAGTATTGGCGAGTACACAAGTTTAAGTACATAGCATAAGTATAAAAGAGTTTACTCAAATCCACATGGCAATTGTATACAAGGTAGGCTAGCATGCAATACTAATTGTCAAACCCAAGTGTCCACAAGAATGAATGTGCCCCTCGTCACACGAAGTAACGAGACTAAAGTAAGAATTAAGAATGAATCAGCTTAAAGCTTAACAATACCCCGACGGGCGGTGTGCTACTCCTATAGCGCTATATATGTTAAGTTGGGGCTAGCTAAGTTAATGACAATAAGCATGTATGAATTTAGCATGCACCAAAGCATAACAATAAGCATGTATGAAAGATTGAGTGTATAAAGCATGTAGTGCGTGTATTTGTGTGTTTTTGTATGGTAACATGTTGCAACCCAAATTGGGTAAAAGGAAAATGGGTCAAGTGTACTCACGGTTTTGCAAGCTTTCACTTGTTACTTCGCAAACGATTTGGAGGGTTGGAGGAACACCAAGCTATCTTTTGAAAACCTTGAACCTTTAGATAGAGAGAGCTTTAGAGCTTTAGAGAGAAGAGAAGAAGTGTTTGAGGTGTGAAATGAGAGTGGGAGGTGGTGGGTATTTATAGTTGAGGTTTGGGGTTGAGTTAGGTGAGTATTAAATGCAAGAAACACAATCCAACAAACACAAAATGGACCAATCCATGAGCAAGAAACCACTTTCTCCGGATTATGCTATTTTTAGTTCTTGAACTTAGTTTATCTTACATTTCATGGTAAAACTTGATATTTTCGCATATTTTCAAGTGTATAATGTATATATAAATATATTTTAGGTATCAAGTATGAATGTATGATATTTGCACGTATAACAAGTATCGCTTTGTATGTAAACACGTATTTAACAATTAAATGCATGTAAGACAAGTATGTATCAGATATGAATTTTATTACGATCAAAGTCTCAAATTATAAGATTGGGAAATGAAATACGAATGCGACACGAATATAAGTTTCCATAAATAGAAGTACGATTACACTTTCTAATTAAGGAAAGTACGAAAAAGCAAGGCATTACATTTTCCGTATTGCCGTTTCAGTTACGAAAACTTCCGTAATTTATTCAACTTTCATCCGTTTTACTTGAAACTTGTTTCTAATTGTCCGTAAATTGTTTACCTACATATTTAACTAGAAATCCTTAACCAGGATTGTTAATTCTTATGAATTATGCATTCATTCCTGGTTTTTGCACATATTCATTTTTACCCGTTATGGAATTTAAGCACTTAAACTTAAATTATCCATATCCCTTCGTTTATTTCTCATTCCCACTTTATAATCTCTATTTATATATATCATCACATCTTCAAATATGATGGATTAATATAGTAAAATCATTGTATTTCCATTTTTACCCCGAGTTTGGCATTTTACGAAAACAACCCATTATGTATAACCCCAGTGGTTCAAGCTTTCCACTTTATACTAACAGAAGGTTTGACCGAATTATTAAATTCATATTTATACTACTCTTGAGGGTCGTCTGCCTGATTTGAAATTTGAGGGCGTTTTGGTCAACTTTAGTCCCTTTTACGACTATGGACTTTGAAAGAGTATTTACCGACCAAGCGAGCACCTTTAACCCGTATTTCCTTTTTAATCTTAATTACATTCTTAAAAACATAAAAGTCTCAAATCGTTTAATATTATAAACTGGTTAAATGCATTTCTCGCTATAAATATGTCTCCGGCTCTAATGACCGTCTTACCCAAACATTAGATATACCTCACTTGTGGTGATCTAGTGTCCACCCGTAACTTAACTAACTTTAGTTGTACCGAAAACCCTCATCGAGAGCATGACCACTACACATACCTGGCGCGGATCATAGTATTGACCCATTTAAATACCTTGCACTGTTGGTTGCTTTGTAATAGCGATGCAAGTCATACCCTATTCCTCCTACGAGCACAAAAAACTCAACAAGCGATCATTAGTCATTATAGTCAAATGGTAATATATCACCATTTGACCCATTTGGCCTAAATGGCCATTTATCATTATGAGATGACACTTATTTGCCAATTCACCCATTTAACCATTTCGTTTTACACTGTGTGATCATATTACTTAAAACAAATCGCTTTTTAATTTGTTTGACCCATTATGACTTACGCCATATGGTGTCCTTTTCAAAACTCTTTATTTATTCGCCATCACATGACTAATTTGCCATTTTACCCCTTTTTACCATTAATCATGGTTTCATGCCATTTTCACTTGTTCCGACCCGAATCTCTTCGCATCGGAACATCATATTTAACATACCAATCTACCTTTTTCTTAACCAATACTACAAGTATGCGTCCTATTAAAGATGTAAGCTTTACTTACCTTGAGATCCGATTATGCTTTTTCGCTTACTTGATCCGTTTGACCCACTTCTTCCCAAGCCTCCACCTAGCTTGTCAAGCGTCAAACTATCATTTATCATTCGCAAGATGGTTAGGTTAGTCATCATTTAACACAACTATTCCACCTTACGGATTTTATATCAAATTTATCATTCGATTATATTATAGGTCAGTTTGACTTTTGCCTATTTACACATACAAACTCACAAATAAGTTTAACAACTCATTTAGGCATTTCGTGAATTACCCGGTAAGCACTATTCTTAGGCCACCATTATGGCTACGTTTCCCCAACCATGTTCACACAATTGATAATATCAAATTAACATAGTTTCTACAATCATATGCTAATCTATCGATAACTACACAAGAACTTGGAATTGTTTCATTACCACAAAACAACTCATCTCATCATATTACTGGACATTCATCTAAAACACCTTATAACATTGACATAGCATTAGTTTCATTATATCATATAAAACCCATTTCAAGTCATGTATGATTACTTACTCGAATCTCTACTTTGTTCGAGTATCTTACACATACATACAAGTATGATGATCATGAACACTCCTACTTTATCAATTTCATCATGTAATCAAAACCCACTTTATAATCTACTTGTTAATCACTAACAAGTAATCTTACATCAAATAGTGCATATTTTCTTTATGTCTAACGAAATCAAGCATACACATACAATTAATTTCATCTTTGGATCATAATCCTACAACCTAATTGCAAGTATTCTACTTGTCTCACATTATAATTTTCACCAATCTAAGTTTTTAGACATACCTTATGATCCCCTAATCAAGGTGATCGATAATTCATGTTCATGCAAGACTTTGAGGTCCAATCTCTCCTTCAATTTGATGTTCTTGGTTGAACAAGGGTTTGCCTTGGTTCCATCTCCTGATGTCGACACATACGCACACTAAGTGTGTGTTATGTGTTAAATTTTTATGTTTTAATACAACAAGTTTCCTTTTTGGCAGCTTTGGTCCCTCAAGTTTAGTTTTTTACTATAAATGAGACAACAACTCATTGTCTTGTTACTTATATACATGTTATTAACTAGGTTAATTTGTTCCTAGTTATTTTGTTTATAGTTTAATTTTTACCGCTAACGGTTCTTTAATATTAACATGGTTTGATTACCAAACCAGTTTTTGGAGTGTTACATCTATGTAGTTTAATATGTGCATAAGGAAAAAGGACAGATGGAACATATCAATATCAAAACATCTCATGACTTAGATCCATGGAGATCGTTTTGAAGCGAGTCACATTCAATAGCATTCCCTAGTGATATATGTGAATTTTGATTCTCAATCCCTTGAGTTATTCGTCTCATGAATACAATCATCTCAATTCACAATAGTCTTACATTCAAATTCATTCCCATGTAATCTGATCGACTACGGATATTTTAGAATACGCTTATCCAAGGATATAAGCATACAAATATCGAACACAGTTACAAAATAATTAAACTTGCATTTAACCAATAAATCAAATAACTATTCAATGTAACTGTTGTAGTTCAAAATTAAAACACCAATACTAACTACAGATCATGCCCACTGTCTAGCAAATCTAAGCCCTATCTTTTCAGCATGCTCATTATGTTTAGCTTGAGGTAAAGGCTTAGTAAAGGGGTCAACCAGATTTAGATTCGTATGAACTTTGCTTATTACGATGTCTCCACGCTCTATTATCTCTCTAATATAGTGAAATTTTCTGAGTATATGCCTTATGATTTTAAGCGACCTTGGTTCCTTTGCAAGAGCAATGGCACCAGTGTTGTCACATAACATCTCGATCAGTTTCTTATGCCAGGCATTGTCGAAATCAATAATGAGCTTTTTCATCCAGGCAACCTCCTTAGCAGCATCGGATGCAGCATTGTATTCTGATTCACAGGTGGATTGAGCAACCACACTTTGCTTCGAACTCTTCCAAGTAACAAACCCACCATTCAGAATGAAAACATATCCCGTCTGTGATCTTGAATCATCACGATCAGTGCTAAGAGCATACGAAACATCATATCTAGTACATAAGTACAGGATAGAACCAATAGTAGAAGCATATGGAACTCTTTCCATTTTCTTCTTTTCCTCTTCAGTCTTTGCACACTGCTCGCTATTGAGAATCGTTCCATGTGCCATGGGCAAGAGCCCCTTTTTGAGTGTTGCCTTGAGAAGCGTCGTATGACCTTATCAATATATGTACTTTGACTTAAACATAATAACCACTTTGTGTGACAATTGGCAAAATTTCGGTAATTCTGTACAACTTGAACAACTAGTACATTATTTATTTATCGTATAACATGACTTAATTTTTGATTTTAAGTCTTAAAAGTCTAGGAATTTAATCAAATCATAGTTTAGTATGACAATGGATTCGTCACAATCACGAATATATAAAAACCATATCCTAGACAAATGACAAAGACACGAACACGAAATAAATATCAGAACTGCTTATGGTACAGTCTGATATTTCAGAATTAAGACATAAAATATGTCTGTATTGATATACCATAAAAATTTTTATTTATAACACCAAATTGTCCAAGTCTACAGCAAAATTCAGCATTCTGGAGCAAAATTCAGCAAATGTCCGAAACCCCAAAATAAATATTTTTAGCTAAAGGATAATAGTGGGTGCTAGAAATAGTATAAAACCCATATATAGATCTTATTATTTAAAGCTATACGGTTTATTCACTAAAAAATCTGACAACAAAGCCGGTACAGAAACTGAACTCAAAATTACAAATTTATTAGTTTGAAGAGCTAGATTAATTAACGGGACAATAAAAATTGTACTAGAATTATTATGAACATAAAATTTTTTAAGTAATACTATTATATCAGTATCACCTGGTACAAGACCAACTAGCTTTATCAACTGAACAACGAAACCATAAGACTAGTAAGTTATTTTAGCATATTATAACATCACTTGTTGTGTTAGCAATTTGTGGTTTAGTTAGTGTATTATGAGGTGTAAAAAGTTAACATAAAACCAAGATCATCACCCACATTCACTTCCATTCTTTCATCACACCAAAAACTCAACACACTCCTTCCTTTTCCTTCATAAAATCGGCCAAAGCATACCCATATCACCTTCAACTTTTTAAAAACCAAACCTCTAGAAAATCAAGCTTGCATGAAGATCTAAGGAAGATCTAAGGAATTTGCAAGGATTAGGAGCTCACTTTGGAAGCTTGGAACTCTTGATCAACCCATTTCCATCATCCTTTAGATCATCCAGCCTTGTGCTAGTAGTAAGATTTTAAACCTAATCTTAAACTTTTTATTTATAAAATTACACAAGATCATCATTCAATATGTTTAAAAACCCACTTGAAAAACACTAAAAAACTATAATCACTAACATAATCATGTGAGCTTCTTGATGATTTTAGATGATCTTGAACTTGTCATTAACTAGTAAACTTGAATCTTACACAATTATGAATAAAAAGATGATCTAAACATATGCACGTTTAGATTAGCAAGATTCATTAACAAAATATGTCATTAACATAATCTCATATTTTAAAGATGATCATACAAGTATTAGATCATTAAATAAAATTTATGATTTAGAATTTTGTTTAAAAGTTATAATAAAGTTTCCATTTTAAGAAAGATTACGATTATAACATGTTCATTTTCATTTTGTTAATACATTTATATAATACATGTGATTAATGATGACTTGAGTTAGTTTAATTATTTAAAACATGTTTATAAAAATATGGGAAACTTATATTTTAAAGGAAACTATGGCAAAAGTTTTATAAAAATTAATCTTGATTAAGATATGATAAACTAAAGATTGGTGATTAAAAGTGATTAGGAACTTTAATCATGTTTAGATAAAGGATTTGGATGAAAAAGTTAAGAAATTAATTGCTTATACCTTCTTAAACTAAAAATAAGATAAATTTATATTTTGACAAAAAAAATATATAGTTTTAAACCACCTTATATGTGTACATGTATTTTTGTATAAAACTATATATATTTTGATCATGTTAAATTAAATTCAAAAATATATAAGTGTTCAAATTATTGATAAAAAATATATATATCGGACAATTCGGGCAACTTGGATAATTCGGACAAAATAAAGTATATGGTATAAACGAAACAAACGACAAAGACGAAACGAATAAAATAGTAGACGCGAACCTAACGGTCAAAACGAACGAATCAACCATTACACTTTATATTTACTAGGATTTATAAAAATTTAACTAATAACTAATAGTTTTCACAAATAAAATTTTATAAGTTATAAACATTTACTAGTAAGTATTTAAAAACTTGGATAAAACCCAACTAAACTAATTCTTTGGACTAAGCCCATTTTTTATAAAATCATATTGCGCTAAACTTATTTTTACAAAATATATGGACTAGCCCGTTTATATAAATTAGTTTGGGCTAAGGCCCACTTGTATAAAAATCAAACTATTGGGCCAAGCCCACTTTTATAAAGATTTCATGGGCTAAGCCCACTTATATAAAAGATAACTTTGGGCCAAGCCCACTTTTATAAAGAAATAAATTGGGCTAATCCATTTCTATAAAAAACTAATTTTGGGCTAAAGCCCACTTTTGTAAAACTAAACTTGGGCTAATCAAATTTTTATAAACTATGTTGGGCTAGGCCCAATCTTTCATTTAAACTTGGGCTAGACCCACTTTTACAAACCAATTGGGCTTAACTCACTTTAAACAAAAATAAGATTTAGCTAGGCCTACATACACGAAATGAACTGGGCTAGGCCCACATACATGAAAAAAATTGGGCTAGGCCCACACATAATAATGAATATTGGGCTAGGCCCATACTTACAAAAGCTTTTGGGCTAGACCCAAAAGTAATGAATTATTAAATTGAGTTATTTACAATTAAATTATGGACTAGGTCCAGTTACATATAACCAATCTAATATATATATATATATATGACAGAAATATATATATATATATTTATCAACAAATAAAAACCAACAAAACAACTATGAAATTCAAGATAAAATACTTGTACGAAATCGAACGAAAGCCTAGGTGTCAAATAAATTAGAACACTTGTAGGTCCAGAAACGAACAAAGTATCAAGAAGCGAATAAATATTTGCACGGAATGCAAATCTGTGAGTTCATGTTTCTCCTTTTATTTTAACATTTTTATGGTTTTTAGACGTGCGGGGATGTATACATGTCACATTTTAATGTAGCTGGGAAACGAAAATATTTAGATCACATGTGAATAAGGCTCAAGCATTGGGACCATTAATGAATAACAAGTACCGAGGAACAAGGTGATAGATCTATTGGGTTTGGGCGAGCCCCACTCTATTACGGCAAAAATAATAGATCGTATTAGAGTGCTTTTGTGTCTAAAACGAGTGTCTCAGACACAAAATTAATCGTCAAGGTTTGGTTGCCACCTTATTGGCATACAGATTACTGTCCTTGCAACACACTAATGATCTTACAAGTTTCATTAAGTTACATTAAATGAATTTATTATTTCAAATGTTGTTGAAGATTCATTTGATACGAAAATTTATAACATGAATTCACCAGCTTTTGTTGACGTTGTTTTCGAAATTAGCATGTATTACAGGAAACAAGTGGATGGCCTTAGGGGAAAATCTTGTTTGTTTGTTGTGAAGTCAAGATGTTGTGTTTCATCCAGTCTTTCGTTGTTATTTTTTACAAACTTATGTTGAATTTTAAGTAATAGTGTTCAAACTTGTGGTATGGTTTTGAAAACAAAAGTTGGTTTTTAAATTATGTATTAAATAAAAAGTATGGAGGAATGTTTTGTAATATAATTGTCATTTACTTGGTTGAATGCAACGATTGCCGCTCTGGCCACACCTCGAGACACGCTTCCACTACATCGAAAATCAGGGTGTGACAGACCTGGTATCAGAGCTTCAATTGTAGTGAACTAAGATTCTTTTGAGTCTGGTCTATAATTTCGAAAATGGTCTTTTTATGAAAGTCATAAATTGTTTATGAAAATGTAACAAGATTTTTCCCCATGGCATGTTTATGAAGGTCCACTAGTACTAAACGATAAATCAAAACAATAATGCAAGGACATTATACGAGATAGTCTTTGAGGATTAGACACGATAACAGTACGATGAATCAGAATGAAATATGACGTGCAATGAAACTGAAATATAATTGCCCAAAAATTTATAATAACTTGTTCACATATATGAGTTGTACAAATTATTTGCTAGGACCATGTCATCCGACTCCGACACGGATTCCATGGGTTATGCTTCAAACGCTGTTACATACCATTAAAAGATCCTACTCCACATGTTATCATCATCATCTCCGTTGACGAGTTATCGGATGATGAGTGGATGAACATCGATTTCCAGCCATTTGCCTTACCTGAGCCTGACCATGCCGATATTCCTTTAGAGGATGATGTATTGGTAGTACCTCCTTTTCATGAGATGGTCATATTCGGTCACCCTGAGGGTGAACATGTCGTTGCTTACGTCGCCATATCACTTAATGTGGTATATCCTTTTGATGATGTTGTCGATGAGGACGGACACCCCGCACCTCCTATTATTGATGTTGAGGATGATGTCATTCCAGTTATACATGTTGAGCATGTTGACGATGACTTTGGCATTGGTGAGGATTTTGACATTGCCATGTTAGAGGTAGCCCAGCCAGAGGCTACAGTTATTGACATTACATTGTCTGCACCTTCCACACCTCTGACCCTATCACCTATATCTTCACCCGATACCACTTTACAACCATCTTCAGATATCTTACCTATGCATGTTGATACCATTTTACCAGACACATTCTACATCGATCATTTATCTGAGTATGCACCACCATTGCATCCTTTAGGGGATATCACACACCACACTAATCACCTGATACATCACCCTTCTATTGGGACCATCCCATTATACTCTTGGTAGTACTCCTACGCTCGCTGATCATGTATCTTCTAATCCTTTTGCTGGATCTGTTTCTACCACTGTTACACCGACATTCAGTTCTTATCCAGACCCGTTTGCTGCAGGGCTGTCACATGTTCCATACAGTCAGTCTATGACTGAGTATCCTCCTTTTACTCCGATCCCCACTGCTGGAGATCTATCCCATCTCCCACCTCATATGCATAGTACTGTCACATATCTTTACCTTACTTTACTATTTCAGATGACCAGCCACCTCTGGGCATGAGCCCATCCGACCCGTATCACCCGAGCCATTTACCACTCACCACCACTAAGTACAGACTCACATCCACTGAGATACAGCTCAGTATTCTGTTTTGACTATTTCATGAGCTTAATGCTAAACTCTCTGTTATCCAAACATCACAGGGTGCTCCATCATCATCATCTCAGCCACCACTACCCACATCATCACCTCCACCACCACCCATTGCTAGTAGTACCATCACTTACATCATCCCATGCCACCTCTTCATCATTTGAGAGGCGCATTTGTGCTATCGAGGAGGAGATGGCATACTTCTGCGGTGTGATCTGCGCATCTGCACCCCCACCCCCACCGTCAGTCTAGCTTGGTATTAATTAGGTTTTTGGAGATAGTACCCGTGTCAGGTTAGTTGAAGATTGAAGGATATTGAAGATATATATATATAAGTCAACTTGAAGAATCTGAAGAAACAATGCGAAGAAAATATCTACTTTTGTTTATATATTGTATAAAACTTGTATGTCAGAGTGATGAAACTCCGAATTATATTTTTGTACTTCGCAAAAATGATGTAACAAGTTGACAATATATATATTTGGAAGTTGATTATCCTTCTTTTATCAAGCATTGTTGATTATTCATTATATTTGTGTCATGATGATTCAATTTATTTGACCTATAATTAATATATTACGATATATTTTATTCTATTTGATCCATGAATGACAATATTTATCTAAACTACTTGTTTAATTCATTCTATATGATTTTATATATGAAGATCATGCCACCAAGAAGAAGGAGCATACATCAACTCCAAACTCCCCTACCCACTTCTCAAGCTGAACTTGATGTTTTGATGAATCAACGCATTGCAGATGTGATTGCTCAACATGAAGCAAATCGCACAAATTTGAGAAATGAAGATACGGCTCAAGCCCCACCGATAGTAACAAATCCTACGAATGGTTGGTTACTCATAACCTTACAAGAGATTTTCATTAATATTTTATTTGCAAAATAAATATTTCTGACAATTTCAAGACCAACATTTCAGGATGCACATATAAGCAATTTTTAGATTGCAAGCCATTGAATTTTGACGGCACCTGCGGAGCGGTAGCATTTGTTCGATGGACTGAAAAGATGGATTTTGTAATCCGCATGAGTAACTGTTCCCCTAACCAGACTGTATTGTATGTTTCGGGATTGTTCATTGACGAAGCTTTATCATGGAGGAATCTGTAAGTACAAACGCTAGGAGATGCAGCAGCGTACGCTATCACTTGGGAAAGACTGAAGGAATGAAGTGTGAAAAGTATTGTTCAAGAGCCGAACTACAAAATTTGGAAACAGAGTTTTAGAATATAGCGATGGTTAGATTTGACATCTATGGATACACTCAGCGATTTCACGATCTCTCGCGAGTCGTTCCATATATGGTAACCCCTGAATTTAAACGTATCGAACAATATATTTGGTGATTAGCTCCGGAAATCCAAAGTATGGTTACATCTTCACATCCAGCAACCATCACCGAGGCAATTACGATTGCAGTGAGCCTTACCGAAGAAGCGATAAGAATGAATAAGTTTTCGAGAAAGAATGCGAAGATGCCCAAGGAGACACATGTAGAATCAACCTCACATAGGAATAAGAGAAAGTTTACACATTTCAAGAAAGTTCCTGACCGAGTAATAAGAAGAAAGAAATCCGACAACAAAAAGGAACAAAGCATTCATGGCGACAGCAGAGACGGAATCGAGAGGTTATACTGGAAATGCACCTAAATGCAATAGGTGAAATTATCATCATTATGGTGGATGCCAAACCACCAAATGTGATAAGTGTCACACCCCAACCGATGGCGGAAACATCGGAATGAGATGAACGAGATTGCTCGAGATATCATAACACTAATTGTGACAATATTTAATTAAACAACTCATTTCATTTCATTCATCAAATCGTCAAGTACAACATAATTCAAATACAAAATAACATCAAATGAGACAAGTTTAACACAACATAAGAAATAACTTAGCATTCTAAGCGTGTTTCTATGCCAATCCTACTAAGTTTCGACATATCAACATCATCAACCTGCAACATGTTAAAAAGTATAGTTCAATAACAAAGTATTGGCGAGTACACAAGTTTGAGTCATAGCATAAGTAGTAAAAACGTTTAAACAAATCCACATGATAAGTTAGTATACGAGATTAATGTAAACAAGGCATGTGAACTACAAGTCAATCCTCAAGTGTCACCGCATAATAGATTAGAAACTTAACATGAACATAAGAATACGAGCGGTGCGTTACTCCTATAGTGCTATACATGTTAAGGGGAGGCTCGTACGAAGTTAATGACAATTAGTATCACATAAGGATATTCCAAGTAAACAAATCGAGTATCACATAACTATAGCATGTATGATGGATTATTTGATTCCATAGAATAAAAGTGTGATTTAGTGTGTTTCTGATAGATTAACATATTGCACCCAAAAAGTGTAAAGCATAAAAGGGTATCGAGTGTACTCACAGTTTTGCAAAGTTAATTCCGTGAAAGGTTTGGGTTGATTAGGGGGACGAACACCGAGTTATCCTACACAAGGAAACATTGGTGTGTGAGTATTGGAATGACGATGGAGTTCGTTAATTTAGGAATTTAAAGTATGCAAAAGTATCTATAGTCGAAAGTATTTATCTAGATGTTAACACTCGTTTTTGACACTATAAGCCCCGTAGGGTGTTTGTAGTTTTATGGGTCATGCCCAATAGAATCTTAACGATGGTTAAGTCTTAGATAAAATAACCTAATGTTAGGACAAGCAGCCATACGGCCATTGTCAAAGGTTCAATTATATTTATTAGTTACATATATAGTTTACATATATTATTACAAGTTTATCATATAAATCATAGATTTCATAGAAGTCATGCATGGAGGTAGGAGGATAACCGTCCTTAACCTCTTTCGTAAGATTCACCAATACATAAATTGCCACAAGGACAATCCGGATGGTCATGAATAAAGTACTTCACTAAACTACGTGTCGACCGAATAAGCAAGCTAGGTGCATGCATCCCGTACATGGTAACGTATGGGGACGTGTCATAGCGTTGTTACTCAAGTGAAGGTGAAACATAGCTTAATGGATAGAATCATCAAGTGGGGGGTGGATTGAAAGTTGGATAGCCAAGGCCTCCATGTAATCACACCTTCACCCAAACACAAGCTTGTAAGCTTGGATGGTTCCAACACTTGTGGGTTAAAACCCATAGCAAAAAATCAAGTTTGGAGGCATGTTATACCTCTTGATTTTTTTATAAAACAAGTCTAGCTAGCTCACTAACCATAAACTTGATTAGAGGCACATGTAGCATAGAGTTGTTAAGAGAAAATAAGTTTAAGAAAAGTTTACAAGTTTAACTTCCAAAATAGAAAGTTTGGCCATAAAAATGGTATTAATCCACATTGGTTTTCCACAGAAAACCTATGGTAACATCACAAGAGGCTTAGCAAACTTTGTTGAGGAAGAAAACATGAATAAAACTTGAAGTTTTTAAAGTTATGAAAAGAAAAACATGAGCATAAAGTTCAAGACACTTTTGGACCTCAAAATGGTGAGGCTTCACCTTAGTTTGCTCAAGAAAACTTGTGAAAACCTTCCTAGAGGTTATCCAAGTGTTTTAGAAGAAGAAACAAGGTTTAAATAAGAAAGGAAGTGAGTTGAAACTCACTTGCAACCTGAACTATCTCAGCAGAAAGTTATGGGAGTTTTGAGAGGATTTCTGAAGTGTTGGAGGCTTGTAAAAGTGAGAAAAGGTTGGGGAAAGGTGGGGTTTTATAGAGGGAAGATTAGGGTTAAGTTAGGTTAGCATTTAATGGGGTTTGGGTGGTTGAACTTGGAAGAAAACAATCTTGAATCATGTGTAGCAGCTTGCGGCCGCAAGCTGCATTCTTTTTCTTTTTTTTTTGTTATTTAATAATTATAATTAAGTTTCTAGAAGTTTAATTGTATGTACATTATATTTCATAAGTGTATAGCTTGCTTGGAGATTAAAACCAAGGTTAAGGGTCTTATATAATCGAAAAAAAGACTTGTTAAGTAGAAGTGTTATAATATAGTTTGACAAGGTTTATGATGCTAAAAGTTTAAATATTTTGTATTAGAATCACTAATCATCTTTCTTAACTTGAATTCCAAGATTCAACAACATTTAAACAAATCCACATGATAGTACATCAGTAAGTTAGACTGTCACACTAATATTTAAAACTAAATTGCTTAAGTGTGATAGCAGCTTCATCATATGATGTACCAGTAGGCAAAAGGCATGAAATAATCAGCTTACCTTGGTGATGTAAATAATAAAATGTGTATGAGTGGGTAACATACAGTGGAGTATGGTTTTATAACCTTAAATCTTGCGTTGATAGATTGCCAAAATCTGAGGTTTTAGGGCTTTATATCGTTATTTCATCTGGGGTATCAAGGTTGTCCTTCTGCTGCGTCCAGATATATGCTGACCTAGGCACAACTAGGATATCTTAAAAGAGCTAAAATGCCAAATCCCAAAAATTGAAGAAGCTCTCCTAGAGAGTCATTCAAATGTGCAAATTGCATTATTCGTACAAAATTTGGTATTTGCCTTAACCCTCGTTGGATATTGGTCTTTTTGCTGTACGAAAGTACTGACCTGATCACCAATTATCTAATGTTGTAACTCAATAAGGATGAATTTCGATATACTCACCTACTACGAGGAACCTTTGTGCATATCTTGATCGTGGGGGCATGTCTTGAAGTAGGACACACTAGTATAACAGTATAAATTATCTTCACATATCACTAGGTAATGGTACTTGAAATGTTCATGTATTTTGTTTAAGTGGATAAACAATACTGGTAATCGTCTTGAACTGCTTTTCATGAATATTGCATATAGAATAACCAGATAGTGTGAAAACAGTTTGATGTTGCTTATATGATCTTCTTACTGGTGATTCTCACAAAAACAGAGTGTTTATTATTTCGTTATTTATTTGCTTTCAGAAAAAAAAAATCCAAAAAGATTTCATTTTCTTGTAAATTCTTATTATACAGATATTGGTTGTTCATGGAGGAGTTCTTACCGATAGGGGGAGACAGTGTTAGAAGATGAGTTCAACATTTTTTAAAATCTTGCAGGTTCATGGTGTTTATAATTTTGAGTGTGGTTTGAGTTGAGAAATGCTTAATCTATGATACAGTTTTACTATCTCTTGAATAATAATAATTTGTTTAACTTGTATTGAAATTCTTATGTTTTTTCGAGATGTTTGTTTTATAGTATACAGATTGTAGCAGTGTGTTGCTAAGAAGTTTGGTGAAGAGGAGTTTGCTTAAATGCTTGGTAGAACCTCCTTTCTACATTGCAGAAAAAGTTGAAGAGTTTTGAAAATTGCTATGCAAGTGCTAAACTGGAGTTTACTCAAACGCTAACAATTTAGAAGATTGGTGATTGGATACATCAGCTTAGGGGGAGTCTGTTGCAAAGATTTGGTGACAGAAGCTATTAAAGCTGAAGCTATCCAAAGACTAATGTTTTTCGAAGAAGTTAAAAATTGCAAGAAGACTGAAGACAAAGTTATTTTATGAAGCTATTGTCAAGGGGGAGTTTGTTGGTGCATATTTGTGACAACAACTTAGATTTGGTCTTTGGATATCTTGTAATTAGTAAAATGACAAACGGTTAGCAGGTTTAGTTTTATAATACTTGATTAGAAGTAATTGTGCTAAACTAGACACCATATAGCATATGGTAGGCGAATTGGGACTAGACCCATTAGCAGTCCATATGGTGAAACCCTAACCCAGTTGCATAACATGTCTCTATATAAAGAGAGGTTGTCATTAGGGTTAAGGTTGCTCAATAAGTTGCTTAGTGAATTAGATAATTACTTCAAAGAAAGTTGAGAGGGAGTCTTGAATTGATTGTAAACACTTGTGTTAGATAATCAATAGAAGACAGTTTGAAAGTAATTGTGTTCGTGTTCTTGTTCAGTTTTCTGTGAAATATGATCTAGAGGATTCCGCCCTCTAGATTGGATAGACGATTCTATGACGATCCATATGGATTAGGGGACCTACAATGCCCAATAGAATCGTAACGATGGTTAAGTCTTAGATAAAATAAACTAATGTTAGGACAAGTAGCCATAGGGCCATTGTCAAAGGTTCGGTTGTATTTATTATTTACATATATAGTTTACAAATATTATTACAAGTTTGTCATATTAATCATAGATTTCATAGAAGTCATAGAAATCATGCATGGAGGTAGAAGGATAACCATCCTTAACCTCTTTCGTAAGATTCACCAATACACAAATTGCCACAAGGACAATCCGGATGGTCATGAATAAAGTACTTCATTAAACTACGTTTCGACCGAATAAGCAAGCTAAGTGCGTGCATCCCGAACGTGAAAATGTTTGGGGACGTGTCGTAGCCTTGTTACTCAAGTGAAGGTGAAACATTGCTTAACGGATAGAAATCATCAAGTGAGGGGTGGATTGAAAGTTGGATAGCCAAGGCCTCCATGTAATCACACCTTCACCCAAACACAAGCTTGTAAGCTTGGATGGCTCCAACACTTGTGGGTTAAGACCCTTAGTAAAACAACAAGTTTAGAGGCACGTTATACCTCTTGATTTTGTATGAAACAAGTCTAGCTAGCTCACTAACCATAAACTTGATTAGAGGCACATGTAGCATAGAGTTGTTAAGAGAAAACAAGTTTAAGAAAAGTTTACAAGTTTAACTTCAAAAATAGAAAGTTTGGCCATAAAAATGGTATTAATCCACCTTGGTTTTCCATAGGAAACCTATGGTAACATCCCAAGAGGCTTAGCAAACTTTGTTGAGGAAGAAAACATGAAGAAAACTTAAAGTTTTTAAAAAGTTTTGAAAAGAAAAAAATGAGCAGAAAGTTCAAGATACTTTTGGACCTCAAAATGGTGAGGCTTCACCTTAGTTTGCTCAAGAAAACTTGTGAAAACCTTCCTAGAGGTTATCCAAGTTGTCACACCCTCAATTTCCACTTGCGGAGTTTTACCGCGAGGCGTGTGATCAAACCAGAATCTGAGACACTAGTAATATCGAACGACTCTATATGATTATTTAAACGTTTTCCAAAAACATTTGTTTAACCATTCATAGTTATTTTCAAATTATCTTAGTTTCAAAGTTTAGCGGAAGCATTAGTTTCAAAGTTTAGCGGAAGCATTAGTTTCAAAGTTTAGCGGAAGCATT
Source organism: Scalesia atractyloides (assembly GCA_947069175.1). Taxonomy (NCBI): domain Eukaryota; kingdom Viridiplantae; phylum Streptophyta; class Magnoliopsida; order Asterales; family Asteraceae; genus Scalesia; species Scalesia atractyloides. The sequence continues at coordinate 37,196,452 of CAMTDV010000011.1, forward strand.
AGATTAAAGTAAAGTAACGGGCGCCAACATAAATGCCAAAACCAAAAATCCCAAACAATATTCGTAAATAAGACTCGATAAAAATGTTTTGATCAAATGCAAGTGAGTACACCTAGCGCTCCTAGCGTCCTGAGAAACATGTAAAGAAACAAGTGTCAACATTAAAGAAGAGTGAGTTCACAGGTTTTTATAAGTTCACAAGTTCGGTTTAAAAGTTTGTTTTCCCCCGTTATCCCTAAACCGGGATAACGATATAGTTCCATTATTCCTAACCCGGAATAATAATTGTTGGTTCGTAATTAAGTTCAATGTTAACATGTAGGTAGCGAGCCTAAAGTTACGTCACATAAGAGTTCGCGATCGAAGCTGACTGTTGTTGCCTCAGTGTTGCCAGGTCTATCACTGACCATGGCGAAAGTTAGGCCAAATTAATCACCCGTTGACCATACCCGGTCGGCTAGTGCCACTATCTAGGGTGGGGCTTGTCGGGCCCAGTAGTACTACTTATAATTTCCCCGCTATCTAACCCAATACTAACGATCCGAGAGTTGGTTGAGGACTTCTGTGATAAAGCTACTTAGTGACCATAACATACATTAACATTAACTTAGTTTTCGAGGATTTTTATAAAATAGTTCCAACGTTCCAAAAATTCCAATTTGTTTACAGGAGGTGTCAACTAAACTGTAGAATTTTTTGTAAAATTTTCAAGTCCTAACGCTTTACCAGTTATTTATAAACATTTATATACTAGGCTGCAGTCAGATTCGTCGCTTTCTGACTGCAGTCCACGGGAAAAATTATTTAAAAATCATCTTTCATCCAATTAACAAAATTCCAGTGGGAGATTTCCGGAACTTCCCGTCTCCAGTTACTGTACAAATTTCGTTACCCAACCCCCTACATACTATGAGATCCGACTCGATAAATAACTAGCAAATTTTGCAGAATTTACGCAGCTTCAGCTGCTGCACTAAATATTAACTTAAAAATAGCAAACGACCTCAGAAAAATATGAATCCGGTGCCATTAGAAGCGTTTTTAAAAAATACACGTTTTAAGCTTCATAAAATCCACTTTTCGGTGAATAATGATCAGGTTACTGCCAATTGAAGTTGGCTGTAAATGTCATTCAGCAAACTGTTTTCGACTTTTATCGCATTAGAACATGCTTAAACGATCATGACGCTTAATAATAATGATTAACAACAGGTTTATTTGTCAAATATCATCATGTATATCAATATTCATGCAAACCCTAATTATATAACATGATCTATATCGCTAAAACATAGCTTATGATTTTAGTATTCAACATAACATCACAATCGCAAAGATTCACACAATCATCCGAACTAATCATAAATCACAACACTTTTCATACTAATAATCCTATAATTACACATAATCATGATCAAGATTACACAAACCCTAATGTGAATCACAAAACAATTAAACCCTGACCTTGAAAGATGATGATTAGCGAACCGGGACAAGATTGGAATCAATCCGGAAGTTGTAGGGTTTTGCGATCGTGAGAGGGGGGGGGGGCTGCCGTCGCCTTCCTCTAGGTGCTAGGGTTTTGTTGTTTTTTTTTAACAAACCATCCATGCATACATATATATAGATATAACAAGGGAAAAGAAGGGGAGGGGGTGCGGCCGCGATGGGGGGGGGGGGTTTGGGTTAAGTGGCTTGGGCCTCAAGTTTAGGTTATTTCCTTGGGCCGCAAGGAGGTGAGGTCGACACGTTTCGCGGCTCGGTTCAGTTCTGCTATTTATTTATTATATTTTTTTATAACTAATAATCGCGAAATCAAAGCGTGATATAATAATCTACAAAATCTACAAACGTCTAATAACACATAGCACGTAATTCACCCAATAGATTCACAAAGTTAGCGTAGTTATTGCGAGCGTGTAATTTAATTCTCCGAATTAAATCAGTGTGTGGAATGAATAAACGTGAAGTAGCGCGTTTAAGATACCTGAAAAGCCGGGATGTCACATTATCCCCATGTTGAAAGAATTTTCGTCCCGAAAATTAAGTAAATGCGGTTTAGAATGCAACGCACAAAGATTCAGTTTGTTAGCAATGGTACAAGTAATTCCCTAGCTGTCACATCATCCCCATGTTGAAAGAATTTCGTCCCGAAATTTAGTTGCGGTAACGTCAGATTGCTGCTCAGCTGCAAAAAGGTGTGGGTATTTGCTTTTCATTTGGTCCTCTCTTTCCACGTGAACTCCGGTCCACGCTTAGAGTCCAAACGAACCTTGACAATTGGTATCTTGCTGTGCCTTCGAGTCTTAATCTCATGATCCATAATCTCGATAGGTTGTTCCACAAAATGCAGTTGCTCATCCACTTGAATCTCATCCAATGGAATGACTAGGGTCTCATCTGATAAGCACTTCTTCAGATTGGACACATGAAAAACGTTGTGAACTCCACTGAGTTCGGCAGGAAGGTCTAACTGATAAGCTACGGGCCCGATACGCTTCGAGATCACAAATGGGCCTACGTACTGTGGGTTTAGTTTGCCTCGTTTCCCAAAACGTATTACACCCTTCCAGGGTGACACCTTCAGTAGGACGCGGACACCTACTTGAAATTCGAGCAGTTTGCGTCGTTGATCAGCGTAGCTTTTCTGTCGATCTCGTGCCGCTGCCATGCGGTTTCTGATTTGCACAATCTTTTCAGTAGCCTCAAGTATCAACTCAGGACCTGTGAGTTGACTGTCACCGACTTCTGCCCAATCCGGTGATCTATATTTGCTTCCGTATAATGCTTCAAACGGTGCTGCCTGAATACTCGTATGGTAACTGTTGTTATACGAGAATTCCACTAAAGGCAGATGGATTTCCCAACTGTTCCCGAAGTCTACCACACATGCCCTAAGCATGTCTTCCAAGGTCTGAATGGTCCTTTCACTTTGACCATCCGTCTGAGGGTGATAAGTTGTGCTCATAGCTAAGCGTGTACCCAACGCTTTCTGAAGTGACTGCCAAAAGTTAGACGTGAAACGAGCATCTCTGTCTGAGATGATGGACGTTGGCACCCCGTGCCGAGAAACTACTTCCTTAATGTAGATGCGAGTCAACTTATCCATCTTATCTGTTTCTTTGATCGCTAGGAAGTGTGCAGACTTAGTTAGACGATCCACGATTACCCAGATGGTATCGCAACCACCCGGAGTTCGCGGGAGTTTAGTGATAAAGTCCATCGAGATCTGACCCCATTTCCACACTGGGATCTCAGGTTGTTGAAGTAGCCCTGATGGCTTCTGGTATTCCACCTTGACCTTCGCACAAGTCAAACACTTGCTCACGTAGGTGGCTATATCTGCTTTCATGTTGGGCCACCAGTACGCGGCTTTAAGGTCTTGATACATTTTATCTGAACCAGGATGGACAGAGTATCGGGATTTGTGAGCATCGTCCATAACTAGCTTCATGAGGTCTCCGTAGAGAGGTACCCATACACGATTCATGAAATACCGGGCACCATTGGGTTTCACTTCCCAATCGCGTTCCATCTTTCCCACAGATTCGGCCTTGATGTTTTCTTCCTTAACTGCTTCAAGCTGCGCGTCGCGTATCTGTCCGGGTAACCCAAAATGAATTGTGAACGGTAGTGCTCGTACCCGACGAGGTTTCAAGTGCTCCTTCCTACTGAGGGCATCAGCTACCACGTTAGCTTTACCCGGGTGATACCGAATGGCACATTCATAATCGTTCAGGAGTTCGATCCAGCGACGCTGTTGCATGTTCAACTCCTTCTGGTCAAAGATATGCTGGAGGCTCTTGTGATCCGTGTAGATTGTGCACTTTGTTCCATATAGATAGTGTCTCCAAATCTTAAGTGCAAACACAACTGCTCCCAATTCGAGGTCATGTGTTGTGTAGTTTTTCTCGTGAACCTTCAACTGTCGGGATGCATACGCGATGACCTTATCACTTTGCATGAGTGCACATCCCAATCCTTGAAAGGAAGCGTCACAATATACCACAAAATCATCTGTCCCCTCTGGCAAGGATAGAATGGGCGCACTGCAAAGTTTCTGCTTCAGTAATTGAAATGCTGCTTCCTGCTTGTCACCCCAAGCATACTTGGTGCCCTTCTGGGTGAGAGTGGTAAGCGGTTGTGCGATCTTGGAAAATCCCTCAATGAAACGTCTGTAGTAACCAGCCAAACCCAAAAATTGGCGGATCTCTGTCGGTGTCCTGGGTGCTTCCCAGTTCTTGATAGCATTGATCTTGGCGGGATCAATGTGTATACCCTTTTCATTCACGATATGCCCGAGGAACTGAACTTCCCGAATCCAGAAATCACACTTCGAAAACTTGGCATATAGTTTCTCCTGTTGAAGTAGTTCCAGCAATAATCGTAGATGCTCAGCATGTTCTTCTTCACCCTTAGAGTAGACGAGTATATCATCGATGAACATGATGACAAACTTGTCGAGATACATCTTACACACGCGGTTCATGAGGTCCATGAACACCGCGGGTGCGTTGGTGAGGCCGAAGGGCATGACCAAGAACTCATAATGGCCATACCGAGTACGAAATGCCGTCTTGGAGATATCCTCCTCCCTGACGCGTAACTGGTGATAACCGGACTGTAGATCGATCTTGGAGTAGTAGCTTGACCCTTGAAGCTGGTCGAAGAGATCGTCGATGCGAGGTAATGGGTATCGGTTCTTGACGGTAACCTTATTGAGTTCCCTGTAGTCGATGCACATGCGGAAGGTCCCGTCCTTTTTCTTGACAAAAAGGACCGGAGCTCCCCATGGTGAAGTACTGGGTCGGATAATTCCTTTTTCCAACAATTCCTGAAGTTGGGTAGACAGCTCTTGCAGCTCTGCTGGAGCTAGGCGGTACGGGGCCTTGGCGATAGGAGCCGCATGATTCGCCAATTCGATTTCAAACTCCACTTGTCGATGTGGTGGAAGACCAGGTAACTCCTCTGGAAACACATCGGAAAAGTCATGGACGACGGGGATATCTTCAATCCGCTTCTCGTCCTTAGGCTGCTCGGTGACTAGTGCAAGCAAAGCAAAGGAGTTCTTTCTTCGAAGATACTTCTGAGCTTGCATGTAAGAGATGATGTTTGTGACGGCGCCTACCTTCTCGCCTTGCACCATCAAGACTTCATCGTTAGAAAGCGGAATACGGATAGCTTTCTCGAAACAAAGAACTTCAGCTCGAACTTCGGATAGCCAGTCCATTCCAGCTACCACGTCAAACCTACCCAGGGTAGTTGTCATGAGATCAATGGTAAAGGTGTGACCCACGAGTTTAAGTTGATAGCCGGTTACTAAATGGGTCACATCTACAGATTTACCATCGGCTAGTTCTATGACGTAAGGGGTCTCTAGAGGTTTAGGCGTGAGATTTAGGTTCTTCCTAAAAGACTCAGATATAAAACTCTTATCCGCACCCGTATCAAAAAGTACAGTAGCAAAATGATCGTTAAGGGGAAACTTACCGGTGACCACATTCGAGTCGTTTCTGGCGTTTCCGCGGCCCAGCGTGAATGCACGACCTTTGGCACCTCCTGTGCCACCATTTCCATTGTTGCCATTGTTGTTATTGTTGTTGTTGTTATTCCCACCATTGTTGTTGTTGCGAAGCTGCGGGTAGTCTCGCTTGAAATGGGCAGTGCTACCGCACTGATATCATCCCCGGTTATTACCTTGCTGTTGACCCTGGTGCTGATTCTAATTTTGTCGAGACATGATTTCCCCGCGACAATCCTTTGCCGCGTGTCCCGCTTTGCCACATCATTGGCAGCGATTTCCGGTGCAAGGGCCGTGATGATGGAGGTTACAACGGTTACATTGCGGCTTTCGACCCGCATAGCCGCTCGAGTTCTGGGTGTTGTTGGCAGACTAATTATTGTGACCCCGATTGTTGTTGAAATTGTTAGACCGCTTCTGGTTTCCTTGTTGTGGCTGGGCTGACAAAGACTGTCGAGCAGGTGAGTCTTCAAATTTTCTTTTGTTATCAGGGACAACTTCAGTTGCACCCCGAGGTGGCAACTTCCTTTGCTCCACCGCCTTATCAGTGAGTTTATGCGCCAGCCTAATCGCTTGATGCTCCGTCGTAGGGTTGCTAGACATTACCATGCCCTGGATCTCAGGGACCAGACCCCCAAGATAAAACTCAAGTCGTTTTTCGACGGTGTTAGCCAGATCGTGACATAGGAACACCACATCATGATGTTTTGCCGTGTACGCTTCAATTTCAGACCCTACCATCTTATGGTTCCATAACGCTTGCTCCAACTGCTGAACTCTGTCCCGCGGACAGTATTCCTCCTTGATTAGGGCCTTAAACTCGGTCCAGGCCATTCCGTTTGCCGCAATAAGTCCACGCGTTAGGACTTGTGCGTTCCACCAGGTTAATGCCCCATCTTCTAACGTTGAGGCAGCATACTTGACCTTATTGGCCTCAAGGAAATTGTACATCTCGAACACCGATTAAGACTTTTCAATCCAACGGACCAGTCCTATGGGTCCTTCAACACCCGTGAACTTGCTCGGTTTTGCATCAAGGAACATCTTGTAGGGGTTAAGACCCCCTCCTGAAGACAGAGGATAGGTAGTCAGCGAGAAAGTCTACTTGCCCAACTATTAGATTTTCCCATGAAAATTTAATAATGGTTACCTGCTGGTGGGTTTTGAACACCTGCTAGAGCAGCATTCACGTGTTCTTGGATTAATGCAGCCAATTCTTCAGTTGACATGTTAAGGTTTCCGCGATGACCGGTTGCCATTTCAGATCTTCGCAAGACAACACAAACACACACCGATAAGTATATATATCCAATATAGTTATCATATTCCACACTTCAATAATTACATAAGTTATGTCAACCCAACAAATTAAACAATCTAAAGGAACATTCGATTAAATAAATTGCAATGTCTCACAAAATACCAACCAAACATCTCAGTTTAATTATAAAATTTCAAGTTCAAACATAAGTGGAAACAAACAAACTAAAGGAAACAAAACGGAGATTGGCGAGACGATTTAGTCATCTACGTCTCCGTCTCCCAATCGCTATCATTGCCGTCATCCTCTGCGCTGTTTTCAGCTTCAACAGCCGGGTCCTGTTCCAGCTCTTCTTCCTCCGAATCCTCCTCCGGGTCTTCCTCTGGATCCTCCTCTGGGTCTTCCTCTGGATCCTCATCTTCTTCCTCTACCGGCGCTGGAGGGGCCGGTTTTGGTGCGGGTACTGGGACAGGTGGTGCTTGGTTCTGCTCCAGTTCTTGAATCCTCCAACTGGACTCAAGAACTCTGTCTTTGAGCCAGTCAGCCCTCAGCTGCTCAGCACGAAGATCCTTAGCTAAAATGTTTCGAACTCTCTTATTCTCATATTGCTCTTCCTCTAGCCTTCCAGTTTTACCAGTTAGTTGACGTATCATCCATCCTTGTGCTTCGATAGTCTCCTGCATTCTCTCTAGTTGTTCCTGTTGTTTCCTTAACATATCCCTAAGTAGATCATCCCCTACTCCTAACGAGTTGACCGGTTCGACCGGTATAGCGGTGGTCGGATGGGAGGACGACTCCCCTCCTAGAGCGAGTCTTTTCCTAGCAGCTGAGCGTGTCTCCACGCCATGAGGTGGTGAGGGTTCGACCATGGGTGCCTTCCCCGGCGCCCTTGATTGTCGAGATTTGTCGGATGATGATGATGACATTGCCTGTTGGGTTGGTGTAGTTAGTTACGAGTTGCGTGCATCACAATATACATATATATCTCACATTAAGCAATTGTAGTATAACACATAACAAAATATCACAGTTCGGTGCCAACTAAGTCTAGTGTCGTGTAACAACTATAGTTTGGGTCTACTTTTAATGCAAACCTGGTCCTCTATAGCTAGAGGCTCTGATACCAATCTGTCACACCCTCAATTTCCACTTGCGGAGTTTTACCGCGAGGCAAGTGATCAAACCAGAATCTGAGACACTAGTAATATCGAATGACTCTATATGATTTATTTAAACGTTTTCCAAAAACATTTGTTTAACCATTCATAGTTATTTTCAAATTATCTTAGTTTCAAAGTTTAGCGGAAGCATTAGTTTCAAAGTTTAGCGGAAGCATTAGATTAAAGTAAAGTAACGGGCGCCAACATAAATGCCAAAACCAAAAATCCCAAACAATATTCGTAAATAAGACTCGATAAAAATGTTTTGATCAAATGCAAGTGAGTACACCTAGCGCTCCTAGCGTCCTGAGAAACATGTAAAGAAACAAGTGTCAACATTAAAGAAGAGTGAGTTCACAGGTTTTTATAAGTTCACAAGTTCGGTTTAAAAGTTTGTTTTCCCCCGTTATCCCTAAACCGGGATAACGATATAGTTCCATTATTCCTAACCCGGAATAATAATTGTTGGTTCGTAATTAAGTTCAATGTTAACATGTAGGTAGCGAGCCTAAAGTTACGTCACATAAGAGTTCGCGATCGAAGCTGACTGTTGTTGCCTCAGTGTTGCCAGGTCTATCACTGACCATGGCGAAAGTTAGGCCAAATTAATCACCCGTTGACCATACCCGGTTGGCTAGCGCGACTAGCTCGGGTGGGGCTTGTCGGGCCCAGTAGTACTACTTATAATTTCCCCGCTATATAACCCAATACTAACGATCCGAGAGTTGGTTGAGGACTTCTGTGATAAAGCTACTTAGTGACCATAACATACATTAACATTAACTTAGTTACCGAATAGTTAACGACGTTAATTCCGCATAACGTAAAAGATAGAGTTATAGAGTGTATACATGTTTCCCCTCTGTTGTTTAAAACCGGATAAAATAGGGACCGTAAACTCACCTTAAATTTCTCGGTTAGAATAACACAAAAGAAGCAAATGATGGAACCGCTAATCGCGTCCTAACATGCCAACCGATTTAAAGTTAGTGTGTGAACACACTGATACAAAACCCTACGCATAACTAACACACAGTGCGGCATACGTAATAACCAATTCGAAAACACAATCATGCATGCAAAGTATCATCATACCAAAATAATGATCAAACTAACTTGTCATAAACACAGATTAACTCATACAACACTTTGGTACACACTAACGCAAGTTATCATGTTTCAGCTTGTACGCTCGTAACTGGGCTATTTTCGAGGATTTTTATAAAATTGTTCCAACTTTCCAAAAATTCCAATTTTTTTACAGGAGGTGTCAACTAAACTGTAGAATTTGTTTTAAAATTTTCAAGTCCTAACGCTTTACCAATTATTTATAAACATTTATATACTAGGCTGCAGTCAGATTCGTCGCTTTCTGACTGCAGTCCACGGGAAAAATTATTTAAAAATCGACGCTCATCCAATTAACAAAATTCCAGAGGGAGATTTCCGGAAATTCCCATCTCCAGTAACTGTACAAATTTCATGACCCAACCCCCTACATACTATGAGATCCGACTCGATAAACAACTAGCAAATTTTGCAGAATTTACGCAGCTTCAGCTGCGGCACTAAATGACCACTTAAAAATAGCAAACGACCTCATAAACATATGAATCTGGCGTAATTAGAAGCGTTTTTCAAAAATACACGTTTTAGGCTTCAGAAAATCCACTTTTCGATAAATAATGATCAGGTTACAGCCAATTGAAGTTGGCTGTAAATGTCATTCAGCAAACTGTTTTCGACTTTTATCGCATTAGAACATGCTTAAACGATCATGACGCTTAATAATAATGATTAACAACAGGTTTATTTGTCAAATATCATCATGTATATCAATATTCATGCAAACCCTAATTATATAACATGATCTTTATCGTTAAAACGCAGCTTATGATTTTAGTATTCAACATAACATCACAATCGCAAAGATTCGCACAATCATCCGAACTAATCATAAATTACAACACTTTTCATACTAATAATCCTATCATTACACATAATCATGATCAAGATTACACAAACCCTAATGTGAATCGCAAAACAATTAAACCCTAACCTTGAAACGATGATGATTAGCGAACCGGGACAAGATTGGAATCAATCCGGAAGTTGTAGGGTTTTGCGATCGTGAGAGGGGGGGGGGGCTACCGTTGCCTTCCTCTAGGTGCTAGGGTTTTGTTGTTTTTTTTAACAAACAATCCATGCATACATATATATAGATATAAAAGGGAAAAGAAGGGGAGGGGGGGTGCGGCCGCGATGGGGGGGGGGGTTTGGTTAAGTGGCTTGGGCCTCAAGTTTAGGTTATTTCCTTGGGCCGGAAGGAGGTGAGGTCGACACGTTTCGCGGCTCGGTTCGGTTCGGCTATTTATTTATTATATTTTTTTATAACTAATAATCACGAAATCTAAGCGTGATATAATAATCTACAAAATCTACAAACATCTAATAACATATGGCACGTAATTCACCCAATAGATTCACAAAGTTAGCGTAGTTATTGCGAGCGTGTAATTTAATTCTTCGAATTAAATCAGCGTAGGATTGAATAACCGTGAAGTAGCGCGTTTAAGATACCTGAAAAGCTGGGATGTCACACAAGTGTTTTAGAAGAAGAAACAAGGTTTAAATAAGAAAGGAAGTGAGTTGAAACTCACTTGCAAACTGAACTATCTCAGCAGAAAGTTCTAGGAGTTTTGAGAGGATTTCTGAAGTGTTGGAGGCTTGTAAAAGTGAGAAAAGGTTGGAGAAAGGTGAGGTTTATAGAGGGAAGATTAGGGTTAAGTTAGGTTAGCATTTAATGGGGTTTGGGTGTTGAACTTGGAAGAAAACAATCTTGAATCATGTGTAGCAGCTTGCGGCCGCAAGCTGCATTCTTTTTCTTTTTTTGTTAGTTAATAATTATAATTCTAGAAGTTTAATTGTTTGTACATTATATTTCATAAGTTTATTGCTTGTTTGGAAGACAAAACCAAGGTTAAGGATCTTATATAATCCAAAAAAAAGACTTGTTTAAGTAGAAGTTTTACAATATAGTTTGACAAGGTTTATGATGCCGAAAATTTAAATATTTTGTATTAGAATCACTAATCATCTTTCTTGACTTGAATTCCAAGATTCAACAACGTACAATAGGTGTTTACGAGTTATTTGTAATTGATTAATCAAGTATCGAATAAACGTACGTTTATAAGTATAAGCATGCATAAAGGTTGTGAATTTCGCATAATTGACAATTTAATTACAATCAAAGCCTTGGATTTACAATGATTCGAAAATGAGATACAACTACAAGGATTGGACTTTCCAAATATAGAAACACGACGCAAACTTACTAAAAGCGGAAAGTTACAAAAGCGAAGCGTTACAATAAGTGCGGGAAGTTGGGACACCGCACTGAAAATTGCAGGAATAACAACAAGGTAAACAGGAATGAAGGCAAGAAAGAAGGAGGTTACGGAAATGGAAACGAACGAGGAAGGAACCAAGGTTGCTATGGTTGCGGGGAATTGGGCCACTTTAGAAAGAATTGCCCAAAGGAGAACAAAGGCCACGGGCGAGCCTTTGTAATAGGTGCTCACAAGGAACGTCAGGATCCAAATGTGATCACTGGTACGTTCCCAGTCAATAATCATTTCGCACCTATTTTATTTGATGCTGGCATAGATTTTAGTTTCATATCTTTAGAGTTTAAAGATATACTTGAACTAAATTCATAAAAATTAGATATTCCATTCACTATCGAACTAGCAAATGGAAAGATAATTGAATCTAATGAGATTATTAAAGGATGTTCTTTAGAGTTAGGTGGACAAAAATTTCAACATCGATTTATTACCTGTCCATTTACGTAGTTTTGATGTTGTAATCGGTATGGATTGGTTATCCAATAACCAAGCCGAAGTCGTGTGTTGTGACAAAATTATCCGCATTCCCCTTCCTAATAATGAAACACTTTTTATACATGGCGAGAAGAGCGAAACACCATTGCAAATTATTTCTTGTATGAAAGCACAAAAATGCTTGCGAAAAGTATGTATAGCATTCTTAGAACACGTTGTTGACAAGAAATTCAAGGAGCCAAAACTTGAAGAGATCTTTGTTGTTAAGGAATTCCCTGAAGTCTTCCCAGAGGATTTGCCAGGAATACCACCACAATGACAAGTCGAATTCTGCATAGACTTGATTGCAGGAGCTGCACCTGTAATGAAATCCCCTTACCGATTAGCTCCTTCAGAAATGCAAGAGTTGTCCACATAACTTCAAGATTGTTGGACAAAGGTTTTATTAGACCAAGCTTCTCACCTTGGGGAGCTCCAGTTCTATTTGTAAAGAAGAAAGATGGAAGCTTTAGAATGTGTATAGATTATTGAGAATTGAACAAACTCAAGATCAAGAATCGGTATCCATTATCAAGGATCGATGATCTATTCGATCAACTTCAAGGATCCAGTTTTTACTCGAAATTTGACTTAAGATCAGGATACCATCAGCTTAGAGTGTAGGAAGAAAGTATTCCAAAGACAGCATTCCGAACCTATTACGGTCATTACGAGTTCCTTGTTATGCCATTTGGTCTGTTAAATGCACCGGCGGTGTTCATGGACTTAATGAACCGTGTGTGCAAGCCTTACCTTGATAAATTTGTGATAGTATTTATTGATGCTTATTGATATATTCACGAAATAAGAAGGACCACGAACATCATCTTAGGACCATGCTTGAGTTGTTAAAGAAGGAAAAACTGTATGCAAAATTCTCTAAGTGCGAATTTTGGCTTCGTGAAGTCCAATTTCTCGGACATGTAGTCAACGAGAAAGGCATACATGTCGATCCATCAAAAATTGAAGCCATTAAGAATTGGAACGCGCCTAAGACACCCACCAAAGTACGTCAATTTTTAGGATTGGCCGGTTATTATCGGATATTCATTAAGAACTTTTCAAAGATCGCTCAACCACTAACCTCCCTAACCCAGAAAGATAAGAAGTTCAGTTGGGGAGAAAAACAAGAAAAAGCTTTCCAACTGCTTAAGGATAAATTTTGTGATGCACCGATTTTATAACTTCCGGACGGCATTGATGACTTTGTAGTTTATTATGACGCTTCACATCAAGGTTTAGGATGCGTATTAATGCAAAGAGAGAAAGTTATCGCATACGCATCACGCCAATAAAAGTTCACGAAAAGAACTATACCACACATGACCTAGAGCTATGTGCAGTGGTATTTGCGTTAAAAATTTGGCGTCATTATCTTTACGGCACCAAGTGCACAATCTTTACCGATCACAAAATCTTCAACATATATTTATTCAGAAAGATTTAAATATGTTCCAAAGACGTTGGCTTGAATTGTTGAATGACTATGATTGTGAAATTAAATACCATCTGGGCAAGGCGAACGTTGTCGCGGACGCCCTAAGTCGAAAGGAACGAGTGAAACCCCTTCGTGTGCGATCATTTAGACTCACCATTCATAATAACCTTACTTCTCAAATTCACGACGCTTAACAGGAAGCCCTAAAGAGTGGAAATTTTAAAGAGGAGATGCTTAGAGGTATGGAAAAACAATTAGAACCTAATGAGAATGGAACTTTGTATTTTGTAAACAGAATTTGGGTTCCTTTTTTTGGTAATTTGCGAAACTTAATTCTAGATGAAGCCCATTAGTCCAAATATTCGATACATCCCGGAGCGGATAAAATGTATCGCGATCTTAAAGAATTCTATTGGTGGCCTAATCTTAAGAGAGATATTGCAACTTATGTTGGAAAATGTCTAACATGTGCAAAAGTTAAGGCCGAATACCAAAAACCTTCAGGATTGTTACAACAATATGAAATTCCCACTTGGAAATGGGAACAAATTTCTATGGATTTCATAACAAAATTACCCAGGACTTCTCGCGGTCACGACACGATTTGGGTAATTGTTGACCGATTAACTAAATCAGCTCACTTCTTGCCGGTATGTGAGAAAGATAAAACCGAGAAGTTAGCCGAACTTTATCTTAAAGAGATTGTGGCAAGACATGGAATGCCTGTTTCCATAATCTCTGATTGAGATGGTCTTTTCATATCAAGAATTTGGCAATCATGACACGATATTTGGTTAGAAGTTGTTTGACAACATAAAGGTTGTTTGGTTATTTTTATAGGTTTTTCTAAAGTTGTCTGGCGGAGTTTTCGCGGCTGTTTTGTCAATAAAATAGTTGTTGACTGCAACATGTCCGCTACTTGCAGAAATTGTTTCGAGGTCTTAACTATGAGTTTTGACATGATATTTGGTCAGAAGTTGTTTGACAAGATAAAGGGTGTTTGGAAATTTTAATGTCACGATATTGATGACTAATTTAATTATCTTGTGGATGTAACGTGATAGTTTGACACTTGACAAGATAGGTGGGAGCTTGGAAAAGAATGGGCTAAACGGGTCAAAGATGTGAGAAAGCTCAATTGGACGCAAGGTAAGTAAACCTTACAACTTACGTGATGGAAATTATTATGGTGATTAGTGACAAAATGTTAAAATGTGACCCTATGGTGTCAACCATAACGGGTCAAACGAGTAAAATGGTTCGTAACCACTTATCGTGTTTTGTCTATAAGTTAGTTGTTGGTGACAAGTTGGTCCTCTACTTGCAGAAATTGTTTCGAGGTCTTAAACATTGAGTTTTGACACGATATTTAGTCAGAAGCTGTTTCACAACGTAAAGGACGTGTAATAATTTTTATAGATGTTTCTAAAGTTCTTTGACAAGGTTTTCGCCGCTGTTTTTTCAATAAAATAGTTGTTGACAACAACTGGTTTGCTACTTTCATAAATTGTTTCGAGATCTTAACTATTGAGTTTTGACATGATATTTGGTCAGAAATTGTTTGACAACATAAATAATGTCATGTAATTTTTATAGGTTTTTTCTAAAGTTGTCTGACGGGGTTTTCGCGACTGTTTTTTCAATAAAATAGTTGTTGACAGCAAAAGGTCCGCTACTTGCAGAAATTGTTTCGAGGTCTTAACTATCGAGTTTTGACACGATATTTTTTTCAGAAGTTGTTTGACAATGTAAAGGACGTTTGGTAATTTTTATAGATGTTTCTAAAGTTGTTTGATGGGGTTTTCACGGCTATTTTGTCAATAAAATAGTTGTTGACAGCAACAGATCCGCTACTTTCAGAAATTGTTTCGAGATCTTAACTATTGAGTTTTGACACGATATTTGGTCAGAAGTTGTTTAACAACATTATATAATGTTGTGTAATTTTAATAGGTTTTTCAAAAGTTTTCTGAAGGGGTTTTCACGGCTGTTTTGTCAATAAAATAGTTGTTGACAGCAACAGATCTGCTAATTGCAAAAATTGTTTCGATGTCTTAACTATTGAGTTTTGACACGATATTTTATAAGAAGTTGTTTGAAAACATAAAATAATGTTGTGTAATTTTTATAGGTTTTTCTAAAGTTGTCTGAAGGGGTTTTCGCGGTTGTTTTGTTAATAAAATAGTTGTTGACAGCAACAGGTCCGCTACTTGCAGAAAGTGTTTCGAGGTCTTAACTATTGAGTTTTGACACGATATTTGGTCTGTAGTTGTTTGACAACATAAAGGGTGTTTGGTTATTTTTGTAGGGTTTTCTAAAGTTGTCTGACGAGGGTTTTGTGACTGTTTTGTCAATAAAATAGTTGTTGACAGCAACATGTCCGCTACTTGCAGAAATTGTTTCGAGGTCTTAACTACGAGTTTTGACACGACATTTGGTCAGAAGTTGTTTGACAACATAAAGGGTGTTTGGTAATTTTATGGGTTTTACTAAAGTTGTTTGACGGGGTTTGGCGGCTGTTTTGTCAATAAATTAGTTGTTGACAGCAAGCAAGTCCGCTACTTGAAAAAATATTGTTTCAAGATCTTAATGATTTTACCTTTGCATGATTTTGGTTAGAAGTTGGTTAACAACATAAATGATTTTGGGTCATTTTTATAGATTTTTTATGAAATAGTTTGATGTGGTTCATTCCGACGTTTTCTCATAAAACAGTGTTGACATCAAAATGTTTGATAATTTTGTAACGAGTCAAAATTGTTAGTGAGACGGTCGGGTGGAAACCTAACTCGGCCGGATAAAGGTGCTGAGAAAAAGACATGTTCAAGTTGACACGGCCGGGTGGAAACCTGACCTGGCTGGGTAAGGGGGCTAAAAAAGGATATTTTGTGCTTAATTTTTCTGTTCAAATGTTTCGATTACTAATCGTTTGACCGTAGAACTTAAACACAAATCGTTTTTGGTGTTTATGACAGGCTTTCACAAAGGTGAGAACTAGACAGACAGACGACCAATCATGCCAAGAACCGAACACTCTTAAACCGCCATTTCCACGGAGCATTATTCAGGAAAGTTTATGCATGATCACGCATAACAAAGTTTTATGTCTTAAAACCTTATTGTTTTCGGTAGTAACTTATTTGTGTAATTACCCATTAAGTTAGTTTGTCTGGGTTATTTGCTAACCCGGACTCGTACGTTATTTAAAAAAATTGGGACCTAATTATCTGCATTTGATTAAAATATTACGAAAATGGGTTAGAGTGTTACAAATCATTTCAAAAGGCTTTTGGATCTCGCTTAGATCTAAGTATGACCTTTCATCCCCAAACAGATGGCCAAAGTGAATGCACCATTCAAAACCTTAGAAGATAAGCTTCGTGCTTGTGTGATTGACTTAAGCGGAAATTGGGATACTCACTTGCCTTTAGTGGAGTTCTCATATAACAACAGTTATCACACGAGTATTCAAGCTGCTCCATTTGAAGCGTTATACGGACGCTGCGCGGAAATAGGCGACAAACAAATGATAGGTCTAGAATTATTTCAAGAAACTACGGATAAAATATTTAAAATCCGAGACCGTATTAAAGCAGCTCAGGATAGATAGAAAAGTTATGCAGATAAACGCCGCAAATCAGTATCGTTTGAGATTGGATACAAAGTGCTATTAAAGGTATCGCCTTGGAGAGGCGTAGTTAGATTCGAGAAGTAAGGAAAACTTAGCCTAAGGTACATAAGACTATATGAAATCTTGGAGAAGATTGGAATAGTCGCATATAACTTAAAATTACCTGAAACACTTAGTAACGTTCACGACACTTTTCATGTGTCAAATCTTAAAAAGTGCCTTTCAGACGAGTCACTTGTCATTCCCACGGACGAAATTCATATAGATGACAAACTCCATTTCATCGAAGAACCTGTCAAAATTTTAGATTCGAAAGTTCAGAAAACAAAGGAGCAGTCGTATCAAACTAGTCAAAGTCCATTGGAACTCAAAGTTTGGGTCTGAGTTCACTTGGGAATGGGAAGATGAAATCAATAGAAAGTACCCCCACCTGTTTGAGAAATCCTACAGAAAGGATGACATGACTTAAATTTCGGGACGAAATTTTGTTGAACAAGGGGAGAATGTGACAATTGGCAAAATTCGGGTAATTTTGTATGACTTGAACAACTAGTACATTATTTATTTATCGTATAACATGACTTAATTTTTTATTTTAACTATTAAAAGTTTAGGAATTTAATCAAATCATAGTTTGGTATGATAACGGATTCGTCACAATCACGAATATATAAAAACCATATCCTAGACAGATGACAAAGAAACGAACACGAAATAAATATAAGAACTGGTTACAGTACAGTCTGATATTTCAGAATTAAGACATAAAATATGTCTGTATTGATATATCATAAAATTTTAATTTAAAACACTAAATTGTCCAAGTCTGCAGCAAAATTCTGCATTCTGCAGCAAAATTCAGCAAATGTCCGAAAACCCAAAAATAAATATTTCTATCTAAAGGATAATAATGGGTGCTAGAAATAGTATAAAACCCATATATAGATCTTATTATTTAAAGCTATACGGTTTATTCACTAAAAATCTGACAACAAAGCCGGTACAGAAACTGAACTCAAAATAACAAATTTATTAGTCTAAAGAGCTAGATTAATTAATGGGACAATAAAAATTGTACTAGAATTATTATGAACATAAAATTTTATAAGTAACACTATTACATCAGTATTTCACCCAGTACAAGACCCAACTAGCTTTATAAACTGAACAACATAACCATAAGACTAGCAAGTTATTTTGACATATTATAACATCACTTTAAAGTGTTGGGGCATTATTTTTTATAAAAACTTATATATAAAATTATTAAAGTTTATAAAAACTCTATTTTATTTAAAAAATATAAACCAACCCCCCCCCCCACCCCTCACAACAATATGGGTGTAAAACCCCAAGCCACTTAATCACAATGTTGTGTTGACAATTTGTGGGTTTAGTTAGTGTATTATGAGGTGTAAAAACTTAACATAAAACCAAGATCATCACCCACATTCACTTCCATTCTTTCATCACACCAAAAACTCAACACCCTCCTTCCTTTTCCTTCATAAAAATCGGCCAAAGCACACCCATATCACCTTCATCTTTTTAAAAACCAAACTCTAGAAAATCAAGCTTGCAGGAAGATCTAAGGAACTTGCAAGGATTAGGAGCTTGACGGGTGGTCTATTGGACAACCCTCAAGTGCTTTAAAACGATCAATATTCCGCACTTAATTGGGTTAATTATTAGGATTTGATAACTATGGTGTGTATGGCTTTGCAGGTACCGAAGAGCACAAATAAGCGATTTTAATGTTTTTAATGGGAGCTTGTACTTGGCCAAAAGAAGGTGGAGGCATGGAGAGTTGATAAGAGAATAAAAGTGGAAAAATGACCGTAAGAAGATTTCTGACCACCGTAAGTGTTGGTGCATATTTGTGACAACAACTTAGATTTGATCTTTGGATATCTTGTAATTTGTAAAATGATAAACGGTTAGCGGGTTTAGTTTTGTAATAGTGAATTAGAAGTAATTGGGCTGATCTAGATACAAAAGAGAGCATGGTAGGCGAATTGGGCCTTAAACCCATTAGCAGTCCATGTAGGAAACCCTAGCCCAGTTACATAACCTATCTCTATAAATAGGGAGGTTGTGTTTAGGGTTAAGGTTGCTGGTTCTATTGTTCAGTTGCAGAGCGAATTGCTTCAGAGAGTTAGTGAGAGGGAGTCTTTAATTGATTGTGAAACAATTGTGTTTGATAATCAATAGAAGACAGTTTGAAGGAATTCTTTGTGTTCGTGTTCTTGTGTTTTCTGTGAAATCTGATATAAGGGATTCCGCACTGTAGATTGGATAGACGATGTCAAGATCCATAAGGACTAGGGGACCTACAGTTGGTATCAGAGCATTCGGCTCTTGATTATTGCTCAGTTCAGAATCGTGACAGCAAAAAAATTGGATTTTTGGGCGTTTTGGAGGTTGTTCTTGAAGTTTATGACGGCTGAATTAGGGTTTTGATGTCTGATTTAGGGTTTTGCAGGTATTTTGCATTTTTTGTAGCTATTTCGGATTTTTTGCAGGTTTTTTGGATTAACAGCAAGCAATTCGGATTGAAGAAAGGCATTCCGGATCAAAAAGCAAAGTATTTTAGATTGGAGACTTGAATTTCGGATCAGAATCTGCAATTCGGATCTGGAAAACAGTGCAATTCGGAGCAAAAAAGCCATTTCGGATTCCATTTCGCATTCAAATTCGGATCAGAAGTGTATTACGGATTTCAGAAAAGCCATTTCGGATTCCATTCCGGATTTCCATTTCGGATCAGAGTAGTGCATTTCGGATTTCATCTCGGATCACTATTCCAGATTCCCATTTTGGATCAGAACAGTGCATTCTGGATTTCATCTCGGATCACTATTCCGGGTCACCATTTCGGATTAATAATTAGGATTACTGTTCCGGATTTCATTTCGGATTGTCAATCAGAGTTACCATTTCGGATTTGACACTATTCCGAGTTATTCACAAGAAGGTGGAAACCTAACCAGCTGACGTAACCAGAGTTAAACGTTTTCGGACATAGAAATTGATCCATAGACAATTTTAATGAACCGATTGGACAGTTAGACTCAGTTGATTTAGGACAAAAAAATCATAATCGGACATCATTAGAATCGTATCGTCGAGACGAGTCTAACAATATAATTTGGTAACCATTCATTTCGGACAAGTTTTAACGTTTTTAACGAGCCGGTTCGGTAAATATGTTGAATATGTCAAACTTAAATGAGCTGTTGAGGATGGAACATGAGGCTGTACCACAAATAAACCTCCAAAGATGCTAAAGGTAGAGAACTATCTAACATGGAAGGATAGGTTTCAATCCTTTATTGAATATCAGGACACACAGATGTGGATCTGTATTCAGGATGGGTACGCTAACCCAACGCATGATTTTGAGGGCAGACAGCGTGTTACTGCTTACGTGAATTTGTCTGAAGCTGAGAAGAGGATGTATGAGTAAGAGAAGAAAGCCTTAGCTGCTATAAAGATGTCGTTACCTGATGGCATCAAACATACATTCAAGCGGTATAAAACATCGAAGGAGATGTGGGATGCCCTGGAGAAGAGGTATGATGGCAATACCGATGTGAAGAAGAACAAAGTGGATCTGCTGAAGAAATAGTTTGCTATGTTTAAAGGCATGAGGAGTGAGTCCCTAGAAGATATTATCACAAGCTACTATCATCTGATGTCAGAAATAGACAACTATGACATAGAGGGATACATAGATGTGGAGATAAACGACAAGTTGCTGGATGCTTTACCTGCAAAGTGGGATATTTACACGTTGATGATAAAGGGTGAAGCTGATTATGAAAAGAAAGACTTAGATGAGGTTGTTGGGAAGTTGAGAGCTTATGAGCTCAATATGAAGAAAAAGGAGACTGGTTATGATCAGGTTCAAGATCCGGGGATTTATAAAGGTCTTACACCTTCATCTTCCAACAATGCTTCGAGTGACACTGCAACTGCGTTTCTCTCATGTGAGAATGAACAGATCGTGACAAATTCTGATGGAGAAGTATGTTTTGTTGCTGTTTCAGGAGGCTCGTCAGGGGCTAAGAGACAACAATCTAGTAAGAGTTGTTCTAAGTCTATGCCTCTTAGTGTCAAAAGTGCTGAAGAACATCTGGCATTACTTGCTTCCTTCGTTGCTTCCTACGAGAACTATATTAAGGGAAAATATCTGATCCTGCTACGTTTGATGAAGATTATGATCGGATTGACCCTGATGACCTAGAGGAGATGGATTTGCGATGGTAGATGGCCATGATCTCTAGAAGGGTGAAGAGGTTCATGAACAGAACGGGCAGGAAGTTCGTTGGCAAGAGTGTGGGCTTTGACAAGTCGAAAGTGAAGTGCTACAACTGTCACAACTACGGACATTTTGCTAGAGAGTGTCAAATAGCTAAGTCTGAATCTTGTTCTAGTTCATCCTTTCAAGATTCTCCTGGTCATGGTTCAAGCAACAGGAATGCGTCAAACAACACTGGATCAAAGGCCCTGATTTCTACTGCTCGAGAGGGTTCTTATGATTGGAGTGTTCATCTGGAGAATGATAACAATGCCTCACAGGCATTCATGGCTGAGATAGCTCCTATTGCTGATGAAGAAGTGAAAGCTGATGCTGAGGGAGAGCAAGTGAATGTAGCTGAAAAAGCTGATGGAGAACAGACAGAAAAGAAGATCGCTGCTGATTTTGATGCTTTCATGGCTGATCTAAGCAAATCAACAGGCGAGGTATGTTCTAACTCTGGTAGTTCTATTTTTTTGAAATGTCATGGACTGCAAAGTGAGGTTGACACATTAACACAACAAAATCAAAGTTTGGTAAATGAGCTCTCGAACTTAAAAGAATCAAACTTTTTTCGTAAAACGAAATGAGTCATTATACTTGAAGAAAATTAAAGGTTATGAAGAAGAAATTAATATTTTAACCTGTAAGCTTAATGAAAAACTTCAAGTTATTGACTTAGCTCATGATACGATGAGCGAGAAAACAAAAGAGGTTTCTGAAAAGTGCAAAGAGTTGTCTGAAGCACAACTTAAAATTTGTGAGCTTGAAAAGAAATTAAATCAATTCAGAGATTCATCTTTTCTCATGAAACACATGATGAATGGCTTGAAGAAGAGTAATGACAAGACGTGTGTGGGATTCAAAGGTTTGAATGAAGTTCCACCACCACTTAGTCATGACTATTCTTTCTTGTTAGATGAAGAAGAGCTTACAGACTTTGTGTCAACGACACCTGGTAGTTCCACATCAGAGGATGTTGATGTGAATGAAAATGCCAATAAGGATAATAACAGAGACACTGTTTTGAAAACAAAGAATACATACCCTAAGAATCAAAAACAAATTTTTGTTAAAAATGTTGATTTTGTTAAGGGGGGTGACATGAATGAAGAGGTACATGTTATTACAAAAGAGTCTAATGTGCAGTTTGCTAAAAATAAAAACAAAGAAAAATCAGAAGTTAAGAAAACTAAACAAGATCCTTCTAAAGCATCTTCATCATCATCATCATCGCCTGATGAATCTAAGCAAGAGGCTTCTGTAAGAAGTCTTCGGCTAGAAAATCGTGTTTCAAATGTCATGAAAAAGGACATGTAGCCAGCTGCTGTCCTAACAAAAAGATTGAAGCACAGGTAAGTGAGAGAAAAAGAGAAAAATCACCAGAGAAAAGTGGTGATGGTGAGAAGAAGGTTAGCTCACCAAAGATATCTACTACCAAGCAACAGAGTGTTGTTGGTGGTGTAGATAAGGCTGAAAAAGGAACTCACCAAGTTCCTCGTTTTCAAAGAAATCAACAACGATTTCAGCCTGCATCTACATCAGCAGATATGACAGACCTAGAAGTAGTTCACCAAGAATGAATAACTTTAATGGTCCATCAAATAATTTCAGAAGTCAAGGTCAATATCAAAATCGATACTAGAATGTTGGTAGTTGAAATTTTTGTAACGATGGCTTTAGAAATTATCATCATCAAAATTCATGGAACCGAAATCATAATTTCCAAAGGTCGTAAAATCCAAACATGGTTAGGAAACCTCAGGACCACATACCTAGTGGAAATCAAAAACCATTTCCATCAACAGGTCTAAGATCCAAGACTCTTGTTAGGTGTGATGGATACTGGATGGATGTTCCTATGGTTGATGAATCTGGAAGACCCAAGACCATTAAGGCTTGTGTCCGCTAATTTAACTAATTTTGTTGGATGGTGCAGGAGCTGCTAAGGAGGATTATCAACTTGTGGTATGTTGATAGTGGCTGCTCCAGGCACATGACGGGGGATGCGAGGTTGCTGACTGAGTTTGAGAATATAGATGGTGGTTATGTGAATTTTGCAGGTGCTAAAGGCGGGCACATTACCGGTCGAGGAAAAGTGACTAATGGGAAGATCACACTGGACAAAGTGAACTATGTTGAGCAGCTAAAGCACAATCTGATGAGCGTGTCTCAAGTCTGTGACAAGGGTCACTCGGTCCACTTTACAAAGTCTGAAGCTTTGGTGTTGAAACCTGGTTTGGTGATACCGGGTGACTGGATAGTGATGAGAGCACCAAGGAGAAATGATACTTATGTCATGGACATGGGTGTTAAGGATTCTTCCACTGTGGTCGCATGTTTACTATCAAAAGCATCTGAGGCTGAGTCATTGTTGTGGCATAGGCGCATGGCCCACATCCACTATCAAAAAATGAACTATATTATTAAAAATGGTTTAGTGGAAGGGGTTCCAGTATAGAGGTTTCACGTGGAAGATAAATGTCTTCCATGTCAAAAGGGAAAACAACATAAGAAACCTCACAAGTCTAAAACAGTAAATTCCATAGATGCCCCTTATGAATTACTTCATATGGATCTATTCGGTCCAGTGAACGTAAGGAGCATTGGTGGAAAGTACTATTGCTTAGTTGTCATTAATGATTACTCACGATATTCATGGGTTTTCTTTTTAGGTACAAAAGATGAGACAGCGGAGATGCTTATTGATCCTTTTACAAAATTAGAGAACGTCCATGATGCACGGATCAAGAGGATAAGGAGTGATAATGGCACAGAGTTCAAGAATCAAGTTCTGGATCTCTATTGTCTTTGCAAGGGAATTGAACATCAATATTTTGCTCCTTATACACCTCAACAGAATGGAGTCGCTGAGCAGAAGAACAGGACGTTGATTGAAGCCGCAAGAACTATGCTATCTGATTCAAAGCTTCCAGCTCTTTTCTGGGGAGAAGCTATGAACACAGCTTGCTATGTCCTGAACAAAGTTTTGACGGTTAAACGGTTTAACAAAACATGTCACAAACTATAGTTTAATCGAAAACCAAACTTAAAATGCTTTGAACCTTTTGATTACTATGCACCATTGTGCGAAACAAAGATAAGCAAAAATTCGGTGAGGTAGCTGATGAAGGTTACTTTCTAGGCTATATGCCTGGAACACCGAATAAAAGGGTTTTTAATCTAAAAACTGGTAAAATTGAGGTGGTGTTTAACATGGAAATCACTAGTTATTCACCTCAACAATCAACGAGTGGTCCTCCTATATTATATGATTATGATAGTGTCTTTAAATCATTTAATATTCCTGATGTTTCAAATGCAGATGAGTCTCAAGTGATCCATACTGTGATCAGTGAAGATGGAGAGTGTGACTTCATGCCTAGATCGAGTGTATCGATGATAGATGCTCCAAAAACTTCTTCCAGTGCAGCTCCAGAGGATTCTAGTGATAGTGAGTCTGAACCTATTCAAGGGGAGGACTTCACTAATCCGTTTGCTAATGCTAATATTCAGGGGGAGGTTGGATCTAATCTGGGAGATAATCTGGTTGTTGACACCATTGCTACCACAAGAGTACACAGAGATCATCCAGTTGAAAACATCATTGGCTATCCAGCTGCAGGTGTTCAGACAAGAAGAGGTGTGCTCGAAGGTTCCTGTTTGTTTACTTCAATTTAGAAGACTGGGTTGATACATGAGTGTTTATATAGCTGCTTTATTTCCCAAGAGGAGCCGAAGAATGTTCATATGGCTCTAAAAGACAATTGTTGGGTAGAAGCTATGCAAGAGAAACTAGCTTAGTTCAAGAAGTTGAAAGTTTGGGAGCTAGTTGATCTACCTGAAGGAGAAAAGAAAATAGGCACTAAGTGGGTGTTTAAGTGAAAGAAAGACGATCAAGGGATCGTGATAAGGAATAAGGCTTGGTTGGTAGTGAAAGGTTTGAACCAGCAAGAGGGGATTGATTACAGTAAGTGTTTGCACCAGTAGCAAGGTTGGAATCAATTCGTTTGTTCCTAGCTTTTGCTTCATTCAAGGGCTTCAAAGTTTACCAACTTGACGTGAAGAGTGCATTTCTATACAGGAAAGTCCAAGAAGTGGTGTATGTCTCACAGGCAGACGGGTTTACTGATCAAGACTATCCAGATCGAGTCTATCGACTTGATAAGGCATTGTATGGGTTGCATCAGGCACCTAGGGCGTGGTATGAGACATTGTCAGCACATTTGTTAAAACATGGTTTTGAAAGAGGTCAGATTGACAGTACACTGTTCATTAAGAGGAAGAAGGAAGACTTTCTGCTGGTACAGGTATACGGAGATGACATCATTTTTGGGTCATCTGATGAGAACATAGTCATGATTTCGAAGAGATAATGAGGAGCAAGTTTGAGATGAGTGTGATGGGTGAATTATCTTACTTTCTAGGTTTACAAGTTGAACAAAAAAGGATGGGATGTTTATTCATCAGACGAAGTATGTGTATGACATTTTGTCTCATTTCAAGATGGAGGATTGCGCTACTTTCAATACACCTATATGTGAGAATCACAATCTTGGTCCAGATCATGAGAGTGTGGAGGATGTTGATCCAACTCAATACAGGGCAATGATTGGTTCTCTGGTGTACTTGACTGCTTCAAGACCCGACATCATGTTCGCGGTATGTCTTTATGCCAGATATCAAGCAAATCCTAAGGAGTCCCACATGAAAGCGGTGAAGCGGATTCTTCGTTACTTGAAGGGGAAACCTAAACTTGGGTTATGGTATCCAGCAGCTAGTGATTTGAAGTTTGTTGCTTTTACTGATTCGGACTTTGGAGGATGCAAATCTACAAGGAAGTCTACCACAGGTGGTTTTCAGTTCTTAGGAGGGAGGCTATTGTCATGGCAATGCAAGAAGCAGTCTTGCGCGTCTACCTCGACGTGTGAAGCTGAATATATTGTTGCGGGTAGCTGTTGCTCTTTTCTCTTGATCCAACAGCAGATGCGCAATTACGGTTTGAATTTCACTCGTACTCCTATTATGATAGACAATAATGCCACTATTTCAATCACCAACAATCCCGTAAAACACAGTCGCACAAAACATATTGACATTCGACATCATTTTATACGGGATTGTGCTGAAAAGAAATTAATTGAACTGCATCGAGTCGATAAACTAGATAACCTGGCAGATCTTTACACAAAAGCATTTGACAGGGCTCGTTTTGAACATTTAGTCGAACTCAACGGGATGAGGAATCCTGAATAACCATTTTTCCATAAAAATAGTTTGTAAATAATTTAATGCTTTTCAAAAATCAAAAACCAAAAAAATAGAAATTCAAAATTGAGTTTTTTCACTATGCGAAATAGAAGAAATGATAGTACATCAGCAAGTCAGACTGTCACACTGAAATTAACAGAAAATTGCTTAAGTGTGATAGCAGCTTCATCATATGATGTACCAGTAGGCAAAAGGCATGAAATAATCAACTTACCTTTGTGATACAAATATAATAAACTGTGTATGAGTGGGTAACATATCAGTGTCGTATGGTTTTATAACCTTAAATCTTGCGTTGATAGATTGCCAAAATCTGAGGTTTTAGGTCTTTATATCGTTATTTCATCCGAGGTATCAAGGTTGTCCTTCTGCTGCATCCAGATATATGCTGACCTAGGCACAACCTAGATATCTTAAAAGAGCTAAAATGCCAAATCCCAAATATCGAAGAAGCTCTCCTAGAGAGTCATTCAAAAGTGCAAATTGCATTAATCGTACCAAAATTTGGTATTTGTCCTAGCCCTCGTTGGATATTGGTCTCTTTGCTGCACGGAAGTACTGACCTGATCACCGATTATCTAACGTTGTAATTCAGAAGGATGAATTTCGGTATACTCACCTACTACGATGAATTTTTGTGCATACCTTGATCGCGGGAGTATGTCCTGAAGTGGGACACACTAGTATATCAGTATAACTTATCTAAACAGATCACGAGGTAATGGAACTTGAAATGTTCATGTATTTTGTTTAAGTGGACAAACAATACTGGTAATCATCTTGAACTTCTATTCATGAATATTGTATAAAAATAATCAGATAGTGTGAAAACAGTTTGATGTTGCTGATATGATCTTCTTACCGGTGATACTCAGAAAAATAGAGTGTTTAATTTTCCGTACTTTATTTGCTTTCAGAAAATATAAAAATACAAAATATTTCATTTTCTTGTATATTTTTAATATACGGGATATTGGTTGTTCATGGAGGAGCTGTTACCGATAGTGGGAGACGGTGTTAGAAGCTGAGTTCAAAATTTTTACGATCTTGCAAGCTATGTGTGCTTAAAATTTTGAGTATGTATTTTGAGTTGAGAAGGGCTTAATCTGTGATACATTTTTACTATCTCTTGAATAATAATAATTTGTTTAACTTGTGTTGGAAAATTCTTATGGTTTCTCGAGATGTTTGTTTTATAGTATACAGATTGTAGCAGTGTGTTGCTGAGAAGTTTGGTGAAGAGGAGTTTGCTTGGATGCATGGTTGAACCTCCTTTCTACATTGCAGACAAAGTTGAAGAGTTTGAAGATTGCTATGCAAGTGCTAAACTAGAGTTTACTCAAACGCTAACGCTTTAGAAGATTTGGTGATTGGATACATCAGCTTAGGGGGAGTCTGTTGCTGATAGAAGCTGTTAAAGCTGAACCTCTCCAAAGACCAACGTTTTTCAAAGATGTTAAAGATTGCAAGAAGTCTGAAGACAAAGTTATTTGGATATTTGTGACAACAGCTTAGATTTGGTCTTTGGATATCTTGTAATTAGTAAAATGATAAACGGTTAGCGGGTTTAGTTTTGTAATAGTATTAGAAGTAATTGGGCTGATCTAGATACAAAAGAGAGCATGGTAGGCGAATTGGGCCTTAAACCCATTAGCAGTCCATGTAGGAAACCCTAGCCCAATTGCATAACCTATCTCTATAAATAGGGAGGTTGTGTTTAGGGTTAAGGTTGCTGGTTCTATGGTTTAGTTGCAGAGAGAATTGCTTCAGAGAGTTAGAGAGAGAGAGAGTCTTGAATTGATTGTAAAACAATTGTGTTTGATAATCAATAGAAGACAGTTTGAAGGAATTCTTTGTGTTCGTGTTCGTGTTCTGGTGTTTTCTGTGAAATCTGATCTAGGGGATTCCGCACTCTAGATTGGATAGACGATTCTGTCAAGATCCATAAGGACTAGGGAACCTACAGTAAGCATCGTAGCTTACGGTGGTGACCTGCGAGAAAAATGTAACTGCCCTTTTTTAATTCGGTTTTCAAGAGACTTTTGGAGTATCAATCATGAGAGACGTTTTTGTAGAGTTGTAGAGGCGATTTTGAGTGTGCTATTTGGTTCAAGAACAATTTCTAACATTTGTTTGGTTTTTATTATTCATATGAACATGACATTTGATGGTGTGATGATTTGCAAGACCATGGGTGGCTAAACTTATCGTGATCATCGTCGGTTGAAGGTTTGCTTGAAACACTTGTGTTTTTATCCTTAATTTCTAGAATAATACACTTGCAATGTTTGTAGTTTATTATGGTGTTTGAATATTTGTTTGTAAGCTATTGATTGATGTTTTGATCTTAGCCTTAAGCGTACGTTCTTGGTGTCGTTGACAATCGAGATATCACGGGAGGGTTTAGGGTTGAATATTGGTTAATTGGTCATCGGGTAACAACCTCGCATCTTTGTAGTCCGAGTACTTAGTTTCCTTTCATCACGAACAAATAGTTATACATGAGTTATGTCTATGTGATTCTTTCTAGTTGGATTTAAAACACAAATGTTAATTGAAACCGGAAACTTAGGATGATTATTTGCTTCTAATCTGTTTTAACAACCAATATTTGAATTGCAACTTGTTTAATTTTAAAACCAAAACACTAAAAATCTTGAATTCATTTTCTTGCATTTTAGATAAACTAGTCAATTTAGTATAAACGTTAGATAGCGCATATTCCACAAACTCCCTATGTTCAATACCTACTTACCGCTAACAATTAGTTTGTATTTGGATTAAATTTACGTGAGACAACGACATCACGTCAAATTTTGGCGCCGTTGCCGGGGAGTAGTGCGCAACGTGTGTTATCTTTGGTAGCTTAGCTTGTTATTTTCCGGGTTTATGCTGTTTGTGTTAGTGTGCAGATATTTACAGGTGCATGCATACTAGAGGCTCTCACAAGCTATTACCATTGGCATTTGATTCGTTGATCGAACGAACTTTGCGAAGAAACAAGGTTTTATTACGAGAAAATAAAATCAGTGGTTCACCAACAACACCTACAACACCAATTTCATTGATTAACACAATGGATCCACTACTTCCACTACGAGTCAAACAACACCATCCACACCTTCACCAATTCCTACCACCCATCCTATTTCAACACATGAAGTCAACCTAACCAACACCACATCATCCGTAGCTACCCAAACCGGACCTGTTCCCATTTTTAGCCCCACATAAATGGTTCCACCTTTTTCATCTTTCTTTCCGACTTCCGGTCAATCATCTTCCACCCAACAACTGTAACATCCGTCAAAAACGGATTTACCAAAACCCGCTCCGTTTATCAACCGAACAGTCAGTCAAAATTTTCGTTGCGAATTAAATGCCCAAAATAATTTTAAACGATACATAATCAATTATTATACGGGAATATATAAGTTGTTTTTGAAAAACTGTTGAAAATCGCAAAATAAAAATAAA
This sequence comes from Scalesia atractyloides, assembly GCA_947069175.1. Taxonomy (NCBI): domain Eukaryota; kingdom Viridiplantae; phylum Streptophyta; class Magnoliopsida; order Asterales; family Asteraceae; genus Scalesia; species Scalesia atractyloides. Next base: position 37,226,395 of record CAMTDV010000011.1, read on the forward strand.
AGGTCTCTGCCGGGTTTCGAACCCGGGTCAGTACCGGTCCAGCAAACAAGTTATCACACAACACACAAACCACTGCGCCACAGATGTTATTTGTTAATTATTAGAATCATTTAATTGATATCATGACGTTACGAATTCAAAACCGGCGCCCAAAAGTTCAGTCGTCGGAAATCCCGGCAATCTCGCGAGTTTTAACGACAACTTCCGTTATAACGTAAACCATAAACGCCATATCGGTTATAACCGATGTTTGAGTCCGCTACCAAAGTCATAACCGCCGGAGAAATTCAAACCAATGAATCCAGTTGGAAATCGGGCCAAATACATCTCGGTTTCTCCCTATAAATTCATCCACAACCCACTGCAAACTTTTTCGCTCAAAACCACACCTTTACCGGACGTAATTCCACTCGCCGGAATATCTCTGCTCATCGCCGGAAAACCGGTTTCCCCATTCCTGAGCCTTACTGAGCCCCTGAGCTTATACCGGAGATACCCACACCCTTTGTAAGCTTCCTGGAGACTCGCTGCTGCAAGAAACTCGTCGCCGGAAGGGATTGCTGTCGCCGGAGTTCTGCCGGAAAACAGAGGAAAGCTAGTCGGTATACCTCACGCCTATTTTTCCTTCTTTTTACTTATATCTCATCTATAATTAACCTACAACGTTAAAGGAACCTGATTTAATCATTGAACCAGTCAGTCGTCTTTTCTGGTTATAACTTGATGAAGAAGACGATGTATCCGGAACGTATAAGTATAATTTAAATCAAAATATTACTCGGGTTAGACACACAGTCCAGCGGTGGACTGTGTGCACATTAATCATACAAACGTCACGAGTTCGAATCCTGTTTCACACACGCCGCGTTAATAAAATGCCTTTTTGTTTTGTTAACCGAACCGGAGTCGCCACAGGTATATGTTAAGTATATTAATAATCGGAATAATAACCAAGTTAGACACACAGTCCAGCGGTGGACTGTGTGTATGTTTAATCAAAGTGCACGAGTTCGAGTCCGGGCTACTGCACCGACTCGGACAATTATCTATTTTTTTAGAATAAGACAGAAAAGGAAATAACTAATTTGTGTTTAAGAATAATAAAAATCAGTAAAGTTAACAAGTTGGGCACACAGTCCAGCGGTGGACTGTGTGTTAGTATAAACCACAGGTCCTGGGTTCGAGACCTGTGGAGCGCACCGGTTCCCTGGATTAAAAATCGTTTTTAAAATAAAGGATTTCTGTTTAAATCTAATTAATATATATATATATATAATTAAAATCAGATATATGACGGGTTAGACACGTAGCTCAGTTGGTAGAGCTGCGTGCACGCGTACGGGAGGTCTCGGGTTCGAGCCTCACTCAGCGCACTTATATACACGATTCGAACCGGTCAACGGTCAGTCAACGGTCAACGGTCAAGTCAACGGTCAGAAAAAAATCAAATTTTTTTTATTATTTTTATTTAATTATTTTAATTAAAAATCAATTAAAAATACTCAAAAATAACATTTTTAAGGTTAGAAAATAGCCTCAAACTCACAAAAATACACCCAACAATCCTACTAAAATAGATTAATAAAATCCGTTTACTTACCAAACCATAATGCGATTTATCTAGGTTAATCTCACTCGTGGTTAAAACCACTTCGCGTGCATTCAACATCATCAACCGAACGCACCCAATGTGAGTGAATCTTACAACTCCCCCTTTTAAATTACACGTTTTGGGGTGTGTCATGTGTTATAAAAATAATTAACTTGTTTATTTAAACTTGTGCCATACCACATCATGATCTAAACTTAGATTGTTATATTGTTGTGATTACTTATTTCCTTTTGTCAAATTATATGAAACTCATTCATTAAGCCCATCAGTTCCTCGTGGGAGACGAGTTGAACAACGCGTGCCTCAAATCAAATTCATTTATTCTTCATGTGTGTATCATTGAGTTTATATTGTTTGTAGTTGTGTCATTCATATTATCATGTTTATGCAATTCATTCATTAGGCCCCTCAGTTCCTCGTGAGAGACGAGTTGAGCATCGCGTGCCTCTAAATGTTCCATTATTTTTCATGTGTGTTTTATTTAATATCTTATGATTGTTGAATAAGTTTACATCTATTTTTACTCATGTTTGGTTGTGCACATATTTCATAATCAATTTAAATAAACTTGTTCAAACGTTTTCCATAGGATTCACTCGCCAACATTATGTTGATCCAAAACCTTTTTACACATGATACAGGTGAACAGGTTGAAGCAAAGAAACCATAGGAAATGCCTTAGAAGAGAACAAAGATGCTTAGATTGATAGCTAGAACATGTTGTAACATTTATTGTAAATTTCCATTAAATTGTATTTAATGAATATGAAACGCATAATAAATGTCATGAGCTTTGATGATAACCCAATCATGCCCCGATCACCTTTTCCGCTGCGGGTCGGGGTGTGACAGATTGGTATCAGAGCCATGACTATAGGGATATAGGATAGGTTATTAGACCCTTAGAGCCTATACTATAGTCTGCCTAAATTTTAATTGATTAGGTGGTTACATACAAACTTGTGATATTTATTTGTTTCATATTTGTTTACATTTACAGTCAAACATACATGCTTATATACATATTCATTATACATATATACATATTCATTATACATATATCGATGTTCAGGTATTCAATTTATTTTCATACTCTCATTATCCAAAGATTTTGTTGCAATTTTCAAATCTCATCAAAGTAAGTTCTGCGACGGGCATGTAGTAACTGGAAGGGTACAAGTACCGGTAGTCGGAACGTCCTGTCTAGGTTGGCATTCGTATAAATCCAATATAACGGACCAGTTTGCCTACCTGGGGACCAACGATGAGAGTACGAAGGACCTATTAGGCCAAAGTATGCCACACCAAACGTCGTTCGAACTAACCTACTTTGAGGTGTCACCGTGTCTACACCTGGACACATTCCGAATATCACACGTTGTATACATATTTCTCGATTTTCTCCGGGTTTTTGTGTACGCAACCTGGCAAACCCGTGCGAACCATATGAAAAACCGGTATTCATGGGGGCCCACATGATTACACAGGTAAAGTATGGCGGCATGTAGGGCCTAACAGCGAGCAAAGCCCAAGACATCCTATGGATGTAGTAGATTTATTTTTTTTATAATTATTTTATGAATGTTCATTCCTAATGCGACCCATGAACACAAAAACATCCAACTCATACTCTTGTCATGTATTCCTTGTAGATGTCTTCTAATCTCGCCCGTAGGAAGACGAGAGCAAGAAAAGCCCGCGAACGCATGGCTGCCTTAATCGCTCAACAAATGGCTGCCGTAATACCCAACATTGTAATCCAAGTACATCAAGCACTCACCGATAATCCTGTCAATCAAGCAAACCAAAACGTTATCAACTCTCCATCAAATACCACTAAATGCACCTACAAGCATTTCAAATCATGCGACCCTCCGAAATACAAAGGGACTGAAGGTGTCACCGCTCTCCTCCATTGGTTTGAAGAAATGGAGAACACTTTTCTAAATTGCGATTGCCCTGACGATCGCAAAGTGCGATATGCTACCGGTCGATTATATGGGATAGCACTTACTTGGTGGAATACAGAGAAGGCCAAACGAGGCGTCGACGATGCTATGACCTTAACTTGGAACGAATTGAAGGAAATCATGACCAGACGATTCTGCCCAAGGAGCGAAATCAAGAAATTAGAAGATGAATTTTATTCGTTGAAGCAAAAGGAAGGAGACCACACCACCTACAACAAAAGATTCCTCGAATTACATCAAATGGTTCCCAACATGTTCACTCCCCTCTACCGTTTGATCGAGCACTACATTCGTGGTCTTCCGTCAAAGATTCAAGACCCTGTAATAAGTACCAAGCCTGCAACTTTCGAAGCAGCAATGGAGCTAGCAACAGAGCTCACCGAGAATCGAATCCGAAACAAAGACTTCAAGGAGGAGAAGAAGAAGGATAAAGAATCGACTGAAACCTCCGACTCCACCCAAACCGAATCCCCTTCTCAACCCAATCCAAAGAGAAAAAGAGGCGGGCAACTTTTCGCTGCTATCCAACGAAACCAACCAGTTTTACACGCCATACCCATCCAAGCTATCCCAATCACTCAAGTGACACCCAACTCAACTTACCCAAATAAGAAACCATATCTTGGACCTCACCCTCGATGCAACAACTGTTTTTATCACCATCCCCTTACCTTACCTTGTCGACTATGTACAACTTGTGGACGCTATGGTCATTTGAGCAAGGTTTGTCGCACCTTCCAAAACCAAACCTCTTCCCCTACTCAAAACATGGCCCAAACTTATCATCAACCCCAATGCCCCGTGTTCCCATATGCTCGAGCTTGTTTCAATTGTGGCGACCCTACCCACTTTAGAAACACATGCCCTCAATTGGTTAACGTCATCAACACTCAAGCCCAATCAAACCCAGTTAACCAAGTAAACCAAGAAAACCCAACCTCTAGGCCACCAGCAAGAGGAAGAGTCTTCAATATCAACGCCAATCCTGTCGAAGATAATGACGGCCCAAACGAAGATACCCAACTAGTCCTCTTTGCCGAAGATCCAGATTCAACTTCTATCGTTTAGTTTTATGTTTTTCTTTATCACATAGAACCAAACATAACTTAAGGATAAAGCCAATGAAACTTTGACGAGAATACGGTGGATACGCTGCTGGTACTTCCTATATATAAGTATTCTTGTCAAAGGATCAGAAGCATTATCTGGCGGTTATGAAAGGTTCCATGTGTAGACTGTTAGAGTAATTATTATTTATTGTTTTCAGTATATGCATTTGCCGAGGCCGCAGCCCCCCCATTTATGAGGTTGAGCTTGATCCCCATTTTATTATGCGGTTGATCAGTGGCGTGCCCGCACGATCGGCTCCGTTTGATTGAGCCTTGATCGGTCATTTCATTTTACATTTCAATACATGCAATACGATCGGCTCCGTTTGATTGAGCCTTGATCGTACAGTTCAATTTACATTTCCAGTTCATGCAATACGTTCGGCTCCGTTTGATTGAGCCTTGAGCGCACATACATTTTCATTATCAGTATCTTGTGGTTGTGGTGTTTGTTGTAGAGTCGCATAGAACTAATCATAACTTGCGGATAAAGTCAATGAGAATATGACAGGAATATGGTGGATACGCCGCTGGTACTTCCTATATATAAGTATTCTTGTCAAATGATCGGAGGCATTATCAGGCGGTTATGAGAGGTTCCATGCATAGGTTGTTTGTGTGATTGTTGTTTAGACTAAGTTGTTCATTTTCAGTACATGCAATATGTTCGGCTCCGTTTGATTGAGCCTTGAGCGCACATACAATTTCATTTTCAGTACATGCAATACGTTCGGCTCCGTTTGATTGAGCCTTGAGCGCACAGACAATTTCATTGTCAGTATCTTGTGGTTGTTGTGTTTGTTGTAGAGTCGCATAGAACTAATCATAACTTGCGGATAAAGTCAATGAGAATTTGACAAGAATATGGTGGATACGCCGCTGGTACTTCCTATATATAAGTATTCTTGTCAAATGATCGGAGGCATTATCAGGCGGTTATGAGAGGTTCCATGCATAGGTTGGTGTGATTAAGTTATTCATTTTCAGTACATGCAATACGCTCGGCTCCGTTTGATTGAGCCTTGAGCACACAGACAATTTCATTTTCAGTACATTCAATACGTTCGGCTCCGTTTGATTGAGCCTTGAGCGCACAGACATTTCATTTTCAGTACATGCAATACGATCGGCTCCGTTTGATTGAGCCTTGATCGCACAGATATATTTCATTTCAGTATTTTATGTTTGTTATATTGGTTGTAGAGTTATAGGACTAATCATAATTCGCTGATAAAACCAATGAAAATTTGACAAGAATATGGTGGATACGCCGCTGGTACTTCCTATATATAAGTATTCTTGTCAAAGGATCAGAGGCATTGTCGGACGGTTATGAGAAGTTCTATGTAGGATTTATTAGTCTCTTGGTAACTAATCATAACTTATGGATAAAACTAATGAAAATTTGGCAAGAATATGGTGGATACGCCGCTGGTACTTCCTATTCTTGCCAAAGGATCAGAGGCATTATCAGGCGGTTATGAGAAGTTCCATGTAGGATTTAGTATTGCCTTGGTTGGAATTTGTGTTACATTTATATCATCTTGCTATTTAAAGAGATTGGATTGTATTCCATTTCTACATAAACTAACCTCTCCATCATAACAAACGAGAGAGGAACTTCCACCATTCAAACATATATGCAATCAGAATGTGGAATCAAATATTAGCTGTTGTGCTTATTTATGTTCAAATATTAGCTGTTGTGTTTAATTATGTTCAATATCAGCTGTTGTGTTTTATTTATGTTTCCATGTAGGTTGCAGTGTTAGAAGTTTTGCCTTAGGATATAACCATACTTTTCCAAACGTATCTAAACTCTTATGCATGATATCATTTTTAGCGAATCATTCCTGCTTATCAATACTTATACAGTAGGCAACAAAAAGCGATTCCTGTAATAGGGTTCTTAACCTTTACAAGGAACGTTACCGCCTCGAACAAAAAACTTAAACCCTTATTTTTCTAAGCATATAACTGTCAAACTAAACACCATCACTCTTTTAGTCAAATATATCACAATTTAAATTTCGGGACGAAATTTCTAAAAAGCAGGGGATACTGTAACATCCGTCAAAAACGGATTTACCAAACCCGCTCCGTTTATCAACCGAACAGTCAGTCAAAATTTTCGTTGCGAATTAAATGCCCAAAATAATTTTAAACGATACATAATCAATTATTATACGGGAATATATAAGTTGTTTTTGAAAAACTGTTGAAAATCGCAAAATAAAAATAAAAGGTCTCTGCCGGGTTTCGAACCCGGGTCAGTACCGGTCCAGCAAACAAGTTATCACACAACACACAAACCACTGCGCCACAGATGTTATTTGTTAATTATTAGAATCATTTAATTGATATCATGACGTTACGAATTCAAAACCGGCGCCCAAAAGTTCAGTCGTCGGAAATCCCGGCAATCTCACGAGTTTTAACGACAACTTCCGTTATAACGTAAATCATGAACGCCATATCGGTTATAACCGATGTTTGAGTCCGCGACCAAAGTCATAACCGCCGGAGAAATTCAAACCAATGAATCCAGTTGGAAATCGGGCCAAATACATCTCGGTTTCTCCCTATAAATTCACCCACAACCCACCGCAAACTTTTTCTCTCAAAACCACACCTTTACCGGACGTAATTCCACTCGCCGGAATATCTCTGCTCATCGCCGGAAAACCGGTTTCCCCATTCCTGAGCCTTACTGAGCCCCTGAGCTTATACCGGAGATACCCACACCCTTTGTAAGCTTCCTGGAGACTCGCTGCTGCAAGAAACTCGTCGCCGGAAGGGATTGCTGTCGCCGGAGTTCTGCCGGAAAACAGAGAAAAGCTAGTCGGTATACCTCACGCCTATTTTTCCTTCTTTTTACTTATATCTCATCTATAATTAACCTAAAACGTTAAAGGAACCTGATTTAATCATTGAACCAGTCAGTCGTCTTTTCTGGTTATAACTTGATGAAGAAGACGATGTATCCGGAACGTATAAGTATAATTTAAATCAAAATATTACTCGGGTTAGACACACAGTCCAGCGGTGGACTGTGTGCACATTAATCATACAAACGTCACGAGTGCGAATCCTGTTTCACACACGCCGCGTTAATAAAATGCCTTTTTGTTTTGTTAACCGAACCGGAATCGCCACAGGTATATGTTAAGTATATTAATAATCGGAATAATAACCAAGTTAGACACACAGTCCAGCGGTGGACTGTGTGTATGTTTAATCAAAGTGCACGAGTTCGAGTCCGGGCTACTGCACCGACTCGGACAATTATCTATTTTTTTAGAATAGACAGAAAAGGAAATAACTAATTTGTGTTTAAGAATAATAAAAATCAGTAAAGTTAACAAGTTGGACACACAGTCCAGCGGTGGACTGTGTGTTAGTATAAGCCACAGGTCCCGGGTTCGAGACCTGTGGAGCGCACCGGTTCCCTGGATTAAAAATCGTTTTTAAAATAAAGGATTTCTGTTTAAATCTAATTATATATATATATATATATAATTAAAATCAGATATATGACGGGTTAGACACGTAGCTCAGTTGGTAGAGCTGCGTGCACGCGTACGGGAGGTCTCGGGTTCGAGCTTCACTCAGCGCACTTATATACACGATTCGAACCGGTCAACGGTCAGTCAACGGTCAACGGTCAAGTCAACGGTCAGAAAAAAATCAAATTTTTTTTATTATTTTTATTTAATTATTTTAATTAAAAATCAATTAAAAATACTTAAAAATAACATTTTTAAGGTTAGAAAATAGCCTCAAACTCACAAAAATACACCCAACAATCCTACTAAAATAGATTAATAAAATCCGTTTACTTACCAAACCATAATGCGATTTATCTAGGTTAATCTCACTCGTGGTTAAAACCACTTCGCGTGCATTCAACATCATCAACCGAACGCACCCACTGTGAGTGAATCTTACAACTCCCCCTTTTAAATTACACGTTTTGGGGTGTGTCATGTGTTATAAAAATAATTAACTTGTTTATTTAAACTTGTGCCATACCACATCATGATCTAAACTTAGATTGTTATATTGTTGTGATTACTTATTTCCTTTTGTCAAATTATATGAAACTCATTCATTAAGCCCATCAGTTCCTCGTGGGAGACGAGTTGAACAATGCGTGCCTCAAATCAAATTCATTTATTCTTCATGTGTGTATCATTGAGTTTATATTGTTTGTAGTTGTGTCATTCATATTATCATGTTTATGCAATTCATTCATTAGGCCCCTCAGTTCCTCGTGAGAGACGAGTTGAGCATCGCGTGCCTCTAAATGTTCCATTATTGTTCATGTGTGTTTTATTTAATATCTTATGATTGTTGAATAAGTTTACATCTATTTTTACTCATGTTTGGTTGTGCACATATTTCATAATCAATTTAAATAAACTTGTTCAAACGTTTTCCATATGATTCACTCGCCAATATTATGTTGATCCAAAACCTTTTTACACATGATACAGGTGAACAGGTTGAAGCAAAGAAACCATAGGAAATGCCTTAGAAGAGAACAAAGATGCTTAGATTGATAGCTAGAACATGTTGTAACATTTATTGTAAATTTCCATTAAATTGTATTTAATGAATATGAAACGCATAATAAATGTCATGAGCTTTGATGATAACCCAATCATGCCCCGATCACCTTTTCCGCTGCGGGTCGGGGTGTGACAACAACCATTACCAAATCCATTTCCACCAAGTTCAACCATTCTTCATACTACTTCTACACTCCAACCACAAAACCAACCGGGTTTTATTATACATCTTCTCCGTTTGATGACGGGTATGAGGAACAATTTGGCGGGTACGAAGAAGAGGGTTACTATTATGGAGGAGATGGAGGTAATTTGGGACCTCAAGGAGGAACAGTTTACCAGCAAAGACAACAAGTGGAACAAGTTCAAGAAGTAGTTAAGTAACCCACGGGGGTAAACAAATTCGTCCACAAGGGCCACAGTTTCAACAACTAATGCCTCTACAACAAGTTCAACTTCAACATCAACAACCTCAATTTTAAAGGCCGATGCAACAACCACAAATGCAATAACCTCAATACCAACAACAGTTTGCACCTCAAGGGCTAAGGCAAGGTCAAGCGGGTCGACCGAGAGTACCATTGGATGCTCCACGAAGACATCACCGAGAGGTGATGAGGGGGATTGAAGCGCATTTTAGGCCTGTTATCACTAATAACCCTTCTCCGGTGGTGATACCTCATTACCCGGATGGAAGGACATTTGAGGTTAGAACAACCGTACTTCAAAGTTTACCGAAGTACAAAGGGCTAGCAATGGAGGATCCGTACTTCCATTTGGAGACATATGATTCTATTTGCAACACTATTGGAGGGCAAGGTTTTTCTTCGGATGATGTCAAGTTGGTACTCTTCCAATTCTCTTTGGAAGACAAAGCTAAAAGATGGTTCCATACTTTACCATCTACATCAATCTACACATGGGCTGACATGCAACAAAGGTTTTTAGAAGAGTTTTTCACGGCCCAAAAGACTAATGAGGCTAGGCGGAGCTTAAGAAGTTTTCAACAACAACTGGGTGAGATGTTTCATGAAGCATTCGAGAGGTTTAATATGATGTTGAAAACATGTCCTCATCATGGCATTGCACTTTGGGAGTTATTGAATGCTTTTCATCAGGGGTTGAGTTCGGAAGATTCTCATAACTTAATGTCGATTACTAATGGCACGCTTGTTACAAATTTTGAGCAAGATGAATGGGCATTTTTGGAGCAAATGGCGGTCACGTCTAATAGAAAAGCACAATCTTCAAGAAGGGCAAGGCATGATATTACAAGACCTCAAGTTTATGCGGTAGAGGATGGAGGGGTACAAGCAACTAATCACGTATATGATGTTTGTACAAATTGTAATGAATTGGGTCATGTGGCGGATGTGTGTTTGGTGGGTGTGGGTGAAGGTCAAGTAGAAGCGGTGAATGCTATTCAAGGGGTAGTCGTAATTTTAACATGAACTCGAACACATACCACCCCGGGTTAAGGAATCATCCCAATTTTCGTTATGGGAATCCGGCGAATCAAGCCAATCCAAATTTCCAAGGAGCTTAAAGAAATTTCGTTCCATGCCAACAATATAATCAAGGTAATTTTAGGGGTGGAAATAGTCAAAGTTACAAAGGGAAATTTCAACAAGCGGGTGACCAAAGTGGTGCCACGGGTCGACCTTTATCAAGTGGGAATGAAGTTATGGATATGTTAAGGATGATGCAACAAGACATACAAAGGAAAAATCAACTGGATGAAGCTCGAATGCAAAAGGATGAGGTCCATGACAAAAGCATCCAAACATTAACCACTCAAATGGGTCAACTTGCAACTGAGGTAGCAGAGTTGAAAAAAGGTAAATGTCAACTTCCTAGCGACACTAAGGTAAATCATTCTCATAGTTCTTCACGTAATATTCCTATTAACCATGTTAGTGTCTTAAGAAGTGATAAAGAATTTAAGGGAAATTTGTCACAGGGTTTGGTTGATGGGGTGGTTGAAGACATTACGGGAAATGAAAGTGATGAGGATGAAGTTTTACCATCAATTGTGTCTAAGGACACTAATGTTGAAAAGGTAATTCAAAAACCGGGTTTGGGTGAAACTATAAAAGATAAAAACGAGGAGGGGTGCCAAGTCAAGTCCCGTTTCCATCGGCTTTAGTTGCTTCGGTAAGAAAAAAATTATTTCAACAAGAGGTCCTCCAAAAGAGGAACTGTGGGATGTTTTCAAACAAGTCAAAGTAAATCTCCCCTTACTCGATGCAATCAAACAAGTACCCGCTTATGAAAAATAATTTTTATAGAAATTTCAACAAAATAAGATAGGGTCTTACAATTGATCAAGGATAATCTTTGATGTTATCTAACACTGTCCTGAAACATGGATAGTAATCCAGGTAGCGTTGGGAAAAATCCAAGGTTAAGTGTGAGTTGTATGATGCTGATGGAATTCTGTACTTCTATGCGATTAGAAGTTTAGACATTCTGGCGCCCTCGTTAACTCAAACTAGAAGAAACGCGTGGCCACACTCGGACTAAAAGTAGTTCGTTAGACCACTTTGAATTAAAGACGAGAACATAAAATAATTGATCACTATATAAGAATGAATGATCCATGTCTTATGATCAACGAATGTTCTATACAGAAGGGACTTATTGATAGAATTATCAGGCTACAATTTTTGCTTAAGTAAAGTGTTACTTGAACTCAAAGAACTAGTTGACGACTGTAAAGTGTCATACCGTATTAGGAACAGTGCGATGCATCTAGACGTCCAACTCTGCACACGTTGACTCATTTAATTAAAATCGTCCAAGTGGGAGATTGTTGGAGATATGTATGTCCGACTGTAACTAACTCGATACGATCCGAACAGTTATACGTTGGTACACGAATCGTATATGTTCAGGAGTTCCCCCCCTCTCTTAGCGTCGCCGCCTCCTTCTTGGCCGGTTCTACCTTTGGGTATCTTGTGCTCGGTCGTGAACTTCTATTAGCAAGGCTTCGTTGTAACCCGCGTGTTATGATCCCGATGTAGTCGTGAAAGGCTGGTTATTAAACCCTTTATGGTTGTTTATTCTTTTTATTTGTTAATACGCGTATAACCTTGATCCTGATTGGGAATATTTATTAATCGGATTAATAAATCAAACTTATAGTTTATATATAATACTGATTATATATATGGGTATATAATCGGCTTTTTTGGTAAATTATATAAACTGGTTCCGCTATTATTTTAATACACTAATTCCTAACAAGTCAACCTCAAGTTTACAACAAATCATAAGAGTTAATGATTTACAAAAAAAGTAGGAAAAAAATGTCATAACTTATCTTTCGGCTTGATTAATTGTAGCATTTGCACATGGTTCAAGATTGTTAATTTACCTTAATAAAACAAAAATAACTTCTAAATAATGACGATACACTGGTGGGTTAACCTAGCCAAGAAATCCACATTGGACTTACTCAAAAAGGATATGCACATAACTTGGGTTAAATCAAGGAATAAATTTTAATTTAGCGACGTATTTGTTTTGGCTCATGCATAAAATCGACGAATAGATGAGCATGTTTGATTAACTACAGGTAAAAGTTAAGAACACCCCACTTTTATTTCATTAATTAAGAGAGATAGAGCTCTTTTTTAAGAAATATAGAAAAGAGATGTCGTATAAAAGAGAGAAGATATTAAAGACAAAAATATATCGTTCTGAAAAGGGCGTCTTTAAGAATTTATATACATTATTTGACTTGAAAAAGTATGTCCTTATGCCTTAACAAATATATAATATAAACTGTATTAGACTCACTAAACTTAATGTAAATATGCTAAGTCTAAACCATAAAGATTGATTTGTAAATAGTCCTATGTTAGAATTTGTATGAGTATATCCAATTTAAAAAAAATGTGTCTCTTGAAATCGAAATCATGGGTCTAGCCGTTGATCCTTCCTTCGCACCATAAAGGCCACCCCTGGTTCTGAACCTATTAACAATATGATCATGACGCTTCCTTCATATCACATGGTAGCATTTCCTCTTAAGAAGGTAACACCTGAGGGACAATATCCGTAATAGTTGTGCATATCACATGAGATATAAATGAATTGCAGGGACCCATTTAAATTGTAGGGCCGATATAAAGAAATAGAAAGTAACAACGATGGTGTATTTAATTTACGCAAGAATTTATTTCAATGGATGGAAGCAAAAGATAACTAGTTTTACAAAAAAGTATTTTTTGTTCCATGATATTTATAATGTTATTATATAAAGGGTTAGCTTATGTTTTTCTTTGTTTGGTTTGATCGTTTTAGTTATTTTGCTTCAATGGTTTAGAAAGTGTTAATTTTCTCTCTCGTGTTTTGATTTTTTTTAATATACTCTATAGTCTTAACTCCATCTACATTGTCTATTAACTAGAGGGGTATTATGGTATTTTTAGATATAAATATTTAATTATTTTAACTAATTCTTTAAATCCATAACTATTTACTAGTGTGTATATATATATATATACATATATATATGTAGAGGTTCATGTGAGAAAATTTAAAAGTGTGAGAAGGATATGAAAGATTATGGAGGTGACATATGTCCCTTTTTATTTTAATAGTTTAAGGGTATAAGTGTAAGTTAACTAATAAAATCTAATTATGGAATGAATATATGCAACCGATTTTTGGCAGTTATTGTATGGATTTTCGAATTTGAAATGACACCCTAACTCATAAAAACACCACAACATGTATATTGAAGGCATACATTTTATAAAGAACAAAAATATAACTCATAAAAACACCCTAACTAATAAAAACAACATATCTCATAAAAACACAACAGCATGTATATTGAAGGCATACATCTTATAAGGAATAGAAATATAACAAAAATAATACCATAACTCATAAAAACACCACATCAGTTATATTGAAGGCATACATCTTATAAAGAACACCCTAACATTGAATATAACAGAAATAACACCCTAATATAACACCAGTTAACACTTAAATCAGAATCAAAACAGAAATAACACTCTAAATATATAAAAACAGAAATAACTCTACATAAGTATATCAATATGGTACTCATATTAAAGATAAAAACACTCGTTATTATGGTGTAATTTTTTTTAAAAAATTACGTATAAAAAGTTATTGATGTTTAAAAAAGAAGCGGGAAACTTTTCATGTGTATTAATGTTAGTTTCTTAATTTAAAAATATTAAATTTACTTTTATACCCTTAATCTAGAAAATTAGTTAGTTTAATAGTCAACATTATTAACAGAATTGCCACTATAATCTCAACCACTAGATTAAATATCTAAGGATTTAGATTCTTTCTTATCCTTCTCACACTTTTAAATTTTCTCACAATAACCTCATCCTATATATATATATATATATATATATATATATGATTAGGATCATTTGTAAACAATTTCTTAAGAATAAATTGAGTGAACTAATCTTGGTCATTGATAATTTTTTCATATTAAAAGGGTAAGATTGACATTAGCTCTCTCTCTTTCTTAATTAAAATCCCTTAATTTTCTCATCTATTAATTCTTTTTTTTCTCTCTCTCTCTCATTTTTAATTACTTCTCCATTATTTTAAACTCGCGTAGAATTAGTTGCTAATAACGTATATGAAACTCCTAAAGGAACTAGGTACTGGACACCAACTGTCCCTCCCGATTCAAACCGTATATGAAACTCCTAACGGAACTAGGTCATGGACTACAAAATACACAGATGTATCAAAAGTCTGTACATATCTGTATAAACTAACAACTGTGTATCTTGTTTAAACTGATAGTTAGCGAGACTGTACACATGTGTATAAACTAACAGCGGTGTATCTTGTATATATTGATAGTTAGTGAGACTGTACACATGTGTATAAATTAGCATCTGTGTATCTTGTATAAACTGATACTATCGAGACTGTACACATGTATATACACTAACAACTGTGTATCTTGTATATACGGAAACTAGCAATATTTTAGGAATTTTGATAATATTGTTTAATAAATGCAATTTACAAAAGACGCAAATACCTTTCTGTCAATTAATTTAAAGGGAAGTTACAACACTAATCTTGCCATTGTTTAAAAATCTCTAGATGACATAATCCAATGGCTCAGATTAGTTCATACAGTTCACTTTCAACCTAGTGTTCACTCTAGAACCCTAGTATATATATATATATATAGAGAGAGAGAGAGAGAGGTTCATCTGAGAATAAATTTAAATTGATAAGAAAAATAACAAATGTTATAATTGTAAACATTAAATATTTTACACACCTTGTAATTTATCCTACATTTTAAATTAATTTTTTTTTTAAAAATATTTTTTTTGAAAATTAATTATAAAATAAATATAGTTAGCTATTAAAAAGAAAAACTATAAATTAATGATATATCTAATTTACCAATATACCCTTATTCTAATATTAAATACAAAAAATAAATAAAGTAAAATGTATGATTCATATTGTTTGAAATTTTTTCTTTTTCTCCTAACAAATTTTTTTTTATCATTTGAAATCACCAATATATATATATATATACATATATATATTGTATATATATATATATATATATATATATATATATATATATATATATATATATATATATATTCATTTGTGAACAACCATTACCTCCTTGATAGTGAATTATGTGAACTAATCTTAACTCTTGATTATCAATACACAAGTGTAAATCAATGGTCATGATTTGATGATGAAAATGAACTAGTGTATGATGAAAATACACTAGTGTATTTTAGAAATTGATGATTTAATCAATAGTCAGGATTTGTTCAATCAGTTCACAAATACACTAGTGTTTACTCTAGAACCTCACCCTAATATATATATATATATATATATATATATATATATATATATTTGATAACTTCTTTCTAGAACCAACGCCCCCTGTTAACCATCACCACTACCCTATTATCGACCACCACCCACTCCAACCCTTTCTCTTGCCACCACAGCCACCTCCTACGACCCCCACCTCCACTCATGCCACCACAACCACATGCTATGACCGCCACAATAACCACCTCCTACGGCAACCGGCGGTCTGGAACCACCTAACCCCCACCACATTCTGTTTCTTCTCTCTCTCACTCACGATGGTAACCATCACTGCCCCTCAACCCCGACCATCATCTCCGGCTGCCCTCACCACTCACCACATATGCTGATGATCTGAAAAAGGCTTTGGTTTTGCTCAACCAAGACACACATTGGTTGTAAAAGTATTTTTATTGCATGGGGTTGTAGTGGAATCTGCTTTATATCCATTTGATCAATGTAGATACAGTTTTTTGAACACATTTTTCTATCATGCATTTTATTAGACAATTTCGTTCTGTTATTTGTGTCCAGGGGTACTATGGCCATTGTGTGTTTTCAATAGTATAATGGTCCTTCTGTATAAAGATTTACCTTTCCAGCCTCTGTATATTGAGACTTGCATTGTACCATTGATTATGATATTACATCAGGCTGACATACCTTATGCTATCAAAGCTACCCCTAATCACCTTCATCCATCCCTTGTAAACACATAATGACCATAATACCTCTGCACACAAATCTCTACTACTTATTAAAATAGTAGAGGCCAGGGTAACCACGTGTTGCTTTGTATAATTTTAGTAGACCGAAACTGAGCCGGTGTATAATTTTTGTAGACCTAAGTGAACCCATGCATGCATGTTTTTTTTAAAACAAATTTACCAATTTATGTTTATTAATTTGGTTAATACTTTTGGCTTCTGCCTTCTGGTTGGCTGGACTTTAAAGTTTTTGATGTAAATTGTTATTATAACCATGTTTGATTAAATGGAGTTGACATGTGACTGTTCTTTCTTATAATATATCTATGTTTTTTTCGTTCGTTTGTTTTTTAATCGTCATATATTTCAAAACATGTACACCTAACGACTCATAAATACATTTGTGCATGCTAATGATCTACATTCGTATTGATCCAGTAAAATTATATATATTCAAATCTTTGAATTCGTCACTAAAAAAAGGTGGTTCAAATGTGAAGGTTTTTGTTAACACTCTTGAATGGTAGGCCATACTACGGAAAATAACAGATCTCTGCACTATTTAATTTATTCCTTTTGTTTTTTCTTCATTACTTTCATGTATATATGATTTAATTTGATTCAAGATTTTCATTTTATATAATTTTTTAGTACAATCTTCAAAATATATATATATATATAACCCAATAACATAACCTTTTTTATAAAGATATGTCTCTTTGAAAAGATAATGCACAAATAAAACTCAAATTAAACATTGAGGGATAATCTTAAACAACAATAAAAACAATACTAAAATGTTGAATTTCTTATTTTACATAGCAAATATAAAAAAAATTTGACTACCTTATACCTCTACTTAAAAAGTTCTAATTCTATCTAGGTAATAAATGTATGGTTGTTCAGTGTGATATGCAGATATTGCAGAGTTGATTTCAAAGCTTCAATAAGTATAGAACTGGTTCTAGTGGTTGCAATTTTTAAACATGAATGATTCTTATTACTAACCTAAGTTAGATTTCTCAGTTAAGTATGTATAAAATGATTATTTTACCCCCTGAGTTAAATATAAAACAATTAAAAAAACAAATTAAATAGCATCTTCTCCCCCCTCTCTAAAAAAATCACCACCGACACCCAATCATACTACCTTTCTAATCCCTCCGACGACCCTTCTTCCCCTTGTAATTGACGCCCTGGTGAACACAAATTCAAATGCAACACTCGTGTTTCCGGTTAACGACAACGTCACACCCAATTACAACAACTTCAACAATAATGATGATGATGATGATGATGATGATGATGATGATGATGATGATGATGATAATAATAATAATAATAATTAGGTTTTGGATTTTGTATGTACGAGGTTGAACAAATGGAGACGAGAGGCAGGTGGCTGGTGTGGTGGGTTATGATGAGGGCAGCCAGGGATTGGGCTGGTGTTGTCGCTTTTCCGGTAAACAAGTTTTTCCGGCCAATTCGTTTTCCCGGCAAGTAGTTGAGGGCGACATTTGATACGAAAATTACCTACAAGATCATTTGTATGGTAATTTTTATAATTATCTATAAGTAAATAATTACGAAAATGACGCTGTGATTTTTTATCTTTTCACATTATTCGTACGTTTTGTATGATAAGAATATTTGTATCTAATCTTTTGTCTTCTTTTATTTATTTTTTTTTTTTGTGTTTTGCTTTGATGTGTTATATTTTTTATTCCAGCTTTAACTATTAACTCCTCTTTTTGTAATGATTTTTTGAACTTTTATATTTTTAGTTTTTGTGTTTTAATTTTTAGTAGTTTTAACTTTTAACTTCTATTTTGTAATGTTTATTTCGAAATTGTTTTGTTTAATTCTCTTTTTTTGTCACACTCCGGATTTCTAACCAAAATCCATACACCGGTGGGCCCGGTGGGGAGTATTGTGACGTTAGTTGATAACATTATAGTCAATTAAACACGACACAGCGGAAGTCTTTGGAGTAAAATTACTATTACAAACCAAATTGTTGAAATAAAATAATATACAGGCTCGTAATAGAAGATCCATATGCATCATTAAAATGTACAAGAAAGAATATAAAACAGACTTTAGGGCAGATCTAAGGATATGCAAGATCCTCTTAATCACTACCGAGCAGCTTCCGACCTATTTCGTATTGTACCTGCAATTTAGTCTTTGAACGATACATCAGCTTTCACTGGTAAATACACCCAACTGACTAATTCTGAAAACATTTAAAAATGATTTTTAAATGCATAGGGCACAAAATCTTTTATAACTTGGGAAAGTTACTTTGTAACCTTGTTAATATATTTACATGTTTGTCCATACATACAGGGCCCAGTACCGAGACAGAGACATAATTAAATACACACCACTTAGAACTCACAGAGGAGTTATCCCCAACGTGTTGGGTAATTTGCATTTGACCATCTGTCAGGTGTATGCCTACACCCCGCGCTAAGGTCGTGGCCATTAACTAATCTAATGAGCGAGGATATCTAGGACACGGTACTTTAACCCCCGATGTTTAAGTTATCAAACAAAACTGATTAAAACAGAATATGCGGATTTACTAGCCATAATCCGACATTCGATTGATCCCATTTCTGACCAAGCGGTAATATTTTACCGTATCCCAAGCCCGTATAGAGAAAATAAGTCGAGAGTATTTACCTGAGCTAGTCTTCTTTTAATTTCAATAACTCTGCGGTATACAAAAGTACTTAATTGCAGATAGCATCTACCTGCAAGACTCTAGTCTGGATTATGGCATAAGTTAACCAATTAATACTAACAGTCTTTATTTTAAGTGATAGACTTCGACCGGGAAGTGTACATGATCAATACGCATAACACTTGATTAAACGATGATCGGATAGAATGTAGTTTAAACCCGAAAAGTACTTTGACTTGCATAATATGGGTAAACAATTATCATTCTGGATTTTGAAATTTAAATGACAAGGTTAAACCCGTTTCAGTTAATTTCCGTAAACTAGTTACGTATAATCAACCGTACGCTTATAAGCGATAATGGGTAACCGAATAAGTCATGAACAAGTTCTATATGCCATTATATTTTAAATACGTTAAAATATCAGTAGGATATCAACTTGTATGCCCGTTAAGGTTTTAAAACGAAATTATGCCTTATAAGGGCATTTCGATAATTATATACCGTATAAAAAGAACTTGAATATATTTTAAGTTTATGATCATAAGTATTCTGCAACAATAATTTATTTATGATATAATATCAGTAGGATACTAAATATATGTGTAATTTATCTTTTATAACCAAACTATGCACCGAATGGGCATTTTGGTCATTTTACACACAGTCTGTAAATTATTTGGGATTCTGAGTTCATAACATGTACCTACTATAAAAATATTAAAAAAAATTTTAAAATCAGTAGGTTACAAGTCTTGGTCAAATAACACGGTTTAAAACCATACTATGCCCCGAAATGGCGCTTAGTCGTAAAATGGCATCTTTATGTGATGTTTACAAAAACTAATGTTAAGATCAGATTAAAATGTCTTAAATATGTTATTTAATATAACAAAGTAGATAAATGGGATTTACCTTGAAATGATTTGATTAAAACCATTTTATAAGCCATAAGGGCTAAAATCGTCATTTATCGACATAGTTTAAGGACCTGTTTGAAAACTTAGTTTATAACTTGGTTTAACATCCCAAATAATCCTACTTATAATATTACATCAGTAGAAAACTCATTTTCAAGTTCATTACCATTTAAAACCTTGTTTTATGCAAAAAAGACATTTTGGTCAAAGATGGCATAATTATGGAATTTGCGCATAAACTTGGATTCTGATTATCATGTAATATAACCTCAAAGGGTTATGCTACATTATCTTATGATCATAATCCAACTTTAGATCAGTAGGTAACTAATCTAAATCGGGTTGGAATCGAAAGTCAAAGCAGAAATCAAACTTCGCGACTTTCGGTTGCGAACCGACCCTTGAACTGAAATTGACGAGCCAAACATGTTCTTACATGTTCTAATAATTATTACCAACTTGTTTAAGTGTCAAAACAGGTTTCATAACATATAAAGATCAACTTATGATTTTTCCGAAAAATGGCCTTTTTGACTTTTTAATATCATAACTTTGACCCGTCAACTGATCTAGTAAACGTGATCTTCAGGAGGTGCCCTTTATAGGGACTAACACCTACCTTATTACGATCACTTAGCCATGTTCATTTCAAACAATGGCTGGACCATAATGGTCTTAACCGAAAGTCAAAGCGTTTTCCGTAAAACGCTTGACTTTTGGCTATAAAAGCCTATAAACGAAAATGCAAGAGTAAGGAACACTTACATGAGGTTCATAGAATGCAAGAGAACTAAGTTGGATGCTCCTTTCAGCTAGGAACTTCCAGAGGAGGGAGAAGAGTGAATAAATGAGAAAGGTGCAAGTTGGAATGATGAACTTAAGCACCTATTTATAGTTGGAGAACTCAAAGGAGATGAAGCTAGGTGTTTAGGGGTGTAAGAGGAAGCTTACAAGTGTTCCAAAACATGGCATAGCAGTTTGGGAAGCCATGGTTTCGATTTAATGGTTTTTGGAATTTTTGTTAGGAAGCCAAGAAAACTTTCTGCAGCAGAGCCTCTCTCGCACCCCGCGAGAGACCCAGGCCAGGTCTCTCGCGACCCGCGACCGCCCTTGGCCAGTTTCAAAAAAATTGACACTTTAACCCTCTTAACTTTATAAAGCTTCTAAAACCCTTTTAAAACACCTTTTTGGCACTTTTAGCCATTCGTAGCCTATACTTGGCATACCCGGGATTATGCCCGGATATTGTCGAGCACTCGGTTCGTTAAAAGGTCACTCAGATGTATAAATTAACATGTTGACACTTTTAATCCCTCTATTATCTAACTTTCATATATTTACAAAATTGAACCCTCTCATCCAACAATTGGCATGTATGAGAGTTAGGACTTCGTAAATGATCACTCAGAGGCTTATTATAAGCATGTTGGTTCTAATGTCACTCAGAGGATGGGCATGTTGACATATCAGTCACTCAGAGACTAATGATTTAAGAATGTTGACATATCAGTCACTCAGAGGCTGTTATTTATGCATGTTGACATCGGACCGTCACTCAGAGGCTCAGTTTGAGCATGTTGACGCCTTTAGTCCTTATTGGTCTTTAATAGACTATATTTAAAATACAACACGTGTCACTATACTTATTGGACATGATTTTACAGGGTTTTACATCCTCACCCCCTTAAAAGAAATCTCGACCTCGAGATTTTATTCAAAAAGATGTGGGTACTTTTGTCGCATAGTGGACTCAACCTCCCATGTATACTCGGGACCTCTAAAAGCGTCCTATAACCTTTACTATAGGTATCATTTTCATTCGAAGCTTCTTAACCTGTCGATCCTTGATCTTAATTTGTTTCTATACAAACCTCAGGTTTTCATCTATCTGCACATCTTTGTGTGACATTGCTAGCGACTCATCGGCTAGACATTTCTTAAGGTTAGATATGTGGAATACATCATGGATTCCACTAAGCTCCTCTGGCAACCTGAGCTTATAAGCTACAGTGCACACATTCGACTATCTCGAATGGTCCAATATATCTTGGGCTTAACTTGCCCTTCTTTCCGAAGCGCATCACACCTTTCCAGGTTGATACCTTTAGCATGACCTTGTCCCCTACTTGGAACTTAAGAGGTTTACGCCTCTTGTCAGCATAACTCTTCTACCTATCCCTGGAAGCTTTGAGACGATCATGGATTTGCACAATCTTTTTCGTGGTCTCTAGGACGATCTCTGGTCCTGATAGTTGGGCTTCCCCAACTTCTGCCCAACACACGGGCGTTCTACATTTTCTCCCGTACAAGGCCTCAAAAGGAGCACCCTTAATGCTAGTACGATAACTATTATTATAGGAGAATTCTATTAGGGGTAAGTGGTCATCCCAACGTCCACCTAAATCAATCACACATGCCCTAAGAGTCTTCCAGTGTCTGAATAATACGCTCACTTTGACCATCATTTTGCGGATGGTAAGCCGTACTAAAGTTTAATCGTGTTCCTAAAGATTGTTGGAAACTTTTCCAAAAGTGAGATGTGTATCTAGTATCTCTATCAGATACAATAGATACTGGCACACCGTGTAGGGACACAATCTTGTCCACATATAACTTAGCCAATTTGTCTGAATTATACGTTTCTTTAATTGGCAAGAAATGTGCTGACTTGGTCAGCCTATCCACAATGACCCAAATGGTGTCGTTTCCACTTTCGGTCTTGGGTAACTTGGTAATCAAGTCCATAGTTACCATTTCCCATTTCCATGTGGGAATTTCTAATTGTTGCAGTAGTCCTCACGGGTTCTGGTGTTCGGTTTTAACTTGCGAACACGTTAGACACTTAGCTACATAAGTGGCTATGGATTTCTTCAAACCCATCCACCAATAATTATTCTTCAGATCTTGATGCATCTTGTCACCTCCCGGGTGAACTGAGTATCTTGAATTGTGCGCTTCTTGGAGGATTAGATCTCTAAGTCCTCCAAGGACTGGAACCCAAATTCTATTATTGAATCTAAGGATTCCATCCTTTCTAGGCGCTAACTGGTCAACAACTCCGCCTAATCCCTCATTAGGGATATTAGCCTCTAATAGGGCTTGCTTTTGTGCATCTAATAGCTTCTCATTTAAGCTATTTCTGAGCTCAATGCTCTTGGCGTTAATCCTTATTGGTTTAACCCATTCCCTGCAACTTAAGGCATCAGCAACTACATTTGCCTTGCCTGTATGGTAGCGAATCTCGCAATCATAATCATTTAGTGTTTCCATCCATCGACGTTGTCGCATGTTTAATTATTTCTATTTGAATAGATGCTCGAGACTTTTATGGTCTGTGTATATAATACACTTTGTGCCATACAAGTAATGACTCCACGGATTTAGTGAAAAAAGAACGACACCCAATTCCAAATCGTGGGTGGTGTAATTCCTTTCATGCACATTTAACTGTCGTGATGCATATGCAATCACTTTGCCTTTTTGCATTAGCACACAGCTCATGCCAGTGTGCGATGCATCACAGTAGACTACAAATTCTTCAATACCCTCAGGTAGAGATAACACAGGAGTATTGCTCAACTTATGTTTAAGAACCTCAAAAGATTCTTGTTACTTTGGACCCCAATTATACTTAACATTCTTACGGGTTAAGGTAGTTAAAGGAGTAGCTATTCTTGAAAAGTTCTCAATGAACCTCCTGTAGTATCCAGCCAATCCTAGGAAACTACGAATTTCTGTTGGGGTCTTGGGAACTTCCCAATTCATTATGGTCTAAATTTTAGCGGGATCCACTTGGATATCACGTTCACTTACCATGTGTCCAAGAAATTGGACCTCTCTAAGCCAAAACTCACACTTAGAGAATTTAGCATAAAGCTTTTCTTGCCTTAGCAGTTCTAAGATGCATCGAAGATGTTTCTCGTGATCAGCTTGATTACGAGAGTAGATAAGTATGTCGTCTATAAAGAAAATGACAAACTTATCCAAATATGTATTGCAGACTCTATTCATGAGATCCATAAATGCTGCTGGTGCATTTGTGAACCCAAAAGGCATCACCAAAAATTCAAAGTGACTGTAACGGGTTCTGAAGGCTGTTTTAGGAACATCTTTGCTTCTAACCTTCAGCTGAT
This sequence comes from Scalesia atractyloides, assembly GCA_947069175.1. Taxonomy (NCBI): domain Eukaryota; kingdom Viridiplantae; phylum Streptophyta; class Magnoliopsida; order Asterales; family Asteraceae; genus Scalesia; species Scalesia atractyloides. Next base: position 37,250,982 of record CAMTDV010000011.1, read on the forward strand.
GATATCCAGATCTTAAATCGATCTTGGAGAAGTAACTAGCCCCTTGAAGTTGGCCGAATAAATCATCGATCCTGGCCAGAGGATATCTATTCTTGATTGTTAACTTGTTCAACTCTCGGTAGTCGATGCACATTCGCATCAAACCATCTTTCTTCTTTACAAACAGAATAGGAGCTCCCCAAGGCAAGGAACTTGGCTGAATAAAGCCTTTCTCCAAGAGTTCGTCTAGCTGTGTCCTCAATTCCTTCATTTCCGTAGGTGCTAGCCTATATGGAGTTCTAGCTACGGGTGCTGCCCCTTGTATGATATCAATCCTGAATTCTACTTGCCTATCTAAAGGTAGACCTGATAATTCTTCTGGGAATACATTGGGATACTCTGAGATGACTGGGAGGTCTTCCATATTTGGCTTAGGATCATTTATAGTGACTTGTGCCATGTAGATGACACAACCTTTTCGCAAACACTTAGATGCCTTAAATAATGACACCTTGTCTAGCAGTCCATAGTGTGAGCCTCCGGGGATAGTGATCATTTCATCAGATGGGTTTTTATTTCAATGAGTTTCTTATCACAAGCGATGCGGGCTTGGTTATGAGATAACCAATCCATGCTTAAGACAACATCGAACCCCGCCAATTTCATTGGTAGAAGAGAGATAGGGATGGAATGATTTTTAATGGATATTGAGCATCCATCAAGAATGGAAGATGTTGTTTCTAAACTTCCATCAGCAAGTTCTATCTCATAAGTTTTATCTAGAGTTCTTAAGGGCAGGTTTAATAGTTTACTAAACTTATGATCAACAAAAGATCTATCTGCACCCGAATAAAAAAGAACTCTAGCATAAATATTGTTAATAAGGAATGTACTTGTTATGACATTGTCATCATTAACAGCTTCTCTTGTAGTTATCTGAAAGGTTCAAGCATTTCCCTTCTTGGCCTCTTCAGGCTTCGCATTATTATTCTTAAGAACCTTAGGGCACTTAGTCTTAATATGCCCTTTTTCATTGCAGACGTAGCAGACAACATCCTTAAGATCCTTACATTCTAGGGTCTTATGCCCCTTTCTTTTACAGATGCCACAGGGTTTGGTCTATTAACCAAAATTACACTGTCCCCATTGTTTGCGGTTGCAAGTTTTGCATGTTGGCATCACAGCCGTCTTGCCTTAGTTCCCTTTGAACCCAAATCTCCCTTTATTTTTCTTATTAAACTATGGGAGTTGTCATCTTCCCTCTTCCTTTTTCCATCAGTTTCAGACTTAACTGACTTTTGCCTTACCAAATCCAAGGTGAGGGAGAGAGATAGGTCAACAGCAGACCTATAGGTAGTAGGCTGAGCAGCCTTTAGCATGCCCTTAATCTCGGGTGCTAACCCATTAATAAAGTGCGCAATGCGTTTGGGCTCCAGGGTAATCAAATAGGAAACTAACCTAGATAGGGAAGTGAAATCGGAAACATATTTCCGACAATCTAGATTTTTCATGGAAAGAGACAAAAAGTCTGTCTCTAATTTCTCCACCTCATGGGGTGGGCAGTATTTTCCATAACAAGGTCCACAAATTTGGACCACCCCAAATTATACATGTGTACTTTACCTATTGACTAGATCATGGCTGTCCACCAGATTAGGGCATCACCCTTAAAGGACTGTGATACATACTTGACCACATCCTTATCAGCACAGTTGCTGATGTCTACAATCGTTTCCATCTCATCTAGCCACTTTAGGGCTTCCACAGCTCCCTTCTCCCCGTTAAAGTCTCGGGACTTACAAGAGAAAAAGTACTTATAAGTACATCCGTCTTTAATAGAACGAGACTTTTCAGCAAAATCTATTTTATTTGGTTCACTCTTCGCATTTGAAGAGTGAACGGAGCTCTCCTTATGAGCTGAAGATGGTGGAATAGATAAGGGTCTGGATCGAGTAGCACTCGATTCCCTAAGCTTTTCTATGGCCTTTCCCATGGCGTTTTCAACAGCCGCATCAATGCGAGCTTGAAAGTCGTCATTATTAATGGCTCTGTTTTCAGCATTATTAGATTCCACATTCCGGTGGCTACTTTGTGCCTCATTTGAGTTAGCCATCCTTAAACTTTGGTTCTATACACCAATAAAGCTTCACTTAGCCATGGTATGTCAACCATATTGGTCTTAAAACATTTGATATAACAATCCATTGCCTATTCTAGTGTGAGTAACATCACAACTCTTAGGCTTAACATAACTATATTTGGCCTAGGTCTTAATAGGACCATCAAAGGCAAATTACAATTTGGATATAGTCCATATATTATTGGATAGTGGATCGCATTGTCACAACTGTCATTGTCATAATTTGACAATTTTATTTAGCTCATAGGCTTGCCTTGAAGGACATAAAATATGGCACATAGGCCTGTCACTAATGGACATAAAATATGGCACATAGGCTTGTCACTAAATGGACATAAAATATGGCATATAGGTCTGTCACTAATGGACATGAAATATGGCACACATGCCTTACATCTCTAATGGATGTTTGAATCATAGCCCTAAGGACAATACATCTCTAATGGATGTTTGAATCATAGCCCCAAGGGAAACACATCACTAATGGATGTTTAATCATAGCCCCAAGGGCAATACATCACTAATGGATGTTTTAATCATAGCCCCAAGGGCAATACATCACTGATAGATGTTTAATAATGGCCCCAAGGGCAATACATCACTAATGGATGTTTAATCATAGCCCTAAGGGCAATACATCAATAATGGATGTTTTAATCATAGCCCCAATGGCAATACATCACTAATGGATGTTTTAATCATAGCCCCAAGGGCAATACATCACTAATGGATGTTTTAATCATAGCCCCAAGGGCAATACATCACTAATGGATGCTTTAATCATAGCCCCAAGGGCAATACATCACTAATGGTTTTTTAATCATAGCCCTAAGGGCAATACATCATTAATGGATGTTTTAATCATAGCCCCAAGGGCAATACATCACTAATGGATGTTTAATCATAGCCCCAAGGGCAATACATCACTAATGGATGTTATACATCGCACTAATGATATTAGCCGGGATCAAATGTGATCACATGGGCTATATAAGGTTAGGATATAGTCCTTTACCTTGAAGGCTAGTGTGATTCCTCAAGTTACACTACCAAGAGTGTGAACATTCCTGAATGTTAACATAAGAGTACCTTAATGGTTGATTAATAGTCTTGGTCGTATTGACCTTAACGACTTGGAGGCTTGAACTTAAGTCCACCACCTCTGGATAGAAGTATAAGTTCCCTTAACTATCCTGATAGAAGACCCCTTCGTACTTAACTATCATTTATAATTTGGCCAAATGTGTGGTCTGTGCCACTTGGCTAATCAAAACCATTAAGATTTTTTTGGAATTATATCGCAGAGCATAAATTTCGAGTAAAATCGAGACGCTTGTTTGAAGAGGATGAGTACATATATATAATTCCAAATACTTCATTAGATTTCAAATTAGAAATTACAATACTAGAAAAATGAAATAAACTTTCCATGCAAGGACTTTTAAAGAAATAAAAATTTCAACACAGGGACTAAAGAAATAACAATGTCCTCGCAGGGACTACATATAATTAGAAGAGACTTCACTCGTCCTTCTTCGTTTGACCAACTTGGAGAGTTTCTTGAAGAACTTGTTTGTTTTCTTCTCCGTTTGCTGTTGCATTTCTTTCATTCGTTCCAAGGCCTCATTAATGGCCTCAAGTGGCGGTGGAGGTTGTGGTTGTGGTATAACCAGATATTGGTACCCATAAGTTGGATATTCAGTCGGTGGGTAAGTAGGTGAGAAAGGAGATGGGTAAAGTGCATTGTGCATAACTGCTTGCATATATGGGTCTTGCGACCATGCTTGATCGTCTACTGGTGTAGACAGGTTAAAAGGATCATATCCAGACGTGTCTGGATATGTGGGGATTGGGTTAGAAATAACCCGATGGTGGTGGTTGAATAACAGGTGTTGGTGTTGGTTCCACTATAGGTGAAACATTAGAGGGTCCACCCATTTGCGGGTCCTCTTGAATTGTGGGGTAGGAATTGGGCAAAGGTGGCAGCGATCCCGACCTTTGTCCTGGACGTACCGACATACGTGCTCCACGTTTTCTTCTTGGTGGTTCGGGTGGTGGTTGTGGTTGTTCCACCGGTTCCATGTGGACATCTTCTTGAACAGGAGGTGGTTGAGAGTGATGAGAAGGTGTGTGGGCGAAAGTAAACTGATTCCAATATTGGTCCCACTCATTAGGACCTTGGTAGGGCGATCCGGCATAAGAGTTTGAAACGATGGAAATTTCTATGGGATGCGTATTCGATCCCGACGGCGGCATCTCTGAATCGGAGTCCTAGTCCATAGGGTTTGGCTGGTCCAACTGATTTTGATTGGCTAGAGGCGTTGTTAAAGTATTAGTTAGGGTTAAATTCTTCATGATAAGAGTGTGAATGGGAATGGTGTGAATGGTGTGAATGATAGGAGTGGTGAGAGTGATAAGAATTTTGGGAATGTGGGGGCGAGTGTCTATTAGAGACAGAGTGTCTCGCTGGTTGCCAAGGAGACGAATCTTCTGATTCTTGGTAGGCATCTGAGTTGTGAGGTTGAGGGGGAATGCGCCCTAATGGTCCTCCCCTCATTGTACCTTTTCCTCTCCCACTTTGTCCTCGTACACGTGGTGGCATATTCCTGTTAAAAATTAATTCAAAAACATACTAATAACTTAATAAGGAAATGAGTAATCCTAGGTCAATGCCTAGACTCGGAAGTCTAAGGAATGTGCTCAAGTAAGTTTGAGATGAAATACAAGTAGGATAGTGTTTTATTCTCTCAAACGTTGGCTCTGATACCAACCAGTCACACCCCGAATTTCCAACCCAAATCCATACACCGGTGGGCCCGGGTGGGGAGTATTTTGACGTCAGTTGATAACATCATAGTCAATTAAACACGGCACATCGGAAGTCTTTGGAGTAAAATTACTATTGCAAACCAAATGTTTGAAATAAAATAATATACAGGCTCATAATAGAAGATCCACAGGCGGATCATTAAAATGTACAAGAAATAATATAAAACAGACTTTAGGCAGATCTAAGGATTTGCAAGATCCTCTTAATCACTACCGAGCAGCTTCCGACCTATTTCGTATTGTACCTGCAATTTAGTCTTTGGACGACACGTCAGCTTTCGCTGGTAAATACACCCAATTGACTCATTTTGAAAACATTTAAAAATGAGTTTTAAGTGCACAAGGCACAAAATCTTTTATAACTTGGGAAAGTTACTTTGTAACCTTGTTAACATATTTACATGTTTGTCCATACATACAGGGCCCAGTATAGAGACCGAGACATGATTAAATACACACCACTTAGAACTCACAGAGGAGTTATCCCCAATGTCTTGGGTAATTTGTAATTGAGCGTCTATCAGGTGTATGCCTACACCCCGCGCTAAGGTCATGGCCATTAACTATCTAATGAGCCGAGGATATCCAGGACACGGTAATTTAACCCCTGATGTTTAAGTTATCAAACAAAACTGATTAAAACAGAATATACGGATTTACTAGCCACAATCCGGCATTCGATTGATCCCATTTCTGACCAAGCGGTAATAGTTTACCGTATCCCAAGCCCGTATAGGGAAAATAAATCGAGAGTATTTACCTGAGCTAGTCTTCTTTTAATTTCAATAACTCAGCGGTTTGCAGATAGCATTTACCTGCAAGGCTCTAGTCTGGATTATGGCATAAGCTAACCAATTAATACTAACGGTCTTTATTTTAAGTTATAGACTTAGACCGGGAAGTGTACATGATCAATACGCATAACACTTGATTAAACGACGATCGGATAGAATGTAGTTTAAACCCGACAAGTACTTTGAATTGCATAATATGGGTAAACAATTATCATTCTGGATTTTGAAATTTAAATGACAAGGTTAAACCCGTTTCGGTTAATTTCCGTAAATTAGTTACGTATAATCAACCGTACGCTTATAAGCGATAATGGGTAACCGGATAAGTCATGGACAAGTTCTATATGCCATTATATTTTAAATAAGTTAAGATATCAGTAGGATATCAACTTGTATGCCCGTTAAGGTTTTAAAACAAAATTATGCCTTATCAGGGCATTTCGGTAATTATATACCGTATAAAAGGAACTTGAATATATTTTAAGTTTATAATCATAAGTATTCTGGAAAAATAATTTATTTATGATATAATATCAGTATGATACTAAATATATGTGTAATTTATCTTTTATGACCAAACTATGCACCAAAGGGGCATTTTGGTCATTTTACACATAGTCTATAAATTATTTGGGATTCTGAGTTCATAACATGTACCTACTGTAAAAATATTTAAAATAAGTTTTAAAATCAGTTGGTAACAAGTCTTCATCAAATAATATGGTTTAAAACCATACTATGCGCCGAAATGGCGCTTATGTCGTAAAATGACGTCTTTATTTGATGTTTACGAAACTAATGTTAAGATCAGATTAAAATGTCCTAAATATTATATTTAATATAACATATCAATAGGTAAATGATTTACCTTGAAAAGATTTGATTAAAACCATTTTAGAAGCCATAAGGGCTAAAATCGTCATTTATCGACATAGTTTAAGGACCAGTTTGAAAACTTAGTTTATAACTTGGTTTAACATCCCAAATAATCCTACTTATAATATTACATCAGTAGAAAACTCATTTTCAAGTTCATTACCATTTAAAACCTTGTTTTATGCAAAAAGGACATTTTGGTCAAAGATGGCATAATTATGGAATTTGCGCATAAACTTGGATTCTGATTATCATGTAATATAACCTCAAAGGGTTATGCTACATTATACTATGATCATAATCCAACTTTAGGTCAGTAGGTTACTAATCTAAATCGGGTTGGAATCGAAAGTTAAAGCAGAAATCAAACTTCGCGACTTTCGGTTGCGAACCGACCCTAGAACTGAAATTGACGAACCGAACATGTTCTTACATGTTATAATAATTATTACCAACTTGTTTAAGTGTCAAAACAGGTTTCATAACATATATAAGATCAATTTATGACTTTTCCGAAAAATGGCCTTTTTGACTTTTTAATATCATAACTTTGACCCGTCAATTAATCTAGTAAACGTGATCTTCAGGAGGTGCCCTTTATAGGGACTAACACCTACCTTATTACGATCACTTAGCCATGTTCATTTCAAATAATGGCTGGACCATAATGGTCTTAACCGAAAGTCAAAAGCTTTTTCCGTAAAACGCTTGACTTTTGGCTATAAAAGCCTATAAACGAAAAGGCAAGAGTAAGGAACACTTACAAGAGGTTCATAGAATGCAAGAGAGCTAAGTTGGATGCTCCTTTCAGCTAGGAACTTCCAGAGGAGGGAGAAGAGTGAATAAATGAGAAAGGTGCAAGTTTGAATAGTGAACTTAAGCACCTATTTATAGTTGGAGAACTCAAAGGAGATGAAGCCAGGTGTTTAGGGGTGTAAGAGGCAGCTTAAAAGTGTTCCAAAACGTGGCATAACAGTTTGGGAAGCCATGGTTTCAATTTAATGGTTTTTGGAATTTTTGTTTGGAAGCCAAGAAAACTTTCTGCAGCAGAACCTCTCTCGCGTCCCGCGAGAGACCCAGGCCAGATCTCTCGAGACCCGCGACCGCCTTTGCCCAGTTTAAAAAAATGACACTTTAACCCTCTTAACTTTATAAAGCTTCTAAAACCCTTTTAAAACACCTTTTTGGCACTTTTAGCCATTCGTAGCCAATACTTGGCATACTCGGGATTATGCCCGGACATTGTCGAGCTCTCGGTTCGTTAAAAAGATCACTCAGAGGTATAAATTAACATGTTGACACTTTTAATCCATCCATTATCCAACTTTCATATATTTACAAAATTGAACCCTCTCGTCCAATAATTGGCACGTATGAGAGTTAGGACTTCGTAAAGGATCACTCAGAGGATTATTATAAGCATGTTGATTCCGATGTCACTCAGAGGCTGGGCATGTTGACATATCAGTCACTCAGAGGCTAATGATTTAAGCATGTTGACATATCAGTCACTCAGAGACTGTTATTTATGCATGTTAACATCGGACCGTCACTCAGAGGCTCAGTTTGAGCATGTTGACGCCTTTAGTCCTTATTGGTCTTTAATAAACTATATTTAAAATAAAACACGTGTCACTATACTTATTGGACACGATTTTACAGGGTGTTACATTTTTTCCTAATTCTCTTTCATTTGGTTTTTTTAGCTTTTAAAATCGATCCATCCCATCTATTATTATGGGTATTTTTTATTTGCTATAGCGTATGTCGGCACTAGAGTGATACGGATTGAATTCATGTTGCATCCTTACGGTACGCCGAGTTTATACACCCCTAGTTTTCATCAAAGCGAAGCGTCGACCACCTTCCATGATCCATCTTCGTCACTTGCAAAGGACCCCAACCCCATTGTTGGTCACCACCAAAACAATCTCAGGCCTGTTTAATCAGCCCTAACCATCTGTTTCTTTTTCTCCCCACTTCGGTCGCTTTGCCCGTTCGGGGATTTTTTGTTTCATCCCGCCCATGATGGAGCTGTGTTCCCGCTAACTGCCGCAACACCCCGAGCCATGTGGCGACTCCACTCCGTGTGTCCTAAAAAACACCTTGTCTCAAAATTAGCTAATTATGGTTGCATCAACTTTTATTTCATTCTAGATATTTGAGTTCACTTTACAGCAGTATGTATCTAGCTGGTCTGCTGTTCAAATATGGCATGTGAATAAAATGATAAAAAAACTTTTTAATTCACCTAAAAATAAGTTGCATATAGCTTTCCCTTCAATGGGAAATTTATTATTCTGTTAACAGGTGGAAGGCGTAGATTCGATTGGATATGTATGATCTCTTCATCGACACGAACAACAAAAATAGCATTGCATTTCGATGTATATAACAGGTGTTGTTACATGCACTCACCCTCTTACTGATTGTACTTTTGCTTTTAAGTTTCAACCCATGGGGGCTAGGGTTTGTATTTGGAAGGTTAGGGTTTGTAATTCATAAAGGATTGACGGCGCAGCTTCTTGCCCGACTACCTTCTGTTTTGATGTAACTTGGTAAGTTTTCTGGCTTATATATGAATTTTAAATATAAAAAAAAATTATAAAAATAACTACAGCAAAAAACCTTTTATTTTGTATTTTCTTGTGTCTATTTTGATTAACTTACGTATTATCACTTCATGAAAAAAAGATTTATGTAAATTAAATAAATTGTATCTCATTTTTTATAGCTAACCAATAATCTGCATAATCTAATATAACCTATAATAAAAAAAACTTAAAATAATGCCATATTACATTTTCTCCTTCAACATCATAACTTTTATTTATATTTGTTTAATATATTTCTTTTAATATTAATATTAATAACTAATATATAGATATCACTTTGTTATAAATGAACTATATTATGGTGACTATCCGCATTCTAACTTCCGTCACTTTGTATCTTTTGTATTAATGTAACATTCTAACTTTCGTCTCTTCATTTCCTTTGTATTAATGTAATAACACTATATATAGAGGTTCTTTGTATTGCATCATTACATCTCAGTGAATTATAATTATCTATTCTATCTTTCTCTATGTGTTCCTTTGATACTTGTTCTTATGTTCATATACTAGTCGCTAGTAGGCCGTTTTTTCACAACACGTTATCAGCACGAACGTGCTCTATGTGTTTTGCCACCCTTCATATCCCTTTTTCCTTGCCTTTGATGTGCATTATTTTCCAGCCTAACTTAATCTCGCACATTGAGAAAGCAACCCAATAATCATCCCAAATGATAAAAGATGGGTTTCTTATGTGATGGAAAGTTGGAAATCGTAGATGCGTAGCCACTGCTGACAAACGTTTGATCTTCGGATCTGGAATCTCTACTAATAAAGGTATTATATTTGATGATGATGCATCAATCTTACTGGTGGCACTTATTAATATATATATATAAACTTAAAACTGATCACTACTATAAATTCTAGGATGTAATCTCATGATTGAACTCTTATATATATATATATATATATATATATATATATATATATATATATATATATATATATATATATATATATATATATATATATATATATATGTATTAGCATGTTGGTATTTATCAGGATTTAAATGTTACATCATAAATTATGACGTTCAATTGACTAATTCATCTTTTTCTAATACTCATTATTAATTGAATAACTTTAGTTTTCGTTGACGATGACGATATTACGTATATTTATTTTATTTTTCTCTTTTACAAATGATCCCTTCTATTATTTTAAATTGGCTGGATTATCATTTAATTAGTTAATTTAATTATAATATATTTTGTTTAGGACTCTTACAATCTAGTGATGCTCATCTGCATATTTCTTGAGCCATTATAATCATATATTTATGCTTGTTTATTAATCTTGTTAAGTTGTCAATAAAAATGTTGAATTATTTTGATTTGAGGAAGTTAATTTGCAATCTAGAGAATATTATATGTGCTTTTAGAAGTCATGAAAAACAATTAAATTCAATATTCAATATTACAAAGTATGGAACTCAATATTTATGGACTAAACAGTGCAATTGTATTAGGTATATATACTTGTATTGGTGGTAATATATACATGATGTATATACTAGATTTTCATTTCATATAGTTTATAACTTAAATGGATATGAATTATGTAATTAGTTGTTTTCATTAGTCATTGTTAATATATAGCATGCCAAAAGACTTTTACATAATTAAGTATAAATAAGTTATGTGAGTAGTGTTCATTGGATACTAATCCTCTGTTTATAAACATCAACTGATTTAGTTTTAAATAAACTATACAACTTATAATACAATATATTATTATTATTATTATTTTTATTATTATTATTATTAATATTATTATTATAACATGATTATACAAATATCGTTTGATATTTATACTAAGGTTAATGTTATAGCAAATTTTGCATATAAGAAATTCATATAATAGATTAATATTGCTAGATATCATTAGTTGTTTTTAGAGAAACCATTTCTAGCGATTTCGGTACCTCTCATGCATTCATTATGCCATGTTATGATATTTAACAGTTTATTTGCATATTAAGTATTACTATTGCTAGTATAAAATAGTGACTATTGCTATTGCTTCATATGTACAATATATAGATTGCTTATATGATGTCATCAGTTGTTGAAATATGAATATTTGAGAAGAAAAAAAATGAGTATGTTATGTAATTCATCAATATTACAATATTCAAATAAAATTTTCAAATACAAGTAATAAATGATCTGAGAACTTAAAAGAGATATATATTTAAATTTTAAAGTAAGTGTTCAAAATATATAAGATATTTTTATGTTCGGTTATCCCATGATAAGTTATTTCATAAATTATATGCGTTTGCTTATTAGTGATAAAAAAGTTTCTTATTTTATAAGGGTCCATTATAAGTTATTTTTATATGATGACATGCTATAAGATCATGTATTGTATGATTTGTTGCTATCTATACCTTGTATTCTGTATGCTATCACTTCTTTGCATCGATATTACCGAATAGAACTACTAAACCAAAGTTGTGGTTTATTGTCATTCTCATAAAAAGTAGAAATATGCTTCGATTTGACACTCAAAGTGTCATACTTCTTGTATCTCATTATCAAGTATAAAAGAAATATTATATGACTCGGACGTATAATTACTTCTCAATTGACAATATATGAAGAGAAGTTTATTTATAAGGGAAATCGGATAAAATAAATTTTGTTTGTCAAACCTCAAATATACTCCTAAAGTAGCAATATCATTTAAAGGGTATGAACGGTTTGGAACGACTGTATATCTATATGTTCTAGAAAATAATGGAAAACCGTAAAAAATTGTATACTTTTACTCTGATTCATCAAGTGAATATATATTTATCATTGTAATCATGGGCACCATTGAGAAAATTGTAATGGTGATCATATTAATAATGAGATTGACCATTAGAAGTGCAACAATTATCATGTTAACAAGATATCAAACTATCAGCAATTATAAGATAGCCAAGCTAATAATGAGATCGAATATCAGTGTTTTAATAATAATCATGATGAGATCGACCACCAAAAGTGGTAAACTAGTGATTACATAACACGATAGTTTGAACTTTGAAGTTATAATAAATTCTTTCATATATTATGTTTTGTATTACATACGTGTAAGTAATACATATACAATATCATAAACCATAATTTTATAGATCTTAGTTATATGTTGGCGTGACCGGTTAGACCACACCGAGGCAATAATGATGTGAAAATTAATGAATAACCATAAGATTCTACATGATAATTAAACATGTCATAGTTGCTTTCAACAAAAGTTAATTATTTACCAACCAAAGTAGGGTGTGAATCCCTAAAATATTATGGAATAAACGAAGTATGTATATATCTAAACATGATACCATTTAGTGTTTTTAAATCGATGTATTGTCTAAATGGTCATCAAATTTACAACTTCAAGTTGTGTGTAGCTTAGCTAATGAGATAGCAAGAATTTTATTCCAGATTATCATATTTATGGTGGTTATAAAATTAAATTTAATTTCCTTGTTACTAATGATTATTGGAATAAGTATTGAACTTTCTAAATGCTTAAGACACAAATTACTTTTGTTGAAGACGATGAACAAACGTCTACAAATTGATTGCAAAGCCAATAATCAAGAGAGCTAAAGTTCATATTTAAGCACATGTGATTTTACATGCGGTAACATTATTTCACATCCAGCCAACATGTTGTAATAGTTTCTCCCCATTATAGTTGGTTTTGGTCAGGAACCAAATATATCCCATCAAACTTTTTATTGTGCGGTATACATTGGAATTGATCCACCACAACGCATAAAGATTGAAACTCAAATAATGTTAGGAATATATGTTGGGTGAAAATACTACTTATGATTACATACTTAGATCAATTAACGAGAGATTTATTTATGGATCGTTAGATCTTACTTTAAGTAAATTAACATTCCCAACATTATGCGGAGATTAATGGCAGTTGGAAAAGGAATGAGTATGCATGAATTATCATTGATCCTCAAACTAAATTAGGTGAACAAGAAGTTCAAAAGATAATTCATTTACCTAGATTAAAGAATTAATTACCAGACATGTTCAATAAACTAAAAATAGTGACTAAGTAAGTCACATAGTCAACTGCTAATTCTCCAATTAAGATAAGTGTCCTGGAATGACAAACCATATATTAATGAGTCTATTGCACGCCCAAAGTGTGGTAGACTAGTTGATTCCAAGAAAATAAAAATTCCTCAAAAAATTGGAGCAAGTAATGAAGAAGATGGTCAAGTCGAGGTTATAGTAAAAAAAGGGTCTCTTGAAGAGACATTAGACATGATGGTTCTGGAAGAACCTCAGGTACCTGAAAATGAAGAGCTCTTAGTAAATTATATCATGTCTAGAAGTGTATGGAATTGAAACAAAATCGACGTTGTTATACCTTTGTATATATAGCACTTGAAATGATGAAATGAGGAGGATCATGATTTAAGATTTACCTACGAATGAAAACATATAAATGATTGGCCAAAAGAAAATGGAAAGACACAAATAAGGTTAATTGAATTATCTAATGAAATGGAATGTTTTTGAACCAAGAGTCCATATAACTAAAGTTGTAAAATATGTTGGATACAAATGGTTCTTTTATGCGATTCATGTGAAATCAAGTTAAGTGAAATAAGGCAAAACTTGTGGCACAAAGATTTTCGTAAAGACCCATGATTGATTATAAAGATGAACACTTTCTAGTGGTGGAGGCAATGACTTCCCAATATTGTATTCGTCTGGTAATATAAAGAAAGAATTGATATGCGTCTTATGAATTTTATGTATCACGTGACACTGAAAGTTTACATAAAAGTCTCTGAAGGATTTAAATTATCAAACTCATGTAAAGTAAGTTCTCGAGAAGACTATGATTCAGATCTTCATACATTATGGGTATTATATATAGGCTAAATATAATTATAACTCTTGATGAGTTTACTAAAGCGGTTGAGTACTTAAAGGTAATATTAAAACATCTTAAGGATGTAATTCTTGTGCACCGATAAACATACATAGAAAACTTGTGCCCGATGATTATAATATCTCACTGTACAACGTATAAGCATGGTATAATATGGATTTTATCAATAAGCAAGTGTTCAAGACATCTTTGCATATGATATAAAATTAATAAGAAAGTTTACGTGATGGAACTCTTAAAGAGTATATGCACACACATAATTATTCAAAGTAGAAAGAAGTATGTGAATGAGCATAAATGCCTAAAGCTCAAAACATTGGCAATGTATCTTTATAAAGTGAAGAAAAGATTTATATGGACTAATATAGTAGAGTCGAATGTGGTATAATCGACTTGCTGCTAAGCTTAAAAAAAGAGAAATACATATGGTGTAGTTGGTCAATTAGTTCTCATTAAAAGAACAATATAATGTTTACAAGTATTATTGTATATGTTCATAATGTCATTAAAGATGACATACCAAAATGGGCTCAAATAGTTAAACTAAGAATTTGCAAATAAAAGATGGTAGCAATTTTATGGCTCAATATGTAGAATATGCATTTGTATTATTATTCCTCAATCATAATACATCTAGAAGATGGTGGACATTTTCAGATGCACAAAACTTATGGTATAAGTACATTTAATGATGTCCAAATAGTTGATATAGAAAATAACTCTTATCATCTCTAATCAAAGAAGCATATATACTTGGTCTAGAAGTACCATAGTTAAATTCGAATTGTATTAATATATCTTGCTAGTATATATACACGGGCGTATGTCAGGAAATTCATTGACCAGATATAACTCGTGTACAGTAAGGAGATAATGTAATGTAATGAAATGGGTAAAACATTTATTTTTATACCCTTAAGGTACAAAAGATATGGATTCATATTTTCCTAACCTATCAACAAGTTTGGTTAGTTTGTAAATGCAGAGAATGTAGCAAAACACATTCATGAGTCTTATGCTATCTACTTACAAGAGGAAGTAATTAAAGTTTCACATGAAGATCATACATCAATGTTCATTGAAGGATTTCCCATTAATGGATCAAGTGACATATCAAGCTGCACATCAATGGATTACAAAGTTTTGAGCAACTTTCAAAGAAGCCCGACACGAGCCACTTATAGGATACATGTAAAAACGAGGGGGAGCATTATACAAGTTGCACTCTTTTTCCCTTAACCAAGTTTTATCCCAACGGGTTTTCTTAGTAAGGTTTCTAATGAGCCAACAAACCTGATCCAAATTATCAGGGGGAGAAAATACGCGCTGCACTCTTTTTCCCTTATCTTAGGTTTTGTCCCACTGGGTTTTTCTAGCAAGGTTTTTAACGAGGCAGCACCACCAAGCGTATAATATATTATTTTCTTTTATCATGTGGATACTCAAGGGGGAGTGTTATAGATAAACTATATTATGGTGACTATCCACATTCTAACTCCCGTCTCTTCGTATCTTTTGTATTAATGTAAAATTCTAACTCCCGTCTCTTCATGTCCTTGTATTAATGTAAGAACACTATATATAGAGGTTCTTTGTATTGTAACATTACATCTCAATGAATTATAATTATCTATTCTATCTTTCTCTATGTGTTCTTTTGATAATTATTCTTATGTTCATATACTAGTCGCCAGTAAGCCGTTGTTTCACAACACCCTTATATTTATCCTTATTCTTCATAATTAATACTTACATCAAGTGTGTGTTTTCTTTTTATAATTAATGAATGAAGATCAACAATAATAACTAAGTCTCCTCGCCTCTTGTGTATATCGAAAGTGATAATTGTTAGGCAACCATTATGTGGTGATGATGAATATTAATCAGGGTTTTATTTATAAACCAAGATTTCTGTAGCAAGAGTAATTAATTGGGTTAAAAAGTTTATATATTTTTACAAGATTTTTAATAATTATTTTTGACAAAATAAAATATGATGATAATAATAACAATAATCATTAAAAATAATAATGTGTGGGTACTCAACATACATTAGGAAAGCCGGGTGTTGTATTTGTCTAGGAGATTACTTAAAAGGATATACAAGATTTATTAGTTAGTTTAAAATCAAATTATACTAAAAAAATACACAGAAGTGTGGAATACATATGTGGTCGATGATAAAAAAAGAACAAAATATTTTTCCAAATTTAGAAAAAAACTTATTATCGAATATAGATGTACATTTTGGGCAACGATTAGTTGACTTGATAACTGATTTATATAAAGCTCGGGTTAGTTGGGTTTGGGTTAGTTTAGGTGTAACACCTCGTAAAATCGTGTCCAATAGTATAGTGACACGTGTTGTATTTTATTTGAGTCTATTAAAAACTAATAAGGACCAAAGGTGTCAACATGCTCAAACTGAGCCTCTGAGTGACTTTCTGATGTCAACATACATAAACATTAGCCTCTAAGTGACTGATATGTCAACATGCTTTAACATTAGCCTCCGAGTGACTGATATGTCAACATGCTTAAACTTGGCCTCTGAGTGAGTAATATTTCAACATGCCCAGCCTCTTAGTGACGTCGGAGTCAACATGCTTATAGTGGGCCTCTAGGTGTTCCTTTACGAAGTCATAACTCTCATACGTGCCACTTGCTGGACGAGAGAGGTTAAATCCGTAAATATGTGAAAGTTGGATGATGGAGGGGTTAAAAGTGTCAACATGTTAATTTATACATCTGAGTGACATTTTAACGAACCGATAGCTCGACAATGTCCGGTCATACTCCCATGTATGCCAAATATTGATTACGGAGGGCAAAATATGCTATAAAGGTGTTTTAGGAGGTTTTATAAGTTAAGGGGCTATATGTGTCAAAACTTAAAACTGACCACAACGCGCTCGCGGGGCACGAGAGGCAAGGCCCTAGCCTCTCGCGGGGCGCGAGGGGCCTGTTTGCAGAAAAATTGCTTGGCCTCCATACATAAGACTAAAAACCAATTGATTCGAAACAAGGGACTTTTAAACAGCTATACCACGTTTTAGGATACTTCTAAGCTCCCTCTAACACCCCTTAACACCTGGCATTACCTCCTTCAAGCTCTCCAACAATAAATAGGTGCAATGCTTCACCATTTGAACTTGCACCATTCTCAGTTATAACTCTATCTCCCTCCTCTGGATGTTCCTAACTGAAAGAAGCATCCAATTTAGGTCTATTGCATCCTAGGAATCACTTGTAAGTGTTCCTTCCGCTTGCATTTTCGTTTATAGGCTTTTATAGCCAAAAGTCTAGCGTTTTACGAAAAACACCATGACTTTCGGTTAAGACCATTATGGTCCAGCCATTGTTCGTAACGAAAATAGCTTAGTGATAGTAATAAGGTAGGTGTTAGTCCCTATAAAGGGCAACTCCTGAAGATCATGTTTGCTAGACCAATTGACGGGTCAAAGTTATTGTATTAAAAAGTCAAACAAGCCATTTTTTCAGAAATGTTATAATTTGAGCTTATATATGTTATGAAACATATTTTGACACTTAAACAAGTTGGTAATAATTATTAGACCATGTAAGAACATGTTTGGCTCGTCAATTTCAGTTCTAGGGTCGGTTCGCAACCGAAAGTCACGAAGTTTGAGTTATACTTTGACTTTCAATTCTGACCCGACTTAGATCAGTTAGCCACTAATCTAAAGTTGCATTATGATCATAATATAATGTAGTATAACCCTCTGAGGTTATATTACATGGTCATAATTAGAATCTGAGTTTATGCACAAGTTCCGTAATTATGCCATTTTGACTAAAATGCCCTTTTTGCATAAAATGAGGTTAAAATGGTAATGAACTTGAAAATGAATTTCCCACTGATGTAATATTATAAGTAGGATTATTCGGGATGTCAAATCAGATAGTAAACTGAGTTTATGAACAAGTCTTTGTATTATGTCGATAAAGCCCTTGTGGCTTATAAAACAGTTTTAATCATACCTTTTCAAAGTAAATATTTTGCCTACTAATATTTTATATTAAATAACACATCTAAGACATGTTAACCTGATCTTAACTTTAGTTTTCTTTAAACATCACATAAATCGTCATTTTACGACATAAGCGTCGTTTCGGTGCATAGTATGGTTTTAAACCATATTTACCAACAAAGACTTGTTACATACTGATTTTAAAACTTATTTTATATATTTTTATAGTAGGTACATGATATAAACTCAGGATCCCAAATAATTTATAAGACTATGTGTAAAATGACCAAAATGCCCATTCGGTGCATAGTTTGGTTATAAAAGATAAATTACACATATAACTAATATCCTACTGATATTATTTCATAAATAAGTTATTTTTCCGGAATAATTTTGGTTAAAACATTAAAATATGATCAAGTTCCTTTATACGGTATATAATTACCGAAACGCCCTTATGAGGCATAGTTTCATTTTAAAACCTTAACAGGCATATAAGTTGGTATCTTACTGATATTACAATATATCTAAAACATAATGGCATATAGAACTTGTCCATGACTTGTCTGGTTACCCGATATCGCTGATATGCGTACGGTTAAGTATATGTAACTAGTTTACGAAAATTAACCGAAACAGGTCTATCCTTGTCATTTAAGTCTCAAAATCCATAATGTTTATAGTTTATCCATATTACACAAGTCAAAGTACTTTTTGGGATTAAACTACATTCTATCTGATCATCGTTTAATCTAGCGTTATACGTTTTGATCCTGCACGCTACTCGGTCTAAGTCTATGACTTAAATAAGACCGCTAGTATTTATGCCATAATCCAGACAAGAGACTTGCCGGTAATGCTATCTGCACTTAGTGCTTTTGTATACGGCTGAGTTAATAAATCTTGCGTTTAGACGAAGACTAGCTCAGGTAAATACTCTCTACTTATTTCCCCTATACGGGCTTGGGTTACGGTAAATTATTACCGCTTGGTCAGAAATGGGATGAATCGAATGCCAGACTGTGACTAGTAAATCCGCATATTCCGTTTTAATTAGTATTGTTTGATAACTTAAACATCAGGGGTTAACTACCGTGTCCTGGATATCCTCGGCTCATACATTAGATAATGGCCACGACCTTAGCGCGGGGTATAGGCATACACCTGACAGACGCTCAAATACATTTACCCACAAAGTTGGGGATGACTCCTTCATGAGTTCGTAAGTGGTGTGTACGTTAATCATGTCTCGATTTTCGCACTAGCCCTGTATGTATGGACAAACATGTAAATCTGTTAACAAGGTTACAAAGTAACTTTCCCATGTTATAAAAGATTTTGTGCCAACGTGAACTTAAAACATTTTCAAATGTTTTCAAAATGAGTCAGTTGGGTGTATTTACCAGCTAAAGCTGACGTATTTCCAAAAGACTAAGCTTGTAGGTACGATATGAAAATAGGCTGGAAGTGCTCGGTAGTGATAAGAGGATCTTGCAAATCCTCTATCTGCCCAAAGTCTGTTATACACATTTTGTACATTTTACAATCCGCATGTGGATCTTCTATTACAAGTCGTCTGTATATTATTTTGTATTTTGAACATTTGGTTTGTAATAGTAATTTAAATCCAAGACTCCCGTTGTGTTGTGTTTAATTGACTATGATGAATCAACTTACGTCACGATATTCCCCACCCGGGCCCTCCGGTGTTTGGATTGGCTATGGAAAGCCGGGGTGTGACATGTTGGTATCAGAGGCAACGTTTGAGAGAATTAAACACTATCCTTCTTGTGTTTAATCTCAAACTTACACAAGCACATTCCTTAGATTTTCGAGTCTAGGCTTTGACCTAGGATTACTCATCTCATTAGTAAGTTATTAGTATTGTTTTTGAATTGATCTTTAACAAGAAAATGCCGCCAAGAGTAAGAGGAAGAGGTAAAGAACCAATTAGGGGAGGACCATCAGGACACATCCCTTCACAACCCCATCACTCGAATCCCTATGAGGATTCGGGGGATTCATGGCCCCTATCAAGACATTCACCGTCTCATACCCAAAACTCTTACCATTCGTACCAATCACACCACTCCCACCAATCTCATCATTCTTATCATGATGAGTTTAACCCAAACATTTACTTTAACACACCCCCAGCTGTACAGAATCAGTTGGATCAACCCAATCCCATGGATGAAGACTCTAATCTAGAAATGCCACCGTCAAGATCACACACGCATCCCATCGAAATCTCAAGTGATTTGAACTCCTATGCCAGATCGCCGGATCAAGGTCCTAATGAGTGGGACCAATATTGGAACCAATTTACCTTTGCTAACACTCCTTCCCATCACTCCTAACCACCTCTAGTACAAGAAGATATGCACATGGAACCGGTGGAACAACCCCAACCACCGCCTGAGCCACCAAGGAGGGAACGTGGAGCACGTATGACGGTACGTTGGGTCAACGATTGGGATCGTTGCCACCCTTGCCCAAACCTTACCCCACCATTCAAGAGGATCCACAAATGGGAGGATCCTCCAATGCTTCACTTGTGGTGGAACCAACACCATCATCTGCAGTATAACCACCACCATCGGGTTATAATAACCCTATCCCAACATATCCGGATACATCTGGATATGACCCTTTTAACCCATCTACGCAGGTAAATTACCAGGCACTTTTGCATGACCCTTACATGCAAGCGGTCATGCATAAACCACTGTACCCATCTCCTTTCCCACCTGCTTATCCACCCACTCGATATCCAAGTTATGGATACCAGTATCCTATTATGCCACAATCACAACCACAACCTCCGCCACCACTTGAGGCCATTAACGAGGCCTTGGAACGAATGAAAGGAATGCAACAACAAGCGGAGAAAACAGAGAAGAAGACAAAAAAGTTCTTTAAGAAACTCTGCAAACTGGTTAAGGGAAAGAAGGACGAGTGAAGTCTCTTCTAATAATATATGTTAGTCCATGCGAGGACATTGTTATTTCTTTAGTCCCTGCATGGACATTTTATTTCATTTATTTCTTTCTAGTATTGTAATTTCTTAATACCATTTAATGAATTATTTTGGAATTATATATATATATATATATATATATATATATATATAATATATATATATATATATATATATATATATATATATATATATATATATATATATATATATATCAGGATCATTTGTGAACAACTTCTTGAGAGTGAACCGAGTGAACTAATCTTGACCCTTGATTATGTTTTTAGTTATAAAGAATAGGATTGTAATTATACATTAAATTAATATAATTACTATTTTAATTAATCCATAGTAGTTATACTTTCCTATTTTTGTGATTATTCAGAATATCTTTTAAATCTAAAAAAGATCTATATCATAATCACCGGTCAAAACACACCAGATTTTTTTTCAATCGAGCAGTTCTTCATCATTCTATATTTTTTCTTTGAACGTAATATACTTCATCTTCATGATCTTCATGGTCGACTCAAGTAGTAACAATCAAACTAGCGATGCCAATATAACAACCACAATAGTCCAATTAACAATCATGTGTTCATATTAATTTTTGCTTCATGTTGATTTCATAGCTCTGTATATGTATTCTAGGTTTGCAGTTTTTGTCATCATGATTACAGATGGTTGGGATGGTTGTATTATGTTTTATCTGAATGATGATGTCGTATGCTTATATACACAGACATATATTGATAACAATACTCGTAACTTTCGTGGTTTTATATTATCCCCATGTTATACACATATGTACAACTCATGTTTTTTTTTCTAAATCTTACAGACTTTTTGTAATGGTTGTTTATACATATTTGTACAACGAAATTTGCATCTAATTCCATAGGTTCCCTTACTGTTTTAATAGTACACATCAATTCCCGTTCATTATGTTAGAACTTTTGAGACCGTTGGTGCCTGGATTATTCATAGTTTGAGCTAGTTCGTAATAGATAGATATTGTTAAAGGGTTAAAAGTGTAATAGTATGAAACTTGTTATTGGCTGCGTAATTACTAACCCAACGTATTTATTAAATACGCTGGGTAGTCATTTTGTATAAATATGATGATCAATGCATGTATGTCGAAGTTTCTTGGACAGATTTTGGTGATCTTCTTGCGTTGTGATTTTTGCTATTGTGCTTTCATTCAAATATCCAGGTGCTGTTATTGATTACATGTTATTGGGATTTCATATACAACACTAGTTGTTTGATCCAAACAAGATTCTTCATCTTCTTTGCTTGGTTTTTCTTAGTATTTGCAAATTCAAACAACTAATCCATAGTTGTTTGGGTGAAAACAATCAACCACTGTGATCCGAATCTGTTTTGGGACTCACAATTTGGTATCAGAGCCTATGTGCTCTTGATTGTTTGAGCTTTTGTTAAGATTTGTCAAGTTTTGAAGGTTTTACAAAAGTTTTCAAAGTTTCATGGTTTTTCAAATTTTTGGGATTAGAATGGCTTGATCTGGTTTGTTTAATCTTTGGGTTGTTGTTAATCAGTAGTTTGGTAAACATTTTGGTCATTTAGCTGCAAAGAAACATGAATTTTGGGTCGTTTTTGGGTTATTAGAGGGTTTTTGTTCGTACTAAAACCCTTCTGGGCGTAATTATTCTTAAAGTAAGCGTAGATATTCTTGAAGATAGCATAATTATCTTTGAAGCTGGCGTATTTAACTTGAATCTCGCGTAGTTAACAAATCCGCTGGTTCTTAAACCAGCGGATTTATATCATTGTCAGCGTAATTACCCCAACGAATTTAATCGAAGGCGACTTCAAAATTAGTGATACTAATCCTCAGCGATTTTATCATGGTGTTCAGAGAAATTAACTAAACCTTTGCTTGTTTTCATATATCCAGCTGATTTAGCATTTTGCAGGACAAAGTGCAGTGTATTTGATCTCTGGTCCAGCGTAATTGTCTCCCAATGCAGCGTATTTGATTTCTGGTCCAACGTATTTACCTCCTAGCAAGCGTAATTATTCTCTAATTCACCAAAGCCCAGTGTATTTAATCATCAATCATCCATTATATCTCTCAATCAACTCAATCCGATTGCTCAAGCCGAACTAGAAACTGGAACTACTACAAGGCCACCAAAGTTGAAAGGTTCGGAAGATTTCAGCAGCTGGAAAAACAGGATCAAGTCCTTTTTCGAGTATACCGATTATACTCAATGGATGTCAGTCACTGTGGGCCCGCATGTTCCCATGATAATACGTGACGACATCCATACTATCAATGAAGATCCTTCAACGTTCACAGATGAAGATAGGACACTCATTCAACGTGACCGGAGGGCTCACGCTGCTCTTACTATGGCTCTGTCAAAGGATGATAACAATCTGTTTGAAGAATACACCTCGGCACAGGAACTGTGGTTGGCTCTAATCGACCATTATGAAGGCAATGAGGAACTCAGGGAGAACAAGCGAGACATGGTGCAGAAAGAATATGATATGTTTGGAAGTATTCGTGGCGAAAGCTTGTCCGACCACATAAGCAGATTTCTGGAGGTATTGACCAAGATGAAGAAGGTGGGAAACCCAGTTGCAAATTATGCATCGATCAAGAAGCTGCTAGATTCTCTACCAAAAGAATGGAATCTTCAATGCATGATGATTAAGAGAACTTTCCTCACCAGCACAACTCCAGTTACTCTCTCAGAATTGATTAACACTTTAAAAGCCTTTGAAATGGACATCGTGAAACAAGAGATGAATCAAACTGGATATTCTCAGAAGACGTCTCAGCAAGCTGCTGCAACCTCGGTCCCCAAGAATATGGCATTTCTTGCTCCTGTCACCTCATATGGATCAAATTCCCAAAGTGCTGTCGAATCCTATTCAAATGCTTCCGCAAACTCTGTGAAGGCCTCGTCATCTTCCGAGAAGACCACCATGGCCAGCGACACTCAAGCACTTAAAATTTCCACAGAACATGTAGCTCTTTTTAATACTTTCTTAAGTAGCTATGAGGTGCTTATGTTAGGAGAGTTGAATAGAGAATTCCTCACAGTAGAGGACATGTATCAAGTAGATCCAGACGACATGGAGGAGATGGATCTGAAGTGGCAGATGGCAATGATCACTCTACAGTTGAAGAAATTCCAAGATAAAACAGGAAAGAGGTTGGCTCTTGGAAAAGCTGGTTTTGACAAGTACAAGCTTAGATGTTATAATTGCAAAGACTTGGGCCATTTCAAAAGAGAGTGTCCGTTGCTGAAGAACGAGAATACCGAAATCAACCCGACAAGGATGCCGATTGCCATTGAAGGAAATAACAATGCTACTGACAATAACCATAAGGCTTTAGTGGTGGTAGACTATAATTGGTCGGAGGAGATAGTTGAGGCAAAAGGAGAAGTAAACAAGGCCCTCATAAACGTTACCACTGTCTCTGCCACCTCTGCTTCAAATGGTGTTGAAAAACAAACCTCCAAGATTCCAAAAGAAGACACTAGTTTGAAAAGCATCATCTCTCCTATATCGGAGAAGAGACAACAGAAAGCTGAAATGATTGAGTCGAAGCCTGCTGTTCAAGAAGTCATCAGTACCAGCAAGAATGAAGCGGTTGGAACATCCTCTACCGCCATGAAATCAAAAGCCGAGGATAAGGATTTGGTAAACAACATTCCATATGAATTCAAAGCAAAGCTGTGCTCAAAACCATGTTTGAACGTCGTGGCACACTACAAATCACTCAACCGTGATATAATTAAAGAAAAAGAAAAAGTTTTTGAAAATAAATCAAGAACTAAAAGAAAATGAGGCTGCATATCAGCGAAAGTTGAATTCAACCATAGCTGAAATGTAGACTCTAAAGGAATTTGTTTTCAGAAAAGATTTTATCATAAATGATTTGACCGAAAAGCTAGAAAAGTCTCAAAACAAAAACAATAAGTTACAAATCATTATTGATAAATGGAAAATTAGTCAAAAAGCACTGATTGACATTGTAAAGTGCCAACGACCGACATTCATAAAGGATGGAATTGGATATAAAGATAAATTTGGAAACGAAAGAAAATTATTTCCTCCTCCGCACAGCTAAAAATATGTTCCTATGCCATCTCCTCATCCTAAAAATGACTTAATCAATAAAAATGATCTTTTGGATCAAAGTATTTTTTATAAATCAGAAAACAACACTAACCTTTCTATAAGTAATGCAGATCTGTGCGAGAGTAAGGAAGATGTGTGCGATGGGGAAGATGATTGTGGAGGGATGAAAATAGGAATAGGCTATTCAGGCGACAGTTATTCAACTGTTAACTGGTTCGCCTGGAATTGTGATAAGACGAACAAAATTTCTATTCGAGATAACTGTAATAGTTTATCTAGGATGGATGATTGTAATGGCTGTATGCCTAAATTGACAATTTAGGATGACTGTATTGGCAATGTGCCTACACTTAAGGCTCACAACCAAGGGTTTGCCAAGGTTGAGGGTCATGTCCTAAACTTTGCTCTCAATGATGAAAAGATGTTGCTTGAATCTCCTGTATTTGTGCCAAAGTTAAAGAAAAACAGTTTTGGAAAATTCCTTACAGAGGAAATTCCAGAATTTGTTCCATCAGTTGCAGGTACATCAGATGCTGATAAAGATTTCACTGAAGATTCAAACACAACAACTTCAGAAAACGATGAAGAAAGGTCAGATGAAAGTCAAGAATCAATTTCCTCATCAGACAGTGAGCACAGTGAAGTCGACATTGAAGATAAACATCATCCTGAAGAGAAAATGAAGAAAGCTAAAGATTCAAGCCTTGTTACATCATAAAACTCCTCAAGATGCTCAAGACTCTCATCACATACATCATCTTCACACTCAGCACCCAGGAAGAAAAGATCGAGTCAAAAAAAATGTTTTCGATGTGGTCATTTAGGACATACGGCGAAACATTAAAAAAGCAAGAAATTTTCTAAACCTAGTCAAGATTTCGTTAAAAGTTTTACTGATCAATTTGACAATTTAAAGAAAGCAGTAGAATGCATAGTTGATTCAACCTGTTTTTGGAAGTGAAAAGAAAACTCTCTTGCTCAAAATCATGATAGAACTAATGTAAAGCAAGTATGGGTTCCAAAAGCTAGCTAATCTTGTACATATATTTATTGTTGTTGTTGTTGTATAACAGAAAAAAATTCAGAAATGGCTTTGGATGCTCATGGAGTATATCTGGCACGTTGACCGTGGTTGCTCCAGGCACATGACCGGTCTAAAGGATCCGCTTACGAACTTTCGAGTTATTGATGGTGACTTTGTATCCTTTGCCGGAGACGAAAAGGGAGGAAAAATCATCGGAATGGGTGACGTGGTGTCAGAAGCACTCACTTTGGAAAATGTGAACTGTGTTCCAGAATTGTGTTACAATCTTATGAGTGTTTCACAAGTCTGTAACAAAGGAATCGCGGTGCTGTTCAATGACAGGGAGTGCTTATTCCTCAAACCCGGTTACTCCGTCCCAAAAGAAATGATCATGCTTAGAGCTCCCCGTCAAAATAACACCTACGTGCTAAATACGAAGAATGCCAAATCAAATGAGCAAATGACATGTCTTATGTCAAAAGCATCTGAATCGGAATCACTGCTGTGGCACAGGCGTTTGGGGCTTGAATTGTAAGAACATAAATAAACTTTCAAAATTAAAGCTAGTAAGAGGTTTACCTATGAAAGATTTTCCTTTTTCTAAAAAGTGTATCGCATGCGCCCAAGGAAAGCAACATAAAAAGCCTCATAAGTCCAAAGCAGTCAATACGATTTCTGCCCCTCAGCAATTACTTCACATGGATCTTTTCGGCCCATTTAGCGTTAAAAGTTTAGCTAAAAGATCTTATTGTTTGGTGATTACAGATGATTTCTCACGGTTTTCATGGGTATTCTTTCTTGAAGCCAAAAGCGAAACGACATCCATTCTGAAGAGCTTCATTCCCATGATTGAAAACGTGATCAAGCTGAAAGTCATCTCAATCAGAAGCGACAACGGTTCTGAATTTAAAAATCAAACGTTTGTCTCCTTCTGTGAAAATAAGGGAATTCGCCTCCAATACAGCGCTGCCAGGACTCCTCAGCAAAACGGGGTAGCAGAACGCAAAAACAGAACTCTCATCGAAGCTGCAAGAACTATGCTTGTCGACTCTAAGCTTCCCATAATCTTCTGGGCTGAAGCAGTCAACACAGTATGCTATGTTTTGAATCGTGTTCTTATCGTCAAACCTCACGGAAAGACAGCCTATGAACTACTTTTCAAAAGGAAGCCTCTGATAGATTTCTTCAAACCGTTCGGATGTTCATGCACACTTCTCAACACTGAAGGCAATCTCATCAAGTTTGAAGCAGTCGGTGACGTGTGCTACTTCATGGACTATTCATCTTCTCAAAAAGCATATCGTGTCTATAACAAACATACCAAGATGGTGATTGAATCGTACTACGTTGACTTTCAAGAAGGAAACTCCACTAACACTGGAAGTGCTCCAAACTGGTTTTATGATGTGGATATTATATTCAACACTTTCCGCATCGATGAACCCATCACTGAATCCCAACCTACAGAATCCACTCCGTTGGAATCTTTGTTTGATGCCTCAGACATTGGTTTTACACTTTTTACTACCCGTTTCACCCCTGCCTCTGCCTCTCCTACTCTTCCGGTGTTTGAAGCAAATGGTGACACATCTGCTGAGAATGCATCCGCACATTATGATTCTTCTTCACAGCAGGCTGTGGATGAACCACCCAAAGAAGACGAAACTCCAATTATCTACGTCGATGAACATTTTTCTAATCTGCCTCAACAAATTGAAGCTCACACCAATGTAGGGTACAAGACCAATCGAAACCATCCAATTGAAAATGTCATCGGTTCTGTTGAAGATGGAGTTCAAACACGCAGACAAACTCATACCATCAACACAGGACTGTATGCAGCTTTTCTCTCTCAGTATGTCCCAAGAGATATCGAAGAAGCTATTCTAGATTCAAGTTGGGTACAAGCTATGCAAGAAGAATTAGCCCAATTTCAGAAACTTAAAGTCTGGGAACTCGTTGACCTACCACGGAAAGTATCCAATTGGTACCAAGTGGGTGTTTAGCAACAAGATGGACGATCGTGGTGTTGTTATCAAGAATAAGGCTAGATTAGTGGTTCAAAGGTTTCGAAAAGAAGAGGGGATTGACTACGAGGAAGTTTTTGCACCGGTTGCATGCTTAGAAGCCATCAGAATCTTCTTAGCCTATGCTTCGTTTAAAAATTTTAAGGTGTTTCAAATGGATGTAAAGAGTGCTCTTCTGTATGGGAAAGTGAAAGAAGAAGTTTATGTTTGTCAACCTCCAGTTTTTGAAGATCCTCATTCTCCCACGAAATACTACAAGCTTGACAAAGCTCTCTATGGTCTTCACCAAGCTCCTAGAGCATGGTACGAGACTTTGTCAACATATCTTCTGGAGTGTGGATACTCAAGAGGCAAAATCGACATAACTCTCTTCACAAAAAGGATTGGAGAAGATGTGATGTTGGTTCAAATCTACATTGATGATATCATTTTTAGGTCTACAGATGAAGCCCTTTGCAGAGAATTCGAGAAGGTGATGAAAGCGAAGTTCGAGATGAGTATGATGGGAGAACTCACTTTTTTCTTAGGATTAGAAGTGAAGCAAAGAAAAGATGGTATCCCTCATTCATCAGGCTAAGTATATCAGAGATATTCTTTCGAAATATAGCATGAATGACTGCAAATCCGCCAGCACTCCTTTTGCTGCTCAGACGGAACTCACTTCAGATCTTCAAGGAAAGCCAGTGAACAAATCTCTCTATCGCTCAATGATTGGCTCGTTAATGTATCTGACCTCTAGTAGGCCTGACATAATGTGGGCTGTCTGTCTCTGTGCTCGCTTTCAGACAAATCCCAAAGAATCGCATGATGCTGCCGTCAAGAGAATCTTTCGCTATCTCAAAAGGAACTCCAAAGCTTGGTTTGTGGTATCCTAAAGATAGTAATTTTGATCTAATAGCTTACTCTGACAGTGATCATGCAGGTTGCAAAGTAGACAGAAAATCTGTCTCCGGAGGCTGCCAATTCTTCGATAATCGTCTTATCTCGTGGCAGAGCAAAAAGCAGACAACAGTCTCTACATCCACCGCTCAGGCTGAATACATGGCAGCTTACAGTTGCTGTTCACAAGTCCTTTGGATACAGAATCAATTGTTGGATTATGGGATCAACATCATGAAGACTCCGATATTCATCGACAATGAAGCGTGTCTGGGGATTGTGAAGAATCCCATCCACCACTCAAGAACGAAACACATCGATATTCGCATTCATGCGATTAGAGATGCGTACGAGAAAGGATACATCCAAGTGGTGCCAGTGGATTCAGTGCAACAAAAAGCTGATATATTTACGAAAGCCTTCGATAAAGCTCGATTCAACCAGTTGGTAACCTGGTTGGAAATGGTGAACTTCCTTGAGTAGAATTAACTTTTGGTGAAAAAAAATTTCTGCATGGTTAAACAATCTCATAAAATGTGTCCCACAAAAAGATTATCTGCAAGGTTAAAATTTCTTTCCAAGCAATGGATTCTCGAAAATAAATTTTTAAGGGGGGAATTTTTCCAGAAAATATTGTTGAGACTGATTCCTTCTTTGGCACCTGCACGAGAAATGATAGAAAAACTGCTAACACTTTTGTTCTGATCTTAAAAAAGAAAAAGATTAAGGCCTCAAGCAACGACGTGTCAGTAGATTCAGCAATACCTTGAAGTAAAATGCGAAACGGAGACAAACTCTAATGATCACACAAGAATTCCGAATACCCACAATGTTGTGCAACTTGCGGGTAACACGTTGCGGCGTATGGCTTAATGGTCTTAAATATTGCGTTGATAGATTGCCAAAGTATAAGATTTCAGGTCTTTATATTGGCTAATCATTCGGGGATATCATAGTTGCTCTTCTGCTGCATCCAGATATATGCTGACCTAGACATAGCTATGATATCTTTTCAAAAAGAGCCTATGTGGCCAAATCCTTACACAAATGATTTTCTCATTGAGAATCATTCAAGTGCTTAAATCGTACCGCATCTGGTATCTGTCATAGCCCTCATTAGACCTTGGTCTCTCTGCTGTATAGAAGTACTGACCTGAACACCAACTATCTAACGTTGAAATCTAAAAAACGAATGAAGTCAGTATACTCACCTGTTATGAGGAATTTTTGCGCATACCTTGATCACAGGGTATGTCCTGACGAGGGACTCACGGGCACAACATTCTGATTGTTTCGGCATGAGTGGGGAACAATTGAAGTTCTTGTCAATATTACTGCAACATGATAAAAAGGCTCTCCGATCGCATGTTGAAAGATAGGTGCATGGATTTAAAAGGACAAGCATACTGACAGTTTGTTGTGCCTTAATTATTTAATATATCCAATATTTTATCTCAATTGAACGAAATGTTACCAGTATGATCTTTTGCAGGAAAGTCACAGTATCAAGTCAATTAGCATAAATTTTGTGTGAAAAAGAAGACTTCCAGACCCAAAAACATCTTTCAGGATCCAGATTGCAATTTTTCATTCTTTTTCTTAAGTTTTTGTTAATTCTTGCACTATTTTTAATCAAAAAGGGGCACGTTTTTCGAGAAAAGTTAAAATTTTCGAGCGTACTTGTTTCTAAGATTTCTTAAAGATGAAGATATCTAAAATGCATCAACGCGGCGTATTTGTTGTTCCAGCGTATATAATAAATACGCTGGAAGGTAATCATGTATATATATATATATATATATATATATATATATAATATATTTCAGTTTTGTTTTTGTGCAACCTTTTTCAAATTCACTTCATCATCTTCTTCTTCCATTCCTAAAAACCCAAAAACCCTTGTTCAATCATCACTGAATAATCCAATCAGATTTCGTTTAGATCGACATCGGTATGTTCTAGGTCTTATAATGTAGAGTGTTCGTTGATATAGTGTGTTGATTTCAAAATACTGTCTTGATGCATATATATTTGAATCTGGATTTTCTGGTTTTAAGGGGTTTATCAAGAAATCTTTGAAGCCAGCGTATTTACTATGAATGCGGCGTAGATAATTTAAAATTGGGGTAGTTATCACTAACCTGAGCTAGCGGATTTAAGTCTTGAACGTGAGCATAGATAATCATCTTCGCTGGACTCATTCTCGTGTCAAAGTTTAAATCCGCTAGTCGTGTGCAGCGTAAATAATACTTAATCAGTGTAGGTGTGTCTAAGTCTCTTGCTCTGTCATGTATCCGGCGAACTTAGTTGTTTTGGCCCGGCGTAAATATTAGCGGAATTATCAGTTTCTTGTGTATATATCTTTGCATTATTATTATTATTATATTTTTGTATATATTTATACTTTATATATATAATATATATATATATATATATATATATATATATATATATACTTCTATATACATAAATCTAACTTAGTTCGTTTTCGATTTCAGAAATGGTGAAGGAGATTATTTGGGATAAAACTCGAAAGCACAATCAGCCATGCAAGCTGGTCCCACCTCCAATCGATTTTGAAGATGTAGCAGAGTGGATAAATTCAAGTAGGGTCAGCTACGCTGTACAAGCCGATCTGATCATCTATAACATCCACATCGAAGAGTTTTGGAAGACAGCCAAAGTGTCGACCGTAAACGAAATTAAAAGAATCATAGCTACAGTTAGAAATAAGAAGATCGTAGTTACAAAGGAGAACGTACGCAGAGTCCTCAGTCTTGGAGACAAGAACAGTGATTTGCTCAGAATGAAGAAGGACGACATCCTAGATGGGTTTCAAGGGATGAGGTATATTGGAGACTTCAGAGAGAAAAATGAGAACAAAAGAAAGGGGCTTACCAAGGACTGGAGATTCATTCTTCATGTATTCGCTATGAGCTTGGTACATAGGAAAGGAGGATATGACGGGTTGAACTTGGAATGGTCGGCTGCTATGCTTAGCCTCTGCACAAAGCAGTCATTCAATATCTCTGGTCTCATTTTTTACTGCATGGTTGATAATGCTAATTCCTCCACATGGGCCATGTACCCTCGTTTTTTCAGCTCCTCATCAATGACCAACATCCAAATCTTCGTCATGATGGCGACCTATACAAGTTCCAGCTGCCAACAGGGTGTCAAATTACTGAGCTCAAAACTGAGGAATGGGTGCTGTTACATCAGTGGATGTATAGGAAGGAAAGATATCCTGTCGTGAAAGCAGCCTATGAGAAATACAAAGAACGTGTTAAGAAAAAGAGACAAGGAGATGGTGATGAGGAAGTGGAGGAGGAAGAAGAGGAAACCGAGCAGCTAGTTAGAAAGAATAAAGGAAAGCAAATCATGAAGGAAGGGGACTCCTCGAAGAAACGGAAAGATAGTGCTCCTCAAGAACGATTGATGGAAAGCAGTTTCAGGGCCGGAGGCACCAGAGAACATCACGAGCATATAGAGAATCTCGGTGCGATTCATGAGGCCGAAGAAAGAGAGAAGAGAGAAACTAGAAGAAAGAGACGTCATATGACAGAATCCGAAACACCGTTGACGATGACCACCGAGCAAGAGCAGTTAGACGAGTTTGTTGATCAGTTGATTGTCGATCCGGAAGCCCCAAGTCTATCTCCCCCACAGAAGCGTAAGAAAACTGGGAAAGGCCCTTCGACAGAGGAACAACCAAGACAAATGCCACAACAAGCTCCTCGAAGACCTCGTCCATTTCAGGAGTTGTACGATAAGCTAGCAAAAGACATCGGGAAAGGTCCAGCTCAGGAAATTTGTCTGTTGAAACATCAAGTAAGCAACACTAACGTTATTCGTGAGAAGCTGAGGGAACAAAGAAAGAAAAACAAAGAGCTTCACGCATACGTCAAAGAAGAGACGAGATTTGTGAGATTTCAGCAAGATGGGATGGAAAAGATGTATCGTATGGTCATAGAACTTTGCACCAAAGTAGACATACCACCGATGTTCTCATCTACTGATATTTTTTATTATGAGAAGTTCAAGGCTGAAGAGGAAAGACAAAAAGCTGAGGCTGCAGAAAAGAAGAAAAAGCGCTTAGAATCGATCGTGAATGTCACTAAGGATGACGAAAGTGAAGAGGAGGAGGTAGACAGAGATGAAATGCCAGCTAGATTTGTTGAGTGGGGTTTGGAAGATGATACTATTTATGAAACTGAGGACGGTGACGAAGTAACTCCAATGCATCCTAAATGGTTCAGAAAAGAAAGGGAAAAGCTTCCAGATTTCTATCAGGTGGTCACCGTTGAAAAATCTGAAGTCACTGATAGTATAATCAGCTGGAAGTACTGCAATCTTAAAGGGATGTTCATCGTAAAGAGACGAGGTGGTGTTATTCTGCATTTTAAGACCGGAGCTGACATGAAAAGCCTTCCAAGATGGGACATTCGAGAACTAGGGAGGCTAGACCTGATAAACCTGACCAACAGCAGCATCGGAGCTGACTTTGAAAGACTCATTTTAAGAGAATGCAATCGGGGCTTCACAGTTTTCAAGCTGCAATGACCCAGAAGAAGAGTGTCAAAAACGACAACAGATCCCATCACAGGAAAAGGGATGGTTACATGGATAATAGATCCAGCTAAGGTCGAAACAAAGTCAAAATTCCACCTGAACAGCCTGTCATGCTTACACACTTCAAGAAATGGTTTTACGATGGGAAGACTGGAGAAGCAGTGATCCGATTAGTGTCTAACGAAGATATTCGAATTCTAGACCCGATGGATGTTTTCATGTTCTGCCTCTCCGATCTCAACATTCTCTATGGTCACAAAATCCATGTGGGAGCCGGAAATGAGTACAAAGAAGAAGGAATGTTATTTCAAAGGGCTGTGCAACGGGCTCGAAAGAGGAAGATAGAGATGATGGAGATTGTTCTCAGGATTGAGAAGCAGACAGAAAAGGAGGAGGCAAGAAAAAGAAAAAGAAAGCACAAGTCATCTTCGCAACAGAAAGCCCCCTCACCATCTCAAGCTGCATCTCACCCTCAAACTCCGGTTTCATCCACATATGAAACCACTACGGAGTTACAACAACCCTCAAGTGAAGCTATTGTTAATCTAAGCTCTAAAGAAACAATCGAAGCAACCACAGATCAACCTACCGTTCAAGCTGCACAAGACAAGGATGAAGGACCCGCCGCAGACCCAAAAGCTCGGAAGCAAGATTAAAGAACCCCCAAGCACGTAACGGTCTAGGGGGATATTGTTAGAACTTTTGAGACCGTTGGTGCTTGAATTATTCATAGTTTGAGCTAGTTTGTAATAGTTAGATATTGTTAAAGGGTCAAAAGAGTAATAGTATGAAACTTGTTGTTGGCGGCGTAATTACTAACCCATCGTATTTATGAAATATGTTGGGTAGTCATTTTGTATAAATATGATGATCAATGAATGTATGTCGAAGTTTCTTGGACAGATTTTGGTGATCTTCTTGTGTTGTGAGTTTTACTATTGTGCTTTCATCCAAATATCCAGGTGCTGTTATTGATTACATGTTATTGGGATTTCATATACAACACTAGTTGTTTGATCCAAACAAGATTCTTCATCTTCTTTGCTTGGGTTTTCTTAGTATCTGCACATTCAAATAACTAATCCATAGTTGTTTGGGTGAAAACAATCAACCACTATGATCCGAATCTGTTTTCGGACTCACACATTATCCACATAATTGCAGTTTGTGGTTTTTATTTGTAATTATGCAGTTTTGTTGTAAACGTCCAGTTGTTGCAATTCAGTACACGTGTATAGTCGCGTAGTATATGCATTATTACATATCAGGATGCAGTTTCGTAGTATATGCATTATTTAATACACATGTGTATACTGTTAAGATGATGCATGACGTTATATAAGTGGATGCAGCGTTGCTGTAAACCTCTAGTTGATACCATACAGTACACATGTGTATAATTTTAAGTTTCTGCATTATTACATGCGAGTATTCAACTTTGATACAAACCTCGAGTTGATAAAATACAGTACATATGTGTAACATGGTAAAGTGACTGCATTATTATAAATCGAGGTTGCAGCTTTGCTGTAGAATTCCAGTTTATAATATACAGTACACATGTGTATTAAATAATATACGCGAATTTGGAGGAGCAAGTAATTGGCGACATATATGGCAACTTTGGAGGAGTAAGTAACTGGCGAAATATGTGGCAACTTTTCATATTTCTAGTTTTAAAAAACTGACCCATTATGTAATTACAGAATTACCCTTTTCAATTAAATTTAAAGGAAAAAACAAATCTCAATAATTACAATCATGCCACTAATCAAAACTTTAGGATGGTGAAAATCAATGGTCTAGATCAGTTCACACGGTTCACTCTTATAATGTTGTTCACTCTAGATCCTTACCCTATATATATACATATATATATATATATATATATATATATATATACGTATGTATATATACACATGTATATATATGTGTATATATATATATATGTATATATATACACACATGTATACATATATATATACGTATATATATATATATATATATATATATGTATATATATACGTATATGTATGTATATGTATATATATGTATATATATATTCATCATCTTCAAGAAAACGTCTCGATTTTACTTGAAATTTATGCTCTGCTATATAATTCCAAAAGACCTTAATGGATTCGATTACGCCAAGTGGCACAGACCACATATTGGCCAAGAAATGATAGTTAAGGATAAAAGGCCTTCTATCAGGATAGTTAAGTAAAGTTATCATTCTATCCATAGGTGGTGGACTAGGTTAAAGCCTCCAAGTCGTTAAGGTCCAAAGTGACCGGGACTATTAATCAATCATTAAAGTACTCTTATGTTACCATTAAGGAATGTTCATAGTCCTGGTAGTGTGACTTGAGGAACTACACTAGCCGTCTAGGTAAAAGGACTACGTCCTAAGACCTATTATATAGCCTATGTGATTAATGTGATCCCGGCTAAAGTCATCAATATGAGGACAGTTGACAGGCCAACGTGCCATAGGCCAAAGTGCCATATTATGTCCATTGGGGTTAGGCCAACATGCCATATTATGTCCATTGGGACAGGCCAACGTGCCATAGGCCAAAGTGCCATATTATGTCCATTGGGGACAGGGCAATGTGCCATAGGCCAAAGTGCTATATTATGTCCATTGGGGATAGGCCAACGTGCCATATGCCAAAGTGTCATATTATGTCCAAAGTGACAGGCCAAAGTGTCATATGTTATGTCCAAAGTGACAGGCCAAAGTGTCATATGTTATGTCCAAAGTGACAGGCCAACGTGCCATATGTTATGTCCAAAGTGACAGGCCACCATGCCATATGTTATGTCCAAAGTGACATGCCAACGTGCCATATGTTATGTCCAAAGTGACAGGCCAAAGTGCCATATGTTATGTCCAAAGCGACAGGGAAAAGTGCCATATGTTATGTCCAAAGTGACAGGCCAACGCGGCATATGTTAAGTCCAAAGTGACAGGCTAACGTGCCATATGTTACGTCCATAGTGACATATTTTGTCCACTAGTGACAGGCCAACATGCCATATTATTATGTCCATTAGTGACAAGCCTATGTGCTATATATAATTGTCAAATGACAATGACAGTTGTGACATTACGATCCACTGTCTAATAATATATGGACTATGTCCAGATTGTAATTAGCCTTTGATGGTCCTATTAAGACCTAGGCCAAATATAGATATGATAAGTCTAAGAGTTATGATGTTATTCACACTAGCTTAGATGGGCGATTGATAGTTATATCCAATGTCTAAAGCCGATATGGTTATTAACACCATGGCTAAAAGACATTTTATTTGGTATTTAGAACCAAAGACCCAAGAATGGCTAACTCGGACGAGGCGCAAAGTAGCCACCGGGAGATTAACACTAACAACGCTGAAAATATAGCCATTAATAATGATGATTTCCAAGCTCGTATAGATGCAGCTGTTGGAAAGGCCATGGAAAAGGCCATAGAAAAACTCAGGGAGTCAAGTGCTACTTGCTCCAAACCATTATCAATCCCACCATCCTCAGCTCGTAAGGAGAGCTCAGTTCACTCTTCAAATGAGAAGAGTGAACCAAAGAAATTAGAATTTGCTGATAGGTCCCGTTCTTCAAAAGACGGATGTACCTATAAATATTTCATTTCCTATAAACTCGGAGATTTTAATGGGGAAAAAGGAGCAGTAGAAGCCTTGAAATAGCTGGATGAAATGGAGACGATAGTAGATATCAGCGGTTGTGCTGATAAGGATGTGGTAAAGTATGTATCAGAGTCCTTCAAGGGCGATGCTCTGATTTAGTGGAAGGCTATGATCCAATCTACAGGTAATATACACCTGTACAACTTAGGATGGTCTAAGTTTGTTGACCTCGTAAAGGAAACTTACTGCCCACGTCATGAGGTGGAGAAGATAGAGTCAGACTTTTTGACTCTTACCATGAAGAACCTAGACTGCCGGAAGTATGTTTCTGACTTCAATTCCCTGTCTAGGTTAGTTTCCTATTTAATTACCCCAGAACCCAAACGTGTTGCGCGTTTCATTAATGGGTTAGCGCCCTAGATAAAGGGCATGGTAAAGGCTGCTCAGCCTAGCACCTATAGGTCCACTGTAGACCTATCTCTCTCCCTCACCTTAGATTTGGTGAGGCAGAAGTCAGTCAAATCGGAGACTGACAGGAAAAGAAAGAGGGAGGATGATAACTCCCAGAGATTTAATAAGATGAATAAAGGGGAATTTGGGTTAGAAGGAACCAAGATAAGTCGGGCTTAACGCCGACATGTAAGAATTGCAACCGCAGACATTGGGGACAGTGTAATATTAATCCACAGACTAAACCCTGTGGTATCTTTAAGAAAAGGGGGCATAAGACCCTAGAGTGCAAGGATCTTAAGAATGTCGTCTGCTACGACTATAACGAAAAAGGGCATATTAAGTAACTGCCCTAAGAACCCCAGAAATAATGATGCAAAGCCTGGAGAGGCTGAGAAAAAGGAATGCTCGTGCCTTCCAGATGAATGCCAGGGAGGCCGTTAATGACAATCACGTCATAACAGGTACATTCCTCATCAGTGATATATATTCTAGAGTTCTTTTCGATTCAGGTGCAAATAAATCTTTTGTTGATCATAAGTTTAGTAAACCATTAAACTTGCCCATAAGAACTCTAGACATAACCTATGAGATAGAACTTACTGATGGAACTTTAGAAACAAACATCTTCCATTCTTGATGGATGTTTTATATCCATTAAGAATCATTCTATCCCTATCTCTCTTTTGCCAATGAAATTGGCGGGATTCGATGTAGTTTTAGGCATGGATTGGTTTTCCCATAACCAAGCCCGCATTGCCTGCGATAAGAAACTCATCGAGATTAAAACCCCATCTGGTGAAACGATCACTATCCATGGAGATCTACACTACGGATTGCAAGACAAGGTGTCGTTATTTAAGGCATCCAAGTGTTTGGAAAGAGGTTGTGTCATTTACATGGCATAAGTAACCATCAACGAGCCTAAACCAGATATTAAAGACCTTCCAGTCATCTCGGAGTATCCAGGCCTGCCTCCAGATAGGCAAGTAGAGTTTAGAATTGATATCCTGCCAGGATCAGTACCTGTTGCTAGCGCTCCATATCGGTTAGCACCATTGGAAATGAAGGAGTTAAGATTTCAATTAGATGAACTTTTAGAGAAAGGATTTATCCAGCCTAGTTCCTCACCTTGGGGAGCTCCTATTCTTTTTGTTAAAAAGAAAGACGGTTTAATACGGATGTGCATTGATTACCGAGAGTTGAACAAGATAATGATTAAGAACTGATACCCTCTGCCCAGGATCGATGATTTATTCGATCAACTTCAAGGTGCTAGCTATTTCTCTAAAATTGATTTGAGATCAGGTTATCATCAGTTGAAGGTTAGGAACGAAGATGTTCCTAAGACAGCCTTCTGGACCCGTTATGGTCATTATGAATTCTTGGTGATGCCTTTTAGGCTCACAAATGCACCTGCAACATTCATGGATCTCATGAATAGAGTCTGCAACCCGTATTTAGATAAGTTTGTCATTGTCTTCATAGACGACATACTTATCTATTCTCGTAATCAAGTTGATCACGAGAAACATCTACGGTGCATCCTAGAACTGTTAAGACAAGAGAAGCTATATGCTAAATTCTCTAAGTGTGAGTTTTGGCTTAGAGAAGTCCAATTTCTTGGACATGATGTAAGCGAGCGTGGTATCCAAGTGGATCCCGCCAAAATAGAAGCCATAATGAATTGGGAAGTACCCAAAACCCCATTGGAAATTCGTAGTTTCTTAGGATTGGCTGGTTATTATAGGAGGTTCATTGAGAATTTTTCAAGGATAGCCATTCCTTTAACTACCCTGACCCGTAAGAATATCAACTTTAACTGGGGTCGAAAACAACAAGAATCTTTTGAGATTCTAGTTGAACAATGCTCATGTGTTATCTCTACCTGAGGGTATTGAGGATTTTGTAGTTTATTGTGATTCTTCGCACACTGGCATGGGTTGTGTGCTAATGCAAAAAAGGCAGGGTAATTGCTTATGCGTCACGAAAATTGAAGGTGCACGAAAGGAGTTACACTACTCATGATTTGGAATTGGGTGCCGTTGTATTTGCACTAAAGTTGCGGAGACATTACTTATATGGCACAAAGTGTATTATATACACTAACCATAAGAGTCTCTAGCATTTGTTCAATCAAAAGGATTTGAACATGCGACAATGACGGGTGGTCCATTGGACAACCCTCAAGTGCTTTATAACAATCAATATTCCGCACTTAATTGGGTTAATTGTTATGATTTGATAACCACGGTGTATATGGCCTTGCAGCTTTGAAGAGCATAAACAAGTTGTTTTAACGTGCTTTGATGGGAGCTTGCACTTGGCTAAATGAGGATGAAGACTTGGAGAGTTGATAAAAGAAAAAAATGGAAAATCTGTTGTCCACCGTAAGCTATGGTGGGCACCGTAGCTTATGGTGGTGTCTGATCCTTCTGTGCACTGTAAGCCAGTCTCTTGGGGCTGTAAGGAAATTTTGACCACCGTAGCTTATGGTGACCATCTAGCTTACGGTGGTCAGCACCGTAGTTTATGGTGACCACCATGGCTTACGGTGGTCAGCAACGAGAAAAATGTAACTGCCCATTTTAACTCGGTTTTCAAGGGACTTTTGGCATCTCGATCATTGGAGAACGTTTTGTAGAGCTTAAGGGCGATTTTTGAGTATTCTTGTGGGTTCTAAACAATTTCTAAACATTACTTTGGTGTTTTTGATTCCTATGAACAAAACTGTTGAAGGTATGATGAATTGCAAGACCATGAGTCGCTAGAACTCCTTGTGATTATCTTGAGTGGCAGGTTTGTTTGAACAATTGTGTTTCA
Source organism: Scalesia atractyloides (assembly GCA_947069175.1). Taxonomy (NCBI): domain Eukaryota; kingdom Viridiplantae; phylum Streptophyta; class Magnoliopsida; order Asterales; family Asteraceae; genus Scalesia; species Scalesia atractyloides. Next base: position 37,291,664 of record CAMTDV010000011.1, read on the forward strand.
AATTCTCATTTCTTGAATAATAACTCGCCGTATTTGTAGTTGTTATGGTGTTTGGATTCTTGTTAGTAAATTGTTGATTGATGTTTTAATCATTGCCTTAATTGAACGTTCTTGGTGTCATCGACAATCGAGATATCACGGGGAGGTTTAAGGTTTAGATATTAGTCAATTGGTTATCGGGTAACAACCTTGCATTGTAGTAATCCGAGTACTTAGTTCCCTTTTATAACAAACTATTAATCAAACACGAGTCATGTCTATGTGACTGTTTCTAGTTGAATTTGAAACACATGCGTTAATTGAAACCGGAAACTTAAGATGGTCACTCGCTTCTAATCTGTTAAACAACCAACTTTGATTTGCTATCAGTTTTGTTCTAAAATCACAATACCACAAATTCTGAATTTAATTCCTTGCAATTTAGGTAAATTTGTTGAAGTATTACAAGTCTTAGATAGCACAATTCCACCACTCCGTGTGTTCGATACCCACTTACCGCTAACTACTAGCTTTTGGATTAAATTTAGGTGAGACTATGACAATCACGTCAAATTTTGGCGCCGTTGCCGGGGAGTTTTTCGCAACATGTGTTATCTTTGATTTAGTTTAGTTTGTTATTTTTCCGGGTTTACGCTGGTTGTGGTAGTGTGCAAGTATTTACAGGTGCATGCATACTAGAGGCTCTAGCAGGCTATCACCATTGGCATTTGATCCGGAGATCGAACGAACTTTGCGTAGAAACAGGGTCTTACTACACGAAAACAAGATTAGTGGTTCACCAACAACACCTAATACACCAATTTCACCACTTAATACCATGGAACAATTACCTACCACCACAAGACAAACATCACCACCACACCTCCACCAATTCCTACCACCCATCCAACTTCAACACATGAAGTTAACCCATCCAACGCCGCATCGATGGTACCACCCATTCTCATCCTTTTTCCCAACATCCGGTCAATCATCAACCACCCAACAACCATACCAAGTCAAACTTTACCAAGTTCAACCATTATCCATACCTCCTCCACATTTCAACCACCAACCCAACCTGGTTTCCATTATCCTTCATCACAGTTTGTGCAAACGTCGGCTGTAGGTGGAGACGGGTTTGATGATGGTTACGAAGAAGAATTTGGAGGGTATGAAGAAGAAGGTTATTACTATGGGGGTGATGGAGGTAACTTGGGACCTCAAGGGGGAATTGGTTACCCACAAAGGCAACAATTGGAACAAGCATAAGAAATGGTTAGGCAACCTACGGGTGTGCAACAAATTCGTCCTCAAGGGCTACCGTTCCAACGACCGATGCCTTTATAACAAGTCCAAGGTCAACATCAACAGCCTCAATTCCAAAAACCGATGCATCAACCCCAATATCAAAAACAATTCGCACCTCAAGGGTTGAGACAAGGTCAAGCGGGTCGACCAAGAGTACCATTGGGTGCTCCGCGAAGACATTATCGAGAGGTAGTGCGGGGGATTGAAGCACATTTTTGACCGGTCATTACTAATAATCCTTCTCCGGTGGTGATACCTCATCACCTGGATGGAAGGACATTTGAGGTTAGGACGACCACATTACAAAATTTGCCGAAGTACAAGGGTCTAGCCACGGAGGAACTGTACTTCCATTTGGAGACATATGATTCCATTTGCAACACTATTGGAGGGCAAGGTTTTTCGTCAGATGATGTTAAATTGGCACTTTTTCAAATTTCGTTGGAAGATAAGGCAAAGAGGTGGTTTCATACTTTACCCTCCGCATCAATCTACACATGGGCTGATATGCAACAAAGATTTTTAGAAGAATTTTTCACGGCCCAAAAGACAAATGAAGCTAGGTGGATCTTACGAAGTTTTCAACAACAACCGGGTGAGATGTTCCATGAAGCGTTTGAAAGGTTTAACATGATGTTAAAGAATTGTCCTCATCATGGCTTTGCACTTTGGGAATTGTTGAATGCTTTCCACGAGGGGTTGAGTTCAGAAGATGCTCGTGACTTGATGTCCATCACTAATGGTACTTTTGGAGTAAATGGCGGTCACATCTAAAAGAAAAGCACAATCTTCAAGGAGTGTGAGACATGTTATTACAAGACCCCAAGTATATGCAGTAGATGATGGAGGGGTACAAGCCACGAATCAGGTATATGATGTTTGTACTAATTGTAATGAATTGGGTTATGCGACGGATTGTGTTTGGTGGGTATGGCTGAAGGTCAAGTAGAAGAGGTGAATGTTATTCAAGGGGGTGGTCATCATTTCAATATGAACTCCAACACATACCAACCCAAGTTAAGGAATCATCCTAATTTTCGTTATGGGAACCCGGCGAATCAAGCGAATCTAAATTTCCAAGGAGCTCAACGAAATTTCGCTCCACGCCAACAATACAATCAAGGTCAAACTTCATCAAGTGGGAATGAAGTTATGGATATGCTCCGGATGATGCAACAAGAAATGAAAAGGAGAAATCAATTGGATAACGCTCGGGCACAAAAGGATGAGATTCGGGACAAAGCCATTCAATCATTAACCACACGGATGGGACAGCTGGCTAGTGAGGTAGCAGCATTGAAGCAACATAATTGGAAACTTCCCAGTGATACGCAAACTAACCCAAAGAACACAAAGAACATACCGATTAACAGGGTAAGTTCGTTCCTAAAAATGATAAATGTTAACTGCTTCTATTTTTCATGTGAGTGTTGGTGCGAATGAACAAGTGTCGAGAGAAGTGGAAGTGATGCAGGGGAACCAGTTATCCCGATTCAATTTGGGAAGTTCAAGATACACAAAACATTGTTGGATTACGGAGCAGGGATGAACGTTCTCCCAGGTAGCCGTACGACAAGTACGACTTTGGTCCCGAGATTGATAGCATGGTGGTGTTCGCGGATGCAAGTTGGAAGCAACCCCGAGGGGTTGTGAAAAGTGATCCAATTGGGCGAGTTATACTACTCGGTGGTTTCTATGGTGATTGATTACACACCGTCAAAGACTTACGAGCAGCCGCAGGTAGTTTTGGGTGGTCCATTCTGGTATACGACAAACGCTCAAATCGATTGTAGAAACGGAATGGTCACCATGAATTACGAGAATCGTAAGTTGTACTTTAATGTGTTTTTAAAAACCATTCATTACGATCTTGTTAATGACTTGAGTCACATAGTTGCTACTAACGAACATGTTTCAAGTGTTAGCACAGTCAGGTCAATTGCAAGTGGTGTTGATGTGTATAGGTCTGAGTTGAAGAACGGTGAAAATCAGGCAAGCAAGAAGGCGAGTGTGAGTAGGAGAGCGGGCAAAGGAAAACCACCCGATGGTGGGATTAGATGGGATGATGAGGCTGAATTTGACCCCAATTGGCATGAAACTACAAACTCTCCAAGAAATTGGATGGAATATGGAGATAAATGGGAAAGCAAGGGTTCATTTGAACCACCTTGAGTACGTCAGGTGGTGTTCTTTCCTTGTACATTATTGTAGACATTATTTCGTTTTGTTTATGGTTGGGTGGAAGGGTGGCGTATTTTGATTGGTATTCATGTTATGGGTTGGTGGTATATAGGTGGTGTTATATGTGTTTATAAAAAAAAAGATGGGATTTGAGAGTGGAGCTAAAGGTGAGGTTGAAGTAGCTTTAGTGATCGTTTCCTTCAAAACCATACATTGGGGTCAATGTATCTCAAGTGTGGGGATGAGGGAAATTTTTGGGATTTTTAAAATTTTTAAACCAAGCCAAACAAGTCAAATTTGAAATTTAACTTTAATCCACATGACACATCGGTATCCCTTTTTTTATCCTTTCATGGTGAGTTTTTGGGCCACATGGATGCTTACTAGAAATTAATTCTTTGGTTTGAGTGGCAGTCTGTGATTTTTGTTAATAGAACTTGTGTAATATATGCTTGTCGAAACCTAAGTGTAACATGCTTGTGAAGATGATAAGGGCAATTAGGTAGCCTCGTCTGGATGTGTGTTGAGTGTGAGTTTGGGGGGTTGGACCTCATAAGATAAATATATGAGCTTGGTAGTGAGAGGGACGGGGGTTTGGTCATTAGTAGCCAAAAATTTGAGCTTTAAACCATTCATTTGTAACCCAAGCCTATGTCCTACAAAAATTCTCCTATTGATCGGCCTAGTTTAAAAGCTTAGTTTGTAGTGTTGATGTTGATGCGTATGTGTTCTTTGTTTATTTGTTTGATCTTAAAAAAGAAGAGAAAAAAAGAGAAAGAAAGAAAAATGAAAAAAGAGAAGGAGAAAGATAGTGAAGTTGTGTAAATAGTAATGGTTGTTTTTGTTTGTTTGTACTAATAAAACCGGGTCGATTCAATGAGCTACATGCATATATATTCCACCAATCTCACCCTTACACATAGCCTCGTTACAACCCGAAAGTCCTTTTGATTTGTAAGCATGTTAGGTAGTTTGTAGGTGGAGACTTGATTATTATCCAAGCTTATTGTCGCACAATCACACACTAGCATTGAGTGATCTAGCATAATCTTGCTAGTACATTTTTGGTCACCAAGAGGAGAGTTAATGTGAGGGATGTGTTATGTGATATGATGGTAAATTGACAATTGGATGATATGTTTGTGTTTGGTTTATATTGCAACCACTTTTAAGCTTAAAAACGTTTTTGATGTGTTGCTTGGGACAAGCAACGTTTAAGTGTGGGGATGTGATGGGTGGTCCATTGGACAACCCTCAAGTGCTTTAAAACAATCAATATTCCGCACTAAATTGGGTTAATTGTTATGATTTGATAACTACGTTGTATATGGCCTTGCAGGTACCGAAGAGCATAAACAAGCGGTTTTAATGTGCTTTGATGGGATCTTGCACTTGGCTAAATGAGGATGAAGACTTGGAGAGTTGATAAAAGAACAACAATGGAAAATCTGCTATCCACCGTAAGCTATGGTGGGCACCGTAGCTTACGGTGGTGTCTGATCCTTCTATGCACCATAAGCCAGTCTCTTGGGGCCGTAAGGTTATTTTGACCACCATAGCTTACGGTGGTCAGCACCGTAGCTTATGGTGACCACCGTAGCTTACGGTGGTCAGCAACGAGAAAAGTGTAACTGCCCATTTTAACTCGGTTTTCAACGGACTTTTGGCATCTCAATCATTGGGGAACGTTTTGCAGAGCTTAGGGGCGATTTTTGAGTATTCTTATGCGTTCTAAACAATTTCTAAACATTACTTTGGTGTTTTTGATTCCTATGAACAAAACTATTGAAGGTATGATGAATTGCAAGACCATGAGTGGCTATAACTCCTTGTGATCGTCTTGATTGGAAGGTATGTTTGAACAATTATGTTTCGAATTCTCATTTCTAGAATAATAACTAGTTGTATTTGTAGCTGTTATGGTGTTTGGATTCTTGTTAGTAAATTGTTGATTGATTTTTAATCATTGCCTTAATTGTACGTTCTTGGTGTCATCGATAATCGAGATATCATGGTGAGGTTTAAGGGTTGGATATTAGTCAATTGGTTATCGGGTAACAACCTCACATTGTATTAATCGGAGTACTTAGTTCCCTTTTATCAAAAACAATTAATTAAACACGAGTCATGTCTATGTGACTCTTTCTAGTTGAATTTGAAACACAGCGTTAATTGAAACCGGAAACTTAAGATGGTCACTCGCTTCTAATCTGTCAAACAACCAACTTTGATTTGCTATCAGTTTAATTCTAAAATCACAATACCACAAATTCTGAATTTAATTACTTGCAACTTAGGTAAATTAGTTGAAGTATTACAAGTCTTAGATAGCACAATTTCCACAACTCCCTGTGTTCGATATCCACTTAACGCTAACTACTAGCAGTATATACCCACTTACCACTTACCGTTGGATGGAAAAAATCCATGATTATGATTGCGAAATTCGCTATCATCCTGGCAAGGCAAATTTCGTTGCTGACGCCTTGAGTCGCAAAGAAAGGGTTAAACCTATTAGGATTAATGCCAAGAGCATTGAGCTTAGAAATAGCTTGAGTGAGAAGCTATTAGGTGCGCCAAAGCAAGCCCAATTAGAGGCTAACATTCCTAATGAGGGATTAGGCGAAACTGTTGATCATTTAACGCCTTGAAAGAATGGAATCCTTAAATTTAATGGAAGAATCTGGGTTCCAATCTTAGGAGGACTTAGAGATTTAATCCTCTAAGAAGCGCATAATACAAGATACTCAGTTCACCCTGGTGGTGAAAAGATGTATCAGGACTTGAAAGAGAATTATTGGTGGATGGGTTTGAAGAAATCCATAGCCACTTATGTAGCTAAGTGTCTGACGTGTTCCCGAATTAAGGCCGAACATCAGAAGCCGTCAGGACTTTTACAACAACTTGAGATTCCCACATGGAAATGGGATATGGTAACTATGGACTTGATTACCAAGTTACCAAAGACCAAACGTGGTAATGATACGATTTGGGTCGTTGTAGATAGACTGACTAAGTCAGCACATTTCTCACCAATTAAGGAAATGTATAACTCTAACAAATTGGCTAAGTTACATGTGGACAAGATTGTGTCCCTACACGGTGTGCGTGTATCTATTGTATCTGATAGAGATACTAGATATACCTCTCATTTTTGGAAGAGTTTCCAACAATCTTTAGGCACAAGATTAAATTTCAGTACGGCTTACCCCTCGCAAACGGATGGACAAAGTGAGCGTACTATTCAAACTTTGGAAGACATGCTTAGAGCATGTGTGGTTGATGTAGGTGGAAGTTGGGATGACGACTTACCCCTAATAGAATTCTCCCATATAATAGTTACCATACGAGCATAAAGGCTGCTCCTTATGAGGCCTTGTATGGGAGAAAGTGTCGAACGCCCGTGTGTTGGGCAGAAGTTGGGGAAGCCCAACTATCAGGACCTGAGATTGTCCTGGAGACCACGGACAAGATTGTGCAAATCCGTGATCGTCTCAAAGCTACCCGTGATAGGCAGAAGAGTTATGCTGACAAGAGACGCAAACCTCTCAAGTTCCAAGTAGGGGATAAAGTCATGCTGAAAGTATCACCTTGGAAAGGTGTAATGAGATTCGGAAAGAAGGGCAAGCTAAGCCCAAGATATGGTTCGGACCATTCGAGATAGTCGAATGTGTCGGTGCCGTAGCTTGTAAGCTTAAGCTTCCAGAGGAGCTTAGTGGAATTCATAATGTATTCCACATATCTAACCTTAAGAAATGTCTAGCCAATGAGTCGCTAGCAATGTCACACAAAGATGTGCAAATAGATGAAAACCTGAGGTTTGTTGAGAAACCAATTTCGATCAAGGATCGACAGGTTAAGAAGCTCTGAAGGAAATTGATACCTATAGTGAAGGTTAAGTGGGATGCCTTTAGATGTCCCTAGTATACATGGGAGGTTGAGTCCAATATGCGACAAAAGTACCCCAATCTTTTTGAATAAAATCTCGAGGATGAGATTTCTTTTAAATGGGTGAGGATGTAACACCTCGTAAAATCGTGTGCAATAGTATAGTGACACGTGTTTTATTTTATTTTAGTCTATTGTAGACTAATAAGGACCAAATGTGTCAACATGCTCAAACTGAGCCTCTGAGTGGTCAACATGCATAAACATTACCTTCTAAGTTACTGATAACATGCTAAAACATTAGCCTCTGAGTGACTGATATGTCAACATGCTTAAACATTAGTCTCTAAGTGATTGATATGTCAACATGCCTAGCCTCCCAGTGACATCGAAGTCAACATGCTTATGGTGGGCCTCTGAGTGATCCTTTACGAAGTCTTAACTCTCATATATGCCACTTGTTAGACGAGAGAAGTTAAATCCGTAAATATGCGAAAGTTGGATGATGGAGGGTTAAAAGTGTCGACATGTTAATTTATAACTCTCAGTGACCTTTTAACAAACCGAGAGCCGACAATGTATGGGCATACTCTCGGGTAGGAGGTTTTATAAGTTAAGGGGCTAAATATGTCAAAACTTGAAACTGACCACAGGGCGCTCGCGGGCCGCGAGAGGCAAGGCCGTGGCCTCTCGCGGGGTGCGGGAGGCCTGTGTCTGCAGAAAAATTGCTTGGCCTCTACACATAAGATCAAAAACCATTTGATTCAAAACAAGGGACTTTCAAACAGCTATGCCACGTTTTAGGACACTTGTAAGCTCCCTCTAATACCATTTAACACCTTGCATTACCTCCTTCAAGCTCTCCAACAATAAATAGGTGCAATGCTTCACCATTTGAACTTGCACATTCTCATTTATAACTCTATCTCCCTCCTATGGAAGTTCCTAACTGAAAGAATCATCCAATTTAGTTCTATTGCATCCTAAGAATCACTTGTAAGTGTTCCTTCCTCTTGCATTTTCGTTTATAGGCTTTTATAGCAAAATGTCAAGCGTTTTACGGAAAATGCCTTGACTTTCGGTTAAGACCATTACGATCCAGCCATTGTTTGTAACAAACATGGCTAAGTGATCGTAATAAGGTAGGTGTTAGTCTGTTATAGGCACCTCATAAAGATCACGTTTGCTAGACCAATTGACGGGTCAAAGTTATTATATTAAAAAGTCAAACATGACATTTTTTGGAAATGTTATAATTTGAGCTTATATATGTTATGAAACATATTTTGACACTTAAACAAGTTGGTAATAATTATTAGAACATGTAAGAACATGTAAGAACATGTTCGGCTCTTCAATTTCAGTTCTAGGGTCGGTTCGTAACCGAAAGTCGCGAAGTTTAACTTCTGCTTTGAGTTTTGATTCTCACCTGATTTAGATTAGTTAGCCACTAATCTAAAGTTGCATTATGATCTTAATATAATGTAGCATAACCCTCTAAGGTTATATTACATGGTCATAATCAGAATCTGAGTTTATGCACAAGTTCCGTAATTATGTCATTTTGACTAAAATGCCCTTTTTGCATAAAATGAGGTTAAGATGGTAATGAACTTGAAAATAAATTTCCCATTGATGTAATATTATAAGTAGGATTATTCAGGATGTCAAATCAGATAGTAAACTGAATTTATGAACAAGTCTTTGTATTATGTCGATAAATGATGATAAAGCCCTTGTGGCTTATAAAATGGTTTTAATCATACATTTTTAAAGTAAATCTTTTATATACTGATATGTTATATTAAATAAAATATCTAAGACATGTTAACCTGACGTTAACATCGGTTTTCTATAAACATCACATAAATCGTCATTTTACGACATAAGCACCGTTTCGGCGCATAGTATGGTTTTAAACCGTATTTACCGACCAAGACTTGTTACCTACTGATTTTAAAACTTATTTTAAATATTTTTACAGTAGGTACATGATATAAACTCAGAATCCCAAATAATTTCTAAAACTATGTGTAAAATGACCAAAATACCCCTTCGGTGCATAGTTTGTTCATAAAAGATAAATTACACATATAATTAATATCCTACTGATAGTATATCATAAATCAGTTATTTTTACAGATTACTTATGGTTAAAACATTAAAATATGATCAAGTTCCTTTATACGATATATAATTACCGAAACGCCCTTATGAGGCATATTTTCATTTTAAAACATTAACGGGCATATAAGTTGGTATCTTACCGATATTACAACATATTTAAAATATAATGGCATATAGAACTTGTCCATAACTTATCCGGTTACCCGATATTGCTGATATGAGTACGGTTAAGTATATGTAACTAGTTTACGAAAATTAACGTAAACGGGTCTAACCTTGTCATTTAAGTGTCAAAATCCAGAATGTTTATAGTTTATCCATATTACACAAGTCAAAGTACTTGTTAGGATTAAAATACATTCTATCCGATCATCGTTTAATCTAGCGTTATACGTTTTGATCCTGTACGCTACTCGGTCTAAGTCTGTGACTTAAATAAGACCATTGGTATTTAATTGGTTAACTTATGCCATAATCCAGACTAGAGACTTGCCGGTAGATGCTCTCTGCACTTAATACTTGTATACACTGAGTTAATAAATCTTGCGTTTAAACGAAGAGTAGCTCAGGTAAATACTCTCGACTTATTTCCCCTATACGGGCTTGGGTTACGGTAAATTATTACCGCTTGGTCAGAAATGGGATCAATCGAATGCCAGATTGTGGCTAGTAAATCTGTATATTCCGTTTTAATCAGTTTTGTTTGATAACTTAAACATCAGGGGTTAACTACCGTGTCCTGGATATCCTCGGCTCGTTACATTAGATATTGCCCACGACCTTAGCGCGGGGTGTAGGCATACACTTGACAGACGCTCAAATGCATTTACCCACAAAGTTGGGGATAACTCCTTCGTGAGTTCATAAGTGGTGTGTACGTTAATCATGCCTCGGTTTTCGCACAAGGCCCTGTATGTATAGACAAACATGTGAATCTGTTAACAAGGTTACAAACTAACTTTCCCATGTTATAAAAGATTTTGAGCCAACGTGCGCTAAAAACATTTTCAAATGTTTTCAAAATGAGTCAGTTAGGTATTTACCAGCGAAAACTGACGTATTTTCAAAAGACTAAGCTTGCAGGTACAATATGAAAATAGGCTAGAAGTGCTCGGTAGTGATAAGAGGATCTTTCAAATCCTAGATTTGCCCAAAGTCTGTTATACACATTTTGTATATTTTATGATCCGCCTGTGGATCTTGTGTTACGAGCCGTCTGTATATTATTTTGTATTTTGAACATTTGGTTTGTAATATTAATTTAAATCCAAGACTTCCGCTATGCTATATTTAATTGACTATGATGATATCAACTTACGTCACGATATTTCCTACCGGGCCCACCGTTGTTTGAATTGGCTGTCGAAAGCCGGGGTGTGACATTGAGTCGGTTTATATGGTTTTCGAGCTTAGATGTAAAAAAGTAATAATAAATGTTTTTTTTCTTTCGCAAAATATAATCAAAATTCATCATGCTACTAGACGTATATCATTATAATTCAAATCTGATTTGACAATATAATATGATAATATTCAAAAATCTCGAAGCAAACCATAATCCCAAAACTGGATGTTCTAAATACCCAATACTCCAACCAAAATGCATCTTTAAAAAAGACAACAAACATTTCTTTTTAATTTGGGTTTCGAATATCAGTTATGTTGGGTTGGGTCGTTCGGGTTTTTACTTGGGAAAAGTGTCCGAATAACTAACCCATTTAAGATTTAAGTGACTTCGTATTCGAGTCGGGTTTGAGTTTGGAATAAAAAAAACCTAAACTCATAACAACGATTCTATGATGGAAAAATAAATACCAAATTTTATTAGTAAATTTGTGGGATCGATGACATTATTAAGAAAAAAAATTAAAATATATAAACTGTATATAAAAACAATCGTAAAAATATATATGTAATAGTTAGTTGTAGTGTTTGTTCGGAGTTACTTACGAATAACTAAAACTGTAACTTTTTTTTTGTTTCACATTTTATGTAGTGAATCATTTTACTGATAATAATTATATACAAAATACAAATTTATGATTTACATTTTTATTTACAAAAAGTATATATATATATTTTATTTATGTTTGGGAGTTGGTTCCGTTTGACATTGTTATTCAAAAGAAAAAAGAGTTTCGCTAAGAAGTAGGATTTTACTGGGTAAAATCTTATTGTATTATTTATAGGGTACCTTTGTTAAATAACTAGGTATTGGGATTGTTGTAATTAGGTTAATCACATAAAAGAAATCAATTATGTCACTGAAACTTACATATAATCTAATCTAATATTAATAAAAGAGTTTGCTTAATGTCACATGGTATTCTCTCGTTCAATTTATTATTAACTAATTAATTAACTAATACAAAACAATGAAAATTTCATCACAACTTAATACTAATAAATGTTTTATTGTTTACTTAGATATTCATTATTTACTTTTGACTTATTTAAAATATATTATTAGTTATTAGTAACAATTCTACTTTTAATAAACAATTTCAAATAATGTCAATGTGATAACACTTTCTTATTTTTTAAAAAGGATTTTTTACTAAATGTTTAAAACGTCTATTAAATAAATTATTATTTTATATTATAATAATAAAAATGGTAAAAAAATAGGTTAATCCGATACTTGAAAACCGGCTTACTTCCATTCTTCGAAAACACTTTTAGTGTTATTAGACCCGTGTAATACAGGGGTTTAAAGATAGAATACGTTCATAATAATTATGATGAAAGCCTATACTCACCATGTCATACCCTAACCGATGGTGGAAACATAGGAATGAGACTAAATAGATTGCTCGATACATCATAACACTATTTGCGACGATCTTATTATCAAAACTCGTTCATTTCATATATTAAATTTTCAATTACAACATAAATCAAAATACAACAACTTCAACAAAATTACAACATGAAAGCCTAACATTCTAGGTGCGTTTTTGTGTCGTCCATACTAGATTCGTCATATTCAACATCTTTAACCTGCAACATGTTAAAAGTATAGTGCAATACAACAAATTGGCGAGTACACAAGTTTAAGTACATATCATAAGTATAAAAGTATTTACTCAAATCCACATGACAATTGTATACAAGGTAAGCTAGCATGCAATATTAATTGTCAAAACCAAGCGTCCACAGGAATGAATGTGTCCCTCGTCACACGAAGTAACGAGATTAAAGTATGAATAAGAATAAGAATCAGCTTAATACTTAACAATACCCCGACGGGCGGTGTGCTACTCCTATAACGCTATATATGTTAAGTTAGGGCTAGCCAAGTTAATGAAAAGAAGCAAGTATGAATCTAGCATGAGCCTAAGCATGACAATAAGCATGTATAACGGATCGAGTGTACAAAGCATGTAGTGTGTGTATTCGTGTATTTTGTAAGTTAATGTTACAACCCAAATTGTGTAAAAAGGGAAATGGGTCAAGTGTGCTCACGGTTTTACAAGCTTCAACTTGAGTATTCCGAGAAAGGTTTGGAGAGTTGGAGGAACACCGAGTTATCATGCATGAGGAAAACGTAGGTTGGTAAGTATTCGGATGATAATGGAGGATTAGGAATTTAAATACTCCAAAGTATGTATACGAGAAAATAATCACCTAGACTTAATAATCGTTTTGACACTATGATACCCGTTCGGGTTGATGTATTTTCATGGGTTAGATACCCATTAGAATCGTAACGAGAAGTTAAGTACCTAGGTGATCTAACCTAGTACCATGACGGACAATCATTCGATTGTCATCAGGGGTTCGGTTATATATATGTATGTTACATAATAAGTAAATCATAATTATCATGGAAGTTCATAGAAGTCATGCATGGAGGTAGGAGGATAACCTTCCTTTAACCTCTTTCGTATTGTTCACCAATGCACAAGTTGTCACAAGGACAACAAGGATGGTCATGAATAAGTTATAATAAAATAAAAGTTATAAAATAATCAAAATCATCAAGTGAGGTGGTGGATTGAAGGTAGGATAGCCAAGGCTTCCAAGTAATCACACACTACCAACTCAAGTCTTGTTTCAAGAACAAGTTTGGAAAGATACAACACTTGTGGGTTAAAACCCTATTAAAAAGGAATGTTCTTACACTTGTGACCTCAAATATGGTGACGTTCTATGTTGGTTTTCCATGGAAAACCTGTGGAAACACTCCTAGAGGTGTTTCAAGTGTTAAGAAGGAAAAAAGGTTAAAGAAGAGAGGGAAATGTGAGTTAGAACTCACTTGAAAGTCTTGAACTTTCTGAATTGAGAGATGGAAATTTGAGTTGTGAAATGAAAGTGGGAGGAGATGGGTATTTATAGTTGAGGTTAAGGGGTTGAGTTAGGTGAACATCAAATGCAAGAAACACATTTAAACAAACACACTTTTGCCCAAGCCATGAGCTAGAAACAAGAATATGCGGATTATGCCCTTTCGCGGGCCGCGAGAGGCACAAGAGAAGACGGTTGCGGGGCGCGATAAGTGATTATCCAGAAACTACTTTGACTTTTGTCACCTTTAGTCCCTGAACTTAGTTTTTCCTTCATTTTATGCGAAAACTTGATATTTTCGCATGTTTTCAAGCGTATAACATATATGTAAGTATATTTTAGGTATCAGGTATGAATGAATGAGTATTTGCACGTATAAGAAGTATCGGTTTGTATGTAAACACGTATTTAACAATTGAATACATGTAAGACAAGTATGTATCAGGTATGAATTTTATTACAATCAAAGTCTCAGATTATAAGATTGGGAAATGAATACGAACACGATAGAATACAAGTTTCCATAAATAAAAATACGATTACACTTTCTAATTAAGGAAAGCACGAAAAAGCGCGGCGTTATAGTCTCTCATCCTTTAGGAGATTTCGTCCCGATATTTATTAAGAGGAAGACTTTGAAAAAGATGTCATTTTGGTGAAAACGTTTGGCCAGAATCAAGATTTTGAAGTTTAAAGTTTTTGCGGAGTTCATGTATAAGTGTGTCAATATGTATCGAAACTTGAAGGTTAAAAATGGTAGGTTCATGAAAATAATTTGTTTGACTAAGGTGTTTTTGAGACACCAATCGTAAATGTATATAAGGATAAGTAAAAACGTGTATGTGTGTGTGTAAGCAAGTGAGTTTGACTGAGTCTGGACAACTCATTGGAAGGGATATTTTAAAAGAGTGCGACCTAAGAGGAAGGTTTTAGTATGACTAAGGATGTATTTTGATTAAAATGAGTGGTCCGCACCGTAAGTTGTAAGAAAAGTTCTGTCAGTTCTAAGGCGTATTAGTAAAATCACTTGTTGTAGAAAATATTTATTGGAGAGAACTAGGATGGTAAATATTTATAGTTTCTAAAAGTTTTTGGCAGTAATAGACCAACCAGTTGGAGTTGGCGCGTAGATAAGATAGTTTTAAAAAGAAAAGGAATATCTTGACAAGATTAAGCCGGTGGGGACGTTTATAAAAATGGATTTGAACATGTAGGCTGATTTGCTGTAAATAAAGTTTGGATGAAATATTGAGGGAAGAATTGAGAATATCATGGTATGGTAGTGAATGAACGTAGGTGTATGCGAGGGGTATAAATGGTATGAATTGGATAAAATGCGAACATGGAACGTTAAGAGATGCTTGTGATAGTTGTGGCGGTTAAAGCTAACGATATTGAGAATGAAGCTTTGTCATAGATAATCGAGTACTAATCATTTCGAAGTGGGGTCACCAAAATTTGTTATGAATCAAATGTATTCATCAAGGTCTAGGAAATCACTGAATTTCTCATGGCACGTTTTACGAAAGTTTGGTAACATAGTAGGTACACTTATATATAGGAAGTACTAGCGGCGTATCCACCATGTTCACACCATGTTACGTCTGTTTCGCTATTCGGTGTCATGTTACGTTCCCTGTTACAATACACAGTAGAACCCATTACGGTTTTCATGCACCTACCAATATAATCCTGTGTGCACCCGCGATTATTTTGGTTTGTGCATGATCCGCATAGTTTGTACTACTAGTGTGCGGGTCAGGTTACATCTATTATTACAAGTAAAAGGTGCAAGATAACATATAAAAATTAAGTCTGTAAGCATGGTTGTATGTATGCACAAGTGTGTCAAACGTAGGAAAAACCACTCGGGTCATGCCTACTTATAGATTTCAAGTATGACTACCAAGTAGTGTGAATGTATAAATTTTGAGCATGATAGAAGTCTAACACATATAACATTATGTAGTATCCATCGTATAGGTGGCATAAAATGGAATTTAGCATATATAAGTTACCATTTAGTTGCGAGTGTGTAAAATACGAAGTGTAATGGTGATATGTTAAATATTGTCATGTAATATTGACTGTATAAATAGAAACGTGCAAGGCGATATGCATGTGTATGGTTGCTTGAGTCAAAACATTGAGTTGGTTGAAATAAAATAAGTTGGGTTTGTCAATATGAAGGACCAAAATTGTGAATGTCTGGTGGATATTGAGAAAAATATTATTGTAAAAAAATGTTACCTTGGTTTCAAAAAAAAATTAGAATTTGAGTATGTCGAAGATTGTCCGACCTAATGAGTCTTTCATGCCCACGTGTTCAGATTTAGAATTGCTTATTAACATTGTTGAAAAATGCTTTAAAACAGTGAACTTGCTTTATTGAAGGTGTTTTATATCGAAATAAGGAAAGTTGTGCTTGAAAATTCCGTGGATAATTTTGATTTTTGAAAGATTTTTTTTTTTTTTTTGCAAAATGTACTTGTATGTATGTGAGAGAAAGTTTTTGTTAGTTCTTCGTTGGGAACAAAATGTCTTTAGAATGATAGTATAAAGTGAGTGTATTCTAGTGACTGAATGAATTATGAAAATCGTGGGCAAGAGGTTCATTAGATCGTTTAAGTTTGTTAGATAGATTTTCATAAGATTTTGAAAATTTGGGAAAGAAACATTTAAAGTATCATTAGGAGTTTCGTGTACATGATTTATGTAAATAAGTTGTAGGGTGAGAAATCGTTTGGATAAATAGTGAGGTTCGAGGTTCATAAGTGGGGAAATTCACTTAATCATTAAAAAGGTTTAGGTATAAATCTAACCGATTAGTTGTCATGAAAGTGATCGACAATAGGAGAAAGAGTGAGGCTTTATAAGTTCACATAGGTGACATAAGCATAACAAGTATTCAATAGTATAAACACGTATGATTGCGTAAGGAGTATAAATTTAGCTGGTTTGCGAGAATTACTATTGTTTTTTATTGCGAAAAATGTGCGTATTGTGCATCGAGTTCGAAATGAACGAGATAACAAGTATTAAAACACATAGAAATTAAGATAGCATAAAAGATATGCTTAGTAAAATATTGGAGTGCTTTGGTTTGAGAAGCGTCGACTATTCCAAAGTGAATCGAAGATCCTTTCAAATTAGAGGTACGTGCTTTGGCCTATTGGTAAAATGCTCTCGTCCACAAACGATTATCGGCATTTTACCCTTCCAGTTATTACATGTCTCTAATTGTTCAAAAAATCAAAACTTTGGCGAGAATTGAAAATCGAGGAAGGGGACTAGTTATCAAGATGTGGGTATCAATCCTAACTTGATAATTTCGTTCCTTAAACGTGGTTGGTACTTACCAAACGAGGAGCAAATTCCCCGACTCGTTGGCAAGGGTCCACTAGAGTATGAAATGAAAATTTTCCATCAAGGTATGGATATCACCCCTAACTTGATGGCGTAATTTCGTGAAAAATCGAATACGCGGATTGAGAGTCGTTCACTAAAGTGTGGGTTTCACGCCTATTTTGGTGAAGTCTTTTCAAGTCTTCAAGTATGTATATTGAGAAAACGTCTTAGGAAAGACATATTATATGTATAAAGACAAAAGGAACAAAAAGAAGCAAAGTAGGAAGAATTAACATCTTAAGCATGAATCAAGAATGGTCGAAGTTGGTCTCTTAAACTATAGACTAGGTCGAACATGACAATTCTACCTAATTCCCTATAGTTATGGCTCTGATACCAATCTGTCACACCCAAACCGATAGCGGAAACATCGGAGTGAGACGAAATAGATTGCTCGAGACAGTTTCCTCTCACCCTATGTTTTGCCATAATGAAAAATAAAAGTATAGGACAATTTTTATGTAAAGTTGATTCATTTATAAAAGAATAAGTTTTCCACATGACCAACGTTTGCGTTACTTAACCACGGGGTGTCAGCCCAGTGGCTAGCCTCACCTATTCCAAACGGGAGGACGCAGGTTCGAGTCCAGCTCGGCCCGAATAACCCTGCTGGGTAGTAACCGCCAGGCAGCTATGGGGCTAAGCTAGCTTGGGGAGGGAGAACCCTCCCGCGGTCAGGGGTACCGTGCATTTACCCTTTTTTTTAACTTTTGCGTTACTATAGTACAAAAAATCACATACGTAAATTTATAAAGACATTATAAAATTAAATAATTTATAATTTTATATCCTTAAACCCGCGTTTAGTACACAGATCTAATAATTATATCAATTTATATCACTTCATGAAAATGAATAAGAAGGAACTTTGAATTCATCATTAACGCGTATCTTATTTACCAAATTTTATTTTACATATGTATATGTATTTGATTTTTTTTTAAATTAATTCTTGTTCTAATTAAAGTTGCATTTAGATACAAATATGTAAGCTCTTTAAATTAGGGATGAGCTCCATAATGATATCGGTACCGGTATCGAATATACCTGAAAATCATCAAAATTGGGTGCTAGTACCGGTACCGAAAAATGCTCATTACAAAGGTAAAATTGATAAAATTTTGGTATTGTACTGAATGGAAAGTATCGATCGCAAAAAGCAAAAAAATTGGGTATCGAAATGATTCAGTACTATAAATTTGGTATCGGTACGTTTTGGTTTAAGGATGTGATACCATTTGCTCATCTCTACTTTAAATTACCAATAATAACTTACATAATATATATTGGGAAAGTAAATACGGTTCTATCCACATCTAAGTTTAAACGCGAAACTTTTAAAAGTATGTCGTATTGATTAACTTGCATCGAAACTACTTCACTTAGTTTAAAAGCGTTCTAAAATCATTTCATTTAAACTCCTAAAATATAAAACCTAAACCCAAAAATTATCTTCAAGTGTTTACATAGTGTCCGTCATGTTCTTCTTTGGACTCATAATAGTTTTGTGCATATAATTTTTTTCAAAATCCACAATCACCACATACATATTACTTCATAGACATATGGAATCGGCACTCAGTTAAACCACAAGTCGTTCAATCAGTCCTCAATTTTGAATATATCCCAGTAATTATTGTGCCCATGTTCGACAACCAAGATGTAATTTTAATCAAATTAAAATAAATTTCAACATATATGATAATGCCTTACGGAAGCATTTTAAACAGAATTTATTTTTTTAGTGAAATTGTGAATATAATTTGTAAAAAACAAATGACTATGTGGAGAATTAAAAGTATGAAATTTTATATTGGTAAAATTTCACAACTTTAAAACTATTACTTTTAGAAAGAGATATGGAAAATAAAAAGACGGATGCATTTACCCAACCCTATAATCTTTTCATGCATTAATAATTGGGTTTTTTTATTTCTGTAAATGAAATTGTCAATAATAGAAAGCTTTCTAAACGGGAAATGTATTCAACTGTTTGTTTCTTTATTTTTTTTAGTAAACTCCTATTTGAGTCCCTATAATTTGTTAATATTAATTACAACAACGACAATCAAATCAAGTAAATCCTACAAATAGCAAAGCTATCAATAGGGTTTTGGGAGGGTGAAATGTAAGCAAACCTTACCTCAATCCCTAGAGATAGAGAGACTGCTTCAAGTAAGACCCACGGCTCCAAATATCACACCAAACAAATCAAAAGTTTAACTTTCTGAACACCTGATGTAAGACTTTGAGTCCAATTGACTAATAATTGCAACATTTTGGTCCAATTTGGTCCATTTTGACTAACTTAGATATTCTCACTTAAATTATAATGAAATAATCAGACTATCCTTACTATTTAAAATAAATATGAAATATAATAGTTTACCAAATATATATGTACATTGCGCTACCACCGCATCATGCCCACCACCACCCTAAACTAAACAATTTGCTTTTCAAAACATGTGAGTTTCTAATGCTGATTTTTTAATGTTTTTATACAAGTTCCTGATGACATGGGTAGCTCAAAATAAACTGATCAGAATACAAAACAGTTTAAAAGGTTAAACGCTATAAAGGTTCTAATGTAATCAGTTGTTATAAGCAGCAAAAAGGAACAAAACAGTGCCGGGTCACATCATGCTTTACGTGCATACTCTCCCATCCTACAGCAACAGGCGTATGTGGAAGAATACACTCTATTAACCGCAGTCAAAAGCCTTCCCTTAACCAAAAAGGGCAAGCCTCCTACTGTAGTCATGGATCGTGAGTTAAAGGTTTCTCGTTATAGCAGGCTCATTCCTCTATAAATGACAAGCGTTTGTCATTCAATAAGATACTCCTGATCTCATTTCTCTCCCCTAGAATTTGCTTCTTGCATGTTCTATTATTCACTAAAAACAATACAATCTAACAGAGTATTTACATTCTTGGTTGAATATTCTTAAATCTAGAATTCAAAAAACAATAACAAATCGATCCAAGTCCACTACTGCAAACGTGGGGGACCCCACGACCTACATTAGGCTAATCGAAACCTTGAACCCTTTTACGCCAGAGATATAGTTACTGTCCACGGTCTTATATTTGTTGTAGCAACAGTTCCTAAGACAAACATCGATTTAATTTTTATTTTAAAAACTATTGTAACCCTAAAAATCTTATAAACAAACCCATCACCATCAGCCACAGCACCATTTCATTTTATAAACACACCAAACCCTAAAACTTTTATAACAAGCCGTCACACCTAAACAAATTATTTCTTATACACAAAATGCAAACAAATATGATTCAACCTATAAATATCAACCCATTACAACATTCAAACATCGGCAACCAAACAATCAACAGTTTCCACTTTACCGACCACCAAAAAAAATGAGGTGGGGGTGATGTCGTGGTGGAGGTGCGTTGCTGGTGGTGCGGTGGTGGTGGGGATGGTGTGGTGGTGAAGATAAAGAAGATTAGAGAGAATATGTAGAAGAAAGAGATTTGTGTGTGTATATATATATTAATAAAATAAAATGGGTAAAACTATTTTGTAAGGCCATGTGTAGTTATAAAGCCCATAAAGTTTTTTGGTGCCTTGGTAGGATTACGCGACAAGTGGCAAAAATGTGCAAGAGGGGCTTTATGGGGGGTTATATCACAAGAGGGTGTAGTGGTAATGGGGTTATATAACCCTTCAGTTATACATACATATGTATGTAAATATATGTGTGTGAGTGGGGGAGGAAGGAGCATAGCATGATAATTTTCAGAAGAATTCGAAATTGGCATCTCATAACGCCACCCGTAATGGTTTTACAGGGCGCCATAACCCATTTCAGTGCCATATCCCACCCCACTGTGGAGGGACTAAGTACCTTATACATTAAAGGTTGAATCTAGATGTAAAATGATTTAAATACTATTGAATTTAACTTATTGGATGTAGTTAAAACTTGAACTCAAATAGTTTAGACTAATTAAAAAATCAAATACTCAATTAAAATTTTTGATTTTAGAATCAAATGCTTAATTAAAAAATAAAATACTCAATTAAAATATTTGATTTTAGAATCAAATGCTTAAAACCATCAAAACTTTTGGTTTCAAAAGGAAATTTACTCTTTTTTAGATTGGTTAGTGTACCCCTATTCCTACTTTAATCATTTATACTAAAATACACTCTTTGTCCATGTTTGAACATGAGATCTTCCATTTAAGAGGTATGCGTCTCATCAAGTGGGCTAACCAGGGGCGGCCCTGAGGCAGGCGGGATGAACACCGGCCATGACATGATATTTCGAGGGACAGGTAATTCGAAAAAAAAACCCATATGTATGTGTAAAAAAATTTATTAGGGTGGGTATATATGCAAACACCAACATAGGTCCACTTACAAAACTATTCTTATGGTTTAGATTAGTTATTAGCTCATTGGCATTAGGTTTATACCTTTAGTGAGTTTGGCACCCAATTTCGTTAAGGACTAAGGGCACGTTTTTTCGAGATTGAACCGGGTAAACGAATTCTCAAGGCCGCCCCTTGGGCTAACCCCACGTTATCCAACTGTTCGTCATACATCACCAAGAAAATTTAATCAGTTTTGTGTTCATTGCATATCGATATATATGAGGTTTTCATGCATTAATCATTGGGTCGTTTTATTTGCCTATATGAAATTGTCGACAATAGAAAGTTATCTAAAAGTTTTATATCACTAAGAAAATTCAGTTAATAGATAGTTTTCTAAAAGAGATATGTATCAAACTGTTTGTTTTATATCACTAAGAAAATTCAGTTAGTTGACTATAAAACACATTCACATTTTAAACTTTGTTTATGTCTCTACTTAATTAAATAGTTTTCAGGGTTTTCATATATAGTTATCTTTTCTCTTTTGTTTTCACTTCCATCCATTCACTTCAGTTAGTTGACTATAAAACACATTCACATTTTAAACTTTGTTTATGCCTCCATTTAATTAAATAGTATATCAGGGTTTTTATATAGTTATCTTTTCTCTTTTGTTTTCACTTCTAACCGTTAACAAAATAATGAGGATATGAGGAATAGAAATATAGAATAAATGACTCCTAAATTTGGGAAATGGTACTGTTCTAGCCCACCACGAAAGTGGTGAGTTCAGTCATTGCAAGTGCAATGTTAAATGCTATTTCAGATGAAAAAAATGGACGGTTGAAAAAAGATGTAGCATCAACCTAAATTAAAATCTTAAAAAATTCGTAAACTATAACGGGTTAATACAAGAATATTGTGAATGCTCTATCAAGTAGTTATGATTTGTCATTGAGGGTGACCTTTTGTGTTAATAAAAAGGTCCCTTATATGCATCTTATGTTTTAAATAGGTTTTATGCCCTCATGTTGTGGGTCTGATGAGGTTCGTAAAACTATGTTAAGTAGTAAGCAAACGACGACTAAAACCGGAAAAAAATCATAGAGCAAAAAGGCGAGTTGATACCGAAACGTCATGTAAAACATTGGCAAAAATAAACGCTAATTGATACCCTGAGCTGGCGTAAAACGTAGATAAGCTCGAATTTATAACGAGAAAGCTCAAACTTAAAGAAGAAAAAACGCAAAATTTGAAAGGTCTAAAGTGAAACATACAAATTTAAGATACTGAAAATATAAACCACCTTAAAAACATTAAAAGAAAAAAAGAATATTCATAACAAGCTACACAAATTGTTATAGTAAATAGTAATGTTTCGGTTAATTCTTATTTTATGTCATGGGACGGATAAGTAGAGTTTATTTAACCCGATAATTTGATCGTGACTGCTAAACCCTAACCTAAAGGCTGTTGACATATAGCATTTACAATCCTTCTATCAAACTCTTTGAGGTATGTATTTTATATTATAAAAAGTAGTTTGAAGAGAGACAAAATGTTAATGTTTATATGTATATTTGAGGAGACATTGTTCACTCTTTAAAATTTTTAATATATTTTGAAAATAGTTGTGAGTGAAGCAGAAATAAAATATAATTATAAAGGTATAAAAAGTATTATTTAATTGAATGAGAGAAAAATATAATTATTTGTAGTATAGTTATAGTCAAGAAATAATGAAAGAGATGTGAATCATCAACACTTATAATAATCGGAAGTGACTTTTTATTAAGACAATTACTATTACTATTAGTAAAAGTCAACATCCTTACATAGTTCGAAAACTAATATTAAATGTCTTAAAAAATGGCATGGTGAACCAGAGTAACGGAGCAAATACCTCACTTAGGCTCCCCCGAACAGTAGAGTATTTGCCCTTCAAAATACAAAAAATAATAGGGGGATGGAGCAAAGACAAGGGAACATGTTATTTTTTAATTAGTTCATTTTTATTGAAATTATTAAAAGAACAATTTAATAAATAAGGCATTTATATTAATTATAACAATAAAGACAATAACATTTCAATTTCAAATAAAAAATACATAAAATTTTAAAAGTTACCTAAATTAAAAAAACGGAATTATACAGGCTAATTATTGAAACGCCCGTTTCGACAACACGTTACAACTTCATATGATTTGGAATTTTAGCCGTAAAATATTTTTTTTGACAAAAATGCCCCTAGTAACTAATCAAGGGAATTATAAACATTAATTATAAAAGAGTATTCGACTAGTCACCGTACCAAAACATAAACTTTAGAGCTACAGATGAAAAGTATGACTGATAAAAAACAAGGTTTACATTCCAAAAGCACATATTTTCGACCACTATCAACAAACTTGGACCGGAAGCGTGCAAAAATGGCATTACGGTGTGTTCGTCCCAGGCAAAATGCGATTGATCAAGTAGAAGTTTTACCTAGACACCACAACAAGTTTAGTTAACATTTCACTTGATAATTAAAGCGTTCACTACTAACAATTTATAAGACTAACAACACTAAAGTATTGACCCGTTTGCATTGGTTCAACAAGAACCCATTTTTTTTGCTCTCATTCATACCCAGTTGACCCGTTCTCAACAAGTCAACGCAAAAACATTCTTTTTACTTTCTCATCAAACACTTGGTCTACGTACCACTAACAAAGCATCATATACAATTATTCAAAGCATAACCTTACTACTTACATCATGGATCAGCAAATCAACTAAATTCACATGATTCTCATTCAATGTTAATTTCATCTAGCATTTACTTTACCACACGAAATTCCTGCATCAAAAATTACATCAAATTCTCACCTTCAAGATCATCAAGTTTCATCATTGTTCTACATAAAGTGGGTATTGCTTCAAATCATTCAAATGACCAAAATTAAACATAATTCGTCTTCTATATGATGATTCGAACCGATATTCATGCCTAATTTTTTATAATTTCACGGATTAATAATAACCACTTCACCAAAGATCATCAAATCATACAATTTGACTTACCTTTTGAATAGAATGCATGGATGATTAAAGAACTAAACACATGCATCCAGATTTTGTTCAAAATCAATTCTAATTTGGTGAATTTGTGGTGAGAAGGGTTTTTCCTTCTTCTTTCTTCAATCCAGGCGACACACACACACCCCTCCAATATGTGTGTGTGTGTTTTTGATTTCTATTTATATTTTCATCTATCAGTTTATTCCAAGATTGCCCTCTAGTTTGATATTTATATTATTATAGCTAAACATACCCCTTTAAGTTAAAACTTTACTTGTACTTTAACTAGGGTTATAATTCTTGTCACAATTTAATCAACATTTACACACGCACACACATATATATATATACGTATGTAAATTTTTGAGGTGTTACAATTATCATCTCGTCATCTCGTTGTGCCGTGGAAGATGATAAATATGTTCAACCAAATTCGTTGGAAGGTTATTACGCGTCTATTTGTTGTAATTTTATGTAGCATTACTCGTCTCACTTCTTCACCAATGTATATAATATTTGATTGACTTAGAGTTCAATGTCTATAATATTTGATTGACTATCCTTCTAAACGTAGGTTTTCTCAAATAATTTGTACTTAGAGTTCAATAACAAATTCACAAAAATATGAAGATTTTTCCCAGCTACTCGTTCGGATGTTTATAAATAGCCATCCATTATGTCGGAACTAATGCCATAAGCAAATTGTCTAATAGCGGTCAGAATTTTTTGGAATGTACTAAATCCCATACCACCACGCGCATTGGGTTTTTTTGGAAAAATCACATTTTTTTTCTAAATTGTTTGCAATTCTTAGAAATATCGTTCGCTCATACGAAAACGTCGCCAAAAATTATTATGATCATATAGGGGATTAGGTGATAAATAATTACGTACCAACAGTTCATGTTCATGAGCGGCCACCCGATCGTGTACTATGTATTTTTACCTTTTGGGTTGTGAAATCCTGACATCTTCAACGATACTCTGTACGATCTTTGAACCGATGATATGATTAGCTAGACTCCCTCGTCACATAAAGATAATAAAACAAATTCGTCAGATAAAGATGATGATTAACTTGATGATTGCAATTTTTTTTAAGAATAAGAAATTTTAGGGTTATAGAAGTTGTTAATACGGAAATATATGCTATAGGTTTATAGAAGAATAATTATCTATTAAAGGAATTAAAGTAATTTTTTTATTAAAGCCTAACCATTACCAATGGCTATATTTTTTATAATCACCAAAATATCTTGGTTAACCACAGGTCAGAGAGCCCCAACACCCATGAAACCATTGCCTTTTGGTTTGAGCAATGCACTCAAACATGTAACACGGGGTGGTATTTAGGACGTGAAGGGGTTCATCCCCCTCTCCACCTCACCTCACTGTTTGTTCTACCATCTTATTTATATCTTGTCTCGTCACTTCCTAACCTGTCTTGAGATTCTCTTCACATATTCTTGGCTGAATAAATGCTTGGTAGACATATAATAAGGAGCTCGCACAAATACCGTCACGAATACAATGCTACACATATATACATACACATATTTAACTATATATAACACAACAATGTAAACGTATTTTGGGAATAACAAAGTCACATGTTACCAATTCTACAAAGTGAAGAATAACACATTAGCGGAATAACGTATTTACATGGTCACAAATTAGCAATACGTGATGCCATATTAGTGATAAAACATACATACATTGTAAGTTTTCTCCCCTTCTTGCCAAAAGATAGCACAACTATAATATTAACGTTTCGTACTATGTTAATATTCACACTAAAACTGGATCACAAGGCTGACATCCCTAACCCATGCTAATCATTGTGGCTTAGACAAATGCTCAATTATCCTTGTAGTTTACCACCATTTATTCATAAGAACACTTTTGACTATATTCTTATAAAATAAGTAAATTTGATAAAACTCTCTTTTGTTTATTTAAATCATTATATAATACTATCTTATCTATTCTCGAGCTAATACCGTGTAGGGTACCACATCTGTGACTTAGGAATTAGGTTCAACTTGACACTCATTTGTAAACCGAGTTTACCAATCGTTCACACTCGCATTAGACAAACACTCAATACCATATGTTGTTCTTTATAAAACACGGGTCAGATCGAGAACCTAAGATTAGTGTTAGATCTAGTTCATAGACAGACACTCTGAGATTAGTAACTCAAATCGATAGATTGGCAGCATAACGTTTAGATAGTCATATAATTAGCTCCAAAAACCAAAAGAGTTTGTATCGTTTGGACCGGGAGAGATAAAGTGTGATCTCTCCTCTCTCAAAAACTTAATGACTCAGACAAATGAACAAACACATATAGGCTTCCACATTGGTGTTTACGAATGAATGGTCTGCAGTCAAACGAATCACTCATTCGTTTGACTATGTTTACAAACGCAATCACACCAACATATTAAGTACATACTCAGCCTAGCCTATGCGTACGGTAACGAACACACTAATATGCATTAACAATCGCATCCCCGTACACAACCTCATCATCGAGGTCGAGCCAATACACTGATACCGACCATGGCCAACTGCTAGAACCTCTCTCTCTTCTGTCAGTTCCCTCCATTGCTGTCATCGACAACTAACCGCGAATTCCCAATGCAAGTTTTCATCCAATTTTCATTGCCAACTGATTACCATTACAGCCTACCGATTAGATCACACCCACTAACTGCCAATATGCATGCGTATGAACCTAAATCTGATTCCCAATCCGTATTTGTAGGGTTGTGCAATAGTTTGGAACTGGACATGCTAAATATAATAGCTGAACCAGACCCTATAATAACCTATTGGTTCGATTCAGAACCGTGTGAAACAATTCTCATGTAAATAGTTTTGGGCTGGAATCAGTTGTCAGATAAATCCTAAAATAAAAAAATTGAATAAAAAACAATCAAACCAACCAGAATGTATAATAATTGCAACATTAGAAAGTAATAAAATGGTTTCAAACCATAAAATAACAGTCACAAATAAAGAAAAACAAAAAGCAAGATATGATTTGTGCATATATGATATAGAATCTATTACATTCGAAAGCCAGATGTAAGAAAACCCTAACCAAAAATTTAAAATCAAACCTGATTATCAAATAGTTGATCGAAGATTTGGAAATGGTGATTGGCAAACTTGTAATGATGACGATTCCCGACTCAAAAATTGAAATGCTAGGAGTTAAAACTTGACTATTGAGATGGTGTTCCGGACATATGGGATTGAAGACGACACCTCAAAACTTCTCGGAATATAGATCATATATAAGCGGGAGAGACTAACATGTGGATGGTTGGAAGTTGGAAACCCCATGAAATAAATAGGGTTTTCAAATATTGACTTTAATCCCAATCAGTTCTAGTGGCTGTCTAATCAGGCCCGGTAGTTTTAACGGAACCGACTTGGGAACTGTTTTTGCCAAAATATGAGTATCGGAAAAACTGGCCCTATAGCAACACTTCGGTTTTGATCTAGCGGTTCGATGTTGGTTCCCCGGTTATGGCGGTTCAGAATTGTGAATTGCTCAACTCTAGCTATTCTTAGTCGAACTGATTTCCAGTCCCTATTATATTTGTTTCTTTTTTCCGAAAAAAAATTTATTTTAAAAAGTAATTAAAACAATGTGTTTTTTTAACATACATAGGCACAAACTTAGATAAATAATATTAATATAGCAGGGTGTACACGCGATGCGATGGGGACGACACCTTGCATTACGGTTCGTTTCTGATAGTTTTCTAATTCATATATATTTGTTGTAGCATCATTGGCATCATTGTGTTGGATATACGTCATAAGCAAAATTGTCGGTTAGTCTATTTCATTGTGGTGTGCATGATTCGGCCAGTTTGGTTATTGTCATCAACCGAAGTCATCGGTTAGTACATTTTATTAACCAATCGGTTTTCGGTTAATAAGTTCAGTTTGTTCGGTGAGATCGGCGGATTTTCATTTGGTTGGTTTAATTTCTCTTAATAGTCAAAATCAAACTTTTGCTAACACTTTTGCTTAGAAATATATAAAATTGAGGTATGAATATATGAAATTGATGTATGAATACATGAAATGGAAGTATAATATATGAAATGGAGGTATAAAATATAAAATAAATGAACCAGAGTTATAAAAGCGAGAATAAGAATGATTCGGTCGGTTCAGTTAATTTTGGTTAAACAAGGGTACAAAAAAATCGATAACTGGTTTTTGAGTAATTCCGTTTTTGGTTAGTCAGTTTTCCGTTAATTCAGGTTCTGGTTAATTTTGGTTAAGTATTCATTTATTGCTCATCATTTGTTAATTAAAACAAGTATTGCAACACTATACTCATGTTGGTTCCCTGGTTATGGCGGTTCAGAATCGTGAATTGCTCAACTCTACCTATTCTTAGTCGAACTGATTTCCAGTCCCTATTGTATTTGTTTTTTTTTTTCCGAAAAAAATGTTATTTTAAAAAGTATTTAAAACAATGTGTTTTTTTAACATAAATAGGCACAAACCTTAGATAAACAATATTAATATAGCAGGGTGTCCACGCGATGCGATGGGGGTGACACCTTGCATTACGGTTCGCTTCTGATAGTTTTCTAATTCATATATATTTGTTGTAGCATCATTGTGTTGGATATACGTCATAAGCAAAGTTGCCGGTTAGTCTATTTCATTGTGGTGTGCATGATTCGGCCAGTTTGGTTATTGTCATCAACCAAAGTCATCGGTTAGTATATTTTATTACCCAATCGGTTTTCGGTTAATAAGTTTTGTTTATTCGGTGAGATCGGTGGATTTCATTTGGTTGGTTTAATTTCTCTTAATAGTCAAAAGTAAACTTTTGCTAACACTTTTGCTTAGAAATATATTAAAATTAAAGTATTAATATATGAAAGTGATGTATAATATATGAAATGGAGGTATAAAATATAAAATAAATGAACCGGAGGTATAAAAGCGAGAATAAGAATGATTCGGTCGGTTCGGTTAATTTTGGTTAAACAAGGGTACAAAAAAATCGATAACTGGTTTTTGAGTAATTTCGTTTTTGGTTAGTCAGTTTTCCGTTAATACAGGTTCTTGTTAATTTTGGTTAAGCATTCATTTATTGCTCATCATTTTTTAATTAAAACAAGTATAGCAATATTGTACTCAAATTAAGCAGAAAAAATTGCTTGTTTTTATGGTGTATTTTAAAAAGTATCAGTGAAGGGGTATGGTCCCAAAAACCTTGCGCCTACGTAAAGAACCATACCCTCAACAACATAACTACAAGGATAACCTTGCGCGCAATATACAACGATGCACCTTCCTTGGAACCAATAGGTCATACAATGAACCTTGCGCACTCAGCGCAACGGTAAATTAGACCAAGATCAATAGGTCATACAATGAACCTTGCGCACTCAGCGCATATGATAAACCTTACGCACTCAGCGCAACGATAAATTTGTGACAACTGTAACTTTTGGATAATTTTTGTACAATTAAACAGTAAAGTATGTGATATAAATATGTGTTTTGAATGACTGAACTGCTTGAATTGCATGACATCAATCTAGAAAGTGCACTGAATATGTTATATGATGCATATTATTTGTTTAGTGGTTACCATTTAAAAACTGCCTGTAATAGTGCATCGGAAACGACTATTAGACTAGCTGCGGCAGCGCAGTGTCAGCACCCAGTTAAACTGCAGATTTAGGACTTAGATGAGAGTCTAATGCAAACTGTATATTAAACCCCATATGGGAAAGCAAGGATTAATGCTAACACTTTCCGAAAACAATACATGCACTGAAAACTGCCGGAACTATACACTAAACAGCAATTCAGCAAAATCCAACAAAAATTCAGCAAATACAAGCTTAAAAAATATGCAGAATTATTGTTAAACATCCTGCATTGCTTAAAAGACATTGAAAGTATTGTTTGGCACAATAACCTATTATATCACATAAGTCTTGAAAGTTAACGTTTTAACGAACCGGCAATTAAACGAACACCCGGACACAATCTGAAACATCACATGAACTAGTTAACAATATTTTTACATCATATAACTAGTTAAAAGCATTAAATACATTGTTTTGATGTAAAATCCCTACTAGTTTCTTAAACTTCCGTTAAGGACCCGTTAACGAACCGAGCACCCGTTAATAAACCGAACACGAACTAGACATAAAATATGAACTAGTTAAAGCTATTTAACAATGTTAAACTAGTATATGACATCTTGTATCTCAAAATACATCAAAAACCCTAATACACCTAAACCCCCCCCCCCCTAACTAAGCCCCTAATCCCTACAATCTTGTCTCCTAAATTACAACATGCTGGGAGATGATTTCTTTTACATGAAGGATGATAGAGTTGCAAGTTTTTAAATAGATGAACTTATCCCAACATTTTCTTATCACTTTCAACTCAAAAATTCAAACACTCAACCTCCCTTATCCCCTTCCTTGCTCACGGCCACAATACCCCCACTACCACCTCCATTTTCAAGCCACTTTAAAGCTAATCTAAGGTGATCCAAGGGTGTATCAAGCATAGTTAGAAGGGTGACAAGTCTTGGAAGTGGAAGGACCTCTCTTGGGAGCTTTTATCCACCTATTTTGCATCATCTTCTTCAAGTGTTCATCTTGCCACTTCCCTAGCCACAAGAGCTAGTAGTGAGCCTTCTAATCATTCATCTGATATCTTATTGCTAGTATTTTGAAAATATATAAGTTACACCATGCAAAGTTATCAACTTAAAAAGATGAACATAAGAACAAGTAACATAATCTAAAGGAAACAAAGCCATCTTGAAGATGTAATAAAGATGTAGATGTTTATTTTGTGCTATGGATAATATCCATCATATGTGAACTTGTTAGATGATGATTAAAAATATGATCTAACAAGCATACACATGGATCTTACAAGATCCATGATAAAAGAAGTGATAAACATGATTTATATAATAAATGGACTTGTTAAAGTGGATAAAATGGTTTGTAAGATTCTTGAAATATTAGATGATCATATGGTTAAAAATAATAAAGAGCTTGATGAATATATTTTAACATAATCGATAATGTTGAAAATGTCATTAAAGTGACTAGTAATGTTTTTTTTCTAAAAATATATATAAGTAAGTTGTTAAAAATGAATTTTACAAAGTTAGTGAATAATAGTAACTAAATCCATTTTTGAAGAAGTATGAACATCTTGATCATAAAAATAAAAGACTATATGTTTTGGTAAAGTTCCATGTTCATCATGATTAAAAGATGCATAAATATGGTTAAAGAATAATTGTTGAAGTTGTGGTGGGTAAATTGATGAGTTTTGAAGCTTAACACATGTTTTAAAAACATGGGAAACCTCCTAAATCTAGGGGAGACTATGGCAAAATTTTTATAAAATTTAAACACTTAGAAAAAAATATGGTTATAAAGATCTTAAAAGTTTACTTGTTCAAAAACCATAAATATAAAAATCCCCATGTTTTGTATAAAATATAAGTTCAAGAAGACATGATTTTTATAAAGATAAAATAGGTATATATATATATATATATATTTGTGGAAAAATATATATTTGGTGATCAAAAGAATCACAATTTATGTGTTTATTGTTTGTAATACATATGTATATAAGCTAGGAATTTAAAAATAAATCACACAAACAAATACATAATAAGTGGCAAACAAGGAATTACAAAATATATATATACCCATCCATAAGCATACATGGCAACAAATATGGACTATTCGGACATTGGACTCTATATAAATTATGGACTAAAAATATATAATATATCGAATCTTGGTAAGCATTATTTTTGAAACCGAACAAGTGACAAAATATATATTTTTACAAATATAGAAACCATATGGTATTTCGGCAACACTAAAAACATATTATTTTCGAAGTGTATAAAAATACATATTTGGTAAACCTCCTAAAAATATATTATTTTTGGTGGAATTATTTTTGGTGGAAACTAAAACATATATTTTCTAGAACTAATCGCAAAAATATATATTATTTTGGATGCATACACTTACCAAGCATAATAATACTTACACTAATTTAAATATATCTTAAAATTATATAATTTAAGAATACACAAAAATGGGGGTAATAAATACAAGAAATATACGTATCCCTATACGTACAAATACATGCCAACATATACCATTAATATTTGGTGAAAAATACATTTATACAAATATTGTACTTAACCATGAGAATACAAATAGGGATACACAAATACACAATACAAGTATACTTATACTTGGGGAAAATACATAAGTATAATACTTGACAATTACTAAACATGGATAAGTAAACCATGAAAACCAATGAAGTAATTATATATATCAAGACACGTTAAAAAATAGATTATTTTTAACAAACCCATTGTAAGCAAAATGATATATATAGTACATTCCAAAAATACAAGTTAAAATATAATCTTTTAAATAACACAACGATCTTGGAATATTATATAATTAACAAAAAACTTATATAAGGAACATATCCGACGATGGTATCGTCGAGGCAAACGGGTGGAACCCAATAATGTGAAGACATGAAACATATACATTTTACTCGTGCGAGGCACGGAGACTAACGGGCTAGGCCCGGGTACGCGACACTTGAGATGCAAGGATATATATATATAATATATATATATATATATATATATATATATATATATATATATATATATATATATGACGAAATATATATATTGATATCATGCACCGAAATCGCATCTCAGTGGAGCATCGTACATTGAAACATACATCCAAATGGAACAAAACATTGAACAAGTCTTAACAAATACTTAAAGACAAGAAACAAGAACAAGAATCATTCAAAGACCGAAGTGGCTAACAAAAACCTAACGCGTTTGTAGGTTGTGGTACGAATTCAAAGAAAAGTATTTGAGATAATCAAGGAAAGCAGAAAGCAAAACACTTAGTTCATGTCCCCCTTTTCATCTTAAATGTTTTACTGTTTTACAACTATCGGGGGAAATACATGTTCAATGGTATGATAAGCTAAGGAATGAAACAACTTAGATCATGTGCGAATAGGGATGAACTTAAGCACCATTAATCTTATTTAAGACCAAGGTACAAAGGTTAGATCTAGCGGGTGTTGGCGAGCCCCACTCTTGGTCATGGACCCACACAGAAGAGTGCATTTGTCGTCCCAGTCGAGGTTAATCGACAGAATTCGTCTAGGTTTGGATTGCTTCCTGTGTCGTTACACATATTAATGTCCTTGCAAAACATTAATGATCAACGATTTCATTGACGCTTTACTTACCGGGTTTTGATACAAATACTTATACATTTTATGGATATAACGCATACAGTTAAAACACATGAACTTGCCAACTTTTGTTGATTTTCAATTTAACATGTATTACAAGTAATTAGTGGATCTTTGAAAGTAGTTCAATCAAGAAACAAGCATCAATGCTCCAATGCCACTTTTGAAGGATTTGTCCGATATATCCCGCCTACTTGCGGTGATATAAAGGACAAAACCTTATTATTTAAAATCTTTCATTTTGGTTATTAAACAATTTGAAAATTCAATGGTTTGTAACAATATACTTAACCTATGTTGTGTTTTGAAAACCATTTCACTAATGGCATGTGGAGAATGTTTTATTCATATAGTATGTTCACTTATGTTGTATGTAATGAGAACCAATCAGATCACACCGTGCGCTTCCGCCTATGAGCGGGTGTAACAGATTGGTATCATAGCTTCGATTGTAGTGAACCAGGATTCCTTCTCGAGTCTAGTCTTCAATCACTAGGATCCTCTCATGAAAACAATTTTTACATCAACAAAGGGTTTTCATTCCATAAATATTTCAAAAGATCCACTACATGAATTCATTTTATAAAATAATTGAAGGACATTATGGGACATAGTATACAAAGGATAGACACAGAACATTAAGTTGATTCACCCAAAACAAATAGTACAACTTAAAATGGACAATATGTGATGCCTGCATTCTATGTGTATATATATATTAAATAACAATTAATTATAGATGTCGTACGAATCTCTTTCCAGGTCGCTATGTCATGAGCTGAAAGTGGGATTTACGACGATCATGACCCTATGGAGGTTGACTCGGACGGTGAGGTTGGACCCATCATTCACTACTTCTCTTCGGACTGCGAGTCGGAGCCAGAGGAGGACACCGACTTTGTAACTGAGGCAGACGTCCCTTTGGTGGATGATGTTTTAGCCTTACCTCCCCAGCACCACCAACAGATTATCATAGGTCACCCGGAGGGTGAACATCTTGTAGAGATTCTTCCGATTGACGCCATCCCTGTTGCTGCATGGCCACCTGTTATCGATATATCAGATGACGAGGACGAGGTCCCGATATTTCATGTTGACCACTTAGATGAGGACCTTGGTGACGGAGAAGTGATCGACATCGCTATCTTAGCGGTATCCTCACCCATTGTCTCTATCTCATCATCAGATGAGAGCGACCGCGCGTCCTCTACTGCTATCCGCCAAGACGAGCTTCGGGTGGATGCCACTGACAACAGCTTCGACACCCCACCCATCGCTATCCCGACACCTACACCCGTCCCCACCCATACAACCATTCGTACCCCCACGCCCTCCACTGAGAGTACCATCCCTATGTCTAGACCCGTAGGAGGCACTGCTCGGGTTAGATCGATCCCTTACCAGGAGACTTTTGGTTCCCGTCCCCCACCCTTCTCCGGACCGTCATATATACCCACATCTCCGCGCTTTGAGGCAGGTCCATCGCAGGTGCGGATTAGCCCTACCCCCTGCTCACCGCCACACGTTATGCCCACATCCGACCCTTACCATCCCAACCGCTATGACCCTTTCTCCACTGACAGTTGGATCCACTCTCTGGAGCATCAGATCCAGACCCTACGTCAGAGGGTTTGCGACCTGGAGAGGCAGGCGTTTATCATGCCTCCAACACCACCCCCATACCATCCGACGGCCACGCTGCTCGAATATTGATGCTCGAGCAACAAATTGGCATCCTTCTACGCGGTGTGTACGAGCTTGAGCAGGAGGTTATCCACCTCCGTAGCCTTATCACCCCTACCCCACCACCATCCCCCCAACACCTTAGGATCTTTTTTTTGCAGGTACATTTGCATGTCAAGTTTTAAAGGCAACTCGAAGAAAGAAGATCGCAAGTGGAGGAATATTTTGTTTTTATATGTATTAAACTTGTATGACCGGGTGATCTAACACGAGTACATTATTGTTTCCTTTACAAACGATCATGTAACAAGTTGTCTTATTATATAAAAACTTGATGTCTTTGTTATGATGCGTTTATCGATTTCTATGCATGGTGTATTGCGCGGAGCCAACTTATTTATTTGATGGATCGTCTATATATATATATTTAAAAATTATTATGTGTTATTGCTTGCTTACTTGATTTTTTTGCTTATATATATATGTATGAATAATTATAAATTATAACTAACTCTGAGAATATATAATAAATAAACGTCTAATCTTTGCTACCATATTATCTTGAAAGATCATGCCACCAAAACGGAGAACCCCTCGCACACGGAACGTAAACCAAGCCCCATCCATGCCTAGGAACGAGGCCTAACTGAATGCCTTATTGGAACAAAGAACATCCCAAGCCCTGGCCCAATATGAGGCCAACCGAAACGAAAGTAATACTAGAGGGACTGGTGGAACTGCCGGAGCAGGTGGAAGTGGTGGAACTGGTGGATCAGGAAGTCTGGGACAAGGCGGTACATTGAAAAATATATATTGACATCATGCACCGAGATCGCATCTCAGTGGAGCATCGTACATTGAAAAATACATCCAAATGGAACAAAACACTGAACAAGTCTTAACAAATATTTAAGACAAGAAACAAGAAAAAGAATCATTCAAAGACCGAAGTGTCTAACAAAAACCTAACACGTTTGTAGGTTGTGGTACGAATTCAAAGAAAATTATTTGAGATAATCAAGGAAAGTAGAAAGCAGAACACTTAGTTCATGTCCCCCTTTTCATCTTAAATGTTTTACTATTTTACAACTATCGGGGGAAATACATGTTCAATGGTATGATAAGCTAAGGAATGAAACAACTTAGATCATGTGCAAATAGGGTGTAACTTAAGCACCATTAATCTTTTTTAAGACCAAGGTACAAAGGTTAGATCTAGCGGGTGTTGGCGAGTCCCACTCTTGGTCATGGACCCACACAGAAGAGTGCATTTGTCGTCCCAGTCGAGGTTAATCGACAGAAATCGTCTAGGTTTGGATTGCTTCCTGTGTCGTTACACATATTAATGTCCTTGCAAAACATTAATGATCAACGATTTCATTGACGCTTTACATACCGGGTTTTGATATAAATACTTATACATTTTATGGAAATAACGCATATAGTTAAAACACATGAACTCGCCAACTTTTGTTGATTTTCAGTTTAACATGTATTTCAAGTAATTAGTGGATCTTTGAAAGCAGTTCAATCAAGAAACAAGCATCAAGTCTCCAATGCCACTTTTGAAGGATTTGTTCGATATATCCCGCCTACTTGCGGTGATATAAAGGACAAAACCTTATTATTTTAAAATCTTTCATTTTGGTTATTAAACAATTTGACAATTTAATGGTTTGTAACAATATACTTAACCTATGTTGCATTTTGAAAACAATTTCAGTAATGGCATGTGGAGAATGTTTTATTCATATAGTATGTTCACTTATGTTGTATGTAATCAGAACCAATCAGATCACACTGTGCGCTTTCGCCTATGAGCGGGTGTGACAAAGTTAGACCGACACTAATAGGTTATACAATGAACCTTGCGCACTCAACGCAACAGTAAATTAGACCAACACCAATAAGTCACACAACGAGCCTTGTGTACCTGGCACAACAACAAGTTAGACTTACACGCGCAGACCACTTGACCTTGCGCGTAACAAACAACCCTCTAGTCAAGAATCCTAAAACCTTGCAAGGACAAGACAAACATGAGAGCACCTCAGAGTCTTGTAAATAAAAGGATTTGTCCCCGCTACCCTCGCAGAAGGGATAAGCACTAAGAGGTGTTGACCATACTCAAGGGTACGGAGTGGCGAAACTATGACGAATAGTTGCTCGGCAGGTTGCGTCTGACAGCGTCAAATGAACAGTAAGGCAAACGCCAGAATGTACACCAACCACACCTACGCCAGTGACTGTTCCACCTTCTCCACTTTCGGCTGGTAGCAGGTGTGATGCCAGAGACAGCCACCCTTACTGTCTTTACACGTGGCACTATTCAACATCCGACAAAGCACACCTCCTGACAGAAGACATTAGTTCTCCTGCAGGGAGCATTTAATGTCTGACGTAGAGGGACAAACCAGATGTCTCTGAACGTCTGGACCGGGCCCAAGGCCCATCAGCGCATCTCCTGAGCCCACATACTTCCGGCTATAAAATAAGTATCGGATCACTAGGAAAGAACATCTACAACCACATTCACAAGTACTCGAACTTATTACCTGCAATCACCAAATACTTTTTCTCACACCGGAATGTGGTCACGGAGAAAACCACCCTTTTCCCTGTGGCGAGACTAGCGGCACTGCTAGTTTTGCAGATCAGTCTGAGTGAGATCACCCTAAAGAACGAGCGAGAGACTACCCCTTTATGCAGAAACTCCTTGGTTTTGACTTATATATCCCCGGATATCTCTAGGTTCAACCGGTGCTTCTTCATTGGTGCTATCCGCTATTTACTCTCTTTTCCTCATCAGCTCCTATTTTCGTTTTTTCATAAACCTCACATCCAAATGGCTAATTTCCCATCCAACACTCCACGAGATCCTCGAGTCGAAGGCAAGAACCCAGTTCATGCCTCTCGAATCGACGGACTAGTGGGAGAAGATTCTTCTGAGAATGTCGCAACTCGTCATGACTCGGTCGTATAAACGTTCCGGTTACCCCTAGAGCTCGAATGGAGACACCTTTCGTACCAATCACATTGGTGTTACCTCCGGGCGAGACCCCGATGTCTTGGTACATCAAGTCTCAGACGACCCTAAACTCCATTTACGTGCAACTCTGCGGACAAACAGGCACTCATGCTGCCCCAGTGTGGCCCACTGCTCAGGTGCATGCTTCGCCTGCACCTAGAGACGGAGTACACTCATTCACCACCTAAACCTGAGTCTCATACTCAGAGATGAGCATCCGTCCACTCACGATTGGGCCCGCGTCCCCTTGGGTAACGGTACACCCAACGTGAGGAGGACAAGACATATGGCGAGGGTGACAGCGCTAGTGTGTTTCACTGGCTTCCAAAGGATCATGCTGCATACAGATATGCGTCACGGGTTGGTTACAACCCGGAAGTGGAGTATAACTATAACTTAATCTACAAGCCGCCTTAAGCTGCCGAACACTCAAAATTTATCATGGAAATCGCACTCGCACCGTTGGAGCACGCAAAGCTTCCCTATAATGTTGGGAAGGACAATGGGTTGACAGACCCAGATGACCACCTGCGTCTCTTCACGGGCGAAGGACTGATCGGAGGCTGGACACTCCCTGTGTGGTGTCACCTTTTTGTCCAAACTCACACAGGCGCTGCGCGCCTATGGTTTGACAACTTGCCCACAGGCAAGCTCACGTCATGGAACGATTTAAAAGAAAAGTTTCTAACGCACTTCAGCCAACAACAGCGTTACATCAGAGACTTTTCTGACGTAATGAACATCTGGCGACATGATGATGAAAGCCTTGAAGACTTCATCACCCGTTACAATAAAGAAGTGCTGGAAATAAGGGACGTGCATGAAGACCTGATTCGTGCACAGTTCAAATACGCCGTACGCTACGACGAGATGATCAAAGTCTTGTCAGGAACTATAGGTCTCCCCAAAAGTTGGGAGAAACTCATGGCAGCGGCAAAGGTCTACGCGCTGACAGAGTGCAATCTCTATAATAATAGACATCCCCTACCTCACCACCACCCCCAAGACATGAGCAAAAGTTTTGGGAAGAAGAATAAGGGGTGGAGGGATCACAGCCAGAACCCTCCCTACTCACCGGCCGACGCACGCGCGACCATCAATAAACTCGCTACACAGCGAGCAATAAAGCAAGATAATCGCAATCGGCAGTGGACCCCACTGAAGGAAACACCAGCGGAAGTCGTCAGCACTGAAGACCATCAGTTCAGGCAGCCGCCACCGATGCGCAATAAGAAAGGTTAAGACCCCAAACTTTTCTGTGATTATCACAAGGATACGGGGCACACAACTGATAATTGCATCTCCTTGCGCAAGGAGATCGAGAAAGCACTCAAAAGTGGGAAGCTCACCCACTTACTGCAAAACATGCGCAAGGAGGTGCACCAAATCACTCGAGGCGGCGAGGGTCCGAGTAATAAAAAATGAAGTCTGTTCAATGACATTCAGTTTATCGATGGTGCGTTTATCTCCTTAGCAGGTGGTGAGACCAGGAAGATCACTATGAGAGGAATAATATGCAACGGAGATCTCAGATTTAAGAATGTGTACTACGTACCAGAACTGAAGCACAGTCTTTTGAGTTGTCTCAGCTCTGTGACAATCATTTGGATGTTCTCTTTACCAAGAAAGGGTGTTATGTACTGAAACCAGGTCTTATTATTCCGAATGATTGGATTCTTCTTAAAGCCGCACGAAAGGGAAATGCCTATGTCATTGACATGAACAAGGCTCCCTCTGACAAGCTCACTTGCTTATTCTCGTCGACAGCTGAGCATGATGCAATGTTATGGCATAGTAGACTAGGACACATCAA
Source organism: Scalesia atractyloides (assembly GCA_947069175.1). Classification (NCBI taxonomy): domain Eukaryota; kingdom Viridiplantae; phylum Streptophyta; class Magnoliopsida; order Asterales; family Asteraceae; genus Scalesia; species Scalesia atractyloides. The sequence continues at coordinate 37,332,148 of CAMTDV010000011.1, forward strand.
CATGAAGAACTTAAATCGACTTGCAAAAGGTGGTTTAGTCAGAGATCTACCAGTATGCGATTTTATGCAGGTTGAAAGTGTGAATCATGTGCACGTGGGAAACAACATTGACAACTGCACAAATCTAAAACCGCACCTTCCACGTCTCAAGTCTTAGAATTGCTTCACATGGATCTTTTTTGGTTCGATAGATATTCTAAGCATTGGTGGGAAGGCATATTGTCTGGTCATTATTGATGACTACTCACGATTCACCTAGGTTTTCTTTCTCAAACATAAGAGTGAAACAACTGAGTTAGTTAAACAGTTCATCACGCTTATGGAGAACCAGACAGACACCACCATGAAGGCTATTCGTTGTGATAACGGAACAAAATTTAAGAATGTCATCTTAAATTCTTTCTGTTCCTCCAAGGATATTGACCGCCAGTTCAGTGCAGCCAGAACTCCACAACAGAATGGGGTTGCAGAATGAAGAAATCAAACGCTTATTGAAGCTGCACGTACTATGCTGGTTGAATCCGAGCTACCTCTCATTTTCTAGGCAGAAGCAATCAATACCGCCTTTTATATTCAGAATCATGCCCTGATCAATAAACGACACATGAAAACTCTGTACGAAGTGGTTGAAGGTCGCAAACCTTTGGTCAGCATTTCCGCAAGTTTGGATGCCCTTGTGTTCTCCTGATCATGGACGCTAAAGGGAAATTTGAATCACGTGGGGACCCATGCATCTTCGTTGGATATTCCAAAAATACTTCATATTGTGTCTATAATAAGATCAAGAAAATGGTAGTTGAAACCTACAATGTGGGTTGGCTGGAGGAAAATCCCAAGCACAAACGCATTGGTCCTGACTGGCTGTATGATTATTCCACATTATTTAATCATGTTGATGTTCCTTTGAATGTGTCTGCAGGTACAAGCAACATTTATGATCTTCCAACGATGCCCATCTCAACCGAGGATGATGCTGATGCCGCACAACTGCATGAGACGTTAAAGAAGCTGAGCGTGGATCCACCTGGATTTAATGAAGCTATATCTACTCCTTCACCAGTGTCACAACATCAAGAAACAACATCTGATCAGACTCCTCAGGATGATTCCCCTGAAGTTGAGGCTTCCAACACAGAGCCTCCTACGACAAATGAAGGGTCTGCTATTCCCGATGTCTTGGGTTCATCTCTGTTTCCTGAGCCTACACCGCCAGATTGTTCTATTGATTCATCAATCAATACTTCTACTAGTGCAACTAATGAGGGGGAGTCATCTGGAGTTGCTTCAGCGAGTGTTACCAACTTGCAAACGGATCTTCTTGTTTCTGCTACGCCAATACCGCAGCGTCTACAACATGATCATCTAATTGAGAATATTATTGGTCATGTTACTGCCGCTGTTCGAACCTGCAGTCAATCAGGGGAAATCAATACTTGTCTTTACTTGTGCTTTATCTCGCAAATTGAACCTAAAAGTATTGATGTCGCTTTGTAGGAACCAGGCTAGGTGGATGCTATGCATGAAGAACTCAATCAGTTTGAGAAGCTTGGTGTTTGGCAATTGGTGAAGCTGCCTCAAGGAAAACGTGCTCTTGGAACTCGCTGGGTTTTTCATAACAAACAGGATGACACTAGAGTCATTGTTCGGAATAAAGCTCAACTGGTGGTTCATGGTTTTCGTCAGATTGAAGGATTAGACTACGATGAGGTCTACGCACCGGTCGCTCGTTTGGAGGCTATTCGCATTTTCTTGGCTTATGCATCTTACATGGATTTCACTGTCTATCAAATGGATGTCAAGACTGCGTTTCTCTACGGCACAGTGAAAGAGGAAATATATGTGGCACAACCACCGGGTTTTACTGATCCCGACAAGCCACACTATGCATACAAATTGGACAAAGCTTTGTATGGGTTGCATCAAGCGCCTCGCGCATGGTACGCAACTCTGACAGAGCATTTGCTTGCTCATGGATATACTCGGGGAACCATTGATCAACCCTGTTCATCAAACGTGTTGACAAGGACATTATTCTTTTTCAAATTTACGTTGATGATATCATTTTTGGTTCTACAAATGAGGGTTTGTGTCAGGAATTTGAAGAAATTATGAAGAAGAAATTTGAGATGAGCTCACAGGGGGAAATGACTATGTTTTTAGGACTTCAAGTTCGTCAGAGCCCGCAAGGAATCTTGATTCATCAAGGAAAATATGTCCATGACGTTCTAGCGAAATTCAAGCTTACAGACTCAAAGTCCACAGCTTTACCTATTGCAAAACGGCCTTTGCTAAATGAAGACGCTGAAGGAACGCCTGTTAATCCAACCATGTACCGCTCAATGATTGGTTCACTCATGTATCTCACTACAAGTCGGCCATATATCATGTTTGCCGTCTGCCAGTGTGCTCGTTATCAGGCTACTCCGAAACTCTCTCATTTACATGTTGTTAAAAGAATTTTTAGGTACCTAAAAGGGGCACTATCACTGGGCCTCTGGTATCTTAAGAATTCTGAATTTGAACTGTATGCTTTCTCTAAGAGTAATCTTGGAGGTATAGATAGGGATATGCGCTCAACTTCAGCTGGATGTCAATTCTTGGGAGACCGATTAATCTCGTGGCAATGCAAGAAGCAACAGACGGTCTCGCTTTCTACTGCGGAAGCAGAATATGTCATAGCATCTGCTTGCTGTTCCCAGGTTCTATGGATGCAACACCAGCTTGCGGATTTCAGTTTGACTTATCTAAACACCACAATTACTGTGATAATGATGTCGCTATCCAAATCGTAAAAAAACCTGTTTTCCACTCCAAAACCAAGCACATAAATATCAAAGTTCATTTTATCCGTGATTGCTATGAAACGGGTCTCGTTAAACTTGAGCAAATCCACACTGATGCAAACGTGGCGGATTTGTTCACGAAACCCGTCAGCAACGCGCGTTTTCAAGTGCTTGTGGATCTTCTCAAAATGATTCGGTTTTCTAACTAAGCATCCTCTGTCCTTTTCGTTTTGTTTATTGTCTTTCATTTATTTGTGTTTGCTTCATAAATTTGTTCATGTGTATGTACAAATTTAGGGGGAGAAATATAAAAAAAAGGTTTGTTTTAAAACAGCTTTTGCAATGATTGGGAAATGAAATACTTTTTCGTAAATAAATGTCTGACTAACACACGTAAGTTTCCTTTTTCCGTCAGTCTCAGTTACGACTGACTTTTGTCTCACCAAGTCTAAGGTGAGAGAGAGAGATAGGTCAACAGCAGACCTATAGGTACTAGGCTGAGCAGCCTTTACCATGCCCTTAATCTCGGGCGCTAACCCATTAATGAAATGCGCAATGCGTTTGGGTTCAGGAGTGATTAGATAGAAGACTAATCTGGATAGGGAGTTGAAGTCAGTAACATACTTCCGACAGTCCAGATTTTTCGTTGTAAGAGTCAGAAATCTGACTCTATCTTCTCCACTTCATGAGGTGGGTAGTATGTCTCTTTGACAAAGTCAACATACTTGCACCACCCCAAGTTATACATATGTACTTTACCTGTTGACTGGATCATTGCCTTCCACCAAATTAGGGCATCACCCTTGAAGGATTGGGATACATACTTTACCATATCAATATCAGCACAACCGCTGATGTCCACTATTATCTCCATTTCATCAAGCCATCTCAAGGCTTCTACAGCTCGCCTTTCCCCATTGAAATCTCGGGGCTTATAGGAGATGAAGTATTTATAGGTACATCCGTCCTTGGAAGCTCGGGACCTATCCTGAATCTTTATTTTCTTTGGTTCACTCTTCGCTTTTGAAGAGTGAAAAGAACACTCCTCATGAGTTGATGATGGTGGAATAGATAAGGGTTTGGAGTGAGTAGCGCTCGGTTCCCTAAATTTTTCCATGGCCTTTCCAACAGCTGCATCAATGCGAGCTTGGAAATCATCGTTATCAATGGCTATGTTTTCGGCATTGTTAGAGTTAATATCTCGGTGGCTACTTTGCGCCTCATCCGAGTTATCCATTCTTGAAGCTTTAGTTCTAAACACCAAATTAAACTTCACTATTAGCCATGGTATTAATAACCATATTGGCTTTAAAGTTGGATATATAAATCCGTTGCCTATTTAAACTAGTGTGCATATAATCACAACTGTTAGGCTTAACAATTCTATGAATGTTATCTATATTTGGCCTAGGTCTTAAAAGGACCATCAAAGGCAAATTACAATTTGGACGTAGTCCATATATATTTAGACAGTGGACCTTAATGTCACAACTGCCGTGGTCATGTTTGACAATATATTATGGCCCGTAGGCAAATCAATATAACAAATCAATTAACATCTCTTAAGATGTTAAAATGGGTAATCATCGTATTGATGATATTAGTCATGATCTCATTGATCATATAGACTATGAGGCTTGAGCATAGCTCACCACCTTGGACAGGGAACCATAAGGTTACAACTGTCATTGTCTTAATTGACAACATAATATGGCCGAAGGGCACTTTATCACTATTGGATGTTCAATCATAGCCCATAGGCACTTCATCACTAATGGATGTTAATTCATGGCCCATAGGCACTTATCACTAATGGATGTTAAATAATAGCCCGTAGGCACTTCATCACTAATGGATATTATATCATGGCCCGTAGGCACTACATCACTAATGGATGTTTAATCATGGCCCGTAGGCACACATCACTAATGGATGTTTAATCATGGCTCGTAGGCACTACATCACTAATGGATGTTTAATTATTATCATCGCATTGATGATATTAGCCGGGATCAAATTCGATCACATAGGCTATATAAGGTTAGGACGTAGTCCATTACCTAGACGGCTAGTGTGGTTCCTCAAGTCACACTACCAAGAGTATTAACATTACTTGAATGTTAACACAAAATTATCTTAATGGTTGATAAATAATAGTCACGGTCGCATTGACCTTAACGACTTGGAGGCTTGAACATAGTCCACCACCTGTGGATAGAAGGATTAATCTTCCTTAACTATCATGATAGAAGGCTATTCATCCTTAACTATCTTTTATAATTTGGCCAATTAATATGGACTTTGCCATTTGGCTAATCAAAACCATTAAGAAGATCTTTTGGAATTATATAGCAGATCATAAATTTCGAGTTAAAATCGAGACGATCACTTGAAGAGGATGTAACGATTACATATATATATAATTCCAAATATTTCATTAAATAACAATAGAAAATTGTAATACTTGAATTAAATTAAAATGTTTGCCTTGCAGGGACTAAAGAAATAACATGTCCACATAAGGACTAAGGTGAAATAACATGTCCACGTAGGGACTAATAAAATAACAATGTCCAGGTATGGACTAAATGAAAGGTTACAAAACTTTAAAAATAGAAGAAACTTCATTCATCCTTCTTTCCTTTGACTAACTTGGAAAGTTTCTTGAAGAACTTATTTGTCTTCTTCTCCGTCTTCTCAGCCTGTTGTTGCATTTCCTTCATCCGCTCCAAAGCCTCATTAATGGCTTCAAGAGGTGGCAGAGGTTGTGGTGGTGGTTGTGGTTGAGGTTGAGGTACAACAGGATACTGGTACCCATAACTTGGGTATCCAGTAGGTGGATAAGCAGGTGGGAAAGGAGACCGGTAAAGTGCATTATGCATGACCGCTTGCATATATGGGTCATGTGATAGTGCCTGGTAATCTAAGTTTACCGGCGTAGTTGGGTTAAAAGGATTATATCCAGACGTATCCAGATATGTAGGAATATGGTTATTAAAACCCATTGGTGGTGTTTGGACCACATATGGTGGTGTCGGTTCCACCACAGGTGAAGTATTGGAGGGTCCACCCATTTGTGGGTCCTCATGAACGGTAGGGTAGGTTTTGCGCAATGGTGGTAGCGAACCCGACCGTTGTCCCACACGCACCGACATTCGTGCTCCACGTTTCCGCCTTGGTGGCTAAGGTGGTGACTGAGGTTGCTCCACCGGTTCCATTTGGACGTCTTCCTGTATAGGAGGCGGTGTTGGAGAGTGGTACAAAGGAGTGTTAACAAAAGTGAATTGACTCCAATATTGGTCCCATTCATTAGGACCTTGGTAAGGTGACCCTGCATAAGAGTTTGAACCACTGGAGATTTCGATAGGGTGTCCATGCAATCCTGACGGTGGCATCTCCGGGTCGGAGTCCTCATCCATAGGATTTGGTTGATCCAACTGATTCTGATCAGCTGGAGGTGGGTTGAAACATAAATCTGGTTTACACTCTTCATGGTATGAATGAGAATGGGAATGATGGGAATGGTGAGAGTGGTGTCAATGATGAGAGTGGTGAGAGTGGTAAGAATTTTGGGAATGTGGGGGTGAGTGTCTATGAGAGATAGAGTGTCCCGCTGGTTACCAAGGAGACGAATCTCTTGAATCTTGGTAGGAATCTGAGTTGTGAGGTTGTGAAGGGATGCGCCCCGATGGTCCTCCCTCATAGGACCTTTTCCTCTTCCACTTTGTCCTCTAAATCTTGGCGGCATTTCCTGTTAAAATCAAGTTAAAACAATAGTAATAACTTAATAATGAAATGAGTAATCCTAGGTCAAAGCCTAGACTCGGAAGTCTAAGGAATGTGCTATTGTCTAAGTTTAAGATTAAACACAAAAGGCTAGTGCTTAATTCTCTCAAACGTTGGCTCTGATACCAACCTGTCACACCCCGAATTTCCAACCAAACACCGTGGGCCTGGGTGGGGAATACTGTGACGCAAGTTGATATCATCAAAGTCAATTAACACAGCACAGTGGAAGTCTTGGAGTTTAAATTACTATTACAAACCAAAATGTTCAAAGTACTAAAATAATATACAGGCGGCTTGTAATGAAAGATCCACAGGCAGATCGTAAAATATACATAAATATCAGACTTTAGGGTAGATCTAAGGATTTGCAAGATCCTCTTATATCAATACCAAGCAGCTTCCAGCCTATTTCGTATTGTACCTGAAACTTAATCTTTTGAAAATACGTCAGCTTTCGCTAGTAAATACAATTAACTGACTCGTTTTGAAAATATTTCAAAAATTGGATTTAAGTGCTCAAGGCGCAAATCTTTTATAACTTGGGAAAGTCCACAGTGTAACCTTGTTAACAGCTTTACATGTTTGTCCATACATATGGGGTCCAGTATGAAAACCGAGACATGATTAACGTACACACCACTTATAAACCCACATGGAGTTATCCCCAAACTAGTGGGTAAAAATAATTTAGCATTCGCATCTGTCAGGTGTATGCCTACACCTCGTGCTTTGGTCGTGGCTATTAACTAATGTAATGAGCCAAGGATATCCAGGACACGGTCGTTAACCCCAATGTTTAAGTTATCAAACAAAACTAATCAAAACGGAATATGCAGATGTACTAGCCACAATCTGGCATTCGATTGATCCCATTTCCGACCAAGCAGTAATATTTTACCGTAACCCAAGCCCGTATAGGGAAAATAAGTTAAGAGTATTTACTTGAGTTAGTCTTGATTTAAAAATGTAAGATTTAATATCTCAGCCGTATTCAAAATGAAATAAGTGCAAATATCTTTTACTGGAAGGCTTCTAATCTAGAATGACGGCATAAGCTAACCAAATTAGAATGCTAACGGGTCTTATTTAAGTCATAGACTTAAACCGGCTAGGTTAAAGGATAAAAAGGTACGATACGCTAGATTAAGCGATGACCGGATAGAATGTAGTGTAAACCCAACAAGTACTATGACTTGTATAATATGGATAAACCATAAGCATTCTGGATTTTGAGATTTAAAATGATAAGGTTAAACCCGTTTCGATTAATTTCCGTAAACTAGTTACATATGCTTAACCATGCACATAAGCAATATCAGGTAACTGGATAAGTCATGAACAAGTTCTATATGCCATTATACTTCAAATAAGTTGTAATATCAGTAGGATATTAACTTACATGCCTGTTAAGGTTTTAGAATGAAATTATGCCTAATAAGGCGCTTTGGTAATTACATATCATATAAAAGGAACTTGAATATATATATTTTTGATGTTATGATCATAAGTATTCTGGAAAAATATTTAATTTATGGTATAATATCAGTAAGATATTGATCATATGTGTAATTTATCATTTAAGACCAAACTATGCACCGTAGGGCATTTTGGTCATTTTGCACATAGTTTGATAATTTATTTTGGATTCTGAGTTTATATTATGTACCTACTATAAAAATACTTTAAATGAGTTTTAAAATCAGTAGGTAACAAGTCTTTGTTGATAAATATGGTTTAAAACCATACTTTGCGCTGAAACGGCGTTTATGTCGGAAAATGACGATTTGTGCGAAATTTAATGAAAACTGATGCTAAGATTAGGTTTATATGTTTTAGATATTTTATTTAATTTGACAAATCAGTAGATAAAAAGGTTTGGTATAAAAAGTATGATTAAAACCGTTTTATGAGCCATAAGGGATTTATTATTATTTGTCGACATAATGCAAGAACTTGTATGTAAACTCAGTATATAAACTGACTTGGCATCTCAAATAATCTTACTTATGATATTACATCAGTAGGAAATTCATTTTCAAGTTCGTTATTGATTAAAACCGTCTTTTATGTAAAAATGGCATTTTAGTCAAAAATTTGCATAATAACGGAACTTAGATTTTGATTATGATCATGTAATATAACCTTAGAGGGTAATGCAACCTTAGATCAGTACCTAACTAATCTAATTCGGGTCAGAATCGAAAGTCAAAGCAGAAGTCAAACTTTGCGACTTTCAGTTGCGAACCGATCTAGGATTGAAATTGACGGATCAAACATGTTCTCACATGTTCTGATAATTATTACCAACTTGTTTAAGTGTCAAAAACATGTTTATAACATATATAAACTAAGATTATAATATTTTCAAAATCTGGCCTGTTTGATTTTTTAAAAATAAAACTTTGACCTGTCAATTGGTATAGTAAACGTGATTTTTATGAGGTGCCCTTTATAGGGATTAATACCTACCTTATTACGATCATTTAGCCATGTTCATTATGAACAATGGCTGGCATAATGGTCTTAGCTGAAAGTCAAAGCGTTTTCCGTAAATGCTTGACTTTTATCTATAAAAAAGCCTATAAACAAAAATGCAAGAGAAAGGAACACTTACAAGTGATCCTTGGATGAAATAGAACTAAGTTGGATGTTCCTTTCAGTTAGGAACTTCTAGAGGAGGGAGATAGAATGATTATGAGAAAGGTGCAAGTTCAAGTGAAGAACTAATGCTCTTATTAATAGTTAGAGAGCTTGAAGGAGGTGATGCTAGGTGTTACAAGTGTTAGAGGGTGTCTACAAGTGTCCTAAAACGTGGCATAGCAGTTTGGAAGCCCATGGTTTCGAATTGAATGGGTTTTTGCAGCTTGTGTGGTTGCCAAGCAAAAATATCTGCTGCAGACCTCATTTGGCGGCCCGCGAGAGACCAGGTCTTGTCTTTCGCAGCCCGCGAGCGGTCTATGAACTCTTTTGAAATTTGCCACATTTAGCCCCTCAACTTATTAAACTTCTAAAACACCTTTATAAGCATAATTAGCCCTCCGTAGCTAATATTTGGTGTGCCCGGGAGTATGCCCAGACATTGTCAAGGTCTTGGTTTGTTAAAAGGTCACTAAGAGGTATAAATTAACATGTTGACAATTTTAACCCCTCCATCGTCCAACTTTTACATAATTACAAAATAATCCCTCTCGTCCATCAAGTGGCTCAGATGAGAGTTAGGACTTCGTAAAAGGGTCACTCAGAGGCTTAGTTTGAGCATGTTTACACCTTTAGTCCTTGTTAGACTTAATATAAAAGTAATGACACATGTCGCTATATTATTGGACACGATTTTACGACGTGTTACAAATAGGCCTTGCCACATAGTTGAGTTCAATGTCAACTTCTATGTCATCGAGGGCACGTAAGCTGCCTTATTAGCTAAACACTTCTGGAGATGTGAAACATGGAAAGTATTGTGAATGTGGCTTAGCTCTTCCGATAGTTCCCAATGAGAGGCTATCTTGCCCACTCGATCAATAACCTCGAAGGGCCCAATAAATCGAGGGCTCAATTTTCCCCTTTATCTAAAACGGATGATCCCCTTCCAAGGAGATACTTTCAACGTCACTTTATCCCCTTTTTGAAACTCTATGAGCCTCTGTCTTTTATCGACATAAGACTTTTGCTGATCCTGAGCAGCTTTTAAGTGGGCTCGGATCGCATCGATCTTTTCACTTGTGCCACTAACAACATCTTTGTGGGCGAGTTCTTGAGGACCCACTTCACCCCAACACACCGGGGTTCAGCATTTTCGAACATAAATCATTGTGTATGGGGGCATGCTAATACTAAAGTGATAACTGTTGTTATACGAGAATTCGACCGGCGGTAAGTAGGTGTCCCAACTGCCGCTAAAATCTATTATGCAAGCCCGAAGCATATCCTCTAGGGTCTGAATCGTCCTTTCATTTTGCCCATCAGTTTTTGGGTGATAACCCATAAAAATTAACAACTTGGTACCCATTTGTTCTTGAAATTCTCACTAGAAATGTGAAGTGGATCGGGTATCCCTATCGGGTACAACTAACACCGCCACCCCATGGCGTGCCACAATCTCGTTTACATATATTTCCGACATATTTTCAGACGTATAAGTCTCACGAATAAAAAAGAAGTAAGCACTCTTAGTCAACCTATCCACGACCACCCAAATGGCGTCGAACCCCGAGCCGTTCTTGGTATTTAGTTAAGAGATCCATAGTAATGTGTTCACATTTCCATACGGGTATGTCTAATGGTTGGAGCTTTCCATAAGGCTTTTGGTGTTCCGCCTTGACTTGCAAATAAGTTAAACATTTTTCGATGTACTTTGCTACATCCCTTTTCATCCCGAGCCACCACTAGTTTTGTTTCAAGTCTCGGTAAATTTTGGTCGACCCTAAATGAATCGTGCAGCGTGATTTATGAGCTTTGTCAAGTAAGAGGTCCTTAATACCACATGTCTTGGAGATCCAAATCGTACCGAATCGGGACTTCAACCGGTTGTCACCATCCACTATATTTTTCACTAGGCCTTTCACTTGTTCCTTTCTCCAATTTTCTTCCTTTACCGCTTCAATTTGCCCCTTTAAGATTCGTTCAAGTAAACTGTAGGTCCCCTAGTCCTTATGGATCTTGATAGAATCGTCTATCTAATCTAGAGTGCAGAATCCCCTAGATCAGATTTCACAGAAACAACAAGAACACAAACACGAACACAAAGAATTCCTTCAAACTGTCTTCTATTGATTATCTAACACAAAGTGTTTACAACCAATTCAAGACTCGATCTCTCTAAACTCTCTGAAGCAATTCTTTCAGCACTGAACAACTAACTGAGCAACCTCAACCCTAATCACAACCGCCCTATATATATAGAGATAGGTTATGCTCATGGGCTAGGGTTTCCTACATGGACTGCTAATGGGTTTAATGCCCATGTCGCCTACCATGCACTATTTTGTGTCTAGTTCAGCCCAATTACTTCTAATTAACTATTACAAAACTAAACCCGCTAACCGTTTATCATTTTACTAATTACAAGATATCTAAAGACAAAATCTAAGCTATTATCACAAATATGCACCAACAAACTCCCCCTTGACAATAGCTTCGTAAAATAACTTAGTCTTCAGTCTTCTTGCAATCTTCAGTATCTTTGAAAAACATTGGTCTTTGGATAGCTTTAACTTTAATAGCTTCTGTCAGCAACAGACTCCCCCTAAGCTGATGTATCCAATCACCAAATCTTCTGAATCATTAGCATTAGAGTAAACTCCAGGTTAGTCCTTGCATAACAATCTTCAAAACTCTTCAACTTTGTCTGCAATGTAGAAAGGAGGTTCTACCATGCAACCAAGCAAACTCCTCTTCACTAAACTTCTCAGCAACATACTGCTACAATCTGTATACTATAAAACAAACATCTCGAGAAACCATAAGAATTTTTTAACATAAGTTAACCAAATTATTATTATTCAAGAGATAGTAAAACTGTATCACAGATTAAGCACTTCTCAACTCAAACCATATACTCAAAATTTGAAGCACACTGAACCTGCAGGATTTTAAAATTTTGAACTCAGCTTCTAACATCATCTCCCCCTATCGGTAAGAACTCCTCCATAAATAACAATATTCCCTACATTAAGAATTTACAAGAAAATGAAATATTTTTGGATTTTTATATTTTCTAAAAGCAAATAAAGTACGAAATAATAAACACTCTATTTTTGTGAGTATCACCGTTAAGAAGATCATATCAGCAACATCAAACTGTTTTCACACTATCTGATAATTCTATATGCAATATTCATGAAAAGCAGTTCAAGACGATTACCAGTATTGTTTATCCACTCAAACAAAAATACATGAACATTTCAAGTACCATTACCTCGTGATCTGTTTAGATAAGTTATACTGATATACTAGTGTGTCCCACTTCAGGACATACCCCCGCAATCAAGGTATGCACAAAAATTCATCGTAGTAGGTGAGTATACCGTAATTCATCCTTATGTATTACAACGTTAGATAATTGGTGATCAGGTCAGTACTTACGTACAGCAAAGAGACCAATATCCAACGAGGGTTAGGACAAATACCAAATTCTGGTACGAATAATGCAATTTGCACATTTGAATGACTCTCTAGGAGAGCTTCTTAAATTATTTAAGATTTGGCATTTTAGCACTTTTAAGATATCCAGGTTGTGCCTAGGTCAGCATATATCTGGATGCAGCAGAAGGACAACCTTGATACCCCGGATGAAATAACGATATAAAGACCTAAAACCTCAGATTTTGGCAATCTATCAACACAAGATTTAAGGTTATAAAACCATACGCCACTGATATGTTACCCACTCATACACAGTCTATTAATTTTATATCACAAAGGTAAGTTGATTATTTCATGCTTTTGCCTACTGATACATCATATGATGAAGCGGCTATCACACTTAAGCAATTTTCTTTTAAGTTCAGTGTGACAGTCTAACTCGCTGATAACTATCATTTCTTCTTATCCACACAGTGAAAAACTCATTTTTGATTTTCTATTTTTTATGTTTTTTTATTTTTTAAAAGCAGTAAATTATTTACAAACTATTTTTATGGAAAAGTGGTCATTCAGGATTCCTCATCCTGTTGAGTTCGACTAAATGTTCAAAACGAGCCCTGTCAAATGCTTTTGTGTAAAGATCTGCCAGCTTATCTAGTGTGTCGACTCGATGCAGTTCAAGTAATTTCTTTTCAGCACAATCCCGTATAAAATGATGACGAATGTCAATATGTTTTGTGCGACTGTGTTTTACGGGATTGTTGGTGATTGATATAGTGGCATTATTGTCTATCATAATAGGAGTACGAGTGAAATTCAAACCATAATCGCACATCTGCTGTTGGATCCAGAGAACCTGAGAGCAACAGCTACCCGCAGCAATATATTCAGCTTCACACGTCGAGGTAGACACGCAAGACTGCTTCTTGCATTGCCATGACACGAGCCTCCCTCCTAAGAATTGACAACCACCTATGGTAGACTTCCTTGTAGATTTACATCCTCCAAAGTCCGAATCAGTGAAAGCAACAAACTTCAAATCACTAGCAGCTGGATACCATAACCTAAGTTTAGGTTTCCCCTTCAAGTAACGAAGAATCTGCTTCACCGCTTTCATGTGGGACCCCTTTGGATTCGCTTGATATCTGGCACAAAGACATACTGCGAACATGATGTCGGGTCTTGAAGCAGTTAAGTACATCAGAGAACCACTCATTGCCCTGTATTGAGTTGGATCAACATCCTCCACACTCTCATGATCTGGACCAAGATTGTGATTCTCACAGATAGGTGTATTGAATGTAGCGCAATCCTCCATCTTGAAACGAGACAAAATGTTATACACATACTTCGTCTGATGAATAAACATCCCATCCTTCTTCTGTTCAACTTGTAAACCCAGAAAGTAAGATAGCTCACTCATCACACTCATCTCAAACTTGCTTTTCATTACCTCTTCGAAATCATGACACGTGTTCTCATTAGATGACCCAAAGATGATGTCATCTACGTATATCTGTACCAGCAGAAAATCTTTCTTCTTCCTTTTAATGAACAGTGTACTGTCAATCTGACCTCTTTCAAAACCATTCTTTAACAAATGTGCTGACAGTGTCTCATACCACGCCCTAGGTGCCTGATGCAGTCCATACAATGCCTTATCAAGTCGATAGACTCGATCTGGATAATCTGGATCAGTAAACCCATCTGGTTGTGAGACATACACCACTTCTTGGACTTTCCCGTAAAGAAATGCACTCTTCACGTCGAGTTGGTAAACTTTGAAGCCCTTGAATGAAGCAAAAGCTAGGAACAAACGAATTGCTTCCAACCTTGCTACTGGTGCAAACACTTCATTGTAATCAATCCCCTCTTGCTGATTGAACCCTTTTACCACCAACCGAGCCTTATTCCTTATCACTATCCCTCGGTTATCTTTCTTGCACTTAAACACCCACTTAGTGCCTATTTCCTTCTCTCATTCAGGCAAGTCAACTATCTCCCAAACTTTCAACTTCTTGTACTGAGCCAGTTCCTCTTGCATAGCTTCCACCCAGCAATTTTCTTTTAGAGCCATATGAACATTTTTCGAATCCTCTTGGGCAATAAAGCAACTATACAAACACTCATGAATCAACCCAGTCTTCTGAATCGATGTAAACAAACAGGAACCTTCGAGCACACCTCTTCTCGTCTAAACACCTGCAATAGCATCACCTATGATGTTTTCAACTGGATGATCTCTGTGTACACGTGTGGTAGCAATGGTGTCAACAACCATATTATCTCCCATGTTAGATCCAACCTCCCCCTGAATATTAGCAGTAGCAAACGGATTAGTGAAATCCTCCCCCTGAATAGGTTCAGACTCACTATCACTGGAGTCCTCTGGAGCTGCACTGGAAGAAGTTTCTGTAGCATCTGTCATCAATACACTCAATCTAGGCATGAAGTCACATTCGCCATCTTCACTGATCATAGTATGGATCACCTGAGAATCATCTGCATTAGAAAAATCAGGAATATTAAATGATTTAAAAACATTGTCATGATCATATAATATAGCAGGACCACTCGTTGATTGTTGAGGTGAATAACTAGTGATTTCTATGTTAAACACCACCTTAATTTTACCAATTTTTAGATTAAACACCCTTTTATTCGATGTTCCAGGCATATAGTCTAGAAAGTAACCCTCAGCAGCTACCTCACTGAATTTTTGCTTATCTTTCTTTCGCACAATGGTGCAGGGTAATCCAAATGGTTTAAAGCCTTTTAAGTTTCGTTTTCGGTTAAACAATAGTTCGTGACATGTTTTGTTAAACCGTTTAATCGTCAAAACTTTGTTCAGGACATAGCAAGCTGTGTTCACAGCTTCTCCCCAGAAAAGAACTGGAAGCTTTGAATCAGATAGCATAGTCCTTGCGGCTTCAATCAATGTCCTGTTTTTTTCGTTCAGCGACTCCATTCTGTTAAGGTGTATAAGGAGCAGAATATTGATGTTCAATTCCCTTGCGAAGACAATAGAGATCCAGAACTTGATTCTTGAACTCCGTGCCATTATCACTCCTTATCCTCTTGATCCGTGCATCATGGACATTTTCCAATTTTGTAAAAAGATCTATCAGCATCCCCGCTGTCTCATCTTTTATACGTAAAAAGAAAACCTATGAATATCGTGAGTAATCATCTATGACAACTAAACAATAGTACTTTCCACCTATGCTACTTACGTTCACTGGACCGAATAGATCTATATAAAGTAATTCATAAGGGGCATCTATGGAATTTACTGTTTTAGACTTGTGAGGTTTCTTATGTTGTTTTCCCTTTTGACATGGAAGACATTTATCTTCCACGTGAAACCTATGCACTAGCACCCCTTCCACTAAACCATTTTTAATAATATAGTTCATTTTTCGATAGTGGATGTGGGCCATGCGTCTGTTCCACAGCAATGACTCAGCCTCAGATGCTTTTGATAGTAAACATGCTACCACAGAGGAAGAATCCTTAGCACCCATGTCCATGACATAAGTGTCGTTCTCCTTGGCGCTCTCATCACTATCCAATCATCTGGTATCACCAAACCAGGTTTCAAAACCAACGCTTCAGACTTAGTAAAGTGGACCGAGTGACCCTTGTCGCAGACTTGAGACACGCTCATCAGATTGTGCTTCAGCTGCTCAACATAGTTCACTTTGTCCAGTGTGATCTTCCCGTTGGTTACTTTTCTTCGACCGGTAATATGCCCTCCTTTAGCACCTATAAAATTCACATAACCACCATCTATATTCTCAAACTCTGTCAACAGCCTCGCATCCCCGTCATGTGCCTGGAGCAGCCACTATCAACATACCACAAGTTGATAATCCTCCTCAGCAGCTCCTGCACAACCCAACAAAATTAGTTAGATTGGGGGACCCAAGCCTTAATGGTCTTGGATCTTCCAGATTCATCAACCACGGGAACATCCATCCAGTATCCATCACTCCTATTAGGAGTCTTGGATCTTAGACCTGTTGATGGAAATGGTTTATGATTTCCACTAGGTATGTGGTCCTGAGGTTTCCTAACCATGTTTGGACTTTGTGAACTTTGGAAATTATGATTTTGGTTCCATGAATTATGATGATAATTTCTAACGATTTTGATATTGACCTTGACTTCTGAAATTATTTGATGGACCATTAAAGTTATTCATTCTTGGTGAACTACTTCTTGGTCTTTCATATCTGCCTGATGTAGATGCAGGCTGAAATCTTTGTTGATTTCTTTGAAAACGAGAAACTTGGTGAGTTCCTTTTTCAGCCTTATCTACACCCACAGCAACATTCTGTTGCTTGGTAGCAGATATCTTTGGTGAGTTAACCTTCTTCTCACCATCACCACTTTTTGCCGGTGATTTTTCTCTATGTCTCTCACTTACCTGTGCTTCACTCTTTCTGTTAGGACAACAACTAGCTACATGTCCCTTTTCATGACATTTGAAGCATGATTTTCTAGCCGAAGACTTCTTTACAGAAGTCTCTTGCTTAGATTCATCAGGCGATGATGATGATGATGATGACGACGATGCCTTCGAAGGATCTTGTTTAGTTTGCTTAACTATTGATTTTTTGTTATTTTTATTTTTAACAAACTGCACATTAGACTCTTTAGTAATAACAGGGATCTCTTCATTCATGTCACTCCCTTTGACAAAATCAACCTTTTTAACAAAAAAATGTTTTTGATTCTTAGGGTGTGTATTTTTTGTTTTCATAACTGGTTCCCTGTTATTATCCTTCTTGGCATTCTCAGAACCATCAACACTTCCTAATGTGGAACTACCAGGTGTAGTTGACACAAAGTTTGTAAGCTCTTCTTCATCTGGCAAGAAAGAATAGTCGTGAGGTGGAACTTCATTCAAACCTTTGAAGCCCACACATGTCTTGTCATTGCTCTTCTTTAAGCCATTCATCCTGTGTTTCATGACAAAAGATGAATCTCTGAATTGATATAATTTCTTTTCAAGCTCACAAATTTTAAGTTGTGCTTCAGACAACTCTTTACATTTTTCAGAAATTTCTTTTGTTTTCTCACTCATCGTATCATGAGCTAAATCAATAACTTGAATTTTTTTCTTTAAGGTTACAGGTTAGAATATTGATTTCTTCTTCATAACCTTTAATTTTGCTTCAAGTATAATGACTCATTTCGTTTTACAAAAAAGTTTGATTCTTTTAGGTTCGAGAGCTCATTAGCCAGACTTTGGTTTTGCTTTGTTAATGTGTCAACTTCACTTTGCAGTTCACGACACTTCAAACAAACAGAGCTACCAGAGTTAGAACATACCTCGCCTGTTGATTTGCTTAGATCAGCCATGAAAGCAGCAAAACCAGCAGCCATCTTCTTCTCTGTGGTATTCTGTTCTCCATCAGCTTTTTCAGCTACCTGCTCTTGCTCTCCCTCAGCATCAGCTTTCACTTCTTCATCAGCAACTGGAGCTATCTCAGCCATGAACGCCTGTGAGGCGTTGTTATCACTTTCCAGATGAACACTCCAATCATAAGAACCCTCTCTAGTAGTAGAACTCAGGGCATTTGGTCCAGTGTTGTTTGACGCATTCCAGTTGCTTGAACTATGACCAGAAGAATCTTGAAAGGATGAACTAGAACGAGATTCAGACTTAGCTCTTTGACACTCTCTAGCGAAATGTCCATAGTTGTGACAGTTGTAGCACTTCACTTTCGACTTGTCAAAGCCCACACTCTTGCCAACGAACTTCCTGCCCGTTCTGTTCATGAACCTCTTCACCTTTCTAGAGATCATGGCCATCATCTCCTCTAAGTCATCAAGTCGATCTGATCATAATCTTCATCAAACGTAGCAGGATCAGATATTTTTCCACGAATATAGTTCTTGTAGGAAGCAACGAAAGAAGCAAGCAATGCCATGTGATCTTCAGGACTTTTGACACTCAGAGGCATAGAAAAAGAATTTATGTTACTTGATTGTTGTCTCTTAGCCCCTGATGAGCCTCCTGAAGCAGCAAGAAAACATACTTCACCCTCAGCATTTGTCACGATCAGCTCATTCTCACATGAGAGAAACGCAGTTGCAGTGTCACTAGAAGCATTGTTGGAAGATGAAGGTGTAAGACCTTTATAAATCCCCGGATCTTGACCCTGATCATAACCCGTTTCCTTCTTCTTCATATTGAGCTCATAAGCTCTCAACTTCCCAACAACCTCTTCCAAGTCTTTCTTTCATAATCAGCTTCACCTTTTATCATCAAAGTGTAGATATCCTATTTTGCAGGTAAAGCATCCAACAACTTGTCGTTTATCTCCACATCTGTGTATCCCTCTATGTCATAATTATCTATTTCTGACATCAGATGATAATATCTCGTGATAATATCTCGTGATAATATCTTCTAGGGACTCATTTCTCATTCCTTTGAACACAGCAAACTGTTTCTTTAGCAGATCAACCTTATTCTTCTTCACATCTGTATTGCCCTCATACCTCTTCTCTAGGGCATCCCACATCTCCTTCGATGTAGTATAACGCTTGAATGTGTGTTTGATGCCATCAGGTAACGACATCTTTATAGTAGCTAAGGCTTTCTTCTCAGACTCATACATCCTCTTCTCAGCTTCAGAAATATTCACGTAAGCAGTACCACGTTGTCTGCCCTCAAAATCATGCGTTGGGTTAGCGTACCCATCTTGAATACAGATCCACATCCGTGTGTCCTGATATTCAATAAAGGATTGAAACTTATCCTTCCAAGTAAGATAGTTCTCCACCTTCAGCATCTTTGGAGGTTTGCTTGTGGTTCCAGTCTCGTGTTCCATTCTCAACAGCTCATTTAGGTTAGACATATTTGACATTTTTACCGAACCGGCTCGTTAAAAACGTTAAAACTTGTCCAAAATGAGTGGTTATCAAATTATACCGTTAGACTCGTCTCGATGATACGATTCTAACGATATATAATGTCCGATTATGATTTTTAGAAATTTCGTGCCTTTTTTAATCCTAAAAATCACACGAGTCTAACTGTCCAATCGGTTCGTAAAAATTGTCTATGGATCAACTTCTACATCCGAATACGTTTAACTCCGGTTACGTCAGCTGGTTAAATTTCCACCTTTTTGTATGCAACTCGGAACAGTGTAAAATCGAAATGGTAACTCTGATTGACAATCCGAAATGAAAATCCGGAACAGTAATCCGAATTACTAATCCGAAATGGTGATCCGGAATAGTGGCTTGAGATGAAATCTGGAATGCACTGTTCTGATCCGAAATGGGAATCCAGAATAGTGATACGAGATGAAATCTGGAATGCACTATTCTGATCCGAAATGGAAATCCGGAATACCCTTCTGATCCGAATTGGAATTTGAAATAGAAACCGAAGTGGCTTTTCTGATCCGAATTACAATCTGAAATGGAATCCGAGATGACTTTTCTAATCCGAATCCAATCCAAAATGCAGCTTCCTGATCTGAAATTCAAGTCTTCAATCCGGAATACTGTGCTTTTTGATCCGGAATGCAAGTCTTCAATCCGAAATGCTGCTAAAAATCCAAAATACCTGCAAAAACCCTAAAACAGCCGTCAAAACCCTAATTCAGCCGTCACAAACTTCAAGAACAGCCTCCAAAACGCCCAAAAACCCAATTTTTCTGCTGTCACGATTCTGAACCGAGCAATAATCAAGAGCCGAATGCTCTGATACCAAGTGTAGGTCCCCTAGTCCTTATGGATCTCGACAGAATCGTCTATCTAATCTAGAGTGCGGAATCCCCTATATCAGATTTCACAGAAACAACAAGAACACGAACACGAACATAAAGAATTCCTTCAAATTGTCTTCTATTGATTATCTAACACAAAGTGTTTACAACCAATTCAAGACTTTCTCTCTTTAAACTCTCTGAAGCAATTCTTTCAGCACTGAACAACTAACTGAGCAACCTCAACCCTAATCACAACCTCCCTATATATAGAGATAGGTTATGCTCATGGGCTAGGGTTTCCTACATGGACTGCTAATGGGTTTAAGGCCCAAGTCGCCTACCATGCACTATTTTGTGTCTAGTTCAGCCCAATTACTTCTAATTAACTATTACAAAACTAAACTCGCTAACCATTTATCATTTTACTAATTACAAGATATCCAAAGACCAAATCTAAGCTGGTGTCACAAATGTGCACCAACATAAACCCGAAGTTACAATGAGTTGCATTGACTGTACTCGGATAGTAGTGTATCCTTCCTTTTGGCTGTCACACCCGATTTCCTAGTGGGCCCGGATGTGGGGTTGTATGTAACTATCGGACATCAGTTTACAATTTGCAGCGGAAATAGGGAGTAATAAGGTACAAGTATAAAAACTTGAAATTTTATTAAAACTTAAAGTATTAACGTTTGGTACAATATCCCGTAGGTAGGATCTAAATGAATAATTTTTTAGGCATCATAGGTCTTTTTGTTATTAGAGTCGCAAATTCCAAAGCTAGACCGAACCTTATCCAAACTACTATTGAGGTTCGCCACCTATGAGTCAATCTTTAAAAATATGTCGGCTTTCGCTGTAACCGACTCATTTTAAAAATCATTTAAAATTATGATAACTATTTTGCAATCATTTAATAGTCATTGGGATAGATTCTTGTTACTAGATTTACATGCTTGTGATACAATCAGGGACTGGTACTTATAACCGGTACATGGTTAATATACACACCATTTAATATTTGCATATATCAGGTGTATGCGTACATCCCGCGTTATTTAAGGACATTACAATTAATGAGTTAGGACGCTCGGATACGAGACTATTAACCCCCAATTGTTTTAAGGTTAATCAAGCAAAACGGAATAATCTGGGTTATTAACATTCTTTGAAAGCATTGGCCCATTTTGCAACACCGTTCCAAGTGGCCAGTGCCATATCCCAAGTTTTATAAATAAAATAGGCTAAAAAGTATATTTCTGTACTAGCTGTATGCAATGTGTATTTAGTTCTCGTAGTACAGTCGAAGTCAAAGTTTTATTAACTTAGGTGCAATTCTCTGGAGGACTCTATAGTACATAATGGATGGAAATATTATGCATTAGAATGTTTACGGGTCATTATAAGTCTTTGGGACTTTGACCGGTTACTTTGATTTACGCTCGGTCCCGCTAGATTAAGCATTGATCAGATAAAATGTGGTTTATGCCTGTACGAGTGAGGAGTCTCGTGTGGTATATGGTATTTAACTAAACATTCTGATTTGGAAAGGTTCTAAATTTATTTGACCCGTTACGACTATTTTATATAGTTTATGCTATTTTAACTAGTCGTGCGTGTAAACACGGGTTTGGATGGTCAAATGGGTTTGTGACGAGTTCGACAAATCAAAATGTATTTTATGATATTATATAAACTATTTTGCGGTCATAATATATGTTACATACGCCTCGTTCTTTGATTATTTGTTAAAAGAGTATTTTTGACTTTTTAGAAAAATATGTTTGACTCGTCACTTGACCCACTTAAACGTGATGCTCAGAAGATATAATTGCTGGGAATTATACCTTATATTATACCAGCTGATGATATGAAAATGAGCATGTTAGAGAGGCACCAACCCTTAAAACAGCAAAGAACAAATGCAATTGGGTTCCTTGAGTACATTTTCATGCATTCCTTATTGATGCATTAGGAAAGCTTACGAAGAGCCACCAACGATGGCATGGCTGAACTCATGAAAGCACTTGAGATCACACTTGAACAACAAGTAAGTTTTGGTGTTGAACGTTAAGACTTCATTTTAATATATTATTAGCATTAAACTAAAACACAGTCACACTATATATTTTTTCAGGAGGTTTATAAGAATCACGAAAAGAAAGCAACTTTAGAAGTAAATTATCAAGATTGCAAATCAAGCAAAATCTCCTTTTTAGCATATGGATCCATGAACATCTGTTTATGCTTCTCTTAAATGGGATCTCCCATCTGTATGTAACAAAACTTGATGGTCAAAAGCATGTAAACAGGAGCATATGAGGTTATTGCCCTCCACTTTACCGGTTAAATAATGTTTTAGGCTTTTAGGTTATTTTAGGTTTATGCACATATGTAGACTGATGTACGCATGTGCTTACTTGTGAAACGATTGTTTTAGATCCAAAAAATTAGAAAATGTAGCGCAATTATGATGGAAGGATGTCAATTTTTGTTTTGCTATTCATTTGCTGCTGTTACTTTGCATAATTTTTTTATTCTCTGCCCCTAAATGAATTTGTACTCAAGAAAAGAAAATGAAATACTTGGGATATGTGTTGTCTAGTGTTAAAAACAAATTGGGGATTTTAGGGTTTTCCTTTTTGCTTTTTGTTTCAAGCTTGAGAGTAAAGATTAAGCAAAGTTCTTTATTATACTTAGTAGTTTATAATTATATGTGCCACATGTTTGTGTTTTAGGCAATGGTAGCCGGTTGGGCATGAGTAGAGGTGTACCCAAACCAAAGCTTACTGCAATGGATGTAATTACATCCAAACTTTTCTCCAATATTGGTGTTTTAAATCTTCCTTTTTGGTAAGTACATATGTTTAACCTTCATTTTTTACCTAACATGTTGTGATTTTTAGGTAGTTAGGCCTTAATGGAGTAGTCTTTATTGTGGTATTAACCATTATGATCACTCTTTATTAAAGGACCAAGGTTCATAAGCATGACCTTAAAACATGAATCTATTTTCAAAACTAAAGCTTTATAAACTCACCGATTATATAATTACAGTTTATATGGTATATTGATATTGGTTAGGTGGAAATGGTTTTAAAAGTTAAACAGAGCTGAAAAAGGGTTTTAATCAACCTGTTCATCGACCCAAATGGGCCGTATGGCGTGGATAGTTTTTGCAAGACGGGTCGTAATATGGGTCTGATGTTTATACTATAGGTCGTATGACCTTTTTTGCTGAACATAAAATTTAGGAGAAACTGGAGATATGTCGTTTGCTTCCTTCGTTGGAACCAAGCAATACAAGTATGTGGTTCACATAACATGATATGCGAAATTTTGATATTTTGTCTTACATGTTTTATCATGTTTATGGTTTATGATTTATAGAAGCGAACAACAATAACATACCAGTTCCGGATCGATTCCCATTGAATAAAATGGCACTATACGACCTTTATGGCCACTGTCAATGTGTTATTTTTTCACTTTATTACAAAAAGTTGTGGTTCTTTTAAAATGTAGTTGATTAAGTATAAATTAAAAATCATACTTTCTTTCTTCAAATTCAACTATTTAAATCTGTTTGATGTTCCAGTTAATTTAGCTTTGTATTACAAGTAAATAATAGTTATATTGAAACTACATGATTCATGATTTATACAAACAACAATTTCGTACCAATGCAACAGTGACGGATCGGACTGTTTCAGTAGTTTCTATACTGGCATTTCATGACCTTAATACAAGTGCGATACCATATCACGACTTTAATATAAATGCTGGTATCGGTCGAACTTCTGTTATATCACGGTTTAGCGAGTCGAACTCCCGTTATCATATCAAGGTTTAGCGTGCAGCAACGCGGCGTGTGTGTAAGACCTAGTTACTATTAAAGAGAAGGGCCAAACCTGTGCCAACAATACGTGCATGTTTTCTCTCTGCAGGGGGTATAAGGGCATGAGAGACGGTGAGGGGTGCCGTTGTCATACAATAGATTTTTAATACGGTTGTTTACAGATTTCGTACCTCCGTCGCTTTGAAAACACATTGATTTTTGTTGAAAATTGGGTTTGAGCGAAAGCTGACGAAAATAGTGAAAAACTAAATTTTAGTTTTTAACGGATAAAACCACGTAAACCGACATAAGTCATCAAGCAAATAACATAACAATAACCACCAACTGATGTCACTGGTGATGGCCCCATAATCACAATGCACCAAGCTAGAGGTGCTCAAATTGGATTTTTGTTAATACTTGGTTTGGGGTATGAACGAGTATTCGAAAATCGGGTATTCAGAGAAACCGGATAGGGTTCGGGTACGGGTATTAAAGAGAAAAGTCATACCCTACGTACCGGGGTAGGGTAAAATCCGGTTTGGGTATATCCGAGTATTGGAACCGGGTATGGATCCGGGTATTAATACCCGATTTAAAAAAATTGTTTTTTTTATTTGACATAAAAATAAATGCGTTTAAAAATTAGATTTGGTTTGTAATTTGTAAAAGTAATAAAAACAAATTACAATAACATAAATTCACTCAAACACAAATTATTTGTTTTATAATATGCATTTTTAAAAAACTTAAATATACAAGTTGCAAAGTAAACATAAAAATATACCTTAAATATTCTGGTATTCTATCTGGTATTAAAAAAAACCGGTATTGGTTATAGGGTATAACCGGGTTCGAGTGGGTATGACTTGTTCCGGGTATTTTCTGGTATAAATTGGGTAGGGGTTCGGTTAGGGTGTTGAGCTCAAACTTTATACCCTACGGGTAGGGCCAGGTTCGATTATGGGTATAAAATACCGGGGTTCAAAAATAATCGGTTTCAGATTTTTTTTATATCGATTCTGGATACGGGTTTTTTGTGCACTTCTACACCAAGCCAAGATGATTCAAGTCCCATTTCCAATAAAATCAAATGGTAAATAATGTCCTTTAGACATTTCACATGATGGGCGAATAATCGGTTCGGGCAAATTAGAAGTAAGTTTTAAGAATTCAAGTTTGTTCATTGACAAAATTGCGAATCATAAATGTCGCAATTCAAAGGATGTTTTTTATGGGTTTCTCGAATTCTCCATAAGAGCTTTAGAACCCGTGTGCAACCTCGACATTGGGCGAGCACTTGTTTTTTCACCTGATCCTAAAAATAAAAATAGGGTTGTGAAAACAAAACGTCTAAAAGATTCAGTCATTAATTCTTATGGATAAAAGATTATTCGTGAGATGAGGAACAACCAAAATATCCTATAAATGTATATTTTTAGACATCGTAGTGTGCCTAATGTGAGATACATGTAGAGTATTACCATTATCAAATGTGACCTTCACATCGCCCACATACTTTGTTGCTTTATTGATCTTGGTGGGGGAGTTTGTCATGTGATCCCCGAGACCCGAATAAAAAAACCAATCCCGACCCGAGGTGGTAACATGACATTGTGCGTCAGTGGCGGATCCGGGGGGTGGGGGGTTCCTGGGTTCCAGAAACCTCCTCTGTTCGGAAAAAGGTAGTGGAAACCTTGTATAATTTGAGAAAAATTAGTGAGAGTTAGTGAAAACCTACTAAAGGGAACCCTCTAGAAAAATTTTCTGAATCCGCCACCGCTGTGCGTGAAAGGCTTTTGTGAGGTCGGCTTTGTGATATGGTCCGCTATATTATTGAATGTTCTGAATCTTACATCTAACTACTTGTTTGCTAGGTCTACACTTAGATGCACAGTCCATGTCAATTGTAATGCGTTTGGTATAAATATGAATTGTCCAAATCGAAGTTTTAATAACCGCATTCCAATTGCTTTCATGATCTCTTACTTTTCCACTAAGTAGTTGTATACTATTCCTTCATTTAATTCCATGGTATGATACATTCACACAGTTTTATAGAGCACCTTAGTGGTATCATGACATGACTTTACCTCTGATCTTCTGATGAGTAAGGGAGTTAATTAGTCTAACTTTACATCAAGTCTATCCATATGGTGTCATGCTATTTTTTTTAGTATATTCAATTTTGTGATGTATATCTGTTTTGTAACCACATATTTGTTCTTCTCTATCGGGTATATGGTCCATAAAGTAGTATGCCAATAATATCATCAATCAACTTCTTGCATATCAACAATTTGATTTGCTAAAGTCAGTTCCACTTATCTGGAAATTAAAGGCCCAATTTTGTAATTGGATTTAGGTCTCAAAAAAGGTTGAATCACCCTTTATTAATTGGTTTCTAGATATCTTATGGACTTTTACTATTTTACATGTATTGCTTTTGTAACACCCCAACTTAGGGTTGACGTTACATAACTTGAAATACAATATATGATCTGATAACTTTGTCTATTTAAACAAATGCCTTTTAAACTCTCATGCAATCTTTCATGTTTTATCATCAATAGACTTGTCATATCAAATGGAAAAATAGAAAGGCAAGCCCTAAGCAAATTATATGGTGAGTGAATAGAGGGTAATAAAATGTAATTTTATTTTCGTAAATTCAAACCGTAATTAAGTAAAAGATACGCATATTCAAAGTCCACAAACATGAGTTAATTACAAATTGATACAAGGTAGCCTAAAGCATCGAAAGTAAATAGGTGTGTGGGTAAACCACACTAATCTATTCCCAAATTAGATTATGTACGTGTATTTACTTTTTCTCACAATTCATTCATACGCTTCAAAACTATACATAATGCAACAAACTGCCCTATATGATAAGAAACTAATGATATAAACCATATATATATATACCCGGGTTAGCTCTCCAGCTCAAACTAAGCTAGGTGCGATACTCTAGCTCTTTACCAAATAGGCTACCCCTAGTTAATAAAATCATTTATTCACTTCATAAATTGTTTGTTATTCTAATACTTTTGACTTTATTGTTATTTGTTGTCTAAACTTTGAATTTAATATATTTTTTAACTGTTTTAACCTTCCATATTTTTAGACACAAAAAGATTTATTTACTAAAAACGCACTTTCATATTGTATTTTCATCGGCTAAATGACTTATAGTGGCGTTATTTTACTAATTTCGTGAAAATAATTGTAACATTATTTTACTAATTGCACTAATATTAACGTTATTTTAATAATTTCATGAAAATAACATTAAAAGCGGCAAACAGTTAATTATGCATTGTGGTGGCGTTGATAGGAGAAAGACAAAAGTGTATATGTACTCATTGGCCATTGTCTCGATTTTTGAGTGCTATGTGCCTTATGTTCAAGGCTTGATACAAAATTACAATTGAGCCAGCGGTCTCGCTGGAAGCAACCTCTCTATTCTTACGAGTTAGAGATAAGGGTGTCTAAATCTTATCCTTCTCAGGTCCTAACTTAGCTTTGCTATTGGTGATATTTACTGACGATGACGAAGATCACCTTAATCACTTAAAAAAACTTTCAAATTATTTGCATCAAAATTATGTGTGTTACTGTTTGTTTATATGTATTTGTTAGATTTCCTTTCCAAATTTTAATCCTTAATAAATCCATTAATATCTTAACACTGAGTAATTAACTGAGTTGAGATTACTATCGTCCCAAAAGAGCCGGTTCAGATTATTAAAATACAATGTGCCTTTATCTTTTATACATTTAGTCTCACTAGATTTCGTCTTTTACATAACCCACATAGTTTTATTTTTTTACATATTTATCACAAACATTTTCTATATTTAATACCAATACTTTTCAATTTTCAACATTGGTCCCTGTACTTAACATATTTTACAAATATATCATTTTACGAGTTGTTCTAAATTTTGCAAGTTAAGAAGCTGCAACGTGCGCATGTGTTTCAATGTTTTTTCGTCATTTTATGGTTTAGGCTCCATTGAAAGTTGCGGGTCCTCAGCCGCCTTAGTTATTCTTTTCTATGTTTTACTTTTTCGATCTGTTTTTGCGAGTTAACACGTCATTACATGCGTGTGTGATTCCTCATTGTTACGTATTTTTTGTTCGGCTTAGTAGGCCCGCCGCAAAGCGCGGATGCTAGATACTAGAAAACCCTCATGAGATAAAAAAACTAAAGAAACTCAATCTCTAAAATCTATCTAGAAATCCTATGGTTGAGCTTGCATGTTACCAATAGTAACTTTTCAGAAATACATTACAAACTAACAAAAGTACGTGTAACACGTTTTTGCTTTTTCACTTTTCTGTCTCACACAATGACATATAGCATGCTTGTCTGTTACACTAATTTTTTTCTATAAAACCATGTAGCATGTTTTTTACATGCAGTAAACATTTAAAAAGCGTAAATTTTAAGTTTGGAAACGTTACATTTCGTAAAACCTACAAAATTTGCTGTTGAAAACAAAAAAAAGTGTAATATTTGATATTACATATACGTAAACAACGAAAAGAGGTGTAACATATTAACTTTTCTCTCCTAACAAAAGTCGTTACATGTCAGAATTCTGAAAAAGGTTGTAAAATGTGGCAACATGTGGTCCATCCATCGAGTTTCTTGAGTTTTTTAAACTCAAAAGGGTTTTTCCTCTGTAATTGCCCTATATATGTGCGTCTATGTATATATACACATACGTATATATATAGTGGAGAGTTCAAATGAGAAAAAATATTTTTAAGAATAAAAAGAATAACTTTTAAACCAAAAGAAATTCTTCATTTACTTTATTTAATGTATGTATTTAATATTATTAAAAAAGGCATATAGGTAAATCTATAATTATTATTAATTAGCTAATTAATTAAATTTTTGTAACTCATTTTTTTAATATACTTTTTCAAGATAAAATAATTTATGGTGAATGACAATTTTCGACATGTGTATGATAAATTTTAGTATGTGTTGGATTAATTTTAAAATGTGTAGAGTATTTTTACATGTGTGTAGGGTAAATTCCGATAAGCATAAGATAGGATAAATTTTGAAATGTGTAGGATATAATGTTTTTGTTTTATTAATGAGAGATAACATAACTAATGAGAGGAGTTATAAATTATTTAATGTTTAACATTATGCCCTTTCTTTTTTTTCTTCTCACATTAAATTTCTTCTAAAATGAAACTTCATATATATATATTTGTGTGTGTGTGTATATATTTATAGGTGAAATATAAAACGAAAACTCAAGAAAAACCTATGTAACATTTTTAGTTTTTTCTAAAAAAATAGGGAAATGTAACATTAATATATTTGAACAGTTTTATAAAAAAATGTAAAAAGCGCCTACTTGTTTTTTTAATAAATGTTTAAAATTTGTATGTTACATTTTTTTGGACTACATATTATGTAACATGAAATTTTTAAGATTTTTTAAAAAATAAACTACTCGGCGTTTTTTGTGTTTTTTTTATAAAAATGTTCAAATATATGTATGTTACATTTCCTATTTTTTTTTTTACGAAAAAAAAATAAAAATGTTACATGGATTTTTACAAAGGTATTTTGAGTTTTCTCAACTCAAATGGGTTTTCGTTTTATCCTTCTCCTATATATATATATATATATATATATATGTATATATATAAGAACCATCACGAGCTGTGAGAACCATGAGAACTACTATTTCCCGCACAAGTTGGGCCACAATTTTTTGCACAAACGTAGATGAAAATGTTATTAGCACATCTGTAAACACAATAAAATAAAATTGTCGAGTCATAGTTACGCCTGTTGTTAAATTTGTTTACGGCGATATAATTTTTTTACACTCGATGTAAATTTTTGCATGCGACATTTTTATTTTTTATTTTTTTTGCTGAAACAAGTGAATTTTTAAAGATTTTTGAGATTTTTTTTGAAAAAGACCTTTTGGTGGTTCTCATTTTACCCTTTAGAAAGTGAATATGAGACTATTACACACCTAAGCTTAGATACAAAACCCTCAAAACTACATAGTTTTAATTCATACTAATTAAAAGTTGATTAAATTAAGGGGATGGCGAATATGAGGCTGTAATACATCTAAGTATAGATGCGAAACCCTCAAAACACGAAAAATCATGAAATGGGCAGCCCGAAAGAATTTGATTGACGCGGAAGAAGTAACCTTATGCAAGCCTTCGATTCATATTTAAAAAAACAAAAGATTTGGAAATCAACATAAGTCCAATTCGTTTTGATGTCTGGCTTTCAAGAATTTTAAGACTGAAGTTGGTGGAATCGAACGGACCATTAATCAAATCGATTTGAAATGGGGCCATTAAAATAAAAAAAAACTGAGCCGGTTCAAAGCATGCTAACTCGAGCGGTATTCTTTTTGTTTATGTTGTTACATTATTAGTTTATAAATATACAGGCCCGCAATTGGCCAAGTGAATGTTCGGATGGTGATATTATCAAGGCAATCCTAAACGACTACAAGAAAATGCGGAAGGTCAAAGATTAAACCCACTTGTTGGCATGAGAGGTTCAGAGTTTAAAGGTGATTCCCAAAAAATGGACCAAAACATCTAAGTCGTGAAATTATACGAGTTTGGCAGATGGTTTTACAAGTAACATTCCTGACATCAACGAGCTCAACGAGGAGAGTACACGGACAAGGCTGTAATGAAAAGAAACGAAAGGTGTTAAGAGTCATCTAGCAAAATGAAAGAAAATTTGGCATATATAGTCTCCGTTTACAAGATGATAAAATGGTAGAAAAAGATAAAAAATCCCTTTGGGCAAAGCTGGCGGAATCAAAACTAAAAAGACATGAAATGTGCATGAACATGATGCATGAAGAAGAAAAATAACCGCACTATCGATTTCTTTTATAGGGCCGCACAAAAAGTTCTCAAACTGTACAACGTAAATAAAAAATAGAGCAAAAACTGGATTCGCCTTGTTACTTTTAAGTCATTTTTGAAGTTTCAAGTTTATTTATCTATTTTATATTTAATAATTGTAATTATTTTATTTTAGTTATTGAAGATTTGGTTTTAGTTATTTGATTGAATTATTTAATATTAAATAATACCTAGAAATGTTAATTAAAAATGTGTTTTTCATTTTAATGCTCGTCATACATATAAATGCGATCGAGAACATCACATTAACTATTTGAAAAAAGTTGTGGTGAAGATTTGGTTTTAGTTATTTGATTGAATTATTTAATATTAAATAATACCTAGAAAATGTTAATTAAAAATGTGTTTTTTCATTTAAATGCTCGTCATACATATAAATGCGATCGAGAACATCACATTAACTATTTGAAAAAAGTTGTCGTGAAGAGAGAGTCTCACATGATCTGTATTGGTTTTAATGTAAGATGGTAGGTCTCAACTGTATCTCAAAGAAAGGACGACATTGCCTTAAATAATTAATAAATGCAACAAGTTTCTGCATTTGGAAATATGAAGCAACGTTGATCGTTTAATTCGTGTAAGAATGTCCAACATTTCGGGTCCAAGCTAATGAAACAACAATCAATAATGAGAACATTTGATAATCTAGTTTTTGTTTCCGATATAAAAAGATAAACAAATTAAAATAGTTGAAACATAATTGTATTTTGTTTATCTTTATCCGTGGCTTTTAAAAAAAAATGTAAATGCTTTATAAAAAAACGATAAACGAAAATGGTAAAACGAATGATTTTCACTCACGGACATATCCACTACTAAAGGTGGTTACCGATGTTTGTCCCAAATCAGAACATGAGTAATTTCTTTGGAAATCAGAACAGACGGACAAAAAAAATGTTAAGTGGGTACTGAAAGGTACCATAATTAGTATAACAAGATGATGAACCTAACGGTCTTATGTCAAAGACAAGTTTGTTCCTGTATGCCAACTATTCACACGGGAGTATATTTCTAAGTTCATTTGACTAAACAAAACATGAATAAATAAACTAACGTTCATTCATAATTATGCTGTTGCCCTCGAATCATATTGATGTTATTGCATGCATCCT
The DNA here is from genome assembly GCA_947069175.1 of Scalesia atractyloides. Taxonomy (NCBI): domain Eukaryota; kingdom Viridiplantae; phylum Streptophyta; class Magnoliopsida; order Asterales; family Asteraceae; genus Scalesia; species Scalesia atractyloides. Next base: position 37,364,435 of record CAMTDV010000011.1, read on the forward strand.
TCTCCAGCAAGTTGTATGTTCTTTTTTATGTTTGTCACTTGTGTTCTTCATCTTCAAGTGAATGTTGTTGAATAATTTGTGTATGGTCATTAAGTTTTGGAGACAAACACCAATCACCAACAAACATTGATAATCTGAAAAGCCACTTTGTAAAAAAAAAACATTTAATCTAGTTTCCATGTCTGGAATTATAAAAAAGGTTTGTATTACTAACATCACTAATATTAAAATGAATAAACAACAATGATAAGAAACTGCTAAAAAGACGTTGCAAGTTGTCCCTAGAATATGGTTGAAAAGTAACTAGTTGATTTAAACACAACTACAAAATAAGCTTGACGACAAGAACATATCAGTTGAGGCTTTACATTTTACAAGTCACTCCTTTGGATGCATCGAATAAAAATTTAAATTACACACACATGAATGTTAAATAAATGCATAGAACTATTGAACTCAGAAACATATGAAAAAACATTTTAACTATAGTTAGGGAAATCCGGGTGTTGACATAAGAAGGGACCATTGTAAGGCTACGTTGATCGGATAAGCTAAAAGTGATGTATGAACAGCAACTTTTGGCATAAATATTAATTGTTGGCTATAGTGGTCCACCATAGGTTTACAATGTACCTGCTTCATCTTTTGAATAATCCTTAGAAATATTTATCATGTACTTTTCATCTACTATCTATTCTTGGTGTTGGGATAGCGGAGATCCGGGAGAGTTCTTAGTGTGAAGACAGTTAAAAGGGCTATGATTGGGGATAGAGGAGCAAGCCCCCTCCCTGATTTTGAATGGTGTAAATGGGTGTCTCATAAGAGCAATATTATGGTCCGAAGAGGTAACATAGATATCACATTGGTTATGTGAATTGGTCGGATTTCAGTGTGTGGTGCAACATCCCTCCAATCTATTGTTCTTATTTCAAAGACATATTGGAAATTCATAATTTCTCTCGATTGGGTAAGAAAGCGAAGAAGATCATCTACGGTTTAACGCTCATCTCCTGCTGGTGTATCTGGAAAGGAAGGAACGAGTTGGAATTCAAATAGATTAATTGAAGATCACAAGATATTTTAGGAGAGATTAAGTCTAGGGGTTTTGGTTAGGTTAAAAATAGAACTTCGTGTAAATATATCAATTGGACGGAATGGTGTAATTCTCGTTGTATATGCTGTAATTGTGTGCCGTTTGCCCGTTTGGGTCGAGGGTGTTGTTTTGTTTGGTCTTTTGCTCATTTGGGTCGGATGCGTGTTTTAATGATGTTTTCTTTTCAAACTTTTTTTTATCTTGCATCAATTTTAGGGATTATATAACCCTACCCGTGCCATGTGAAGACCCTTGTCAAGTTCATGCTTAATTATTTTATGAGCATAAAAGTGTCACAGATCCGTGATGAATGCGTGGTCTAAATAATAACCCAAATGTAAAATTAATCCAAACGTTTGTTTTATGTTAAAACTTAAAAGTAAAACAGTACCAAAATGCAAATCTAATTATATATACCTACAAAAACTAACTCAAGACAACCGAAAAAGCAACGGACACACAGTTTGAAAAAAATAATCAATCGCAATCACCAAAATAACAAGCAATCGGAAATTAATTGCCGCACGTCTAAACAACCGGAGAATAAAGTCAAACTCAATGGTGGACACACCGTTACAGAACCGACAAAACCATCCAAAAACCGTCATCCGGCTAAAGCATTCAAAACTGTCGTGCCCGTTGATAATCAAACCCATGTGTTTCCTCTTCAACCACTGTTTCGTCGTATGCAATTGTTTCACATCCTGTTTAACACTTACCGGTCTAAACATTTACAAAGAGATAGAGAAAACAAGAGATACGTGGTGACAAAAAATGTGAGGCAGTGGTGGCAGTTTGGTGGTGGCGCTGTTGTGGTGGTGGTGCTGTAAAGGCGGCAGTTTGGTAGTACTGGTGTCTTGGCGTGATGCTGACTTTTTCCACGACACCTTTGATGCCCTTTTTTGAGGTATGTGTGTAGAAGAAGCTTGAGAACATGAGGAGTGGAGATGTTTCTTTTTTTGACATTGAACAGATATGTGAGTTTTGAGTTTCGTTACTGTCATTTGATGTACTGCCACATGAACTTTCTCCCGAATTGACTAACGGAGTGACATTTGTTGGAATACTAGTCTTCCAACTAGAATCCACTTCATCTTGATCAATCCAATGTGAATACACCACATCTAGTTTTCATCTGTCAAAATAAGAAGATTAAACGACTAAAATAGTTTTTTTTATAAAGGTATAACCACTTATAAGTCCCTGGGACCCCAAGATCAATGATAAACACAACAAATTTTGTTCTTGACCGAGACGTAAACAAATTCTAGAGAGATAGTTGAAGAAACAAGAAACTCTTTCATTATATTTATCACAATTACAATCTAAAGAGTACACATCTTGTCACTTAGATAGTCTGGTCACTAAGATCTAAACCCACACTTTCTCTCTCTTCACGCTCATCTCTTTAGAAATAAAAAAAAAACCAATTAATTCTAGCCTATTACCACGCGCACACACACACACAAAATCTAAATACTAATGATCATGATAAACTCTTATACATATAAGAGTTTAACTCATAAGTACTGATAAGTCAAACCACACTCTCCGTGTTAAAATCTGACAAATTGATTTATGTTAAACTCTAATAACATTCAGAGTTTATCACTAAATTTACATGGTGTCCTCACATACTTTGAGTTTTCATAGAAATGATAAAGCTATTGTTACACGACAGTTTTCTACACTTACATACTTCCCTTTAACTATTGCTATCAGTTATGTGTATGTAGTTCTTGCCTCAATTACCGTATGCACTGACGCATAGTCATTTGGTTCTGTAACATAGAATCTGTGAGTAAATGAATGCCCAACATATCAATGAAAATGCAGTCTATACCTCTTTCCCCTTTATTGCTTATCTAAGGATCCCTGAACCTTACCACAACTCCACAACCCCAAACTCTCAGCTTATGCAACTCTGGTGGCTTTTTATACCAAAGCTGAAAAGGGGTAGTCATGTTCCTTTTATTTCGAACCATATTTAACAAATAGCAGTCTGTCAACATAGTTTCACCCCAAAAACCTTCACTTAGACTCGAATAGGACAACATGGTATTAACCATTTCCTTTAGAGTCCTATTCTTCCTTTTCCCACACCATTTAGTTCTGGTGTTTAAGGAGGTGTGATATGGTGTATTATTCCTGTTGATTGGAAATACACTGGATTAAAACACTCACCACCTCTATCGGTATACAGAGTTTTAATCAACCCATTCCAATTAAGTTCTACTTCTTGTTTATAGATTTTAAAGTTTTCTAGAGCTTCATCCTTAGCATGCAACAAATTAACATAGCAAAATCAAGTTGCATCATCTATAAACGTTACTATACACTTTTTTATTTCCTAGTGATGGTGTAGCATGGAAGTTACATCCATCGCTATGTATTAAATCTAATACTTTACTTTCTCTATAAACATGTTGCATGAAAGGCTTTTTAGTTATCTTATTCACCTTGCAAATATGACATTTATCATTGTTTATGTTAATAGGAAGAATTAAGCTCATTTTAGACATTTCTTTAATTCTCTTATAGTATACATGTCCTAGTCTAGCATGCAAAAATTCCGAATTAGTCAAGTTGTTACTATTACTAGCTGAAGCAACACAAACAGATTCGTTCATAAAAGACATATCAACATTCAACATAAACATGCCATTACAAAGATAACCAAATCCTACAAAAGTACCATGTCTTGACAAGATATACTTGTCACTTTCCAACACTTGTTTATAACCACAATTATTCAGCACAATGCCACTTAACATGTTCTTTCGAATTCCTTTGATTGGTTTAGTTGCAAAGGTAAAGATTTTCTAGAAGTAAAAATAAGTTGCACGGTTTATATTCCTTTGATTGGTTTAGTTGCAACATTCCCCATCTTGATGATAGATCTGTCTACAATTGGTTGAAAGTCTTTAAACCATCGAAGATCCTTGCACACATGGCTTGTTGCACCCAAATCAACCCATAAAGAATTATCATCATCCTACACATAAAAGGCTTCAGAAATTAGTGGTATATAATTTTGAATCGAATTATTAATTTATATTGAATTTTGACCTGGCTTGCCCGGGTCCTTGGACCTACTAGAACCAGCCTCATTCTTGTTCTTTGAACCAACCTTGTTGTTGTTCTTCATCACTTTACAGTCTCTTTAAAGTGACCCGACTTACCGCATTTCTAGCCAGGGTAATTCGGATTTTTGTTTGGACCCGAATTGTTATTCCCTCGAAACTTACGTTTCCCTTTGAACTTGTTATTTCCTTTAGATGATCCACCCGTCTCAACCATGTTCACCAAAGACATTCCAGCCTATTTCTTTTCATCATTGACCAACACTTTTTCTTGTGCTCTCAAGCCCTCTTCATTGTGAAATGGCTTCCAAGTTCAACCAAACTTAACTCTCATTTCTGATGTTTTAGATTATGTTTAAAGTCTTTTAAGGAAGGCGGTAACCTGTCAATAATTTTTGAAACCAAGATGGATTCATCCATCTTCATGTCATGTTGGGCAAACTGCCCTATAATTCGCAACAGTACTTAATACTGTTCCATGACAGGCCTCGAATCAACCATCTTGTAACTGTAGAAATTACTCACAAGAAATTTCTTACTAGAACGATATTCTTCCATGTATTTGGCTTCCAAAGTATCCCACAGTAACTTACAGTTTCTACATTTTGATATACATCAAACATGGAATCAGACATACCATTTAGGATTTGGCCAAGACAGATGTAATTGTCGTTTTCCCACTTTGACAACTTCCTGATTTGTTCCAGATTGTCATCCTCTAGTATCTCTGTAATTTGAGTTGTCAACAAGTACACAACTTTCAAGGTTGTAAGAAGAAAATGCATCTTCTTCTGCCAACGACGAAAATCCTACCATTCGAATTTCTCAAGTTTGTCAATCTTGCTTGTCATATCATTCATCGATCTGCTTGTCATTTTCACATAAAGTAATTTGATCTTTGTTGGGGAATTTGGTATACCACGGATAATCATAGAGGCGTGTGATCACTCTCAGATCAAATTATTTCGGTGGTTCTTTCGAATAATTCAATCGGATATAACTCTGATTCGAGAAATTGAACAATAGTATGTGTGTTTTTCAAATTCATGAATGAACCAAAAGGACATGTGACCAAAACTGATTGAGAATTTTAGGGTTAGGGATGAGTAACTGCATTAGGTAGTTATCTTTTTATTTTAAATAGAAAGCCTCCAAAATGCCTTGTTTCAGCTCGACCCTAGCCAGTGGCTCTGCCTCTTGGACCCTACTCCCAGGGGTTCTGCCCTCAGACCCCCCTCCAAGGTGGTGTTGCCCCCTTGGAACCCCCATTCAAAACTGCGCCCGAACACTCGTAATTATAACTACTCGAAAAAGCATGCACTCCTGCACCTCCTAACTCGTTCGATGCATATTATAATTCCATTTGGTAACTAAGTTAATCCTGATTTTACACTAAAATATCTATCAGAGTACTCCACGAGTAGTCACTACAAGATAGGCTGCCGAGGCTAGTTTTTTCAACTCCGTCTAATTACTCGGAATCGACCAAACGTGGTCAACCTCGGACATAATAAAATTTAGTTGGTAAACTCGAGCCGAGTTTAACTTTTAAAATAAAATACAATTTCTATGTTTTTCATATTAAAGAATGAATGTCATTTTCAAAGGAATAAATATCAATTTTTCAATACTTTACTATTTTAACATGTATTTTTTAAGTATACAAATATATACATATATATATATATATATATATATATATATAATATACATATATTTAGTTATAAATTTTTGTAAATTTATGATATTTAACATATATTTATATCCCGGAAACTAATTTCTTCATAGGTCTGAGTACTCCTCGAGTACACTACGCATAGGCCAAGTACTCTCAACTCCCTAGTCAATCAATTAGAGAATGTCTTAGACTTTTGCAACCATGGATATATCTACCTTTAAAAGAAAGAAACATTTTTGTAAGCACTACCCCTTCGTTTAAAGTTGAAATGCTTATCTCCACTAAATTAGGATTAAGTAGTGAACATATAGTGAAGTGGTTAAGGTTCTTAACGAAAACCACTATATATAGGGTTGACTAAGGGCCTTTATGGGAACGTTACAAAAATAGACATTCTTTATTAACCTCTTTCCAAAATGGACATTTATTATCGACCAAGGGGTTGCTTGGTAGCCTTTTAATGATTTCACTAAAAGGCTACCCCTGAATCACTAAGAGCTAATGGTGTTTGGTTCACAAATATAACACCTCTTAATGGTACAATTGACCTCTTAGTGACCAAGTGATAAGATGATGCGGAATGGTTAAGAGGAAGATTTACCCATGCCCTAATAAACTTCCTTAACCCTAAAACTTTAGCCACCACCCATGACAAACACCGCCAACCATCCCCACCACCTGCCACCACCAACACCCATGACAAACACCGCTAAGCACCACCACCCGCCACTGCCAACCATCATCATCACCACCTGTCACCGCAAACTACCACCTACCACCAGCATTACTAACCAACACCCCCAGCACCCACCACTATCGTTAACCCTCGTCAACCACCACCGCCACTCGTCACTGCCAAGCACCACCACCACTCACCACCGACAACACCGCCAACCACCAGTGCCACCACCACCTGTCACTGCCAACAACCACCATCACCACCAGCCAACCACCAGATTCATTTCATTCGGTACAAAATAGTTCCGAGGAGTAAAATGGTCATTTTGCACAGTTATTCAGTGCTTTAACCAAATGGCACTTATTGGCTCAGAGGCTTTTACACGGTTAGACTTCTTACTAGTTTAGCACTTACTGGTTCGGAGGTTTCCAAACAGCTCCTAAGGCTTAGCCACCGGCCGACAAATTTGCCAGCTTAACCGGCATTTGACTATTTGATTCATCAAACTTCTAATATTGTAAATTTCCCCTTTTTTATTTATAGGCATTCTAGTGAGTTGTTTACTAATAACAAGAAACGATTAAAAAAACAGAAAGAACGCCATCCAACCCCAGCCCGTACCTAGGTTCCCGTCCCTAGGTTCTTAAAAATCATTTATTTAATCGTTATCTTTAAGCCTTTTCGTTGTTGTTATTATCATTAGTATTAATTTCGATTTTTTTGTTATTCTTTTTGTATCATCTTCATGTTTAAAATGGTTCTTTTTATGTTAGCTATTACGCATAAAATTGTTCATGATCAATGGTACATGGTGAGGACGTATGATTGACACAAGAAAAAGTATTTAGACTTATTTTGGCTTGAGATAAATTACAAGTTACAAGCTAGCTTCACGTAGATAGTAGATGCATACACAAAAGAGAGATTCTCGCTACATGGATTCTAGTTTCATCAAGTAGTACTCAATAAGAAAACTCTAATAATAGGCTTCACCCTTTCTGTTATCTTTATAATACAGATGAGTAATATCCTATATACAAACACCATCCCAAATAAGACACCAAGATCGACCCATTTAGAGTATCCCATCTCAACTTGCAATAAACCCTTCAATATCATGTCACCATCAATGGTAGGGGGACCCCTCACATACTCTGGAAACTTGAGACCTTGAAACTCATTTTTGTACAACCCTTGTAATGCAAACCTGTGGAATGAAATATAGTACATAGGGTATCTCCAGAATACATGAGCCAGATCATTTGGCAATCTAAAAAATCCAGCACTTAGTATCATCAAGCCTTGGATTCCAGCACCTGTTATTATGCCCATGAGTAAATTTGGCACGATGGTAGCTACGATCATCATAAGGCATTCAACGAGTAACATTGATGCAAAGAGCACTAATGCAAAATAGAAGAACTGTTCACATTCTCTCTGAAGGCCGGCAAGCAAGTAAGCTATTACTCCTGGGATAAAAGATATCACAAGAAGGTAGGGCATTGAGGAGATTGCATGGCTGATAACAAATGATCCAACCCCATAATGGCCATTTAATCTTTCCCATTGAAAGACCTACACATATATAGTAGCAACATGGTTGTCATCATAGGAAATTGCTTAAAGTACATCTATTTCTTCAAGAACACATGAAATGCATCAACAAACCTTCATTTCCTCCATGAATGAGGGGAAACCACCAATGGCCAAGATGGTAAGGAAGGAAGAGACAAACATAAGCATTGAAATCCTAGCCTGTCATTGTGAACCATTACAAATAGTTCTTAGTATGCATTGGTAGATAGCTCAAAAGACATAAAGCTTGCTAAGGTTTTCTACTTACGTTTAAGGAGCCGTATCTGGAACCAAGATCGTAGAAAACTGTTCCCACTGCAAAGCCCAAAGCAATATATATACCAAGTCGTAACCAGTAATATCCTATATCGCGATACATGTTTATGAATGATCTTTTTACAAGCACCCGACACTGTGTGATGAAACTAGCTTTCAGGTTTCCTGCTTTTTCAGTCAAGTCTCCTTCCTTCAAAATTTAAAATTGTGATTATATGCTACGGTACCCAATGTAAACCATGGTTAAAATAAGAACACATAGGTGAGATCTATACCTGTCCACATATAGCAGCAATTTCACTTTTGACATCCATGTATATCTCAGATGACTTGTAGGATTCAGAAAGTACATCAACAACTTTCTCAACAGCTAAATGTCCACCAGCATGGCCCTAAAAGTGGGAAAATAAGAACAATTAGATGATCAAACAGGTTATAGAATATAATAGATTGAATTTTATGATAGTTAATTACCTTATAAACATGAAAGACTTTTATATTTAGATAAACCCGATCTTTATTAGAATTATGATCCTATTGGACCATATGTCTAGGATTTAATACTCGTTAATGTGAAACAAGTGAGTATGACCTACCTCATCAAAGTCTGTGTTGATAGTGATGAGAAAGTGATCTGCAGGATTTTGTAGATCTCGACTAGGAAAACCATTTGCTGCAAAAAACTGATTATAACAACAAAAGTAGTTAACTTCATAATTCTTTTATTATGGTAATATTTACAACGTTTTTTATTATCATAAGATGAAGATTACCTGAGTTGCTGCAAAAGTAGGACCAAAGTATATTGTTTTCCCTACAGAGAGAAGACACAGATTATTAAAAAGCCCAAAAACATGGCAACTAGGTTGATGAATAGCTGCTAAAACTGTCATTCCATATTGTCGAGTGAGCTTAACGATTCGCTCCATGACATAATATGACGCTGCACTGTCAAGACCACTCGTAGGCTCGTCAAGCAAGAGAAGAGCAGGGTGTGTTAAGAGTTCTAGGCAGATGCTTAGACGTCGATTTTGGCCACCGCTAAGTCCTTTTATTCCCCAGCCACCTATTCTTGTGTTTATGGAATCTTGGAGCCCCATCTCACTTATAATTCTATCTGCTCTTTCCCTCTTCTGGGATCTTGGCATGGACTTAGGCAGTTGTAGTTCAGCTGAATAGTATACCGTTTCTTTAACTGTTAAAGTCCATGTTAAAACTTGTTCTTGTGTCAAATAAGCCTATGACAATATTAAAGAACAAAATTTAGAATTCACCTTCTAATAACATCCATATAAAATGGTCTGAAACTCGAAGAAAAAAACGCAACCTTGCATGTGTGCATTGTGTTCATTTTCTATACTTAACAAATAAACAAACACATGTACGCAGAAAGATCCGCTCATAGAAGGGTTTGGGAAGGAGGAGATAAGGGCAAACCTTTCTCTATTTGAGGAGATAAGAGAGGCTGCAGCCACTGAGCTTGAGCTCAATCCTTATACTTAATATCTAAATATATACAAATATGACTCTAAAGAATTATACACATACCATGGTGCCATATGTGAGTCTTAACTTCCTTCCGTTTATTAGAATGCGTCCGGTGTTCCTTACGTTTGCTGCCAACCTACCTGTGTTTGTAAGAACAATTAAAGATCTAAAACCATATTGTATGTATAATTGATTCAAACATTTTCCATCCCAAGACAACAAAATCCAATTTTTCACGCCACTATTCGAATAAAATATATCCATATGCATATAGAGACAAGTAATATCACATAATATACATCAGCCTATTTTTGTGGATATTTTCAGCCCATTTCTTCACTAATAAATATATACGTCTCATGAGCATCTAGCCTTATAAGATTAAGTTTAAATATACTAACATGTAAACTTTTTTTGCTTTATACGTTGTATTTCACATATCATTGTCCTTACTGCTCGTGTGTCATCTGACATCCCTCTAGTTAATGTGGGCTTAAAACAATTATGGAAAACTTCGGGAAACGTGCGAGGTCGGGCAAATCAAGAGTTACATACGTACCAGCCAAAGAATCAAGGAGAGTAGATTTGCCACAGCCAGAAGGACCCATAATGGCCACAATCTCTCCTGGCTTAGCATAACCAGTTGCACCAGAAAGTATGGTTTTACATCCATCTCTTCCATTAGAGCTTGAAACAGAAACTCGAAGCTCCTCCCATGTCAAATGCGCTCCACTTCTTTTCTTTGTCACAAGGGACTCCGAATCAACCATTTCGACTCCCCATTTTCCTTCTTCATCTGGTTCTGGACATCTTTCATTGTTGTGTACTAGACTACCCATTCTATAATCAAGATCAAAGCTCAAATTATAGAGCTACAGAGAAAGAGAGAGAGAGAGAGAGAGAGAGAGAGAGAAAGAAAGAGAAAGAGAGAGATGAATGTAGTTTGGAAATAGGAAAAAGAGAAGCAGCTGAATATATAGCAAGAGCATAAAGAATGGTAGTTCTGTGAATTTAATTTCTATTTAATATGTGCTGTTTATTGTCTCGTGACACATGGGGTGAGAAATGCATCTAGCGTAATTACAAATCTAAACGAAGAAACGCCAAAACATAATCACACGATAATTTGACCACTAATTCTGCCCAACGGAGAGCAAAGCAACAAACTGAAAATATACTCTTTTAGTCTTCAACTAGATAATTTTATATGTATGTATTTGTTTATTAATCAAAGTCTCAAATTGATAATCGACAGACTGGAGAATCCACATTGTTTTATCAATGCCATAACCCGTACACCACATTTATTTTTTTTTCTTTATGATTGCATTCAAGTCATTAAAAACCATAAAACTTATCATTTTGATGTTTAAAATATTCATGTTAAAAATGTAGATCATATATATACACTGATATAACTACTTATGTACTATTATAAAATTATATACACGGATATAACTACTTATTTACTATTATAAAATTATATACACTGATATAACTACTTATTTACTATTATAGAATACTTCAACCATTGTTTTTTGCTATTAATCAAACATCACTCTTACAAGTTGTAGTATAAACTTGGATTTAAAATACAAGTAGGATTCTAGAAATATGAATCCTATTTGATATAGTTACTAGGTGGGGAAGGGGCCCTTTGTTACCACACTATACACCCAACAGATTCTTCAGGGAAGAAAATCCAAACATAAAAACAATATTGCTCCAAAGTTAACATTGACTAACCTGGTATATATATGTGTGATAGCATCCCCAACAATAAAAACGATTTGCGTCAACGTGCACGAAACATTGACATCTCAAAACATACGTGGGTGGTCTGTGCAACAGTTTTTGCACCCAACCAACCGATGATGGAAATATCGGAGTGAGACTAACGAGATTGTTCAAAACATCATAACATACTATTTGTGATAATAATTTAATAATCCAAAATTTCATTTCATTTCATTCATAACCGTGAAAGATACATTGTTTAAAAAAGTTACAAAAACTTGGAAAGTAAAACATGAAGGAATACATAAATAAAATTGGTGCGTTTCTAAATCCATCCTAAGTAGATTTCTGGAGCATCATCATACATTTCCTGCAACATGTATTAAAGTGTCCGTCAACACATTAAGGGGGTCGGTGAGCATACAAGTTTGGTCTACATAGCATACCTATAAGAATGTCTCTAATCCAACATGGAAAATTATACACAACGTTATATATCATACAAGCATGCATAAACTATAGGTCAAACCAAATTGTCCACTAAAGTAATCTCATCACCGTAGTGCACAAGACCGTTTTGATTGCATACTTAACAATGACCACAAAATGGGCGGTGAGCTATTCCTATAGTGCTACACATGTTAAGGTAGGTTTGCAAAGTTGAAGAAATTGGAAGATTAGAGAGTGTTTGAGAGTGATTTAGAAGTGGTGAAAATGCTTAGAAGATGTTAGTGGTTGGTATTTATAAGTGGGATAAGTAGTTGAGGGGTTTTTAAATGATTGGTTGAGCTTTTAAATGAGTTGGTTAGGGTTTTAAATGATTTGGTTGGGAGTTAGAAGGAGAAGAATTTCGTTTTTGTTCATTGTGGTTGTTTTGTTGGTTATATGGTGCTCAAAACACATAGTTTATACATCGTTTTGGGTGTTTTAAGTGTATGCAAGATGTGTAATATTAAATCACGTATGAATAATATTTCAAATAAAATATAATCTCGATGTACGGCTCGGTTTCAAATTAAAAACACGTATTCGTGAATGCCCTACGTATTATGCATGTATAACTAGGCAAAAATAATATAAAGTACGATTCCCATTATGATCAAGTTTCGAATTACAAAATTGAAGATAGAATATGAATTAAAATAAAATGGAAAAAGGATGATGTCACACCCCAGCTTTCCACTGCCAATCAAACACCGGTGGGCCCGGGTGTGGAATATGGTGACGTAAAATTAATATCATCATAGTCATTAAATACAGCACAACGGAAGTGTTGGATTTAAATTACTATTAAAACTAAATGTTCGAAATACAAAATAATATACAGGCTCGTAATAGAAGATCCACAGGCGGATCATAAATTATACAAAGAAAGAATATAAAACAGACTTTGGGCAGATCTATGATTTGCAAGATCCTCTATCACTACCAAGCACTTCAAGCCTATTTTCATATTGTACCTGCAAACTTAGTCTTTTGAAAATACGTCAGCTTTCGCTGGTAAATACACTCAACTGACTTATTTAAAAACATTTAAAATATGTTTTAAGTGCGTATCAGCACAAAATCTTTTATAATTTGGAAAAGTTGACCATCCAACTTTGTTAACAGATTTACATGTTTGTCCATACATACAGAGCCCAGTACGAAGAGCGAGACATGATTAACGTACACACCACTTTGGACTCACTAAGGAGTCAATTCTTCCCAATCTTGTGGGTAATGCATTTTGAGCGTCTATCGGGTGTATGCCTACACCTGCGTTAAGGTCGTGGCTATTATCTATTGTAATAAGCCGAGGATATACAGGACACGGTAATTAACCCCCGATGTTTAAGTTATCAAACAAAACTGATTAAAACAAAATATGCGAATTTACTAGCCACAATCCGGCATTCGATTGATCCCATTTCCGACCAAGCGGTAATAATTTACCGTAATCCAAGCCCGTATAGGGGAAATAAGTCGAGAGTATTTACCTGAGCTAGTCTTTGTTTAAACGCAAGATTTATTAACTCAGCTATACACAAAAGTACTGAGCGTAGATAGCATTTACCGGCAAGTCTCTAGTCTGGATTATGGCATAAACTAACCAATTAAATACTAACGGTTTTATTTAAGTCATTGACTTACACCGAGTAGTGTACATGATCAAAACGTATATCACTTGATTAAACGATGATCGGATAGAATGTAGTTTAAACCCGACAAGTACTTTGACTTGTATAATATGGGTAAACTATAAACATTCTGGATTTTGAGACTTAAATGACAAGGTTAGACCCGTTTCGGTTAATTTTCATAAACTAGTTACATATGCTTAAGCGTACACATATTAGCGATATCGGATGACCGGATAAGTCATGGACAAGTTCTATATGCCATTATATTTTAAATAAGTTGTAATATCAGTAGGATATCAACTTATATGACCGTTATGGTTATAAAGTGAAACTATGCCTCATAAGGGCGTTTCGGTAATTTTATACCGTATAAAAGGAACTTGAATATAACTTAATGTTATAACTATAAGTATTCTGGAAAAATAATTTATTTATGATATAACATCAGTTTGATATTAATTATATGTGTAATTTATCTTTTATGACTAAACTATGCATTGAAGGGGCATTTTGGTTATTTTACACGTAGTTTATAAATTATTTGGAATTCTGAGTTCATGTCATATACCTACTGTAAAAATTTTTAGAATAAGTTTTGAAATCAGTAGGTAACAAGTCTTGGTTGATAAATACGGTTTAAAACCATACTATGCGGCGAACCGACGCTTATGTCATAAAATGACGATTTGTGTGATGTTTAATAAAAACTGATGTTAAGGTTGGATTAACATGTCTTAGATATGTTATTTAATATAACATATCAGTAGGTAAAAGATTTACCTTAAAAAGATGTGGTTAAAACCATTTTATAAGCCTTAAGTGCCTTATCGTCATTTATCGCCATAATACAAGGACTTGTTCATAAACATAGTTTATAATCTGGTTTGACATCCCAAATAATCCTACTTATAATATTATATCAGTTAGAAACTTATTTTCAAGTCTTTATCATTTAAACCCCATTTTATGCAAAAAAGGCATTTTAGTCAAAATGCATAATCACGGAACTTGTGCATAAACTCAGATTCTGATTATGATCATGTAATATAACCTCAGAGGGTTATGCTACATTATATTACTATCATAATGCAACTTTAGATCAGTATCTAACTAATCTAAATCGGGTCAGAATCGAAAGTCAAAGTAGAAGTCAAACTTCACGACTTTCGGTTGTGAACCGACCCTAGAACTAAAATTGACGAGCCGAACATGTTCTAATAATTATTACCAACTTGTTTAAGTGTCAAAACAAGTTTCATAACATATATAAGATCAGTTTATGATTTTTCCAAAAAATGGCCTTTTTGACTTTCTAATATCATAACTTTGACCCGTCAATTGTTCTAGAAAACGTGATCTTCAGGAGGTGCCCTTTATAGGGACTAACACCTACCTTATTACGATCACTTAGCCATGTCTATTACGAGCAATGGCTGGACCATAGTCTTAACGAAAAGTCATAGCGTTTTCCGTAAAACGCTTGACTTTTGGCTATAAAAACCTACAAACGAAAATGAAAGAGGAAGGAACACTTACAAGAGGTTCCTAGAATGCAATAGAACTAAGTTAGATGCTACTTTCAGTTAGGAACTTACAGAGGAGGGAGATAGAGTTGTGAATGTGAAAGGTGCAAGTTCAAATGGTGAACCTTGGCACCTACTTATAGTTCGAGAGCTTGAAGGAGGTGATGCTAGGTGTTAAGGGGTGTAACAGGAAGCTTACAAGTGTCCTAAAACGTGACATAGCAGTTTGGAAGACCATGGTTTCGAATCAAATGGTTTTTAGCAATTTGTGTGGAGGCCAAGGAAATTTTCTGCAGATACAGGCCTCTCGCGCCCTGCGAGAGGCACAAGCCTTGCCTCTCGCGCCCCGTGAGCGCCCCATGGCCAGTTTCAAATTTCGACACTTTTAGCCCCTCAACTTATTAAACCCTCTTAAACCTTCCGAAAACACCTTTTTAGCATTTTTAGCCCTCCGTAGCCAATATTTGGCGTACCCGGGATTATGCCCGGACATTTTCGAGCTCTCAGTTCGTTAAAAGGTCACTCAGAGGTATAAATTTATATGTTGACACTTTTAACCCCTCCATTATCCAACTTTCACAATTTTACAGAATTAACCTCTCTCGTCCAACAACGGGCACGCATGAGAATTAGGACTTCGTAAAGGATCACTCAGAGGCTCATTTTATGCATGTTGACATATCAGTCACTGAGATGCTAGGCATGTTGACATATCAGTCACTCAGAGGCCAATGTTTAAGCATGTTGACATATTAGTCACTCAGAGGCTAGGCATGTTGACATATCAGTCACTCAGAGGTCAAGTTTTGAGCATGTTCACACCTTTAGTCCTTATTGGTCTTTATAGACTAAAAATAAAAATACAACACGTGTCACTATACTAATGGGCACGATTTTTACAAGGTGTTACATCCTCACCCCCTTAAAAGAAATATCGGCCTCGAGATTTTATTCAAAAAGATGGGGGTACTTTTGTCGCATAGTGGACTCAACCTTCCATGTATACTCGGGATCTCTAAAGGTGTCCCACTTAACCTTTACTATAGGTATCAATTTCCTTCGGAGCTTCTTAACCTGTCGATCTTCAATCGAAATTGGTTTCTTAACGAACCTCAGGTTTTCATCTATTTGCACATCTTTGTGCGAAATTGCTAGCGACTCATCGGCTAAACATTTCTTAAGGTTAGATATGTGGAATACATCATGGATCCCACTAAGCTCCTCTGGCAGAGTTAGCTTATAAGCTACAGTGCCGACACATTTGATTATCTCAAATGGTCTTATATATCTTGGGCTCAACTTGCCCTTCTTTCCAAATCTCATTACACCTTTCCAAGGTGATACTTTTAGCATTACTTTGTCCCCTACTTAGAACTCGAGAGGTTTACACCTCTTGTCAGTATAGCTCTTCTACCTATCACGGGCAACTTTAAGATGATCACGGATTTGCACAATCTTTTCCGTGATCTCCAGGAAAATTTCCAGTCCTGATAGTTGGGCTTCCCCAACTTCTGCCCAACACACGGGCGTTCGACATTTTCTCCCATATAAAGCCTCGTAAGGAGCAGCCTTGATGCTCGTATGATAACTATTATTGTAGGAGAATTCTATTGGGGGTAAGTGTTCATCCCAACTTCCACCGAAATAAATCACACATGTCCTAAGCATGTCTTCCAACGTCTGAATAGTACGCTCACTTTGACCATCCGTCTGCGGGTGGTAAGCCGTACTAAAATTTAATCTTGTGCCTAAGGATTGTTGGAAACTTTTCCAAAAATGGGAGGTATATCTAGTATCTCTATCAGATACAATAGATATTGGCACACCATGTAGGGACACAATCTTGTCTACATACAGCTTAGCCAATTTGTCTGAATTATACATTTCCTTAATTGGTAAGAAATGCGCTGATTTAGTCAGCCTATCTACAATGACCCAAATCGTGTCATTACCACGTTTGGTCTTAGGTAACTTGGTAATTTAGTCCATAGTTACCATTTCCCATTTCCATGTGGGAATTTCCAATTGTTGTAGAAGTCCTGACGGCTTCTGATGTTCGGCCTTAACTTGCGAACATGTCAGACACTTAGTTACATAAGTGGCTATGGATTTCTTCAAACCCATCCACCAATAATTCTTTTTCAGATCCTGATACATTTTGTCACCTCCAGGGTGAACTGAGTATCTCGTATTGTGTGCTTCCTGGATGATTAGATCTCTAAGTCCCCCAAAGACTGGAACCCAGATCCTTCCATTAAATCTAAGGATTCCTCTTTTCCAGGAGTTAATTGATCAACAGTTCCGCCTAATTCCTCATTAGGAATGTTAGCCTCTAATAGGGTTTGCTTTTGCACATCTAATAGCTTCTCATTCAAGCTAATTCTGAGCTCAATGCTCTTTGCATTAATCCTAATGGGCTTAATTCTTTCCTTGCGACCTAAGGCGTCAGCAACGACATTTCCATCCAACGATGCTGTCGCATGTTCATTTCTTTCTGATTGAACATATGCTGGAGACTCTTATGGTCAGTGTATATAATACACCTTGTGCTATACAAGTAATGTCTCCATAGCTTTAGTGCAAATACAACGGCACCCAATTCCAAATCATGGGTGGTGTAGTTCCTTTCGTGCACCTTTAACTGTCGTGATGCATAAGCAATTACCTTGCCTTTTTGCATTAGCACACAACCCATGCCAGTGTGCGAAGCATCACAATAGACTACAAAATCCTCAATACCCTTAGGTAGGGATAACAAAAGAGCATTTCTCAACTGGTGTTTTAGAATCTGAAAGGATTCTTGTTGTTTCGGACCCAAACAAATTTGACATTCTTACGGGTTAAGGTAGTCAAAGGAGTGGCTATTCTTGAAAAGTTCTCAATGAACCTCCTATAGTATCCAACCAATCCCATGAAACTACGAATATCCAATGGGGTTTTGGGCACTTCCCAATTCATTACGGCTTCTATTTTGGCGGGATCCACTTGGATACCACGCTCACTTACAACATGTCCAAGAAATTGGACTTATCTATGCCAAAACTCACCCTTAGAAAATTTAGCATAAAGCTTCTCCTGCCTTAGTAATTCTAGAATGCACGGAAGGTGTTTCTCGTGATCAACTTGATTACGAGAATAGATAAGTATGTCGTCTATAAAGACAATGACAAACTTATCCAAATACGGTTTGCAGACTCTATTCATGAGATCCATCAATGCTGCAGGTGCATTTGTGAGCCCAAAAGACATCATTAGAAATTCAAAGTGACCATATCGGGTCCTAAAGGCAGTCTTAGGAACATCTTCGTTCCTTACCTTCCACTGATGATATCCTGATCTTAGATCAATCTTGGAGAAATAACTAGCCCCTTGAAGTTGGTCGAATAAATCGTCGATCCTAGGCAGATGATATCGGTTCTTAATTGTTATCGTGTTCAACTCTCGGTAGTCAATGCACATCCGCATTGAACCGTCTTTCTTCTTAACGAAAAGGATTGGAGCTCCCCAGGGCGAGGAACTCTGCTGAATAAAGCCTTTCTCTAGGAGTTCATCTAACTCTAATATCAATTCCTTCATCTCCATTGGTGTTAACCGATATATAGCTCTGGCTACTGGTGCTGATCAAGGTAGGATATCAATTCTAAACTCCACTTGCCTATCTGGAGGTAGGCCAGGTAATTCTTCAGGGAAAACATCAGAATACTCCGAGATAACCAGAAGGTCTTCAATACTTGGCTTAGGCTCATTGATAGATACTTGTGCCATATAAATGACACAACCTATCCCCAAACATTTGGATGCCTTAAATAACGACACTTTGTAAGTCCCGAAAAACGGATCAAACAGGTACCACTAACCCAATCAATAGCGGAAATAATGATTAGGAAGAAGAACAACTTTGAATAAAATCAACTTGCATACACCAAAAGATGTCTGATACAAGTTCTGTGAATACAACTCTCTAACCCCCTTTCATTAACCTAGCATCTCTATTTATAATCAGTACCAAGCCCGCTATTTACAACCCTAGGCCCATAAGGCACTAGGAAGCCCACAATACAAACCAAAACCCAAAATAATCCCTAATGTGTAAATCTTAAGCAATATAGGCCCAACAATCTCCCCCTAGGTTTACTACATTAGTTCTTCCGTTGAGCATCCACACCAAGCCTTCCATCAATATTCCCTGCTACGGCTGCAGTCCAATCTTTCGCACAAACTTCATACAGCTCTGCAGTTCTGATTTGATGAGACGCAAGAACCTGCAAGTCTTCGTCATGAAAGCTCACCAAGTCTACCACATCATTAACTCTGAACGTCTTCTCCTTCGTCACAATCGCAACATTGCCAACTTTGGGGTCGTATAACCAAAAATTAAAATTCTTGAGAATCCCGCGTGGAAATGTAGGAGCGACTGGAATAACCAATTCTTTGTCAGTCAGTGGCCACATCACTGATTTAAATCTCTTCCCAGAATGTGCATCACGAACTCCTTTAACAGCTCTCAGATATGGTTCGACAGTCTTCATAGTCTTGAAACCACTTTTAACCTCACGCTCCAGCTTATTGAAAAACCTCCATCCAGGTCCATGCTCGGTAGTATCATCGTCTGTATACCGAGCATGCAACAGATCCGTAAGAGCAACCTTGGTCCATGTCTCAAACTGTGATTCTTTTGAATAATACTCGCAGGTTCCATCTTGACATGGTCATACATCCAGCTGAGCACCCTAGATTTATTTCCCACTTTGCTGTAATAGCTTGACCTGAGCTCCATCACATACCTTTCTGACTGATTCATCAGATCTTTGAGCTGAAAGTTCTCATCAAGAGGATTTACATTGACATTCTTCATCAGAACCATTTGTTTCTTCTTCTGACCAGTTGCACGCTTTTGACCTGCAGTAAATTTCTCACGTGGGTCGCCCAAATAATCATCTAAACCAGCTTGGCATTCCGCATCCAACTGTTCTGCCGCCAACTTCTCTGCTTCGGTCTCCTCAGCCGCTCTTTGTTGCGCCGCACGATGCCCATGTTCAATATTCATTGGGTCATCCGTCGAATCACTGAATTCCCTCAAATCAAATATTAGAGTCATAAGCATAATTACGTCTCCCTACAACTGATCGATAGTTTGATCTCTGACGTCCAAATGAGTTTGCAGTGAGGCAATTTGTGCATCCTTCAGTATAATTTCTTGTTCCAAGACGACCACCACCAACACCACTTCCACCAGCTTCAGTTGCTCTAGCACCAGATGAACTTCCCCCAAACTCCATCATTTGAAGTACCGTGTCAGCTGGAATAGAGACAATAGTAGAATGTGTAGCAATAGAAGTGATTGTCGGTTCAGATAATGCATGTGTATCAACCATTGGACGATCAATGGCAGATGTAGCAACTGTAGACATAACAACGGTAGAAGTTATCAACTCAGAATCTGCAGAATTGACAGCAATAGGACCTTCAGGTTGGGTTAATGGAATACTCGGCTCGGTTGTTCTCCTTTTAATCAGTGGCACCTCATCTTCTTTATCTTCGTCATCGTCCTCAACCAGATCAGTCAGTGCAGCAACAGGTGGAATATCAAGTGGAGGATCACCTTGCTTCTCCTGAATATCCTTCAAATGAGCAATCAAAGCTTCTAAATTCTCCAAAGATAACTCTGGTAAAACGGGAGTCAAATTGGCGTTGAATTCTGTCAGATCATCAAAAAAAGCTTGCCCAACATCGGCTTCGTCACCAGTAACCAAATACTCTATCTCTATCTCTTTCTCTTTAGCAGGTGTATCATGTTCTTCGGCTACTATTGCATTGACGGGAGGAGGAGGTGGAATATCCAAACAAACAACTTCTGCAAACTTCCCAAACTTATTCAGAGCAAATCGACCCACAAACACCGTCTTAGATGTTGAACGGTTCTTCTTCATCGTACTAAAAATAGTTGGCCCCATCGGCTTCATGTTCAGCAAGTTAGCATCTGACGCATCCTTTGCCAAGTCTGGGTAGCAGGCATCTAGAATCAACCGAACAAAACGCGGGTACAAGAGAAACATTCGCTTCTCGGACTGTTCCAGAATTTTCTTCATATTGTCGAAGATATAACCAGAGTAGTTATACTTCCAGTCCATACCCATAGATACTATAATAGATGTCTGAGCTTGGTTCAGCTGATCAAGATCGCCTTTGTTCTCCAAGACGCACTGCATAAACATATGAACAAGTAACCACCAGTACGCTGGAAACATATTTTTCTGTAATGGTGGATACGATCCTTCATACCCCATTTTCATCAACACAGGAAGCACCTTCTCTTTGGCATATATTGTTGGATCTCTAAAAGTATCGGCAATCTGCAGCACCTCTCTAACACACGCTTCGTTTACCAATATCTCCTTTCCTTGTATCTGCGAACGAATATAAGGTCTCCCATCTTCGCCTCTTGGATGAAACCGTGCTCTCTTCTAGAAAGAGTGCACTATGTCTCTGTAGATGACCGGATTAGCTCGGAGAGCTTAGGCAATCTTACAAGCGTTTAGTCCCATAAT
Organism: Scalesia atractyloides; assembly: GCA_947069175.1. Classification (NCBI taxonomy): domain Eukaryota; kingdom Viridiplantae; phylum Streptophyta; class Magnoliopsida; order Asterales; family Asteraceae; genus Scalesia; species Scalesia atractyloides. Next base: position 37,386,238 of record CAMTDV010000011.1, read on the forward strand.
CATGGATTGGAACTCTTGAAAGAACTCGGTTGGAGGGTCTGAAAGATATCCCGCTTGGTTGTGGAATTGCTCCTCAACCAGCATCACAGCATCAAAAGCTTCTTCAACCATATATGTCAAGATAACAACCAAGTTAAATCCCAACTAACAGAAATTAACGGAGTTTACCAATATGGCAGTTAAAACTAACTAGATAGTTCAATCAGATGTTAAGGTTCAAACAAATAAGAGTTTAAGTTAATTTTAGGGTTCAACAGTTGAAAAGGTTCAAACCAGATGAAAGGTTCAAAAACCTCAAATCCGGATTACTGACAGGTTAATTCTAATCCGGATGAACCCTTTCATCAATCCGGATTACTGACAGGTTAATTCTAATCCGGATGAACCCTTTCATCAATCCGGATTACAAGGAGGTCAACCATATTTCAGACAAGGATGCAATCCGGATTACCCCATAGTATTTTCAGATGAATTATCATTCCGGATGAAGATTATCCGAGATGCAATCCGAGTTCATCAATTCGGATGAATAACCATCCAGAATGAAATCCGAAATGCATATAGCTTTGAAGATCTATCCGAGATACAATCCGGAATGCTTAAAACATTAATATTATCATCCGGATTACATGAATTTAAGCAATTTATACCTAATCCGGATGAATTTCCGAGATATACAGTTCAAATAAGAGAGAATCAGAGAAGAATTCGAATTTCAGAATTTTGTGGTAATCCGAAATGAAATTTCAGAGATACATATATACTTTCCGAAATGGGCTTGGGCCTAATCCGGATTGGGCTAGTGACAGGCCCAATCCGAAACAGTAACAATAGGTGTGCATGTCCGGAAAAGTAATCCAATTGGGCCTTTCTGGAAAATCCCAATCCAGAACAGTACCATTTGGGCCCAAAGGAGCCCAATCCGAAATAGTAATATGTTTTTCCAATTTTCTAAGACTTTTTTACCATTTCTATTAGATTGGCCCAAATCCGAAGCGCACTGGGCCAGTCTAATATCCCTTAACAGAAACCATCTAAACAAAAGTCATCAAGTAGACTAACCAAGCATCTAACCACCTTTCAACATTCTACAAAGAAAAACTGCTTAACACACACATAAAGATTACCGCAGCCTTGCTAAGGGATCAAATCGTTTCAAAGTTTAACTAAGGAACATTTTTCATTATGAGCAGGGTCAATTGGTCTAAGCGATTGTCAATATACTAGTCCATTTAATCTAAAACTCAACCCTACCAGTTCAAGCATTATGATACGCTTAAGGTAGTATTATACTATGATACTCGTGTGTCCCATACCCTGACATACCCCCGCGATCAAGGTAAGCACAACAATTCATCGTAGCAGGTGAGTATACTGTGGTCATCCTTTTATTTTACAACATCAGACTATTGGTGAACAGGTCAGTACTTCCGTACAGCAGAAAGACCAATAGTGACTGACGAGGGTTAGTCAAATACCTTATGTGGTACGTAAGAACTTATGGAATATTCTCATGCAGAAACTTCCGGTTTCTTAGGTTTTGGCCTTTCCATGTTGGCTCTTTTACAAAGATATATTGACTGTGCCTAGGTCTGCATTTAATCTGGATGCAACAGAAGGCAACCAAGATATCCCCAAATAACTCAACAGCATATAGAGCCGAAACCTCAGATGTTGGCTATCTATCAACACAAGATTTAAGACCATGAAATCATACGCCTATAGTAAGTGACACATTGAGTACATATTTCGTTATGTTTATATCATTTGGCTTTCCCTATCCGGTTGAGTTTTAGACCTACCGACACATTACTTTTGATCCAAATCTTTTCCCACTTCAACACCTTACATGTGTTAGTCAAACATTTTATCACGAAAAAGTATTTCATTTCCTTATCCTTGCAAAAAACTGTTTTTTTTTTAAAGATTTCTCCCCCTAAATTTGTGCATACACATGAACAAATTTACAGCAATGAAGATAAAATAAGAACAGTAAACAAAACACAAAAACAGACGATGCCTAGGTAGAAAACCGAATCACTTTTGAGAAGATCCAGAAGCACTTGAAAACGCGCGTTGCTAACGGGTTTCGTGAACAAATCTGCCACATTTGCATCAGTGATGATTTGCTCAAGCTTTACGAGACCCTTTTCATAGCAATCACGGATAAAATGAACTTTAATATTTATGTGCTTGGTTTTGGAGTGAAAAACAGAGTTTTTAACGATTTGGATAGCGGCACATTATCACAGTAAATTGTTGTGTTTAGATACGTCAAACCGTAATCTGCAAGCTGGTGTTGCATTCATAAAACATGGGAGCAGCAAGTAGAGGCTACAACATATTTGGCTTCTGGAGTAGAAAGCGAGACCGTCTGTTGCTTCTTGCATTGCCACGAGATTAAGCGATCTCCCTGAAATTGACAACCAGCTGAAGTTGAGCGCATATCTCTATCTGTACCTCCAATATTACTGTCAGAGAAAGCAAACAGTTCAAATTCAGAATTTTTAGGATACCAGAGGCCCAGTGATGGAGCCCCTTTGAGGTACATAAAAATTCATTAAACAACATGTAAATGAGAGAGTTTAGGAGTAGCCTGATAACGAGCACACTGGCAGACAGCAAACATGATATCTGGCCGGCTAGCAGTGAGATACATGAGTGATCCAATCATGGAGCGATACATAGTCGGATTAACAGGCGTTCCTTCAGCATCTTCATTTAGTAGAGGCCGTTCTGCTATAGGTGAAGCCATAGGCTTGGAATCTGTAAGCTTGAATTTGGCAAGAACGTCATGGACATATTTTACTTGATGAATTAGGATACCATGTGGGCTCTGACGAACTTGAAGTCCCAAAAACATGGTCATCTCCCCCAATGAGCTCATCTCAAATTTCTTCTTCATAATTTCTTCAAATTCGCGGAACAAACCATCATCGGTAGAACCAAAAATGATATCATCAACGTAGATTTGAACAAGAATAATGTCCTTATTAATGCGTTTGAAGAACATGGTTTGATCAATGGTTCCCCGAGTGTATTCATGAGCAAACAGATGCTCTTTAAGAGTGGCGTACCATGCGCGAGGCGCTTGATGCAACCCATACTAAGATTTGTCCAGTTTGTACTCATAGTCTGGCTTGTCAGGATCAGTAAAGCCCAGTGGTTGTGCCACGTAGATTTCCTCTTTCACCTTGCCGTAGAGAAACACAGTCTTGACATCCATTTGATAGACAGTGAAATCCATGTAAGATGCATAAGCCAAGAAAATGCGTATATCCTCCAAACGCACGACACGTGCGTAGACCTCATCATAATCTAATCCTTCAATCTGTCGAAAACCCTGAACCACAAGTCGAGCTTTATTTTGAACGATAACTCCAGTGTCATCCTGCTTGTTACAGAAAACCCAGCGAGTTCCGAGAGCACATTTTCCTTGAGGCAGTTTCACCAATTGCCAGACACTGAGCTTCTCAAATTGATTGAGTTCTTCATGCATGGCATCCACCCAGCCTGGTTCCTGCAAGGAAACATCAATACTTTTAGGTTCAATTTGTGAAATGAAGCAAGAGTAGAGACAAGTATTGATATCCCCAGATTGGCTGCGGGTTCGAACAGCAGCGTTAACAGGTCCAATTATATTTTCAATGGGGTGATCACGCATTAAACGCTGCGGTATTGGTGTAGTGGGAACGGGAACATCTATTTGCAAGTTGGTAACACTTGCTGAAGCTACTCCAGATGACTCCCCCTCAACAGATGCACTAGTAGAAGAAGTTGCTGAGGAATCCACCGAACAATCGAGTGGAGTAGGCTCAGGGAACAGAGAAGAACCCAATACATCGGGAGTAGGTCCGTCATGTGTAGTAGGAGGCTCTGGGTCAGAAATCGCAACTTAGGAGGATCAGTCTGAGCAGGCGAATTGATAGCTGGTTCTTGAGACTACGAAATGGTGGAAGAAGACGAGACAGCGTTATTAAATCCAGGAGGATCCACACTCAGCTGCTTTAAAGTCTCATGTAGCTCGGCAGCGTCAGCATCGTCTTCGGATGAAATGGGCACTGTTGGAAGGGCAGAAATTGAACTGTTACCTGCCGAGACATTGGAAGACACATCAATATGATTAAATAATGTGGAATAGTCATACAACAAGTTAGGACCAATGCGTGTGTCCTTGGGATTTTCCTCCAGTCAACCCACATTGTAGGTTTCAACTACCATCTTCTTGATCTTGTTATAAACGCGGTATGATGTATTTTTAGAATAGCCAACGAAGATGCAAGGATCCTTGCGTGATTCAAACTTTCCTTTAGCGTCCATGAGCAGGAGAACATAAGGGCATCCGAACTTGCAGAAATAATTGACCGAAGGTTTGCGACCTTCAACCACTTCGTATGGAGTTTTCATATGTCGTTTATTGATCAGGGCATGATTCCGAATATAACATGCAGTATTGATTGCTTCTGCCTAGAAAATAAGAGGTAGCTCGGATTCAACCAGCATAGTGCATGCAGCTTCAATGAGTGTGCGATTTCTGTGGTCTGCAACCCCATTTTGTTGTGGGCTTCTGGCTGCACTAAACTATCGGTCAATCCCCTTGGAGGAACAGAAAGAATTTAAGGTGTCATTCTTAAATTCTGTCCCGTTATCACACCGAATAGCCTTCACAGTAGAATCTGCCTTGTTTTCCATAAGTGTGACAAACTGTTTGACTAACTCAGCTGTTTCACTTTTATGTGTAAGAAAGAAAACCCAGGTGAATCGCGAGTAGTCAACAATAATAACCAGACAGTAAGCCTTCCAGCCAATGCTCCGTATGTCTGTTGGACTAAAAAGATCCATATGTAGCAGTTCTAAGACTTGTGACGTGGAAGGAGCGGCTTCAGATTTGTGTGGTTGTCGATGTTGTTTCCCACGCACACATGATTCATAGTTTTCGATCTGCATGAAGTCGTGAACTGGAAGATCTCTGACTAAACCACCTTTTGCAAGACGGTTTAAGTTCTACATGTTGATGTGTCCCAGTCTGCAATGCCATAGCATTGCGTGATGTTCGGCTGTAGATGAGAAGAGGCATGTGAGCTTGTCAGAAGGAGCCTAGTTCATATCAATAACATATGCTTTTCCTTTTCGTGCAGCTTTAAGAAGAATCAAATCATCCAGAATAATTAGACTAGGTTTGAGCACATAACATCCTTTCTTGGTGAAAAGAACATCCAAATGATTGTCACAGAGTTAAGACGCACTCAAAAGACTATGCTTCAATTCTGGTACGTAATTAACATTCTTAAAGCTGATGGCTCCGTTGCAAACAGTTCCTCTCATGGTAATCTTCCCTGTCTCTCCACCTGCAAAGGAAACAAACACGCCATCAAAAAACTGAATATCATTCAACTGCAAGATGTCTCCGGTCATGTGCCTGGAACAGCCACTGTCAATGTACCATAATCTAACAAGAGTTTGCCAGAGTTGTTCCTGCACATTTCAATAGGTTTTAGTTAGAGACTGTAACCCAGGCCATTGAAGATCTTGGCTTGCCATTAGCATCAACGTAAGTAACCTCACGAAAAATTAAATTAGTTGAGGATGAGGTTGATGATGCTTTTGATTTATTTGAAATGGGGGTTGAGGACTGAGTCTTGGCCACTGTCTTGGGCCTCCAGGTTACCAAATCAGACTTCTGCACAATCCTTGGAGTGCTAGAAGGATTCTGGGAACCTGATGGTTTCAAGGGTTTGAAAGATTGTTTCTTGGCCAAGTTCCAGTCGCGATCAGAAGGCTTAGCCACAGATCGAGCCTGAGGTGGGCGATTAGGCATAACATCTGATGTCGTGAATACAAAGTGTTAAACAAGGTAAAGGTATTTTGACAACTACGAGCAATGTGCCTGGGAAATCGACAATTGACGCAGGTCTGCCTCTTCTGAAAGAAAACAGTTCGTTCAGCTTGGGAAATTCTGGGCAATTTATCTGTCAGTTTCTTGCTTGCGGGCACTGATGGCTGATGCACGGTCTTGTTCTTGACGGTGTCCTGCGCACAACCATCTGCACACTTGTTAACTTTGTGATTTGAATTGGACAGTTTTGAACATGGAGATCTAGGTAAAATTTTAACTGGTATCTATTCAGCTGGTTGCTTAACAAATTCAGTTTGTGACTGCTGAGTCAATTTCTCAGATTGAGAAGGAGACCCAGCAGTTGCCGTTTTAGTTGTCGAAGATGCCTGTTTTGTTTTCTTCTTTTTAGATCGGCGTGTTCTCCGTTTCTTAATCTTACTCTTCAAATCACATTTTGTGACAGAATCTGTAAGAGGACACGAGTGGCTCTACAGGGACATCCTATTCTGAGATTTCAGAAGATGAGATTGAACTACATGAATGTGGAATCTCGCGATTTTGAAGAATTTGAGACTCCGATTTAGAATAAGTTTTAAGATTTTCATTTGAATCATGAGAAAAAGAGTGTTCATCTTCTGTCGTTTCAGAATCAGTCCCTTGTGTTGAGTAGCCCGAATCTTCTAGAATTATGTCACCATCAACGTTCACAGGATCGGTTGGTTGGTCGACTTTCACACTGTCAACCCTAGGATGCGCATCAACAGACGAAGCCTCTGGAGAAGAACTTTCGGTATCCTCAGCTGAAACTGATGAAACTGAATCATCTGTCGATGCTGAACCTGTAGCTAAATTCATTTTTTCATCACAAGAGTTATTATAGTTATTATCATCATTCAAAACATCAGTATTTGATGAAAAACCAGAATTAAAACTGTCTAAATTCTCAACACAACCAACACTGTTTGAGCATGTAAATTGTTCAGCAAGAATTGATTTAAAATGTCAAAAGCAGGCTTATAAAACGCATAATCAGCAGCCGAATTGTCTGAATTTGTATTCAGACATTCCTCTTGATCACCCTCTGTGATATCCTCAACTAAAATTTCTTCTGCACATGAGTTAGACACATTAGTAACATTCACGAATTAAGTTTGAGTATCAGAAGATTCTTTTCCTTTAGATTCTGTGGAGGATGTGGATTTATTTGCCTTAGGCACTACTTTCTCCAAGCCATCTGTACTTCCAGAAGGATGATTACCAGTTTCATGTGAAAGTGGTGTAGAAGCAACAAAGACATCATCCCTCTTGAGTTCAGTGGGTTTAGAGAACTTTGGGTAATAGGGTGTCCATGATTTGGATAAATAATCTGATGGTTTACCATAAATCATTTTTTCTGCATTTTCTACATCATCCTCAAATTAAGGCATTCTAGTATAATTATGATTATATGGTGGAGGCCCCCTATTATACCCAAGACCTTTGGTAAAATTCTTTTGGTAGTTAAGCGGGAGGTCACATAAGTCCTTGACGAGTTTACTGGAAGTTTCAAATTTTTTAATGTTTATTTCATTTTCGTGAAGCTTCCCTGTCAAGGAATGTAGCTTGGCTAAGGCTGCTTGAAATTCTATGTCCTTTTCAGCTAGTTTTAGCTTATAGCCGTAGACCCAACATTGTTGTTGGTTCAAGTCTAGCTTTAGTTGAGCTACATCTTGTTTCTGAGCTTCGACCTTCTCCATAAGAAGCTTGTTCTTATGTTTAAGGGCGATGTTCTGTGACGCAGCTTGTTGGTATTCAGCTACTAGAGTTGAATTATGGGCGCGCATTTGTGATAATTTAAAACGACAACTATCAGAACAGAGAATTCGATTTACCGTTTTCGAAAGATCGGGCGTCTCAGTTGTCTGCGCCATCATGCAGTGGTTGCTGTTCTTGGAGAGATTCAATGTTTCCATTTGAGCTGCAGCATCTGCCTAGTTAAAACCTTCATGCTGTTGGGCCACCAATGTTGTTCACTTCCCGCCCGAGCTGCTTGAAGGACTCGTAGTGGACTTTGAGGGAGAGACGGGAACCAGCTGTCTGTCACTGCTCTCTATATCAACGACCCTGGATGATACATACCCGGATGGCGGCTTCTTGCATTCCCTGGCAAAGTGTCCTGGTTCGTGACATCTGTAGCATCTAAGTTTGTCCTTGGTGAGAGCAGTCTTCAAGTTTGACAAGGGTTGCCTTCCATACTTCTTCTGAAACTTGCTAACCTGAAAAGCAGCCATTGTTAGATTCCAAGAAACATCGATCTCGTCCAGGTCCTCCTCCATGATTTGATCAACTTCGGTTGGAAGAATGGATGGAGGAGTCAAATCACCTGCCAGGAAGGCGTTTAAGCTTTTGATCATCGACGCCGCAATAGCCAGTTTCTCTTCGTTTTCTTTAGTGAGAAACGCAGAGTTGGACGCAGGTTGAGCAGGTGCAGGCGCTGGTGCAACAGTTTGAGGAGTGTTGCCTTGTTGCATTGTTTGAGAATTGTAGGACTGAACACCATGTTGGGATACTGGGCATGGTACTGAGTGTGAACTTGAGCAGCTGAAACCATCATGGGATTCTGAGATTGAAGACCATACACGTTCTGAGTGTTCTGAGGCATGGCTATAGGACTATTAACCACGTTTGAGCCACCCGGTGTTTGCGAATTTCCTTGTAGATGGCTATAAATCAGATTTTGTGACATTAGTGCCACATTTTGCCCTGTCATCCCCGCGGCCATCAAACTGCTTTGATGATTTATTTCTCTCTGCTTGTTATCAATCTCACACGATTTGATAGTAGTTATCATCTCAGTGAGAGTGACATCATTCAAGTTCTTGGTTTTTTGATCATTCCCACATCTGCATCCCAACTCTTGGGCAGTGAGTTTAATAACTATCTGTTCGTGGCAATGTTGGTGAGAATAATCTCAGCTGAAATCATCTGAGAAACAAGCTTGACATTGCGACGAATCTGGTTTTCAATAGTTTCCCCATAGATGTGATTGAATCAGCTGAATCAGCAGCTGATTCAGCTGATTCCCCCTGCTTGCCTTCATGTCTGCATTTACCTTGTAAAGATTTTGCAGTTCACTCCAAACTTCCTTTACGGTCTTACAGTTTCTAACCGCGATAGAGATATCAGGTCCAAGGGCCATGGTCAGAGTTGCAGAGGCCTTCTCATCTTCCTCTATTATCTTGATATCCTCTGGAGTCCATAGGTGCATGGGCTTAGGAATTTTTGTGTCTGGATCTTGCTCTGTACTGTAGACTATTGTTCTTGGACCATTCATGATGCATCTCCACACACCAAGCTCTTTTGCCTTACAATACTGCTCAAAACGAAACTTCCATTCATAATATTCATCCCCATATAACAAACGTGGCACTTTAGTGGAAGTGCCAATAACTTGATCCAGCTCTTGATGGAGGGCCAGAGTTTGCGATTGCAGGGTAGCCAGAGTGGCATTCGTCAGATCTTGTGCAGTCATATATCCGGCCATCATTATTAAATTGATTAAAATTACCAAACAGATTAAAAATAAATTTATTTAAGGTTACCTTAGATGAACAATACTTAATCCGAATTCGATCCGAAATGGTCAACTCTGAAGTCAAATATTGTCAAATCCGGATGTTGTATCCGAATTGATGATAATCCGGTCGATAAGTACCAATACGCAATGGGGAAGTTAATGCGATTTTCTATGAGCGAATGTGCCGATGAGTCCGAATGGTAGAGTCCGACTTGAAATCCCGAGATGAAGAACCCGGAAACTGATGAATCTGAAATGAGAAGTCCGAATTGACAAATTTGGAATGAAAATCCGAGATGTATGATCCGGAATAAACAAGTCTGAAGGTGAATCCGGAATAAAGAAATCCGGAATGCTTGTCTTATCTGATGAATCCGAAATCCTTATCCTTATCCGCAACAGTAATCCGCCTTTGTTACAACAATAATCTGAAATCCAAGAAATCGATAACCGCAATAGTATCTCGGATAGTAATCCAAATTGAACAACAGTCCGGGATCAATCCGAGATGGATGATTTCCTTCGTGTTCTTTAGAATCCAGAACAGTAGTTGATCCGAGATGTGAGAACCTTCTTCGTGTTCTTTGGAATCTGTAACAGTAACAGATCCGAAATCTTCAAATCTTCTTCGAGTTCTTCGGAACAGTAACACTTCCGATGATGAACAGTGATCCGGAATAGTAACAAATCCGAGCAGCAGCAACACACTTCGAAAAACTTCTTCAATCAGCAATACCCGGAGCCTGTATTTGAACAGCAGACTCTGATACCAATTGTAAGTCCTGAAAAACAGATCAAACATGTATCACTAACCTAATCAATAACAGAAATAATGATTAGGAAGAAAAATAACTTTGAATAAAATCAACTTGCATACACCAAAAGATGTTTGATACAAGTTCTGTGAATACAACTCTCTAACCCCCTTTCAATAACTTAGCATCTCTATTTATAATCACTACCAAGCCCACTATTTACAACCCTAGGCCTATAAGGCACTAGAAAGCCCACAATACAAACCAAAACCCAAAATAATCCTTAATGTGTAAACCTTAAGCAATATAGGCCCAACACACTTTGTCTTGCAATCCGTAGTGTAAATCTCCAGGGATGGTGATCATTTCACCAGATGGGGTTTTAATTTCGATGAGTTTCGTATCGCAGGCAATGCGGGATTGGTTATGTGATAACCAATCCATACCTAAAACTACATCGAACCCTGCCCATTTCATTTGCAAAAGAGTGATAGGGATAGAATGGTTCTTAATGGATATAGAGCATCCATCAAGAACGGACGATGCTATCTCTAACGTTCGATCAGTGAGTTCTACCTCATACGTTATATCTAGAGTTCTTATGGGCAAGTTTAATAGTTTACTAAACTTATGATCAACAAAAGATTTATCTGCACCCGAATTGAAAAGAACTTTAGCATATACATCATTGATGAGGAATGTACCTGTTATGACGTTATTGTCATTAACGGCTTACCTGGCATTCATCTGGAAAGCACAAGCATTTCCTTTCTTAGCCTCTCCAGGCTTTGCATCATTACTTTTGGGTTTCTTGGGGCAATTGAACGTAATGTGACCTTTTTCATTACAGTTGTAGCAAACTGCATCCTTAAGATCCTTGCACTCTAGGGTCTTATGCCCCTTTCTCTTTCAAATACCACAGGGTTTAGTCTGTGGATTTATACTACATTGTCCCCAATGTTTATATTTACAGTTCTTGCACAGAGGTTTGTCATTAGACGCGTGCTAGTTCTTCTTGAACCCGAAATTTCCTTTCTTTTTAAACCTTTGGGAGTTATTATCCTCACGTTTCCTCTTTCCGTCAGTTTCAGGCTTAACTGACCTTTGCCTCACTAAATCTAAGGTGAGGGAGAGAGATAGGTCTACAGCGGACCTATAGGTACTAGGCTGAGCAGCTTCTACCATGCCCTTTATCTCGGACGCTAATCCATTAATAAAACACGCAATGCGTTTGGATTCGATATGAAACTAACCTTGACAGGGAATTGAAGTCAGAAATGTACTTCTAACAATCTAGGTTCTTCGAAAGAGTCAGAAAGTCTGTCTCTAATTTCTCCACCTCATGAGGTGGACAGTAAGTCTCCTTGACTAGTTCTACAAACTTAGACCATCCTAAGTTGTACAGGTGTATCATATCTGTAGATTGAACCATTGCCTTCCACCATATCAGGGCATCGCCCTTGAAGGACTGTGATACATATTTGACCACATCCTTATCAGCACAGCCACTGATGTCCACAATTGTTTCCATTTCGTGGAGCCACTTCAAGGCTTCTATTGCTCCTATTTCCCCATTAAAGTCTCGGGGTTTGCAGGAGATGAAATATTTATAGGTACATCCGTCTTTAGAAGAACGGGACCTATCAATGAATTCTATTTTCTTTGGTTCACTCTTCATGGGCGAAACGGTGGTTTCTTGGTCACGACCAGCTAAAGCTAAAGTTCCATTAAAGGCGTTTCCACAGGGTAGAACCTCCTCAGGGAATATAAGGTTTTCATGAGGCTGATCTTGAGCCGCCATCCAAGCACGAATACCTTCGTTTAAGAGAATATTTTTGGTGTAGAAAGTCTCAAATTCAGGATCTTCCGCCGCGCGAATTTCTTGAGAAACGAAGTCATAGGCACGTAGGTTCAAGGCCAGACCGACTACTCCAAGAGCACTCATCCATAAACCAGTTACTGGTACAAATAACATAAAGAAATGTAACCAACGTTTATTGGAAAAAGCAACCCCAAAGATTTGGGACTAAAAGCGATTAGCAGTGACCATTGAATAAGTTTCTTCAGCTTGAGTTGGGTTAAAAGCACGGAATGTATTTGAGTGAACCGAGCTCTCCTTATGAGCTGAAGATGGTGCAATTGATAATGGTCTGTAGCGAGTAGCACTCGACTCCCTAAGTTTTTCAATGGCCTTTTCCACTGCTGCATCTGTGCGAGCTTGGAAGTCATCATTGTTAACGACTATATTTTCATCCTTGTTAGAGCTAATCTCTCGGTGGCTACTCTGTGCCTCGTCCGAGTTTACCATTTTGAAGCTTTGACTCTAAACATCAAACAAAACTTCGTTTAGCCATGGTATACCAACCATATTGGCTTTTAAACATTGGATATAACAATCCATCGCCCATTAAACTAGTGTGAATAACATCACAACTCTTAGGCTTATCATATCTATATTTGGCATAGGTCTTAATAAGACCATCAAAGGCAAATTACAATCTGGACATAGTCCATATATTATTAGACAGTGGATTGTAATGTCACAACTGTCATTGTCATAATTGACAATTATATGTAGCTCATACGCTTTTCACTAATGGACATAATAATTGGTCACATTGGACATAAATTGGGCACATTGGCCTACATCATAACAGATGTAAATTCATGGCATATCAGGCTACATCATAACAGATGTAAATTCATGGCATATCAGCCTACATCATAACAGATGTAAATTTATGGCACATTGGCCTACATCATAACAGATGTAAATTTATGGCACATTGGCCTGTCACATTGGACATAAAATTGGGCATATTGGCCTCTCACTTGGACATAAAATTGGGCACATTGGCCTGTCACATTGGATATAAAATTGGGCACCTTGGCCTTTCATACTGGACATAATTGGGCACATTGGCCTGTCACTTTTCATCGCATTGATGACATTAGCCAGGATCACATTGATCACATAGGCTATATAATAGGTCTTAGGACGTAGTCCTTTTCACCTAGACGGCTGGTGTGGTTCCTCAAGTCACAATACCAAGAGTATGAACATTCCTTAATGTTAATATAAGAGTACCTTAATGATTGATTAATGGTCCCGGTCACCTTCGACCTTAACGACATTGGAGGCTTGAACCTAATTCCCTACCTTTGGATAGAAAGATAACTTTCGTTAACTATCCCGATAGAAGGCTCCTTGTCCTTAACTATCATTTCTTGGCCAATGTGTGGTCTACGCCACTTGGCATAATCAAAATCCATTAAGGTCTTTTGGAATTATATCGAAGAGCATAAATTTCAAATAAAATCGAGATGCTCGTTTGAAGAGGATATATATATATATACTTCATTATATTCCAAATAGAAATACAATACTAGAAACAATGAAACAAACTGTCAATGCAAGGACTACAAAAATTAAAATGTCCACAGAGGGACTAACATATATTAGAAGAGACTTCACTCGTCCTTCTTTCCCTTAACCAGCTTGGAGAGTTTCTTGAAGAACTTATTTGTCTTCTTCTCCGTTTTCTCCGCTTGTTGTTACATTTCTTTCATTCGTTCTAAGGCCTCATTAATGGCCTCTAGTGGCGGCGGAGGTTGTGCTTGTGGTTATGGTTGTGGCATAATAGGATACTGGTATCCATAACTTGGATATCCAGTAGGTGGATAAGCAGGTGGGAAAGGAGACGGGTAAAATGCGTTATGCATGATCGCTTGCATGTATGGGTCTTGCGACAATGCTTGATAATAAACAGGTGTGGCTGGGTTAAAAGGATCGTATCCGAACGTATCCGGATATGTTGGAATAGGGTTATTATAGCCCGATGGTGGTGGTTGGACCATTGGTGGTGGTGTTGGTTCCATCACTTGTGATGCATTAGAAGGTTCACCCAATTGTGGGTCCTCGTGAATAGTTGGGTAAGGTTTGGGCAAAGGTGGCAGCGATCCCACCGTTGGCCCGCACGTACCGACATACGTGCTCCTCTTTTCCTCTTTGGCGGTTCTGGTGGCGATTGGGGTTGTTCCACTGGTTCCATGTGCACATCTTCTTGCACATGAGGTGGTTGGGAATGATGGGAAGGAGTATTAGCGAAGGTAAATTGGTTCCAATATTGGTCCCACTCATTAGGACCTTGGTAAGGCGATCCGGTATAAGAGTTTGAATCGCTTGATATCTCGATGGGATGTGCATTTGAACCTGACGGCGGCATCTCCAGATCGGAGTCCTCATCCATTGTGTTTGGCTGATCTAGCTGATTCTAATCAGCTGGGGGTGTGTTACAGTATTGGTTGGGGTTAAACTCATCATGATAAGAATGATGAGAGTGGTGTGAATGGTACGAGTGGTATGAACTTTGAGTGTGGGTAGGCGAATGTTGTGGTAGTGGCCATGAATCCCCCGAATCTTCATAAGGGTTCAGGTGATGGGGATGTGAAGGGATGTGTCATGATGGTCCTCCCCTCATTGGTCCTTTTCCTCTTCCTATTACACGTGGCGGCATTTTCCTGTTAAAAATCAATTAAAAAACAATACTAATAACTTAGTAATGAAATGAGTAATCCTAGGTCAATGCCTAGACTTGGAAGTCTAAGGAATGTGCTTGTGTAAGTTTGAGATTAAACACAAAAGGCTAGTGTTTAATTCTCTCAAACATTGGCTATGATACCAACCTGTCACACCCCGACTTTCCACAACCAATTAAACACCGGTTGGCCTGGATGGGGAATATCGTGACGTAAAGTTGATATCATCATAGTCAATTAAACACAGCACAGCCTTGGATTTAAATTACTATTACAAACCAAATGTTTGAAATACAAAATAATATACAGTCCCGTAATAGAAGATCCACATGCGGATCACAAATTGTACAAAGAAAGAATATAAAACAGAATTTGGGCAGATCTAGGATTTGCAAGATCCTCTATCACTCATGAGCACTTCCAGCCTATTTTCGTATTGTACCTACAAGCTTAGTCTTTTGAAAATACATCAGCTTTCGCTGGTAAATACACTCAACTGACTCATTTGAAAACATTTAAAATAGGTTTTAAGTGCGTATCAGCACAAAATCTTTTATAACTTTGGAAAGTTGACCGTCCAACTTTTTTAACAGATGTACATGTTTGTCCATACATACAGGGCCCGGTACGGAGACCGAGACATGATTAACGTACACACCACTTTGGACTCACTAAGGAGTCAATTCTTCCTAATATTGTGGGTAATGCATTTTGAGCGTCTATCGGATGTATGCCTACACCCGCGTTTAGGTCGTGGCCATTATCTATTGTAATAAGCCGAGGATATCCAGGACACGGTCATTAACCCCCGATGTTTAAGTTATCAAACAAAACTGATTAAAACAAAATATGCGAATTTACTAGCCACAATCCGGCATTCGATTGATCCCATTTCCGACCAAGCGGTAATAATTTACCGTAACCCAAGCCCGTATAGGGGAAATAAGTCGAGAGTATTTACCTGAGCTAGTCTTTGTTTAAACACAAGATTTATTAACTCAGCTATACACAAAAGTACTGAGTGTAGATAGCATTTAACGGCAAGTCTCTAGTCTGGATTATGGCATAAACTAACCAATTAAATACTAAAGGTCTTATTTAAGTCATTGACTTAGACCGAGTAGTGTACATGATCAAAACGTATATCGCTTGATTAAACGATGATCGGATAGAATGTTGTTTAAACCCGACAAGTACCTTGACTTGTATAATATGGGTAAACTATAAACATTTTGGATTTTGAGACTTAAATGACAAGGTTAGACCCGTTTCGGTTAATTTTCGTAAACTAGTTACATATGCTTAACCGTACGCATATTAGCGATATCGGGTAACCGGATAAGTCATGACAAGTTCTATATGCCATTATATTTTAAATAAGTTGTAATATCAGTAGGATATCAACTTATATGCCCGTTATGGTTATAAAGTGAAACTATGCCTCATAAGGGTGTTTCGGTAATTTTATACCGTATAAAAGGAACTTGAATATAACTATAAGTATTCTAGAAGAATAATTTATTTATGATATAACATCAGTAGGATATTAATTATATGTGTAATTTATCTTTTATGACCAAACTATGCATCGAAGGGGCATTTTGGTCATTTTACACATAGTTTATAAATTATTTGGGATTCTGAGTTCATATCATATACCTACTGTAAACAAATTTTAGAATAAGTTTTGAAATCAGTAGGTAACAAGTCTTGGCTGATAAAAACGGTTTAAAACCATACTATGCGCCGAACCGACGCTTATGTCGTAAAATGACGATTTGTGTGATGTTTAATGAAAAATGATGTTAAGGTTTAATTAACATGTCTTAGATATGTTATTTAATATAACATATCAGTAGGTGAAATATTTACCTTAAAAAGATGTGGTTAAAACCATTTTATAAGCCTCAACGGCCTTATCGTCATTTATCGACATAATACAAGGACTTGTTCATAAACTCAGTTTATAATCTGGTTTGATATCCCAAATAATCCTACTTATAATATTACATCAGTTAGAAACTCATTTTCTAGTCTTTATCATTTAAACATCATTTGATGCAAAAAGGGTATTTTAGTCAAAATGGCATAATTACGCAACTTGTGCATAAACTCAGATTCTGATTACGATCATGTAAATATAACCTCAGAGGTTTATGCTACATTATATTACGATCATAATGCAACTTTAGATCAGTATCTAACTAATCTAAATCGGTTCAGAATTGAAAGTCAAAGCAGAAGTCAAACTTCGTGACTTTCGGTTGTGAACCGACCCTAGATCTGAAATTGACGAGCCGAACATGTTCTTACATGTTCTAATAATTATTACCAACTTGTTTAAGTGTCAAAACAGGTTTCATAACATATATAAGATCAATTTATGATTTTTCCGAAAAATGGCCTGTTTGACTTTTTAATATTATAACTTTGAACCGTCAATTAGTCTAGCAAACGTGATCTTCAGAAGGTGCCCTTTATAGGGACTAACACATACCTTATTACGATAACTTAGTCATGTCTATTACGAACATTGGCTGGACCATAGTCTTAACCGAAAGTTAAGGCGTTTTCCGTAAAAGGCTTGACTTTTGGCTATAAAAACCTAAACAAAAATGCAAGAGTAAAGAACACTTACAAGAGGTTCCTAGAATGCAATAGAACTACGTTGGATGCTCCTTTCAGTTAGGAACTTCCAGAGGAGGGAGTAAGAGTTGTGAATGAGAAGGTGCAAGTTCAAATGGTGAACCTTGGCACCTATTTATAGTTGGAGAGCTTGAAGGAGGTGATGCCAGGTGTTAAGGGGTGTAAGAGGAAGCTTACAAGTGCCCTAAAACATGGCATAGCAGTTTAGAAGACCATGGTTTTGAATCAAATGGTTTTTGGCAATTTGTGTGGAGGCTTAGCAAATGTTCTGCAAACACAGGCCTCTCGCGCCCCGCGAGAGGCACAAGCCTTGCCTCTCGCGCCCCGCGAGCGCCCCATGGCCAGATTCATAGTTTGATACTTTTAGCCCCTCAACTTATTAAACCCTTTAAACCTTCCTAAAACACCTTTTTAGCATTTTTAGCCCTCCGTAGCCAATACTTGGCGTACCCGGGATTATGCCCGGATATTGTCGAGCTCTCGGTTCGTTAAAAGGTCACTCAGAGGTATAAATTTACATGTTGAGACTTTTAACCCCTCAATTATCCAACTTTCACATTTTTACAGAATTAACCTCTCTCGTCCAACAACAGGCACGCATGAGAGTTAGGACTTCGTAAAGGATCACTCAGAGGCTCATTTTATGCATGTTGACATATTACTTAGAGAATAGGCATGTTGACAAATCTGTCACTCAAAGGCCAATGTTTAAGCATGTTGACATATCAGTCACTCAGAGGCTAGGCATGTTGACATATCAGTCACTCAAAGGTCAAGTTTTGAGCATGTTCACACCTTTAGTCCTTATTGGTCTTTATAGACTAAAAATAAGAATACAACACGTGTCACTATACTATTGGACACGATTTTTACAAGGTGTTACAGATGAATAATATGAAATGTTACAAAAATGATCTTTTAAATGCAACATTGGTGTGGAAATGCTCACCACTTCGGTTAAATCATCATGCAACTTTAGGAAGAAGCTTATATCGTTTTCCCTTTTCTTGTTTTTCCATCGCCTTTTTTGTATCATGCATAATCTAACTTCTAGTTCCTCTTGTATGTGGCACAAAGTTTTCGAACAAAACCACTTGCATCTTCTTTGGTGAATGTGTCATATTGAAAAATTATTTTTTAATCTTTTGTAGGTCTGTGAAGAATGATGTTGATTTATTCCTTTTTCGTTGCAATCTTGTTGGCCTTTCATAGTTGTGAACCATCATCATAGTTGGCGTTGAGGTTTATGATGGGAAATTGGGTTTCCGAAGATAACGTGTACTTATTTGATTCAAACGTCTTTGTTCCTTTTCATCAATGGTGAAGCTCGACACACACATGAGGAGCATCCGGCCATTTCAAGTGATTTTTAACAACATCATCACATGCTATAAGATGGTTAAAGCATTGGTTCTTATGCTTATCCTTATATTCAATATATGTTGCCTTTAACACATCTGTGTCTGTATGATTGACCACTTCATCGATTCTTTTCGATCCAAGCCTTGGGCAACAAACTTCTTTCTCATTCCATAGTTTTGACTTCGTCTTAGTAAAAGTAGTTCTTGTTGTCTTGTTGGTGGAACTTGTTTGACTGATTCTTTGTTGTGCTACGTCTCATGGATGGTTTCGTCACTCAACTAAGGATACCATTGAAACTAGAACCTGAGTATGAGATTAAACATGATACTTTTCGTGAGCATCGAAGAAGTATGGGACTTAGTAATATACCTGATCACCCAACCATATAACATATACTTGTTTGCCAAATCACATACAAAACCTAATTTTTTATTTGCTTTAAGTTTATATTCTCGAATCCCACAATTCTCACCATCCCAATTCCCACACATTTCCGAAAACTTGAAACATTTTATAAATGTTTGACTTGAAAAAGCTTAAAACATTTTTCTAATAGTTATACTTAAATAATTTATAGTATTGAACCATTTGTTTTTCGGGAATCATTTTATTAATAGTTAACTAAATGATACTGATCGGTTTGTAATGGGTATACCCAATCTGTATTATTAATAAACTAACAGATGTAGTAAGTTGGGATTATCCAAACCCGAATCACTGCCATCCTACACTCAACTCATCAAATGCTTCGAGTTGGGGTTGTCAATAGACATCTTTAGTATTCAAATCAAACTCAAAAAACCTAAAATTATATTTGAATCTCATTCGAATTCCATGTTTGAATTCGGTTTTTGAATATTCAAATTCAATTCGAATTGAGTAGTCTAATTTCAAATACAAATATATGATCTTCGATTCTATTTGATTCGAATTCAAATTCAATATATTTTATTATCACACACACTGCAGAAATAATTCTAATACTTAAAGTTCTAAAATTTGATATCTAATCTAATTATTAACCAATAAACAATTTCCATAAAATCATTAAATGCCTAACATTTTGGCCACTTCGACAATTCCACTAATGTAGAAAACCATCATTGAAGAATGATAAGTCAATTAGAGTTTATGTGTTCGATTTCGAGTTCATTTAGTCTCCTACTTTGTTCTATTTTGAGTTCATTTAGATTTTATCAAACTAAAAGGAATTTAGTAACCAAAATCAACCATCATTAAAATTTTGAATCTGAATTTGAATTCAGTATTTGAATTTCGAATCCAGGTTCAAAATTTGAAAGTTAGTAATAGAATTTGGATTTAGCTTCAAAAGTTAACCTTCAGAATGAATCGAATATTCAAAATTTGATTTGCTGAACAACCATAGTTGGCGATATTAAAATTAATATTTTTTAAGTGGCACTGGTTCATTTTTAATGATCATATGATTGTTTGGGAAAGGGAGAATCACACCAAAAAAACCCCCGATTGGTGTGTGACTTCTTTGGGGCCGAGGAAGGTGAGATGTTCCTGTGAGTACCGCTCCCACCCCCACCCAATACCCAAACCAACCCACATGGATACCGTATACACTTTTATGCTTAATACGCATCCTCACTTTATTTGTTTACCTTTCCTAAAATTAAATAATGAAGAAACAAACTTGCTCTATTTTCATGTAAAATAGAATATTTTCCAATAATACATGGTTAAATTTTTGGTTTTCCTAATATAAGTGACTGGGGTATATTAACTTATTTGTATTCAAATCTCCATATAAATAAATAAAAATAGGAGTATACTTGGCTGCCACACTTCCTCCTTTTTTAGGATATTTAGGTGTCCCTTATAATTCGCTGATACGTCTCAAACTTACGTTAAACCTAGGTATTTAACTTTTTATTATGCCAGGGTACTACTTAGTGACCATGATTTCATTCGCTAAGGCCTTCTTACGAATGAGAGACAATCAATGAATGGTACCATAGGAATGAGTTCATTCGCTAACAACATGTCATTGAATGTCTCATTCTCTAACCCATTTAGCGAATGGGTATCTAATCGCTAACATTCCCTAGCGATTGACGCAGTTCATTCGTTCATCACACTGACTCAGCACATGACTAATAGTAGTCTATTCGAACAATGGTAGACTTACCAAAAAGAACTAACAACACTACTTGACACTGTTGAAGTAGCAAAGATCAATGGTAAAAGTTGGTATACTTTTTTGTGTCTATTCCATAAAACCAATACCCTTTAAATAGAGAGTGTAGAATCGAAAATAAGGGAACAAAATCAGGATGCAATACACAAAGATAATATGCAATCAAACAATGAATGTTAATCTATTCCTAAAACAATGGAATAATCTTTGGCTGGAAATATGACTGGCTAAGACTCCCCCACAGTTTGAGCGGGCGTAGGACAAACGCTCAAGCTGGATCTAAAAAATTACAAACAGTTGTCGAGATATCTCTTTGGTGAAAATATCCGCGTATTGCATGGAAGATGGAACGTGTAACACATGTATTTGACCAACCCGAACTTTCTCGCGGACAAAATGGATGTCAATCTCAATATGCTTCATCCGTAGATGCTGAACTGGGTTGTTAGAAAGATATATGCCAGAGACGTTATCACAATACACCACTGAAGCTTGACGCAGAGGAAGGTGTAATTCGAAAAGCAAATTGCGAATCCGACTCGCCTCGGCGATTGCGTTTGCAACACCACGATACTCCGCCTCAGCGCTAGACCGAGAAATAGTTGGTTGACGTTTGGATGACCATGATACTAAATTATCACCAAGAAACACACAATATCCGCTGGTTGAACGTCTAGAATATGGGCATCCGCCCCAGTCAGCATCATAGTAGGCAACTAAAGCATGTGAAGTGGATTTACTCAGCCGAATACCGTAATGAATGGTG
Source organism: Scalesia atractyloides (assembly GCA_947069175.1). Classification (NCBI taxonomy): domain Eukaryota; kingdom Viridiplantae; phylum Streptophyta; class Magnoliopsida; order Asterales; family Asteraceae; genus Scalesia; species Scalesia atractyloides. The sequence goes on from CAMTDV010000011.1 coordinate 37,407,865, forward strand.
CGCTGTAAATACCGTAAGATACACTTCAAGAAATTAAAGTATGGATTCCGCGGCTCATGCATGAAAAGGCAGACTTGTTGAACTGCATAAGTAATATCGGGCCGTGTAAAAGTAAGGTATTGTAATGCCCCAGCCAGGCTCCGATAAAGTGTGGGATCATGAAATAATGCACCATTTGATGCACTAAGTTTGGATGCTAAATCAACTCGTGTTGTGCACGGTTTGCAGGTGGTCATATTTGCATGGGAGAGGATGAACCGAGCATATTGTGTCTGGTCCAAAAACAAACCTGTCGAGTTCCTGGATACCTTGATGCCCAAAAATGGTGAAGACTACCCAAATTAGTCATCGCAAATTCCCTAATGTGCAAATGATATCATGCAATAGTATGTCCGAGGAGGCTGTGAGGACAATGTCATCAACATAAAGGAGCAAGAAAGCTATGTGATCACCATGTTTAAGAGAGAATTATCGCATATACTGCTCTTAAATCCGTGGATAAAATAAAAGTAGCAAAACGTGTATACCAAGCACGCGGGGCCTGTTTCAGGCCATAAAGTGACTTCTTCAAGCAACAAACATAATTAGGATAGTTGTTGTCGACGAAGCCCGTAGGCTTATGCATATAAACAGTTTCATTCAATGTACCATGTAAAAATGCGTTCTTTACGTCCAATTAATGAATTGACCAAGAACGAGAGACTGCTATAGAAAGAACAGTACATATGGTGGCCGGTTTAACAACCTGGCTAAACGTGTCCTCACAATCAACACCTACAGTTTGAGATTTCCCATTGACAACTAATCTGGTTTTATACTGTTCAAGAGAGCCATCAGAGTTAAATTTGTGGCGAAATAACCACATACAACGAATAACTGGTCTGTCAGCGGGACGAGGTACCAAGTCCCATGTCTCATTATCCTGTAAAGCATGAAACTCGGTTTGCATGGCACACAACCAATGAGGGTCAGCAAAGGCTTTGGCATAGGTAGTGTGTAAAATTTTGGCTTTGGAACGGATTGTCATGGGGTGTGTGATGTGTGATCGAGAGGATTAGGTAGGAGCCGGAGGGATAGCAGCCGTAGGCTAGTTGGGGGGTGGGTTTTTCGTAGATGGGTTAGGCTTTGTGGTAGGCTGGAGGTTGGGTTGGTGTGGTCGGCGAGAGTAAGTGATTGGATATGGGGCGGCGGAGGGGTGGGTCGTAGGATTGGAGGTAGGAATGGGGAAGGTTGGTGGTCTTGTAAAGTGGAATCCTAGAGGTGTGGAGTCGTCAAGGAAGTTGTAGGAGGTGGTGGATTGGGGAATGGTGCATGGAAAAGTATGTTCATCAAATATGATGTGGCGAGATATGGAGACCTTGCCCGTGGTTGGGTCAAGGCATCGATAGCCCGGAAATCTGGTGGATAACCGAGGAAGATGCAATGAATGGAGTGACTGTGGAGTTTGTGTGGTTGGGTGGTGGACTGGTGGGGGGTAACAAGAACACCCGAAAACCCGAAGGTGATCATACGTAGGATGGCGGAGGTATAAGGTAAAAGTAGGTGTATAAGGTTTAGGCGTTTGGTGGGTAGGATATTGTGAAGGTAGGCTGCCGTGTAGAGGGCTTCCACCTAAAACGATGGTGGGAGATTGGCATTAATAATGAGGGAACGGATGATGTCATTGAGGCGTCTTATCATCTGTTCTGCCCGACCATTCTGAGAGGATGTCTTGGGGTAGGAGAATAAAAAGTGCAGGGTTGCAAAATTTTTAAATGCATGATTGTCAAATTATCCGCCTAGATCACATTGAAAGGTTTTGATTTGTCTGTTAAATTGAGTTAAAATAAGGCGGTGAAATTTGATAAAGGTTGTAAAGGTTTCAGATTTATGTTTTAGGGGGAAAACCCAGATAAAATGTGAAAAAATGTCAATTAATACCATGTAATACTTGTATCCGCTGTTACTGGGTTTGAGTGACGTCCACAGGTCACAATGTATAATATCAAAGGGTGTAAATGTAAATGTAGAAGAGTCATATAAAGGTAAATGTTTACTATTGGAAATCAAACAAGAATTGCAAACACGGGAATGTGACTGTTTATTACAAGAAAAATTAAAACGACAACTAAGTATATCCAGGACTTGAGCTCCCAGATGTCCTAGTCGATCATGCCACGACAAGGTTGTTTATGCAAGGAAACAGGCTTGAGGCGGAAGGGTTGATGGGGTGACTCGGTAGAGATCTCCCGTGCTATTTTGGCGGGACAATAGGTGTCCTGTTTTGAGGTCCTTCAAAGAAAAACCAAAAGGATCAAATCAATAGGCACGTTATTATCACGGGTAAATCGTCTAACAGATAAAAGGTTTTTAATGATTTTGGGGCTGTATAAGACATTTGGTAAAATGATGTGCGGTTATGGATGGGAAGTAATCCAGTGCCAGAGCCCTCAATTGGTAATACATGACCATTGCCAAGCAAAAGGTTAGTGGAAACAAGAAACAAGTCAGGGTAAAGAATTGTACCGTTCTTATTAGTGACATGACGTTCTGCTCCAGTGTCAAAGAACTGAGTGGGCTCCGTGTAGCTCATCTGCATTGCATTAAAAGCTACACTCAAGTCGGATGGGCTCAATGCATCAAAACCATGTGGGGTGTAGCCGTATGGGCTTGTTGGGGCCTAAGGTGAATAACCTACATAATGTGCCGAAGGTGCCAGGGGGGGAGGGTAGTTGGGTCGCCATTAGGTTTGGATCAGGTAAGGACACGGTGGGGTATTCCACTAAGCCCACTGTGGGTAGGAGTTAGGGTGAAAGGCCCAAGTGATATTCCCATTGGATAAACTTATGTTGCTGCGACCACGGCCACCACGTCCTCTGTATGATTGGCCACGGCCACCACGGCCTTGGTAGGGCTAATTTTGGTAGTAGGATGGCTGAGACGGCTGGCTGGGATTGTTGTTATTGTCGTTGATGATAGGCGGGGTATTGGTGGGATTCGTCGTTGCAGGGGTCACAAGGCGAGTCTCCTTTCGTAACACCTCATCTTGGAGCATAGAATGTGCTAAATCCCAATCAGCACCTTGTGAATTAATGAGAGCTGTTGTGGTATCAAATTCGGATAAATCCAGCCCTCGGACCAATTGTAAAACGAGTCGTGACTCGGTGATAGGTTGATCAACATCTTTCAATTGATTTGCCAATTCTTTTAGTTGCTGACAATAATCCTCAACAGAGGAACATGCTCCAAGTGTGAGATTAACAAAGCGTGTGTCTAAGGTAGCAGCTTTTGCTTGTTTATTGCTGAGAAAACTTTTCTCCAATTGCAGCCAAGTTGACCGAGCCGAAGCTTCGATATCAAGAACCTTGGTGAGTAAATCATCCGATATGGTGCTATAAATCCACTGGTAGACCAGTGAATCCAACTCTTTCCACGATAGATAATAAGGATCCGAGGGGTCTAGGGCAGGGGTATTGTTGATGTGGTTCAGGACCTTATACGCCACGGCGTGAAACCTAAAAAGTTATACCCACGACGTATAGGTGACCTTGCGTCCATCGAGGGTATGGATTTTGGACAGAATGTTGGTGACAAAATAGGCGAGGTGAAGGGGGCAGGCTTGGTGTCAGCGTTTGAGTTGGATGGTTGATCGGTTTCATCATGGAGATCGGCTGGTGGATGTTTCGAACAAGAACAGGGATGGAGCCGAGGCTCTGTTGTAGGGCCGGCTGGGAGGAAAACCCAAAAAAAAGGAGAAGAAGGTATTCAGAACCGAGGCTCTGATACCATAAAAGTTGGTATAATTTTCTGTGTCTATTCCATAAAACCAATACCCTCGTAGACAGACGGGTTCACCTAGGTGGCCCAAGATCTGTTTTAAGGGAAGCGTGTTAAACACGTTCCTCAGTCACCACATGTTTATTTCGTTTGTTTTGTTTTGTAATTTGTTTACAGGTATTTTGTTTGTAATTTACAAGTTTTTGTAATCTGCTTCTATTTTCTTTTTTGTTTATGGTTGTAATTATGTTAATTTCATTTGTAATATGTATTAGAAATTAATCAATGTTATGCTTTTTATTTTGTGAGGGGTTGTCCTATAAACATAAAACATATTTTTAAAAATTCCATTTTATAAAACCCTGTAAAATCGTGTCCAATAATATAGCGACACGTGTCGTATTTTTTATTTTAAGTCTATTAAAGACTAACAGGGACTAAAAGCGTCAACGTGCTCAAACTAAGTCTCTGAGTGATCTTCTCATGTCAACATGCATAAACCAAGCCTCTGAGTGACCATTAGTGTCAACATGCTTAAAACATAGCCTCTGAGTGACCATTAGTGTCAACATGATTAAAAACATAGCCTCTGAGTGACCATAGGAGTCAACATACTAAAAATTGGCCTCTGAGTGACCGTTGTGTTAACATGACACAGATCATCATTTTACGACAAATAACATATCTAAGACATGTTAACCTGACCTTAACATTAGGTTTTATTAAACATGACACAAATCGTCATTTTACGACAAAAGCGCCGTTTCGGCGCATAGTATGGTTTTAAACCATGTTTACCGACCAAGACTTGTTACCTGATGATTTTAAAACTTATTTTTAATATTTTTACAGTAGGTACAAGATATAAACTCAGAATCCCAAATAATTTATAAACAATGTGTAAAATGACCAAAATGCCCCTTCGGTGCATAGTTTGGTCATAAAAGATAAATTACACATATAATTAATGTCCTACTGATATCATATCATAAATAAGTTATTTTTCCAGAATACTTATAGTTTTAACAGTAAATTATATTCATGTTCCTTTTATAAGGTATGAAATTACCACAATGCCCTTATGAGGCATAATTTCATTTTAAAACTTTAACGGGCATATAAGTTGATATCCTACTAATATTACAACTTATTTAAAATATAATGGCATATAGAACTTGTCCATGACTTATCCGGTTACCCGATATCGCTAATATGCGTACGGTTAAGCATATGTAACTAGTTTACGGAAATTAACCGAAACGGGTCTAACCTTGTCATTTAAGTTTCAAACAACAGAATGTTTATAGTTTACCCATATTATGCAAGTCAAAGTACTTGCCGGTTTAAACTACATTCTATCCGATCATCGTTTGATCAAGCGTTATACGTTTTGCTCCTGTATACTACTCGGTCTAAGTCTATGACTTAAATAAGACCGTTAGTATTTAATTGGTTAGCTTATGCCATAATCCAGACTAGAGCCTTCTGGTAAATGCTATCTACACTTAGTTCATTTTGGATATGACTGAGATATTAAATCTTGCATTTTAATCAAGACTAACTCCGGTAAATACTCTCGACTTACTTTCCTATACGGGCTTGGGATACGGTAAATTATTGCCGCTTGGTTGGAAATGGGATCAATCGAATGTCGGATTATGGCTAGTAAATCCGCATATTCTATTTTAATCAGTTTGTTTGATAACTTAAACATCGGGGGTTAACTACCGTGTCTTGGATTTCCTCGGCTCATTACATTAGATAATGGCCACGACCTTAGCCCGGGGACCTGACAGACGCTCAAATGCAACTACCCACACTTGTTGGGGATACTCCTTCGTGAGTTCATAAGCGGTTTGTACGTTAATCATGTCTCGGTTTTGGTACTGGGCCCTGTATGTATGGACAAACATGTGAATATGTTAACAAGGTTACAAAGTAACTTTCCCAAGTTATAAAAGATTTAGTGCCTTTGTGCACTTAAAATCACTTTTAAATGTTTGCAAAATGAGTCAGTTGGGTGTATTTACCAGCGAAAGCAGACGTATTTTCAAAAGACTACGCTTGCAGGTACATACGAAATTAGGTTGTAAGTGCTCGATAGTGATAAAAGGATCTTGCAAATTCTAGATCTGCCAAAAATCTGTTTTACATTCTTTCTTTTGTACAATTTATGATCCGCCTATGGATCTTCTATTACAAGTCTGTATATTATTTTGTATTTCGAGCATTTGGTTTGTAATGGTAATTTAAATCCAAGACTTTGGCTATGCTGTGTTTAATTCACTATGATGATATCAACTTACGTCACGATATTCCCCACCCGGGCCCACCGGTGTATGCATTTGGTTTGAAATCCGGGGTGTGACAGGTTGGTATCAGAGCCAACGTTTGAGAGAATTAAACACTAGCCTTCTTGTGTTTAATCTCAAACTTCCACAAGCACATTCCTTGGACTTCCGAGTCTAGGCTTTGACCTAGGATTTACTCATCTCATTATTAAGTTATTAATATTGTTTTTAAATGATTTTAACAGGAAAATGCCGCCACGTGTACGAGGCAGAGGCTAAGGACCAATGAGGGGAGGACCCTCAGGACATATCCCTTCTCATACCATCACTTGAACCCCTATAAAGATTCGGGGGATTCATGGCCATTGTCGCAACATTCACCTTCTCATACTTAAAACTCTTATCATTCGTACCATTCACATCATTCACACCACTCTCACCATTCCCATCATTATTATCAGAATGAATTTAACCCCAACCAATACTTTAACACACCCCCAGTTGATCAGAATCAGTTGGATCAGCCAAACCCAATGGACGAGGACTCCGACCCGGAGATGCCGCCATCAGGATCAAATGCGCATCCCATCAAGATATCGAGCGATTCAAACTCTTATGCCGGATAAACATATCAAGGTCCTAATGAGTGGGACCAATATTGGAACCAATTCACCTTTGCCAACACTCATTTCCATCACTCTCAACCACCTCCTATACAAGAAGATGTTCACATGGAACCAATAGAACATCATCAGCCGCCATCTGAACCGCTGAGGAGGAAACGTGGAGCACGTATGTCGGTACGTGCAGGTCAACAGTCAGGTTCACTATCACCATTTCTTAAACCCTACCCCACCATTCAAGAGGACCCACAAATGGGTGGACCCTCTAATGCCTCACCTGTGGTGGAACCAACACCATCACCCGCAGTTCAACCACCACCATCGGCTTATAATAACCCTATCCCAACATATCCAGTGCAACATTCATGTAAAACGGGTTCCAAAACCCGCTCTGTTTGAGAATCATGTATAGTTCGTTACGCATTCATTTATTAAAGTTATTTAATATATTTTTAGTTAATAAATAAATTACATCATTAAAATAATAACCAATAAAAGAATAAATTAAATAATTAACTATTGAAATAATAAAGAATTAAAATAAAAATAAAATGGGGCAGCCGGGTTTCGAACTCGGGTCCCCATCAAACACACACACACACACACCAGATACACCACTGATCTACACATACTTGTTGTGATAAAACCCGAATCAAATAAATCTTATACACCGTTGAACCAGAAACCGGCAAGTTCAAATCATCAGAACTTGTAACCGCCAAATCAAATCAAAACAAGGTTTTTATTCTTATAACGACTGTAACTGACCGTAATCATCGGAGGAAACTGTCAATTCCAGCTTAATTCATGGGTAACAGATTGAAATCATGAGTCCTAACCTTCAAATCATAACCGAAAAACAAAATTACATTGTCTCTATAAATAGTGGTCTTACACCACAAATCAAATCGCTCACTTCTCCACACCAGCTTTTGTGTTCACCGAAAATCTCTTGCACTCGCTGGAAAATATCGCCGGAAATCCGAAATCCTGCTTCTAGTCGGTATAATTCTTTAAACTCTCTTGTAATCTGTTATTCTGTATGTGTTAGTTTTGAAACAATCAATCAGAATTGTCTAAAACAAATGTTAGTCGGGTTTAAGTTTTGGGTTTCAGTTTTATGAAGAAGATGAAGTTTAATAAGTGTATAAATATAATTAAAAACGGGTTTTAAATCGGGTTAGACACACAGTCCAATGGTGGACTGTGTGCAACTTTAAATCAGAGGTCCCAGGTTCAAGTCCCTTTACATACAGCGGCCCGATCTTTCTTTAAAAAAAATTAAAATACCAAGCTGGGTAAGTGCATAAAAGAAATAAGAATATGATTTAAACTGGGTTAGATACCCAGCCCTGTTGGTAGGGCTGGGTGCAACACAGCCAAAGGTCGCGGGTTCGACTCAGAGTTATTGAACCAGTTTATAAGTTTTAAAAAACTTTTTAGTTAAACAATTTCAAAATCAACCTAATTTGTATATATCTATAATTAAATTAGAGATTATTACACCTAGCTCAGTTAGTAGAGCTGCGTTCACGTATACGGGAGGTCATGAGTTCGAATCTCACACGCTGCCAATAACACATGCAGTCAAACCGGTCAACCCTTAAAAAATGGTATAATTTTAATAATCAATTTCTTTAATATTTTAACTAAAAATTAATTAAAAATACTTAAAAATACTTAAAAATAAGGTTTTAAAGCCTAAAAATTGTTATTAGTTTCACAAGAATAAATCTAAGAATTTAATAAAAAGCACTAATTGAAAATGTTAATTTCAATTAAAAATTTATTTATTTATTGAGTTATTACATTGTTATTTAGGTTAGTTTCCTTCGTCGGTTAAATTCTAAATCGTGCAATGTAGGTCCCCTAGTCCTTATGGATCTTGACAGAATCGTCTATCCAATCTAGAGTGCGGAATCCCCTAGATTAGATTTCACAGAAAACACAAGAACACGAACACGAATTCCTTTAAACCGTCTTCTATTGATTATCGAACACAATTGTTTTACAATCAATTCAAGACTCTCTCTCTAAACTCTCTGAAGCAATTCTTTCTGCAACTGAACAACTAACTGAGCAACCTTAACCCTAATCACAACCTCCCTATATATAGAGGTAGGTTATGCACATGGGCTAGGGTTTCCTACATGGACTGCTAATGGGTTTAACGCCCAATTCGCCTACCATGTTCTATTCTATGTCTAGTTCAGCCCAATTACTTCTAATAAACTATTACAAAACTAAACCGCTAACTGTTTATTATTTTACTAATTACAAGATATCCAAAGACCAAATCTAAGCTGTTTTCACAAATATGCACCAACAAACTCCCCCTTGACAATAGCTTCATAAAATAACTTAGTCTTCAGTCTTCTTGCAATATGCAACATCTTTGAAAAACGTTGGTCTTTGGATAGCTTTAGCTTGTAACAGCTTCTGTCAGCAACAGACTCCCCCTAAGCTGATGTATCCAATCACCAAATCTTCTAAATCGTTAGCGTTTGAGTAAACTCCTGTTTAGTCCTTGTATAACAATCTTCAAAAACTTCAACTTTGTCTGCAATATAGAAAGGAGGTTCTACCATGCATCCAAGCAAATTCTTCTTCACCAAAACTTCTCAGCAACACACTGCTACAATCTGTATACTATAAAACAAACATCTCGAGAAACCATAAGAATTTTTCAACACAAGTTAAACAAATTATTATTATTCAAGAGATAGTCAAACTGTATCACAGATTAAGCACTTCTCAACTCAAACCACATACTCAAAATTTTTAAGCACACATAACACACAAGATCGTAAAAAAATTTGAACTCAGCTTCTAACATCGTCTCCCCCTATCGTTAACAACTCCTCCACAAACAACCAATATCCCGTACATTAATAATATACAAGAAAATGAAATATTTTTGGATTTTTATATTTTCTGAAAGCAAATAAATAACAAAATAATAAACACTCTATTATTGTGAGTATCACCAGTAAGAAGATCATATCAGCAACATCAAACTGTTTTCACACTACCTAATTATTTTTTATGCAATATTTATGAAAAGCAGAACGATTACCAGTATTTTTTATCCACTTAAACAAAATACATGAACCTTTCAAGTACCATTACCTCGTGATCTATTTAGATAGTTTATACTGATATACTAGTGTGTCCCACTTCAGGACATACCCCTGCGATCAAGGTATACACAAAAATTCATCGTACTAGGTGAGTATACCGAAATTTATCCTTTTTGATGTACAACATTAGATAATTGGTGATCTGGTCAGTACTTCCGTACAGCAAAGAGACCAAAATATCCAACGAGGGTTTGGACAAATACCAAATTTTGGTACGAATAATGCAATTTGCACATTTGAATGACTCTCTAGGAGAGCTTCTTCAATATTTGGGATTTGGCATTTTTAGCTCTTTTAAGATATCTTGGTTGTGCCTAGGTCAGCATATATCTGGATGGAGCAGAAGGACAACCTTGATACCCCGGATGAAATAACGATATAAAGACCTAAAACCTCAGATTTTGGCAATCTATCAACGCAAAATTTAAGGTCATAAAACCATATGCCACTGATATGTTCCCCACTCATACACAGTTTATTATATTTGTATCACAAAGGTAAGTTGATTATTTCATGCCTTTTGCCTACTGGTACATCATATGATGAAGCTACTATCACACTTAAGCAATTTTCTTTTAAGTTCAGTGTGACAGTCTAACTTGCTGATGTACTATCATTTCTTCTTTTTCACACAGTGAAAACTCATTTTTGATTTTCTATTTTTTATGTTTTTTATCAGTAAATTATTTACATACTATTTTGATGGAAACATAAGTCCTCATCCCGTTGAGTTCGACTAAATGTTCAAAACGAGCCATGTCAAAAGCTTTTGTGTAAAGATCTGCCAGGTTATCTAGTGCGTCGACTCTATGCAGTTCAATTAATTTCTTTTCAGCATAATCCCGTATAAAATGATGACGAATGTCAATATGTTTTGTGCGACTGTGTTTTGCGGGATTGTTGGTGATTGATATAGTGGCATTGTTGTCTATCGTAATAGGAGTACGAGTGAAATTCAAACCGTAATCGCGCATCTGCTATTGGATCCAGAGAACCTGAGAGCAACAGCTACCCGCAACAATATATTCAGCTTCACACGTCGAGGTAGACACGCAAGACTGCTTCTTGCATTGCCATGACACAAGCCTCCCTCCTAATAACTGACAACCACCTGTGGTAGACTTTCTTATAGATTTGCATCCTCCAAAGTCCGAATCAGTGAAAGCAACAAACTTCAAATCACTAGCAGCTGGATACCATAACCCAAGTTTAGGTTTCCCCTTCAAGTAACGAAGAATCCGCTTCACCACTTTCATGTGGGACTCCTTTGGATTCGCTTGATATCTGGCACAAAGACATACTGCGAACATGATGTCGGGTCTTGAAGCAGTCAAGTACATCAGAGAACAAATCATTGCCCTGTATTGAGTTGGATCAACATCCTCCACACTCTCATGATCTGGACCCAGATTGTGATTCTCACAGATAGGTGTATTGAAAGTAGCGCAATCCTCCATCTTGAAATGAGACAAAATGTCATACACATACTTTGTCTGAGGAATAAACATCCCATCCTTCTTCTGTTCAACTTGTAAACCCAAAAAGTAGGATAATTCACCCATCGTACTCATCTCAAACTTGCTCTTCATCACCTCTTCGAAATCATGACACATGTTCTCATCAGATGACCCAAAAATGATGTCATCTACGTATACCTGTACCAGCAGAAAGTCTTCCTTCTTCCTTTTAATGAATAGTGTACTGTCAATCTGATCTCTTTCGAAACCATGTTTTAACAAATGTGCTGACAGTGTCTCATACCACGCCCTAGGTGCCTGATGCAACCCATACAATGCTTTATCAAGTCGATAGACTCGATCTGGATAGTCTGGATCAGTAAACCCATCTGGTTGTGAGAGATACACCACTTCTTGGACTTTCCCGTAAAGAAACGCACTCTTCACGTCTAGTTGGTAAACTTTGAAGCCCTTGAATGAAGCAAAAGCTAGGAACAAACGAATTGCTTCCAACCTTGCTACTGGTGCAAACACTTCATTGTAATCAATCCCCTCTTGCTGATTAAACCCTTTCACTACCAACCGAGCCATATTTCTTATCACGATCCCTCGGTCGTCTTTCTTGCACTTAAACACCCACTTAGTGCCTATTTCTTTTTCTCCTTCAGGTAGACCAACTAGCTCCAAAACTTTCAATTTCTTGAATTGAGCTAGTTCCTCTTGCATAGTTCAACCCAACAGTTGTCTTTTAGAGCCATATGAACATTCTTCGACTCCTCTTGGGCAATAAAGCAGCTATATAAACATTCATGTATCAACCCAGTCTTCTGAATTGAAGTAAACAAACAGGAACCTTCGAGCACACCTCTTCTTGTCTGAACACCTACAGCAGGATCACCAATGATGTTTTCAACTGGATGATCTCTGTGTACTCGTGTGGTAGCAATGATGTCAACAACCAGATTATCTCCCATATTAGATCCAATCTCCCTCTGAATATTAGTAGTAGCAAACGGATTAGTGAAATCCTCCCCCTGAATAGGTTCAGACTCACTATCACTGGAGTCCTCTGGAGCTGCACTGGAATTAAATGATTTAAAGACACTGTCATAATCATATAATATAGGAGGACCACTCGTTGATTGTTGAGGAAAATAACTAGTGATTTCCATGTTAAACACCACCTCAATTTTACCAGTTTTTAGATTAAAAAACCTTTTATTCGTTGTTCTAGGCATATAGCCTAGAAAGTAACCCTCATCGGCTACCTCACCGAATTTTTGCTTATCTTTGTTTCGTACAATGGTGCAGGGTAATCCAAATGGTTCAAAGCCTTTTAAGTTTGGTTTTCGGTTAAACAATAGTTCATGACATGTTTTGTTAAACCGTTTAACCGTCAAAACTTTGTTCAGGACATAGCAAGTTGTGTTCACAGCTTCTCCCCAGAAAAGAACTGGAAGCTTTGAATCAGATAGCATAGTCCTTGCGGCTTCAATCAACGTCCTATTCTTCCTCTCAGCGACTCCATTCTCTTGAGGTGTATAGGAGTAGAATATTGATGTTCAATTCCCTTGCAAAGACAATAGAGATCCAGAACTTGATTCTTGAACTCTGTGCCATTATCACTCCATATCCTCTTGATCCATGCATCATGGAAATTTTCCAATTTTGTAAAAAGATCTATTAGCATCTCGGCTGTCTCATCTTTTGTACCTAAAAAGAAAACCCATGAATATCGTGAGTAATCATCTATGACAACTAAACAATAGTACTTTCCACCTATACTCCTTATGTTCACAGGACCGAATAGATCCATATGAAGTAATTCATAAGGGGTATCTATGGAATTTACTGTTTTAGACTTGTGAGGTTTCTTATGTTGTTTTCTTTGACATGGAAGACATTTATCTTCCATGTGAAACCTCTGCACTGGCACCCCTTCCACTAAACCATTTTTAATAATATAATTCATTTTTTGGTAGTGGATGTGGGCCATGCGTCTTTGCCACAGAAATGACTCAGCCTCAGATGCTTTTGATAGTAAACACACCACTACAGACGAAGAATCATTAGCACCCATGTCTGTGACATAAGTGTCATTTCTCCTTGGCGCTCTCATCACTATCCAGTCATCCGGTATCACCAAACTAGGTTTCAACACCAAAGCCTCAGACTTTGTAAAGTGGACCGAGTGACCCTTGTCGCAGACTTGAGACACGCTCATCAGATTGTGCTTCAGCTGCTCAATATAGTTCACTTTGTCCAGTGTGATCTTCCCGTTAGTCGCCTTTCCTCGACAAGTAATTTGCCCTCCTTTAGCACCTGCAAAATTCACATATCCACCATCTATATTCTCAAACTCTGTTAACAACCTCGCATCCCCTGTCATGTGCCTGGAGCAGCCACTATCAACATACCACAAGTTGATACTCCTCCTTAATAGCTCCTGCACCATCCAACAAAATTAGTTAGATTGGGGGACCCAAGCCTTGGTGGTCTTGGGTCTTCCAGATTCATCAATCATAGGAACATCCATCCAATATCCATCACTCCTAACAGGAGTCTTGGATTTTAGACCTATTGATGGAAATGGTTTTTGATTTCCACCAGGTCTGTGGTCCTGAGGTTTCCTAACCAAGTTTGGACTTTGCGATCTTGGGAAATTATGGTTTTGGTGCCATGAATTTTGATGATAATAATTTCTAAAGCCATCATTATAAAAATTTCGATTTCCAACATTCTGGTATCGATTTTGATATTGACCTTGACTTCTGAAATTCTTTGATGGACCATTAAAGTTCATTCTTGGTGAACTACTTCTAGGCCTATCATATCTGCCTGATGTAGATGCAGGCTGAATTCTTTGTTGATTTCTTTGAAAACGAGGAACTTGATGAGTTCCTTTTTCAGCCTTATCTACACCAACAGCAACACTCTGTTGCTTGGTAGCAGATATCTTTGGTGAGTTAACCTTCTTCTCACCATCACCACTTTTTGCTGGTGATTTTTCTCTCTGCCTCTCACTTACCTGTGCTTCAACCTTTTTGTTAGGACAGCAGCTAGCTACATGTCCCTTTTCATGACATTTGAAACACGATTTTCTAGCCAAAGACTTCTTAATTGAAGCCTCTTGCTTAGGTTCATCAGGTGATGGTGATGATGATGATGATGCTTTAGAAGAATCTTGTTTAGTTTGCTTAACTTCATATTTTTCTTCCTTTTTGTTCTTAGCAAACTGCATATTAGACTCTTTGGTAATAACAGGGACCTCTTCATTCATGTCACTCCCTTTAACAAAATCAACCTTTTTAACAAAAAATTGTTTTTGATTTTTAGGGTGTGTATTCTTTGTTTTCAAAACAGTGTCTCTGTTATTATCCTTCTTGGCATTTTCAGTCACATTACCATCCTCTGATGTGTAACTACCAGGTATAGTTGACACAAAGTCTGTAAGCTCTTCTTCATCTGGCAAGAAAGAATAGTCATGACCAAGTGGTGGTGGAACTTCATTCAAACCTTTGAATCCCACACACGTCTTGTCATTACTCTTCTTCAAGCCATTCATCATGTGTTTCATGACAAAAGATGAATCTCTGAATTGATTTAATTTCTTTTCAAGCTCACAAATTTTAAGTTGTGCTTCAGACAACTCTTTGCACTTTTCAGACACATCTTTTGTTTTCTCACTCATCGTATCATGAGCTAAGTCAATAACTTGAAGTTTTTCGTTAAGCTTACAGGTTAGAATATTGATTTCTTCTTCATAACCTTTAATTTTCTTCAAGTATAATGACTCATTTCGTTTACAAAAAAGTTTGATTCTTTTAGGTTCGAGAGCTCATTTACCAGACTTTGGTTTTGATTAGTTAATGTGTCAACCTCACTTTGCAGTTCACGACACTTCAAACAAACAGAACTACCAGAGTTAGAATATATCTCGCCTGTTGATTTGCATAGATCAGCCATGAAAGCAGGAAAATCAACAGCCATCTTCTTCTCTGTGGTATTCTGTTCTCCATTAGCTTTTTCAGCTACCTTCTCTTGCTCTTCTTCAGCATCAACTTTCACTTCTTCATCAGCAACTGGAGCTATCTCAGCCATGAACGCCTGTGAGGCGTTGTTATCACTCTCCATATGAACACTCCAATCATAAGAACCCTCTCTGGCAGTAGAAATCAGGGCCTTTGATCCAGTATTGTTTGATACGTTCCTGTTGCTTGAACCATGACCAGGAGAATCTTGAAAGGATGAACTAGAACGCGATTCAGACTTTGCTCTTTGACACTCTCTAGCGAAATGTCCGTAGTTGTGACAATTGTAACACTTCACTTTCGACTTGTCAAAGCCCACACTCTTGCCAACAAATTTCCTGCCTGTTCTGTTCATGAACCTTTTCACCCTTCTAGAGATCATGGCCATCTGCCATTGCAAATCCATCTCCTCTAAATCATCATGGTCGATCTAATCATAATCTTCATCAAACGTAGCAGGATCAGATATTTTTCCTTGAATATAGTTCTCATAGGAAGCAACAAAAGAAGCAAGCAATGCCAGGTGTTCTTCAGCACTTTTGACACTCAGAGGCAAAGACTTAGAACTGCTGTTATTTGTTTGTTGTCTCTTAGCCCCTGACGAGCCTCCTGAAGCAGCAACAAAACATACTTCACCTTTAGAATTAGTAACGATCTGTTCATTCTTACATGAGAGAAACGCAGTTGCAGTGTCACTAGAAACCTTGTTGGAAGATGAAGGTGTAAGACCTTTATAAATCCCCGGATCTTGAACCTGATCATAACCCGTCTCCTTCTTCTTCATATTGAGCTCATAAGCTCTCAACTTCCCAACAACCTCTTCCAGGTCTTTCTTTTCATAATCAGCTTCACCCTTTATCATTAACGTGTAAATATCCCACTTGGAAGGTAAAGCATCCAGCAACTTGTCGTTTATCTCCACATCTGTGTATCCCCCTATGTCATAATTATCTATTTCTGACATCAGATGATAATATCTTGTGATAATATCTTCAAGGGATTCATTCCTCATTCCTTTGAACACAGCAAACTGTTACTTTAGTAGATCAACCTCGTTCTTCTTTACATCGGGATTACCCTCATACCTCTTCTCTAAGGCATCCCACATCTCGTTAGATGTTGTCTAACGCTTGAATGTGTGCTTTATGCCATCAGGTAATGACATCTTGATAGCAGCTAAAGCTTTCTTCTCAGACTCATACATTCTCTTCTCAGCTTCAGACATATTCACGTAAGCAGTAACACGTTATCTGCCCTCAAAATCATGCGTTGGGTTAGCGTACCCATCTTGAATACAGATCTACATCCGTGTGTCCTGATATTCAATAAAAGATTGAAATCTATCCTTCCAAGTAAGATAGTTCTCCATTTTCAGCATCTTTGGAGGTTTATTTGTGGTATCAGCCTCATGCTCCATCCTCAACAGCTCATTTAGGTTTGACATATTCGACATTTTGACCGAACCGGCTCGTTAAAAACATTAAAACTTGTCCGAAATGAGTGGTTACTAAATTATGCCGTTAGACTCGTCTCGTCGATACGATTCTAATGATGTATATGGTCCGATTATGATTTTTTTAACCTAAAAATCAACTGAGTCTAACTGTCCAGTCGGTTCGTCAAAATTGTCTATGGATCAATTTCTATGTCCGAATACGTTTAACTCTGGTTACGTCAGCTGGTTAAGTTTCCACCTTTTTATGTGTAACTTGGAACAGTGTCAAATCCGGAATGGAAACTCTGATTTACAATCCGAGATGAAAATCTGAAACAGTTATCCGAGTTGACAATCCGAAATGATAATCCGGAAGAGTGATCCGAGATGAAAATCCGGAATGCACTGTTCTGATCCAAAATGGAAATCCGGAATAGACTACTCTGATTTGAGATGGAATCCGGAATAGTTCTAACCCGAGATGCAATCCGGAATAGTTCCAATCCGAGATGGAATCCGGAATACAATTCTAATTCAAAACTTCAATCCGAAATGGAACCCGAAATGGCTTTTCTGATCCGAATTGCTCTGTTTTCCAGATCCGAAATGCAAATTCTGGTCCGAAATTCAAGTCTTCAATCCGAATTCCTATGCTTTTTAATCCGGAATGCCTTTCTTCAATCCGAATTGCTTGCTTTTTAAGCTGAATTGCTTGCTTTTAATACGAAATAACTGCTGTTAATTCGAAATACCTGCAGAAAATCCGAAAAAACCTGCAAAACCCTAAAACAGCCTTCAAAAACTTCAAGAAATAGCCTCCAAAAACTCAAAAAACCAATTTTTTCTGCTGTCACGGTTCTGAACCGAGCAATAATCAAGAACCGAATGCTCTGATACCAATTATAGGTCCCCTAGTCCTTATGGATCTTGATAGAATCGTCTATCCAATCTAGAGTGCGGAATCCCCTGTCACACCCCGACCCGCAGCGGAAAAGGTGATCGAGGCATGATTGGGTTATCATCAAAGCTCATGACATTTATTATAACGTTTCATATTCATTAATACAAATGGGAAATATACAATCATAATTACATCATATCCTAAACATCAATCTAGGCTTCATTGTTTTCTTCTAAGGCATTTCCTATGTTTTCCCTTGCTTCATCCTATTCACCTGTATCATGTGTAAAAATGGATTTTGGATCAACAAAAAGTTGGCGAGTGAATCCTATGAAAAACATTTGAACAAGTTTATTTAATTGATTATAAAATAAAGTGCACAACCACTCATGAGTAAAAATAGATGTAAACTTATTCACCAATCATTTAATATTAAATAATGCACACATGAACAATAATGGATCGTTTTGAGGCACGCGTTGCTCAACTCGTCTCCCACGAGGAACTGATGGGCCTAATGAATGATTTGCATATACTTGACAATATGAAATACATAACTACAAACAATATATACTAAATATTACACACACGAACAATAATGGATTTGTTTTGAGGCACGCGTTGCTCAACTCGTCTCCCACGAGGAACTGATGGGCCTAATGAATGAATTGCATATAACTTGACAATATGAAATACATAACTACAAACAAAATGTACAATCTAAGTTTAGATCACAATATGGTATGGCACAAGTTTAAATAAACGAGTTAATTTTTGTGACACATGACACACCCCAAAACGTGTAATTAAAAAGGAGAGTTGTAAGATTCACTCACATTGGGTGCGTTCGGTTGATGATGTTGAATACGCACGAAGTTGGATTTAACCACGAGTGAAACTAACCTAGATAATAACGTAATGGTTTGGTAAATAAGCGGATTTTATTAATCAATTTTAGTAGGACGATTGGATATATTTTTGTGAGTTTAAGGCTATTTTCTAACCTTAAAAACGTTATGTTTAAGTATTTTTAATTGATTTTTAAATAAAATAAATAAATAAAAATAATAAAAAAATGTTGACTTTTTGCGACCGTTGACCGTTGACTTGTTGACCGGTCAGACTGTGTAATTGTGTGCGCCGGGTGAGGCTCGAACCCGAGACCTCCCGTTCGCGTGCACGCAGCTCTACCAACTGAGCTACGTGTCTAACCTGAAATATTTCTGTTTTTAATTATATTTATATACTAATTGAATTAAACCGAAAATCATTTATTTTTAAAAACGATTTTAATGCATCGAACCGGTGTTCTCCACAGGTCTCGAACCCGGGACCTGTGGTTTAGGTTAACACACAGTCCACCGCTGGACTGTGTGTCTAACTTGGTAAATACTCTGATTTTTATTATACTTATATACAAACTAAATAATTTCATTTCTGTTTTATATAAAAAGTTTGATAGTTGCCCGAACCGGTGCGGTAGTCCGGACTCGAACTCGTGACGTGTGATTAAACGTTCACACAGTCCACCACTGGACTGTGTGTCTATCTTGGTTATTATTCCGGTTTTTATTAAACTTAACATCTTATTGCAGTGAATCCGGTTCGGTTAAAAAAAAGAACATTTTTATTAAGGTGAGTGTGCGTGGGACAAGAATCGAACTCGAGACGTAAGCGTGTTTTATTTGCACACAGTCCACCGCTGGACTGTGTGTCTAACCCGAGATATATCTTGATTTTAATTAAACATATACAATACGAATCTTCGTCTTCTTCGTCAGACTTAACCAGAAACGGAAGTCCGACTGGTTCGAAGATTTAATCAAGTTCGTTAGTGTCTTGTGGTTAATTACATGTGAGATTAATAAAAAGAACGAGAGATTAAGTGTAAGGTATACCGAACAGGGCTCCTCTGTTTCGCCGGCGAAACTCCGGTGACAGCAGATGATTCCGGCGACGTGTGTCCTGTGGCAGAGGGTCTTCAGGGAGCTTGAGATGAGTGTGGGTGGCTTCGGTATGAGCTCTGGGTGTTTAGTAAGGCACAAAGGTGAAAGGCTCGGTTTTCCGGCGAGTTGCAGCAGTTCTCCGGCGAGGGAAATTATGTCGGGAAAGAGTGTGATTGTGAGCGAAAAACCTAACAGAGGTTAGAGGGGATATTTATAGGGCAGAACATTGACGAATTTAGTCCGATTTCCGTCTTGATTCGACGGTTAAAGATTTTCCGGCGGTTATGACTTGTGTCGCGGGTTCAGACGTCGGTTATAACCGATGTAGTAGTTAAGGCTTCGGTTAAAACTGAAGACACCGTCCAATCTCGACGAAATCGTCGGTATTTCCGACGACTGCGATTAGGCGCGTCGGTTTTGAATTCGAGACTCATGTTATGAATTAATTGTTTCCATTAATGCACAAGAAACACAAGCGGCGCAGTGGTTGGATGGTTGGAAGTTAAGTCTTTGTTGATTCGCTGGCTGACCCGGGTTCGAAACCCGGCAGCAGCCTTTTATTTTTATTTTCTTATTTTAAATACTTTTTCAAATATAAATTATATATTCCAATATACTTATTAATTATGTATCGTTTAAAAATAATTTGGGCATTAAATACGCAACGAAATTTTTAACTGATTGTTCGGTTAATAAACGGAGCGGGTTTGGTAAATCCGGTTTTTGACGGATGTTACAGTATCCCCTGCTTTTTAGAAATTTCGTCCCGAAATTTAAGTAGTGACATATTTGTCTAAAAAGGATGGTGTTTAGTTTGACAGTTACATGCTTAGAAAAAAAGTAAAAGTTTAAGTTTTTGTTTGAGGCGGTAACGTCCCTTGTAAGGGTTAAGTACCCTGTTACAGGAATCGCTTTTTGTTGCCTACGGTAAAAATATTGATAAGCAGAGTTGAATCACTAAATATGATATCATGCGTAAGAGTTTTGATATGTTTGGAAGGTTAGGGTTATATCCTAAAACAAAATTTCTAATACTACAACCTACATGGAACTTCTCATAACCGTCTAACAATGCCTCTGATGCTTTGACAAGAATACTTATATATAGGAAGTACCAGCGGCGTATCCACCATATTCTTGTCAAATTTTCATTGGTTTTATCAGTAAGTTATGATTGGTTCTATGATGTGACTCTAAACATAAATAAACGCCACAACCAATGTACCAAGAAATTACTAAATCCTACATAGAACTTCTCATAACCGCCTGACAATGCCTCTGATCCTTTGACAAGAATACTTATATATAGGAAGTACCAGCGGCGTATCCACCATATTCTTGTCAAATTTTCATTGGTATTATCAGTAAGTTATGATTGGTTCTATGATGTAACTCTGGAACATAAATAAACACAACAACCAATATCTGAGTCCAAATTCTGATAGCATACATGTTTGAATGGTGACAGTTCCTCTCTCGTTTGTTATGATGGAGAGGTTAGTTTATGTAGAAATAGAAAACAATCCAATTTCTTTAATGGCGACATGATATGAATGTAACACAAATTTCAACCAAGACAATACTAAATCCTACATGGAACTTCTCATAACCGCCTGATAATGCCTCTGATCCTTTGGCGAGAATACTTATATATAGGAAGTACCAGCGGCGTATCCACCATATTCTCGTCAAATTTTCATTGACTTTATCCGCAAGTTATGATTAGTTCTATGTGACTCTACAACAAACACAACAACCAATACTTGAGTCTTAATTCTGATAATATCCATGTTTAAATGATGACAATACCTCTCTCGTTTGTTGTGATGGAGAGGTTAGTCATTGTGGAAGTGAGACATAGCTCAACTTCTTTAAATGATGAAATTGAAATACACTGAAATGTATGATGAACAAACTTTGACCAAAACATACTAAATCCTACATGGAACCTCTCATAACCGCCTGATAATGCCTCCGATCCTTTGACAAGAATACTTATATATAGGAAGTACCAGCGGCGTATCCACCATATGCTTATCAAATTTTCATTGAGTTTATCCACAAGTTATGATTAGTTCTATGTGACTCTACAACAAACACAACAACCAAAAGATCGTGTTGCATGTACTGAAAATGAAAAATGTCTGTGCGATCAAGGCTCAATCAAACGGAGCCGGTCGTATTGCATGTACTGAAAATGAAAAATGTCTGTGCGATCAAGGCTCAATCAAATGGAGCCGATCATATTGCATGTACTGAAAATAATAAATTTAATCTAAACAATAATCACACAAACAGTTTATACATGGAACCTCTCATAACCGCCTGATAATGCCTCCGATCCTTTGACAAGAATACTTATATATAGGAAGTACCAGCGGCGTATCCACCATATTCTTGTCAAATTTTCATTGACTTTATCCACAAGTTATGATTAGTTCTATGTGACTCTACAACAAACACAACAACCAAAAGATCGTATTGCATGTACTGAAAATGAAAAATGTCTGTGCGATCAAGGCTCAATCAAACGGAGCCGATCGTATTGCATGTACTGAAAATGAAAAATGTCTGTGCGATCAAGGCTCAATCAAACGGAGCCGATCGTATTGCATGTACTGAAAATAATAAATTTAATCTAAACAATAATCACACAAACAGTTTATACATTGAACCTCTCATAACCGCCTGATAATGCCTCCGATCCTTTGACAAGAATACTTATATATAGGAAGTACCAGCGGCGTATCCACCATATTCTTGTCAAATTCTCATTGGCTTTATCCTTAAGTTATGATTGGTTCTATGTGATTCTAAAACATAAAGAAAAACATAAAACTAAACGATTGGAGTTGAATCTTGATTTTCGGTGAAGAGGACTAGTTGGGTGGTTTCGTTTGGGCCGTCATTATCTTCGACAGGATTGGCGTTGATGTTGAAAACTCTTCCTCTTGCTGGTGACCTAGTGATTGGGTTTTCTTGATTTACTTGGTTAACTGGGTTTGATTGAGCTTGAGCGTTGATGATGTTAAACAATTGAGGGCACGTGTTTCTAAAGTGGGTAGGGTCGCCACAATTGAAACAAGCTCGAACATAAGGTAACATGGGGTATTGAGGTTGTTGATATGCTTGGATCATATTTTGAGTAGGGGGTGTGGTTTGGTTTTGAGGGGTGCGGCAAACCTTGCTCAAATGACCATAGCGTCCACAATTCACACATAGTCGACAAGGTAAGGTAGATGGATGGTGATAAAAATAGGTGTTACATCGAGGGTGAAGTCCAAGGTATGGTTTCTTATTTGGGTAAGTTGAGTTGGGTGCTACTTGAGTGATTGGGATAGCTTGGATGGGTATGGCGTGTGAAATTGGTGGATTACGTTGGATAGTAGCGAAAAGTTGCCCGTCTCTTTTTCTCTTAGAAATGGGTTGAGAAGGGGATTCGGTTTGGGTGGAGTTTGAAGTTTCAGTTGATGCTTTATCCTTCTTCTTCTCCTCCTTGAAGTCTTTGTTCCGGATTCGGTTCTCGGTGAGCTCTGTAGCTAGCTCCATTGCTGCTTCCAAAGTTGCAGGCGTGGTACTTATTACAGAGTCTTGAATCTTTGATGGAAGACCTCGAATGTAGTGCTCGATCAAACGGTAGAGGGGAGTGAACAAGTTGGGAACCATTTGATTTAACTAGAGAAATCTTTTGTTGTAAGTGGTGTGGTCGCCTTCCTTTTGCTTCAACGAATAGAACTCATCTTCTAATTTCTTGATTTCGCTCCTTGGGCAAAACCGTCTTGTCATGATTTCCTTCAACTCTTCCCAAGTCAAAGTCATAGCATCTTCAACGCCTCGTTTGGCCTTCTCTGTATTCCACCAAGTAAGTGCTATTCCATATAAATGACCGGTAGCATATCGCACTTTGCGATCATCGGGGCAATCGCAATTTAGAAAAGTGTTCTCCATTTCTTCAAACCAATGGAGGAGAGCGGTGACACCTTCAGTCCCTTCGTATTTTGGAGGGTCGCAGGATTTGAAATGCTTGTAGGTGCATTTAGTGGTATTTGGGGGAGGGTTGTTAACGTTTTGATCTTCTTGGTTGACAGGATTAGCGGTAAGTGCTTGTTAGACTTGGATTACAATGTTGGGTATTACGGCAGCCATTTGTTGAGCGATTAGGGCAGCCATGCGCTCGCGGGCTTTTCCTGCTCTCATCTTCCTACGGGCGAGGCTAGAAGGCATCTACAAGGAATACGCATCATGAGTATGAGTTGGATGTTTTTGGGATCATGGGTCGTATTTAGGAATGAACATTCATAAAATAAATATAGAAAAATAAATCTACTACATCCATAGGATGTCTTGGGCTTTGCTCGTCATTAGGCCTTGCATGCCGCCATACTTCACCTTCGTAATCATGTGGGCCCCCATGAATACCGGGTTTTTCATATGGTTCGCATGTGTTAGCCTGGTTACGTACACTAAAACCCGGAGAAAATCAAGAAATATGTATATAACGTATGATATTCGGAATGTGTCCAGGTGTGGACACGGTGACACTTCAAAGTGGGGTTAGTTCGAATGACGTTTGGTGTGGCATGCTTTGGCCTAATAGGTCCTTCGTACTCTCATCGTTAGTCCCCAGGTAGGCAAACTGGTCCGTTATATTGGATTTATACGAATGCCAACCTAGACAGGACGTTCCGACTACCGGTACTTGTACCCTTCCAGTTACTACATGCCCGTCGCAGAACTCACTTTGATGGATTTGAAAATTGCGACAAAATCTTTGAATAACAAAAGTATGAAAATGATTTTGAATATATGAACATTGAAATATGTATGATGAATGTGTATGTAAGTATGTATGTTTGACTGTAAGTATAAACAAATATGAAACAAATAAACATCATAAGTTTGTATGCAACCACCTAAACAATTTAAAATTTAGGCAACTATAGTATAGGCTCTAAGGGTCTAATAACCTATCCTATATCCCTATAGTCATGGCTCTGATGCCAATCTGTCACATCCCGACCCGCAGCGGAAAAGGTGATCGAGGCATGATTGGGTTATCATCAAAGCTCATGACATTTATTATAACGTTTCATATTCATTAATACAAATGGGAAATATACAATCATAATTACATCATATCCTAAACATCAATCTAGGCTTCATTGTTTTCTTCTAAGGCATTTCCTATGTTTTCCCTTGCTTCATCCTATTCACCTGTATCATGTGTAAAAATGGATTTTGGATCAACAAAAAGTTGGCGAGTGAATCCTATGAAAAACATTTGAACAAGTTTATTTAATTGATTATAAAATAAAGTGCACAACCACTCATGAGTAAAAATAGATGTAAACTTATTCACCAATCATTTAATATTAAATAATGCACACATGAACAATAATGGATCGTTTTGAGGCACGCGTTGCTCAACTCGTCTCCCACGAGGAACTGATGGGCCTAATGAATGATTTGCATATACTTGACAATATGAAATACATAACTACAAACAATATATACTAAATATTACACACACGAACAATAATGGATTTGTTTTGAGGCACGCGTTGCTCAACTCGTCTCCCACGAGGAACTGATGGGCCTAATGAATGAATTGCATATAACTTGACAATATGAAATACATAACTACAAACAAAATGTACAATCTAAGTTTAGATCACAATATGGTATGGCACAAGTTTAAATAAACGAGTTAATTTTTGTGACACATGACACACCCCAAAACGTGTAATTAAAAAGGGGAGTTGTAAGATTCACTCACATTGGGTGCGTTCGGTTGATGATGTTGAATACGCACGAAGTTGGATTTAACCACGAGTGAAACTAACCTAGATAATAACGTAATGGTTTGGTAAATAAGCGGATTTTATTAATCAATTTTAGTAGGACGATTGGATATATTTTTGTGAGTTTAAGGCTATTTTCTAACCTTAAAAACGTTATGTTTAAGTATTTTTAATTGATTTTTAAATAAAATAAATAAATAAAAATAATAAAAAAATGTTGACTTTTTGCGACCGTTGACCGTTGACTTGTTGACCGGTCAGACTGTGTAATTGTGTGCGCCGGGTGAGGCTCGAACCCGAGACCTCCCGTTCGCGTGCACGCAGCTCTACCAACTGAGCTACGTGTCTAACCTGAAATATTTCTGTTTTTAATTATATTTATATACTAATTGAATTAAACCGAAAATCATTTATTTTTAAAAACAATTTTAATGCATCGAACCGGTGTTCTCCACAGGTCTCGAACCCGGGACCTGTGGTTTAGGTTAACACACAGTCCACCGCTGGACTGTGTGTCTAACTTGGTAAATACTCTGATTTTTATTATACTTATATACAAACTAAATAATTTCATTTCTGTTTTATATAAAAAGTTTGATAGTTGCCCGAACCGGTGCGGTAGTCCGGACTCGAACTCGTGACGTGTGATTAAACGTTCACACAGTCCACCACTGGACTGTGTGTCTATCTTGGTTATTATTCTGGTTTTTATTAAACTTAACATCTTATTGCAGTGAATCCGGTTCGGTTAAAAAAAAGAACATTTTTATTAAGGTGAGTGTGCGTGGGACAAGAATCGAACTCGAGACGTAAGCGTGTTTTATTTGCACACAGTCCACCGCTGGACTGTGTGTCTAACCCGAGATATATCTTGATTTTAATTAAACATATACAATACGAATCTTCGTCTTCTTCGTTAGACTTAACCAGAAACGGAAGTCCGACTGGTTCGAAGATTTAATCAAGTTCGTTAGTGTCTTGTGGTTAATTACATGTGAGATTAATAAAAAGAACGAGAGATTAAGTGTAAGGTATACCGAACAGGGCTCCTCTGTTTCGCCGGCGAAACTCCGGTGACAGCAGATGATTCCGGCGACGTGTGTCCTGTGGCAGAGGGTCTTCAGGGAGCTTGAGATGAGTGTGGGTGGCTTCGGTATGAGCTCTGGGTGTTTAGTAAGGCACAAAGGTGAAAGGCTCGGTTTTCCGGCGAGTTGCAGCAGTTCTCCGGCGAGGGAAATTATGTCGGGAAAGAGTGTGATTGTGAGCGAAAAACCTAACAGAGGTTAGAGGGGGTATTTATAGGGCAAAACATTGACGAATTTAGTCCGATTTCCGTCTTGATTCGACGGTTAAAGATTTTCCGGCGGTTATGACTTGTGTCGCGGGTTCAGACGTCGGTTATAACCGATGTAGTAGTTAAGGCTTCGGTTAAAACTGAAGACACCGTCCAATCTCGACGAAATCGTCAGGATTTCCGACGACTGCGATTAGGCGCGTCGGTTTTGAATTCGAGACTCATGTTATGAATTAATTGTTTCCATTAATGCACAAGAAACACAAGCGGCGCAGTGGTTGGATGGTTGGAAGTTAAGTCTTTGTTGATTCGCTGGCTGACCCGGGTTCGAAACCCGGCAGCAGCCTTTTATTTTTATTTTCTTATTTTAAATACTTTTTCAAATATAAATTATATATTCCAATATACTTATTAATTATGTATCGTTTAAAAATAATTTGGGTATTAAATACGCAACGAAATTTTAACTGATTGTTCGGTTAATAAACGGAGCGGGTTTGGTAAATCCGGTTTTTGACGGATGTTACATCCCCTAGATCAGATTTCACAGAAACCACAAGAACACAAACACGAATTCCTTTAAACCGTCTTCTATTGATTATCGAACACAATTTTTACAATCAATTCAAGACTCTCTGTCTAAATTCTCTGAAGCAATTCTTTCTGCAACTGAACAACTAACTGAGCAACCTTAACCCTAATCACAACCTCCCTATATATAGAGGTAGGTTATGCACATGGGCTAGGGTTTCCTACATGGACTGCTAATGGGTTTAAGGCCCAATTCGCCTACCATGTTCAATTCTATGTCTAGTTCAGCCCAATTACTTCTAATAAACTATTACAAAACTAAACCCGCTAACCGTTTATCATTTTACTAATTACAAGATATCCAAAGACCAAATCTAAGCTGTTGTCACAAATATGCACCAACATGCGACAACGCTATCAATCCAAGGAAACGCACCCACTGTGAGTGAATCCTTACCAATTCCCCTTTTTATTCACGTTTTGGGGTGTATCATGTGTCGTTACATATTTTATTTATTCAAATATTTGTGCTAACACCATTATGTGATCTAATGTGTATATTTTTGTTATTGTTGTTGTATATGGTTACATTTTTATCATTTCAGTGTAATCATTCATATAAGGCCCATCAATTCCTCGTTGGATACGAGTTGAGCATCGCGTGCCTCATTAGATCGGCTTCGTTTGATTAAGCCTTGATCTCACTGTGCATAATTTGTCATGCTCATATGTACATTGTTGATATTACGTGGTTTGTGGTTTGATTATACATATATATATATATGCTCATATATGGCCCATGCACATTTTTTTAAGTTAATCAATGTAATTAACTCGTTTAATGTTTAACTTAGATTCACTCGCCAACTTTTGTTGACCCAAGATTTCATTTTTACACATGATACAAGTGGACAGGCTGAGGAGAGGAACACTTAGGATTGGCCTTAGAAGATGAATAAAATACATCATGTTTAGAACAATATTTCTTGTGTTTGTATGTTTCTTTATGTTTGGATATTTTCCTTTAAATTTCAATTAATATATATGAAACTTAATTATAGTAAATGTCATGAGCTTTGACGAAAATCCAATCATGCCCCGACTTCTACTTCCGCCGCAGGTCAGGGTGTGACAGATTGGTATCAGAGCTCTTGACTATAGGGATATAGGATAGGTTATTAGACCCTTAGAGCCTATACTATAGTTGAATAGATTTTAAATGCTTATGTGTTACATGCAAACTCATGATGATTATTTGTTTCATATTTATTCCACATACAAATGCATGCAAGCACTTTCACTATTACATGTTATTGTGTGATATTTATTGTGGTCTATATATTATTAACATATCATGCTTACGCAAACACACACATTCCAATTTCATTATTATCATGATTTTTTTTCTCCCAAGGATTTTATAATGTTTTCATGTTTTTCAATATCATCAAAGTGAGTTCCACGATGGGTATGTAGTAACTGGAAGGGTACGAGTACCGGTAGTCGGAACGTCCTGTATAGGATTGGCATTCGTATAAATCCAATATAATGGACCAATTTTCCCACCTGGGGACTAACGATGAGAGTACGAAGGACCTTTTAGGCCAAAGCATGCCACACCAAACGTCGTGTGAACTAAACCCACTTTGGGTTGTCATTATGTCTACACCTAGACAACCTCCGACCTTATATCTCGCAATCATGTTTTACGATTTTCATTCGGGTAATGCGAGTGTTAACAGGTGAACACCAATGTGAACCCTCCAAAGCCTAGTAGTCATGGGGGCCCAAATGACTACCTAGGCCAAAGTATGGGAGACATATGGGGGCCCAAACATAAGCAAAGCCTAAGACATCCTATGGATGTAGTAAACTTATGTTCTCATATATTTTGTGAATGTTGCTTTTTCTTTTACAACACATGACACCTAAAAATGTTCAACTCATAATCTCGCTACGTATTTTCTGTAGATGTCTGCTAGACACTCTCGAGGTGGTAGAAGGTCAGGAAGATCTAGTGAGCACACGGCCGCTCAAATAGCCCAATAGATGGTTGTCATACTTCCCGACATCATCGTACAAGTCTAACAAGCTCTTGCCGCCAATCCCATCAACCCCACCAATCAGAAGACCAAAATGTCGTCAATCCTCTCCCCAACACCACCAAATGCACCTACAAGCACTTCAAATCTTGCGATCCTCCAAAATACGAAGGGACTGAAGGTGTCACCACCCTCCTCTGTTGGTTTGAGAAGATGGAAAGCACTTTTCTCAATTGCGACTGTCCCGATGATCGCAAGGTGTGATATGCTACCGGTCGTTTCTATGGGGCAGCACTTACATGGTGGAACACGGAGAAAGGAAGGCGAGGTGCTGAAGCTGCTGTGGCCTTAACTTGGGAAGAGTTGAGGGAGCTCATGACAAGACGCTTCTGCCCAAGAAGCGAAATCAAGAAATTGGAGGATGAATTCTACTCTTTGAAACAAAAGGAGGGAGACCACATAACATACAATAAGAGATTCCTCGAGTTGAATCAGATGGTCCCCAACTTGTTCACTCCACTCTATCATTTAATTGAGCACTACATTCGAGGTCTTCCCTAGAAAATTGAAGATTCTGTGTTGAGTACTACACCTGCAACCCTCGAGGCTGCAATGGAGCTGGCTACTGAGCTCACGGAAAATCGCATCCGGAATGGCGATTTTAAAAATGAGAAGAAGAAAGACAAGACACCTGCTGAAACCCCAACCCCAATCCAACCAGGTTCGTCTTCTAAGTTTGCTGGTAAAAGGAAACGCAATGGGAAGAATTGTGCCGTTACCCAAACTAATCCCCTTGTCGTTGTTGCCCCAATCACACAAGTTGCTCCTCCTGCCGCCCCATTCAAGAAACCCTACACATGATCTCACCCAAAATGAAACCGATGCCAATATCATCACCCTCCCGAGAACCCATGTCTTTATTGCACAAGTTGTGGCCGTGCAGGTCACACAATTCCAACTTTTCATGTTCTCCAAAACCCAAACCGCAATCAACCTCAAGCCCAACCCAACAATTAAGTGGTAGGTGAAGCCCAATACCAACAACCTCTACCCTTACCACCTGCTCAACCCATGGCTCAACCCAACTACCCTATGATGCAACCAGCCAGAGCATGCTTCAATTATGGTGATCCAACCCATTTTCGAAACACTTGCCCACATTTGGTAAACATCATAAATGCTCAAGCTCAAGCTAATCCGGTGAATCAAGCAAATCCACCTGCAAGAGGAAGAGCTTTCAACATCAATGCCAATTAAGCTAAAGATGATAATAATGTGGTTAACGGTATGTTTCTCATACGGTAGTTATGCATCTATTCTATTTGACACTGGTGCGGATAAGAGTTTCATGTTCTTAGAGTTCGAATCTATTCTTGGATTACCTCGCATTAGTCTAGCTGAATCATTCACGGTGGAAGTTGCTGATGGTGAACCTATTACGTTAGACTCGATGATCATGACTTTCCAATTGATCTCATCCCTATGAAGTTGGGTAGTTTCGACGTCATCATTGGTATGGACTGGCTTAGCCAGCATCACGCTGAAGTTGTTTGTTATGAGAAGTTTATTCAAATTCCTCTCACTGACGATCAAACTTTACGTATCTTTGGTGAAACCCCCTCCAAAGGGCTCAAATTGATGTCATGCCTCCAAGCTCGAAGATACCTTCGCAAGGACTAAATCGCATTTTTAGCTCACATTGTCAAAAAGGAAGGCAAGGAAAAGAAACTTGAAGACATTCCAATCGTTAAAAAATTCCTCAAGTATTCCCCGACGACGTTTCATGACTTCCTCCTGTGCGAGAAGTCGAATTCCGAATCAATCTTGTGTCTGGTGCTACACCAGTCGCAAAATCTCCATATCGATTAGCCCCATCTGAGATGCAAGAGTTAGCTAGTTAGCTGCAAGAGTTGACTAACAAGGGATTTATACATCCTAGCTCATCACCTTGGGGTGCGCCGGTTCTATTCGTAAAGAATAAAGACAGAACTTTTCAAATGAGTATCGACTATAGAGAGCTCAACAAGCTGACTATCAAGAACCGGTATCCTTACCTCATATCGATGACCTTTTAGATCAACTTCAGGGTGCCACCTGTTTCTCAAAAATCGATCTTCATTCCGGTTATCATCAACTTAGAGTACGTAAAGAAGACATTCCAAAGACTGATTTTCGAACTCGTTACGACCACTATGAATTCATGGTTATGCCTTTTGGTCTGACCAATGCTCCTACTGTTTTCATGGATTTGATGAATAGGGTGTGTAAACCCTACCTCGGTCGTTTTGTCATAGTCTTCATTGATGATATTCTCATTTATTCTAAAACCAAATCCGATAATGAACGACATCTTCGACTTATCCTAACACTTTGAGGACCGAAAAGCTTTATGCTAAGTTCTCAAAATGTGAGTTTTGGTTAGAAGAAGTACAATTTCTTGGTCATGTCGTTAACGACAAAGGGATTCAGGTCGACCCTGAAAAGATCAAAGCGGTGAAAGAATGGCAAGCGCCACACACTCCTACCGAAGTTAGATCATTCCTTGGTCTAGCTGGTTATTATCAACGTTTCATTGCAAATTTTTCTCGTATCGCCGTCCTACTCACAGCCTTGACTCACAAGGGTAAACCCTTCATTTGGGGGCCCAAGCAAGAAGAGGCTTTCTAAACTTTGAAGCGAAAACTATGTGATGCACCTATCCTTACTCTCCCTGATGGTTGTGAAGACTTTGTGGTTTCTTGTGACGCGTTAGGACAAGGACTAGGTTGTGTTCTAATGCAAAGAGGAAAGGTGATAGCCTATGCCTCAAGGAAACTCAGAGTGCATGAAAAGAACAATACCACACGCGACCTAGAACTTGGAGCAGCCGTGTTCGCTCTAAAGATATGGAGACACTATCTTTATGGTACCAAGTGTGAAATTTACACTGACCACAAGATCCTTCAACATATCTTCAATCAAAAAGAGTTGAACATGAGGCAACGACGATGGATCGAACTCTTAAATTATTACGATTGTAAAATTCGATATCATCCTGGCAAAGCAAATGTTGTAGCTGATGCTCTTAGTCGAAAAGAGTATGCGAACTCCATCCATCTTCGGTGTTCTCAAATTGTAACCGATCTCCAAAACCGAATTCGAGCAGCTCAACATATTTCTGTCATGGAAAATGATGTGCGAGATGAATTGTCTTGTGGAACTGAACTCAAGATAGAAACCAAGTCCGATGGCATCCTTTACTATTTAAATCGTATTTGGATACCTGATCACGACAATCTTCGTATCTTATGAATGAGGCTCACAGAACGTGATACTCTATACATCCAGGTGCTGATAAGATGTATCAAGATTTACGATACTCATACTGGTGGCCTGGCATGAACTAGGATATCGCCATTTTTGTCTCCAAGTGCCTCACGTGTTCTAAGTTTAAAGCTGAGCATCACCGACCTTCAGGATTACTCGTCCAACCTGAAATACCTGTTTGGAAGTGGGAAAATATAACCATGGACTTTATTACTGGGTTACCTCGCACCTCTAGTAGGTATGACACAATTTAGGTTATCATTGATCGTCTCACTAAATCAGCTCATTCCATCCCAATCCGTGAAGACTACAAGAACGAGAAGCTAGCTCGTATCTATATTGATGAAATTGTAAGCTGTCATGGTGTACCCGTAAGTATCATCTCAGATCGAGACGGCCGATTTACTTCACGAACATGGCAAGCCGTGCAATCAGCTTTGGGTACACGAATAGATCTCAGCACTGCCTTCCACCCTCAAACTGATGGTCAATCTGAGCGCACCATATAAACCCTTGAGGAAATGTTGCGAGCATGTATCATAGACTTCAAGGGTAATTGGGATACTCATCTACCGTTAGTTGAATTCTCGTACAATAATAGTTATCATTCAAGCATCGGCATGGCTCCTTATGAAGCCTTATATTGTCGTAAGTGCCGATCTCCTGTATGTTGGCACGAAATTGGTGAAGCGCAAATCACTGGACCTGAATTGATTCAAGAAACGACTGACAAAATTCTTCAGATCCGCAATAATCTTCTAGCAGCTCGAAGTCTTCAAAAGAGTTACGCTGATAAACGACGAAAGCCACTGGAGTTTTATGTTGGTGATCAAGTACTTTTGAAGGTATCACCATGGAAGGGAGTGGTTCGTTTTGGTCAAAAAGGCAAGCTAGCACCACGCTATGTGGGACCATTTAAAATACTCGAAAGAGTTGGTCCTCTAGCATACAAGCTTGACCTATCAGAAGAACTTTATAGAATTCATCCCACATTCCATGTATCAAACTTGATGAAGTGTCTCGCCAACGAAAACCTCCATATATCATTAGAAGATATTCAAATTGATGAATCAATGCATTTTGTTGAAAGACCTGTAGAAATCATGGACTTCGGTGAAAAGCGTTTAAGACGAAGTCGTATTCCAATAGTTAGGGTGCCTTGGGAGTCAAAACGAGGACCTGAATTTACTTGGGAACGTGAAGACTCAATGCGTGAGAAATACCCGCATCTTTTTCCAGTTACATCTACTACTTAAATTTTGGGACGAAATTTCTAAAAGTAGGGGATACTGTAACATTCATGTAAAACGGGTT
This sequence comes from Scalesia atractyloides, assembly GCA_947069175.1. Taxonomy (NCBI): domain Eukaryota; kingdom Viridiplantae; phylum Streptophyta; class Magnoliopsida; order Asterales; family Asteraceae; genus Scalesia; species Scalesia atractyloides. Next base: position 37,441,733 of record CAMTDV010000011.1, read on the forward strand.
CTAAAATCTGCTCCATTTGAGAATCATGTATGTATTAAAGTTCGTTACGCATTCATTTATTAAAGTTATTTAATATATTTTTAGTTAATAAATAAATTACGTCATTAAAATAATAACCAATAAAAGAATAAATTAAATAATTAACTCTAAAAGTTATAAAGAAATAAAATAAAAATAAAATGGGGCAGCCGGGTTTCTAACCTGGGTCCCCATCAAACACACACACCAGATACACCACTGAGCTACACATACTTGTGTGCAACTTTAAATCAGAGGTCCCAGGTTCGAGTCCCTTTACATACGGCGGCCCGATCTTTCTTTTAAAAAAAATAAAATACCAAGCTAGGTAAGTGCATAAAAGAAATAAGAATATGATTTAAACTGGGTTAGACACCCAGCCTAGTTGATAGGGCTGGGTGCAACACAGCCGAAGGTCACGGGTTCGACTCAGAGTTATTGCACCAGTTTAATAAGATTTAAAAACCTTTTTAGTTAAACAATTTCAGAATCAACCTAATATGTATATATGTATAATTAAATTAGAGATTATTCCGGGTTAGATACGTAGCTCAGTTGGTAAAGCTGCGTGCACGTATACGAGAGGTCACGAGTTTGAACCTCACACGCTACCAATAACACACGCGGTCAAACCGGTCAACCCTGAAAAAGGGTATAATTTTTTAATAATCAATTTCTTTAATATTTTAACTAAAAGTTAATTAAAAATACTTAAAAATAAGGTTTTAAAGCCTAAAAATTGGTATTAATTTCACAAGAATAAATCTAAGAATTTAATAAAAAGCACTAATTGAAAATGTTAATTTCAATTAAAAATTTATTTATTTATCGAGTTATTACGTTGTTATTTAGGTTAGTTTCCTTCGTCGGTTAAATTCTAAATCGTGCGACAACGCTATCAATCCAAGGAAACGCACCCATTGTGAGTGAATCCTTACAAATTCCCCTTTTTATTCACGTTTTGGGGTGTATCATGTGTCGTTACATATTTTATTTTTTCAAATGTTTGTGCTAACTCCATTATGTGATCTAATGTGTATATTTTTGTTATTGTTGTTGTATATGGTTACATTTTTATCATTTCAGTGCAATCATTCATATAAGGCCCATCAGTTCCTCGTTGGATACGAGTTGAGCATCGCGTGACTCATTAGATCGACTCTGTTTGATTGAGCCTTGATCTTACAGTGCATCATTTGTCATGCTCATATGTACATTGTTGATATTACGTGGTTTGTGGTTTGATTATATATACATATGCTCATATATGGTCCATGCACATTTTTTTAAGTTAATCAATGTAACTAACTCGTTTAAATGTTTAATTTAGATTCACTCGCCAACTTTTGTTTACCCAAACTTTCATTTTTACACATGATACAGGTGGACAGGCTGAGGAGAGGAACACTTAGGATTGGCCTTAGAAGATGAATCAAATACATCATGTTTAGAACAATATTTCTTGTGTTTGTATTATTCTTTGTGTTTGGATATTTTCCTTTAAATTTCAATTAATTAATATGAAACTTAATTATAGTAAATGTCTTGAGCTCTGATGAAAACCCAATCATGCCCCGACTTCTACTTCCGCTGCGGGTCAGGGTGTGACATCCAGATAATACCGGTTATGATCCTTTTAGCCCATCTACACCAGTTGATTACCAAGCATTGTCGCATGACCCTTACATGCAAGAGGTCATGCATAACGCACTTTACCCGTCTCCTTTCCCACCTGCTTATCCACCTACCGGATATCCAAGTTATGGGTACCAGTATCCCATGGTGCCACAACCACAACCACAACCTCCGCTGCCACTCGAGGCTATCAATGAGGCCTTAGAACGAATGAAAGAAATGCAACAACAAGCGGACAAAATGGAAAAGAAGACGAACATGTTCTTCAAGAAACTCTCCAAGTTGGTTAAGGGAAGGAAGGACGAGTGAAGTCCCTTTCTAAATATATTTAGTCCCTGCGAGGACATTGTTACTTCCTTAGTCCCTGCTAGACATCTTTATTTCTTTTAGTCCTTGCATGGATAGTTAGTTTTATTTATTTTTATTAATGTAACTTTTATTGACTTTTAATAGATATATATATATATATATATATATACATCCTCTTCAAAGCAAATGTCTCAATTTTATTCGAAATTTCTGATCTACTATATAATTCCAAAAGACCTTAATGGATTTGATTATGCCAAGTGGCGCAGACCACATATATGGCCAGCTTATAAATGATAGTTAAGGATGAAAGGGCCTTCTATCATGATAGTTAAGGGAAGTTATCCTTCTATCCAGAGGTGGTGAACTAAGTTCAATTCTCCAAGTCGTTAAGGTCAAATGTGACCGGGACTATTAATAAACCATTAAGGTACTCTTATGTTAACATTTAGGAATGTTCATACTCCTAGTAGTACGACTTGAGGAACCACACTAGCCGTCTAGGTAAATGGACTATGTCTTAAAACCTATTATATAGCCAAGGTGATCAATGTGATCCTGGCTAATATCATCAATAAGATGATAATAATTGACATCCAATATAGATGTAGGCCAAGGTGCCATATTTTATGTCCATTAGTGACAGGCTAATGTTCCAAATTTTTCGTCCATTAGTGACAGGCCAATGTGCCATATTTTATATCCATTAGTGACATGCCAATGTACCATATTTATGTCCATTAGTGACAGGCCGATGTGTCATAACGTCCATTAGTGACAGGCCAATGTGCCATATTTTATGTCCATTACTGACAGGCCAATGTGCCATATTTTACATCCATTAGTGACAGGCCAATGTGCCATATTTATGTCCATTAGTGACAGGCCAATGTGCCATATTTTAATGTCCTTCGTGACAAGCCTATGACCTAATTATAATTGCCTGATGGCAATGATAGTTGTGATATTACGATCCACTGTCTAATAATATATGGACTACGTCCAAATTGTAACTTGCCTTTGATGGTCCTCTTGAGACCTAGGCCAAAAAATAGATATAATAAGCCTAAGAGTTGTAATGTTATTTACGCTAGCTTGATTAGGCGATGGATTGTCATATCCAATGTTTACAGCCAATATGGTTATTAATACCATAGCTAAAAGAAATTTAATTTGGTGTTTAGAACCAAAGCTTTAAAGAATGGCTAACTCGGATGAGGCGCAAAGTAGCCACCAGGGTGTTAACTCTAATAATGAAGAAAATATAGCCATTAATAATGAAGATTTCCAAGCTCGCATAGATGGAGCTGTGGGAAAGGCCATGGAAAAGGCCATAGAAAAACTTAGGGAGTCGAGTGCTACTCGCTCCAAACCATTATCAATCACGCCATCCTCAGCTCACAAAGAGAGCTCAGTTCACTCTTTAAATGCGAAGAGTGAACCAAAGAAAATAGAATTTGCTGATAGGTCCCGTTCTTCTAAAGACGGATGTACCTACAAATACTTCGTCTCATGCAAGCCCTGAGACTTTAATGGGGAGAAAGGAGCTGTAGAAGCGTTGAAGTGGCTTGATGAGATGGAAACGATTATGGATATCAGCGGTTGTGCTGAAAAGGACGTGGTAAAGTATGTATCAAAATCCTTCAAAGGCAATGCCTTAATTTGGTGGAAGGCTATGATCCAATGTACAGGTAAAATATACCTGTATAATTTGGGATAGTCCAAGTTTATGGACCTTGTTAAGGAAACTTACTGCCCACCCCATGAGGTGGAGAAGATAGAGTCAGACTTCCTGACTCTTACCATGAAGAACCTAGACGGTCAGAAGTATGTTTCCGATTTCAATTTCCTAATCTAGGTTAGTTTCCTATTTGGTTACCCCGGAACCCAAATGCATTGCGCGTTTTATTAATGGGTTAGCACCCAAAATAAAGGGCATGGTAAAGGCTGCTCAGCCTACTACCTATAGGTATGCTGTTGACCTATCTCTCTCCCTCACCTTGGATTTGGTAAGGCAAAATTTAGTCAAGACCGAGACTGATGGGAAAAGAAAACGGGAGGATGACAACTCCCGAAGGTTTTAGAAGAAAAGAAATTTTGGGTTCAAAAAGAACCAACATAGGTCTGATGATAGACCTCTATGCAAGACCTGTAGCTGCAGGCATTGGGGGCAATGCAATACCGACCCTTAGATTAAACCCTATGGTATTTGCAAAAGAAAAGGGCATAAGACCCATGAATGCAAAAATCTTAAAGATGCCGTCTGTGATGGCTGTAATGAGAAAGGGCATATTAAGCCTAATTGCCCTAAAAACCCTAGAAATAATGATGCAAAGCCTGGAGAGACTAAGAAGGGGAATGCTCGTGCCTTCCAGATGAATGCCAGAGAGGCCGTTAATGACAACAATGTCATAAAAGGTACATTCCTCATCATTGATGTATATGCTATAGTTCTTTCCGATTCGGGTGCAGATAAATCTTTTGTTGATCATAAGTTTAGTAAACTATTAAACTTACCCATAAGAACTCTAGACAAAACTTATTAAATAGAACTTGCTGATGGAACTTTAGAAATAGCATCTTCATTCTTGATGAATGCTCTATATTCATTAAGAATCATTCCGCTCCTATCTCTATTTTGACAATGAAATTGGCGGGGTTCGATGTAGTTTTAGGCATGGATTGGTTATCCCATAACCAAGTCCGTATTGCCTGTGATAAGAAACTCATCAAAATTAAAACCCCATCTGGTGAAATGATGACCATCACTGGAGATTCACACCATGGATTGCCAGACAAGGTGTCGTTTTTAAGGCATCCAAGTGTTTAAGGAAAGGTTGTGTCATTTACATGGCACAAGTCACTATCAATGAACCTAAGCCGAATATTGAAGACCTTCCAATCATTCGGAGTATTCAGATGTCTTTCCCGAAGAACTGTTAGGTCTACCTCTAGATAGGCAAATAGACTTTAGGATTGACATCCTACCTGGATCAGCACCCGGAGCTAGAGCTCCATACCGATTAGCACCAACAGAAATGAATGAGTTGAGGGCGCATTTAGATGAACTCTTAGAGAAAGGTTTTACTCAGCCGAGTTCCTCGCCCTGGGGAGCTCCAATTCTTTTCGTTAAGAAAAAGGACGGTTCAATGCGGATGTGCATTGACTACCGTGAACTGAACAAGATAACGATCAAGAATCGTTAACCATTACCCAAGATCGACGATTTATTCGACCAAAGGACTAGTTATTTCTCCCAGATTGATTTAAGATCTGGATATCATCAGCTGAAGGTTAGGAGTGAAGATGTTCTTAAGACTGCCTTCAGGACCCGTTATGGTCACTATGAATTTTTAGTAATGCCTTTGGGGCTCACAAATGTACCTGCAACATTCATGGATCTCATGAATAGAGTCTGCAAACCATATTTGGATAAGTTTGTTTTTGTCTTCATAGACGACATACTTATCTACTCTCGTAATCAATTTGATCACGAGAAACATCTTTGGTGCATCTTAGAACTGCTAAGGCAAGAGAAGCTTTATGCTAAGTTCTCTAAGTGTGAGTTTTCTCTTAGAGAAGTCTAATTTCTTGGACACATTGTAAGTGAGCATGGTATCCAAGTAGATCCCGCCAAAATAAAGGCCATAATGAATTGGGAAGTACCCAAAACCCCATCAGAACTACGTAGCTTCTTAGGATTGGCTGGTTACTATAGAAGGTTCATTGAGAACTTTTCAAGGATAGCCACTCCTTTAACTACCCTAACCCGTAAAAATGTTAAGTGTATTTGGGGTCCAAAACAACAAGCATCTTTTGAGATTCTGAAACACAAGTTGAGCAATGCTCCTGTGTTATCCCTACCTGAGGGTTTTGAAGGCTTTATTGTTTACTATGATGCATCGCACACTGGCATGGGTTGTGTGCTAATGCAAAATGGCAAAGTGATTGCCTATGCATCATTACAAATAAAGGTGCACGAAAGGAATTACACCACCCATGACTTCGAATTGGGTGTCCTTGTATTTGCACTTAAGTGATGGAGACATTACTTGTATGGCACAAGGTGTATTATATACACTGACCATAAGATCCTCCAACATTTGTTCAATCAGAAGGAATTGAACATGCGACAACGTCGTTGGATGGAAACACTTAATGATTATGATTGCAAAATTCGCTACCATCCGGACAAGGCAAATGTAGTTAATGCCTTAAGTCGCAAGGAACGGGTTAAGCCTATAAGGATTAATGCCAAGAGAATTAAGCTCAGAAATAGCTTAAATGAGAAGCTGTTAGATGCGCAAAAGAAAGCTCTATTAGAGGCTAATGCTCCTAATGAAGGATTAGGCGGAACTGTCGATCAGTTAACGCCTGGAAAGGATGGAATCCTTAGATTTAACGATAGAATTTGGGTTCCAATTTTTGGAGGACTTAGAGATCTAATCCTCCACGAAGCACATAATTCAAGATACTCAGTTCACCCGGGTGGTTTGAAGAAGAATTATTGATGGATGGGTTTGAAGAAATCCATAGCCATTTATGTAGCTAAGTGTCTGACGTGTTCGCAAGTTAAGGCCGAACATCAGAAACCGTCAAGACTACTACAACAACTAGAGATTCCCACTTGGAAATGGGAAATGATAACAATGGACTTGATTACCAAGTTACCTAAGACCAAACATGGTAACGACACGATTTGGGTCATTGTGGATAGGCTGACTAAGGCAGCACATTTCTTGCCAATAAAAGAAACATATAATTATGACAAATTGGCTAAGTTGTACGTAGACAAAATTGTGTCCCTACATGGTGTGCCAGTATCTATTGTATCCGATAGAGATACTAGATATACATCTCATTTTTGGAAAAGTTTCCAACAATCCTTAGGCACAAGATTAAATTGTAGTATGGCTTACCATCCATAGACTGATGGCCAAAGTGAGCGTACTATCCAGACACTGGAAGACATGCTTAGGGCATGTGTGATTGATATAGGTGGTAGTTGGGATGACCACTTACCCCTAATAGAATTCTCCTATAATAATAGTTATCATACAAGCATCAAGGCTGCTCCTTACGAGGCCTTGTATGGAGAAAATGTCGAACGCCCGTGTGCTGGGCAGAAGTTGGGGAAGCCCAACTATTAGGACCGGAAATTGTCCTGGAGACCACGGATAAGATTATACAAATCCGTGATCATCTCAAAGCTGCTCGTGATAGGCAGAAAAGTTATGCAGACAAGAGGCGAAAACCTCTTATGTTCCAAATAGGGGATAGAGTATTATTGAAGATATCACACTGGAAATGTGTGATGCGCTTCGGAAAGAAGGGCAAGTTAAGCCCGAGATATATTGAACCATTCGAGGTAATCGAATGTGTCGGTTTTGTGGCTTATAAGCTTAAGCTACCAGAGGAACTAAGGGGAATTCATGATGTGTTCCACATCAGTAACCTTAAGAAATGTCTAGCCGATGAGTCTCTAGCAATGTCACACAAAGATGTGCAGATTGATAAAACCCTAAGGTTCGTTGAGACCAATATCAATCGAGGATCGACAGGGTAAGAAGCTCCGAAGGAAATTGATACCTATAGTAAAGGTTAAATGGGATGCCCTTAGAAGTCCCGAGTTTACGAGGGATGTTGAGTCCACTATGCGACAAAGTACCCCTATCTTTTGGATAAAATCTCGAGGTCGATATTTCTTTTAAGGGGGTGAGGATCCTGTAGAATCGTGTCCAATAATATAGCGACACGTGTCGTATTTTTATTTTAAGTCTACTAAAGACTAACAGGGACTAAAAGCGTCAACATGCTCAAACTAAGTCTCTGAGTGATCATCTGATGTCAACATGCATAAACCAAGCCTCTGAGTGACCATTAGTGTCAACATGCTTAAAACATAGCCTCTGAGTGACCATTAGTGTCAACATGCTTAAAAACATAGCCTCTGAGTGACCATCGGTGTCAACATGCTAAAACTTAGCCTCTGAGTGACAGTTGTGTCAACATGCCCAGCCTCTGAGTGACATCGGAGTCTACATGCTTAAAACAAGCCTCTGAGTGATCCTTTACAAAGTCCTAACTCTCGTATATCCCGTTTGTTGGACGAGAGGGATTAAATCCGTAAATATGTGAAAGTTGGATAATGGAGGGGTTAAAAGTGTCAACATATAAATTTATACCTCTGAGTGACCATTTAACGAACTAAGAGCTTAACAATGTCCAGACATACTCCCAGATATGTCAAATATTGGTTACGGAGGGATAAATATGCTATAAAGGTGTTTTAGAAGGTTTTATAAGTTGAGGGGCTAAAAGTGTCAAACTTTGAAAACTGAAACAGGGCGCTCGCGGGGCGCAAGAGGCAAGGCATGTGCCTCTCGCGGGGCGCGAGAGGCTTGTGTCTGCAGAAAATTGCCTTGGCCTCTACACAAATTGCCAAAAACCATTTGATTCGAAACCATGGCTTTCTAAACTGCTATGCCACGTTTTAGGACACCTGTAAGCTTCCTCTTACACCCCTTAGCACTTGGCATCACCTCCTTCAAGCTCTCCAACTATAAATAGGTGCCAAGGTTCACCATTTGAACTTGCACCTTTCTCATTCACAACTCTATCTCCCTCCTCTGGAAGTTCCTAACTGAAAGGAGCATCCAACTTAGTTCTATTGCATCCTAGGGACCACTTGTAAGGGTTCCTTCATCTTGCATTTTTATTTATAGGCTTTTATAGTCAAAAGTCAAGCGTTTTACGGAAAATGCCTTGACTTTCGGTTAAGGCCATTATGGTCTAGCCATTGTTCGTAACAAACATGGCTAAGTGATCGTAATAAGGTAGGTGTTAGTCCCTATAAAGGGCACCTCCTGAAGATCACGTTTGCTAAACCAATTGACGGGTCAAAGTTATTATATTAAAAAGTCAAACATGCCATTTTTTTCTGGAAATGTTATAATTTGATCTTATATATGTGATGAAACCTGTTTTGACACTTAAACAAGTTTGTAATAATTATTAGAACATGTAAGAACATGTTCGGCTCGTCAATTTCAGTTCTAGGGTCGGTTCGCAACCGAAAGTCGGGAAGTTTGACTTCTACTTTGACTTTCGATTCTGACCAGATTTAGATTAGTTAACTACTGATCTAAAGTTGCATTACGATCGTAATATAATGTAGCATAACCCTCTGAGGTTATATTACATGATCATAATCAGAATCTGAGTTTATGCACAAGTTTCGTAATTATGCCATTTTGACTAAAATGCCCTTTTGCATAAAAAGAGGTTTAAATGATAATGAACATGAAAATGAGTTTCCTACTGATGTAATACTATAAGTAGGATTATTTGGGATGTCAAAACAGATTATAAACTGAGTTTATGAACAAGTCCTTGTATCATGTCGATAAATGACGATAAGGCCCTTATGGCTTATAAAATGGTTTTAATCACATTTTTTCAAAGTAAATCTTTACCTGCTAATGTTATATTAAATAACATATCTAAGACATGTTAACTTGACCTTAACATCAGTTTTTATTAAACATCACACAAATCATCATTATACGACATAAGCGTCGTTTCGGTGCATAGTATGGTTTTAAACCATATTTACCCACCAAGACTTGTTAACTACTGTTTTTAAAACTTATTTTTAATATTTTTACCGTAGGTACAATATATAAACTTAGAATCCCAAATAATCTATAAACTATGTGTAAAATGACAAAAATGCCCCTTCGTTGCATAGTTTGGTCATAAAAGATAAATTACACATATAATTAATGTCCTACTGATATCATATTATTAATAAGTTATTTTTCCAGAATACTTATAGTTATAACAATAAATTATATTCAAGTTTCTTTTATAAGGTATGAAATTACCAAAACGCCCTTATGAGGCATATTTTCATTTTAAAACTTTAATAAGCGTATAAGTTGATATCCTACTGATATTACAACTTATTTAAAATGTAATGGCGTATAGAACTTGTCCATGACTTATCCGGTTACCCGATATCACTAATATGTGTACGGTTAAGCATATGTAACTAGTTTACGGAAATTAACCGAAACGGGTCTAACCTTGTCATTTAAGTTTCAACTCCAGAATGAGTTTACCCATATTATGCAAGTAAAAGTACTTGTCGGGTTTAAACTACATTCTATTCGATCATCGTTTGATCAAGCGTTATACGTTTTGATCTGCACACTACTCGGTCTAAGCTATGACTTACATAAGACCGTTAGTATTTAATTGGTTAGCTTATGCCATACTCCAGACTAGAGCCTTCCGGCAAATGCTATCTGCACTTAGTTCATTTTGGATATGACTGAGATATTAAATCGTGCATTTTAATCAAGACTAACTCAAGTAAATACTCTCGACTTACTTTCCTATACGGGCTTGGGATACGATAAATTATTACCGCTTGGTCAGAAATGGGATCAATCGAATGCCGGATTATGGCTAGTAAATCCGCATATTCCGTTTTAATCAGTTTGTTTGATAACTTAAACATCAGGGGTTAACTACCATGTCCTGGATATCCTCGGCTCATTACATTAGATAATGGCCACGACCTTAGCACGGGGACCTGGCAGACCCTCAAATGCAACTACCCACACTTGTTGGGGATAACTCCTTCGTGAGTTCATAAGTGGTTTGTACGTTAATCATGTCTCAGTTTTGGTACTGGGCCCGGTATGTATGGACAAACATGTGAATATGTTAACAAGGTTACAAAGTAACTTTCCCAAGTTATAAAAGATTTAGTGCCTTTGTGCACTTAAAATCATTTTTAAATGTTTCCAAAATGAGTCAGTTGTGTGTATTTACCAGTGAAAGCAGACGTATTTTCAAAAGACTAAGCTTGCAGGTACATACGAAATTAGGCTGGAAGTGCTCGATAGTGATAAAAGGATCTTGCAAATCCTAGATCTGCCCAAAATCTGTTTTACATTCTTTCTTTTGTACAATTTATGATCCGCTTGTGGATCTTCTATTACGAGTCTGTATATTATTTTGTATTTCAAGCATTTGGTTTGTAATATTAATTTAAATCCAAGACTTCCACTGTGCTGTGTTTAATTGACTATGATGATATCAGCTTACGTCACGATATTCCCCACCCGGGCCCACCGGTGTATGGATTTGGTCGGAAATCCGGGGTGTGACACGTTCATTGTTTTGGTTTTAAAAATTTTGTAGTTTGCATTGGTTTTCTATAAACTAATTAGTTTAGGTTGTAAAAGGGTTTATTCTTTAACTTTGGTTTTGTGTAAACTAACATTTTTGGAAAACTTATAATCTTTTTGTCTTGTTTGATAAATGGCTACTATTCCAGCAACCACATCAACCACTATTGGATCCGCATCCACTACCTTTGGACCATTAGTTGGTCCCCAAGCAACCCAAGCGGTGGCTAATCATGCTGAAAAACCAGAAAAGTTTCTTGGCTTGAATTTCAAGAGATAATAAAAAAAGATGTTATTCTATCTTAGCACTTTGAACCTTGCAAGGTTCTTGACTGAGTCCCTTTCTGTTTTCACTGAAAGGACAACTAATGTCCAACTCTGTGAGTCGAGTTGATGCATGAAACACTTTATGTACCTATGTCGCCACTATGTGTTGAATGGCCTTTTAGATGACTTATATAACGTGTATTTCAAGGTTCCAATGGCCAAAGATTTATGGGAGTCATTAGAACACGAATATAAAACTCTTGTGCGTACTAAACTGTTTACTGTGGCTAGGTTTTTGCATTACAAAATTGATTGATTCAAAAACTGTGATGACTCAAGTTCAAGAATTGCATATTATTCTTAGTGACATCATGTCCAAAAGAATGAATCTTAGTGAAACGTTCCAAGTAGCGGCATTTTTTGAAAAACTGCCTCCTTGTTGAGTGCACTTAAATAATTACCTTAAGAATAAGCGAAAGGAAATGACTATTGAAGACCTCATGGTATGTCTTTGTATTGAGGAAGACAACAGGTTGTTAAATAAAGGAACTCCAGTTGAAGTTTTTGCAAAAGCCAACCTCTTAGAACATGGTCAATCTTCCAGGGGTTACAAAAGTAATGATGACCACAAGTTCAATGGCAAAGGAAAAATAAAGGTGTTGATCTTGGGCCAAGAAGGGTGGTGTGAAAAAGAAAGTTAGTTCCTTTAAAGGGAAGTGCTACAACGATGGTCAAACTTGTCACCGTACTAACCAATGCAAAGAGCCTAAACGTGACAAGGCTCTTATGACTGTTGGAGATGATATCCTTTTAGTGGCCATGATGTCATATTTCACTGCCATGATGGAAGAGGTAAGTTTTGGTGGCTAATGACCCAAAATGCTGGTGGGTTGACACTGGGGCTACTCACCATGTTTGCCTAAATAAGCCCTCTTTAATATGCTTAAAGAGGTGGTAGGAGATGAAAAGTTGTACATGGGGAATGATGATACAACTGATACCATGGGAGAAGGTGATGTGATCTTGAAGTGGACTTATGGGAAAGAGCTCACACTAAAGAAAAAGAATGTTCTTTATGTTCCTAACATGCGCAAAAGTCTTGTGTCGGGTTGGTTACTTAACAAGTTTGGCTTTCATTTTATCTTTGAGAGTGATAAGTTTGTTTTAAGTAAGTGTGGTATGTTTGTTGGATAGGGTTATGCCCAAAATGGAATGTTTAAATTTAATTTAATGTTTGTTAAGAAGAACCTGAATAAGAATGCTACTACCTTTGCTTACTTGGTTGACTCTTCTGATGTTGGCATGGTTTTCTTGGTCATGTAAATTTTAATTCGATGTGTCATTTAATTAAATAAGATTACATACCAACTTTTTCCATTGACACTAAAACAAAATGTAAAACATGTGTTTAAGCCAAACAAACAAGATCATCCTTTAAATCAGTTGAAAGAATAACTAAACCCCTTGATCCAATTCACAATGATGTGTATGACTTAAAATTGATTCTCACCAAAGGTGGTAATAAGTATTTTATTACTTTTGTCAATGACGATACAATGTATTGTTATGCTTACTTACTTAAGAATAAGGATGAAGCAATTGACAAGTTAATCTTCTATATAGTTGAAGCTGAGAATCAACTAAACAAGAAAATTAAACGTGTGAGGAGTGACATTGGAGGTGAATATGACTCATCATTTGGAGATGTATGTGCAAAAAGTAGCATAATACACGAGTGTACCCCTCCTTATACACCCCAATCAAATGGCATTGCAGAACGAAAGAAGTGTACACTAAAAGAAATGATGAATGCCATGTTGATAAGTTCTAGGATGAGCCAGGACATGTGGGGGAGGCCATTTTTTGGGAAACTTTGTGTTAAATAAAATACCTTTCAAGAATAAGGACGTGGCACCTCATGAGTTATGGTGGGGATAGAAATCATCTTACAAATACTTGAAAGTCTGGGGTGCCTGACCAAGGTGATTGTTACACCTCATAAGGCACTTAGAATAGGGCCCAAACTGTTGACTATATATTCATTGGATATGCCAAAAATGGTACTGCGCTTCATTTTCTTGTGTATCAATCTAAGAATCCTAATGTGCACAAGAACTCTATCATAGAGACAAGGCTAGGAAATGTGACTTATTTTGATGAAGTATTTCCAATGTTAGAACAAACTCATGCGAGTTCATCAACAATGGCCCATGCGAGTTCATCAACAATGGTTGATGCGAGTTCAAGAGGAAACTCAAGAATAGTTAGAGGCTGAAGATGATGAGCCAAGAAGAAGCAAATGGCAAAGGATTGAGAAATCCTTTGGGCCTGACTTTCTTACATACATGGTTAAGAGTGAGACTCAAACCTATCGAGTAGCAGTCGTCTCTTCACATGGACCTTAATAGAAAGAGGCCATCAAGAGGAAACTGATTCTATCTTGTAGAATCATCCTTGGGAGCTAGTAGATCTTGCACCAGGGTGCAAGCCACTTGGATATCAATGGATATTTAAGAGAAAGATGAAAGTTGATGGCTCTGTTGAAAAGTAACGACAAGACTTGTGATTAAAGGGTATAGACAAAAGGATGGTCTTGACTATTTAACACATACTCGCCTGTGACTAGAAACTTTTATTAGATTGGTGCTTGCAATTGCAGCATTGAGAAATTTGGAAATACATCAAATGGATGTTAAAACTTCATTCCACAATAGGGAATTAAAGAAGAGATTTACATGGAGCAATCTTAGGGTTTCTCTAATCCTGGCTAAGAGGATAAGGTGTGTAAACTCATCAAGTCATTATGTGGCTTGAAGTAAGCCCCAAAAAAATGGCATCAAAAGTTTGACCAAATTATGCTTACTAGTGGTTTCAAGATAAATGAGTGCGACAAGTGTGTTTATGTGAAGGATACTTCTAAAGGCTATGTGATTTTATGCCTTTATGTAGATGATACACTTATCATTGGGAGTGACGATAAGATGATTAGATCTACTAAAGACATGTTGAAAGCGAGATTTAACATGAAAGATATGGGTCTAGCAGATGTGATCCTTGGAGTGAAGATCATAAGAACCCAAACTGGTTTGGTGTTAAGTCAATCTCATTTTGTGGATAAGATCCTTGAGAAGTTCAATCCAGAGGACACGAGTGTAGCTCAAACTCCAATTGATACCTCCTAACATTTGTCTAAGAATAGAGGCAAGAGTGTTACTCAGTTGGAATACTCAAGGATCATTGGCAGTCTCAAGTATCTCATGTCATGTGCTCGGCCAGACTTAGCATATGTTGTGAGTAGGCTAAGTAGGTATACTAGTAATCCTAGTTCTAAGCATTGGACAAGTATGACAAGATTACTAAGGTATTTGAGATAAACAAGGAAATATGGACTCCATTATTGTGAAAATCCAGCTGTTGTGGAAGGGTTCAGTGATGCCACCTGGATATCCGATATGAAAGATTCTAGATCTACAAGTGGTTATGTCTTTACCCTTGGAGGAGCAGCAACAACTTGGAAATCATCCAAACAGACTCTTATTGCCAGATCTACGATGAAATCTAAGTTTACTGCGCTAGATTATGCTGGAGCGAGGTAGAGTGGTTACCTCAATTCTTAGAATATATTCCAAGATGGCCTAAGCCTGTGACAGCTATTTGCATACATTGTGATTTCCAATCGGCAATTAGTAGAGCTCAAAGTGTATGGGACGATTGATGTGTATGTTTTAGTTTGTTGGTCAATATAATTTAATAACTCTTAGCACATATTAGGTGAGTTAACTTAATAATTTTTAAACACTTTTATCTAGTTTTAAATTTGTAAAAAAATATTATTACTTAGACTAAACACACATAATAGGCAATCGTACCTATCGTACGTTGTAGAGTTTATGTAAGAACCAAGTATCGAATCCAAAGAACATGATTTTTAATAGTCAACTTTTCAATTACAAACTAATTAATTAATTATCTTTCGTTGTTTTTATACCAGAAAATAATAGCAAGTAATAGAGAATTAGTAGAGAATATCAACAGCACGAAGAGTGTTGTTTTGGATCTTCGAATCTACTTGGGATGAATGAAGTTAGGTTATTGGCAAGTGGTGAGGTTAATTAACTCAAAAACCCGACTTCTAGCTAAGGTTACCAATGATTTTGTTTTAGATTTATAAAATGTGACTTCAAGGTTAAAATAGGATTAGAGCCGATTAAAGATAATTCATTGCCCTACCTTAGAAGAAGGCTCTTTTTAAGGAGCGATCCCCTAGTTTTGGGTTAGTTACATGCAACTACTCTTCTTTGTTTTACATTGTTCTCATGGCTTGGGATCCTCTTAAAGGCACATCTTCGTCTCATTTCAAAGATAACAAAGGTATAACTAAGTTCTCCCGATGGGTGTTAACGACACTTGTGCTTAATTAGGGTGATTAATCTTTATTTAATGGGTGGCATTGAAATAATAAAATATATATAAAGACGTATAGTATTTTAACATGGGTTCATCAACTCTTGGTTTGCCCCAAGCCTAACATATAGACCATGCTAAACAAGTTGCATAACCAAGTGTTGGCTAATCATTGAGGCCTAGCATATAAACCATGCATACCAACAATGATATTCTTGATAAACGCGGGTTGATCATAAGATGTGTTTCCACAAATGGGTGAAGCACTTCTCCAAATTTGGATTTCTCTTATTAGTATATGGGTTGTTACACACCATAAGTGTTCTAATAAGCCTCACCTCGCAAGGTTAACAAGAACTCCCACAAGAACAAAGACCAAAACAATCACAAGCTCATTATGAAAGAAGAAGAGTATAAGGAATTATTAAAGACTCATCACATCACTTTACCAAAGATTAAACTTTTAATTAATACCAAGCTTCATCTTCAACCCAAGCAACACATAGGATTTAGCGAACAATAGCCATAACTTGTCCATAAACAATGATTATAGAGTAGATCATTATGGATCAAGTATGATAAGAACAAACAACTTGAAGAAGGGTTGTTGTTTACAAGTTCTTTCTCTCTCAAACTAAGCTATTACAAGTGTTTTTTGGAGTGATCCAAAACTCCTTGGTGGCCTCTCAAGATCAGAGAGTATGTGTGTGAAACATGCAAGAGGACTGTGTGAAGTGGGATGGTGAAAATAGGTAGCCAAGGGCCTCCTATTTATAGGCTAGAGTGGACTAGGTGAGCACGAGCTTGCTTAGGGAGCATGGTCGTGTCTATAGATTGGCCCCAACTCTAGCTGATCCTCCTTGTCTTTTCCTGGTATAATCCGTTGCGAATTAGATAGGTGTCCCGACATGGCTTGAACAAGTGGCATTCTTGTCGATTCTTGAAGCTTCTAAATTTTGTCCCTTGCTGAGCATGGGCGTGCAAATGGGTGCACGAGCGTGCTTCCCTTTCTGGTGGAATTTTGTTAGCAATTCTTGGGTTGAATTGATGAATTCATGCTCCTTGGTGTTGTGCACGACCGTGCCAATAGCCTGGCATGGTAGTGCCTATCTGGCAACTTGCTGATTTCCTTAGAATCTTGGGTTTTCACTTTGTTTATGCTCGTTGTTTACTTCTTTTCATCCCGACACCTTAAAAAACCAGTATTTGTCAAATAGGAACTATTTTGGTAGTATTTGCAACTAGAAAGTCATTAATGCACTTAGAATTAAGGGTAATTATATAATAAAAATATGTATAATTGATGGCACATCATAAACCCCACACTTAAACATTGCTTGTCCTCAAGCAATCTAACAAGTTTTGTTTTGAAAATAGCAGGTAATCCAAACGTATTTGTTAATTGCCTACTTCCAGTGAGTTATAATTTACTAACACTTCTGGGATAATGATGAATCAGGATATGCCTACTAAAACTTTGGTTATACTTAGTCTTACACACGTCACAATGTTCACTCAACTCTCGGCTATGTTTGGGCGTGAATTTTAGTAAGTGTAACACTTAGGTCAATCCATATACATGCATGAGTCATATACTTGTATTCAATTCATATCTACACCAATCACTTTGCAATTGAATGAATCTAGAGGGCTTATTTGGGTTATATGATAGGGTGTATGGTAGTTTAGTGGTGTCAAAGGGTTAGATGGATGGCAAATGAGTAGTACATGGTCATTGCTTTCACAGAACACTAGTTGATGATCCTTCTAAAGTGGTTGAAATGTCATTAGTGACTCTTTTAAGGTTAGAGCGTGAAGACCATTCCACAACTCTTCATGCCTAGTTCTCTTCCAATGGTAGATACTTCAACTATCCTCCATCTTCGAACCATTCGATGAGTTTTGGCCTAACAGCGTCCAAAAGGACTAGCTTCACATCTTTTTCTTATTAGAGCTGACTCTTCTTTGGTGACACTCTTTGTGGAATTGTGCCTTTGGTGTATCCAATTTTCGATACCTAAGACTTTCTTTTCATCTTTAAGCTATTGGAGCCAAATAACTTGATAATTAGCATATAACTCTAAGGATCACTTCACTTGGAAGCATTCGCTTACTTTTAGCATATTGTCACTATGACATGCCGAGGTGATCGCCAAAGGCTTGATGTTATGCGCCTACGTATTTGCCAGTAACTATTTTTTTGAAGTTTTGGTTCCGCGGATTTCTTAGACTTTTCTTCATGGCTTTTGAATATTTAAATTTGATGAGTAGTTGCCAAAAACTTGGTTTTGTAATTCTTGATGCCAAAAACTTTTTGAATTTTTATTTAAGCCAAATACTTGATACTTCTTGAAGATTTCTTTTCCACAATTTTGGTTTTCATCGTGTAGATCCTTGATGGCTAAATACTTGCTTCATTAACTAGCATCTCTTTCAAACCACTTCTTTCTAGACCATTCCTTGGTAATTCTTATGAAAGCATGATTTTAGGTGGATAATTGGGTGATAGAAGCAATAAGATTAAGGCTCAAAGGGCAATGTTGGTGGATAATTAAAGGTTAGTGGATTTAGATGGCATTGACGGTTTAGTGATGGGTGATAATCCTAAGTGCCTTAGTCCTTTCCATGCAATTTTTACAATAATAATGGCATTGGAAACACATAAGTCACACAATATCTAGCAATGTAATGCAATAGATGAATTACTCTCTATTTAAAATGAATGACCTATGATTAAGCATGTATGATTAGTGCTCATTTAAGGATCAAAATTCTCACATGTAAATCAATGGAATTGGTTAAAGGGTAAAATCTAAGCACAACCTTTGTTCTTTCTACTTACCAAGACCCTCATTTTGCAACTTATAGGCATGCTTTAGCCTATAAGTGAGCGCTCACGCCAAGAGTTCCCAAGAAGTGTTACGGGTCTGATAATGTGGATTTGTACAAATACTCTTTCCTAGACAGAAAACTCAATGTACGGGCATTCACCCTTCCAGATTGCACATGTTCTATCATTAAGACTTCTAATCATTTGAAAAATAGTTTTTTTATAGCGCTAGATTTGATGAGATAACAAAGCAAGTTTTAGGATTTGAAAAACGATTTTCAGCACTTTTAAGAAAATGCAAAAATTAGGTTTTGGAAGTCAAGCACGGGCATGCACGACCATGCTCCACTCTTTGTTTTTTTTAGGAAAAAGTTATCTCGGGAGGTTAGGCACGAGTGTGCATGGTCGTGCTCCTCTTTTTATGCTACTGATCAGTTTTTCAAATTCGTTTTCCCGCTCGACACTTGGATTTGTGCATTGTCCCCAATGTACTAGTGCATGAAAACGGTGAGTGGTAAGGGTAAAGGAACTAGTACTCCCCAAGCCATGTCCTTGTTTAATGCATGGGGTCGGTTCCTAAAACCATCTTTCCTTGCTTGTTTAGACTTAGCTTTCGGGAGAGAGAACCACTTGGCATAACTTAGATTGATAATTAAAACCTAAAAAGATAAAAATAAAGCAGAAAGGAAGTGTTATTTGTCCTAGTATCAAGATGGCATGCCTTGGTGGTGGAATTACTTAAGAGTAATCATGAAATGCAAAGCTTAACTCCTTGATCTAGCTCAACCGTATGCACCAACTTCTCAATTTATTCATATTTTGGGTCGTCTCCATGGTAGCTCCACGTTTTTTAGGTCTTTTGATGGACCCATAGTTGCGACTTTTAGTATTCCATTGGGTGAGAATAGATGAAATCCCCACAATTTTCTCCCTCTCTTGCGGTATGGTTTCTTCTTTGTCCATTCTGAGTTAGTGTCCCAATATCGATCAATCCATTTGTGTATTTTAAGACTCCTCCTAGATAGTTATCACATGTAGGTGCAACTTGAATTCCATTAGCCGTCTTAAGTTGATAGTGAAGATGAGTATAAATAAAGTTCGCTACATCGTATAGATCATTAGACATATATTCCTAGCCTCCAACGGTGTAACTGATTTCTTTATTGCCAACATGAAGTTTGAAGATCCCTTCACTCAGGTCTATCATGGCTCTAGCGGTGGCTAGGAAGGGTCATCCCAAAATCAAAGGTACCATTTTGTCTCCTCCCAGGTTTAAAATGAAAAGTCGGATGGAAAAACAAACTTCCCGATCATTAGAAATAGATTTTCAATGACTCCATCATGTTGCATCACGGATCCATCGACAAGTTCTATCGTAGCTTGAAGTGGTTGTGGTACGCCAAGATTTAGTTTATCATAAATATGAGTTTGCATCAAATTTATGCTTGCACCAAGATCGGCTAGAGCATAAGTGACTGGCATTTGACCACTAGGCATGGTAGAGAGAATCGCCCGGATCGATCGTCTTTTGTGGTATACTTCTTTTAATAACTATGATGCATTCTTTAGCCGATCCCTTGATAGCTTACTCAAGATTTCTTTTGTTACTCAAGAGTCTTTTAGAAATTTTGAGTACCTTGGAATTTGTTGGACCACTTCAATGAAAGGTAGGTTCACATGAATTTGTCTAAGGAGCTAGGTGAACTTTCAGTATTGCTCATCCGCCTTTTGTTTTATCAATCGACCGGGATAAGGCACATTTGGCCAATATACCTTGCGAACACCATTTTTGGGTTAAACATGGGGACTTTTTCTTGGTTCTCAATCGGGCCATTATCATCATTTGGTAACATGCTAATTGTGGGTGATGAATCAGCTTCTTGGTTGGTATGTTGCATACGTTCAACACTAGCTATTCACTTATTATCCACCAGTGGTGGATCCGAATTCAGATTTGGAGGAGAGGTAGGTGGATATGGAGGATCCAGATAGAGTTTGTTGTTCCTTAGAGTTATTGCACTTTCATTTTCTTTGGGGTTTGTTTCCGTGTTGCTTGGAAGCCCTTCCTAGTGGTTTTTCGGAAACAATTTTAGCAATTTGACCAAGTTGAGTTTCAATTGTTTGAAGTGATGCTTTTTGGTTTTTCAAATCGGCTTCTTGCATGTGAATTCTATCTTAATATTGCTTGTAGCGGATTTCGAATTCGTCTATGAATTTTTCAAACAATTATTCCAGGGGGGACCATCTGGTTTGGGTCCTTGGTGTTTGTCTTGGTATCTTTGTTGAAAAATTTATTGAGGCAACCTTTGTTGTTGTTGCCCAAAACCTGGAGGTTGGCATTTCCCCATATCTCCAACTGAAGTTAGGATGATTTCGCCAACCCGAATTCTAAGTGTTGCTATATGGGTTGTTCTGTTGGTCGGTGGTGTTGACAAACTCAACTTACTCGACTTCCAAAGGTGAAGCTTGACAATCTTGAGGAGAGTTGTTGAGGTTGGCAGTAGCCACATTAACTTATGCCTTGCTCAATTAGTTGAGGCGAGTTGTTACGGCCTCAACTTGAGCGGTAAGTGAAGTGACTTAATCTACCTGGTATAAACCATGTCTTCCTCCTCGGTTTGCTTGGATTATGCCATTGATAGCTAGCTATTCATGGAAATTTCTTCAATGAAATCACAAGCTTCTTGTGGCCTCTTGTTTCCAAATACTCCTCTTGTGGTTGCATCAAGAGTTTGTCTTGATTGGTTTATAAACCCATTGTAGAAAGACAGAGACTAGAAGCCAAACTTCAAGTCAATGGGGGACATTTTTGAAGCATGTCCTTGAAACACTACAATGTCGCATATAGTGATTCACCGTCTTCTTAGGTAAAGGTGGTTATATCATTTCTTAACTTTGCGGTTTTGCTTGGTGGGAAGTATTTTGAAAGTAACTTTTAGGCAAGGTTATTTCATGTAGAGGTAGAACCCTTTTTTTGTGAGTTGAGCCATGCCTTAGCACGATCCTTTGGTGAAAAAGTTAACATGCGAAGACGACTGGCGTTAGATGAGACATTGTGAGGCTTGAAAGTATCATAAATTTCAAGCACATTGCAATATGAGCATGATGATCTTCATCAGGGGGCCATGAAACTGGATGATGATTGTATCCTGTGAATGACATGAGACTTGATTTCAAAGTGTTCGGCATAGATGTTCAGTCTAGCTATACTAGATCCCAAAGCATCAATGGATGGTTCTGAAAAATCAAAAATGGAATGATCAGACGGATTAAGTGCCGCCATCTTTGGACAAGATTTTTCTCTAAGTCTTTGATGGAAATTTTTGGGGTTCGATAAGAGGTTTAGTTAATCCAGAGCTAGAATGCAAGATGATACACTACCCAAAAAAGAAAAGAAAAGTAAAGATAGAAACAAAAGATGAGAAATAAACTTGTTAGTAGTCCAAAGTCTTTCTTAAAATAAACGTATCCCCAGAAAAAAAAAAAGCCAAAAACTTGATGTGCGTGTTTTGGTGTGCTGGTCTAGTTGATTTAATAACTCTTAGCGCGGATCGGGAGAGTTAGCTTAATAACTTTTAAAACACATTTATCAAGTTTTAGATTTATAAGAAATGATTATTACTTAGACTAAACACACACAATAGGGAAACATACCTATCGTTTGTAGTAGAGTTTATGTAAGAACCAATTATCAAACTGAAAGGAGACAGTTTTTAATAGTTAACTTCAAATTACAACTAGTTGATTATTATCTTTTGTTGTTTTTATATTAAAACAACAAAATAAAAGCACATAATAGAGAATTAGTAGAGAATATCAAGAGCAAGAAGAATGTTGCTTTGAATCTTCGAATCTATATGGGAAGAATTATAGTTAGGTTATTGGCAAGTGGTGAGGTTAATTAACTTAAAAACCAGCTTCGAGCAAAGCGTATAGAAGAATTTTTTTTTAATTTACAAAATGTGAGATTAAGGTGAAAATAGAATTTGAGCCGATTAAAGATAATTTGCTGCCCAACCTTAGAAGAAGGCTCTTTTTAAGGAGCAATCCCTGAATTTTGGGTTAGTTACATCCAACTATTCTTCTTTCTTTTACATTGTTCCCGTGGCTTGCGTCCTCTAAAGGGCATATCTTCGTCTCACTTCAAAGATAACTAAGGGTATATCTAAGTTCTCCCCGCGGGTGCTAATGACAGTTATGATTAATTGTAGATCCCTTTAATGTCTTAGATCTTGACAAAATTGTCTATGTAACATAGAATGTGGAATCTTCTAGATCAGGTAGTAACATAAAACTAGTAGAAACTAAACAAACAAAAATACTTTTGAACAGTCTTTATTGATTATCCAAACTTACAATTTTACAATCAACTCAAAACTCACAAACATATAACCTCACAACCTATCTCTATGATCTTGCATCTCTCTCTCTCTACACGTTTTCCTTTCTCTCTCTAGCCTCACTATTTTGTTTTTCTCTATTTTTTCCTTGTGGAGGTAGGATCCATCAAGGGTCTACGCGAAGTTCGTTTCTTTTCGCGGTTGTCCTAGATGAGCTATCAAAGTTGATTCAGGAGGCAGTTCCTTGGTGCTTGCTTTTTGCAGATGCGATTGTGTTAATCGCGGAGAATAAGGAGAGCCTGAATACGAGGTTAGAGGACTGGCAAGCAGCTTTAGAGGGCAAGGTTTAATGATTAGTTGCTCTAGCACTGAGTATCTTTATTGTGATTTTAGTGGTGCAGGCGATGACGAGGACTCTCAAATCACCATTGGGGGCCAAGTGGTTCCACTGACAACTAACTTTAAGTATTTAGGATCTTTTGTCCAAAGGGATGGGGAGATAGATAGTGACGTAGCTCACCGTGTTCAGGCTGGATTGTGTAGGTGGAGAGCAGCCATTGGGGTATTGTGTGACAAGAGGTTTCCAGCTAATTAAAAGGGAAATTTTATAGGGTTGCAGTTAGACCTGCTATGTTATACGGTACAGATTGTTGGGCCATCAAGAAGACACAGGCGCATAAGTTGGAGGTAGTAGAGATGAGGATGCTAAGGTGCATGTGTAAGCACACTAGGTTAGACAAAATAAAAAAAATGTGGTTTTAGGAAAAGATTAGGGATGGCGAGTATACAAGATAAGATAAGGGAGGGGAGGCTGAGATGGTTTGGGCATGTTTGGAGAAGACAACGAGTACCATGGTTAGAACAGTGAAAACTCTCACTGTGGCAAGAAGAGGGGTAGAGGTAGGCTGAAACTAACTTGGGATGAGTAGATTAGGCGGGATTTTCTAGACTTGAACCTCTCTAAGGACATGGTTGAGGATAGGAATTTGTGGAGGTTAGGAGAATTGCCCGTTTTGGTATTAGTTTCTAGTTTTAGGAGCCTAGAATTTTTTGGAGGAGGGGGGGGGGTCTATGTGTGTTATCGCTTGCATGTGTCTATATATGGTGTTAGCGGTCATTAGTTTATTTTGTGTGGTACTTATTAAAACTTAATTTTTGTTTATTATTATTATTATTATTATTATTATTATTATTATTATTATTATTATTATTATTTTAAAGAACACACTATGGTCTTTTTTACCTATTTCTTGCTTTTATGATGATGATGACTCGTATGCCCATGATATGTCTTCGAAGTCAGGGGTCTCTATTGAAGCGGTCTCTCTATCCTTTGGATAGAGGTATGGCATGCCTACATCCACCCTCGCCAGACCCTACCGATAGTTTGACTATAGGTGGGATTATATTGGGTAAGGTTGTTGTTGTTGTATGTTTGCATACAGGGCTTCTAACTGGGCTAGGCCATTCTCCAAGCGCATTATAACTTTAAACTAGCTAACCATCTTGCTAAGCCCATTACAATTTATCCAAAGACTAAATAATTAAACTATTAAGTTGTTGTCACTAATATACACCAACAAACTTCCCCTAGACAATAACTTCATAGTGTAACTTTGTCTTCAGACATCTTGCGGTCTTTTGATCTTTGGATAGCTTTAACTACAAACACTTTCTAGAAACACTTTCTGACATCAACATTAATTAGAGTGATTGATCTTTATTGATCAGGTGACGTTATATTATTTAATATATATAAATACATATAGTATTTTAACATGGGTTCACCAACTATTGGTTCGCACAAAGCCTAACATATAGACCGTGCTAAACCAGTCGCATAACCAAGTTTTGGCTAATCATTGAGGCCTAGCATATAGATCGTGCAGGACAACAATGGTATTCTTGATAAACGAGGGATGATCACAAGATACGTTTCCACATATGGGTTAACCATTTCTCCTAGTTTGGATTTCCTGTATTAGTATATAGTTGGCTACACGCCATGAGTGTACTAATAAGCCCCAAGGTTATCAATAACTCCCACAAGATTAAAGACCAAGATAATCACAAGCTAATTACGAAAGAAGAATAGTAGTAGGAATTATCACAGATGCAAGACACCACTTTGCCAAAAAGAAAACATTTAATTAATACGAAACAGCATCTTCAACCCAAGCCACACATAGGGTTTAGCGAAACAACAACCATAACTTGTCCACCAACAATGATCACAGAGTAGATCAGTGGCGAGGCTTAAAATTTCCGACCGGGGGTCGGAAGTCAACGAACCTAAAATTATACTATAATAATTATAAAACCGGGGGGTCGAAAACGTATATACCTAAAAAATTCTATACCAAAACTACATGCCGGACACCGGTACTTGTACCCTTACAGTTACTACATGCCCGTCGTAGAACTCACTTTGATGAGATTTGAAAAATGACAAATGCGACAAAATCTTGAATAACGGAAGTATGAAGATGATTTGAATATGTGAACATTGAAATATGTATGATGAATATGTATGTAAGTATGTATGTTTGACTGTAAGTATAATTCATTATGTATCACAAAATGTAATATTGGAAGTGTTTGCATGCATTTGTGTATGTAATAAATATGAAAGAAATAAACATCATGAGTTTGCATGTAACCACATAAACAATTAAAATCTAATCAACTATAGTATAGGCTCTAAGGGTCTAATAACCTATCCTATATCCCTATAGTCAAAAGCTCTGATACTAATCTGTCACACCCCGACCCGCAGCAGAAAAGGTGATCGGGGCATGATTGGGTTTTCATCAAAGCTCATGACATTTATTATAATGTTTCATATTTATTATTACAATTTAAAGGAGATCATACAATCATATCATACAAGTTCAACATGTTGTATACATCTTTCTAAGCTTCATTATTTTTCTTCTAAGGCACTTTCCTATGTGTTCCTTGCTTCATCATGTCCACCTGTATCATGTGTAAAAATGGTTTTTGGATCAACAAAAAGTTGGCGAGTGAATCCTATTAAAACATTTAAACGTGTTTATTGAATTGTTTATAAAATAAAGTGCATAACCACATATGAGTAAATATAGATGTAAATTTATTCACAAAACACTTAATATTAAATATTGCACACACATACAACAATAGATTGTTTTGAGGCACGCGTTGTTCAACTCGTCTCCCACGAGGAACTGATGGGCCTAATGAATGAGTTTTGAGGCACGCGTAGTTCTACGAACTGATGGGCCTAATGAATGAGTTTTAAGGCACGCGTTGTTTAACTCATCTCCCACGAGGAACTGATGGGCCTAACAAATAATTTGCATACAACTTGACAATATGTAATACATAACAACAAACCATATTTACATTCTAAGTTTAGATCATAATACGGTATAGCACGAGTTTGAATAAACGAATTAGTTTAAGCGACACATGATACACCCCAAACATGAATAAAAAGGGGAATTTGTAAGAATTCACTCACAGTGGGTGCGTTTCTTGGATTGATGATGAATGCGCACGAATTCGGATTTAATCGACAAGGGAACTAACCTAAATAATAACATAATAGTTCGATAAATAAATAAACTCTTATTTGAGATTAGTATTTTCAATTAGTGTTCTTAATGGGATTGTTCGGTTTATTTTTGTGAGTTCAAGGAAATTTTCTAACTTTAAAAATATTATTTTTAAGTATTTTTAATTGATTTTTTAAATAAAATAAATAAATAAAAGAAAATAAAAATTTTTGACTTTTTGACCAGTTGACCGTTGACCGTTGACCGTTTGACCGGTTCGGACTTGTGTTTATTTGCACTGAGTGAGGTTCGAACTTGTGACCTCCCGTACGCGTGCACGCAGCTCTACCAACTGAGCTACGTGTCTAACCCGAAATATTTATGTTTTTAATTATACTTATATACTTGTTAGGTTATACCGGAAATTAAAAGGGTTTAAATTAACGAACTGGTGAGTACTTCATGAATCGAACTCGCGGTCTCAGTGTCATTGTGCACCCAGCCCAACCAACTGGGCTGGGTGTCTAACCCGGATATCTATGGATTTTTATTAACTTTAAATACTATCCGCTCTGTTTTATATTTAAGTGCAAAAATGTTTGATTTAAATCAGGAACTCATTGCCACGACTGAGACTCGAACCGGGTGTTTGTGCAGTGTGTTTGCACACAGTTCACCACTGGACTGTGTGTCTAACTTGGTTATTATTCCGGTTTTATTATACTTATATACTATTTAGATTTATCCAGAAATCATTTACTTAAAAAGAATTTTAATTATATCAAACCGGTGCACATAACAGGACTCGAACCCGGGACCTGTTGTTTAACGTGGCACACAGTCCACCGCTGGACTGTGTGTCTAACCCGAGATATAACCCGATTTATATTATATATATACACAATCCAAAACTTCATCTTCTTAGTAAACTTTACCCAGAAACCAAATCCCGACTGTTTCGATACATTCATCAATTTCTTTAGTAAATTGTAATTAACAACATATGAGATTAATAAAAATGAGAGAGATTAGGTGTAAGATATACCGAACAGAGATCCCCTGTTTTCTCCGGCGAGGTTCCGATGACAGCAGGTTATTCCGGCGACGTGTATCTTACGGCAGAGGATCTCCAGAAAGTTTGAGGTGAGTGTGGGTGACTTCGGTATGAGCTCTAGATGTTCTGTTTATAAAGTAAGGCAACAGAGATGAAAGGGGTTCGGTTTTCCGGCGACTTGCAGAGAATTCCGGCGAGTATGATGTTCTCCGATGATGAAGAACTTTTGAACAGAGTGTGAGAGTTGAGAGTGTAGATTGGATAAAAGTGAGCGAGCTAGGAAAGATCGCACAGGGTATGTAAAAACTTCTTCAACCGGTTTGGATTTTCGGTTTCGAACGGAAATTATGGTCCATGAATGAAATTGATTGAGTTTTCGGTTATAACTGACGTTAGTCATCAGTTATACTTGCTTGATTCCGGAGTCAAAGGAAACAGTCGTGGATTCGCGTAATTTCCGGCGTCGGCGGATTTGGGCGCTCTGGTTTTGAGTTTCGAGTTTTATATTAAGTATTAATTGTTTCAGTATTATTCCAAACTAAGCGTGTGGCGGAGTGGTGTGTTGGTTGTTTGGTGAACTAGCTGACCCGGGTTCGAAACCCGGCAGCTTGTTATTATTTTTTTTGCACAAATTTTTAACCTTTAATAATTATAGTTTTTAAATACTAAAATGTTTATTAATTACGTATTGTATAAAATTAATTTGAGCATTAAATACGCAACAAAAATTTTAACTGTATGTTCGGTTTAATAAACGAAGCGGGTTTGGATAACCCGGTTTTTTACGGATGTTATAGTATCCCCTACTTTTAGAAATTTCGTCCTGAAATTTAAGTAGTGGCATGTTTGACTCAAAAGGATGGTGTTTTAATTTGACAATTTCATACTTAGAAGGGAGTAAGAGTTTAAATTTTGTTTGAGGCGGTAACGTTCCTTGTAAGGGTTGAATACCCTGCTACAGGAATCGCTTTTTGTTTCCTAATGTGTATGAATACGGAACATGGATACACAGAGTTGATTGACTAAGTATGATTTTATGCATATGAGTTTTGATACGTTTGGGAAGATAAGGTTATACCCTAAAACAAAACTTCTACCACTAAATCCTACATGGAACTTCTCATAACCGCCTGACAATGCCTCTGATCCTTTGGCAAGAATACTTATACATAGGAAGTACCAGCGGCGTATCCACCATATTCTTGTCAAATTTTCATTGGTTTCATCAGTAAGTTATGATTAATTCTATGACATGACTCTAGAACATAAACAGACACAACAACTAGAGCTTGAGTCTAAATTTTGGTAGTATACATGTTTGAATGCTGACAGTACCTCTCTCGTTTGTTATAATGAAGAGGTTAGTCTATGTAGAAGTGGGACACAATCCAACTTCTTCGAATGATGAGATGGTATGAATGCTAAATCAGTGAGTATAAACAAACTTCAACCATGACATTACTAAATCCTACATGGAACTTCTCATAACCGCCTGACAATGCCTTTGATCCTTTGGCAAGAATACTTATATATAGGAAGTACCAGCGGCGTATCCACTATATTCTTATCAAATTTTCATTGGTTTTATCAGTAAGTTATGATTAGTCCTATGTGACTCTAAAACATAAACAAACACAACAACCAAAGCTTGAGTCTTAATTCTGATAGTATACATGTTTGAATGATGACAGTACCTCTCTCGTTTGTTATGATGGAGAGGTTAGCCTATGTAGAAGTGAGACACAACCCAACTTCTTTAAATGATGAGACTGATATACATCGTGAGGTATGATGATATGAATGTTTAATCAATGAGTATAAAACAAAACTGAAATAGTAATTCGCATTAAGATTCTTGGATAAATTTCCAATTTATAATTGAGATACGTGAAGTTTGAGATAAATATAAAGAAAACATAAAAACTAAGCGGTTGGAGTTGAATCTTGATTTTTTTTTTTTTTGGTGAAGAAAACTAGTTGGGTGGTTCGTTTGGGCCGTCATTATCTTCAACAGGATTGGCGTTGATGTTGAAAACTCTACCTCTTGCTGGTGGCCTAGTGGTTAGGTTTTCTTGATTTGCTTGGTTAACTGGGTTTGCTTGAGCTTGGGCGTTTATGATGTTAACCAATCGAGGGCACGTGTTTCTAAAGTGGGTAGGGTCACCACAATTAAAACAAGCTCGAACATATGGGAACATGGGGTATTGGGGTTGTTGATATGTTTGGATCATGTTTTGAGTAGGGGGTGAGGTTTGGTTTTGAGGGGTGCGGCAAACCTTGCTCAAATGACCATAGCGTCCACAATTCGCACATAGTCGACAAGGTAAGGTAGATGGATGATAAAAACAGGTGTTACATTGAGGGTGAGGTCCAAGGTAAGGTTTCTTATTTGGGTAAGTTGAGTTGGGTGCTACTTGAGTGATTGGGATAGCTTGGAGGGGTACGGCTTGTGAGGCTGGTTGATTGCGTTGGGTGACAGTGAAAAGTTGCCCATCTCGTTTTCTCTTAGAAATGGGTTGAGAAGGGGATTCGGTTTGGGTGGAGTTTGAGGTTTCAGTTGATGCTTTATCCTTCTTCTTCTCCTCCTTGAAGTCCTTATTTCATATGCGGTTCTCGGTGAGCTCTGTAGCTAACTCCATTGCTGCTTCCAAAGTTGCAGGTGTGGTACTTATTAAAGAGTCTTGAATTTTTGAAGGAAGACCTCGAATGTAGTGCTCAATCAAACGGTAAAGAGGAGTGAACAAGTTGGGAACCATTTGATTTAACTCGAGGAATCTCTTGTTGTATGTGGTGTGGTCGCCTTCCTTTTGTTTCAAAGAATAGAACTCATCCTCCAATTTCTTGATTTCGCTTCTTGGGCAAAACCGTCTTGTCATGATTTCCTTCAACTCTTCCCAAGTCAAAGTCATAGCATCTTCAACACATCGTTTGGCCTTCTCTGTATTCCACCATGTAAGTGCTATTCCAAGTAAACGACCGGTAGCATATCGCACTTTGCGATCATCGGGGCAATCGCAATTTAGAAAAGTGTTTTCCATTTCTTCAAACCAATGGAGGAGAGCGGTGACACCTTCAGTCCCTTCGTATTTTGGAGGGTCGCAGGATTTGAAATGCTTGAAGGTGCATTTTGTGGTACTTGGGGGAGGGTTGACAACATTTTGATCTTCTTGATTGACGGGATTAGCTGTAAGGGCTTGTTGAACTTGAACTACAATGTTGGGTATTACGGCAGCCATTTGTTGAGCGATTTGGGCAGCCATGCGCTCGCGGGCTTTTCCTGATCTCATCTTCCTACGAGCGGAATTAGAAGACATCTACAAGGAATACATATCAAGAGTATGAGTTGGACGTTTTAGGGGTCATGTGTCGTATTTAGGAATGAACATTCATAAAATAAATATAGAATAATAAATCTACTACATCCATAGGATGTCTTGGGCTTTGCTCGTAATTGGGCTTTGCATGCCGCCATACTTCACCTTCGTAATCATGTGGGCCCCCATGATTACCGAGTTTTTCATATGGTTCGCATGTGTTAGCCTGGTTACGTACACTAAAACCCGAAGAAAATCGAGAAATAAGTATGTAACGTATGATATTCGGAATGTATCCAGGTGTGGACACGGTGACAACTCAAAGTGGGGTTAGTTCGAACGACGTTTGGTGTGGCATGCTTTGGCCTAATAGGTCCTTCGTACTCTCATCGTTAGTCCCCAGGTAGGCAAACTGGTCCGTTATATTGGATTTATACGAATGCCAACCTAGACAGGACGTTCCGACTACCGGTACTTGTACCCTTACAGTTACTACATGCTCGTCGTAGAACTCACTTTGATGAGATTTGAAAAATGACAAATGCGACAAAATCTTGAATAACGGAAGTATGAAGATGATTTGAATATGTGAACATTGAAATATGTATGATGAATATGTATGTAAGTATGTATGTTTGACTGTAAGTATAATTCATTATGTATCACAAAATGTAATATTAGAAGTGTTTGCATGCATTTGTGTATGTAATAAATATGAAAGAAATAAACATCATGAGTTTGCATGTAACCACATAAACAATTAAAATCTAATCAACTATAGTATAGGCTCTAAGGGTCTAATAACCTATCCTATATCCCTATAGTCAAAAGCACTGATACCAATCTGTCACACCCCCGACCCGCAGCGGAAAAGGTGATCGGGGCATGATTGGGTTTTCATCAAAGCTCATGACATTTATTATAATGTTTCATATTTATTATTACAATTTAAAGGAGATCATACAATCATATCATACAAGTTCAACATGTTCTATACATCTTTCTAGGCTTCATTATTTTTCTTCTAAGGCACTTTCCTATGTGTTCCTTGCTTCATCCTGTCCACCTGTATCATGTGTAAAAATGGTTTTTGGATCAACAAAAAGTTGGCGAGTGAATCCTATTAAAACATTTAAACGTGTTTATTGAATTGATTACAAAATAAAGTGCATAACCACATATGAGTAAATGTAGATGTAAATTTATTCACAAAACACTTAATATTAAATATTGCACACACATACAACAATAGATTGTTTTGAGGCACGCGTTGTTCAACTCGTCTCCCACGAGGAACTGATGGGCCTAATGAATGAATTTTGAGGCACGCGTTGTTCTACGAACTGATGGGCCTAATGAATGAGTTTTAAGGCACGCGTTGTTCAACTCGTCTCCCACAAGGAACTGATGGGCCTAACAAATAATTTGCATACAACTTGACAATATGTAATACATAACAACAAACCATATTTACATTCTAAGTTTAGATCATAATATGGTATAGCACGAGTTTGAATAAACGAATTAGTTTAAGCGACACATGATACACCCAAACATGAATAAAAAGGGGAATTTGTAAGAATTCACTCACAGTGGGTGCGTTTCTTGGATTGATGATGAATGCGCACGAATTCGGATTTAATCGACAAGGGAACTAACCTAAATAATAACATAATAGTTCGATAAATAAATAAACTCTTATTTGAGATTAGTATTTTCAATTAGTGTTCTTAATGGGATTGTTCGGTTTATTTTTGTGAGTTCAAGGAAATTTTCTAACTTTAAAAATATTATTTTTAAGTATTTTTAATTGATTTTTTAAATAAATAAATAAATAAAAGAAAATAAAAATTTTTGACTTTTAGACCAGTTGACCGTTGACCGGTTGACCGTTGACCAGTTGACCGTTTGACCGGTTCGGACTTGTGTTTATTTGCACTGAGTGAGGTTCGAACTTGTGACCTCCCGTACGCGTGCACGCAGCTCTACCAACTGAGCTACGTGTCTAACCCGAAATATTTCTGGTTTTAATTATACTTATATACGTGTTAGGTTATACCGGAAATTAAAAGGTTTAAATTAACGAACTGGTGAGTACTTCATGAATTGAACTCGCGGTCTCAGTGTCATTGTGCACCCAGCCCAACCAACTGGGCTGGGTGTCTAACCTGGATATCTATGGATTTTTATTAACTTTAAATACTATCCGCTTTGTTTTATATTTAAGTGCAAAAATGTTTGATTTAAATCAGGAACTCATTGCCACAACTGAGACTCGAACCGGGTGTTTGTGCAGTGTGTTTGCACACAGTTCACCACCGGACTGTGTGTCTAACTTGGTTATTATTCTGGTTTTTATTATACTTATATACTATTTAGATTTATCCAGAAATCATTTACTTAAAAAGAATTTTAATTATATCAAACCGGTGCACATTACAGGACTCGAACCCGGGACCTGTTGTTTAACGATGCACACAGTCCACCGCTGGACTGTGTGTCTAACCCGAGATATAACCCGATTTATATTATATATATACACAATCCAAAACTTCATCTTCTTCGTAAACTTTACCCAGAAACCAAATCCCGACTGTTTCGATACATTCATCAATTTCTTTAGTAAATTGTAATTAACTA
Organism: Scalesia atractyloides; assembly: GCA_947069175.1. Lineage (NCBI taxonomy): Eukaryota > Viridiplantae > Streptophyta > Magnoliopsida > Asterales > Asteraceae > Scalesia > Scalesia atractyloides. The sequence goes on from CAMTDV010000011.1 coordinate 37,475,280, forward strand.
CATATGAGATTAATAAAAATGAGAGAGATTAGGTGTAAGATATACCGAACAAAGATCCCCTGTTTTCTCCGGCGAGGTTCCGATGACAGCAGGTTATTCCGGCGACGTGTATCTTGCGGCAGAGGATCTCCAGAAAGTTTGAGGTGAGTGTGGGTGACTTCGGTATGAGCTCTAGATGTTCTGTTTATAAAGTAAGGCAACAGAGATGAAAGGGGTTCGGTTTTCCGGCGACTTGCAGAGAATTCCGGCGAGTATGATGTTCTTCGATGATCAAGAACTTTTGAACAGAGTGTGAGAGTTGAGAGTGTAGATTGGATAAAAGTGAGCGAGTGGAAAGATTGCACAGGGTATGTAAAAACTTCTTCAACCGGTTGGGATTTTCGGTTTCGAACGGAAATTATGGTCCATGAATGAAATTGATTGAGTTTTCGGTTATAACTGACGTTAGTCATTAGTTATACTTGCTTAATTCCGGAGTCAAAGGAAACAGTCGTGGATTCGCGTAATTTCCGGCGTCTGCGGATTTGGGCGCGCTGGTTTTGAGTTTCGAGTTTTATATTAAGTATTAATTGTTTCAGTATTATTCCAAACTAAGCGTGTGGCGGAGTGGTGTGTTGGTTGTTTGATGAACTAGCTGACCCGGGTTTGAAACCCGGCAGCTTGTTATTATTTTTTTTGCACAAATTTTTAACCTTTAATAATTATAGTTTTTAAATACTAAAATGTTTATTAATTACGTATTGTATAAAATTAATTTGAGCATTAAATGCGCAACGAAAATTTTAACTGGATGTTCGGTTTAATAAACGAAGCGGGTTTGGATAACCCGGTTTTTTACGGATGTTACAACATTCTTGTCGATTCTCGAAGCTTCTAAACTTTGTCCCATGCTGAGCACGAGGGGTATACAAGTGTGCTTCCCTTTCTGGTGGACTTTTATTGACCATTCTTAGGTTGACTTCATGTTCCTTGGTGTTGTGCACGTCTGTGCCCGTAGCTTGGCATAACTGTGCCTATCAGGCAACTTGCTAATTTCCTTAGAATCTTAGGTTTGTACTTTGTTTGCGACTTCGTTTATGCTCGTTTTTTACTTCTTTTCATCTCGTAACCTTAGAAACCTGCATTTGTCAAATAGGAACGATTTAGGCAGTATTTGCAACTAAAAGTTCATTAAAGTACTTAGAATTTGGGAGCCAATTATGTAGTAAAACTATGTATAATTGATGGCATGTCAACGATTTCCATTCATGTAGGGATGTTGGAGATTTAGGAATAATAATATAATTATTATTTAATTATAAGCTAAGATGGATGAGAGATCTTGGGTTTTAAGTTTGTATACTGGAAATTTAGTGTGTGAAAAATTGTGCTTCCCCACGTTGGTGTAGAGATAATCTTTTGTTGATTTATAAGTGGAATTCTCTACAGGAATGTATTCCTATGTATGTAATAAATCACACCCGGTTGTGTTTTGATGGTGCACGCTTGCATTGCCGCGAGCCGCTTAGAGCCGCATTTGTAATTTTTAGATGTGTCTTGGCTTGTTTAACTTGTGTAGTGAGTTAGTGACTTGGTGTGGTCAGTTGGAGACTGTTTACATTGCTACCTATCAAGTCTGATCAAGTTCTCTGAATTCATTGTGTCATTGAATTTGATACTTTATTTTTGTTTTATTTTGTATTCAACCGAGACTTTTCATTTGGAATTCTAACACATCATATACAAAGGTTTGTGCTTTGTTCTACACAAACACAAGACAAAACTCATCTTGGGCGGACCTATGGTAGGGTCAAGTGGGGTGGGCGCACCCCTTAAAAACTACACTAGTGTTATATACGGGTTTAAATCCGGATCGCACCCCATAAAATTTTGTGATCACACCCTAAGAACTTAAGGGTGAAGAGAAGGAAATGAAAGAAAACGGCCGTTTCCGGAGTTCATCTATGTTTTTGTTGGACAAGAAAGAGTGCAATTTTTGTTAATAAAAATTAATGTTTTATGAGGTGCGAGAAGAGTGAAACTTTTTGACTCACCCTTTTACATTATAAGTAGGTAATAATGATGGTAAGTTAATGACAAATTGACCTACTATTTAAATTAATTATATTATTTAATATTTATCGTCTCAAATTAATAAATATAACATCTTCTTTTTCACTAATGATTTAATATTATTAATTCTAATTTGAACTTTATAGCATCTTTAGTTTATTAAAATCAAATATAATATGAAATTTTAAATATTATATATCTAACTACAAAATATATAATATATATATTTTTATTTAAATATTGTTTTTGACGTCATACAGTTCAATCGATCCTACCAGTGTACAACAACCGATTCAATCCAGCCTGAATATTTTAATTATTATTACACATATAATTGATATATAACCCGATCTTATGCGAATCAGGTCGAAAAAATTATTATATATCGACAGATAAACAATTCCTAAAAGTTTTCGCATCCTCGGGAAAAATTTTCTAGGTCCGTCTCTGAAACTTATATGGTTCATAGTTCAATATACACCACCTCCAACGAATTTTCAGATTTTGCATATCTACGCACTCTTGTTTCATATAATATTTTAGGTGCAAGGCTAACTCCGGTCAGTACAATCGGCTTGGATTGTTGTGCCCTGACAAAGAGACGGGTTCACCCAATGACCTGAAATCTGTTTTATAGTAAACGTGTTGAACACACCTCAGTCACCTCATGTTTCTTTCCTTTCTTTTGTTTTGTAATTTGTTTACAGTTTCATGTTTTTGTTTGTAATATTCAAGTTCTATTTTACTATGCTTCTATTTTCTTTTTGGTTTATAGTTGTTATTCTATTATTTTCATTTGTAACATGTATTAGAAATTAATAAATGTTATTTCTTTTTACTTTCTGAATGACTGTCTTACATAATTTAGTTGAGAAAATTGTCTTAGTTATTACTATAAGTGATTTTTGAATAGTTATAGATGTCACTCTTTATTCGTTTCCGATCATCTTTCAAAATTGTTTTTTAATTTTTTTAATTTCTAAGTTTCAAACAAGTTTAAAACCTTTCCTTCTTTCAATAATTCAGTAGTTTTTGAAAGGGAATCATAATTGTTTTTTATAAGTTTATCAATCTTTCGAAAGATTTTCCCTATCAAATTGATGTGCCTTATTTCTTGTTGCCAGGAACTAATTAAAAATGCATAACTTGGACCATTTGACACTAATTTTCCATATCAAATTGATGTGACTTATTTCTTGTTGCCAATTTGGAACTAGTTTTCCTTGTTGCCAATTTGGAACTATTTTTCCTTATCAAATTGACGTGACTTTTTTCTTTCGAAAGATTTTCGTTATCAAATTGATGGTCATTCCATTGCATTATACCGTAGTGGTATTTTTTTTCTTTTTTTTTTACAATCAATGATAATATTTTATTGCCAAGAGATGGGCCAGCTAGACGCAAGAAGTCCCTAAATACAAGAAATCATTAAATAACCAAGTCTCTAATATTAAAGTCACACCAACGATCCCAGTCAAGATTCTCAAACTTAGACCTGTTTTTAATCCACATAAAAAAGTCTTCTTTAATTATATCTACCATTTTGAGGATCGCCTCCCATCTCTCTTTGAAAATCTTAGCATTTCTATACTTCCATATTTTCTATATCGTTGAAAATAACATAGCTTCAATCATACGTTTCCACTCGTTTGACCCGTTTAGATTTTTAACTACGTGAATGGCTTCAACTCCTCTAGTCAACAGATCTAGCCCATTTAATTTTAACCAATTCCACACATTCCATACATACAAGAAACAAAATGTGAACAACATCCTCATCTTCCAAACTGCAACTGCTACACACAATATCTCCAAGTCGGACACCTCTAAGAACCAAAACCACCTTAGACGGAATTTTACCTATGAGAGCTCTCCAATAAAATAGGTTAACCTTTGGGAGGATCCAAATTATTCCATCTAAAAACCAAATCATTCGGGTTTTCAATACACTTCTTCATAACCTTGTCTCTGAGTTCCGGAACAGTGGAAAAGTCATCTTTGTAACCATCCCATACTCACTTATCATCTCTAAAAAATAAACTCTTCCTTATATCCAATCCCATAGTAATGAATTTTTTGTTAATCGAAAGTATATCATTCCAAATACCCTTAACTTGGTTATTAATCGGGACCAATTCATTGCCCGAAGACGTGCCGTGGATGGCAAGAACAACCTTAACCCATAAGGCATCATTGTTGTTGTTGAACATCGAAAACCATTTTGCCATCAAAGCCCAATTTAAACAATTTTAACTTTGTAGATCCCCTAAACCAAGACCCCAAGTCTTTTGCCTTGGTAATACGATTCCAAGAGACCCATTTTATCTTATTTCTCTCCCCCCACTACCCCAAACAAAACTCCTTCTAATCCATTCTAAAGTATCCAACGCTTTCTCTATAATTTTAGAGAGAGACATAAAATAAATAGGAAGATTACATAACACTGCTTTAGCTAGAGTGATACATCCTACCATAGTCAAATTTCGAGCCTTCCAAGAAGAGACTCTAGAGTTGAATCGATCCAATAGAACTTGCCAATGCACTATGCGTTTCATGTTCGAACCAATAGGAAACCCATGAAAATTTAACAGGAAACAGCCAGCCGTGCAATTAATTAAACTCGCCATCCTTTCAACCCTTTCTTCATTTACACCCACACCATTTAATCGACTCTTCTTGATGTTCACCTTCAAGCCTATGACCATTAATAGAACTCTAAGAATCTGGTTCAGAGTTTTTAAATTTATCTCAGACCATTCTCCAATGAAGACCACATCATCTGCGTGATAAAGATGTGAAATGGTTGGGCCCTCCTTAGAAAAATTGATGCCTGAAAAAAGACCTCTATCGAGAGCTCTTTTCATGAAGACTTCAAGAATTTCCAAGGCAATGATGAACAAAAATGGAGACAGTGGATCCCCTTGTCTTAAACCTCTTCCTAAAGAAAACTCCTCTGTTGGAGAACCATTTACAAGAACCGAAGCCCTTAGAGACTTAAGCCTAGTGGCATTTTACAGGTGAGTTAAGGCTTAGGACCATTAGGTCCTTGGTTCGATTCCCAATAGAGGGTTTTTTCTCATACATTTTTTGGTTTACTCATGAATTGGTGTATAGACATCATTGCTTAGTGGAGATAAATATGATCAGATGGTTCCGCTAGTGGCACGATGATACTATGTTAAAAAATAATAATTAAAAAAATTGATGGTCATAATCTTGGACCATCATGATTGTCAATACAGAATTATCTTTGTTATAATAATTAAAGTTATAACATACCTCATAGATTTTAAAGTCATGAGTATGCATCTTCCAACTTTTTTGTGATTGTTTCATTTATCTCTCTTCCAATGAATGCTCTAACGATGCCACGTTTGGAATATCACTAAATCATGTATATTGAGGTCACATTCATGGGGAAGCTTTATTGGGCCAGGGTGCTAGGCCTCCACACATTTTTTTACTTGAAATGGTAATTTTATCAAAAAAATTTGAAAAAAAAAATAACTTAGTGTAAAATATTGCATTTTTAACATATTTAAATTTTGAAAATCTGACCCCGCTGAATTTTCATTCAAGCTCCATCATTAACCACATCCAAAACAATTCCTTTAGCCTTTTCCCTTGTTTTGAATCTTTCCCTTTAGTTTGTTAAATGGAGATATTCTCGTTATTTGATCTTAAATGAGCATAACATTCACTCTTTTATGAAAATTTTTGAAACTAACAACCATAGCATAGTCTTCGCCATCTTTGCTATATGCTTCATCGTCGATCACTTGAGTACTTCTTGGAAATGCTTGGACTTGAGAGCAATGGAGTTCATCTTTTCTTTCTTGGCGTGGGAGGCTACCTCGTCTCCTTACACAATGAGATTGTACACATTCAAGTTTCCATTGTGTTCATCAATTTAATGGATGCTAAAGTATTTTGATTCTTCAATTATGATCATTGCATTTGATCACTTGAGTACTTCTTGGAAATTCGTTTAATTAGTTGTTAGAAGCGTTTCCCAAATATAAAATTCTTTTTTTTCCATGTAAACCGATATAAAGTATTAACTTGGCTATAAGTTTTAGCAACCGACTAATATATCATCTATACTTCACCTCTTTGGTAGTTAAGTAATTGCCTTTCGGGAAAAAATAGTTTTGTAATCATTATTTTAATCATCAATGGTTTATAGAATGTAGTTACCTTATTATAAACATCAATATATGTGGCACGTACATAAGTTCAAGTCTTTGTTTCCAATAACAACCTTCTTGTAGCAACCGTGGTGTAACACTACGCATAATGGACATTGTAGTGGTGCAAAAAAGGCTTGATAGCGTCTCCAACGCCGCCCTTTGGGAGTTATAGTAGCAAATAAGGGGAAAATTGAAAAGTAATGATTGAAATAACATTAATGGTGTTAATCATTACACATTTTTTGAAGGAACGTTATAATACTAATATGACGAAAAATATCCCTTAAAAAGCATTACAAATGGCCTAAGGAGTGTTATGATACTAATACGGCAAAAAATATCCTTTAAAAAGCCTAACCATAGAAAACTCTTTCATATAGTTAGTTTACTTCATGGATTAAATTCAAGTATTATGCAAAAGTTATATATGAAGAAATAAGTTATGGTGGTTTTAACAAATTCAGAGTAAGTTGTTTTGATAATAACTAGTGGGTTTTTCCTCGCGCCATGCAACGGTAACTCCTTAGTATCAGTTTGGTTGAGTTTGGTTCCATACCGACACTCGCTATAGTAACTGAAGAGAAAACTAAAGAAATAAAGTCACGATATGTTTAAAAAGATATCGACGCATCTTTTACATCATTCAAAACCTTAAAAATGAATACCGGTTTCTAATATTTCCAGTATCCGTACCGATGTTATATTGGTCGAAATCAATATTAATAAAATAATATCAAAATTAATTTAGTATAATATACTAAATGTTCATCACAAATGTTCATTACTTATAAATAATAATAACTAAGGTCGTAGTTATCCGCACGTGGCACTAGGACACGATTGAAATTCAGAACGTATACCACATCATGAAAACCGATAAATAAATTCGTAAAATTAAATAAAATGATATCCAGATGTGTTATGCTATTTGCGCCATAACTCGGGTCCAACATCAAATAATAAGAAAAGGTAAAACAACATTGTAAATAACAAAGTTAAAAAAGGTAAACGAAAAGAAAACGATAGAAACTCGGTCAATTTCGGTGTACTCGTTATAACAAAGAAAAAGAAAAGTTAAAAAATATGTTGAAAATAGTATCATCGCGTTCGCTAAAAAAACTAAACAAAAAAACCTTACCCACACTCGTTATAGCAAAGAAAAAAGATAAGTTAAAAATATGTCTAAAAAGATATTAACGTGTTCGCTAAAAAATATTTAAGGGTAGAAAAGTACTTTAATTAAAGTACAAGAAAAAATAGAATAATTAAAATACATGGGTTACAAGTGAAAGTTTACATTAAATGACAAAATAGATTAAAGAATGAAAAAAATATTGTGAAACAACGGTCTATTAGCAACTAATATATTTGTATATTAACATGAGAGCTAGACTATGCAATCATGTAGAGAATAGAACATGGAGAATTCTTATTCATTCATTTAATATCATATACAAATGCCATTATATATAGGCACTCACATTAGTACAATAGTAAATAAGAGAAAGGGGTTATACATGTGGAAAGTCACTACATAATGGATGCATTCATAGATAGGGGTTATACATGTGAAAAGTCACTACATAATGGATACATTCATAACACTCCCCCTTAACTATCTACATGATGGAATACTATTCTTTAATACGCTTAATGATATTGCCTCATTAAAAACCTTGCTAAGAAAACCCAATGGGAAAAAACCTCAGCTAAGGGAAAAAGAGTGCAACGCGTATTGTCTCCCCCTAATATAATATGTATCATTTCAAGTAACAAGTGCCAATCTTCTATGAAAGTTGTTGAAAAAATTTTGTAGTGAGTGATTTGTCGCTTGATGTGCAATCTATTAATAAACTTGATGTATGATCTTCATGTAAAACTTTAATTACCTCCTCTTGTAAGTAGATACCATAAGATCCATGAATGTGTTTTGTTATAATCCCTACATTTACAAAACTAACCAAACTTTTTGATGGGTTAGTAAAATATGAACCCATACCTTTCGTACCTTAAGGGTATAGAAAATAAATGTTTTACTCATTTCACTATCTCCTCGTCGTACACGAGTTAAATCTTGCCAATGAATTTAATGGTATATGTTCGTGTATAGCTAGCAAGATATATTAATACAATTTGTATTGAATTATGGTACTTCATGACCAATGATCTTTGCTTCTTTGATAGAAGATGATAAAAGTCATTTTTATCTATATCAAATATTTGAATATCATTAAATGTACTTACACCAAAAGCTTTGTCCATATGAAAATGTCCAACATTTTCTAGATGTATTATGATTGATGGATTATAATATAAACGTATGTCCTACGTATCGAGCCATAAATTTGCAATAATGTATTTCATTTGCAATTCTTGCTTAAATATTTGAGCTCTTTTTTTCTCTTCGGGAGATTCAATGACATCATCAACATATATTACAATACTTGTAAACCTCATATCGTTCTTTTAATGAAAACAAATGGATCAACTTCACCATATGTGTTTCTCGTTTTCGAGCTCACTGGTGAGTCAATTATATCATATTTGCCTCGACTATTTTTGTCCACATATTTGTGAACTTCATATAGTATGTTCTTGAGGTTTTGACATCAATGCTTCTAGCATTATCAATCCATGAGGGAATTCGTTCCATCTAGCCATATATGCATGTGCTTTCACTCTTCAGAAGTTTTGCTATATAAATTTGCCCATTTAACACATAGATATCTATATCATGTAAAAGTGTCAAGAACACTTGCTTTTATCTCCAAAATCCATATTGTACCATACGTGTACACTATTTATTGAGATATCACAATCATTGGGTACAAGTTTTCAATGTATGTTTATTGGTGCACAAGAATCACATCGTTAAGATGTTTTGATTCACCTTTAAAGAACTCAGTTGCTTTAAGAAATTCATTAGGAGTTCAATCGTATTAAAAAATGAATCTGTATACAACGATCATATTGTTCTCGAGAACTTACTTTACATGAATTACATAATTTAAATCCTTCAAGGACTTGCATGTAAACTTTAGTATCTAAATGATACATAACATTTATAAGAAGCATATCAATTCTCTCTTTATATTACCAGACTAATTAAATACTTGAAAGCTATTGCATCCACCACTGGAGAATGCGTCTCCTCTTAATTAATCATAGATCTTTCCGAAATCCTTGTGCCATCAATTGTTGATCCACATAAAAGACCTAATTATATTAAATATATTTTACAACTTTTTTTATGGACTACTGGCCCGTAAGCTTTCCATTTCAATAGAGAATTCAACTCTGCCTCATTTGCGTCGTTCCATTTTGGCCAATCATTTCTTTGTATTTATTCATAGGCAGATTTTAAATCTTGATCCTCATCATTTCATCTTTTCAAGCACTATATATACAAAAGTATAACGACGTCAATTTTGTTTCAATTCCATACACTTTTAGACATGATATAATTTACTAAGAGCTCTTTATTTTCAGGTACATGAGATTCTTCCAGAACAATCATGTCTAATGTCTCTTCAAGAAACCCTTTTTTTACTATAACCTCGACTTGACCATCTTCTTCATTACTTGCTCCAATTTTTTCGAGGAATTTTTATTTTCTTGGAATCGACTAGTCTACCACGCTTCAGGCGTGCAATAGACTCATTAATATATGGTTTTCCCTACTAGGACAATTAACTTAATTGGAGCATTAGTAGTTGACTACGTGACTTACTTAGTCAATGTATTTAGGTCAGTTAACATGTCTGGTGATTGATTCTTTAATTTAGTTAACGAATTATCTTTTGAACTTCTTGTTCACACAATTTCGTTTGAGGATCAATGATAATTCATGCATACCCATTCCTTTTTCAACTGCCACTAATCTCCCTCTAATGTTGAAAATGTTAATTTACTTAAAGGAAGATTTAACTAGCCATAAATAAATCTCTCGTTAATTGCTCTAAGTATGTAATCATAAATAGTACTTTCATCCAACATATATTCCCAACATTATTTGAGTTTCAATCTTTATGCGTTGAGGTGGATCAATTCCAATGTATACCGCACAATAAAAGGTTTGATAGGAAATATTTGGTTCCTGATCAAAACTAACTATAATGGGGAGAAACTATTACAACATGTTGGCTTGATGTGAAATAATGTTACCGCATGTAAAATCACATGTGCTCAAATATGAACTTTTGCTCTCTTGATTATTGGCTTTGCAATCAATTTGTAGACGTTTGACCATCGTCTTCAACAAAGCAATTTGTGTCTTAAGCATTTAGAAAGTTCAATACTTATTCCAATAATCATTAGTAACATGGATACTAAATTCAATGTTATAACAACCATAAATATGATAATATGGAATAATATGCTTGCTATCTCATTAGCTAAGCTACACACAACTTCAAGTTGTAAATTTGATGACCATTTAGACGATGCATCGATTTAAAATTACTAAATGGTATCATGTTTGGATATATACATCCTTCATTCATTCCATAATATTTTAGGGATTTATACCATTAATTAGCAAATAAATAATTTCCCTTTAGAGCAAACAAAATATGCTATCAACTAGAAGAATCTTCAAGTTCTTCATTATGTTTCACATCATCATTGACTCGGTGTGGTCTAACCGGTCATACCAATAAAGTAAATAATCATGATCCATAAACTTATGGTTTATGATATTGTATATGTATTACTTGTATGTATGTAATACAAAACATAAGATATGAAAGAATGTATTATAACTTCAAAGTTCAAACCATTGTGTTATGTAATCACTAGTTTACCACTTTTGGTGGTTGATCTCATCATGACTATCATTATAATACTGATATTCGATCTCATTATTAGCTTGGCTATCTTATAATTTCTGATAGTTTGATCCCTTATTAACATGATAATTGTTGCACTTCTAATGGTCAATCTCATTATTAATATGATCATCATTGCAATTTTCTCAATGATGCCCATGATTACAATGATCAGTATATATATTCACTTCAAGAATCAGAGTAAAACAATACAATTTTTATGGTTTTTCATTATTTCTCGAACATATAGATATACAGTCGTTTCAAAACGTTTATACCCTTTAAATGATATTGCTACTTCAGGAGTATATTTGAGGTTTGACAAACAAAATTTGTTTTATCCGATTTCCATTATAAATAAACTTCTCTTCGTATAACGTCAATTGAGAAGTAATTATATGTCCGAGTCACATAATATTTCTTTTATACTTAATAATGAGATACAAGTAGTATGACACTCTTGGTGTCAAATCGAAGCATATTTCTACTTTTTCATGAGAATGACAATAAACCACAAGTTTGGTTTAGTCATTCTATTCGGTATTATCGATGCAAAAAGTGATAGCATATAGAATACAAGGTATAGATAGCAACAAATCATACAATACATGACCTTATAGCATCTCATCTTATAAAAACAACTTATAATGGGCCTTTATAAAATAAGAAACCTTTTTATCACTAATAAACAAACGCATATAATTTATGTAATAACTTATTATGGTATAACCAAACATAATATCTTATATATTTTGAACACTTACTTTAAAACTTAACATATATCTCTTTCAAGTTCTCAGATCATTTGTTACTTGTATTTGAAAATTTTATTTGAAAATTGTAATACTGATGAATTACATAACATACTCATTTTTTTTCTTCTCAAATATTGATATTTAAACAAATGATGACATATATAAGCAATCTATACATTGTACAATATCAATAGTCACTATTTTATACTAGCAATAGTAATAGTTAATATGAAAATAAATTGTTAAACATTATGACATGTGATAATGAATACATGAGAGGTACCGATATCGCTAGAAAATGTTTCTATAAAAAACTAATGATATCTAGCAATATTAATCTAATATATGAATTTCTTATATGAAAAATTTGTTATAGCATTAACCTTAGTATAAGTACCAAACGATATTTGCATAATCATATAATAATAATAATAATAATAATAATAATAATAATAATAATAATAATAATAATAATAATAATATATTGCATTATAAGTTGTATAGTTCATTTAAAAGTAAATCAATTGATGTTTATAAACAGAGTTTTAATATCCAATGAGCACTACTCACATAACTCATTATATCTAATTATGTAAAAGTCTTTTGGCATGCTATGTACTAACAATGACTAATGAAAACAATTAATTACAAAATTCATACCCATTTAAGTTATAAACTATAAAAAATGAAAAATCTAGTACGTACATCATGTATATATTACCACCAATACAAGCATATATACAAAATTGCATTATTTAGTCCATAAATATTGAGTTACATACTTTGTAATATTGAATATTGAATTTAATTGTTTTTTATGAATTCTAAAAGCACATATAATATTCTCTAGATAACAAATTAACTTCCTCAAATCAAAGTAATTCAACAATTTTATTTACAACTTAACAAGGTTAAATATATGATTATGGTGGCTCAAATAATATGTAGATGAGCATCACTAGATTGTAAGAGTCCTAAACAACATATATTAAATTAACTAATTAAATGATAATCCAACCAATTTAGAATAATAAAAGGGATCATTTGTAAAAAAGAGAAAAATAAAATAAATATTCGTAATATCGTCGTCGTCAACGAAAACTATAGTTATTCAATTACTAATGAGTATTAGAAAAGATGAATTAGTCAATTGTAACGTCATAATTTATGATGTAACATCTAAATCCTTATGAATACCAACATGCTAATATATATATATATATATATATATATATATATATATATATATATATATATAATAACTTTTAAAAGCAAATAAAAAAATATATAGATAAGAGTTCAATCATGAGACTATATTCTAGAATTTATAGTAATGATCAATTTTAAGTTTATATATGTATATTAATAAGTGCCACCAGTAAGATTGATGTATCATCATCATCAAATATAATATGAAATAATCATATGAATTAATAATACCTTCATTAGTAGAGATAGTTGCATAATTATTGGGTTGCTTTCTCAACGTGCGAGATTGAGTTAGGCTGGAAAATAATGCACATCAAAGACAAGGAAAAAGGGATACCAAGGGTGGCAAAACACATAGAGCACGTTCGTGCTGATAACGTGTTGTGAAACAACGGTCTATTAGCAACTAATATATATGTATATTAACATGAGAGCTAGACTATGAAATCATGTAGAGAATAGAACATGGAGAATTCTTATTTATTCATCTAATATCATATACAAATGTCATTATATATAGGCACTCACATTAGTACAATAGTAAATAAGAGAAATGAGTTATACATGTGAAAAGTCACTACATAATGGATGCATTCATAGATAGGGGTTATACATGTGGAAAGTCACTACATAATGGATACATTCATAACAAAAAAATCATTATCATCTTCTTTCTATTTATATAGAGATAAGTATTAAATGTTTATTAGATAATATGATAAAAAAATTTAAAAACAATATTCATGTACCAATGTTATTAGATTAGAATCGGTTCTCTTCATCACAACACCATTATAAAAAAACTTATAACATAATCTCTAGAAAAAAAATAGTTTAAATACAACTACATATTCAACTTTTCTGAAAAAACATAAAAAAAAAAAACTGATTAAAAAATTATAACTGTTTATCAATATTTAATATCAATAATTAATTTTAATATGATATACTAAATGTTAATCACAAATGTTCATTAAAATTAATAATAATAATTATTATTATTAAATTATTAAATGTTCTATCACATATAATAATATAAAAAATCAAAACACTACAGCTACATATTCAACTTTTCTGAAAAATCTTAAAAAACAAAAACTGATTAAAAAATTATAACTGTTTATCAATATTTAATATCAATAAATTTTAATATGATATACTAAATGTTAATCACAAATGTTCATTAAAATTAATAATAATTATTATTATTAAATTATTAAATGTTCTATCACATATAATAATAAAAAATCAAAACACTATTTATATCAAGTTTCTGTTAACATGTATAATGATGAAATTGTTATTTTTAATTAAAGATAACCTATTAAAATTGTTTGTAACAAGTCAAGTGAGTATTTGGCCCCTAATTATATATGCTAGAAAAATATCACTACTAGGGTTGTACATCAACGATATTCTACTGTTAATGTATCGTTTGACGGGAAGTTTATTTACGTTCGTTCGTCTAATAAATTATTAAACGAATGAATACAAACAAGGAATTTCGTTTGATTCATTAAATGAAAGAACAAGAACAAAGATCGTATTCATTCAATTGTGTTCATGAACATTTAGTAATGTGTTTGATATTTTTGTTTACATTGTTCATGATAATTTGTTTTATTTAGTTTACGTTAAGTCATTAGAAACTTATATCTTTGAACTATTATTTTGTTATACTTATGTTTAAGCTTATTATGTCTAAGTTGTGTCTTTTTTTTGGATAATTATGTTTATGACTATTATATCAACTTATCAAGTGCTTAAATATATCTGATATTCGGGATTAAGAATGATGTTTTTTTATTTGGTATATGTGCGTTTGTATTTGTGAACCATTCATTAACAAGTTCAATTTCTTAATGAATGCTCACGTACAAGAATTTTCATTAGATATGTGTTCGTCAACCATTCGTGAACAAATTCAATTTTAAATGAATGAAGATGAACAAGAATCAACACGGTTTGGTTCGATTCATTTACAACCCTATAACCATTGGCAAAGCTTCCTTAAGGCCAGCTCCCCCTCCCCCTTTGTTTTTCCTCTTCATAGTATTAATTTTACCGAAAATTTATAAATTTTTTTTATAATATAAAATATTCGATTTTGAAAATCCGACCCTCTGCAAACAAAATGATGTATAGTAATCTATGTGAATATTAACAAATCCATTCTATGTCCAATCCTTAGTCTTTAGCCAATAGTTGTTCTTCACTAAGCTTGTATATAAAACAAAATAAATTACTAGTGTACAATTTCCTCTCTAATGGTACAGATCGGTCCATCTATTACAAGTGATTGTATGAGGGTTCTAGTCTAGCTTCTATTGAAATTTGGTAAATAAATATTTAATAAATTTATAATTTAATGAATTTATAAATATTAATGAGACTTATTATATTGTGAATTAAAGGGAAGTGTGTTGAAGACGTATAATCTGTGGTAGAGGCGCAAAATCTGTTTTAAGAGAAGCGTGTTGAAGACGTGTCTCAGCCACAAACATCAATATCGCTTGTTCTTTTTTGCAGCAAGGGAGACTACTAGAAGGCCATATTTGAGCACAAACTTGATTACTCTATCTTTTGAATATCTTACTAAGGAGACTGCAAGATTATTTTACTAAAGATGAAGTTGAAGACTTTATGTTTTGAAGATACTAGTTTAAATCGAGTAATATATTTAAATATGTTGTAGTTCATATTTATTTTGGTTTAGATTTGTACACGGTTCGTGAGTGGTGAAGCTTCAGATTTCTAACCGGGGGTCGAAAACATATATATATAAAAAAATTATAAAACCGGGGTTCGAAAATGTATATATCTAAAATATTCTTTACGAAAACTACATACTGAACACTATTGAGCGAAAAGTTTGGGAGGGGGGGGCCTTCTATCCTGCGCCCCTGTGGTTAGTGTACTACAACTTCCCATGTTTAAAGAGAGTATGTTTATTAATTTTTTATTATTTTTGTTAATAAAATTGTGACCCATGAGATTTGTGTTTCTGGACAAATATATCTCCATAAAGAATGGTGTATTGTGGTACTTGATCTTTTGGTGAGATTTGTGGTTTAAATAAAACTAGTTAGCTTTTAACTTTCAAATAATCTTAAAATAAAAGTGATATCTTAACATGTTAGAACTGTGATAATTAGGACCGCCAATGTCAATGTCACGGTCAGATTATTTGGTTTGGGATCAAAACTTAATTGTCTTAGTTATTGGTCTCATGAAGTAGAATATGAATTGACCAAACATCTAAAATTTCGGTGGAGCATATAATGGTCACACTTAATTAGTCGGACTTCAATTAAAGACCAAAGTCTCCCAAAATGGCAAAGCATAACCACTTGTTAGTGATATAAAACGTATAGGTGGATACATATCCCTTTCGGATAGCCTTATATATTTGTCAACTTAATTCAGTCAAATAGAACGTCCCCATGATTAATGCATGCAAACCTTCTACGTGTCAATGAATGAGCCATTCTTATCCGAGTCCAATCCACGCCTTCCACTATTCAGCAAGATAATAATGTCGCCCATTGAAGAGAAAGCAACGTCCTGGTTATTTGTTTTGAACGGTAAATTTAGATCACTGACGGACTGCTGGAGTATTATCATACCATCAGTGGAATCACCCGATAATATTTATTTCCACTAGGCAATAGTATCTATACACCAATTCTGGAGATAACCAAATAAATATGGGAAAAACCCTTTGTTAGAATCAAACAGAAAACCTATTGGTACAAAGTTTTATCCCACCCCTTAAGTGCTACTAGGCTATAAAGCCATAAACAACTTCCTGGTTAATTAAAATGTGTTTTTAACATTTATTTACGCACTCTTCTACTCTATACATATGTAACACACTCACATGCCATGTTTGAAACCGGCTAGGGCACTTTGAATACGGACACATGTAAAGTGAATTGAAATGGTTTGATTGATATAGAAGTTAATGCCGCCACAATTAGCTTATTTTGAGGAACTGGACAAGGTGTTCCTATGGGGCTTATCCGTGAGGTAAAATTACAGTTCAAACTAACAAATGGATCCAACAACATCTTCCACATAGCAAGATATAAATTAGTGTCTAGGAGGATGAGATGAAACAAACATATCTACCAAGATAAAGAGGCATCTTTTTCTTGGACTACACAGTGAAGGACATGAAAAATGATCGTTATGTGATATGTGGATGACACGTCAGCGCGCCAGAAAGTGGCGTGGTAGAAAACAGAGGGTGTGGGAAGGGGCGTGGAGGAGAGGGGTTAATGGACACGTGACACCTTTTTAATATTATTATTTTCTATTTAAAACTTATATAAATTCAATTAAATTTAATTTAAGAACACTAATATTAGTTAAATTAAAAGATAGATTTAAAAATAAAAAAATTAAATTACATAAATATAAAAATAAAAAAATTACATAAATTTAAAAATAAAAAAAATCGATAAACTTAAAAATTTTAAAAAGTACATATAACTTCAATCATCCTTTTTATATTCGTTAAAGTCGTCTCGTAGAAGGCTCCAAATGTGTTTAACCAAATTTGCTCGAAGGTTGTGATGTGTTGTATCATCTTGAATTTGAATCAAGTTTGCTTCTTTTTATTGACCACTTAATTCTACGGTACTGGTTGACTCATCTCCTCATAGTACTCAGAAATTGCGTGTCCCTCATCCTCCAAAATCATGTTATGCAAAATAACACACGCGTACATCACATTTCGAATTCTCGGTTTTCCATAATTCTTCAAGGCACCTTCAAAATATGTCATACTGACTGCAAAATACCAAACGTTTGTTCGATGTCTTTTCATGCCGCCATTTGAGCTCCATTAAACTTATGTCTCTTTTCATTTAACGTGGTACTCCTCGTTAATGATTTCACAAACACGGCCCAATCTGGGTAGATACCGTCCGTTAGATAATAATCATATTTATACTCCGCACCATTAACAAAAAAAGATCCTTTCGGCCCAACACTGTTCATATGGTCGTTGAAAATGGGTGATTGATTAAGAATGTTTAAATCGTTATATCCGGTAGGCATACCAAAGAATGTATGCCAAATCCAAAGATCTTGAGATGCAACCTCTTCAAGCATCATATCCGGTTACTTATGTCATCCGCTACTATGTTGCCCGGTCCACGATGTTGGACATATTTCCCATGCCCGACCCACGATGTTGGACATATTTACCACTCTCATTTCATACAATCTAAACTAGCGATCATCCCAGGAAAACTCTGTCGCTCTTCATGATCCTCCAAAAGTTGTTGCACGTCACAAAATGAAGGTTTTCTCTAAAATATTTTTTAAGTATAGTTCGATAACATACTAACAATAATAATAGAGACTTTCCCTCGCCACCCGTTCCGACATTTTTATATATTCATCCATAATTTCCAAAGCAATCCCATAAGCTAATTGTCTAAGCGCGGTCGTGACTTTTTGCAACGTGCTAAATCCTAGACGACCACACGCAACCTGTCTTTGTCGAAAGAATTCATGTTTACTTGATAAATCGTTCGATATTCTTAGAAATAATTCTCGGCTCATGCGAAAACGATGTCCAAAAGTACTATCAACGTAAGTAGGGTTCGGTGAAAAATAATCACTTACTAATAAATCATGTGTGATGACTTGGTCACGTACTATGTATTTTCTCTTCTTGGGTTCCGAGGAGCAACCTTCGTCATCAATTACGGTTTAACCACCTATTGAACCTCTGAAATTATGAGTGTCGGTCCCTCGTTGTCTGACGAGAATAGAATTAAATCGCGAAGCCCCGACAACGACGACGAAGAAGAAAAATTAGAGCCTTCCATTTTTTACAGTTATATAAAACTTGGGAGAGAAATGGAAGTTGGGGAGTGTGGAGTGTGTCATTTTTAAAAAATGGTGTGAAATATGTTAGTATATAGGGTTTTTTTTAAAGAAATTTTTTTTGGTCAAACTAGCCGTTTGAACGGCTCGAATAGTTTAAAGCCACCAATAAATAGTGTCCACGTCGTTCGAAGTTTGCCTTCAACGCCGGTGAAGATTTCGAAGCCCAATCCACAACGTTGTTAATAACGCAGGGGGACAGTGTGAAAACATGGGTGTGGATTAACAACAACGCCTAAAATAAACGACCACACCATATACTCTTTAACATATATAGATATCATAGATGTGGCTCAAGAAATTAAAGCAATAGCAAAAAGTACTAACAATAATAATAGAACTACAGATAACAGAAAAGTGGTGAGACATGCTATAGTATAAGGTTGCATGAACTCCATTAAAAGTACATATACACTCTTCTAATAACAATTCAAAATTTTTAAGTTTGAGTTACCTAATTATCTTTTCAAATAAACATTTTTGTTGTAAAAAAATTATTATGTGTTTATATATTTTTTAAAAACCGATAAAACTATGTAAATTGAAAATATTGAATGTAATAAAATATATTTGCTAAAAATTTATATGATTATTATTGTTTATTGTAAATATTTGATTTTCTTATTTTGTTACTGATCTACTTAATCAGAGGAGATGATATTGTAATTCTTTCGTATTAATATACCTGTATAAGACAAAAATTCCGTGTGAGGCATATGTGAGAATGATGGAATTGTTGAATCGCAAAAAAAAAAAAAAATTGGGTGCAGAGGAAGTGATAAGTGTCAGGGGAAGAAGGGTAATTTTGTCTTTTCTAAAGTGAACTAGTTTTCTTATGGATCTTCAAACAGCTATAATTTTTTCATAAGTTAGGATTTAAAAAATACACTATATTAGCGAGCATTTGATTTTCTTTAATTCGAGCAACTTATTGTTATATTTTTCTAAAAATTACAGGATTTTAAATACTCGTTACGTGATTATGTGATTTTGAATACCTAGTACCCATTACATGAATTTGATTACGCGATACATGAATACGTGATTTTGAATACCCATTACGTGATTACACATTTATCACAAATTATTATGTGATGGCACAATCAATATGATTTGTTATAACTAATGTTATTATAATTACGCTTACTACGTGGTTACATATCCAATAATAAGAACTGAATTCTTTATGCTTTATTACGTGGTTAAATCTTTAATAAACGAATCTATATGGTTATTATAGGTTGATTTGGCTGATATTTTGTATATAATTTATTCTTAATACGTGATTATACTTGAAATAATAGGTATTCCATATAAAATATTATGTATTACATGTTTTGTTTTTAAATAATAAGGTAGTGGGTTTCACATAAATACTATAATGAAATCCCATAATCAAAAAATAGGTGTTCTAAATCACGTAGTCATGTAATAATACACAGTCAACTATTGTTACGCAATTACATAGTGGGGTTTCACATAAAATACTATAATGAAATCACGTAATATGTATTCAAAATCACGTAGTTACTTATTGGGTATTCAACATCAAGTAATGGGTATGTAAAATCATGTAAAATATTTTTAAAAGGACTACAACAATAGGCTACTTGAATTAAATAGATTTAAATGCTCGTTAATACGGTATTTTGAACAAATTTGGTGTTTTGTCTGTTACTTCATTATTGCCAAAACCTACTGATGTGTGGTGTAATATATAAAATTTCCGAATCTCACATAATCTGTGTTTTAAATGGAATTACCAAACTAAACTACAAAACTTGGCAAGTGTACCAGTCATAATATAGTAAAGTAGGTAAGATCGAGTTTCAATTCATGGACACTTATATGAAGACCTCGATACTAAACCTCTATCAAGTCTTAGTCTGGATAAAATAGTAAGGTATCAACTAAATAAGTAATCAAAGCATTAAACAGAAAGAGAGGGTAAAGAAACAAAAATACTCCAGAGAAAAACTAAAAGAAAGAGATGAGAAGATCCACAAATTGTTGCGGTCGGTAGAAGAATCAACACGGGAAAGGAATTACCATAAATTCTATTTAGAAGCTATTACAACTAATAAAAAATTAGTTAAGAAACCTAGTTATGTCAATATGTGACCAATGAATTTCTTGTTTAAATGAATTCTCAAAATCGTTTTTATTTTATATGATTTCCTATTTATTTTTATTTTATAACCTTTTATTAAATCTTTAAATATATATGATATTTCAGATTTTTAATGTTCAAAGAACTGCTAATCAAAACATTTATTTATTTATTTATTATCTTATAATTATCAACATTAATCTCACTCACAAAATTACTATTCTTTTTTTATTTACATCCAACTCTTTTAGATTTTATCTTTTAGTTTTCAGTCTCTTTAGTTTTTATATTTTAATCCCTTTAGTTTTCAACACCTCTATTTTTCATTTAACTCTAGTATTTTTCGACTATCAACTTTAGTCCCTAATACTTTTCATCTTTTACAAATTTTTCGTTTTACGTTTCGGTCTAAATCTTGCGGTTAAACACACTACTACGCGCATTGGTGGTTCAATGTGTTAACGTCTATTTTTGTGGTTTAACGGTCCATCACAGTTGGCGGGTCCTAAGTCGATATAATTATTCTTTTCAGTGTTTTATATTTTCGTCTAATTTTTGCGAGTAAACATGTTGCAACGCTCATGTGTGGTGTAATATATAAAATTTATGAATGTCACACAACACAATCTGGGTTTTTAGTGGAATTGAAAAATAGAGGTGTTGAAAACTCCAAGAGTGTGAACTTGCTGTACATCATGACTGGTGAAGATAAAGTTTATTCAAACAAAGACTTTCCAATTTGAAATGTAAATCAATCCTTGATTGATAAAGTTTTTTAGGACTCTACAAGTAAATTTTTGGGTAAGTCGAGCCCTAGAGTTGTGGTAACTTAGTGTGCTCCTATCCCGAAAGCCGAAATCAGAAAACAAGTTGGAAATAAAAAATTACTAGTTCAGAATGGTCAACAAAAGCAAAATCATGCTAAATCTGGAAGAAAAAGGGCAAAAGAACTCAAAACCAGAAGAAGGTTCAAATGGTGACTTCGTGAAATCTAGAGGTACCGATAAAATTGAAGCTTTTTAAAACAAGCCCAAAACGGATTTTCTTAGACAAGTCCAGTTTTTGAAAAGAAACAGTCAGAACAACGAAACACAACCTACAAATTCTTATGATGTAGGACCAAGTACCTCGCGATCAAGAAGTTCATCGTCAAGTTTTCATCATCATGATATTCCCAAGTTTGTTGAGCGAAGATCATGCTTTGAGTGCTGTGAATAGGAACATATAGTCAAGAAGTGTCCATATCTCACCAAGGGAAAGGAAAAAGTTGATTTACCATACAATATCTGTTTCACCGAAATAGACCCTCGTCTTGTTAAAAAAAAAGAGAAATGGAATAGAGAAAGAAATAAAGAAAAGAAGTTGAAAAGTTTTTAAAACCGGAGGTTGTCCAAACACAATCTGTTAAAACTAATGTTAAAAATGGAAAACAAAAACATATTTTGAAACCAAAACAAGTAATTGTTTCAGGTTGTCCATGAAGGCTTAGGTCCCCCCCTCTCCGACTAATTGTTAAGTGAGTGTGTAGGAAGCTCTAGGAGGAACTTGATAGTCGTGGGATTGTTGATAGTGCAGCATATAGGCACTAGATCGGTGAACTTGATAGTCGTGGGATTGTTGATAGTGCAGCATATAGGCACTAGATCGATCACATGAAGCTCTGAATTCTCGTTAAATCAAGGAGAATATGTTGTCTTTCTTGGAGAGAATAGAGGATAAACTGTCTGGTGAATGAATGATGATGAATGAATTTGAAAACTTTGACAAGATAAATCAAGTACAATGACGGTTGTTCAAGGCTTTGATCGGGTTCAGATGATAGATTCTTATTAAATGTGCGCGCCTGCAGGACGTGTTGAAGCTTTTCTGATTCAAGGCTTATACTTCCCCCAAGAGCTTTAAGGCCTGCTAGATGAACATGCAATGTACATTTCTCCACGGTGTGATTGAAGGAAATGTGCTTGTTAAACAACCACTCGGGTGTGTGGATGCCTATACAAGGATTGATCAATCACACACTACTTGACAAGGAGATTGATGAAGAACTTTGTTGGTGTAGAAGTATGTGGATGACATCGTCTTGGACCGACCAATGATGATATGTACAAGCTTTTCCTACATGCTTTCTTGATCATTACCATTCGGACCTGGAGGTTTCTCATCTTGGTGCTATGAAAAGGTTTTTTAGTTATTTGAAGGGTTTTCAAGACACCAGTCCTTGGTACTATAATGATAGAGCTTCGACTTGATTGCTTATAGTGATTTCATTTTCTATGGCTGAAGAATCGACTTGAAATCCACAATGGGTGGATATCTAGTTTGCGGAGAACACTAAAACACCTAGCAATGCACGATGCAGTTGCAGGATTACGGTTTTGAATCTCTAATCTCTCCTATCTTTGTTGATATTGAAGATGTTTTACGGGCTACTAACATCTTTTACAGCACTCCAAGACCAAATACATTGATCTCAAAATCACCTTACACGTGATTGTTTCAATATGAAACTCGTCATTGTTGGTTTGGTCCACACCGACTATCAACGTGCCAACTTATTTTTCCAAAGTTTTGATAAATCACCTTTGATTAGTTATTTTTGGTAAACAACATTGCGGTAAAACATGAGTTAATCAAAATCGGGAATCGTTTTTGTAAATATATTTCTTGAGAAAATCCAAAAAGATGTTTTTGAATTTTAAATTTACTTTGTGAATTTTAGGGGAGTAAATTCAAATCATAAAAGTACAAAAACATTGAAAAACATCAAAAAGGACAAAAACAATAGAACAAAAATGAATTTCTCGGCGAGAAAAAGAGAAAATGATTGTATTATCAATGGTCTCTCAAAACTCTTTAAATCTAATATGATAAACGATAAGTAGCTCTACTAATGATGTATCGGTAGGCTAACAATCATTTTAAAGTGTGAAGGGCGATATAAACATAATGGACCGAAGACTGTGTGGGAAACGCTCATTGGCATATGGTCTAGGTACCGAAATTTCATTTGATAGATTACAGAGGTTCAGAGATACGTGGTCTATATGTTGTTTATCACCTGTGCTTCAGGGTTGCTCTCTTACAGACAAAATGGGGACCCAAGTATAGAACTTCCATGATGTCATACATATGTACACATACTGCATACGACTATCAATAAGTGATATTTTATTACATCCACCTCTGAATAAATGATTTTTAATCACATCAATCATCTGAGAGTCAAGTTCGTCTCTTTGTCGGTACGATGGTACTAACCTGTTCAGGTACTTGCTCTCGTGCCTTCATACATCTGAAAACCAAGTTTCTCATTAATAAGTGATTTCATCACATAGGCTTATTTTCATCATCTAAATAAGTGAGTATCTTACATCTTTTATGTCAAAATAGATTATAAACAGTATACTCACCAGTAAGATGAACTCTCGTGCATACCTTGATACAGGAATGTGTGTGAGTGGATGAACAACAGTCGATAAGTATAAATCATGTCTAAACGTATCCCCAAGCTATGATTACATCTGATTTTTGAGTTTATGTGGACAAAAATACCGATAATTATTATATGATGCTTATCTAAATTGCTAACTAATCGAACAACAAGTGTCTTTTGGCATGATCGTACGCTGATATTTATTTATTGCTTTCTATCTTTACATTTGAAAAATGAAAAGTATCAAAAAGATTTTAGGTGTGTTTTAATATAAACTTTATAAAAGCCAAAAAATATTTATTTATATCCTATTTTGATGGATCGATGTTGGAATTCAATGCTATCCTACCTAAAACCTAATTAAAAGCAAATCGTTCTAACTTTTGCATCTTCATAATGGTCGAAGTTGACAAGTTTTGAAAGTTAAAGGACTAAAACTGAACGATTTTTTAAACTTTCAAAGTGCTATCGGTTAGTATCTGGTAGCTGAATGAGAATTGGTCTGTTGTGTGTCATGTGTTAATATAGCTTGAAATCAATACTTAGTGAAATTTTCAGTTGAAAATTCATTAATATTGGTTAAAACCCTAGCAGTTGTTCTCATTACCGTTTAGCTTTGTTGTATGTGCAGATATGGCATCTAAGCAAGCTAAAGGCAAAGAGAACGTTTTGGAAGATAAGCTATGAGAGTGACGACACAACATGAATGCAATCAGTAGATCAAGAGGATCAATTTGCAGTTTTCCACTCATCAACATCTTGAGGATCTCAAGCTTTGAAAACAATGATTCGCAAACTACATTCAAGGGGAGTTTGTTGATATACCGCTTGCTTGTAACCAGTGACGACTCATGAAAATCCGAAGATGTGAAAACCGAACAATCACAAGCTACATCTAAAGGGGAGTTGGTTGATGCACTTTGTGGATGAAGCTAATGTTGTTCGGTTACGATCGAATTCGTCAATGTTACTCCGTCGTAGAATCAATGTACCAGACTCAAGTGACATAGAGATAAAATGGAATATTATATATATCAATATATGCATGGACTAATGCTTGAAGTTATTATAAAAATCATTCAAGCCATCATGTGATATGTAATGCACATGGGCATCGTTTAGAATCAATATTAATGATCATTGTTCAGAGGGTGTACAAGGCACCATTGTTCAACATGAATGACATTACATTCTACCTTCGTTGAACTAATGCATACTTACATAACCTTCTTTGACTTGAAGATACCATGCATGACCTTCGCATAAATTCATGAAGTCACTTTCGCATGGAAGATCTTCTCACATGGTAACCTTCGTTGGTGCATCACCTTCACATGACAAAGACACCTTCGCATGGAGAATATCACCTTCACTCAAGACAACATGCATCTTCATTCAGTTTGTTCATGTTAGTATATATATATATATATATATATATATATATATATAGAACGTCACTTTGTAAAAGTTGGGTTTGAAAGAAGCATATATATATAGAGAGAGAGTATAGAGAGAGAGTATCAGAGTGCTTAAATATTATTATATAATCTTGTACGGAAACTCTGTCGAATGGAATACACGAACCCCTTAATCGTTAAATCATTGTTAATCATTACATTCTCACGCTCGATTGTGTCATAACTTGGACTTCACACTCGCTACGACATTTGAAACTAGAAATCACCAAGTTGGACGATCGTATCGGGACCTACAAGAAATCAGAAATCAACAATCGAAAGAACATTCGTTCAACCTTTTTTATTTATAACATTTGGTTATTTGGTTCAACTTTTATTGTACTATATTATTTTAATTAAAATTAGATTGTTATTCATTTGTCTTTCATATTTTATTTGAAAAAAAAATAATGTTGGGTTTTTTTAAGAAAAGAAAAAAGATTTAGTGATGAGTGTTGCAAGTGTTATATTAAAAATGTGATAGAATGTGATAAAATGTAAAATGACAATTAAATGAGTAAATGTGATGAATGTAATAGGGTGAAAGGTGTTTTTCCACTCTTAATGGGTTGTGCTAAAAAACATTATCGTCATCTAAAATGTATATACTTCATCTCCTTATTAAATTAGTCAAATTATGTCCCTAGCTACTTTATTTATTAGTAGTCTACGATTAGCTGTCCCGACTATTTAATATTAGGTGCTCTTGAATTGTATAGCGACCCTGTTAGAATATATCAGCTTGAGAGATATTTGTTGTTTAGTACAAGAAGAAAGAGTTTTAATTTGGAGAGAAGCTACTACATTTAACACAAGCTCTTACTAAGTAATCGTTATTTTTTTTAAGGGCCAACAAGTCCAATTTTATTCAAAACACCGGATTAACGTTGTGTTAAACCAAAGAGACATACATCAATTACATCATACACCCATACATATCAAATCAAAATTACACCATTTTTCCATGTTAGTCCTACGACTTTTGACCGATTTTTATACCAAAGAAAGGCCAAGGCTCTAATTTCGGTCTTCATATGCTCCAAATTAGGCTGAGAGCCTTTGAAGATCACATTGTTTATGCTCCTCCAAATACACCAAACAACGGTTTAAACAATCATATAAATTATTTTCCTTCATTTTGCTTAGCCCCTTGCTTGCTTGTGGTAATTGAGTAAATCCTTAATCCGAAACAAAAAAGTATGGTTATTATTTCACAAGTTTTCATATGCACGTTATAAAGAGAATGTCACATCATAGATACATCAACACACGTACTTTACTCACTATTTTTCACTGCAGCATGTTTTTATTTCACAACATTTTACTACACTTGAATCATTTTTTGACCATTACCTCTTTATTTAAATCCTATTTCTAATATTAACTAATTTAAACAACTAATTAAATAAAATTAACAATTAAATTAAAAAAAAACCAAAAAAGGGCAATTAAATTTATATAGAAATAAAATAATATTAAAACATATAAAAAACCAACCTAAAATAACTAATCTACATCTTCATCACCGTCGTTGTCATTGCCATCATTGTTATCAACGACCACGACAACAATCGGATTGTCTAGATGCCGGTGGTGCTTAGGTGGTTGAACAACACCACCTTTAATTTCAGGTTCCAGGGGGATTTGGAGACTTCCACGCCATCAAAGATCCCATTACCACCGTCTCGTCAGCACCTACAACCTTCTCCTGTATTCACCAAGACTAGGTCTTAGGTTTCTTGGGTTAATTATCATTTTGGTTATATATATATATATATATATATATATATATATATATATATATATATATATATATATATATATATATATATATATAGCTTATCTACATTTTGTATGATACTTTAATAAAAACTGAATGCTCACCTCTAAGGTAGTGTTTAATGCTCGTGTTTAATGTTTTATGTCCATTGCTGAATGAATGGTGTGATTGTTTGTTTCATCTAATCTAAAACTCAAACAGGTAAGATTGAATAATGACAATAAATAGAGATAGAATGATCATGTTTACGTAGGATAGAATTGGAATAGAATGATTGTGCAAGTATGATTGTTGTAAGTCAACAGGTTCTTGTTTTGTAAGATAGGTTGTTCAATACATCATGTTCAATAGGTTCTGTTTATCGTTCTTGTTTTGCATGTTTGACTGTTCAATACAACCTAATTAATAGGTTTTGTTTGTAGTTGAATACAATCTATTCAATGGTGACTTTGGTGGCTTGTTCAGTGGTTAAATAGGAGAGGATAGAATTATATGGGATAGAATGTTTATCATGTTGTTGTTGGAATAAAGTGGCTCAATAGTTTCTGTTAAATGGGAGAGGTCCAATAGAGTTGTCAACAGGTTCTAGCTTATCATGGGATAGAATGCTTATCAGGTTTCTATGTGACATGTTTTCAAATAATGTGGTTTGAGTGGATAATCTGGTTTAGCAGGGTAATGTGATTATGTAGGATAGAACTAGAGGATAAAATGATAGAATTAGGTTGGCTGTGATTATGTAGGTTAAATAGGTAGGCCATGTTTGTGGTTTAATAAGTGTATTGTGCAAACACGTAGGCCATGATAGAATTGCATTTTAAGTTAAACAAGTATCAAGCAAGTTTGATTGTTGTAAGTCAAACAGCGAAAGCCTTGTTTTTGGTTTAATGATTGTGATTATTTAGGATAGAATTGTAGGATAGAATGATAGAATTGCGATAGACTGTTGTAAGTCAAATAGGCAGACCAAGTTTGTGATTTAACAGTCTGTTATAGAATTGTAGGATAGATATGTTCTCATGTATAAAATATAGATAAAATTAGACAGGTTCTCAAAGTATAAAATGCATTGATCAATTAGATAGGTTCTCAAAGAATTGATTATTTATAACTATCATAGAATTGAGATAGACATGTTCTAACGTATAACATGTAGGTTTAAATGTCATAGGTTCTAAAGTATAACATACAAGTTCAATTTGACTGTTCTCATTTTGAAGTCAAACTTTACTTGACTGCATGATTATTGTGTGTTGTTTGAATACATGATATTTGATTATATGATTACTTGATTAAAAGGTGTCTAGTTTGACAACATAAAGTCAAACTGTATAGTGGTGGGTTTTGAATTTGGAGGGAAACAATGTTTAGTGTTTGTTAAATAAATAAAACAGTAGGGAGGCATACTACAATAAGGAAAAGGTAGTATAGTTTTTTCATAAGATGTTGAAGGGTCAACAATCGGTCAGATAACAGGATGGTGGCATATTGCAATGTTTTGGTAATCTTGGAGAGACAGGAGGCAATATCTGAAAGGAGGGTGTCAATAAGCAATCTGGGTCAAACCACATGGGGGGAGTTGTAATTTACTCTTTCTTTTATCATTATTGGTATATGAAAATACGTTGACTAACATGACTCATTCCGGATAAATCTAATCGGTAGGGAATACTTTTGATACACTAATGTCTAATGCCTACATCTTTTTTAGAGTCTATTTGTTTATAAGTAACATAACATGTTTTGATTGTTAAAGTTTGATTTGATTTTGTAATGACTCATATGCGCGCATGAGTCATGCACGCGTATGAAGACTTGGAGCATAGGAATTCTGTACAAGATTTCACAATTGAAACTCAAGGGGCTTAGTTGTTACTAAACCTAAGTCCATGAGTATAACTTGTTACCCAAGTTTGAGATTAGGAAACCTAAGGGACTAGTTATGTCATTTAATAAACTAAAAATTTAAAAACTTGTTATATTTTTCCCAACCCTAATCAGCCCCCAACCTGCCACGATCATTCCCTCTTTCTTTTGTCTCTCTAGGGCGACTCAAGCAACAAGCAAGAAATCTCATCTCTTTTTTGGGTTCTTGATCTCCATCTCCATCTCTCAAGGTAATCCATCGAACACACACACATAACTTGAAGTTTCTGGCTGCATTTTGTTGATTTCATGAGTTCTTGAATGCATAAAATATATGGTTTACAAGTATTAGGGTTTGCTAGAAACATGCTCTTGATGTTTATATGACGGTTTTTGGTAGTCTAGTAACTATATGATTTCATACACATGCTAGGGTTTCGATTTGTATCATGATCTTTATGATAACTTGAGGCCTAATATGATGTATGTGATGTTATATATGTTGTATTAGCCGAAAACATTATAAAAGAACCCTAACCACGTTTTAAACATGAGTTGATCTTAAATAGATTATGTCTAGATTTTATAGTCAACTTGTATCGGCTGTAACGAGATCAAAACTTAACAAAATCATGTGGTTCTTGAGTCTAAAATTTAGTTCAATGAAATAGTTTTTAAACCCAACTGGAATCATAATTGTTCGATAAGTTTAGGTATTTGAAAAGATTAAAACGGAAACACAAGTGTAGGCTGCGTTTTTCTGTAGAAATTGCAGTCTGTAACGAGAGTTATAACTTGGTGTAGGATTGGAGTTAACTTGTGAAATTTTTACAATAGATAGTTCTAGGAGGTCATCAAATCCTCCATGTAAAATATTGTTAATTGGATCGACAGAGATTTTTAAAAATAAAATAAACCGTGAACGGTCGATAGAATATGACGAAATTGCCCTTTAGGTGTTAAATGATTTTTATTGATTTACCAAACTTTGCAGACCTAATGGCACGCAGCATAAATTAATTATAGTTTTTCAAGCACATTAACTATTTTAATAAAATTCATGAAAACATCTCAACTTTGGAATTGAGCTGAAACAGTAGAAAGTTAACATATGTGTTTCTAAAGTGTGATTGCATGCTACTATAAGATGTTGATTGTTGGTTGGTACCTAAACATGTATCATTACTGTGTTGCATGATAAGGGATGATCACATGCACATACCCACACGAATGGATAACTAAGTGTTAACGTGTTACATGTTATGTATTAGTATACGTGTAGAAACTAAGTGATTATTATGGTTGACAACTAACACTAAAACAGTATCCATATCAGGACATAGTTGACCATATCTACCCTTAGTCACTTTAATTCTACCCGAGCAAATCTAAGGTGAGTTCACAACTTTAGTAAAAGCATGCAATTCCTGGTTTTGGAATTATATTATCCTTGGTAAGGGACCGCACTTTTATTCCTGGTTTGGAATATGATAACTTAAATACTCTAGTTTAATCTCACATCTATAGTAGACTAAATGGAACATCAATCTAGAAAGTCCCTACTCTTTATACCGATTAGTTGCTGGATTGGCAAACGGGGTATTAATTGATAGCGCTAATAGGTTTGACAAAACCTCACACCCTGCTAGGAGTCGGGCGTGAACTTTTGACCTTTAACGATTGCATCAATGCGGATGGCACAAAAAACTTACTACATTAGTTTCGGTATTACTCGTTAGTTGCTTAACAGTGGGTTAGCTACCCATGACATGTTTTTAAAACATTGTATCCAGAACTTACTTTTCATTGAACTAAAACTGTGAACTCATCAACTTTATGTTGATACACCTTAGCATGCTTTGAAGGATGTTAGGTACTTCGCACATGGGAACAAGTAGCTCGGAGAGTGTCTGGTGTTAATGAACTGTTTTCATTATTTGTGCTAAACAATTGTGCTTTTCCATTACGTTTGGATTTTTATACTTTTGCTTCCGCTGTTAACTTATACTAATGTTTTCCAACATTGTTATCACTATTCATGTTGAATGTGATAGTTAAACATTTTCTAAATTAATAGAATAGTTCAACATATACAGTAGCTTGATCCTGGTACGTGCCTCGTAGTAAAAACCCGCAAGTGGAATTTGAGGGTGTGACATTTTCTAAGTTCAAAATTAATATCACAAACAACAATCGATCAAATTTTCACCCGAAACACTATAAAACCTAAGTCTCAAATCTCATTTAATCAGTTCTACGGAACAAATCCCGGATACAGACGATGAGGATGCGTGTTTTCGACAAATTATATTTAATTTCACAATTTCGATTTCAAGAAAAAAAACTGAAAAGGGTCACTATAAGAAACGACGATTTGAAAGTTTTCTCTAAGCTTGAATTTTGAATTTTGAGAGTAAATAGTTCATGGAATGTCTGAGGAAAAAAGAGGGACAACACATTCCTTATGTTTCCTGGAATGTTAGTTGAAGCTTATGATGATTTATTTGGATCTTTCA
This sequence comes from Scalesia atractyloides, assembly GCA_947069175.1. Classification (NCBI taxonomy): domain Eukaryota; kingdom Viridiplantae; phylum Streptophyta; class Magnoliopsida; order Asterales; family Asteraceae; genus Scalesia; species Scalesia atractyloides. The sequence continues at coordinate 37,507,375 of CAMTDV010000011.1, forward strand.
AAATTTCTTTTACCAATTTAACATTTGATTGATTTTCAGTTTTATCAATTTCTTTATTTGAATCACTCCCTTTAACAAATTCCACTTTTGATTCCAATTTTCAAACCTTTTTGCGCTTTTCCTTTTTGTAAAATTGTATTATTTCTTTCACACTTTAGTATCACACAAATTATCATGAACTCAGTTTAAAATTTCGGTAGTCCTTTCACTGATTAAGTTTTCAAGATTGCTCAATGTTATCTCACTTGAAGAACTATCGTCACTTTTCTTTGAATGTCCTGAATCCGAATTCTGACAAATTCACCAGATCAATAGTCAATGGGGCTTTTGGCACAAAAGTTGTAATTTCAGGATCGGTATATGGCATTGAACGGTGATGGTACCCTTTGATAACCAGTACCGTCCATTACTTCTTCCGAGTCTTTGATTCTTTGACTATTAATGATCTAAACAAGTATTGAGTTTTTAAATTCATCAATTTGTATTTGTAATTCCAAAATCAAATTTTGTTTTTCAAGTAAAACATGACTTTCCTCTTAACACTTCTTTTTGTGTTTTCTCTAATTCAGTTTTTGAACCATTATTTTTAATTGATGATAGTGCAAATTTCCTCTTAAACTCAGAAATGTCTTTCTTCAATGCCACAATTTTGATCCTAAACTCTTTGTCTGAAATAAACAAATCATTATACGCTTCTCAACTTTTCCATATTAGTAATTAGAATACTATTATGGAGAGTATATCGATCATTTAGTTAAAAATTCAATACATCTTGGGCATCTTTTATCTACTACTTTAGTAGTTACCTCGATATTGGCCATAAATGCTTGTTGTTGAATTTCACTAAGATCTTCTTGCTTCCTCATTTCCTCATCGGCAAATCGTTGCATTTCTTCATTTGAAATCTTGAATGCAAACCTTTTAGAATTCTCAACAACTTCTAGTTCTTCAGCTTTCTTCAGCACAACGTCAGTTTCAAACTTTAACTTCTCTTTTCTATTATCATCAAAAACTTCTTCACAATCTTTCTTATCGAAATCCATCTTTTCCTTTAACACTTTTGCAACCACTGTTAACTCTTTAATGCTTTCAGCTTCAAATATGGCACCCAAGTCTTCATCTATTACGATCTCTACCATGAAAGCTTGAGTCACAATCGTTGTTGTCGACTCTTTTAAAGTAATTCTTCAATCAAACGGCTCTAGCATAGCTTGAATCAGTTGAAATAATAAAGCATTACTTGCGGTTGGAGTAACATTAGTAGTGTTTGTAGTTGTAGTGTTCAAAGTAGCAGCTTGACTTCCTTGTGGAGTAACGTTCTCTTTATTCAGTCTTTCCATCTTCGGCCTCTTACAATTCCTAGCAAAATAACCATAATGCCACAGCTGTGGCATTTAACCTTTTTTTTTGTCTATTCTCATTCTCGTCTTTGTTGTATCACCAATAAAATTCTTTCCATTTGCAAAAAATTCTTTGCTCTTCTCGCTAGCAATGGCATATTTAATTAGATATCTAACTTTCCCGTTTCAACTTGATCAAAATATTCATCTGAGCTTGAACTCTCAACCAACTTTCCCAAGGCTAGATTCTGGTAAGCAGTCATAAATGATGCTAACAAACCCATATTCTCCTTAATGAGCTTCAAACTATGATGATCTATTTTTGACACATTTTGTTGTGAAGACGAACTTTCTTGATAATTACTAGAAGATCAACTCACACCCAAACTTGGAAATGCACTGGACTAGAACATTCACCAATCTGACTAGTTCCAAAAAATAAATCTTGAACAACGAACTGAACTAGACTCCTTTCAAAGATAGTAACTCTTGAACACCAAAATTAGAGCATATGTTGAAGACTTGCTAACTACTATTTTAAGCTTTGGAACCGTTCATGAAGAAACAAGGTCTATTCAAGTCCAAAGATCTGTTGATCAAGAAGACCAAACATCTGTTGTGGCCAAATAGACGTTTGGGACAAAGCAACAAAGGATCGGCAAACATGTCAGACCCTGATACAAATCTGTCACACCCTGCTAGTAGCAGAAGTGCATGTGTGCGACCTTGAAAAATTCTCATTGCATTCGATATAGTAACCATTCTATATGATAAAAATATACCACAATGCCATTATCAAGATTATATAAAAGTCATGACACAAAAGTTAAGTATATTGTTACAACATTTTCAAATGTAAAAATGTTTCCCAAAATGACTTTCACAAAATACAGTTTTTGAGGATCAAGGTTTTAGCCACTATATTCCGCACGAAGGCAGCATATAGAAGACAAATCCTCCAAAATATATTGCGTCTTGTTTATTGATTCTTCTTGACATTCCGACTTGCAAGGCTTACTTTCCTAAAATACAAGTAAAGTAAAAAGTCAACAAAACTGTTGGTGAATTCATGTGTTTTGTTTTTGTAGCAAATGAATCTTGAAAAAAATTGTTAAGCCTTGAATTGAAAACCGGTATGCATAGCTGATCAATCAATGTGTAGTTAATACATTAACATGTGTGCGAACATAACTAAGCAACCAAACCTAGATGATGGATGTCTTTCTCGTCACTAAGTCCATAGTGTACCACGACTATTCGGACAACAAAAGCATGCTGATAACATCTCACGGACCAGGAGTGGAGGTCGCCCAACTTAATAGATCTACACCTTTTGTTCCTCGGTTTGTATGTGTGATTAATGGTTACTATTGTATTTTTTACTTATGCGTACATGATCTATGGTGATTTCATTCCCTAGCATTCATACCATATGGTAACATGTAACTCCTGCTAATATTGGAAACATTTTTTTTTAAAAGAGGGGACAAAAACTCATAGTTTTGCGTCCATGCAAAATGATCTGCTAGCAACCTCTCGGTTCTTTTTTATTCTTATTCCGACCTACAAGTGTCCTAATTCTTTAAGGCACTTAGGTCTTTAAGTTGATCATGTACAAGTCTTTTTATCATGAATCTTATTAAGGCTTGTCTTTAGTTTGTTTGTTTGAAAACCCTTGTTTGTATAGACTTATTGGTAGTTGATTATCCATATATTTATTGTATAATGTATCTATATACATTTATATTCTTCCTTCGTGTATGTAGAGAGCCTGACCCCTTGTATGTCTTCGTATCTCACACGATTATTTGGTTGATATAGATAATATATATTTTATCTCCTAAAATATATATTCTTGTTTTATGTAATCTTTGATTATGTTTATATATATATATATATATAGGATCCTTTAGAAACCACCCTTAATTGCGAGAACCACGAGAACCAATGTGAACACAACCAAAAAAAACCTAAAAAATCTAAAAACACACAATTTTTTTAATATTTTGTAAAAAAAATCGCTATATTTTATTCACTAAAATAATTTTGAATAAAAATTATCGATGTACATGTGCATATGTAACATTTCTTTGACAAAATTCGTAATACATTACCAATATTAGACAATAGCACTTTCATTTACACTACCATCCGTAGTACACTACTTTTTACATTACCAATATTAGAAATGCACATGTGCATCTATATGTATGAACATGATATAATGTGTTTTGGTACACTAGTTTGAATAAACTTTCCCTTTCATCTATCATACCATCCATTATACACTACCGTTACCTCCTACCATCCATAATACAATACCATTAACTCCTACCATCCATAATACAATACCATTACCAATATGTATGCTATTTTCACTTTACACACATGTACATCAACATCCTTTATACCATCCAAACGACATATTACATCATAAAGTGACAAATATAACCAAACCAACAACCACTAGATATAACTAACCAAAAACCATGTATATGGGCCTACTTATTCATTCAAAATCACAAACTTTTTGTAACAAAACACGTTATAACATGGTTATACATAATGATGCACATCTGCATTTTTAATACTGGTAATGTAAAAAGTAGTGTATTACAAATGGTAGTGTAAATGAAAGTGGAATTGTCTACTACTAGTAATGTATTACAGAATTTGTCAAAGAAATGATACATATGCACATGTGCATCGATAATTGTTACTCGAAATTTTTTTATGTGTTTTTATATGTTTTTAGGTACTTTTTATGTTCACGTTGGTTCTCACGGTTCTTGCAATAAAGGTGGTTCTCGCATGAACCGTACCATATATATATATTTAAATATTTATATATTTTCCAAGTTTGTTACTTTGTTAATAATAATATATTTTTAACTTGTCATAGTATAAATATATACATTTACGTATACTTGTTTGCATACTTGACTAAGTCATGTATTGGTTATGTATTAGTACGTATACGTGCACCCAATTAGTGTATGTATACTTATCTCATAGGTACTTGTGTCATATTTATATGTATACTATTTACATGTATATTACATGTATTCTTCCATTTTATTAAGTCTCTTATGATATACTTAAGCACGTATTTATACATATAGGCATACGTATATATTTGTATTTATTGGGATATTCCCACATCTAGTATCTTGTCGATTTTCCGGAATAATATTTCCTATGAAATATATATTTGTTACTTCTTAAAAATAATATATATATTATTTTACACTTGTCAAATTACATATATATTTTTAGTCCTTTTCCAATATGTTATGTTTTAACCAAGCATCAATATAATATATTCTTCCGTTCAATATATGTATACATATGTCTATTTATACTTGTCTATTTGTTGGATTGTCCGATTTGTCCAACATCTTTGCCATGGGTATATATATATATATATTCTTGTATTTTTTCAGGTACTTTTGTAGACATATATATGTGTGTGTGTATATATATAATATACTCTTCTTGTTAAAGAGAATTGCGTCCTAAAATTCAAGTTGAGTTATCCATTGCAGGAATCTTTTCGAACAGGTGGGGGTATTTCTCTTTGATTTCGTCTTCACGTTCCCATGTATACTCGGGTCCGTGTCATGAGTTCTAACAAACTTTGACTAACTTGATTTGAGTCATCCTTGTGTTGGACACTTCTTAAGATTCGACACACTGCTGAGTTCTTCTGGAAAATTCAACTTGTATGCAACAATACCAATCTTTGCTAGAATCTCAAATGGTCCAATGTATCTTGGGTTAAGCTTTCCACATTTTCCAAATCTCACTACGGCTTCGAAAGATAATGGTTTGCACCATTTATCTGCCAACTTTTCTGTTGGTCTCGAGCCGCCTTGATACGGTCTCGAATTTGGAATATTTTGTCCGTAGTCTCTTAGATTAGTTTTGGATGTATTAATTGTTTGTCACCATACTTCTACCCAACATAGCGGGTGATCGGCATTTTTGTCCATACAAAGCTTTGAACGGGGCAGGTTCGATGCTAGTGTGATAACCGTTGGTATACAAAAACTCTACCAATCGTAAATGAGTATCCCAATTTCCACCTAAGTCCATCACACAAGCACGAAGCATATCCTCTGATAGTTGGATGGTCCGTTCGCTTTGAGCATCGGGTTTGTAGGTTAAAGGCCATGCTTAGATCTAGTCGAGATCCAAAGGCCTTTTGAAATGATTGCCATATTCTACTCACAAACCGACCATCTTTGTCTGAGATGATAGAGACAGGTACTCCATGACGTGCCACTATCTCATTCAGATATAACTCAACCAACTTCTCGGTGCTATCTTTCTTATGTATCGGTAGGAAGTGAGTTGACTTTGTTAACTGATCGACAAATACCATATCATATCATGACCTCTTGTCACACCCCGAATTTCCAACCCAAATCCATACACCGGTGGGTCTGGGTGGGGAGTATCGTGACGTCAGTTGATAATCATCATAGTCAATTAAACATGGCACAGCAGAAGTCTTGGAGTAAAATTACTATTACAAACCAAATATCCGAAATACAAAATAATATACAGGCTCGTAATAGATGATCCACAGGCGGATCGTAAATTGTACATGGAAAGAATGTAAAACAGACTTTGGGCAGATCTAGGATTTGCAAGATACTCTATCACTACCGAGCACCTCCAGCCTATTTTCGTATTGTACCTGCAAGCTTAGTCTTTTGAAAATACGTCAGCTTTCGCTGGTAAATACACCCAACTGACTCATTTTGAAAATATTTCAAAAATGTTTTAAGTGCGTATCAGCACAAAATCTTTTTATAACTTGGGAAAGTTGATCGTCCAACCTTGTTAATAGATTTACATGTTTGTCCATACATACAGGGCTCGGTACGAAGATCAAGACATGATTAACGTACACACCACTTTGGACTCATGAAGGGGTCAATTCCTCCCAACCTTGTGGGAATGCATTATTGAGTGTCTATCGGGTGTATGCCTACATCCGCGCTAAGGTCGTGGCCATTTCTATTGTAATGAGCCGAGGATATCCAGGACACGGTAGTTAACCCCTGATGTTTAAGTTATCAAACAAAACTGATTAAAACAGAATATGTGGATTTACTAGCCACAATCCGGCATTCGGTTGATCTCATTTCCGACCAAGCGGTAATAATTTATCGTGACCCAAGCCCGTATAGGGGAAATAAGTCGAGAGTATTTACCTGAGCTAGTCTTCTTTAATTTTAGTAACTCAACCGTACACAAAAGTACTAAGTGTAGATAGCATTTACCGGCAAGTCTCTAGTCTGGATTATGGCATAAACTAACCAATTAAATATTAACGGTCTTATTTATGTCATAGACTTAGACTGACTAGTGTACTTGATCAAAACTTATGACGCTAGATTAAACGTTGATTGGATAGAATGTATTTTAATCCCAACAAGTACCTTGACTTGTATAATATGGATAAACTATAAATATTTTGGATTTTGCGACTTAAGTGACAAGGTTAAACTTGTTTTGGTTAATTTCCGTAAACTAGTTACGTATAATCAACCGTATGTTTATAAGCGATAATGGGTAACCGGATAAGTCATGGACAAGTTCTATATGCATTATATTTTAAATAAGTTGTAATATCAATAGGATATCAACTTTTATGCCTGTTGTGGTTTTAAAATGAAATTATGCCCATAAGGGCGTTTCGGTAATTTCATACCGTATAAAAGGAACTTGAATATAATTTGATGTTATAACTATAAGTATTATGAAAAAATAAATTATTTATGATATAATATCAGTAGCATATCAATTATATGTGTAATTTATATTTTATGACCAAACTATGCACCAAAGGGGCATTTTGGTCATTTTACACATAGTTTATAAATTCTTTGTGATTCTGAGTTTATATCATGTACCTACTGTAAAAATGTTTAAAAATAGTTTTAAAATCAGTAGGTAACAAGTCTTGGTCAATTAATATAGAAACGGCGCTTATGTCGTAAAAGGACGTATTATGCGATGTTTAATGAAAACTGATGTTAAGGTCAGATTAAAATGTCTTATATATGTTATTTAATATAGCATATCGGTAGGTAAAAGATTTACCTTGAAAAGATTTGATTAAAACCATTTTATGAGCCACAAGGGCTAAATCGTCATTTATCGACATAATTTAAGAACCTGTTTGTAAACTCAGTTTATATTCTGATTTAACATCCCAAATAATCCTACTTATAATAGTACATCAATAGGGAACTTATTTTAAAGTTCATTATCATTAACACCTTGTTTTATGCAAAAAGGGCAATTTAGTAAAAAATGACATAATTGTGGAACTTGCGCATAAACTCAGATTCTGATTATGATCTTGTAATATAACGTGAGAGGGTTATGCTACATTATATTACAATCATAATGCAACTTTAGATCAGTATCTAACTAATCTAAATCGGGTCAGAATCGAAAGTCAAAGCAGAAGTCAAACTTCGGGACTTTCGGTTGCGGACCGTCCTTAGAACTGAAATTGACGAGCCGAACATGTTCTTACATGTTCTAATAATTATTACCAACTTGTTTTAGTGTCAAAACAGGTTTCATAACATATATAAGATCAATTTATGATTTTTCCGAAAAATGGCCTGTTTAACTTTTTAATATTATAACTTTGACCTGTCAATTGGTTTAGCAAACATGATCTTCAGGAGATGCCCTTTATAGGGACTAACACCTACCTTATTACGATCACTTAGCCATGTTCATTTCGAACAATGGCTGGACCATAATGGTCTTAACCGAAAGTTAAAGCGTTTTCCGTAAAACGCTTGACTTTTGGCTATAAAATCCTATAAACGAAAATGCAAGAGTAAGGAACACTTTCAAGAGGTTTCTAGAATGCAAGAGAACTAAGTTGGATGCTCCTTTCAGTTAGGAACTTCTAGAGGAGGGAGATAGAGTTGAAAATGAGAAAGGTGCAAGTTCAAATGGTGAACTTGGGCACCTATTTATAGTTGGAGAACTCAAAGGAGGTGATGCCAGGTGTTTAGGGGTGTAAGAGGAAGCTTACAAGTGTCCCAAAATGTGGCATAGCTTTTTGAGAAGCCATGGTTTCGAGAAAATGGTTTTTGGCACTTATGTGTGGAGGCCAAGCAAACTTTCTGCAAACACAGGCCTCTCGTGCCCCGCGAGAGGCCAAGGCCTTGCCTCTCGCGCCCCGAGAGCGCCCCATGTCAGATTTCAAATTTTGTCACATTTATCCCCTCAACTTATTAAACCCCTTTTTAAACTTCTAAAACACCTTTTTAGCATATTTAGCCCTCCGTAGCCAATTTTTGGCATACCCGGGATTATGCTCGGACATTGTCGAGCTCTCGGTTCATTAAAAGGCCACTCAGAGGTATAAATTAACATGTTGACACTTTTAATCCCTCCATTATCCAACTCAGAGGCCTATTATAAGCATGTTGACTCTGATGTCACTCAGAGGCTGGGCATGTTGACATATCAGTCACTCAGAGGCCAAGTTTTAAGCATGTTGACATATAAGTCACTCAGAGGCTGTTATTTATGCATGTTGACATCGGACCGTCACTCAGAGGCTCAGTTTGAGCATGTTGACACCTTTAGTCCTTATTGGTGTTTAATAGACTATATTTAAAATACAACACATGACACTATACTATTGGACACGATTTTACAGGGCGTTACAACTCTAGAAGTCTTGGGTAGTTTCGTAATAAAATCCATTGATATTTGTTCCAATTTCCACACAGGAATCTCAGGTTGTTGTAAAGAGCATGATGGCTTTTGGTATTTGGTCTTGACCTTTGAACATTTTAGACATTTTCCAACATAGATTGCAATATCACCCTTGAGGCACCAATAATATTCCTTTAAACCGTTATACATCTTAGCAGCCCGGGATGGATCGAGTACTTAGACTTACAAGCCTCGTCTAGTGCAAATCTTGTAGATCGCCAAAACGTGGAACCCAAAATTCGACCCATAAAATATAAAGTTCCACTTCTTTTGGCTCCATTTGTTTTTCCATGCCTTGTAGTGATTCCACCTGAATATGTTCCGCTTTAAGTGCTTCTTGTTAAGCGTCTTGAATCTGCGTTGTAAAATTTGTTTGAACCGTTAGTTCCGGTGAATATGGTACATCAAGTACCATACAGATAATGGTAGATCGAGTACCACTAAATATATGTTGAAGACTTTTGTGATCGGTGAATATGGTACATCAAGTACCATAAAGATAATGACACCAAATTTTTAATGCAAAAACCACCCCGCCTAACTCTAGGTTGTGAGTGGTACAGTTCTTTCAGGGACTTTTAACTGGTGTGATGCGTACACGATAACTTTATCTCGTTGCACTAACACATAACCTAAGCCTTGAAATGATGCATCACAATACACTAGAAAGTCATACGTACCGTCGGGAAGTGATAAAATTGGCGCATCACATAATTTGTCTTTGAGTAGTTGGAAGGTCGCTTATTTCTTTTCTCCCCAATCGAAGTTTTTATCTTTTTGTGTGAGCGAGGTTAGCGGTTGAGCTACCTTTGAAGAGTTCTCGATGAATCTCCTGTAATAACCCACTTACCCCAAAAATTGTCATACTTCAACTGGAGTCTTTGGTGCTTCCCAGTTTTTAATCGATTCAATCTTCGATGGGTCGACATGTATACCTTTTTTTTACTATGTGTCCAATAAATTGTACACATGACTCATTAGATCCATAAATACTGTTGGTGCATTCGTTAGGCCAAAAGGGATAACAAGAAACTCATAATGACTGTAACGAGTTCATAATGGCGTCTTTGGAATGCTTTCTTCTTGAATCCTCAATTGATGATAACCGGATCGTAAGTCTTTTGTATGAGTAGAATCTAGAACCTTGCAATTGGTAAAATAATTCATTAATCCTCGGTAGTGGATACCGATTCTTGTTGGTGAAAATATTTAACTCCCTGTAAGCGATACACATTCTACAGGTTCCGTCCTTATTTACAAATAAGACCGGAGCTCCCCATGGCGAGAAGCTAGGCGATATGGAGATTTCGCCATAGGTGCAGCTCTCGGAACCAAGCCGATGTGAAATTCAACTTCTCGTATAGTGGTAGTCTGGGTAAGTCCTCTGTCACACCCTGACTCACAGCGGATATGGTATCGGGCATGCTGATTGCCCATAGCTTATGACACTATGATAAGTTTAGATATTTAAAGTCATCAAATTAAATTTGTCACACATAAAAATAGAAAATATATAACATAATTCAAAAAATAAATTGTTATGAACAAAAATAAATTGTCTTTGCCTTCAACACCGTCTCCTACTTGTGTACCTGCTTCATGTGTAAAAAGGTTACGGATCAACAAAATTTTGGTTAATAGATCAAGATTTTAAATAAAATGTTTTGCTTTATTCATTGATTTATTTTACTTAGAAATCTTTTAAAAATAAATTTAAGATGCAACTTCATGTGTTGTAGAAACATCAAATATCACCACAATCACAACAACAATCAACAAATCACCACAATCACAATATAGATACAATAGAAACAATAAGACTCAAAAACTATAGCATGCATTAGACTAAAGCCCCGGAGAGCGAATCTAATACTGGTTGCGATACTAGGCCACTCATGGCCGTGGGGAACCTAGTCAGCTAGGTGGATCCATGCAAAACCTGTGACGCAAAGCGAGTAAACACGTAGACACACATATATGCAATAATAGCTATGAGAAACCATAGACACTATAAATAAGATACAATAGATACTAGAAATAAGAAACGCAACACATAAGGACACATTGATTTGCATATTGAAGATTTAAATTGAAACTTATAAAACATGACACATGATACACCCTAAAAATATTTGATGATAAAAATGGGATGGGTAATAGATCTACTCACCGGTTGCATGAAGAAATAATCCACGATAATTACCGCACGAAAAGAAATAGATAAAATCTAAAACAACAATCACCCTAAAAAAATCAGTAAACAAGGTACCAAACGAGCGAATAATCGAATACGAAGGATAATGATTTCTAGGTTCACATGATTTGGGATTTTCTTGTTTAAATGATAAAACGATTTAAATGACTAAAATATATAAGGACAAATAATACAATTCATATATATATATATATATATTTTTCAAGATTGATTAAGAATACCAACGAATAATGGTTTAGTCTAAAAGTATGTTTATTGATTTTTGATCATCAATATAAGTCTAAATGACTATAAACTTAGATTTATAGTTTTCATAATAACGGATTATGGCTACAAGCATTATATATATATATATATATATATATATATATATATAATTTATCTATTTCACTACAAAGTATAGTTTATATATGTGACCAAAATACTTATTTAATCGGATATATATTTTTAATACGCCATATTTAAATTTAGTGACAATAATATATAATAGTCTATACTATTGTCTAAGGTATAAATATATACTTATAGCCCAATTTAAACAAAAATATACTAATGTCTAATTTAACTATTTTAGTCAAATTGTTTATAGTCCAAAAACTAATTTGATTAAACTATAATCAAAACATCATGTCTACATGGTACATAGTTAAAGGCAAAATTTATAGGTTAATATGATATGGATTTCTGACATTTATATATTTTGCTTAATGTGTAATTTAACATGATAAACTACAACTAAATTAGTATAAATTATATCTAAGAGTTTTTTAATTGATTTAGGAAAATTTAATAATTCTTCTAACCTAGCGCATTTATAACAAGAATTTGTAGCATGATAATCCTAGTAAAATATAAGCATATATACTAGATTATAACAAGAATAAATTCTATAAAAATAAGTAATCAGGATTTACATGAACATTACTAAAATAGCATGTTAGCATATGTCTAGGTAATATTATAGAAAAACTTAATTGATTTAATTGTATAAAATATATAAATCCCCAAATGCTTATGAACTCTAGAATTTATGAAATCTAATTGATCAATAATTGTCTTCCATCAACATAAATTGATAGAGGACTTTTGTAGAAGATGAAAAAAAAGCAACTTAGACTCAAGAATTACCTCAATCGAATGAACACGAATTCGAATCAGATAATTGAAGATATAGGCCCTAGAATCTTGATCTTCAAAATTGACTAAGATTTTGGGTGTTTTAGAGAGTGGTTTTGTCTAGACAACACCCAAAGAGAAAAAAAAAGAAGATGAGCCGCACAAGTGGAGGTCTCAATGTGATTTTAGATCATTGAGTTATGCAAAGATGATGACTATGTATTTTCTGAAAGTCTAAACATATTTAACTTGGTGAAAATACATGGATAGGTAATTCCAAACATCATTATCAATTTACCCCATAAAACAATTTATGATTTTTTTCCTTAAGAGTTACAAACAACCTTTGACATACCACGTAAACACTCATTAATATATATTATTTAGTATTAAAAGAATGCTTTTAATAAATTTTAATCAATGGTTTTTAAAATATTTAATTAAATCTCCATCAATATTTTAATGGTAAAGAATTATAAATTATTTTTATAATTTGTTGAACTTAAATTCTAAAATAAGAAACAAAATACAAGAATTAAATATATATATATATATATATATATATATATATATATATTATATATATATATATATATATATATATATATATATATATATATATATATATATATATATATATCTTTTTAGTATTATAAAATATTCTAGAATCATTTTATGTATATATTTTTTTAAATAAAAATAATTTAAATACTGATATGATTAATTAAAAATTTAAAATTAGATAGGAAAATGGGTCGGGCTACTGATACAGGTAATTGATGGATGTCACACTATTTATTACGACTTAACAACGTTTTACAAACGACTGGGGTTTTCGAAGATCCGTTTTTTCGGGGACGTTACATCCTTAGGGAAGCCTTCGGGGAATTCAAAACGGGGATCTCCTCAGGCTTAGACTCCTCGGCTTTCTTTTCCGTTACGTGTTCTAGGAATGAAACGTATCCCTTTCGTAAACATTTTTGCGCCTTCATGAATGTGATGATCCGCAATGGTGATCCGTGCCTTTCGCCGTAGACAGGGAGCGTTTCTTCATTAGGTAGGGGGATGCAGATCATCTTCTCGTGACAAATGACTTTAGCTCGATTTTCGGACAACCAATCCATTCCGACTAATATATCAAAGCTACCAACTGAACGAGTTGGTAGTCGATATCAAACTTTTGTTCACCTAGTTCCAACGTGCATCCTTTGATAACTTCTCCAAACTCCACTAACTTTTCATTTGCTAACTCTATGGAGTATGGGACATTTAGCTTACTTGACCTCAGCCCAAGTATATTTTTAAATTCCATAGAAATAAAACTAAAGTTGGCACCGGTATCAAAAAGTATAGTATAGATGCATAGTAGTCATTGATAGGGGACGTACAAGTGACCACATTCAGGTCTTAACATGCATCCTTTGCTCCAATTACAAAAGCTCTCCCTCGAGCTTGGTTCTCTTTCGGGCAATCATTGCAGAAATGATTTTTGTTGTCACAGCCGAAAGAACCCTGCCCTTTCCCATTACCATTGTGCCAACATGATGCAGTTTGGTGCCCCAGCTTGTCGCACTTGTTGCATTTCGGGCTTTAGCAAGCGCCAGTATGATGGTAATTGCACTTGGGGCATTTTGGTAAGGTGCTTGCGTACTTCTTCATGCCCATATCATTTGTGGAAACGTATGGCTTTGCTTCCTTTGTGTCTTGAGTTACCTTGGCTTGTTATTCGCTCGTGATCCCTTCTTAAAATGTGCGAACTTTCTCTTGTTTGCACTAGTAGTCTCGACATGTGCCTCTTTCTTCTCTGAACCTTTCTTAGACAACTTTCCCATCTTGACCATGTCTTCAATAAAACTAACCACTAAATTTACCGCTTGGCTAATCGTGGTAGGGTGTGAGGAGGTAACCCTTTTGAGGATCTCTAGGGATAAACCCCAAATGTAATGATGGATCTCTTATATTCTAGCAATACTAAGTAGGGTAATACCCTAGACGAGTCATGGAAACGCTGAGTATACCCAGCGATGTCAGCTACAATCATGGTTAGATTCCAGATTTCAGTTTCAAGTTTCTAGATCTCGGCTCTTGAACAATAATGTTCTCTCAAAACTCTTTTAGCTCTTCCCAAGTCATGGTTCGAACCCGGGTCCCCATCAAACACACACACCTACTTCACCACTGAATTACACACACCATTTGTTTTTAAACCCAAAACAATTAAATTTTATACGCAAACAAACCTCAATCCTGAAATTCAAAAGTTTGCAGAACCCGTAACTGTCGGCAAGCATAATCTATACAATCAAATCAATTACCGTTTCTCTTATGATTAAACGCGGATAACTGATTTCAAACAATCAGTTATAACCGAAAATTTAAAATTGATTTGATTGAAACCACAAGAAATCATAGACTCTAAAAAATCTTGATTTTGAAACCGAAATCTGTCTACTCTATAAATACTAACCAATTCATCTCAGTTGAACTCGCACACTTTCTCAATCATCGTGAAGAATATCTCGGTTTCGAATGTCATCGCCGGAATCCTCTGGCTATCGCCGGAATTTCCAACTGGAAAACCGAAACACTTCTCCAAATTGGTATAATCATCTTAACCTCTTTGATATCTTTTGATTAGTATTTTGTTGTTTTAAGAACAGTTAATCAAAACTGTTTAATCAGATTATCAGTCGGGGTCAATGTCTTGGTTTTAAATGGTGAAGAAGATGAAGTCGAGATAGTGTATAAATATAAATAAAAACGGGTATGTAACTGGGTTAGACACACAGTCCAGCGGTGGACTGTGTGCAATTACAAAGCACACGTCTCGGGTTCGAGTCGCACATGTTTTCGATTATCTCTGAATAAAACCAACACTTTTTAAACTTATTCAGATAAACTCATAACATGTATATAAATTTAATATAATTTAGTGTTATTAAGGGTTAGACACACAGCCCAAATGGTTGGGCTGTGTGCACACGAACAATAGGTCCCGAGTTCGAACGGACTCTGTAACCGGTTTTGGCCATATTAAATCCTTTTTAAATAAAAAAAATAAAGTTAAAGCTAGTTAGTATATACATATATATATAATTTAAATAGAGTTTATTTCGGGTTAGACACGTAGCTCAGATGGTAGAGCTGTGTGCACGTATCCGGAAGGTCACGAGTTCGAACCTCACACGATGCCAATTCCAAGCACAGTCCGACAGGTCAGATCTGACAAGGTCTAATATTTCTTAATTCCTATTTTCTTTATATTTTTATTTAAAAATCCTTTAAAATACTTAAAAATAAGCCTTTTCTAATTTAAAAATTGTAACAAATACAATAAAAATAGACCCAAAAATCTAATAAAAGGAACTAATTAGAAATATTAATTTCATATAAAAATTATATATTTATCGAATTATTACGTGATTATTTAGGTTAGTTTCTCTCGTAGGTTGAATCTTATATCGTGCGCATTCATCAACACTTCAAGAAACGCACCCAACGTGAGTGAATCCTTACAAATTCCCCTTTTTATTCATGTTTTGGGGTGTATCATGTGTCGTTTTCATAATTTTGTTCAAACACTTGTGCTACTACCATTATATGATCTAACGTTTATGTAACGTTTTGGTTGTTGTTATATGTGGTTACATTTATTCATTTCAGTGCATCATTCACATTAGGCCCATCAGTTCCTCGTTGGATATGAGTTGAGCATCGCGTGCCTCATTAGATCGGCTCCATTTGATTGAGCCTTGATCTCACAGATCATCATTTATCATGCTCATGTGTTCATTACTTGATTTTATGTGGTTTGTGGATAGATTTACATATACGCTTGCTCATATTTGGTTTATGCACATTTTTATCAAATTAAACATTTTAACTAATTCTTTCAAATGATTAAATGATATTCACTCGCCAACTTTTGATGGCCCAAGTCTTTATTTTACATATGATACAGGTGGACAGGATGAGGAAAGGAACACTTAGGATTTGGCTTTAGAATATGAATAAAACATTTCTTGGCTAGAACATTTTTGTGTTTGGATGTTTTTATGTGTTTGTTGGAATATTCTCTTTAAAATTTGAATTAATAAATATAAAACTTTATTATAATAAATGTCATGAGCTTTGATGAAAACCCAATCATGCCCCGACTACTATATCCGCTGTGGGTCAGGGTGTGACAGATTGGTATCAGTGCTTTTGACTATAGGGATATAGGATAGGTTATTAGACCCTTAGAGTCTATACTATAGTTGATTAGATTTTAATTGCTTATGTGTTATTTGGTTACATGCAAACTCATGATACTTATTTGTTTCATATTTGTCTCACACACCAAAGCATGCAAGCACTCTCACTATTAAATATTATTGTATGATATTTATTATGTTATACGTATTATTAACATATCATGCTTACGCAAACACACACATATCAATTTCACATATTTGAACATTTATCATATTTTCTTTCTCAAGAATTTTGTGATGTTTTTATATTTTTCAATCTCATCAAAGTGAGTTCTACGACGGGCATGTAGTAACTGGAATGGTACGAGTACTGGTAGTCGGAACGTCCTGTCTAGGATTGGCGTTCGTATAAATCCAATAAACGGACCAGTTTGCCTACCTGGGGACTAACGATGAGAATACGAAGGACCTATTAGGCCAAAGCATGTCACACCAAACGTCGTGTGAACTAACCCCACTTTGAGTTGTCACTGTGTCTACACCTGGACACCCTCCGACCTTATATCTCGCAATCATGTTTTACGATTTTCATTCGGGTGGTGCGAGTGTTAACAGGCCAACACCAATGTGAACCCTACAAAGCCTAGTAGTCATGGGGGCCCACATGACTACCTAGGCCAAAGTATGGGAGACATATGGGGGCCCAAACATGAGAAAAGCCCAAGACATCCTATGGATGTAGTGAACTTATTTTTCTCACTTATTTTGTGAATGCTGATTTTTAAATACGACACATGGCACCTAAAACGTTAAACTCATAATCTCGTTATGTATTTCCTATAGATGTCTTCTAGACACCCCCGAGGAGGTAGGAGGTCAGGAAGATCTGGCGAGCGCATGGCTGCTCAAATAGCCACACAGATGGCCGCCATACTTCCTGACTTCGTAGTTCAAGTCCAACAAGCTCTTGCAGCTAATCCTATCAACCCAATCAACCAAGAAGGCCAAAATGTTGCCAATCCTCCCACCAACACCACCAAGTGCACCTATAAGCACCTTAACTCATGCGACCCTCCAAAGTACGAGGGGACGGAAGGTGTAACCGCTCTCCTTTGTTTGTTTGAGGAGATGGAGAGCACCTTCCTCAACTGTGATTGTCCCAATGATCACAAGGTGCTTTATGCTACCGGTCGTCTGTATGGGGTAGCACTTACGTGGTGGAACACGGAGAAAGGTAGACGAGGCGTTGAAGCCGCTGTGGCCCTAACTTGGGAAGAGTTGAGGGAACTTATGACAAGACGTTTCTGTCCAAGAAGCGAAATCAAGAAATTAGAGGATGAGTTCTGCTTTTTGAAATAAAAGGAGGGAGAACACATAACTTACAACAAGAGATTCCTCGAGTTGAATCAGATGGTTCCCAACTTGTTCACTCCACTCTACCGATTGATCAAGCACTACATTCGAGGTCTTCCCTCGAAAATCCAAGACTCTGTGATGAGTACTACGCCTGCAACCCTCGAGGCAGCGATGGAGCTAGCTACTGAGCTCGTGGAAAATCGTATCAGAAATGGTGATTTTAAAGATGAGAAGAAGAAAGACAAGACAACCACTGAAACCCCTACCCCAACCCAAACAGGATCGTCTTCTAAGTTTGCTTGCAAAAGAAAGCACAATGGAAAGAATTTCGTTGTTCCCAAACCAATCCTCCTATCACTGCCGCCCCAATCACGCAAGTTGCTTCTCTTGCCGCCCCATTCAAGAAACCATACACATGATCTCATCCAAAATGCAACCGATGCCATTATCACCACCCTCCTGAGAACCCATGTCTTCACTACACAATTTGTGGTCGTGCAGGTCATACAATTCAAACTTGTCGCACCCTTCAAAGACCAAACCACAATCAACCTCAAGCCCAACCCAACAACCAAGTGGTAGGCCAAGCCCAATACCAACAACGTTTACTTTTACCACCTGCTCAACCAGGTTCAACCCTACTACCAACCCAACTAACCTATGATGCAACCAGTCAGAGCCTGTTTCAATTGCGGTGATCCAACCCATTTTCATAACACTTGCCCATGTTTGGTGAACATCATTAACACCAAAGCCCAAGCTAATCCAGTGAATGAAGCCAACCAAGTCAATCCGCCCGCTAGAGGAAGAGCTTTTAACATCAATGCTAACTAGGCTAGAGCGAATAACAACGTGGTTAACGGTACGTTTCTCATTAACGGTACTTATGCATCTATCCTATTTGACACTGGTGCGGATAAGAGTTTTGTGTCCTTAGAGTTCGAATCAATTCTTGATTTACCTCGCGTTAGTCTAGCTGAATCATTCACGGTGGAAGTAGCTGACGGTGAACCTATTACGTTAGACTTAATTATTTGTGATTGCACTCTTACTCTCAATGATCATGACTTTCCAATTGATCTTATCCCTATGAAGTTGGGTAGTTTCGACATCATCATTTGTATGGACTGGCTTAGTCAGCATCACGCTGAAATTGTTTGTTATGAGAAGTTTATTCGAATCCCTCTCGCTGACGGTCAAATTCTTCGTATTTTTGGTGAAACACCATCCAAAGGACTCAAGTTGATGTCATGCCTTCAAGCTCGAAGATACCTTCGCAACACATCGTCAAAAAGGAAGGCAAGGAGAAGAAGCTCGAGGACATTCCAATCGTTAAAGAATTTCCGCAAGTTTTTCCCGACGACATTTCAGGACTTCCTCACGTGCGAGAAGTCGAATTCCGAATCGATCTAAAACCTGGTGCTACACCAGTTGCAAAATCTCCATAGCAGTTAGCTCCCTCTGAAATGCAAGAGCTAGGCAGTCAGCTGCAAGAGTTGACTGACAAGGGATTTATACTTCCTAGCTCATCACCTTGGGGTGCGCCGATTCTTTTCGTAAAGAAGAAAGATGGAACTTTTCGAATGTGTATTGACTATAGAGAGCTCAACAAGCTGACTATCAAGAACCGCTATCCTTTACCTCGTATCGAGGATCTTCTAGATCAACTTCAGGGTGCCACCTGTTTCTCAAAAATCGATCTTCGTTCTGGTTATCACCAACTTAGAGTACGCGAAGAAGACATTCCAAAGACTGTTTTCGAACTCGATATGGTCACTACGAATTCATGGTCATGCCATTTGGTTTGACCAACGCTCCTGCCGTTTTCATGGATTTGATGAATAGGGTGTGTAAACCCTATCTCGATCGTTTTGTCATAGTCTTCATTGATGATATCCCCATTTATTCTAAGACCAAATCCGATCATGAATGACATCTTCGACTTATCCTAACACTTTTGAGAACCGAAAAGCTTTATGCTAAATTTTCAAAATGTGAGTTTTGGTTAAAAGAGGTTCAATTTCTTGGTCACGTCGTTAATGACAAAGGAATCCATGTCGATCCTGCAAAGATCAAAGCAGTGCAAGAATGGCAAGCGTCACGCACTCCTACCAAGTTAGGTCATTTCTTGGACTGGCTGGTTATTATCAACGTTTCCTCGCAAATTTTTCTCGTATTGCCTTACCACTCACAACCTTGACTCATAAGGGCAAAACCTTCATTTGGGGGCCCAAGCAAGAAGAGGCTTTTCAAACTTTGAAGCAAAAACTTTGTGATGCACCTAACCTTACTCTTCCTGATGGTTGTGAAGACTTTGTGGTTTATTGTGACGCATCAGGGCAGGGACTAGGTTGTGTCCTAATGCAAAGAGGAAATGTGATAGCCTACGCCTCAAGGCAACTCAAAGTGCATGAAAAGAACTACACTACTCACGACCTAGAACTTGGAGTAGTTGTGTTCGCTCTAAAGATATGGAGACATTACCTCTATGGTACCAAGTGTGAGATTTACACTGACCACAAGAGCCTTCAACATATCTTCAATCAAAAAGAGTTGAACATGAGGCAACGACGATGGGTCGAACTTTTAAATGATTACGATTGTGATATCCGTTATCATCCTGGCAAAGCCAATGTTGTGGCTGATGCTCTTAGTCGAAAAGAGTATGCAAACTCCATCTATCTTTTGTGTTCCCAAATTGGAACCGATCTTCAAAACCGAATTTGAGCAGCTCAACATATTTCTGTCACGGAAAATGATGTGCAAGATGAATTGTCCAGTGGAGCTAAAACCAAATTAGAATCCAAGTCCGATGGTAGCCTCTATTATTTAAATCGTATTTGGGTACCTGATCATGACAATCTTCGTACTTTTCTCATGAACGATGATCACAAAACACGATACTCTATACATTCAGGTGCTGAAAAGATGTATCAAGATCTATGATACTCTTATTGGTGGCCTGGTATGAAGAAGGATATCGCCATTTTTGTCTCCAAGTGCCTCACATGTTCTAAGGTTAAAGCTGAACATCAAAGACCTTCAGGATTACTCGTCCAACCTGAAATACTTGTATGGAAGTGGGAAAACATAACCATGGATTTCATTACTGGGTTACCTCGCACTTCCAGTGAGTATGATACAATTTGGGTTATCATTGATCGTCTCACTAAATCAGCTCATTTCATTTCAATACGCGAAGACTATAAGAACGAGAAGTTAGCTCGCATCTATATTAATGAAATTGTAAGCCGTCATGGTGTGCCTTTAAGTATCATTTCAGATCGAGATGGTCGTTTTACTTCATGAACATGGCGAGCTGTGCAGTCAGCTTTAGGCACACGTCTAGATCTCAGCACCGCCTTCCACCCTCAAACTGATGGTCAATCTGAGCGCACCATACAAACTCTTGAAGACATGTTGCGAGCATGTGTCATAGACTTCAAGGGCAATTGGGATACTCATCTACCATTAGTTGAATTTTCGTACAACAATAACTATCATTCAAGCATCTATATGGCTCCTTTTGAAGCATTATATGGTCGTAAGTGCCGATCTCCTGTATGTTGGCACGAAATCGGTGAAGCACAAATCACTGGACCTGAATTGATTCAAGAAACAAAAGATAAGATTCTTCAAATCCGCAATAATCTTCTAGCAGCTCGAAGTCGTCAAAAGAGTTACGCTGATAAACGACGAAAGCCTCTTGAGTTTTGTGTTGGCGACCAAGTACTTTTGAAAGTATCACCATGGAAGGGAGTCGTTCGTTTTGGTAAAAAAGGCAAGCTAGCACCACGCTATGTGGGACCATATAAAATACTTGAGAGAGTTGGTCCTGTAACCTACAAGCTTGACTTACCAGAAGAACTCAATAGAATTCATCCCACGTTCCATGTATCAAACTTGAAAAAGTGTCTTGCTGACGAAAATCTCCATATACCATTGGAAGATATTCAGATTGATGAATCAATGCATTCCGTAGAATGGCCTGTAGAAATCATGGACTTTGGGGAGAAGCGTTTAAGACGAAGTCATATTCCAAAAGTCCGGCTGCGTTGGGAGTCAAAACGAGGACCTGAGTTTACTTGGGAATGCGAAGACTCAATGCGTGAAAAATACCCGTATCTCTTTCCAGTTACATCTACTACCTAAATTTCGGGACAAAATTTTTAAAAGTAGGGATACTGTAACATTCGTTGTAAAACGGGTTTCAAAACCCGCTTCGTTAAATAATTCAAGTATTTTATTTGAAGTCTCGTTACGTATTTATTCACCGTTTAATCTGAGTTATTGATTTGTAGTTAATAAATAAATTAAAAGAATTAAAATATTAAATAAATAATAACAATATTAATAAATGAGGTTTAAAAAAATAAAAAAATAAATAAAATAAAAATGAAAATAAAAGGGGCAACCGGGTTCGAACACGAGTCCCCATCAAACACACACACCTCCTTCACCACTACACACACCATTTGTTTTTAAACCCAAAACAATTAAAATTTATACGCAAACAAACCTCACTCCTGAAATTCAAAAGTTTGCAGAACCCGTAACTGTCGGCAAGCATAATCTATACAATCAAATCAATTATCGTTTCTCTTATGATTAAACACGGATAACTGATTGCAAACAAGCAGTTATAACCGAAAATTTAAAATTGATTTGATTGAAACCGTAAGAAATCATAGACTTTAAAAAAATCTTGATTTTGAAACCGAAATCTATCTACTCAATAAATACTAACCAATTCATCTCAGTTGAACTCGCACACTTTTTCAATCATCGCGAAGAACATCTCTATTTCGAATGTCATCGCCGGAATCCTCTGGCTGTCGTCAGAATTTCCAACCGGAAAACCGAAACACTTCTCCAAATTAGTATAATCATCTTAACCTCTTTGATATCTTTTGATTAGTATTTTGTTGTTTTAAGAACAGTTAATCAAAACTGTTTAATCAGATTATCAGTCGGGTGCAATGTCTGGGTTTTAAATGGTGAAGAAGATGAAGTCGAGATAGTGTATAAATATAAATAAAAACGGGTATGTAACCGGGTTAGACACACAGTCCACCGCTGGACTGTGTGCAATTATAAAGCACACGTCCCGGGTTTGAGTCGCACATGTTTCCGATTTTCTGAAATAAAACCAACACTTTTTAAACTTATTCAGATCAACTCATTACATGTATATAAATTTAATATAATTCAGTGTTATTACGGGTTAGACACAAAGCCCAACTGGTTGGGCTACGTGCACATGAACAATAGGTCCCGAGTTCGAACCGGACTCTATAACCGGTTTTAGCCATATTAAATCCTTTTTAAATAAAAATAAAATAAAGTTAAAGCTAGTTATTGTATATATATAATTAAAATAGATTTTATTCCGGGTTAGACACGTAGCTCAGTTGGTAGAGCTGCGTGCACGTATACGGGAGGTCACGAGTTCGAACCTCACACGATGCCAATTCCAAGCACAGTCTGACCGGTTAGACCTGACAAGGTCTAATATTTTTCAATTCCAATTTTCTTTATATTTTTATTTAAAAATCTTTTAAAATACTTAAGATAAGACTCTTCTAGTTTAAAAATTGTAACAAATACAATAAAAATAGACCTGAAAATCAAATAAAAGGAATTAATTAGAAATATTAATTTCAAATAAAAGTTATATATTTATCGAATTATTACGTGGTTATTTAAGTTAGTATCTCTCGTTAGTTGAATCTTAAATCGTGCGCATTCATCAACACTTCAAGAAAACGCACCCACTGTGAGTGAATCCTTACTGTAACCCTCGCTTTTTCGTACTTTCCTTAATTAGAAAGTGTAATCGTATTCTTATTTATGGAAACTTGTATTCATATCAAATTCGTATGTCTTTTCCCAATCTTGTAATCCGAGACTTTGATCATAATAAAATTCATACTTGATACCTACTTATCTTACATACATTCAATTGTTAAATACGTGATTACATACCAAGCGATACTTGTTATACGTGCAAATATTCATACATACATTCTCGATACCTAAAATATACTTACAAATACGTTATATACTTAAAAACATGCAAAAAATCGAGTTTTAGCATGAAATGAAGGAAAAAACCAAGTTCAGGGGCATAATCTGCGGATTCTTGTTTCTACCTCATAGATTGGACAAAAGTGTGTTAGTTGGATTATGTTTCTTGCATTTAATACTCTCTTAAATCAATCCCCAAAGCTCAACTATAAATAACCACCTCCTCCCACACTCATTTCACACCTCAAACACTTCTCTCTCCCCCTCTTTCTCTCTCTAAAGCTCTCTCTCAATCAAGAAAGTTCAAGACTTTCAAGATAACTTGGTGTTCCTCCAAACCTTCTTGGAAGTAACAAGTGGAAGCTAGCAAAACCGTGAGTACACTCGACCCACTTTTCGTTTACAACACTCTTGGTTAACATGTTTACCTATACCAAACCAGAATACTTAAACTTTATGAAATGCACAAACAATCCTATACACATGAATATTTGATACGATTAGTTGATGCTTATATCTTAGACATTCTTTATGTGATACCTTAGTCATTAACTTGTTTTAAGCCTTCGTTTGACATGTATAAGCGCTATAGGAAGTAACGCATCCCCCTCCATCGTGTAATCTTGAGGCCATGTTAAAACATCGTGATTGCGTTAAGGGTTTGATTAGTAGTATTGCATGCCTTGTATATGCTCTTGTAGAATCATAGATGCCATGAGGATTTGTTTAAACTTTATTCGTATACGTATGCTATGCATAAACTTGTGTGCTCGCCTTTGCTTTTTGATTGAATTGTTATTTTAAAACATGTTACAGGTTGAAGAAGAGGATGCTGTGAAATCAATTAGCAAGGATTTAGATGCACACATTTAGACGTTTAGGTTAATGTTGTTGTACCAATTTTGTTGTATTGTGTTATTTAAATTTGTTAAGTTTAATTGCCGTATTTGTTTAAATGTTGTATTTTGACAATTATTCTTGAAATGAAATTCGAATTTAAATTAAATATTGTCATTATTAGCGTTGTGAGCAATGAGCAATCTTGTTATCATCTCACTCCGATGTTTCCGCTATCGGTTGGGGTGTGACAGATTGGTATCAGGGCCATAACTATTGAGAATTAGGTAGACTTGCCATGTTCGACCTAGTCTATAGTTTAAGTGACCAAACTTGACCATTCTTGTTTCTTGCTTAAAATATTAATTCTTCCTACTTTGTTTCTTCCTGTTTCTTTTGGTCTTAATATATACAATATGTTTTTCCTAAGACATTACAGAATATACACACTTGGAGATTTGAAGACACTCATACTAACGAGACGATCTCGCCAAAATAGGGGTGAAATCCGCACTTTGGTGATCACTCTCAATCCGCGCATTTGATTTTTCATGAAATTAGGCCATCAAGTTAGGAGTGATATCCATACCTTGATGGAAAATTTTCATTTCATATTCTAGTGGACCCTTATCAACGAGTCAGAATTCGCTCCTCGTTTGGTAAGTACTAACCACGCTTAGGGTACGATGTTGTCAAGTTAGGAGTGAAACCCGCACCTTGTCAGCTAGTCCCATTACTCGATTTTTGGATCTCGCCAAGGTTTCGATTTTTCGATCAGTTAGAGACTTGTAGTAACTGGAAGGGTAAAATGCCGTTAATCGCTTCTCGGCGAGAGCATTTTACCTATAGGCCAAATCATGTTCCTCTAATTTGAAAGGATCTTCGATTCACTTGGAATAGTCGACGCTTCTCAACCCAAAGCACTCCAATATTTTACTAAGCCTATCTTTTATGCTATCTCAATTTCTATGTGTTTTAATAATTATTACCTCGTTCATTTCGAACCCGATGCACAATTCGCACATCTTTCGCAATCAAAAACAATAATAATTCTCGCGAACCAACTAAATTCATACTCCTTATGCAATCATACGTGTTTATACTATTGAATACTTGTTATGCTTATGTCACCTATGTGAACTCATACATGTTATACAGTACTTACATGCACAAACGTGATTTTTATTGTCGATCATCTGTCTTTGTTCGCAAAACTCAAGTTGGAGAAATGAGTCGAAGTCCAACTCCAACTTGACTATTTTCATAACAATCATTATATCAAAACTTATACCTAAACCTTTTCTCATTGTTTCGATTTTTCTCATTTATGCATAAACCTCGAACCTTACTATTTTATCCAAACGATTTCTCACCCTACAACATATTTACGTAAATTACATACACGAAACCCCTAACGACACTTTAGACGTTTTCTTCACAATTTTTCAAAAACTTTATGAAATGCTACCCATCAACTTAGTCAGTCAAACGAACCTCTTGCCCATGATTTTCACAACTCGTCTAAAACACACTCACTTTATACTACCATTCTAAAGACATTTTATTTCCAACAAGAAACCAACGAAAACTTTCTCTCACATACGTATAAGTACTTTGCTAAAATACTTTTCAAAAATTTAAGTTTTATATGAAAATTTTCAAAACACGACTTTTCTTGCATCAATAAAATAAAATAAAGCAAGCTCACTACTTTACAACGTTTTCAAAATACGCAAATCTAAATTTGAACACATGGGCAAGAAAATTTCATATGCGAATACAAATTTTAAAAAAGAAGTACCATTTCTTTTTACAAACCATATTTTACATTAAAAATTAATACTTTTCTCAATATTCACCCGGCATTCACAATTTTGGTCCTTCATTCCCAACAAACCCGGCTTATTTTAACTAACTCAATGTTTTGACTCAAGCAACCACACACATGCATAGTGCCTTATACGTTTCTATTTATACAGTCAATATTACATGACAATATTACACATATCACTATTACACTTCGTATTTTACACACTCGCAACTTTATAGTAGCTTATATATGCCAAATCCCATTTTATTACACGACACTGCATGCTAATGTTATACGTATTTGTCTTCAATTATACTTAAAATTTATGCATTCGCACTACTTGGTAGTCATACTTGAAATCTATAAGTAGGCATAACCCGAGTGGTTTCGCCTACGTTCGACACACTCATACACACATACAATCATGCTTACATACTTAATTTTTATACGCTATCTTACATACCCTTTGCTTACGAGATGTAACCTGAATCGTACACTACTAGGACAAAATATGCGGATTTGTGCACAAACCAAAATAATCACGGGTGCACACGGATTATATTGGTAGGCGCATGAAAACCATAGTGGGTTCTACTGTGTATCGCAACACAGAATGTAACATGACACTGAATAGCGAAACGACGTAACATGGTGCAAACATGGTGGATACGCTGCTGGTACTTCCTATATATAAGTGTCCCTACCATGTTACCAAACTTTCGTAAAACATGCCATGAGAAATTTGGTGTTTTCCCGGACCTTGTTAAATATATTTGATTCATAACAAACTTTGGTGACCCCATTTCGAAATTATTAGTAATCGATTACCCATGACAAAGCTTCATTCTCAAAATCGTTAGCTTTAACCGCCACAACTATCAGTAGCATCTCTCAACATTCCATATTCACATTTTATCCGATATCATGCCATTTTTACCCCTCGCATACACCTACCGAATCGTTCACTACCATACCACGATATTCCCAATTCTTCCCTTAACCTTTCATCCAAAATTTATTTACAGCAAATTAGCCTAAAACGTTCAATCCATTTTTATAAACTTCCCCACCGGCTCAATTTGGTCAAAATGTTCCTTTTCTTTCAAAACTATCTTTCACTCTTATCTGCGCGCAAACTTCAACCAGTCGGTCTATTACCGTCAAAACCTTTTGGAAACCATAAATATTTACCATCCTAGCTCTCTCCAATAAACATCTTTTTTCTACAACAAGTGATTTTACTAATTCGCCTTAGAACTGACAAAACTTTTCTTAGAGCTTTCGATGCAGACCGCT
This sequence comes from Scalesia atractyloides, assembly GCA_947069175.1. NCBI lineage: Eukaryota > Viridiplantae > Streptophyta > Magnoliopsida > Asterales > Asteraceae > Scalesia > Scalesia atractyloides. The sequence continues at coordinate 37,535,332 of CAMTDV010000011.1, forward strand.
CCTTTTAATCAAAGTACATCCTTAGTCATACTAAAACCTTCCTCTTAGGTCGCACTATTTTAAAATATTCCTTCCAATGTGTTGTCCTACCTAGTCAAACTCACTTATTTACACACACACATACACGTTTTTACTTATCCTTATACACGTTTACGATTGGTGTCTCAAAAACACCTTAGTCAAAAAATTACTTTCACGAACCTACTGTTTTTGTCATCCAAAATTTCGATACATATTTGCACATTTATAAAATTTAAACCTTAAAATCATGATTTTCGGCCAAACATTTTCACCAAAATGACATCTTTTCCAAAGTCTTCCTCTTGAATAAATTTCGGGACGAAATTTCCTAAAGGAGGGGAGACTCTAACGCCTCGCTTTTTCGTACTTTCCTTAATTAGAAAGTGTAATCGTATTTTTATTTATGGAAACTTGTATTCGTATCAAATTCGTATTTCTTTTCCCAATCTTGTAATCCGAGACTTTGATCATAATAAAATTCATACTTGACACCTACTTATCTTGCATACATTCAATTGTTAAATACGTGATTACATACAAAGCGATACTTGTTATATGTGCAAATATTCATACATACATTCTCGATACCTAAAATTTACTTACAAATACGTTATATACTTAAAAACATGTAAAAAGTCAAGTTTTAGCATGAAATGAAGGCAAAAACCAAGTTCAGGGGCATAATCCGCAGATTCTTGTTTCTAGCTCATGGATTGGGCAAAAGTGTGTTTGTTGGATTATGTTTCTTGCATTTAATACTCTCTTAACTCAATCCCCAAACCTCAACTATAAATACCCACCTCCTCCCACACTCATTTCACACCTCAAACACTTCTCTCTCCCCCCCTCTCTCTAAAGCTCTCTCTCAATCAAGAAAGTTCAAGACTTTCAAGATAACTCGGTGTTCCTCCAAACCCTTCGCGGAAGTAACAAGTGGAAGCTAGCATAACCGTGAGTACACTCGACCCACTTTTCGTTTACAGCATTCTTGGTTGTAACATGTTTACTTATACCAACCCAGAACACTTAAACTTTATGAAATGCACAAACAATCCTATACACATGAATACTTGATACGATTACTTGATGCTTATATCTTGGACATTCTTTATGTAATACTTTAGTCATTAACTTGTTTTAAGCCTTCGTTTGACATGTATAAGCGCTATAGGAAGTAACGCATCCCCCTCCATCGTGTAATCTTGAGGCCATGTTAAAACATCATGATTGCGTTAAGGGTTTGACTAGTAGTATTGCATGCCTTGTATATGCTCTTGTAGAATCATAGTTGCCATGAGGATTTGTTTAAACTTTATTCGTATACGTATGCTATGCATAAACTTGTGTGCTCGCCTTTGCTTTTTGATTGAATTGTTATTTTAAAACATGTTACAGGTTGAAGACGAGGATGCTGTGAAATCAATTAGCAAGGATTTAGATACACATATTTAGACGTTTAGGTTAATGTTGTTGTATCAATTTTGTTGTATTGTGTTATTTAAATTTGTTAAGTTTAATTGTTGTATTTGTTTAAATGTGTATTTTGATAATTATTCTTGAAATGAAATTCGACTTTAAATTAAATAATGTCATTATTAGCATTATCCTCTCACTCCGATGTTTCCGCCATCGGTGGGAGTGTGACACTTACAAATTCCCCTTTTTATTCATGTTTTGGGGTGTATCATGTGTCGTTTACATAACTTTGTTCAAAAACTTGTGCTACTACCATTATGTGATCTAACGTTTATGTAATGTTTTGGTTGTTGTTATATGTGGTTACATTTTCTCATTTCAGTGCATCATTCACATTAGGCCCATCAGCTCCTCGTTTGATACGAGTTGACATCGTGTGCCCCATTAGATCGGCTCCGTTTTATTGAGCCTTGATCTCATATTTCATCATTTATCATGCTCATGTGTTCATTGCTTGATGTTATGTGGTTTGTTGATAGATTTACATATACGCTTGCTCATATTTGGTTTATGCACATTTTTATCAAATTAAACAATATAACTAATTCTTTCAAATGTTAAAGGAGATTCACTCGCCAACTTTTGTTGACCCAAGTGTTTATTTTACATATGATACAGGTGGACAGGCTGAGGAAAGGAACACTTAGGATTTGGCTTTAGAAGATGAATAAAACATTTCTTGGCTAGAACATTTTTGTGTTTGGATGTTTTTATGTGTTTGTTGGAATATTCTCTTTTAAATTTAAATTAATAAATATGAAACTTTATTATAATAAATGTCATGAGCTTTGATGAAAACTCAATCATGCCCCGACTACTATATACGTTGCATGTCAGGGTTTGACAATAACCTTGAAAGGTTCTCGTTGCATTAGATAAATTAAACATTGTATATGATAAAAATATGCCACAATGCCATTATCAAGATTATATAAAAGTCACGACACAAAAGTTACGTATAGTGTTACAACATTTTCAAATGTAATAATGTTTCGCAAAATAACTTTGACAAAATATAGTTTTTGAGGATCAAGGTTTTGGCTATATATCTGTACGAAGTTGGCATATAGAAGACAAATCCTCCAAAATATGGCATTGCGTCTTGTTTCTTGATTCTTCTTGACTTTCCAGACTTACAAGGCTTACTTTCCTAAAATACATGCTAAGTAAAAAAGTCAGCAAAATTGTTGGTGAATTCATTTTTAATAGCAAATAAATCTTGATTACATTTGTTAAGCCTTGTATTGAAAACCGGTGTGCACAGCGTCTATAAAATTCGTTGATCAATCAATGTGTAGCTAATACATTAACAAGTGTGATGACATAACTAACCAACCAAACCTAGATGATGGGTGTCCTTCCGATCACTAAGTCCATAGTGTAGCATGACCATTGGGACAACAAAAGCACTATGACAGGGTCTCACAGACCAAGAGTGGAGCTTGCCAAAACTCAATAGATCTACACTTTTTGTTCCTTAGTCTTTATGTGTAATAAATGGCTACTCTTGTGTTTTCTACTTATGCGCACATGATCTTTGGTGATTTCATTCCCTAGCTTTCATACCATTTGGTTACATGTATCTCCCCCTAATTTTGGAAACAAAATATATTTAAAAGAGGGGTCATTAACTCACAGTTTTACGTCCGTGCAAAATGATCTCCTTGCAACCTCCTGGTTTTTCTTGATTTGTATTTGTTAAGGCACTAATGTCTATTGGTTGATCATGTACAAGTCTTTCATCATGAATCTTGTTAAGACTTGTCTTTGATTTGTTTGTTTGAAAACCCTTGTTTGTTTAGACTCGTTGGTAGATGATTATCCATAATGTTTATTTTATAATGTATCTACAAACATTTGTATTCTTCGTTCGTGTGTGTATAGGGCCTAGCCTCGGGATGTCTTCGTGTATCATACGATTGTTTTGTTGATGTAGATAATATATATTTTATCTCCTAAAATATCAGTTCTTGTTTTATGTAATCTTTAATTATGTTTGTGTGTTTGTGTGTGTATATATATAGAAACGGGATCAGGAGAAAATGCCTAAAGTGCGAAAACAGTGAGAATGATTTTCAGCCATAAGCTCTTTGTGATTTGTGACTAAGATGATGCGGTGGCATTTTTATAAATAATGGGAACCTTATAACTACTAGGAGGGGTAAAATTGTAAGACCCAAACAAGGGTGCACATGCTAATCACATGTCATTTTCCACTATCATATTTAAACGCCAATAACTTTTTTATACATGATTATTTTACTAAAACAATTACACCATAAAACTCAGCGTTTTTTTATCTTTCTAACGAGTATACTATAGATACATTTTTCAAAAAAAATGAACTAGGTTTTTTACGTAGTTTTGAACCTTGTTTTTATGGCGTTTTCCAAACTGAGTGTTTTTATGGTGTTTTCAACTGAGTTTTCATGTTTTTTTCTTTATGAATTGGGTGTTTATGGCATTTTCAACTGGGTATTTTCATGGTGTTTTGAGTGTTTTATAGCATTTTCAACTGGGTATTTTCATGATATTTTTCTGAACTGGGTGTTTTATGGCGTTTTTATTTGAACACCCAGTTAATGTCATTTTTTATTTCAAAAGTACAGCAATAGTATACTTGTTGGAAAGATAATAAAACACTCAATTTTATGGTGTATTTTTTAAAAAAAAATAATCACGCATAAAAAACTTACGGGAGTTCAAAAAATATGGTGGAATATGCATGTGACTTGAATGTGGAGGTCTTTGGCATGTGAGTAGGATGTGAATAGACTTTTTGACAATATTACCCTTAGTGTAAGTTAGCACAAACGCCACATGTCAACACCAAATTGTTCTCATCGTTTTCACAATTTTAGGCGTTTCTCCATATCCCACCCCTATGTATATATATATATATATATATATATATATATATATATATATATATATATATATATATATGTGTGTGTGTGTATATATATATATGTGTATATATATATATTCCAAGTTTGTTACTTTGTTAAAAATAATATAATTTTAACCTGCCGTAGCATAAATATGTACATGTACGTATACTTGTTTGCATACTTGACTCAATCATAATTGGTTATGTATTTGTACGTATAAGTGTACCCAAGTATATACATATCTCATAGGTACTTATGTAGCATTTATATGTAGACTATGTACATCTATATTACTTGGATTGTTGTATTTTATTGTGTGTCTTATGATATAATTTTATTATGTGTCTTATGATATACTTAGGCACGTATTTATACGTATTAGTATAAGTATATATTTGTATTTACTAGGATATCCCACATTTAGTATCTTGTTGGTTTTCTGGGATTATATTTCCTATGAAATATATATTTATTGCTTCTTAAAAATAATATGTTTTTTTAAGATCGGTTTGTAATATTTAAATTTCTTACACTTGTTAAATACATATATTTTTAGTCCTTGTCTGATATGTTATATTGTGGAGGAATGACCCGTCTCGGCCATTCCGGGCCGTGTAAGTCACCCTTAAATGGGAGGATAATGTTATTAAATGATGCAATATTCATATGCAAATAGAAGATTTGCATGATTTCTGAGAAATTAGGAGATATTACGTAACCGACTCTCCGAGTCTATATGATACCCTAATTCACCCATATTTACAAATAGAGGATGCTGATACGAAGGTAAATATATAACTCTCCTATTACAAATCCTTTACTCCCAGATACGAATACTTATTCTCACACTAGAGGATGGTTACAGGAATAACCCCATTCCTGTAATGAGTCATGATGGTGTTATGTTTTATAGCTTGAAGATCGGATCACTCTTTGTTGGATCACTCATCTTAAGGACGTATTTCAGGTGACGTTTCTATATCGGCGCCATCCGTTGGACCTGAAATACTAAAGAATCCATTACCATTATGAGTGTTTCAAACGCAAGTACTTCAGTGGCTAGCACCATTTTGACTTCCACCAGTGAAGGAAATACGACGTCAACGAGCATAGCTGCGGCCATCTCCGCACTAGTAGTAACTAGATCCTTGGCTGTGTAGTTTGATGTAGAGATGCATTCGGGATATGAGAGAAGACGATCTAATGCTCCAATCTCAGGATTAGGACCCTCCTTAAGTGTGAGGTCGACACCATCTCTTGCCATGTCAATGGCAACGACGACCTCCTCACTCGTGCTAATGCCAAGGGTGTCTTAGAACACTAGTTTGCCGATGTTTACATTGAGTTTAGGCCCAAGCGGTTACTACTAACAGTCAACTCAACCTGTTTACACAGTAGCTGTTGGGACAACTACTCAATATTTTTCACTAGCGAACGATTTCCAGTTTCCGCCATTATATTCAGTTGTGTTGTCCGTGGAAATGTCCACGCCACCCCATCAACCGGTAATTATGCCAAGAGCGATCTTGAATATCCCAATCACTCCTGGAAACCAGGCTTACATTTCACCCTATTACTACTGCCGCCATATGGTTATGTGCCTCCCCAGGATGTACGATCTTGGAAATCCATATGAAGGTAGCCAGACAGAGCAATAGGGTTTTCAGTACTTGTAACCCCCGTATTAGCATGAGAGTCCTAATCCATACCTCATGTCCAACCAAACAACCATGACATCCGCTCCTGCCCAGACTGGACCATCATCCATAACACAGAAGGTAGCCCCACAAGCCACTCAAGGTCCACTATAGTTATACTGGTGGACCCAGAAGATGACGAGCTGACTAGACGTATAAACCCGTGGAGGTGACGTTCAGGTTGAAGTTTTATAGGCATATAGCGGAAGCCCCAATAAAAGATAAAACAATGATGTCACCCACTATTGGAAAATATGATGGGACCAGCGACCTGGACGACCACATTAACATGTTTAGAAGTGCAGGGAAAGGACTTGTGGGCAATGCCTCTTTGGTGTAAGATGTTTGTTCAACTTTTGGTGGGGGTAGCCCGAGTCTAGTGGGATAGCCTCGCAGTTGGAGGAATTGATAACTTTGATGAGCTTACGACAAAGTTTTCACAACAGTTCAGCCAACAGCGAATGCATACTAAGGACCGGAATGAAGTGTGACATATACGAGCAGGGCAACGAGACAGTAGAAAATTTCTTAGCAATATTTAACAAAGAAAGCATAGCTATCCTGGCCTAACCTAGGATTTGGCATGCGGGGCCTTTTTACATGGCGTGAATGATGATGAGCTCCTAAGGAAGTTACATGACAGGAAAGGGGTCCCGGATACCATAGAGGAAATCATGAAGATCGCTAAAGTTTACGTATGCCAAGAGAAATCGATCATAGCAAGTCACGCGAAAAATAAGAAAATAGAATCATACACAGATCGACGTGGAGGTAAAATCAAGAGTCAAAGCGGTCGATTTTTAAGGGGAAGTCACACCGAATCCCAAGGAAAATATGATAGGCCTCGAGGTACAACATCAAGGGCCTAATATTCTTAGGGGGAGCAAAGTTAGACTTCCCTGCATTGAATAAAATCCTCGCGGAGATACTCGCCTCGGATAACCTCAAGCTCAACCCACCCAAGCCTTTAAAAGATTCACCGGGGAAAGATCTGACCAAATATTGTGAATTTCACAAAGGACGTGGGCATGATACCAACGATTGCTATCAGCTAAGAAAGCAGATCGAATACTACATCAAATCAGGGAAGTTGGCCCATTTAGTCAAAGACATTAAGCAGGGTCCTTTGCTAGTAAAAGATGAAGAGGGCAAGTCAAGCAGAAAGCAGCGTGACATGAATATGGTACATGTGGACGACGTGCGGGGAACCAAGCGAGGTATTGAGATCCTTGAGCCATGGGTGCTGCTTGACATGCAGGTAGGCTCTCTGCAAAGGGATACCCATCTTAGCACTGATCCCCTTATAATTACTACGGCGGTTGGCGATTATAACATGAGGAGAATCCTGGTAGATACAGGGAGTTGGGAAGATATTATATATGAACACTGTTACAACAGAATGCAAAAGAAAGACCGGGCCCTTATCAAACCAGTACCCGCCCCCGTCAAAGGTTTTACAGGGGAAAAAGTTGATCCCGTCGGGCAAATTACTTTCCCGGTTACTTTTGGCCGAGCGCCATGTGAAAGAACTTTAGTTATCCCTTTCCTAGTAGTCAGGGCCGAATCCGATTATAATGTTATCGTTGGACGACTTTGTCCAGGTAAGAGCTTGAAGCCACAAAGTTCCCAACATGCACCTGTAGAATCTTGGGTTCATTCGCTTGTAGGGGGCGGTCAGCATTCAAGACAGACGGGGCCTTCTCTGGATATAGGAAGTCTACTAAGGCAAGAGTTGCTGCAAAAGGTCGACTTAGTCATAACAAAGTTAATAAGGTGTTTACAGTTAAGCCCATTACCTCCATCCGCCATTCGAAATGCTGGGTACGTTTGCACGTCGGGCTAGCACAAGCTTATCCCAACCAATACCAGCACTCCTTCAGGGATAATGGTGCACTCGGACGCATGTGTGGTTAAGGCTTTAAACAGGGAGTCCTCTTGATACTCCACCTTGATGGGCCCTACATCTTTAACTTCCTGCTTCGCTGCCATGGGTCTCCATTGCATTCCCCAGGGATGACGTCAGCGTCGATAAAGAAGAAATTTTTCCTCCAATCCTTATCCCGGGAGCTTGATGGGACGGCCCTTAGACATATTTTGTTAGTGCTCCGACTGTCAAATGTAAAAAAGGGCGTTTTCCATATAAGGGTACACAAGGCACGAAACACCACTTTTTAGGTATAAACCTAAACTTTACGAGGCATATTCAAAATGCTGGAGTTTGGCTAAGCCAAGGGGTGCACCTGAGAGATGTGTACGATATACTCGTCTAACAACTCCTTACATAAATTCGTCATGGGAAGTCGGAAGTTACAAAACTTGAAAAATCGGTGAAAAGCGTAATCTTACCTTCCTGTAGGGGAAATGCAAGATCTTTCTCTGATGGCATGATGGGATGTGTATGACATACTCGTATAAAAACTCCTTACATAAATTCGTCAGGGAAGTCGAAAGTTACAAAACTTGAAGAAATCGATGAAAAGCGCAATCTTACCTTCCTGTAGGGGAAATGAACGATCTTTCCCGGTTGAATGTAGTAGACCCTCATCAAAGAATCGAAGGCTGGTTTGGTGTCATCATTATGAGATGATTCTGGTACCTTAGGGGCCATCGATTTTTGGGAGAAAGAAGGAGACGGTTGATATTTTGGGGGAAAAGTTGCTTTTTTAGAGTTACACCCTTATTTTTACCCTCTTGTCTGTCTTTTTAATATATCATAACTTGGAGCCCAAATGTACACGTGTTTTACCAGGTATTCATTAGCGAGTCCTATCATGTGACAGCTAGCGCCTTCAATCTATTCAACTATGCTAAGAAAGGAGTTTTTCCTTTTTTCCATAACGTTAGTCACTCCTTATTTTTGGTGGGTCATTCTTTTTTCTTAAGTCCGACACCATGTTTCCTTTCCCATAGCATCGGACTGGGGGGATATGTGGAGGAATGACCCGGCTCGGCCATTCCGGGTCGGGAAAGTCACCCTTAAATGGGAGGATAATGATATTAGATGATGCAATATTGATATGCAAATAAAATATTTTCACGACCTTCGAGAAAGTAGGAGAATTACGTAACCGACTCTATAGGAATCCCTAATTCACCCATATGTATAAATACAGGATGCTGATACGAAGGTAAATATATAACTCTCCCATTACAAAATCCTTTTACTAACAGATAGATATGAATACTTATTCTCACGCCGGAGGGTGGTTACAGGAATAACACATTCCTGTAAAGAGTCCTAATGGTGTTCTGTTTTGTAGCTTGAAGATCGGATCACTCTTTGTTGGATCAATCATCGTATAGACGTATTACTTGGATTCTCGTATTTTATTATGTGTCTTATAATATACTCAGGCATGTATTTATACGTATAGGTATACATATATATTTGCATTTATTGGGATATTCCACATTTAGTATCTTGTCGGTTTTCAAGAATTATATTTCCTATTAAAAATATGTTTATTGCTTCATAAAAATAATGTATTTTTTAAGATCTGTTTGTAATATTAATATATATATATACATATATATATAACATATATATATATATATATATATATATATATATATATATATACTTAAGAACTTTCTCTTTCTGCACGAGTTGGGTCAAATGTTTTTTACACAAACGTAGATGAAAATATTATAAACATATATACAAAAAAAGTAAAAAAAAAATTGTCGAGTTGTTTTATAGTTTTAACTGATGCAAGTTTTTTTTACGCACTTGTGTAAATTTTGTATGAAGATAAATATTTTTTACGGCTCATGTAAATGTGGGTATGTGGTATTTTTTTTAATTCTTTTTTTGCTGTAACAAGTGATTTTTTATGACTTTTGAGAAAAAAAATTCGGAAAAAACCATTTGGATGGCCTAGTTCTCACGGTTCTCAAAACTCAAAGTGGTTCTCATTTTAACCCATCCCCATATATATATATCTAGTGTGTGGTTCTAGAGTGAACACTAGTGTATTTGAACTGTGTGAACAAATCCTATCTATGGATTTACACATGTATATGGCAAAGATTAGTTCGCTCCGTTCGCAAATAAATTAGTGTTCACTCTCTCTCTCTCTCTCTCTCTATATATATATATATATATATATATATATAGTGGATCATTAATCATTAATTTCTTGTCTTCCTTTTTAATAACTAACTATATTAAATTAGTAACTGATTTTTAAAATAAATATTTTTCAAAAATAAAAAAATATTAAATTAGAGTGTAGAAAAAATTATTAGGTGTGTAGGATAAATTACGAATTGTGTAGGATAAATTTCGAAATGTGTAATAATAAATTTTTATATATGTAGGCAAAAAATAGTGTAGATGATAATAGTATTTATAACTAATTAGTTAGTTTTGTAAGGGAATAATAAATGAGATGAAAGAAAAACTATTTAATATTTTAAAATGATATCTTTTGTTATTTTTCTTTTAATTAAATTTTCTTCTCAAATGAATTTTCGTTAAGGTATTAACACTTTTGTATAAAACAACGGCATAATAGCAACCAATATATGGTATATGTAGACAAGAATTATAGAGATTATATAGAGGGAAAGATAGAAAGAAGAATTGAAGAACTCATTCTTATTGATATAAAGTATGAACTACATATGTCTCTATATATAGGCTTACAAAGATGGGAGTTAAGTACTTGGAGAGTCACCACATTATGAAGACATGTGAGTTAAGTACTGTCACACCCGCTTATAGGCAGAAGCACACGGTGTGATCTGATTGGTTCTCATTGCATACAACATAAGTGAACATACTATATGAATAAAACATTCTCCGTATGCCATTATTAAAATTGTTTCAAAACGCAACATAGGTTAAGTATATTGTTACAAACCATTAAATTGTCAAATTTTTAAATAACCAAAATGCAAGACTTTAAATACTAAGGTTTTGACCCTTATATCACCGCAAGTAGGCGGGATATACTGGGCAAATCCTTCAAAAGATGGCATTGGAGACTTGATACTTGTTTCTTGATTGAGCTCCATGCAAAGATCCACTAATTACCGGAAATACATGTTAAGTTGAAAATCAACAAAAGTTGGCGAGTTCATGTGTTTTAACTGTATGCGTTATATCCATAAAATGTATAGGTATTTGTATCAAAACCCGGTATGTGAAGCGTCAATGAAATTGTTGATCATTAGTGTTTTGCAAGGACATTAATATGTGTGACGACATAGGAAGCAATCCAAACCTAGACGATTTCTATCGATTAACCTCGACTGAGACGACAAATGCACTCTTCTGTGTGGGTCCATGACCAAGAGTGGGGCTCGCCAACACCCTCTAGATCTAACCTTTGTATCGTGTTCTTAAATAAGATTAATGGTGCTTAAGTTCCACCATATTCGCACATGATCTAAGTTGTTTCTTTCCTTAGCTTATCATACCATTTGAACATGTATTTCCTCCGATAGTTGTAAAACAGTAAAACATTTAAGATGAAAAGGGGGACATGAACTCACTGTTTTGCTTTCCGCTTTCGCTGTTTAACTCAAATACCTTTCTTTGAATTTGTACCACAACCTACAAACGCGTTAGGTTTTTGTTAGACACTTCGATCTTTGAATGATTCATTTTCTTGTTTCTTATCATAATTATTTGTTAAGACTTGTTCAGTGTTTGGTTTCGTTTAGATATACATCTCGATGTATGAAGCCAATAGATATACTTCATTAAGTATATGTGTATCCTTGTAACGCATGTTTGCTAGCACGGGCCCAACCCGCTAGACTCTATGCCTTGCATGAGTAAAATGTATATGATTCATGACTTTTCATGGTCGGGTTCCACCCATTTGCCTCGACGACTCCATCGTCGGATATATTCCATATATAATTCTTTTTAATTATATATAATTTCCATGATCGATGTGTTAGTTAAAATATTACATTTTAACTTGTATTATTTGTATGCACCACTTTATATATATCATTTTGTTTACGATGGGTTTGTTAAAAATAATCTATTTTTAACATGTCTTGATATAATATATATATATATATAATTATTTCATCGTTTCATGGTTTACCTATCCATGTTTAATAATTGTTAAGTATTATACATGTGTATTTCACCAAATATTAATGGTATATATTGGCATGTATTTGTACGTATAGGAATACGTATATTTCTTGTATTTATTGCCTCCTCACTTTTGTATATTCTTAAATTATATACTTATAAGATATATTCAAATTAGTATATGTGTTATTATGCTTGGTAAGTGTAAATATACACAAAATAATATACATTCTTGCGATTGGTTCTAGAAAAATATATATTTTAGTTTCCACCAAAATTAATATGTTTTTAGGAGGTTGTTGAAATATATATATTTTTATATACTTTGAAAATAATATGTTTTTAGTGTCGAAGAAATACAATATAGTTATATACTTGTAAAAATATATATTTTGTCACTTGTTTGGTTTTAAAATAATAATTACCAAGCTTCGATATATTATATATTTTTAGTCCATAATCCGTATAAGGTCCGAATGTCCGATATGTCCGTATTTGTTTCCATGTATGGTTATGGATAGGTATGTATATACTTTATAATTATTTGTTTGTCAATTATTATTTATTTATTTGTATTATTTATTTTTCAAGTTCCTAACTATATACATATGTAATACAAACAACAAACACATAAATTGTGATTCTTATGATCACTAAGTATATATTTTTTCCAAAAATATATATTTTATGCCCATTTTTATCTTTATAAAAATCATGTCTTCTTGAACTATATTTTATACAAAAACATGGGGATTTTTATATTTATGGCTTTAAACATGTTTACTTGTAAGGACTTGGTAACCATTTATTTTTCTAAGTGTTTAATTTTTATAAAATTTCGCCATAGTCTCCCCTAGATTTAGGAGGTTTCCCATGTTTTAAAAACAGGTGTTAAGCTTCAAAACTCATCAATTTATTCCCAATCATTTCAACAAGTAATACATGTACATATATATGCATTTTTAGGTCATGATGAACTTGAAAATTTTATAAAAACATGTAGTCTTTTAACCTTGTGTTTAAGATGTTCATACATCTTTTAAAAATGGGTTTAGTTTCTAATATTCACAACTTCGTTAAAAATCATTTTTAACAACTTACTTATATATTTTCTTAGAAAATATTACAAGTTACTTTAATCACATTTTCAAGATCATCCATTACTTAAAACATATTCATCAAGTCTTTTATTATTTTTAACCACATGATCATCCAACATTTCAAGAATCTTACAAATCATTTTATCTACTTTAAAAGTCCATTTATTATGTATAACAAGTTCATCACTTCCTTGATCATGGATCCTTCAAGATCTTTGTGTTCACTTGTTAGATTATGTTTTTAATCATTATCTAACAAGTCCACATATAATGTTTATCACCACTAGCTCAAACTATCAACTAACAACTTCCATAACACAACATAAGCAACTTGTTTCTTATAATTTTTAGCTTAGTTTGAAGTGTTCTTCATCTTTGTTTTTCATGAATCTTTAGGTGTTATGTTGTACATAAGTTATATATATTTTAACTAGATTAAAATTAAGGTTCAAGGGAACTTACTCCTAGCACAAAGCGAGGGAATCAACACACAAGAACAAGAAGATGAAGAAAATAGGTGGTTAATAGCTCCTTGATGAAGTCCTTCCACTTCCAAGACTTGTCACCTTCCTAACTATGCTTGATACACCTTAGGATAACCTTAGATTGCCTTGAATTAAACTTGAAAATGGAGGTGGTATGAAGAAGAAAGTGGCCGTGAGTTTTGGTAAGGTTGAAGGAGTTCTTGGTGCTTGAATTTTGTGATAAGATAAGTGTAGAAAGATGAGGAGATTTGGTTGTTTATTTATGTTGACTAAGAACACAAAATCCTTCATGCAAACCTATTCTCCTTCCAACATGTTGGAGACAAGGGAACAAAGATGTTGGTGGCTTGTGGGTCCCCTTGTTGGTCATCCAAATGGTGATGATGTTTAGTTAACTTGGTTTTAATTCTTAGTTAGTTATTTAGTTAGGATATTAGGTGTTTAGTTTGGATATTTATGTATTAAGGGGTTTTAATGTATTTTAAGGTATAAAATGCCATGTACTAGCTTAATATTGTTAAATAATAGTAATTAGTTTATATTTTATGTCTAGTTCGTGTTTGGTTGCTTAACGGGTGCTCGGTTCGTTAAAGGGTCCTTAAACGAAGGTTTAAGTAACTAGTAGGGATTTTAGGGATTTTCAATCAAAACAATGTGTTTATATTTTTAACTAGTTGTATGATGTAAAAATATTGTTAACTAGTTCATATGATGTTTCAGATTGTGTCCGGGTGTTCGTTTCGTTGCCGGTTCATTAGAAATGTTAACTTTCAAGACTTATGTGATATGATATGTTTTTGTGCCAACATGATACTTTCAATATCCTTTAAGCAGTGCATGATGTTTAACATTATTTCTGCATATTACATAAGTTTGTATTTGCTGAATTTTGCTGAATTGTTGTTTAGTGTATGTTTCGGACAGTTTTCAGTGCGCGTGTAGTTTCCAGAAAGTGTTATCATAAATTCTTGCTTTCCCACATGGGGTTTAATATACGGTTTGCGTTGGACTCGCATCTAAGTCCAAAATCTGCAGTTTAACTGCGCACTGACACTGTGTTACCACAACTAGTCTAATAGTTGTTTCCGACGCACTGTTCCAAACAGTTTTTGAATGGTAACCACTAAACAAATAATATGCATCATGTAATATATTTAGTGCACTTTCTAGATTGATGCCATGCAATTTACGCAGTTTAATTGTTCAAAACACATAATTATATCATATAATTCACGCAGTTTAATGTTCAGAATTATCCCAAAAGTGACAGTTGTCACAAGTACTTGGAGAGTCACCACATTATGAAGACATGTGGATAGTCACCAATTAAGATAACAATTCTAACACTTCCCCTTGACTATCCACGTGACAAAATAATATATTATTCTTATAATACGTTTGGTGATGCTGCCTCGTTAAAAACCTTGCCATGAAAACCCAGTGAGATAAAACCATAGCTAAGGGAAAGAGAGTGTAGCGCGTATTATCCTCCCCCTGATGATTTAAGCTCCTTGAGTCGACGCATCCCGATCCCATGAACCAGTTTCTTGAATGTAGATGTCGGGAGTGATTTAGTAAACAAGTCTACCAAATTGTCGCTAGAACGAATTTGTTGGACAGTAATATCTCCATTCTTTTGCAAATAATGTGTGAAAAAGGACTTTGGTAAAATGTGCTTCGTTCTATCTCCTTTGATGTATCCTTCCTTAAGTTGAGTAATGCATGCTGCGTTGTGTTCATGTAAAATTGTTGGTCCCTCATCTCTCATAGAAATACCACAAGACCCATAAATGTGTTGTATTACATTCCTTAACCAAACACATTCACGGCTGGCTTCATGAATCGCCAATATTTATGCATGATTAGATGATGTGGCTGTGGTTGTTTGCTTTCCAAAACGCCATGAAATAGCAGTACCTCCACTTGCGAATAAATATCCAGTTTGAGATTTTCCAGTGTAAGGATCAGACAAATACCCTGCATCAGCAAAACCAACCAAACTTGTTGTCGATTTATTAGTAAAATACAAAACCATATCGTTTGTACCATGAAGGTATCGAAATATTTTGTTATACCCCATTCCAATGCCTCTTTGTTGGGCATGAACTATATCTTGCCAATAAATTTATAGGAAATGATATATCTGGTCGTGTATGACTAGCAAGAAACATTAGTGCACCAATTGCACTTAAATATGGTACTTCTGGACCAAGAATTTCCTCTCCATCATTCGGAGGTCGGAATGGGTCTTTCTCGACATCAAGAGATCTTACAACCATTGGAGTACTCAATGGATGTGATTTTTCCATATAGAACCTTTTGAGTAACTCTTGTATGTAGTTTTGTCGATGCACAAGGATTCCACCCTTAAGATGTTCGATTTGTAACCCGAGACAAAATTTTGTTTTGCCAAGGTCTTTTATTTCAAATTTTTTTTTCAAATATTCAACCGCCTTTTGGAGCTCCCTTGGAGCTCCAATTATATTCAAGTCATCAACGTATACAACAATTATAACGTATTCATATTCTGACCTTTTTATAAAGATACATGGGCATATTGAATCATTTTTATAACCTTCTTTCAACAAATGCTCACTAAGGCGATTATACCACATACGCCCAGATTGTTTTAGCCCATATAATGATTTGTTTAATTTAATTGAAAGATGTTCTCGAGAACTAGATGTACATGAGTTTCATAACTTGAATCCTTCAGGGAGTTTCATGTAAATATCAGTATCAAGTGAGCCGTAGAGGTAGGCTATCACAACATCCATTAGACGCAAGTCAATCCCTTCTTGTATTACCAGACTAAGAAGATAATGAAAAGTTGTCGCATCCATCACCGGAGAATACATATCCTCATAATCAATCCCAGGTCTTTGCGAAAATCCTTGTGCTACTAATCTTGCTTATATCGTACGATTTCATTTTTCTCATTACGTTTTCGCACAAAGACCCACTTATATCCAATAGGCTTTACACCTTCAGGTGTAGGGACTACTGGTTTAAAAACTTCTCGTTTATTGAGGGAATCTAATTATGCCTTAATTGTGTCTTTCTAGTTTGGCCAATCATTTCTTTTTTTTACATTCCTCAATAGATTTTGGTTCTTGATCCTTATTATTTTCCATTACTTCTAGGGCTACATTATATGAAAAACAGTCATTGTCGATTTCATTTCGGTTCCATACCTTTCTAGACATAATATAATTTATTGAGATCTCTTCGTTTTCAGGTACCTGGGGTTCTTTTGGAACCATCATGTCTAGTGTCTCTTCATGAGACTCTTTTCTTGGCATTATCATTACCTCGAATTGACCATCTACATTATTTGCTCCTTTTTCTTTCGAGGATTTTTATCTTTAGAACCTATTGGTCTACCACGTTTGAGGCGTGCATTAGACTCATTTCCAACATGTGGTTGTCCTTCTGGGACACTTATTTTTACTGGAGCATTAGCAGCTGGTATATGTGACTTAGTCACTCTTTGGGTCAGTGAATGCGTCTGGTAATTGATTTGCTAATCTTTGAAAATTAATTGTCCTTTGAACTTCGAGTTCACACTATTTAGATCGAGGATCAAGATGAGATAATGATAATTCATTCCAACTTATATTATTATTATTATTATTTTTCAGTTGCTTTTCATCTCCCCCTATTGTTGGGAATGTTGTTTCAACAAAATGACAATCACTAAATCGAGCTGTAAATAAATCACCTGTTGATGGCTCTAAATACTTAATGATCGATGGTGATTCATACCCAACATATGTTCCTAATCTCCTTTGAGGTCCCATCTTTGTGCGTTGTAGTGGAGCGATAGGAACATATACGACACAACCGAAAATCCTTAGATGTGAAGTATTTGGTTCCTGACCAAAAACCAACTTTAATGGGGAGGAAGTGTGGTAACTCGTTGGCCTGATGCGAATTAGTGTTGCTGCATGTAAAATTGCATGCCCCCAAGCAGATGCTGGTAGTTTTGATTTCATAGTCATTAGTCTTGCAATCATTTGAAGTCGCTTGATAAGCGATTCAGCAAGTCCATTTTGTGTATGTACATGAGGTACATGATGCTCTACACTTATGCCAATAGACATGCAGTAATCATTGAAGGTTTGGGATGTAAATTCACCAGCATTGTCCAACCAAATTTTCTTTATGGGATAATCTGGAAAATATGCTCTTAGCCTTATTAATTGAGCAAGTAGTCGTGCAAATGCCATATTGCGACTTGATAGTAAACTCATATGTGACCATCTAGTTGATGCATCAGTTAAGACCATAAAGTATCTAAATGGTCCGCTAGGAGGGTGTATAGGCCCACATATATCCCCATGTATTCTTTTTAAAAAACTCAAGGATTCTGTCCATACCTTAACTGGTGATGGGCGAGTGATTAACTTCTCTTGTGAGCATGCAACACATGTAATACCTTAGATTGAAGAATCTTCTGGTTCTTCAAAGAATGACCACATGAATTTTCTATAATTTTTCGCATCATTAATGATCCGGGATGGCCTAACCGGTCATGCCAAATTATTAAATTTTCTCGCTCCATAAACTTATGGTTTATGATTGCATTTGATTCAACTACACTAATTTTAGTAGAATACAAACCAGAGGAAAATGCGGGTAACTTCTCTAATATATGCTTTTTACCCAAAATCATACTTGTGATTTGAAGGTACTCATCATGTCCCTCACTTGTAGTCTCAAGATGATATCCATTTAGACGGATATCTTTAAAGCTTATTAGATTTCTTTGAGATAGTGGGGAAAATAATGCATTGTTAATTTTGAGCAAAGTTGCACTTTTTAGAACTATACAAGCTTCTCCAAAGCCTTCTATTAATTTTGTTTTACCGGATATAATACCAACGCTTGCTTCTTTCATTATTAAACTAGAGAAATAATTCTTTTTCTTTAGAATCGTATGCGTAGTAGCACTGTCTATTAAACATACATCTTCACCACTAATAGGACGTTTAGTTGAACACTCCAAATGCTTCAAAACAGAACAAAATTTCATAAATTTGGTTCAAACATAACAAATCCCATAAAATGTCTCGATAAAACATTAAGTAAATAACATAATTTTAAATATAATCATTCACGCGTAAGGAAAATTGCAAGCATCCAACTGGTTGGTATCAGCCATGATATCACCAGAATCCAATTTTGCTTGCTCGATAAGGAAACCAACATAATCCAGATTAGTTGCATTAGTAAGGTCCTTTTCACCACCTGGGACATCGACATTTCCATATTCATATGTAAAATTTGTCTCTATTCCTTTTCCTTTTTTTATAGATTGTTTGTAAAGCTCTACCAAGTGTCTGGTTGTACGACATGTACCAGCCCAGTGGTTGTTACTTCCACATCGATAGCATGCATTCGATGGGGTTCCATTTTTCTTTTTACCTTTTCCATCATTGGATTTCTTTTCATAATCATGCAACTTCTGGTGGGTTCCTTTGTTTTTAAATTGAACACCATGATAATTCCCCCGACCATATCCACGTCCACGTCCACGACCATGACCATGACAATGACCACGCCCACGTTGATAGCCACGACCACGTCCGGGACTTCCACTTTGGTCATTATATGTTGACACATTCACCTCAGGGAATGGAGTTATACCAACCAGACGAGTTTCATGGTTTTTCATTAGTAGCTCATTATTTTGTTCAGCCACAAGCAAACGTGATATTAATTCACTGTATTTGGTGAAGCCCCTTTCACGATATTGTTGTTTCAAGACAATGTTTGAGGCGTGAAGGTGGAGAATGTTTTTTCCAACATCTCCTTATCAGTAATATTTTCGCCACATAGAATCAATTGTGACATGATTCTAAACATTGCCGAGTTATACTCACTTATAGACTTAAAGTCTTGCAACCTTAAATTGAGCCATTCATAACGAGCTCTTTGTAATATTACTGTTTTCTGATGGTCATACCTTTCTTTCAAATTGGTCCACAGGACAAGTGGATCTTTGATAGTGAGATATTCATTTTTCAAGGACTCATGAATATGGTGGCGTAAGAAAATCATTGCCTTTGCTTTATCTTGGGTATTTGTTTTATCTTCTGTTTTAATTGTTTCCCCAAGGTTATCGGCATTTAGATGGATTTCAGCATCCAAAGCCCATGACAAATTATTTTTTCCAGTGATGTCCAAAGCCATAAACTCAAGCTTTGCAAGATCCGACATAGCTAACTATATTAAAGAGTACGCATGAATTAATGTATGTTATTATGATCAAATAAAATTTAGCAACCATTATTGACTATAAAGAAAACAAGACTAACAAAAAAATAATAATGTATTAAGTCATTACCAATTAAAGTTTGTTTACATATATTTGTGTATGATATATCCATGCATATAAAGATACTAGGTTAGTTAACAGATGGAAGAGGCCAATAATTTGAAATACATATACCTTTTACTTCGTCAAAATTCTCCCTCTTATTATTATTTTGCTAAATAATGACATACTAATGTCGCATTGTGATAACATAATAAACTATATATAGTTTATAGATTAATAAACAAGTAAATACAATCTGGTAATTAACGAAAATGTAACCAGTAATGAAATACTAAATTATGCTACAAGTGTGTTTTGTTTTATTTATTTAATTATTTTTGTATGTTTTAAAACTTAAATAAATCCAAACAAATAAATATGTTAATTACATGACTTAATATAATTAGTTTTATAAGCTTGACAAAACTCACCAAGTTATAAACAATCATTTATTCTCATCATAATTGGCATAAAAAGAATTTTAACAAATATAATCAAGGAAATATAATAAAGGAAAATATGTGTTTTTACTATATGTTTCTATGAAAAACTCTTAGGATTTATTAAAAATAAAACTTTTGATTGTGAAAGATGGAATAAAGTTCTATGACTTAACATTAAAAGAAAATAGAAAACTATTTTCACCCCCCCCCATTGTTTAGATTAAACAAAAATATATAACCAATAATATCATAATGGTCCTTTGAACAAAACATTGTATGAATTGCAATACACGTTTAAGAGAATGAAGATCAATGAAAGTTAATATACCTTGTAATAATACGATCTAACTCCAAAAGCAAGTCGTGTTGATAACGTGTTGTATAACAACGACCTAATAGCAACCAATATATGATATATGTAGACAAGAATTATAGAGATTATATAGATAGAAAGATAGAAAGAAGAATTGAAGAACTCATTCTTATTGATATAAAGTATATTTATAGACTTATAAAGATATGAGTTAAGTACTTGAAGAGTTACCACATTATGAAAACATGTGAGTTAAGTACTTGAAAAGTCACCACATTATTAAGACATGTGGATAGTCACATATTAAGATAATAATTCATAACAACTTTATTATTTTGTATGTTTTATAACTGTTATTCTTGTAAGCTTAAGTTATTAATTTAGTGGTTAAGGCTTTAACACTTTATTATTTTCTTTGTTTTATAATTGTTTATTCTTGTAATCTTAAGTTATTAATTATAATTGTTATGGATAAAATATTAATCCGTTACATGACTCATTTTTATTAGTATTTTTTTTAAATCCAATTCTATCAAATTTTAATTCAGGTTTTATTTCTTTTTAAAATTTCACCTTTATATTTTATTAATTATTAAAAAAACAAAAGAAGAAAACTTGTTCCTTCGTTTATATTCTTGAACTATACGTTTTGAATGTTAAAAAATAAACACGACAATTTTTATTTTCTTAACAAGCAAACACAAACAAGAAAATCTGTTTGTTTATGTGTTTGTGTTCGGTTAACGTTAAATGAACGAAAACGAATATACCTCCTTCATATTCGTTCAATTCGTTCATAAGCCTAGCTATCTACCTATCTTTTTTTTTGTTTAAAGAAGACGATTACATGAATTTTCCAGCGACTGTATTTAGTTATAGTATAGAAGAATAATTGATGGAATGATGGAATTTCCTTGTGAAAATGGTGTATCTGTAATAGTGGGGTAATTTGTTTTTTTTGTTCCTGATGTACCATGTGCCGCCTCTAGCTACTGGCTCCCTTTCTATAATAATAATAAAAAAACGAAATGTTTAGTTGATAAACATTTTTTTTTTCAAACGAGGTACATCATTACTTTTTATAATAAGAAAAGAACGCGAAATATTTAGTTGATAAACATTTTTTTTCCAACGAGGTATGTCATGACTTTTTATAATAAAAAAATTGAAAGCTAAATATTTAGTTGGTAAATATTTTTTTTCCAACGAGGTACATCATGACTTTTTATAATAAAAAAATGAAAGCTAAAAATTGATAAATATTTTTTTTCCAACGAGGTACATCATGATTATTTGTGTTTTATTATATGATCAATCGTTAATGTATCAGTTAATGTATCATGACTTTTTGTGTTTTGTTATCAATCGTTGTAAAACTAGTAGTTAGAAACAAATCAAGTTTTATAAATATTAGTTTTATTTATTTCATAATACAATATTTAAAAAAATGGAAACTTTCAAAAGCTTTAAAGCTCGAATTAACTATGACAAAGTTGAAATTTAAAAGAATACAAAAAAGAAAAGAATTAGGTTGACAAAAAAGATGATGGTATTTATAATTTAAAAATAAAAAAATTACTTTTTAAGTCTCTAAGTCCAAATTTTTAATATCATCCATCAAGTCTGTTAGCTAAAAGGGTCTTTTAGTCAATTATACATAAAGTATAATTCTTCATACACAAGGTATTATTTCATCTTTTTATATATATTTATTTATAAACAAACAAAAAATCTACTATGTCTCTTTCCCTCTCTCTCTCATCCCCTCTCTTTATCAACACCCACCTTTATAACCACCAATACCACCACACTACACCCCTCCACCATCTGCAATTGCCAGTTTGTCTTGGCCTGCAGTGAGGATTGGATTTGATAGCGTAACAGAGAAGTTATTGCGCGTAACAATTGTTAAATGGGTATTTGATAATTTGATACAAGATTGTCACTATGAAATGGGTGCCAACTGCCAAGTGTTTGATGTGTGTATGTGAGAGCAATTTTAATAGGTTTGGTGTGTGTGTTTTTTCAGCAATAATTTTCCCCAAATGAAATATGCATAAAAATGCGACCTTTATGATAAATTACAAAGTTGTGTTACATTATTTACTAAAAATCATCTAACAATCTTTGAATCCTTGTTGCCGTATTTCATTTCATCTAAAGACATCCGAGTTCGACCCATGTAACGAAGACAATCCATCATCACCATACTCCGTCCCGCGAATCTCACTATCCTCACAGCAGGTTGTTCACGTATCTGAACTACATCACACCTTCAAATCCAACCCTCATCATCTTCGTCGAAAACATCGGAGTGAGACGAGAACAAGATTGCTCAAAACATCATTAACATACTATATATGACAATATTTAAATAAGCAATTTTCATTTCATATACTAAATGGAGGTACATTGATTTTGGAATGGAAATACAAGATTTTGATTGTAACATAATCAAATAAGTAAACTTCAAAATCAAAATTTGGGTATGTTTCTAGTCCACCCTAAGTTATGTTCTTCAAGCATCATCACTAATTTCTTGCAACATGTGAAAAAGTATCCGTCAACACAAATAGGTCGGTGAGCATACAAGTTTGGCTACACAGCATAAGTGTGAATAAAAGTTGTCTCATATCCAATATGGCAATTTGCATACATTATAATATAACATACTAGCAAGTGTAATCTACGAGTCAGACCTAAGTGAACCGCAATCATGCGTATCCTCATCATCGAAATGACAAGGCTGTGAAATAGATTTCTTAACAATACGACAAGGACGGGAGTGAGTTAATCCTATAACACTATAATTGTTAGGGTAGGCTTGCTAAGTTAATTGACAAATAGTAAGAATGAGTATAGCATGTATAAGCAAAGAGTATACCAAGTATCATATTTTAATGGATAGAATGATTGTGTAAACTTGATTGAGTGTGTGTATTTTATTTGTAATAAAGTTACATGTTGCATCCAAAGTGTGTTAAAAGGAAAAAAAGGGATAGAGTATATTCACCCTTTACAAAGCTTTCCAAAAACAAGAGTTGATTTAGTCTTGAAGATTTTAAAAACATCGACGTTACCCTACTTTGGGGAAACGAAGGCATGTGAGTCAATGGAGGTTAAGTATGAGTTAGAGTCGGGAATTAATATGAAAGTATGTATAAAGAAAATATATGAAAGTGATCTTGCTAAAACACTTAAATTGGACATCAGGTTCATATGTTTTTCATAGGCACAAATTCACCAATTGGAAGAACAATTATGTCGCACCCCGGATTTCCAACCCGAAATCCATACACCGGTGGGCTCGGGTTGGGAGTATCGTGACGTATGTTGATAACATCATTGTCAATTAAACATAGCACATCGGAAGTCTTGGAGTAAAATTACTATTACAAATCGAATGTTCGAAAATACAAAATAATAAACAGGCTCGTAATAGAAGATCCACAGGCGGATCATTAAAATGTATAAGAAAGAATATAAAACAGACTTTAGGCAGATTTAGGATTTGCAAGATCCTCTATCACTACCGAGCAGCTTCCGGCCTATTTCGTATTGTACCTACAGTTTAGTCTTTGGACGATACGTCAGCTTTCGCTGGTAAATACACCCAACTGACTCATTTTGAAAACTTTAAAATGGTTTTTAAGTGCAAAACGGCACAAAATCTTTTATTAACTTGGGAAAGTTGACATTGCAACCTTGCATCAGATTCACATGTTTGTCAATACATACAGGGCCGGGACAGAAACCGAGACATGATTAAATACACACCACTTACGAACTCACGAAGGAGTTATCCCCAACGTCTTGGGTAATTTGCATATGAGCATCTGAAAGGTGTATGCCTACACCCCGTGCTAAGGTCGTGGGCAATAACTAATGTATTGAGCCGAGTATATCCAGGACACGGTAATTTAACCCCCGATGTTTAAGTTATCAAACAAAACTGATTAAAACGGAATATGGGGTTTACTAGCCACAAATGGGCATTCGATTGATCCCATTTTGGACCAAGCGGTAATAATTTACCGTACCCAAGCCCGTATAGGGAAAATAAGTCGAGGGTATTTACCTGAGCTAGTCTGCTTCTTTGATTTTTAAATAAATCAGCCGTATACAAAAGTACCAAGTGCAGATACCATTTACCGGGAAGGCTCTAGTCTGGATTATGGCATAAGCTAGCCAATTAATTACTAACGGTCTTATAAACCGAATAGTGTACATGATCATTACGTATAACGCTTGATTAAACGATAATCGGATAGAATCTAATTTAATCCCGACAAGAACTTGACTTGTATAATATGGGTAAACTATAAACATTATGGATTTTTGAAACTTAAATGACAAGGTTAAACCCGTTTTGGTTAATTTTCGAAAACTAGTTACGTGTAATCAATCGTACGCTTATAAACGATAATGGGTAACTGGATAAGTCATGGACAAGTTCTCTATGCCATTATATTTTAATAAGTTAAGATATCAGTAGGATATCAACTTATGTGCTCGTTAAGGTTTTAAAACGAAACTATGCCTTATAAGGGCATTTCGGTAATCATATACCGTATAAAAAGGAACTTGAATATATTTTAAGTTTATAATCATAAGTATTCTGGAAAAATAATTTATTTATGAGATAATATCAGTAGGATATCAATTATTTGTGTAAATTATCTTTTATGACCAAACTATGCACCGAATGGGCATTTTGGTCATTTTACACATAGTTTATAAATTATTTGCTATTATGAGTTAATAACATATACCTATTGTAAATATATTTAAAATAAGTTTTAAAATAAGTAGGTATCAAGTCTTGGTCAATAATATGGTTTAATACCATACTATGCGCCGAAACGGCGCTTATGTCGTAAAGTGACGTATTTAAGCGATGTTTATGAAAAATGATGTTAAGGTCAGATTAAAATGTATAAAATATGTTATTTAATATAACGTATCAGTAGGTAAATGATTTATTTTAAAAAGATTGATTAAAATTATTTTATGAGCCACAAGGGCTAAAACCGTCATTTATCGACATAGTTTAAGGACCTCCTTGAAAACTCAGTTTATAACTTGGTTCAACATCCCAAATAATCCTACTTATAATATTACATCAGTAGGAAACTCCTTTTCAAGTTCATTATTATTTAAAACCTTGTTTTATGTAAAAAGGACATTTTAGTCAATAATGGCATAATTATGAAACTTGCGCATAAAATTGGATTCTGATTATGATCATGTAATATAACCTCAGAGGGTTATGCTACATTATATTATGATTCTAATTCAACTTTAGATCAGCAGGTAACTAATCTAAATCGGGTCAGAATCGAAAGTCAAAGCAGAAGTCAAACTTCACGACTTTCGGTTGAGAACCGACCCTAGAACTGAAATTGACGACCCGAACATGTTCTTACATGTTCTAATAATAATTACCAACTTGTTTAAGTGTCAAAACAGGTTTCATAACATATATAAGATCAATTTATGATTTTTCCAAAAAAAATGGCCTGTTTGACTTTTTAATATCATAACTTTGACCCGTCAATTGGTCTAGCAAATGTGATCTTCAGGAGGTGCCCTTTATTGGGAATAACACCTACCTTATTACGATCACTTAGCCATGTTCATTTCGAACAATGGCTGGACCATAATGGTCTTAACCAAAAGTCAAAGCGTTTTCCGTAAAACGCTTGACTTTTGGCTATAAAAGCCTATAAACGAAAATGCACAAAGAAGGAACACTTTGCAAAAGGACTTTGTTGGATGCTCCTTTTAGCTAGTAACTTCCAGAGGAGGGAGAAGAATGTGAATAAGAAAGGTGCAAATTCAAATGGTGAACTTGATCACCTATTTATAGTTGGAGAACTCAAAGGAGGTGAAGCCAGGTGTTTGGGGGTGTAAGAGGGAGCTTACAAGTGTCCCAAAACGTGGCATAGCAGTTTGGGAAGCCATGGTTTCGAATACATGGTTTTGGAGTTTTGTTTGGAGACCAAGCAAAACTTTCTGCTGCAGACCCTCTGTCGCGCCCCACGAGAGACACAGGACATGTCTCTCGCGGCCCGCAACCGACCCATGGCCAGTTTAAAAGTTTGACACTTTTAATCCCTTAACTTATAAAAGCTTATAAAAGCATTCAAAAACACCTTTTTGGCATAATTAGCCCTACATAGCCAATACTTGTCATACCCGGGATTATGCCCGGGCATTGTCGAGCTTTTGGTTCGTTAAAAGGTCACTCAGAGGTATAAATTAACATGTTGACACTTTTAATCCCTCCATTATCCAACTTTTATATAATAATGGATTTAATCACTCTCGTCCAACAAACATGACATATGAGAGTTAGGACTACGTAAAGGATCACTCAGAGGCTCAGTATAAGCATGTTGACCCCGATGTCACTCAGAGGCTAGGCATGTTGACACAATGGTCACTCAGAGGCCGAGTTTAAGCATAACGACACTAATGGTCGTTCAGAGGCTACGTTTTATGCATAACGACACTGATGGTCGTTCAGAGGCTACATTGTTAGGCGTGACGACACTAATGGTCGTTCAGAGGCTAGGTTTATGCATGTTGACATCAGAAGATCATTCAGAGGCTCAGTTTGAGCATGTTGTCACTTTTAGTCCATATTATTCTTTAATAGACTATATATAAAATATAACACGTGTCACTATATTATTGGAGACGATTTTACAGGGTGTTACATCCTCACTCCCTTAAAAGAAATCTCGACCTCGAGATTTTATTCAAAAAGATGGGGGTACTTTTATCGCATAGTGGACTCAACCTCCCATGTATACTCGGGACCTCTAAAGGCATCCCATTTAACCTTTACTATAGGTATTAATTTTCTTCGGAGCTTCTTATCCTATCGATCCTCGATCGAAATTGGTTTCTTAATGAACCTCAGGCTTTCATCAATTTGCACATCCTTGTGCGTATTGCTAGCGACTCATCGGCTAGACATTTCTTAAGATTTGATATGTGGAATACATCGTGAATTCCACTAAGCTCCTCTGGCAACCTGGGCTTATAAGCTACAGTGCCGACACGTTCGATTATTTCGAAGGGTCCTATATATCTTAGGCTCAACTTGCCCTTCTTTCCAAAACGCATCACACCTTTCCAGGGTGATACTTTCAGCATGACTTTGTCCCCTACTTGGAACTTAAGAGGTTTACGCCTCTTGTCAGCATAGCTCTTCTGCCTATCTCTGGCAGCTTTAAAACGATCATGGTTTTGCACAATCTTTTCCGTGGTCTCCAGGACAATCTCAGGTCCTGATAGTTGGGCTTCCCTAACTTCTGCCCAGCACACGGGTGTTCTACACTTTCTCCCATATAAGGCCTCAAAAGGAGCAGCCTTAATGCTAGTATGATAGCTGTTATTGTAAGAGAATTCTATTAGGGGTAAGTGGTCATCCCAACTTCCACCAAAATCAATCAAACATGCCCTAAGAATGTTTTCCAAAGTCTGAATAGTACGCTCACTTTGACCATCAGTCTGCGGATGGTACTAAAGTTTAATCGTGTGCCTAAGGATTGTTGGAAACTTTTCCAAAAGTGAGATGTGTATCTAGTATCTCTATCAGATACAATAGATACTGGCACACCGCGTAGAGACACAATTTTGTCCACGTACAACTTAGCCAATTTGTCAGAACTATAAGTCTCTTTAATTGGCAAGAAATGTGCTGACTTAGTCAGCCTATCCACTGTGACCCAAATAGTGTCATTTCCACTTTTGGTCTTAGGTAACTTGGTAATC
Organism: Scalesia atractyloides; assembly: GCA_947069175.1. Lineage (NCBI taxonomy): Eukaryota > Viridiplantae > Streptophyta > Magnoliopsida > Asterales > Asteraceae > Scalesia > Scalesia atractyloides. The sequence continues at coordinate 37,563,923 of CAMTDV010000011.1, forward strand.
AAGTCCATAGTTACCATTTCCCATTTCCAAGTGGGAATTTCAAGCTGTTGTAGAAGTCCTGACGGCTTTTGATGTTCGGCTTTAACTTGCTAACACATCAGACACTTGGCAAAATAAGTGGCTATGGATTTCTTCAAACCCATCCACCAATAATTCTTCTTCAAGTCTTGATACATTTTGTCACCACCTGGGTGAACAGAGTATCTTGAACTATGCGCTTCTTGGAGGGTTAGATCTCTAAGTCCTCCAAAGATTAGAACCCAAATTCTATCATTAAATCTTTGGATTCCATCCTTTCCAGGCTTTAACTGATCAACAGTTCCGCCTAATTAGCTTCTAATAGGGCTTGCTTTTGCCCATCTAATAGCTTCTCATTCAAGCTATTTCTAAGCTCAATGTTCTTGGCGTTAATCCTAATAGGTTTAACCCTTTCCTTGATACTTAAGGCGTCAGCAACTACATTTGCCTTGCTGGGATGGTAGCGAATTTAAAAATCGTAATCATTAAGTGTTTTCATCCATTGGCGTTGTCGCATGTTCAATTCTTTTTGATTGAACAGATGCTGGAGACTTTTATGATCTGTGTATATAACACATTTTGTACCATACAAGTAGTGTCTCCACAGTTTTAGTGCAAATACAACGGCACCCAGTTCCAAATCATGGGTGGTGTAATTCTGTTCGTGCACCTTTAACTTTCGTTATACATAGGCAATCACTTTGCCTTTTTGCATTAGCACACAGCCCATGCAAGTGTGTGATGCATCACAGTAGACTACAAATCCCTCAATACCCTCAGGTAGAGATAATACATGAGCATTGCTCAACTTGTGTTTAAGAACCTCAAAAGATTCTTGTTGCTTTGGACCCTAATTATACTTAACATTCTTACGGGTCAAGGAAGTTAAAGGAGTGGCTATTCTTGAAAAGTTCTCAATGAACCTTCTATAGTAACCAGCCAATCCTAAGACACTACGAATTTCTGTTGGGGTCTTGGGCACTTCCCAATTTATTATGGCCTTAATTTTGGCGGGATCCACTTGGATACCACGCTCACTTACCATATGTCCGAGAAATTGGACTTCTCTAAGCCAAAACTCACATTTAGAGAACTTCGCATAAAGTTTCTCTTGTCTTAAAAGTTCTAGGATGCACCTAAGATGTTTCTCGTGATCAGCTTGGTTACGAGAATAAATAAGTATGTCGTCTATGAAGACAATGACAAACTTATCCAAATATGGTTTGCAGACTCTATTCATGAGATCCATGAATGCTGCTGGTGCATTTGTGAGCCCAAAAGGCATCACCAAAAATTCAAAGTGACCGTAGCGGGTCCTAAAGGCTGTCTTAGGAACATCTTCACTTCTAACCTTCAGTTGATGATATCCTGATCTCAAATCTATCTTAGAAAAGTAACTAGCCCCTTGAAGTTGGTCGAATAAATCATCGATCCTGTGCAGAGGATATCTATTCTTAATTGTTAGCTTGTTCAGCTCCCGGTAGTCAATGCACATCCGCATTGATCCATCTTTCTTCTTAACGAAGAGGATTGGAGCTCCCCAAGGCGAGGAACTAGGTTGAATAAATCCTTTCTCCAAGATTTCATCCAATTGAACTCTTAACTCATTCATTTCGGTTGGAGCTAGTCTATATGGAGCTCTAGCTACGGGTGCTGATCCTGGTGTGATGTCAATCCTGAACTCCACTTGCCTATCCAGAGGTAGGCCTGGTAATTCTTCAGGGAAAACATCGGGATACTCCGCGATAACTGGTTGATCTTCAAGGTTCCGCTTAGGTTCATTTATGGTGACTTGTGCCATGTAGATGACACAACCTCTCCTCAAACACTTGGATGCCTTAAATAACGACACCTTGTCTGGCAGTCCATAGTGTGAGTCTCCGGGGGTGGTGATCATTCACCAGATGTGGTTTTAATTTTGATGAGCTTTTTATCACAGGCAATATGGGCTTGGTTATAAGATAACCAATCCATACCTAAGACAACATCAAACCCCGCCAATTTCATTGGCAAAAGAGAGATAGGGATGGAATGATTCTTAATGGATATAGAGCATCCATCAAGAATGGAAGAAGCAGTTTCTAAGGTTCCATCGGCGGGTTCTATCTCATAAATTTTGTCTAGAGTTCTTATGGGCAGGATTAATAGTTTACTAAACTTATGATAAACAAAAGATCTATCTGCACCTGAATCAAAAAGAACTCTAGCATAAATATCTTAATGGGGAAAGTACTTGTTATGACGTTAATGTCATTAATAGCTTCCTTAGCAGTTAGTCGAAAAGCGAGTACATTCCCTTTCTTGGCCTCTCCAGGCTTCGAATTATTATTCTTTGACTTCTTAGGGCAGTTAATCGCAATGTGCCCTTTTTCATTGCAGATATAACATACATCATCCTTAAGATCTTTACATTCTAGGGTCTTATGCCCTCTCCTTTACAAATACCACAAGGTCTAGCTTGTGAATCAGAATTACATTGTCCCCAGTGTCTGCGGTTGCAAGTCTTGCAAAATGGCATCACAGCTGACTTGCCTTGGTTCCCTTTGAACCCGAATCTCCCTTTATTTTTCTTATTAAATCTTTGGGAGTTGTCATCTTCTCTCTTTCTTTTCCCGTCAGTATCAGTCTTAACTTACTTTTTCCTTACTAGATCAAGGGTAAGGGAGAGAGATAGATCAACAGTAGACCTATAGGTAGTAGGCTGAGCAGCCTTTACCATGCCCTTAATCTCGGGCGCTAATCCATTGATAAAACATGCAATGCGTTTGGATTCAGGGTGATTAAGTAGGATCCTAACCTAGATAGGGAATTGAAATCGGAAACATACTTCTGACAGTCTAGGTTTTTCATGGAAAGAGACAAGAAGTCTGTCTCTAATTTCTCCACCTCATGGGGTGGGAAGTAGGTTTCCTTAATAAGGTCCATAAACTTGGACCATCACAGATTATACAGGTATACTTTACATGTGGACTGAATCATGGCTTTCCACCAAGTTAGGGCATCGCCCTTGAAGGATTGTGATGCATACTTGACCACATCCTTTTCAGCACAGCCGCTGATGTCTACGATGGTCTCCATCTCGTCCAGCCACTTTAGGGCTTCTACAGCTCCTTTTTCCCCATTAAAGTCTCGGGATTTACAGGAGACAAAGTACTTGTAGGTGCATCCGTCCTTAGAAGAACGGGACCTATCAGCATAGTTTATCCTCTTAGGTTCACTCTTCGCATTTGATGAGTGAACAGAGCTTTCTTTATGAGCTAAGGATGGGGTAACCGACAATGGTTTAGAGCGAGTAGCACTCGACTCTCTTAGCTTTTTTATGGCCTTACTCATGGCCTTTTCCACAGCCGCATCAATGCGTGCTTGGAATTCATTATTATTTATGGCTACATTTTCGGCGTCCTTTGAGTTGACATTCCGATGACTACTTTGAGCTTCATTAGAATTAGCCATTCTTCAAATCTTTGGTTCTATATACCAAATAAAATTTACCTTAGCCATGGTATACCAACCATTTCAGCTTAAAATATTGGATATAATAATCCATTACCTATTCTAGTGTGAGTAACATCACAACTCTTAGGCTTAACATATCTATATTTGGCCTAGGTCACAAGAGGACCATTAAAGGCAAATTACAATTTGGACATAGTCCATATATTATTGGACAGTGGATCGCATTGTCACAACTGTCATTGTCATATTTGACAATTATATAGCACATAGGCTTATCACAAAGGACATTTAAAACATGGCACATAGGCCTGTCTCAAACGGACATAAAATATGGCATATAGGCCTGTCACTAACGGACATAAAACATGGCACCTAGGCCTGTCACTAACGGACATAAAACTGGCACCTAGGCCTGTCACTAATGGACATAAAATATGGCACCTAAGCTTGTCACTAATGGAAATAAATATGGCGCCTAGGCCTGTCACTAACGGACATAAAATATGGCACATAGGCTTGTCACAAAGGACATTTAAAACATGGCACATAGGCCTGTCTCAAACGGACATAAAATATGGCATATAGGCCTGTCACTAACGGACATAAAATATGGCACCTAGGCCTCTCACTAACGTACATAAAATATGGCACCTAAGCTTGTCACTAATGGACATAAAATATGGCGCCTAGGCATGTCACTAAGGGACATAAAATATGGCACATAGACCTATCACTAATGGACATAAAATATGGCACATAGGTACTACATCACTAATGGATGTTTTATTTATCACCGCACTGGTGATATTTAGCCGGGATCAAATAGATCACAAGGGCTATATAAAATAAATCATAACCCGAAAGGGTATTATATTACTAATGGATGTTTTATTCATCACCGCACTGGTGATATTTAGCCGGGATAAAATAGATCATAAGGGCTATATAAAATAAATCATAACCCGAAAGGGTATTACATCACTAATGGATGTTTTATTCATCACCGCACTGGTGATATTTAGCCGGGATCAAATAGATCACAAGGGCTATATAAAATAAATCATAACCCGAAAGGGTATTACATCACTAATGGATGTTTTATTCATCACCGCACTGGTGATATTTAGCCGGGATCAAATAGGTCACAAGGGCTATATAAAATAAATCATAACCCGAAAGGGTATTACATCACTAACGGATGTTTTATTCATTACCGCACTGGTGGTATTTAACCGGGATCAAATAGATCACAAGGGCTATATAAAATAAATCATAACTCGAAAGGGTATTACATCACTAATGGATGTTTTATTCATCACCGCACTAGTGATATTTAGCCAGGATCATATTGACCACAAGGGCTATATATAAGGTTAGGACATAGTCCATTACCTTGAAGGTTAGTGTGATTCCTCAAGTCACACAACCATGAGTATGCACATTACTTGAATGTTAAGATAAGAGGACCTTAATGGTTGATTAACAGTCCCGGTCGCATTGACCTTAATGACTTGGAGGCTTGAACTTAGTCCACCACCTCTAGATAGAAGGATAACTTTCATTAACTATCATGATAGAAGACCCTTCGTTCTTAACTATCATTTAAATATTTTTTTGCCAAATGTGTAGTCTATGCCACTCGGCTAAATCAAAACCATTAAGATCTTTTTGGAATTATATGGTTGATCAAAATATTCGAGTAAAATCGAGACGATCGCTTGAAGAGGATGAATACATATATATATAATTCCAAAAATACTCCATTAAATTCCAAATTAGAAATTACAATACTAGAAAAAATGAAATAAACCGTCCATGCAAGGACTTTAAAGAAATAAAATTGTCCATGCAGAGACTAAAGAAATAAAAATGTCCTCGCAGGGACTACATATTATTAGAAGAGACTTCACTCGTCCTTCTTTCCTTTGACCAACTTGGAGAGTTTCTTGAAGAACTTGTTTGTCTTCTTCTTCGTTTTCTCCGCTTGCTGCTGCATTTCTTTCATTCTTTCTAAGGCCTCATTAATGGCCTCAAGCGGCGATGGAGGTTGTGATTGTGATTGTGGTTGTGGCATAACTGGATACTGGTACCCATAAGTTGGATATCCAATCAGTGGTTAAGTAGGTGGGAAAGGAGATAGGTAAAGTGCATTGTGCATAACTGCTTGCATGTAGGGGTCTTGCGACCATGCTTGATAGTCTACCGGTGTAGATGGGTTAAATGGATCATATCCAGACGTGTCTGGATATGTGGGGATTGGGTTAGTATAACCCGTTGGTGGTTGTTGAATAGCAGGTGTTGGTGTTGGTTCCACTATAGGTGAAACATTAGAGGGTCCACCCATTTGTGGGTCCTCTTGAATTGTGGGGTAGGAGTTGGGTAAAGGTGGCAGCGATCCCGACCTTTGTCTGGCAGGCACCAACATATGTGCTCCACGTTTTCTCCTTGGTAGTTCAAGTGGTGGTTGAGGTTGGTCCACCGGTTCCATGTGGACATCTTCTTGAACAGGAGGTGGTTGAGAGTGATGGGAAGGAGTGTGGGCGAAGGTGAATTGGTTCCAGTATTGGTCCCACTCATTAGGACCTTGGTAGGGCGATCCGGCATATGAGTTTGAATCGCTTGAAATTTCAATGGGATGCATATTTGATCCCGACGGTGGCATCTTCGGGTCGGAGTCCTCGTCCATAGGGTTGGGCTGGTCCAACTGATGTTGATCGGCTGGAGGCGTGTTAAAGTAATGGTTGGGGTTAAATTCTACATGGTAAGAATGCGAATGGGAATGATGGGTATGGTGTGAATGATAGGAATGGTGAGAGTGGTACGAATTTTGGGAATGTGAGGGCGAGTGTCTATTAGAGACAGAACGTCTCGCTGGTTGCCAAGGAGACGAATCTCCCGATTCTTGGTATGCATCTGAATTATGAGGTTGAGGGGGAATGCGCCCCGATGGTCCTCCCCTCATTGGATCTTTTCCTCTTCCACTTGGTCCTCATACACGTGGCGGCATTTTCCTGTTAAAATTGATTAAAAAACAATACTAATAACTTAATAATGAAATGAGTAATCCTAGGTCAATGCCTAAACTCGGAAGTCTAAGGAATGTGCTCGCGTAAATTTGAGATTAAACACAAGAAGGATAGTGTTTAATTCTCTCAAACGTTGGCTCTGATACCAACCCTGTCACACCCCGGATTTCCAACCCGAAATCCATACACCGGTGGGCCCGGGTGGGGAGTATCATGACGTATGTTGATAACATCATTGTCAATTAAACATAGCCTTGGAGTAAAATTACTATTACAAACCGAATGTTCGAAAATACAAAATAATATATAGGCTCGTAATAGAAGATCCACAGGCGGATCATTAAAATGTACAAGAAAGAATATAAAACAGACTTTAGGCAGATTTAGGTTTGCAAGATCCTCTATCACTACCGAGCAGCTTCCGGCCTATTTCATATTGTACCTGCAGTTTAGTCTTTGGACGATACGTCAGCTTTCGCTGGTAAATACACCCAACTGACTCATTTTGAAAACTTTAAAACGGTTTTTAAGTACAAAACGGCACAAAATCTTTTATTAACTTGGGAAAGTTGACATTGCAACCTTGTATCAGATTCACATGTTTGTCAATACATACAGGGCCCGGGACAGAAACCGAGAACATGATTAAATACACACCACTTATGAACTCACGAAGGAGTTATCCCCAACGTCTTGGGTAATTTGCATATGAGCATCTAAAAGGTGTATACCTACACCCCGTGCTAAGGTCGTGGGCAATAACTAATGTATTGAGCCGAGGATATCCAGTAGACGGTAATTTAACCCCTGATGTTTAAGTTATCAAACAAAACTGATTAAAATGAAATGTGGGGTTTACTAGCCACAAATGGGCATTCAATTGACCCCATTTTGGACCAAGCGGTAATAATTTACCGTACCCCAAGCCCGTATAGGGAAAATAAGTCGAGAGTATTTACCTGAGCTAGTCTGCTTCTTTTATTTTTAAATAACTCACCAGTATACAAAAGTACCAAGTGCAGATAGCATTTACCGAGAAGGCTCTAGTCTGGATTATGGCATAAGCTAGCCAATTAATTACTAACGGTCTTATAAACCGAATAGTGTACATGATCATTACGTATAACACTTGATTAAACGATGATCGGATAGAATGTCGTTTAATCCCGACAAGAACTTGACTTGTATAATATGGGTAAACTATAAACATTCTGGATTTTGAAACTTAAATGACAAGGTTAAACCTGTTTTGGTTAATTTTCGTCAACTAGTTACGTGTAATCGACCGTACGCTTATAAGCGATAATGGGTAACCGGATAAGTCATGGACAAGTTCTCTATGCCATTATATTTTAAATAAGTTAAAATATCATTAGGATATCAACTTATGTGCCCGTTAAGGTTTTAAAACGAAACTATGCCTTATAAGGGTATTTCGGTAATCATATACCGTATAAAAAGGAACTTGAATATATTTTAAGTTTATAATCATAAGTATTCTGGAAAAATAATTTATTTATGATATAATATCAGTAGGATGTCAATTATATGTGTAAATTATCTTTTATGACCAAACTATGCACCGGATGGGCATTTTGGTCATTTTACACATAGTTTATAAATTATTTGGAATTCTGAGTTAATAACATGTACCTACTGTAAATATATTTAAAATAAGTTTTAAAATCAGTAGGTATCAAGTTTTGGTCAATAATATGGGTTAATACCATACTATGCGCCGAAACGGCGCTTATGTCGTAAAGTGACGTATTTAAGCGATGTTTATGAAAAATGATGTTAAGGTCAGATTAAAATGTTTAAAATATGTTATTTAATATAACATATCAGTAGGTAAATGATTTATTTTGAAAAGATTGATTAAAATTATTTTATGAGCAACAAGGGCTAAAACCGTCATTTATCGACATAATTTAAGGACCTCCTTGAAAACTCAAGTTATAACTTGGTTCAACATTCCAAATAATCCTACTTATAATATTACATCAGTAGGAAACTTCTTTTCAAGTTCATTATTATTTAACACCTTATTTATGTAAAAAGGGCATTTTAGTCAATAATGACATAATTATGGAACTTGCGCATAAACTTGGATTCTGATTATGATCATGTAATATAACCTCAGAGGGTTATGCTACATTATATTACTATCATAATGCAACTTTAGATCAGTAGGTAACTAATCTAAATCGGGTCAGAATCGAAAGTCACAGCAGAAGTCAAACTTCACGACTTTCGGTTGCGAACCGACCCTAGAACTGAAATTGACGTGCCGAACATGTTCTTACATGTTCTAATAATAATTACCAACTTGTTTAAGTGTCCAAACAGGTTTCATAACATATATAAGATCAATTTATGATTTTTCCGAAAAATGGCCTGTTTGACTTTTTAATATCATAACTTTGACCCGTCAATTGGTCTAGCAAATTTGATCTTCAGGAGGTGCCCTTTATAGGGACTAACACCTACCTTATTACGATCACTTAGCCATGTTCATTTTGAACAATGGCTGGACCATAATGGTCTTAACCGAAAGTCAAAGCGTTTTCCTTAAAACGCTTGACTTTTAGCTATAAAAGCCTATAAACGAAAATGCACAAAGAAGGAACACAGACCAGTTATTCCTAAGGTGCAAAAGAACTTTGTTGGATGCTCCTTTTAGCTAGTAACTTTCAGAGGAGGGAGAAGAATGTGAATAAGAAAGGTGCAAGTTCAAATAGTGAACTTGATCACCTATTTATAGTTGGAGAACTCAAAGGAGGTGAAGCCAGGTGTTTAGGGGTGTAAGAGTGAGCTTACAAGTGTCCCAAATCGTGGCATAGCAGTTTGGGAAGCCATGGTTTCGAAAACATGGTTTTGGAGTTTTGTTTGGAGACCAGGCAAAACTTTCTGCTGTAGACCCTCTGTCGCGCCCCGCAAGAGACACAGGTCGCGCCCAGCAACCGACCCATGGCCAGTTTAAAAGTTTAACACTTTTAACCCCTTAACTTATAAAAGCTTTCTAAAACACCTTTTTGGCATAATTAGCCCTCCGTAGCCAATACTTTGCATACCCGGGATTATGCCCGGATATTGTCGAGCTCTCGGTTCGTTAAATGGTACCTCAGAGGTATAAATTAACATGTTGACACTTTTAATCCCTCCATTATCCAACTTTTATATAATAATGGATTTAATCACTCTCGTCCACAAACAGGACATATGAGAGTTAGGACTACGTAAAGGATCAATCAGAGGCTATGTATAAGCATGTTCACCCCGATGTCACTCAGAGGCTAGGCATGTTGACACAATGGTCACTCAGAGGCCGAGTTTAAGCATAACGACACTAATGGTCGTTCAGAGGCTACGTTTTATGCATAACGAGACTGATGGTCGTTCAGAGGCTATGTTGTTAGGCATGACGACACTAATGGTCGTTCAGAGGCTAGGTTTATGCATATTGACATCAGAAGATCATTCAGAGACTCAGTTTGAGCATGTTGTCACTTTAGTCCATATTAGTCTTTAATAGACTATATATAAAAATATAACACGTGTCACTATATTATTGGACACGATTTACAGGATGTTACAAATTATAAGGAATTTAAATTTAAGATAATATTTACCATAACTCTTAGCAACTAATCATGAATTGGTTGGTGTTAAGGGTTCGGTTTTAGAATTATATTTTAGTTATACATTATGTATTATAGTCATGTTAGACTAGTAATATCATGTAAAGTTCAAGCAAGGAGGTAGGATGATTTTCATCCATTAAACCTCTTTATACGATTCACCAAAGCACAACATCATCAAATTAATTAATGATTTCAGTTGATCATGAATATGAACAAGAATGAAACATAAACCTCTAATTCACCAAGTAACCAAGTGAGCTCAAACTAGACGAGTGCAATCAAAACTTGGAAAATGTTTGGAGACTTGGTGTAGTTTGGACACTTTCCTTACAAGCAAGTTACTTGGTGACTTAGATGGGTGACTATAGGCTACGCATTAGATACCAAGCAAGTTACTCGACGTAAGCTACGGTCTGCGTTCCCTGTTTCTTGTTCTCACATAGACCATAGGCTACGCATTAGATACCATAAGCTACGTTTTGACTTCGTTGGAACTTTATTTGCTGAAATACTTGGACCGTAAGCTACGTTTACGAACCGTAGCTTACGTCGACATTTGTGGCTTTTTGTTTAACATGCATTTCCCCTAGACTTTAATCTTTCACATCTCTTGTATTTCCAAGCTATCTCTTGGCCCGACAAGTCTCGGTTAATGTAATTCATTTGATTATTATCCCCGGCTGTTCCGCTTCGTCTCCAAGCATCCTAACTTCACCGAATTACGCGATTAACCTGTAAACCCACAAACTTGCGTAGTTAATATATTCAAAAGCGTATAATCGCGTAAATGGCAATAAAAACACATAATATAACACACTTTAACACCCGGGCTTCACACTCTCCATCAGCTAGATAGTTCTTGTATTTCCGAAGGTGCGAGTCGATAAGGGGTTTTAGTAACGGGTGTAGCGTCAGGTATGAGGTCAATTTGAAAGTCAACGGGACGAGGAGGAAGACCGGGTAGGTCTTCGGGAAAATCGCAAACGATTGGAACATCCTTCACTCTTCTTTTCCATTATGTGGGCCAAAAACGCAAATTACTCCTTACGCAAATACTTGTTTGCTTGGATACACGACATAAGTTTGAGCCCTTTTAAGGGTCCCTCGCCATAGATGTGCAAACCGTCGCCAGACGGAAGAGGGAGGCGAACCAAGTTTCGTAGCAAACGATTTCGGCATAATTCTTACAAAGTCAATCCATGCCTACTATGATGTCAAAGCTACGCAATTGCATGTGTATAAGTTCGATGGGAAATCCATGATCATTAAGATTAAGAATGTAATTGTGATGACGGAGTCAACGGTGATTGACTTGCCATTGGCGACGTTGATGGTAAATGATTTTGGGAGTATAGAGTACATTTAAGCAGTGATTCGAATTTATGGATATAAAACTCTTATCCGTACAAGTATCAAATAATAAGGAAGCATATAAACTGTTTGCAAGGAACGTACCATTTACGACATCATTGTCATGTTGAGCCTGATTAACGTAATGTTGAAGGCTCGTCCGCAAGACATTTAACCTTAGTCTCCTTGCCTTTGACATTGTCCTTGCCCTTGGTCTTGGTTATTTTGAAGACATTGCGGCCTAAGGTGTAGGATCACCGCATTTGTAGCAAGGTCTACCATTGTTTTCTTGTAGTTTTTGGTTTTGGGGTTGAGCTTGGTTTTGATTGCCTTGTGGCACTGAACCACTCCGACATGTGGCAGCAAAATGCCCAAACCGATTGCAAGTCGTGTAATGGTGACATGCTGTGGTTGGCAAGTGATGGTAATTGTATGTGTTACACTTGCGCTGAGTCCCCGTGTAAGGTTTCTTGGTTGGATCGTGGTTAGGGTTAGTGGCGATTTGTTGGGTTTGGTTTTGTAGGGTCACTGTGGCGTAGTTACGGCTTTGATGCTTGTGCTTCTTGTCATTTGGGTTGCTTTTAGGTGAAGGTTTAGATGATTTGGGCTTAGTGGTAGGTTCGGTGGTAGCTTGGTTAGCGGTCTTGGTAGTACCCTTGGGTTTCAAGGATCCATCCTCGACTTGATTATGAGAGAATTTGGCGGCTAGACGAAAGGTCTTCTCATGGGTTTCTGGCTCGGCGGTGTCCACACATTGTAGACGGCCGGTGGAAGTCCCCTAATGTACTTCTCAATGGTTAGTTTAGTGATGGGGACTTGGTGAGGACACAACACATTGAGTTGCTTAAACCTAGTGGTGTAGGTTAGGTTGTCCCCCTCAATTTGTTTGAGGTTCCAAAATTCCTCTTCGAGTTTCTACAACTCGTGAGGAGGGAAAAACTCCGTAATCATTAGTTGCTTTACCTCCTCCCAAGGTAGAGCATAGGCACGTCGTTTCCACAGAGTTTACACTCGTTTGTCCACTAGTCGAGCGCCCTCGATTAGAAGACGCAAGTGGCGTTTCGGGTTCGAAGGTGCTCGGGGCATTCACTATTGATGAATGTGACCCGATGTCGTAGAACCATTAGAGCATGGTAGTGGCACTATCTGTAACATTTGTCAAAAACGGGTTTCCAAAACCCGTTCCGTTTTGTAATCGAATATCAAGTTATAAATATCACGTTGTATATTTATGGTTATTTTGATTTTTAATGATACATAATTAATAAACAAACTAAACTATAAAAATTATATTTGATAAAAAGTGAAAACAAAATAAATAAAAATAAAAAGTTGCTGCCGGGACTCGAACCGGGTCAGCCTGTTTACAAATTCAAAGACTAAACACACACACACATCACCACTCCGCCACTTGTTGTTTTCTGTTATCTCTAGGAAACAAATAACATTTATACACAAACTCGGTTAAACCGGTTGCGCCAACTGAGAAAAGGAAATCGGCAATTCAGTCGTCAAATCGTTTGGTTACTCGCACATTCACTTTTATAACCGACGAACCGATGATTTTAATCAATTCAGAAGTGATTGAACATCAATTTTCATTATTATCGGTTTTTATAACCGAAAAGAATCAAAGTCCCAATTACTTCAACTCAAGATCCCTCTCGCGACTCAGAAACATCAGGCCAACATTCCATTTCACTTTCGTCACACTTTCAGTCCGTCAGAACGCTTAAATCAACTCGCCGGAAATTTCTTCAAGATTCGCCGGAAAACCGTATTCATCATCAAAACGGTAATTCTTTCAATAACGTTGTAGTCCAACAATTGTTAAGCTATTTCTAACTTAAACCTTTCAATTGAAATCGAATTCAGGCACTGTATTCAGCTAATTTCAGTTCGCCGGAAAAGTTCTGAAAATCTCTATGTTCATCTGAGAATCGGTAAGGGCATTCAAACCCTTTGTTAACATTTGCTGATCACTTCAATTTCACGATTAGCTAACCAAGACGGTTAATTGTCTTGTTCAGTTGAAGAGCATAAAAACAGGGACCGACACATTGCCGGAATTCTGAAATAAACCGTTCATCGGTATGTTCACTTCTAATTATCGTTTCTGTCATTTCATATTAGATTGTACAATGTTTAACAATCGACCTACACAAGATATAACGGTATAATCGACTGCCTGTAAAATTCAATGAAGAAGATGACTGTGATAACACTATAAGTATAATTAAAATTGTTATTTTAAACGGGTTAGACACACAGTCCAGCGGTGGACTGTGTGCAAATATTACGCACACGTCACGAGTTCGATCCCTGATACACGCACCCTCTAAGTAATAAAATGCCTTTTTGATAAAAGCTGAACCGGGTTAATCCCGTTAGTTGTTAAGTATAATAAAAACCGAGATATTAACCAGGTTAGACACACAGTCCAGCGGTGGACTGTGTGCAACACTAAGTCGCACGTCACGCGTTCGAAACCCGTTACTGGCACCGGTTTGTTGAATTAAAATGTTTTTGAAATTAAAAGAATTTTGGTTAAACTGAATTAGTATATAAATATAATTAAAAACAAGATTATTTCGGGTTAGACACGTAGCTCAGTTGGTAGAGCTGCGTGCACGCGTACGGGAGGTCTCGGGTTCGAGCCTCACCTGGCGCAAACAATTTCCCTGACCGAACCGGTCAACAAGTCAACAAGTCAACGGTCAATGGTCAACGGTCAACGCAAAATAAACAATTTTTTTTATATTTTTATTTATTTAATTTAATTTAAAAATCAATTAAAAAAACTTAAAAATAACATTTTTAAAGATAGAAAATAGCCTTAAACTCACAAAAATATATCTAAAAGTTCCATTAAAATCCTTAATAAAATCCACTCATTTACTATATTTTTCCATTATTATTTAGGTTAGAAATTCTCGTTGTTCAATTCTCCCGATTCGGGCGCATCTCATCATCTCCATTCAAACGCACCCAATGTGAGTGAATCCTTACCAATTCCCTGTTTAATCACGTTTTGGGGTGTATCATGTGTCTTGTTATATATATTATATTTAAACCATTGTGCATACATCAAATCATGAACATGTGTACTCAGTTTGTTTCAACTGTTGTGTAGTGATTGTTAGATGCAATTTATTATTTTCAGTACATGCAATTTCATAGGCCGCCGCTCCCCATTACATTATGAGCGTTGAGCATGTTCCCCATTTCATTATGAGCGTGAACCTGGCGTGCCCACATACGATCGGCTCCGTTTGATTGAGCCTTGATCGCACAGACATTTTCATTTTCAGTACATGCAATACGATCGGCTCTGTTTGATTGAGCCTTGATCGCACAGTTCATTTATGTTATTTATCGTATGATGTTGGTATGTTTATGTATGCTATCATATGTTATTGTATGTTATAGTTGTGATTGCTATTTGCCACTGCTTGATTATTTACATTTGCTCATTTATGATTATACACAATTTTTCATTGTAACTAAAAAGTAAATAAATATAAGTTATCTAACAAGTTCATCGCAATTATGTTGACAAAAAGCCCATTTACCTGAACATGGTTGAACCAGCAGCAGTAGGAACCATGGATTGGTGAGATAACACATGATTTAGAGTTTGGATTGTTATGTTTGGTATATAATTCTTTGTATTTGACTGGAATATGGGATTATGTTTGGGAATGTAATTTGTTTAATAATTTGAATATTATGTAAATGTCATGAGTTTGGTGATACCAATTATGCACGACTTTATTCGACTGTGTCGGGGCTTGTGAAACAAATACGTTATTGCTTGGTGCACATGGTGTGGGGTGGGGTTGTAAGCTATGAATTGCTTGTAGGTGAAGTTGGTTTTTGGAGGATCAACCTTGGAGTCGACCGAGGCGTTTCGGCTAGTGGTGATTTTATTTGATTCACAATGTCGGATATGACTTTGGCCATTTGTTAGGCCATGTACGCTAGCATCTTCTTGTTTGAGCTCGAAAGAGTTTGAAATTTCGTTGGTTCTTCAAGTATTATTATTGTTTTAGGTTCCGATAGTTGTGTGATTTAGGGAACTCGAATTGAAAAGAGAACGGTTCAAAGTTTAAAATCACATAAGACTTGATATCGCATAAAAGAGATTCAATTATAAAACTTGGATTGTCCCGGCACGGATAAAAGACGAAACCAAAGTAATCAAAACTTCTGTTGATTTTGGGAATCATACTTTGGCCTAATAGGTAGAATACTCTCGCCAAAACTTTCGGTTAACGATATTCACCCTTTCCGGTTACTACGTGCCCCTAGGCAATCGAAACTTCGAGACCTTGGTGGGATTTGAAAATCGAGGAGTTGGACTAGTCATCAAGGTTTGGATATCACTCCTATCTTGGTGGTGTCGTTCCCTTAGCGTGGTTGCTACTTACTCCTCGAGTCAAGGAATAATTCTGACTCATTGGTAAGGGTCCACAAGAGTTTGAAAGAGAAATTGTCATTTAGGTAAGGATGTCACTCCTAACTTAATGGTAATTTTGTAAAAATGCAATACGCAGATTGAAAGTCGTCACCAAAGTTAGGGTTTCACGCCTATTTTGGTGAGGTCATTTCGTTTGTGTGATAAGAGTGTCTTCGTATCTTCGTATTGTAGCATAATTTACCTTAGGAAAGTCGTGTATTTAAGACAAAATGATAAGATGAGAGGCAATACAAGAAGAAGCAAGTATTTTAAGCATGAAAATGAAATGGTCAAGTAATGATTCATTTACTATAAACTAGGTCAAACATGGCATTTTTCATAATTCCCTATAGTTATGTCGGAAACATCGGAGAGACAATAACCAGATTGTTCAAAACATCAAAACATACTAAATGTGACAATAATTAAATAAGCAATTTTCATTTCATACTAGATGGAGGTACTTTTTTTTTAATGGAAATACAACATTTTGATCATAACATAATCAAATAAGTAAACTTCAAAATCAAAATTTGGGTGTGCTTCTAGTTGACCCTTAGTTGTGTTCTTCAAGCATCATCTCTAATTTTCTACAACATGTGAAAAAGTATCCGCCAACACATATAGTCCGGTGAGTATACAAGTTTGGTTACATGGCATAAGTGTTAATAAAAGTTGTCTCATATCCAACATGGCAATTTTCATACATTGTAATATAACATACTACCAAGTGTATACTATTAGTCAAAACTAAGAGAACCGCAATTGTACGTATCCTTGCCGCAGAAACGACAAGGCCGTGAAATAGATTTCTTAACAATACCACAAGAATGGGCGATGCGTTAATCCTATAGCGCTATAACAGTTAAGGTAGGCTTGCAAAGTTAATGAACAGGTAGTACACAAAACTGAGTATAGCATGTATAAGCAAAAAGTATGCCAAGTATCGTGTTTTAATGGATAGAGTGATTGTGTAAATGTGATTGATCGTGTGTGTGAAATTTGTAATAAAGTTACATGTTTCACCAAAGTGTGTTAAAAGGAAAAAGGGATCAAGTATACTCACCGTTTGCAAAGCTTTCCACAAACATGAGTTGATTTAGTCTTGAAGGTTATAGAAACACCGAGGTTACCTTACATTGGGGAAATGAAGACGTGTGTGTCAATGAAAGTTGAGTATGGCTTAGAGTTAGATTCGGGAATTAATATGAAAGTATGTACACAAGAAAATACATGAAAGTTATCTTGCTAAATCACTTAAATTGGACACCAAGTTCATGTGTCTTTCATGGGCATAAATTCACCCATTAGTAGTCCAATTTTAAGGAATTTTAAATTAAGATAATATTTACCATAACTCTTAGCATCTAACCATGAATTGGTTGGTGTTGAGGTTTCAGTTTTAGGATTATATTTTAGTTATATACAATGTATTATACTCGTGTTAGTCTAGTAATATCATGAAAAGGTCAAGCAAGAAGGTAGGATGATTTTCATCCATTAAACCTCGTTATATGATTCACCAAAGAACAAAATCATCAACTTAGTCAATGATTTCGGTTGGTCATGAATATGAACAAGAATGAAACATAAACCTCTAATTCACCAAGTAACTAAGTGAGCTCAAACTAGACGAGCGCATTCCAAACATGGCAAATGTTTAGAGACTTGGTTTAGTTTAGACACTTTGGTTACTAGCAAGTTACTTGGTTACATAGATGGGTGACTAAGTGAAGTAGTGGAGCCATAGTTGGAAAACCAAAGCTTCCATTGTCCACACCTAATCGAACTTAAGTCTTTCCATTGAAGGTTGAAGGCTTGGTTGATTTCATCACTTGTAGGTTGCTTGGAACCTTTAGTGCGGTAACTAAGTGAGGTACTTGAACCTCTAATCTTATGGAAATCAACCATACACAAGCGCCACAGTGATGAGTTTGGTTGGGAACAAGGTTGGTACAAGATTTCCACAAGGTGGGCATAAAAAAGAACATGTTGTATAAGTTTAAGTCAAACAGAAAATAAACACCACGTGGGACCTTATTATGGTGATGTACCAAGTTTGGTTTATCTTGGTAAGACTTGGATAACATCCTCAGAGGTTGTCCAAGGAGATTGAAGCAAGAAAAAGTGCCAAAAGATGAAGAGAAGTGAGTTAGAAACTCACATTTATGCTCAAATGTATTCTGCCTGAGTTTGGGATTTCTTGAGAGATTTGGGAATTCTTAGAAAGATTATAGAGTGTGTAAAGGTGTTAGGGAGGTGTTAAAGACACCTATTTATAAAGTACGATTAGGGTTTAGAGTTTAAATGGAGTTAGTTAGATGTTTAGGTGGTTGAAAGTTGAGAAAAAGGAGATGAAATGCTAAATTTCGTGAGCTGGTCACATTTCTGCTCGCCAGAGTCCTCTTGCGGACCGTAAGACATATGTCTTGCGGTCTGTAAGACATGCTAGAAGCCAAAACTTCATTTTTAGTCCCCAATTGTTGGTGGTTCGGTTATATTATGACATAAACTTATACGTTGAGTGGGTCTTTAGGACTTTTAGGGTATGTATAAACATGTGTATGATATGAATGTGTATGAACCATGTTCCAAACAAAGAACAAATAATAATAGTTATGGTTCGGTTTCGTATAATTGCACATTTGTGATTTGTTAAATATTATGTATGCATGAACAACAAGTATGATTAAAAATGTATTTCCATTATAATCAAGGTCTCAAGATTACATATATTGTAATGAAGTACGATTATAAGCTTTTAAAAAATAGAAAGTATAACATACGGATCGTTACAGTGGGGGGATGGAGGTCGTTTAGAGAGAAAGAAAGATGAAAGAGATAAAGATTCGTTTAAAGAGAGAGATAGAGAGATAAGGGGAAGAGATATAAGAGAGAGAGAGAAATCAAATAATAAGTTAGTTTTTTTAATTTTTTTAACTATAAGGGTGATCTAGTCATTTAACAAAGCTTAACAAAAAATACTAACGGCGTTAAAAATTGGATTCAAAACGTTACAAGAAGAGGGGTTAGGGAATCAAGGCGTTAAACATTTTAATTTTGGACTCAAGTGGTTAACACGACTAAAACACATAGACTCAAAAAAAAATTCTCTAAAAATAATATGCAAAATAAAACATAGAAAATAATACGTTGTTAATGGTAAAAGTTACATGCCATACTTCTTTTCTGAAAATTAATATAATCGTTTTTGTCATTAGCTTATTTAATTGGTTATGTTGGGTGGTGTGGTATAAAGCTCCTACGAAAGAGTTTTCACCAACTAGCTTACTACATATAAATACCATCGACAAGATAATACCATACTTATACTCCACATCATTTGTGTAGAATGAAGAATCTTGTGTAACACCATCCATGACATCGTCGAAAAGACCCGAAGATTGTAAAATAGTGATCCCAGGGTTGGGCGCATGCCAAATCCATAAATCTAGAAATGCGACCACTTGTAATATTAGGGTTGGACCATCGTGGTCACCATGATGTTTCCCTTTCCAAACGGTTGGACAAGCCGCCCACCCCTAATGTGTGCTATCAAGACTACCCAACATCCCAAGAAACTATGTATCCGTTGATGCGCCTCTTCCTATGCATGCAATCAAGACTACCCAACGGGAAACCCGTGTATCTGTTAATGCACATCATATAGAAGTGGAACGTTGGTAGTTGTCGACATCCTCAGATATCGCCTCCTGTAGAGAAATAACACTTAACAAAATACATTAACAATCAAAATGATGATGATGATCGAATACCTTCAAAGAAACTGTCAAAACTGTCACAATAAGTTCTGTCCGACATCCTTAAGTATTCGTCCCACGCAATGGTTGCCATGATGTACGCTAGTTGCCGAATTACGGCTGCACACTTTTGTATTCCAGATAATCCAATTTTTCGAATAGCACTTTCTCTTTGTGTGAAAAATGGATATTGGCCTGCAAGATTAGTATAATTTCTTAAAAATAGGCGACGACTCATACGAAATAGATGCTTAAACTGTGCGTCATCATGCAATGGATTTTCACAAAAATGATCATTCATTAAACGCTCAAGAGAACCTAACCGATCTCGTTCAATAGCCGCTTGTCTACTACGCGTTTTCGACAATTCTGCAGCATCTTGTAAATACTGAATTGCCTCCTAAGTCACTTCGATAAGCATATCATCCCTCGGATGAAGAGTCGGATGACAGTTTTTTATAAAATGATTGGAGAGAATTTGTACGTTTTATTGAATGAAGTTTGTTTAATAATTTCTAGTTTCTTTTTTTAAACATGTGACCGTTTCCAAATGGTCATCTTTGACTCATCTACCTCGATTTCAATCCTTGGCGCTTGTTATGCGACGGGTGATACGATGGATACCCCCCTTAAGCGCCCTGGAAATAAGGGAGGGGCTCCAACAATGATAAGGTGGCAGGGGACATTGAGCGAGACCGCTTGATCTTGTTATTGAATTGTGTTATATCCAATACAGTTACTAGTGAGAAAAAATTAAATTTCCAAAAACATTATTTTAATAAATAATCTTTTCACTAACACTACTTTTTAGAAAAAAAAATTGTGATTATCCGTAAGGCTTATGGGTGTGGTTTAAAGCCCTAGGGGGTTTTATTATGCCATGTCAGCGCCACGTAGGCGCCACCTCATATGGGAAGGGGGCTTTAAAGCTTCTTTCTTTAACTTGCATGCAATTGTTTAAAACCCCTATCATAATTACCTAATTATTTTTTATTATATTTTGTATTTCTTTTTAATTTATATACCATTTTTATAAAAAAAATTAAATAAACATAACTTCAATAAAATAAATTAAAGATTACAAACGACTTAAAAATAAGATGCAACTTTGGAGATTTGCGTAGAAGCTCCCATGAAGGTATCATCGTAAAAGGATGGCCATGATACATTTTTCTATATTCGTTGTGGGTGATGGTCATGATGTACACGTTGCTTGAACCGAATCTTCTTGTGTGATTGTTCACGAGGCTATTGTGTATGTTGTTGAAGTTGTTAATCTTGGTGTGCATTTCGGTCCACTATCCCGAAAATGAATCGGTCGTATGATATTCACCACAACCCATTGCGGCGAAAAAACTTCTCACATATACGCCTTCAAAAGACGAATATATCTTGGTTGGTTGCAGTAATTTGAAAAAAAAATTAGTAGCAAAAAATATTTATAAAAAGTTAATGGAGAAAAAAATTACGAATAATCGGATCCTCCGACACGTTAAGCCATGCTTATGACAATGCAAGTTCTTAGGTAGGCGTCCACCTTTCGATCGTTTTAGGAGCACGTTCTTCATTGTCGCTCTTCTTACGGTGCCTTCTCGATTGTCCACCCTTTAAGGAAGTGGGTTGGGTTTCGGGTATGTTTTGTGTTTCGGGTATGTTTTGTGTTTCGGGTGTGTTTTGGGTTTGGGGGAAAATGGTGGTGCGGAATAGTATCCAAAAAAGGGGAAGCGATGGTGTCGTTATCGGATGATGGGAGGTTGGGGTGGTAGGTGGCATCGGATAATACCCAAGTTCACCCATTCGCGGGTCTCTTTGGTATTGTGCTTCTTGCTTGTTGTTTGCTAAATTACCCCAAAATGGATTGTTGGGGTCCTATACGTTTTGATTATTGGGAAACATTGTGTGAGTATGATAAAGTTTATAAATTTATAGAGAATAGATGGAAAACATATATGATTTAAGTAAAATAGATAGGATATAAAAGTTAACTTTTTTTTAAATGTTACCGTTGTCAACAATATACTCATGGGGGCACAAAAATCATGCCGTTGGCGCTCATTAGTGTGCTGACGAAGTGTCAACAGCGTCCCCTATGACGTTTGGAAAGTGGGATAGAGACGCCAAAGGGCGCTAAGAAGCCTGAAATGGACAGACGGTATACCAGATCGCTAGCCTAAGAGATAAACAACCCTCGTAGAAAAACAACATGGGCCCATCTTCATTCAACACACGCTTCCATCTACCACCAAACACTCTGAATTACCATAATCGATCACCGATCGCCACCATGATCACCATCGGTTCCTCCACCACCACCACCATCTCCTCCCTTTTCAAACTTAAACCGATCTCCACCGTTCGTGCCACCGGAAAATTCGCCACAACATGGACACCCAACAGCTGGAAATCAAAACCAGCCGCTCAAATCCCAGATTACCCCGACAAGAATCATCTGGAATCTGTTCGCAAAACACTAGAATCTTATCCTCCGATTGTGTTTGCCGGTGAAGCTCGGAAGCTAGAGGAGCGCTTGGCTGAGGCTGCATGCGGTGGTGCCTTCTTGCTTCAAGGTGGTGATTGTGCTGAGAGTTTTAAGGAGTTTAAAACTGATAATATAAGAGATACGTTTCGGTTGCTGTTACAGATGAGTGTTGTGCTTATGTTTGGTGGTCAAATGCCTGTTATCAAGGTACATCTGAATTTATTTACATATATAGCTGCTGTCCTTTTAAACAGTAGGACCCAAAGCTGAGGGGTAAGTGGCGGATGAGGGTTTTAACCAAATTTTCAAGATGTTTTTTTTTCTCTAAGGGGTGCGCCCAACCACAATCTTACTAGGTCCGCCCCATGGAAACTGGTAACATCTGAGGTGAGTAATGGGTTGGGTAGAGATTAGTTTTTAGAATTTTTGCGGGTATGAAATAGTTATGATTACAGGTGATGCAAGCCTTGTTAATTGAAACATAAATAACTTGTTGCCTGGCTGTAAATATTTTATTTTTATAGTTTATTATTCCTGCTATGGCAAACGGCCCCAACCCGAACCCGATGGTCAAATCGGAAACATGAAATATATGGGACGGGATACGTGTGTGGGACTAGGTATGAGAGTAGTTTAAAAAAATTACGGGTATGGGACCTGATTATCCCAAACATAAATACATGTGTAAAATAAATATTTGGGCAAGTAATGGGTCAAGTATTTGGGTATGGTCAGGTATGAGATAAGTTTTAAAGAATTTATGGGTACGAGAGGGGTATGGTATTGGGTGATACCCAACTTGATTGCCCGAAACATAAATAAAACTGTAGGAGAAGTGATGTAACAAGTATTCGGGTGTGAAATTAGTTTTAAAAAGTTCATGGGTATAAGAGGGGTATGGTATTAGATGATACCTATAAACATTTAGTTTTTATTTTTATTTTCTTCTGTCCTTGTAAATAAAGAAATTTACTAATTCGCTAATTTTTAGTTTCTTTTATATTTCTAATTTCGTTTGAGCAGTAACATTATTTAAAAATTAAAACAGTAAGAAATGTCTTGGAGAATTCCAACGAGTAAATTTTTAACAGACTAACGAGTATACCCGATACTCAACTGGTAATTACCGACAAATATTGAGCTGGGTATAAGACACACTTTTATTTCGGGTAGACAGTTTTAGTCAATTGGTTGCATTATTAGGTGGGGAGAATGGCTGGCCAATTTGCTAAACCAAGATCAGACTCATTTGAAGAGAAAGATGGTGTTAAATTACCAAGTTATAGAGGAGACAATATAAATGGTGATTCATTCGACGAAAAATCAAGAATTCCAGACCCTAGTAGAATGATTCAAGCTTACACTCAATCAGTCTCCACCCTCAACATCTTGAGGGCTTTTGCCACTGGTGGTTATGCAGCTAT
Organism: Scalesia atractyloides; assembly: GCA_947069175.1. Classification (NCBI taxonomy): domain Eukaryota; kingdom Viridiplantae; phylum Streptophyta; class Magnoliopsida; order Asterales; family Asteraceae; genus Scalesia; species Scalesia atractyloides. The sequence goes on from CAMTDV010000011.1 coordinate 37,587,540, forward strand.
GCAGCGCGTTAACAAATGGAATCTTGATTTCACAGAGCATAGTGAACAAGGAGACAGGTATCTTAAAAATTAGCATAATTTGATATTGATAGTAAAAAGAGGTTCTGACAGAGGTGCGTTAAAACTGTGATTGGTAGGTACCGCGAATTGGCTCATAGAGTTGATGAGGCAATGGGGTTCATGGCTGCTGCTGGACTCACAACTGATCACCCGATTATGACTACTACACAGTTTTGGACGTCTCACGAGTGCTTGCTTTTGCCTTATGAACAAGCACTCACAAGGGAAGACTCTACTTCGGGTCTTTACTATGATTGTGCAGCTCACATGGTTTGGGTCGGTGAACGCACACGCCAACTTGATGGTGCGCATGTTGAATTTCTGCGAGGAGTCGCAAACCCTCTTGGCATTAAGGTATATTTTCTGAATCTTGTATATTTTCATTCCTTTTTGTTCATTGTATGCTGTTTAATTATAAACTTACTCTTCTTACCAACTATATTTTCCATTTTACCTTTGGATTGAAGTCTCAACTTTTTGAAGTTGTTCATATAAGTAACATTGACATGGAAAACATTCTGAAAAAGGAAAAAAACAATAATCCTGTTACCATGGTGTAAACCAGCCGAGTGGTGCTCCTTTAACTTAATAGAGTTCGAGCTTGGCCTGTCTCGAGTTCGCCTAAGCTCGAGCTTGGCTGTAGCTCGTTCAACTTAATAGAGCTCTAATTTGGCTCGTTTTGGGCTCTGTATCCAAACTGTGCGCAGCTAGTGAGAAGTTTTCTAAACTAATTATTTATTATTTATATGTATAATTTTATACTTAATAACATAAATGTAGATTACTAAATTGTTTTTATCATGATCGTTTAGGCTTGTGATCCAAGCCAAGTTCAGCATATGATGTTTAGGCTTGTTTATTAGATGAATATATTTTTAGGCTTCACCTCCGGCTCAAGGTCATTCAATCTCGACTTGATTCGAGCTTATAGCAAGCTGATTTTGTATATCTCACGAGTGGCTCCACTCATTTATATCTCTACTTGTTAGGACACGCTGAAAAGGGAGCATGAGTGACCCACAACTGGAGCTAACGCATGATCTTAACAGATGATTTGAGATAAATTGATGTTTATGTTGTGAATTAGCTAATTAACCTAACATGAGAGAGAGCAAAAAAGTTATTAAAGAAATTTGGTTGAGATGAAGGCCTTTTGTGATGCAGGTGAGTGATAAAATGGACCCGAACCTACTAGTAAAGCTCATTGAAATCTTGAACCCTCATAACAAGTCAGGAAGAATCACTGTCATTTCAAGAATGGGAGCCGATAACACACGAGTGAAGCTTCCTCATCTGATCAGAGCGGTTCGTGGGGCTGGTCAAATCGTCACCTGGGTTAGTGACCCAATGCATGGTAACACCACTAAAGCTCCCATGGGGCTCAAGACTCGTTCTTTTGATGCGATTAGGGTACGCTGTTTTTTCATTCATATTCGGGCTGTTTGACTAGTTTCCTTATAGCTAGGTTACACAAACAAGTTCATCACCATAAGCGAAAATAATCCGAAATTTGTTTTATAGGCTGAGGTGACGGCATTCTTTGACGTGCATGATCAAGAAAGAAGCTACCCAGGTGGTGTTCATCTAGAAATGACGGGCCAGAACGTAACCGAGTGTGTTGGGGGTGCACGAACAATCACTTACAACGACTTGAGCTCACGCTACCACACCCATTGTGACCCGCGGCTCAATGCTTCTCAGTCATTGGAACTTGCCTTCATCATTGCAGAGCGGCTCAGGAAGGGACGGCTCAGACGAGGCATTAGCACCACAACAGCAGGTTTTATACATTAGCTATAAGTGTTATGTAGAAAGTTTTAAATAATATGCGCTGTACCAATATAAATAAAAATTGATATTTAATGAAAAAATAAATTTACTTATTTTATTTTAAACTCTACTTTTCTCATTCTCAATATTACCCAAAAGAAATAAAATTTATTTCATTTATAGAAGATAACTAGTAAATAATCCCCAGCTCTGCAGTGGAAAATCGATTAGTATTGGTTTGTTTCATTATAATATCGACACTTGCTATAGTAACCGAAAGATAAAACCTAAAAATTAAGGTCGTGATATGCTAGAAAGATATTGACGCTTGTTTTACATCGATTGAAAACTATAATATCAGTATTGGTATGCTACAAGCACTCGTATAGATTAAACTCGTGATGCGTGGCTGTGTTTAATTTTCTATGGACATTGTTGTTTTGGTCAAAACTCTGATGAAGGATAATGTAACCAAATCTGTTTTGTGAGATAGTGTACTTGAATGTTGAACAATTGTGTAAATGAATGTGAAATGTAAATGGCAATGAACACGTTGATTTGTACGAGTAACAAGCTCTTGATCTTTAAAAGATTCCCGACATAAAAAACCTCGGGTGATGGAAACTAACGATCACCAACTCTATTGAACAAGTAATAAACAATTCAATACAACTTCGAATGATATTGAGCTTGATATAAAATCTAGCTAACTAACTATTCGAAAATTGTGCAAGTCCACCATGTTCGTCCATAACGGCTACTCTTCATTAAGCACGTGCTCTAATGGAAGCTTATTTAGCGAGATTCCAACAAATGCTAAGTCCACGTCGTCCATTACCTGCGTATAAACATTAGAATCATAGAGAACAATTGTTAGATAACATAAGTAATAATAAGAATCCTTGATCCTCAGACTCCCTACACCATCTGCTAAGGGTAAGTGATCAAGGTCAGGTCTCAGGATACATGATCCAGACCTAATTAAACTTAGCCCCTAACAATTGCCCTCATATGGCGAATAAGATATGAATCAGAATTTCATATTTCAGTTGGATGCGGACCAGCCGTTGTGCATGTAACTAGCCATTACAACTTCTGACGTCACTGATGGGATAGGCTACAATAATCATCACGCTATATAGGTTGAAGATAGGATTGAAAACCCATTTAAAGATCACACAATCCTCATTTAAATCTCCATTCTAGAAACAAATCAGGTATTCTACTTCTCTCTTCCATCTTTTCTTTCTAATACTTCATCTCCTCTGTTCTGATAATGGCCAAGATGGTTACTAGATCCTCCCTGGGTAAAAGCCAGGATACAAATGATGTACCCCAAAGCCAAAACCTTTAGACGAGTCCTTTTTCAGAACTTTGCAAGTTCATCGATCCTGAAATTGACAGTTTATATACTTGCTTCCCACCAAAGACCATCTTTCATCCATATGATTCTACGATGAAGAGCAACACTGTCTCACCCACATGGGTGTGCTTCCATGCTTTACCCTTCCTTTTCGGCTATACCTATCCTTTTGTTGACCTAACCCAATGATTCTTCACCCTCACTGGCATTAGCTATAATTAGGCAATGCCCATGCTCTGGAGGGTCTTGTACACCATTGAACAGGTCATCTGCGATGAAGGGATTGATTTCAACCTGTTAGAACTTTCATATCTTTACAGCCTCGTTACCCACGATTCCGATCGTTTTTTGTTGAAGGCCAAACCTCATCAGCCTCTACCCATCCTCAAGACCACTCAAAATGGTTCAACATGAAATAATCAATTTTTTTTGTGCGAAGGGATTCTGTTCCTCTAGGGAATAGTCTGCCCAAAAAGTGGATTTTGAAGGGTAGGATATAGGATCCTTAGATAACCATGGTAGAGAGTTGTATTCTTATTGCTGACTTGTTTTCCTTTTTTTTGCATGCAGTGACCAATTTCGCCTGTCTCGCTGAACTACCAGACAATTAAGAGAGAATCACAACATTTGGGCTATTGACTCAACGATCAGGACATTCAAGCCAAGGATAAAGGATCCAGAAGCAAATAATTCCACCTTCTACACGATGTCGAGTAAGTATTCATACATTTTTGAAAAATATAATTCTGTATTGAATAAATTGTATGAAATTAAAATACTTGTCTGTTTGTTCATGATGTAGGTGCTCAAAAGTCCACCAGCAAGTCAGCTACCAAGTTTGGCTTGGATGATATTGATAGCATCATCTCCGCTCGTTCCATCAAGAAGTAGCTGGCCAAAAGCCCAAGCTTCCCGGAGCCTAAGGCCGTCACCACCAGGGCTAAAGTTGGGTCCAAACGAAAGAAGCCTATGGAGCTAGTGGAGGACGAGTTTGAGGCTAAGAAGATGATCTATGACTTCATTGCTGAGGTAAGGATCCTTGATCCATTTCTGTTAGTCTTGTTCGTAGTGTAGGATTCTTGATTCTAACTTTATGTGTTATCCCTTGTAGAGGTTTGTCCGCTTGAAAGCCCATAAAGACAAGAGCTTGGCTGAAGCTTAGGACAACCTGGCTGGTCTCCGATCTATCGTTGCTGTGAAGAACAAAACCATGTCTTAGCTTGAGAAACAGAAGATGAGCCTAGAAGGGTAGCTGGTTACTGTTGAAGTAGGGATACATGAGGCTCTCATGATGGCAACTGATGATGCCAACGTGTGTACTATTCGTGCCATTTTCCATACGAGGATTAGGATGGCCTAGGAGGCTATGGATCCTGGCTTCGACCAATCCGCATGGGACGTGGCTGGCTGGAAGCAGACTCTTCTCGAGCTTGGTGGTGATGCTGAACCGGAGCCGAAGAAGATGTTGGATGCTAGTTTAAGCGGGGCAAATGAGGTGGTTGAGGCTGTTGGAGGTGAAGGTGGTGAAGCTGCGGTGGAGACCGCACAACTGGGCAATGAAGGATAATTTAGACGAGGCATGAGCCCACTTTTTATGGTTTATGTTTCGGTGTTTTTATTTTAAACAATCTGGTCTGTAACAATCTCTTAACAATACCTTTAGGTTTAAGGATCATTGATCCTTCTAACAATAGGTAGGATAACGAACGTGGAGGGATCCTCTGTTTGGAGGATCAAGCCTTTGTTATCCTACTCTTTAAATTTCCCGCACTTTAAACAATTAGTAACACCCTGTATCAACCCGAGTGGACGGGCCACGTATTGCTGGTAGAAACTCGGGTTGATCATTTTGGTAACCTTAACAGGTTTTTAATAAAATCTGAGCTTTTGGCTATATTTGTGCTCAATGTTTTTGTTTGATATGTTTGTATTTCCCCATCCAAATAGAATATTTGTGAAAATCATGGGTTTTACCTTATAAAAATTTAGAAATATCCAGGTTGTTAAAAATGTGTCAATCCTCGTATATAATGATTTTAGATAAAATCTGATTAGATATATGCAGACTAGGAATATATCCTTATTTACGAGGTTTACGATGAAGCTAATAAGATAAAAAAAGAATACAAATAAAGCATACCAGCAAATCCAAGTTAGGATTTTATAAGGAACTACCTTTGTACAAACAAACTAGTCACCGTTAGATAAATTTGAAGGATCCAGGATCCTTTTTTAATCAACTTGTGAGTCTCCAAAGCTCTAAAAACTGTTGAAATTAACTTGGGACTAAGCCAAACAAACTGGGGACAAGCCCAAAAATCCGGGGTCAAGCCCTGAGAATACTTGGGTCTGGCCCAGACTGGGGACAAGCCCACTTAAGTGACATAAAATGCCAAAACCTTAGCTAACGTGAAAACGTTAGAAACCTTTCCTAGCGTGAAAACGTTAGAAACCTTAGGATAACAGAGGTATGGTACGTCTACCATTATACTTAAGATCCTACATATGGCCAACAACAATGAAATTTTCAGCCACTAAACGTGTCCTAGTCTCATTACCTCGAATCATACTTGGATAAACGTGAGATACTGGCAGGGTGTCAAAACCAAGTTCGTGTGAAAGGTGAAAACCTTTAAACCTTAGAAGGTATAAGATACCTTAAACGTGGGAGAGAAGTGGCCAACCATTTAATCCTCTGTTAACGATATCATAGTTTCTGCAAAAGCTTAAAACTTGGTGAATTGGATGTTAAGTATCTAACATCCTTTTCTCATAACAAATAAAATAAAAAGTAGAGACAAATTTAAGGTAAAATGTTACCAATGTGAGGATCCTGAATCCTTAAGGATCCTTGATCTTTGTCGCATAAAATATTTCTTGAGATTAATAGCATTCCAGGCCCTTGGTAAAAGATCACCTTATATGATTTGTAGACGGTATGCTCCCTTTCCTACCTCTGCTTCTATTAGATAAGGGCCTTCCTCTTAGGTGCCAACTTGCCATCAGCTGGGTTTGTGGTATTCTGAAATGCTTTCCTTAACACGAAGTCTCCAACTTGAAATCGTCTGATCCTGGCGTTCTTGTTATATGCTCTAGCCATCCTTTGTTGATAAGTCTCTGAGCTCATCCACAGTATCTAGGTCTTGAGCAAGATTTTCAGCATTTTTCTAAGGATCACAGATGCTTGTTCTAGCTATAGGAACCACCATATCTGTTGGGATCACTGCCTCAGTTTCAAAGACGAGAGAGAAATGAGTTTGGCCTGTAGCATTCTTTGGAGTTGTCCTATCTACCCAAAGGACATATAGTAACTCTTCAGGCCACTTTTCTTTCTTGGACCAAAGTTTCTTCTTCAAGTTGTTGATGATGATTTTGTTGCTCGACTCTGCTTGGCCATTAGCTTGTGGATGAACTGGTGCAGATGTTATCATCTTGATTCCCCAACTGTCACAAAAGTTAGTAGTTCTACTCCCAATAAATTGGGATCCATTATCACATATAATTTCAGAAGGAATGCAAAATCTAGTAATAATGTTTCTCTTGATAAAGGATATAACTTTCTTTTCTCTGACTTGAACAAAAGCTTTTGTTTCTATCCACTTGGAGAAGTAGCCGGTCATAGCTAGCATAAATACTTTTCCACCTGGTGCCTTTGGAAGTTTGCCTACTATATCCATCCCCCGTTTCATGAACGACCAAGAGAAAATTATGGGATATAAAGGCTCCGTTGGCTGATGTAGGATGTTGCTGTCTTTGGCAAGCATCACATTTCCTTGCATAGAGTACTGCATCCTTCTTCATTATGGGCCAGTAGTAACCTTGCCATTCTTCCTAACATTTCAAGTTTCCTAAGAACATTCTTAATGGGAAAATTATTTTTCACAATAATAATGTAATGCTACGCATTTCTGTACTTTTTTCTATTTAGAAAGTGTACTCGTATTTCTATTTTTGAGAACTTGTAATTGTATCGTATTCGTATTGCCTTTCCAATCTTGTGAACGAGACTTTGATCATAATGGAATTCATTTTTATACTAATACATGTTACATAATTGTGTTATACGCTACGATCTCGAATACATGTTAATACGCAACAACCGACACTTGAAATACTTGAAATTATCAACTATACTTGTTTTATACTCATACACTATTTATATATATGATTTCAAAGCGTCACCCGCAAGATAGACACTACTCATATTCCCAAAAATGGAAGTCTTTCATCAAGATAGGAGTGATTCCGTTACCTTAGACGATTGGCTGCACCCATTTCTCGAAGAAATATTATCCTTGAGATAGGAGTAATGTCCACACATAATGGGAGATAGAATCACAACTCGACCATTTTCATGACCATCACCTCGATTAAAACTTATACTCAAAACTTTTATCATTATGTCAATTTTCTCATTTATGCATGAATATCGAACCTTATTATTTTATCAAACGTGTTTCTCACCCTACAATCTATTTATGTAAATCACATACACGAAATTCCTAATCATACTTCAAATATTTCTTACCCAGTTTTCAACATCTTATGAACTGCTACCTATCAACCTAGTCGGTCTAATGAACCTCTTGCCCACGATTTTCACATTCTCTTAATCACTAAAGCACACTCGAATTATACTATCATTATGAAGACATTTTGTTCCTAACAGAGAACCAATGAAAACTTTCTCTCACATACGTAAAAGTCTTATAGATGTCGCTTCGTTAACCTCACTTAGTTGATAAAACGTAACCAATCTATAGCCAACCGACAAACACAAATGACCAACCATACACCCTCGAGACTTCGATTTCAATAATAGATCCTATATTAGAACAATCTTTCCTACCAGTAAAATCCATCAATACCTTAGAACAAGAATGAGACTCTTACAGCCCTCACCTATACGCACAACCCAAGAAACCAGATATGAACCATACCTAGGAAATCTTCAAATACCCATGACCGATAACTCACCTGTACACCGTACCATAGTGCACTAAGCGTTGAACCACTAGACATTTAGTTGGAACCCAACACCTTACCATTAGACTACCATTCAACTAACCTACCACAACCATCTCATCAGTCAAACCAACCCCCCCCCCCAATACATTCACTAGACATAGTAAGCCTAGACCTACACGCCTATGCCAACGGAGTTCGACAATCTATAAGTACGTTTTGCAAAATTTCCTTTCAAAATCAAAGTTTATCCACGAAAATTTTCAAACAAAACTTTCCTTATTTTGGTATAAATACCTTCAATGAAGCAAGCTCACTGTTTTAAAGCCTTTTTCAAGAACGATAATACGCAATTCTAAACCTGAACACATGGGCATTGAAGATTCATTAGGTCGGATAATCTTCGACATACACGAATCCTAATTTTTAAACAAAAGTAGCATTTCTTCTACAAACCACATCTTACATCACAAATTAATACTTTTTCTCAATATTCTCTCAACATTTACGAACCTGATCTTTCATTCCCGAAAAACCCGACCTAATGTTTTGACTCAAACAACCATACACATGCATATCATCATACACATTCCAATTTATGTAGTCAATATTTCATAACAATCTTACTCATATCATTGTTTATCCTTTGATTTATACACTCAAACTATATACTAGACTTATTTGTGCTTAACGTCATGTAGATTTCAACTTATACGTTCTATACTACATACTAATTTTATACATATTTTTCATCAATCATACTCAAATTAATACATTCACACTACTTGGTAGTCATACTTGAAATCTACATGTAGGCACAACCCAAGTGGGTTCGCCTACGTTATACTCGCGCAATACTTAAATATAATCATATATACATGCTAAATTTTCATGCGCTATCCCACACGCGCATTCACACTTGTAATACTATGACGTACCCTAACCCATACACTACTAATACAAACTATGCAGATCACGCATGGACCAAGATAATCGTGGATGCACACAAGATTATATTGGTGAGGCTTGAAAACCATAGTGGGTTCTACTATGTATCGTAACAAGGAACGTAACATGACACCGATAGCAAAGCGGACGTAACCTGGTATGAACATGGTGTATACACCGCTAGTACTTCCTATATATTAGTGTCCCTACCATGTTACCAAACTTTCGTAAAACGTGCCATGAGAAATTCGGTGATTTCCCAGACCTTATTAAGTACAATTAACTAACAACAAACTTTGGTGATTCACAATCCTTTCCTTGGTTGTACCTAAACACACTTCAAAACGCCTGATACTCGATTATCCATGACAAAACATCATTATAAAAAAATTGTTAGTCGTAATGGCTACAACAATCATTAACATCTCTCAACTCTTCGTGTTCGCATTTTATCTGATATCCATACCATTCTTACCCCTCACTTACACCTATCGGATCTTTCATTCGCTCTCATACCACGAATATTCCCAATTTTTCCCTTAACATTTAATCAAAACCTTATTTACTGTAAATCGGCCTAAATGTTCAATCCATTTAACAAACGTTCTCATCATCTCAGTTTTATCAAAATATTTCCTTACTTTTTAAAAACTATCTTCCATGCTGTATCACACGCAAACTTCAACAAGTTGGCCTATTACCACCAAAACCTTGTGAAACCGTAATATTTACCATCATATTTTCTCACCAATGAGCATTTTTTCTACAATATGTGATTTTACTAATACGCCTTAGAACCGATAAAATTTTTCTACAACCTACGGTGTGGATCGCACATTCACCAAACTACATCCTTATTTACACATAAACTTTCCTTCTTAGGTCGCATTCTATTTAAAAAAAACATTCCTCCCAATCGAGTTGTTCCAACTCGCTTTGCCGCTACGCACGCAAGCACGTTTTACTTATTCTTACACTTACTTACAATTGATGCCTAAAAACACCTTAGTCAAATGAATCACTTTTACGAACTTACCTTTTATCCCTCAAAATTTCCATACGTTTTTACACATTTATACATAGACATTAATTAGGCTTTAAACTTTAATTTCCCAATCCTGGCCAAAACATTTTAAACGGTTATCACTTATATCAAAACATCAAAATACCATCTTTTCCAAAGTAGGAGAGACTGTAACGCTTCACATTTCTGTACTTTCCTTATTTAGAAAGTGTACTCGTATTTCTATTTTAGGGAACTTGTAATCGTATCGTATTTATATTGCCTTTTTCCAATCCTGTGAACCGAGACTTTGATCATAATAGAATTCATTTTTATACTAATACATGTTACATACTTGTGGTATATGCTACAATCTCGAATACGTGTTTATACACAAAAAATCGACACTTGAGTTACTTCAAATCATTAATTATAAGTGCTTTATACTCATACATTACTTTGATACACTTGGAAATACCTAAATGCATGCTTAATTATGAGTTTCTAGCATAAAATAATGGGACTATCAAACTCTAGGGGTCAAACTGCAAATTCTAGAAAGTTTAGTTAATTCAACAGGTAGTGCACGACCATGCAACCGAGGTACACGACCATGCAAACTGCAATCCTGTTAGTCCAAGAGCTCTAATCAGATATCCACAATACACTAATCAAAGTGCGGAAAACTAAGAAAAGTGTAGAAGATTGAAGACGAAATCGATTGTATTAGATCAAAAGTGTACACGATCTCAAAGGGATCGTTTGGTACACATACACAAGTTTTGCAAACAATCATTAACCCTAACAAAACTAAGGTGCAACCTATTTATAGACTATAGGGACGGCCTAAGTACATAACTGGGCCAAGCCCAAACCGAACACCAAAAATACATTATTAACCAACCCTTTAACTAGACCATAACAAGCGAATGCAAGACAAACGTAAACCTATCATATCATGCCCTTACAATATCCTCCTAGATTTATGTTGTCTTGGCAATTCAAGCTTCACTTGCATTTCTGCTTCTTCTTCAGGTCAGCTTCAGAAATCTTCTTTCCAACATACGGTCCAAACATTTGAGTTTCAACTCTGCCTCTAACCCCAGACCGCAGCTTCATCTTAATAATCTGAGCTACCCCACCTGTATAAGACTTTGCACATACTTCATATTGAGGATCGCTCTGTATCTGAGATCTTCCTAGCAAGTGAATATCCCTTTTCTCCTAACCTCGTCAGATCACGAACATCATTTACTCGATACACTTCGTGTTCACAAACTATCACAGCTTACCGAGTAACAGGATCATACATCAAGAATTTGAATTCACTTAAATTATCATCAGGAAGATCTTTGAGCAATGGAATAGTCTTAGCTTGTTTAGTTGGGGGCCACATCACTGTCTTTAATGGTTGATTGGTGGAGGGATCTATGACGTCTCTATGCACTTTCACAAATGATTGCTGCAAATTCATGTCTTTGAAGTTTACCAATACTTGTTGCTGTAGCTTATTATAAAAATTCCATCCAATCTTGCAATTTGGATTTCTACACTTATCATGATATGGAGCTTGGCTCAATTCACGAAGAGCGAGCGTGGTCCAGGATTCAAAAGAGCCAGAGGAATTCTAATATTCCACTTTTCCATTCTTTCTTGTAACAAGAAACAACCCTTTTTCATCATTATACACCCAACTCTTGATTCTAGACCTATTCCCATACCTGTTAAATCTATCTCTCCCAGTTGTCGCCATATAACGATCAAGCATATCTTGAACACCATAGTTTTTCTCACTACCCACATTCCTCATAATTACCTCCTTTGGCATCCTTCTGACTAATAGTACGAGGAAGATCTTGAATATACTTGTTTAATGCATCTTCACGCTCTTTATCCATTTGCTCCTTTTCAGCTGCAGTATATTCTTTAGGAGGCTCAGCAAATTCCTTTCCGAATTTTCCCTCTATCTTTTGCTTCAGAAAAAAGATCCATCACAACAGCAGAAAGAGATCCAAGATTTGTTTCTAATTCTTGAATTTGCTAATTCTTGTGATTAATTTCCTCTATCAGGCTAGCAATCTACACATCTTTAAAGATTTTATCCTCTTTAAGAGCAGTGACTCTTTTCATTAATGTTATAACATAAACCTCACCAAACAAACTCTCACTATTTTGACACTAACATGTCCACGATCTTCCGCTTGAGTAGGTTTTTCTGAAGTAGCGCTATCTCTCACTGCTTGTTGCAACAGTGACGTTACTTTAAGCACTTCAGCTTCTGGGGAGCACTACTTGATCCTTCACCAGGTTTAGCAGTAGGCATGTACTCAACTACCCTTGGGTTGGTAAGAAACTCAATAAATGCCTCACTCACAGGTGTTCTAGAAACACGAACAGGTGATTGTTCAGCAAATACAGGCAAAGTCGGCTCTGGGTCTATGCTTGTCACATTAGCTATTTCACGGCTGATCCTAGGATCTCTTCCGCTTCGTTTCCTAGGATGAAGATCAGCCGTGAGATCTTCAGTCACGTTCTCAGGATCAGCACATATAGACTCAAAGTTCAATGTGAGGATGATTCACACTCAAAGATTGATCTTCAATAGGCATGTCTGCTGCGAGGCTTTCTATGTTAGTCTTTGTTCCAATTTCACCCATCTTCGCATTAAACTCGACGTCATCCATCAACATCTCATCATACACATTTTCTTCTTCGCTTTCAATCCCAGTTAGATCCACATTCTCAATCGGCTCACTCGATCTAGGAGGAGCATCAATAATTTGTACATCATGTTCATCAGCCACACTTGCATTTACCGGTGCATCAGTTGGTTCTGTAATCTCAGGAAAAGCACCAAATTTTTCAACGGCTTCTTGTTCTGATACTACACTTGAGCATCTATCCTTGCTTGCTTCAATAGGCTAAAAACCATGTGATTCATCATCTTAGTGTCATATATGCTAACTGTCTGTGGCAGAGACAGATACTTTGCTTCCAAAATCATTTGAATAAACCTTGGGAATTTGAACCAGTACTTCTTGTTTAAGGTTTTAACGTTTGTAATAATATCATCAAACACACATTTGGAGTAGTTAAACTTCCATCCTTCAACTAAAGCGGCCACTCCTGAAGTTTTTCTGATTGTAAGAGTCTCAATTCCGCTCTTATTTGCACTGATGCATACTAGATACACGTGAGCCAAAAACCTCCGGTAAGGATGAAGCATCTTCTTGGTCATTGGCTAATACGAACCTTCATAGCTCATCTTCTCAAGTACCAGGACAATCTTTTCTTTTGAGTACTCAATAGGATCATCGGCAGCATCTCCAAATAGCAACACTTCTCTAATTGTCTGTTTTGTAATGAGAAACTCCTTTTTTGAATAGTTGACCGAATAGCATTGTCTGTCTTTTGAGCCGTAGTGTTGTTCCAGAAATCCATGATCCAATCTTCAAGTATGATGGGATTTTCTCGCAAAGTATGCGCAAGTCGACACGTATTTAACCCTACGATCACTGATTTGAATTCTTCTGCCCCTTCGGAGGTTCTCCTAGAAAGCAAGAAATATTCATGCTCTTCTCAAATCCAAGAACATGTATGGATTTATCTGCTACCTTCTTTCCTGTATCAGCATCAAACGGTTCGGATTAGACAAGTATAATCGATTCACATTTTAGGAAATTTTCAAGTTTGACCGTAAACCTGGTCAAACATTTTTACCCACACTTTGAAATTTTAAAAATAACTTTGAAGGTTAAAAAATAACTGATTAACTCAGCCCAAAAAAAATAATTCTCAAAGTTTCATTTTAAAACAGATAAGGCCCGTAATTTAATATCCATGCCTAAACAATGTGGTGTGTGCGGACTAGACATATGTGTGCGAGGACAACTTGGTCATTCAACATTAGACCGCACACTTTTCTAGTCTACAGGTCAAACCGCACACCTTCTGGAGGTCAGGAAAGTCAAAACATGTGTGCGAGGGTATAACAGTCAAAACACATTCAACACGTCATCCCACACACTCTTTCCCGCACACCCTCTGATGGCACATTGGTAATAACCAGGTGTGAGGAGGGCAAATCTTGTAATCCACAAAGTGTGCGAGGGGCATTTGAGTGAATCCAGGTTAGACTGATTACCCCACACACTCTATGAGGTTAAAATTGTCCACTTACAGAGTGTGGGGGGTTATTTTCGTCAATTTAAAGGTGTGCGAACTCCCTGTTATCACGTGAACCCCACGTGCCTCCTTTAACACCGTCTTCTCCGACAATAACATGCTTTCGATTATTGTTCCGATCACCTACAACTCAACTAAACTGAATCAAATCTTATCACTCTCATTTAATCCTCACGATCATGCAAATAAACACAAACACAAAATCTTAACTAGACAATTTTAACATATCAAGACATCGATCCAATTTTCATTATGTCCATACCGACCTATGTTTTTTAACCTTTGAAGATGACATTATTGATTTACTTGAAATTGACAAAACAGTTTTGCTGATGAAGATGATTTTGAGATAGATGAGAGGATGAGTGTTTGTATGGAAATCGAATTTTGAAAAGAAACATAAATTTATATAAGCAGCCGTCAAAACCCTTTTCAATAAAACCCTTGGCCCACCAAGTGTGCTGTGGACCTAGCCATGATCATTAACACCTGTTGATATTCGTGGGTCCCACCAAGTGTGTGGTGGGCTCTGGCTCTCCTTCTGAGACCAAGCACAACCTTTTAACAAGCAGTTTTATGTAGAGTTTTATGACGAAAAACCATCCTTTTCAATTCTTGAATGAGGTTACAGTTAAATCAAAATAAATATTAATAAACTAATAAAAAGACACGTATATATACAAGGAACCATTTGCAAGCCTTTGTCTATGGGATCAGATCATTTCAGACCATATTACACTTATCAACACTAATTTACTTTGGGTGATCTAAGAGATTTCTAGTATCTTTGTCTACTTAAACTTCTCTCCTTCGGCCTTTTCATATGACAGTTTGTAACTGATTATCTTGTTTTGGTGTATTAGATATGCACACCCAAACAATTCACAATCAAATCCTGGAACTATGATTAGTACACTCTATCATGCAAGTAGTTTCCCTACCACATATTTCCACAAGTTTGTTCTAGGATTCTGAAACCTTGACTGGGACTTGATTGGGAAAAGAACATGATAGATCATGAATAGAGATATCTAGATATAATACACAAATCAAATGGATTTTCCAATTTGATATAGGTTAGGGGTTTCTTTTGGGCACTAGATGGCCTCTTTCGGGTGTATTTTGATCTATAGCGCGATAACGTACAGCTAGGTCAGCATATTTTTGGATGTAGTAGAAGCTGACGTTGCCTAGCACCTCTAGGTCTTTGCTCACGCAAAACAGAGGAGATACACGAATTTGTTAGAAAATATTAAAGAACTAGACCAAAATTGTGTGTATCGGAACATCACACAAGTATTCAAATAGAAATGAACTAGTTCCAAGTGAAGTTTTATGCTGAGGTGATATCAGTTCTTAGGTTCTGCACAGTACCAGCCAAAATTTTTAGCCATCAGGATAAAGCCTACCGACATATCGCCCTAGAGTCAGACCATTTCAATACCTGTCTTACATGAGTCAGCCTTAATCCACATAATGAAAATTCATTTCATTTCCCGCGTTATACCAAAGATCTTACCAAAAACTATTTTTATAATTTTCTGATTTTTGAAATGTTTTTATATTTTTTTGAGAGACTACATCCCCCTAAATTTATGCTTAAAATTGAAAGCAAAACAAATAAACGAAAAACAATTTTAAGAAACAAATTTTTGTTGGACCATGATCAGTCCTCGAATTGGACATTTTGAGCAGTTTAAGAAGTGCATTAAACCGTGCTCGATCAACCGGTTTTGTGAACAAATCCGCGACATTGTCATCAGTGTGGATATGTTCCATAGAAATTAGTCGCTGGTTGTACGAGTCATGAATAAAGTGAATTTTTATGGCAATGTGCTTAGTTTTCCAAAAATACACAGGATTTTTTTACTATTTGGATTGCTGCATCATTGTCACAATAAATGGGAGTCTGAGAGAAATTCAAACCGAATCCACAAGTTGATATTGCATCCATATCACCTGAGAACAGCAAGCTGAAGCAGCTACATATTCAGCCTCTACAGTTGATAATGACACAGTCTGCTGCTTTTTGCATTGCCAATAAATAAGTCTGTCTCCCAAGTACTAGCAACAAGCTGATGTGGACTTCATATCCTTACCTACACCTCCAAAATTACTGTCATAAAAAGCACATAAATAAAATGGAGAGTCTCTATGATACCAAAGACCAAGTCTAGGCTTGCCCTTAAGATATCTAAAGATTCTCTTGACAACATTTAAGTGAGAGAGTTTAGGATTAGCCGGATAACGTGCACACTAACACACGGTGAACATAATATCCGGTTTGCTGTCGGTCGATTACATGAAGGACCCAATCATGGACCGCTACAATGTTTCTTCGACAGCTTCTCCTTCTAGATCCCCAGTGAGAACTTGTCTCTCTACCATAGGAGTGTTTGCAGGTTTGGCATCTTGAAGAAAAAATTTTGCAAGAATATCATCCACATATTTTCTTGATAAATTAAGATACCCTTGGAGTCCTGACGGACTTGCAACCCCAAGAAGAAATTGATAACTCCCAAAGCACTCATTTCAAACTGCTTTTCAATAACATCCTCAAATTCTCTACATAATGTGTCGCTTGTGGACCCAAAGATAATTTCATCCACATATATTTTCACTAGAATTTGGTCTTATCCCACTTTGAGAATAAAAAGGGTCTGATCAATGATTCCACGAGTATATCCATTTGGGAGCAAGTGCTCTGTCAAAGTAGCATGCCATGCACGGGTGCCTGATGCAACCCATAAAGTGCCCTATCAAGCCTGTACACATGCCCTGGATATCGTGGATTAACAAAACCAGGTGGCTGATCATCATAGATTTCCACTTTCACTTTGTCGTACATTAATGTTGTCTTCACATCCATATGATAAACCGTGAACCCTTTGAAAGATGCATAGGCAAAATAAATTCGAATGGCCTCTAATCTGGCCACATGGGCGTACACTTCATCATAGTCAAGCCCCTCAATCTGTCAAAACCCCTGCACCACCAGTCTCGCTTTGTTTCTCACGATCACTCCACTATCATCTATCTTGTTCCGATAAACCCATCTCGTTCCAAGTGCTTTCTTTCCCACAGGCAGCTTGACTAATCTTGTTACTCTCAATTTTTCAAACTTATTTAACTCATCCTACATGGCTTCCACCCAACTTGGTTCTCAAAGGGCCATTAGGGTAGTCTTCGGCTCGATTTGTGAGATGAAGCACGAGTATAAACATGTGTTGATAACTCCCGTCTGGCTTCTAGTCAAAACCCCAGCTTCTACCGGTCCAATCAGATTCTCTACTGGATGATTTCTTTGAACACTAGTAGGAACAACAAATTCTGGAACTGTTCCCGTCGACGACATATTCTTCAAGTTGTTCGTTGTAGCAAGTTCTAGGGGTTCAGCCATAGATTCCTCCAAAGATTCGTCTACAACATACTCGTTCGGAATAGCATCCTGTGAGAATAGATCGTTGTGATTGTTTGACGACCCTTCTTCATTAGATGAGTAGGATGCTTCCTCTTCTGTGTTATGAGAGTCGATATGATCTGGAGCTTCTTATGCCTCTGGTATAGTAGTTGAAGACGAGGCCACAGTTGTGCCATCCCCCACAACTTCAGATTCCCCCTCAGCTTCAACATCCCCCTCTTCATCAGTGCCATTTATAATAACCGAAGATCCTGGAGCAGCATTTGAGGAACCTGTTTGATCTGCAGAAACAACACAAGGTATATAATCAAGGATTTCAAAAGAATTAAACAAGCATGTATAATTATAGAGAGTAAATGGACCGTTTCCAGCATCTGTCTTGTTTTCTTCAAGCCACTAAACATCAAATGATTCGACGATATGCCTTGTTGATGTTGATGTACACTCTGTATCCAGTTTTGTTCTCTTGTGCAGCTTTACCGGAATAACAAATAAAGAAACATTCATCCACTATTGCATCAAACTTGGGTGATGCGTCTAGATGCGGCAGACTACATGGACAGCCAAAGGCTCGAAAGTGAGCAACAGAGGGTTTGACATCGAAAAGGATTTCATGAGGCGTTACCATTCGTGCCTTTTTTATCAACACCTTGTTTTGAACATAACATGCCATATTTATCACCTCGTTCCAAAAGAAAACAAGGAGCTTGGAATAACACAACATAGTGCGAGTTTCTTCAATCAGGGTTCTATTTCTTCTTTCTACAACTCCATTTTCTTGCAGAGTTCTTACGGCACTGTATTGCCTAGCAATTCCCTTTTGAACGCAAAAGAAGTTTAGCTCCGCATTCTTGAATTTCGTGTCGTTAACGCTTCGAATCCCCTTTACCTTCTTTTTGGTTTGATTTTCCATAAAGATGATGAATCTTTTGACAAGTTCTACAGTCTCGCTTTTGTTAGCTACGAAGAAAACCCATGTAAAACGTGAGAAGACATGAGTAATAACTAAACAATAAAATTTTCATGAGATGCTGAGCACATTCATTACTTGCTCCAATTTTTAAGGAATTTTATTATTGGAATCAACTAGTCTACCAAGCTTCAGACATACAATAGACTCATTAGAAGCTTGTGGTTGTCCTTCTAGGACACTCATTATAATTATTATAATTGGAGCATTAGCAGTTGGTATATGTGACATAGTCACCTTTTTAAGGTCAGTGAATGTGTCTAGTAATAGATTCACTAATCTTTGTAAATGGGTTATCCTTTGAACTTCTGGTTCACACTTTTTTCAGGATCATTGATAATTCATACCAACTCATTTCTTTTCCAACTGCTTTTTATCTTCCCCCTGATGTTGGGAGTGTTAATTCATTGAGATTGATATCAATTAATTGAGTCGTAAATAAATATCTCGTGGAAAGCCTTATTCATTATCATATATTCCCATCCACTTTTTAAGGTCCCATCTTTGTGCGTTGTGGTGGATCAATTTCAATAAATACTGAACAACCAAATCTTAGAAGAGACATCTCTGGTTCCTGACCAAAAACCAGCTATAATGGGGATAAACTATTACCACATGTTGGCTTTATGTGAATTAATATTATTAGATGTAAAATTACATGTACTTATATATAAACATGTACTTGCTCACATGATTATTGGTTTTGTAATCAATCATAGATGTTTGATCATCGTTTTCAACAAAAGCAATTCGTGTAACGACATTTGTCACATGTTGTTTAACACTTATTCCAATAACCATTAGTAAATGGGTATAAAAAACACCATATTTATCAGTAAAAATATAAAAAGATGATACTATAGAGTAATGTGCTTGCTATCTTAAAAGCTAAGCCACAAGTCACGCAACCTTTCATGTTGCGGATTTGATAACCATTTAGACAATGCATAGATTTTCAGAAAATGGTATTATGTCGAGATACACATATATTTTATTCTTTTGATAATATTTATGGATTCAAACCTTACTTTAGTATGGTTAACATCCATTGAGAACAAAAATTTCATGTTTAAGTACCATGAAGAATCATCCTTCGATATGTTTCACACCATCAAAGACTCGGAATGGTCTAACCGGTCAAGCTAATTTATTAAACAATCATGATCTATAAACTTCTATGACCACACATGCTTTAGTTGCATTCGTATTTGTCTAATACACGACAATATACACGAGACAATAATGCACCATTAGTTTAAACATTCGTGTTATTACATGTTTCTTATATATTCATTCCCTTAGTTCTCCACTTCTTGTGGTCGACTTCATTATTACATGGTCAACTCATTCTTAACATCAGAATCATTACAGTTTCCTCATTTATCATGATCACGACCTTTACAATGATCATTGTATAATCATCACATTGTTAACATGGTTGATCTCATTGTTAATATCAATATCATAAAAATTTCCCCAGTTACCATGATCATGAACTTTACATCGATTATTATATCATCACATTCACACAAGGAAATTGATTATAACCACACAACTTTCATGGTGACATCATTACAATATCTTTTTTATGTACATGATCGCGACTCTTTCACTGATCATCATATCATCACATTCACTACACGGAATGGATTAGAACCACTTTCATACATGGTGGTCGTTTCAAACCTTATATGTTCTTTGACATTCTTACCACTTAAAAAGCATATTTGAGGTTTGACAATGGATTTATTTTTTATTTAACCTGTATCAATTAAAAAGTTATATGACCAAATTATTTATAGGTCCAAAATCTTACAAGCTTCCATAAATTTATAATAAGTTTTATGAAGTTTGACACTTCGAGTGTCATGTTTTAAATAAATGAATCTTGACCATAATTCAATCGTGTTTATAACTTGAAATCATAAACCATAACTTTGGTTATTTGGATGTTCCCTTATAAACTGATAGCATTAAGAACACAGTATATACATAAAGTTACATCATATAATGCATGACTTTATAACGTGTTATCAAATTAGACAAGTTTGATACAAACTTATGAAAAAAAAGATGTTTCATCACTTTATAAAAGAAAAAGATTTGTATTACCTTATTAGGATATATAACCAATCAGCAATCACAAACATATCTTTAACATTACAAGCTTACTACCATTTACTGATAAGTAATTACTATAGATTTAGACTTAAACAAACATACTCATCAGGTTCTCATTATATTTTAATAATATATGATGGGTGTTTGCAAGTAAATAGAATTTCACATATAATATTTAACATTACATATTCAAGAATTATTCTTTTAGTTGTACAAAACAACTAATTATATATTCTAGTGACTTAAAAATAATATGCAAATAAGTTTGTATGTATAAGATAACTAAGAAACGTTATACGTCGTATTAACAATCTTTCCACATATTCAACTTAGTCAAAATTGTAGGCCTTATCTCTTATCTATATATTTACTTATTTGAGTTATTAATGAAAAGATGGTAGTTTAAAATCTCGTTGGCATCATCATGAAGCTATAATTTCTTCTAGTTTCGGAAACCAATAATAATAGACCACACATGCCAGTTTGATACGATAAATTTGTTCTAGTAATTCAATACATATAAGAAATCAAATTATATTCATACTATTTTGATGATGTTAACATGCATTAACATACAAACAATTTATCTATTTAAATTCAATATGTATATTATCCAATCTAATAGCAAGCAAGGAATATATACATTATTAGAATACTGATAACATATAACATCGCATTAATGATTGTAGAATTGCAAATATTAATAACATATATTTTATCATATAAAATGACTTATATGCATTTAATTGTTAAGTCATTAACAATATTACTCTAATAATAATCTTGTAATAAAATAAACTGTTAAATGTCACTTTTCTTAATAGGTATATTGTATCTTAAATATATACTAGTATATATAATTCACATCCATTTAAATTAATCAAATATTTATATTAATAAAAGCTTTCTGTATGCATTTCATTTTCCTTTTCCTTTTGAAAAGACTACAAGTTGAAAGAAAATGGATATGAGCATCGATAATCAAACTCTTTATTAAAACATAAAATTTGCTTTTATGTACCGACAGTTAATGTCATAGAACTTTAAAGTTTAAAATAAGGTTTTATAGAAAAAATAATTGAGATAAATTAGTGATAGACATGAAATGGTGGAGTATTAAAATCTGTGTCTATTTCTTTTCTGTTATGCTTTTGAAACCAAACGAAAGCCCTCACCATCATCTTCTTTGTTCCGTTTTCCGATCAACAAACCTGCTCATCGGAGCTTTACAATACCCTCCAAAGTCGTTTTCACGAAATTTGAACATAAGATATATTTGAAGAGATGATTTAATTAATACCTGAATGACGAATTAAGGGATTAAGAAACCAGTCGCTTGAATTCTATGGAACAACAGCTGTAGATCATGAAAACTATATCTTTCCAAAATTTTGGAGCTATGTCGCACCTGGTTGCAATCCACACATGTTTCCACACCAGCTTTTTTTCATGATAATATTATCAACTCCAAAAGCAATTCATATTGATAACGTATTGTAAAACAACAACCTATTAGTAACTAGTATACAAACTATATAAACACACAAACAATGAGCATATGATTATAGAGAGGAACATAGAATGTAGAGTTCTTATTCATTGATTTCAACATCATATACAAATGCCATTATATATAGGCACTCATATTAGTACAATAGTAAATAAAGAGATAGAGGTTATACATGTAGAAAATCACTACATAATAAATAAATTCATGGATAGAGGTTATACATGTGTAAAATCACTACATAATGGATGCATTCATCATAAATATAACATAATATAATTATCATGTATTCGAAGATAGATTGTAAAAAATTGTTTTAGTTGATAATAAATTGTCCTCTATATTTTATTGTTAATGCTTAGATATAAGAATAAATGCTTAGATATAAGAATGTTATTATTTTTAATGCTTAGATATAAGAATGTTAAACTAATCAGTTTTCTAGTAATTAGATAAATTATGAGAAATTTATTACAACTACAAACTTCGCCTTTGTGTTTCTCTACAAAAGTTATGGATAAAGGGTGAGCGACTGACAAGGACATACTTTATTAAAAAAAAGTGACAGTTTAATATCTATATTATAAACATGTGCTAAAAGGTCAAAAGGACCAGTATGGTAAATATAGTATAAACATGTACTAAAAGGTCAAAAGTTCAAACTTAAAAAAGTAAAAAAATTATATATTAAAAAACAAAGGTAGCTAAAAGTTTATGTTTTAATATATAGTATATGATATAATTAGTTTATTATGAATTCACCCATATCATGGAAGGGTATTGGCTAAAATCGATCCCTAAAATTACAAAGAAAAAAAAGAGAATGTCAAGAAATCGAACCTGTGACGTTTGGGTGAAATTAGACACACCAACTCAGAGCAACTTCACATTTTGCTTTCTCTTATGCCAAACTTTTATTATAAAAGAGGTCAGTGGCTGTCAAGAAAATCAAAACTTCAAAATGTAAAGAAAAAAATTCACTAAAAGACAAAGCCATTAACACGGTAGCTAAAAGTTTGTGTTTTAATATATAGTATATGATATATTTAGTTAATTATGAACTCGCCCATGTCATGGAAGGGTAATGGCTAACAACTATCCCTAAAATTATAAAGGACAAAAGGGAATGTCAAGAAATTGAACCTGTAACGTCTGGATGAAAATTAGACACATCAACACAGAGCAACTTCACATTTTGCTTTCTCTTATGTCAAATATTGTTTATATATAGAAGAGGTCGGCGGTTGTGATGCTATAACCACCGACTTCTGGTTTTAAGAGTAAATAAAATACATATGGTTTTCTAGTTATTGTATTTTTAAATGTTTTTAAGTAATAATGATTAAGTATTCCTAGTTATTTGTATTTGTTTTAGATTAAATGAATTAATTATAATAATCGACTTTAAAACCGGTTTGGGCCAAATGGGTTTTGGCCAACCCGGTTTTGAAACCAACCCTAACCGATTCAGATGGGGTTGATGGTTTCACTGATGAAACCACTAACATAATGCCGGGTCGGTTTGTAAATAGAATTATAATTTCTTTTTTTGCAATTTTTTTATTTTTTTCAATTTTTAAAAATTCTTTGCAAATATTGTAAATAATTTTGTAGATGTTATAATCTATGTTTGCATGTTTAAGTCATGTAATCATATTACAAAAGGAAAATTAAAGAAATGCAATGTAGGATTGAAACAAGAATGTTTATAAGTAATTGGAACACTACTAAAACTTCTTTATATGATGTGAAATATTCTTTATTTCTAAAGGCTCCTACAATTCATTTATTAATTCATGTAATAACATATTATATGTCAGAGAATACAAGTACCTTTTGTATGTTACCGTTTCATCTATAAATTGGTCCCTACAATTCTTATCGGTCAATAAATTCATTTATTAATTCATGTCGCATCTGTAACTGTTATGAGTTTCCTCTGATATCACCTTCTTAAGAGGAATGCCACCACATGATAAAGAATAAAACGTGGAGCTAACATAGGTTAAGGGTTCAGTGCTGAATCCAAAAAAAGTTTTTAAGGAGTTTCTTTTGCTACATCTCACTAATTTTTTCTAAACTAGACAAAATTTACAATATAATTTTCCATTTTTTTTCAAACTGAGGGGATTCTACGAACCAAGAAACCCCTCACCCTGGATCCGCCACTGTATGAGTTAAGAACGAGATAGTTTTGTCATTTATCTCCTCTCTCTTTTATAACTTACATATGTTCTCCTATGTTCAATTTCCATACATCACGTATTAAATGTAATAGGAGTGATTCACTCAAGCATCCACATCTAGGTTGTGAGATTTTATACACGTGCTGCTAAAATATGAAGTCGCTAACTTAAAACGTGTGTGTCACCGTGATACGGAAATTATTATCATTTGAGTAAATTGTGGTTTTGGTCCCTATGATTATAGTCTATTACAATATTTTACAAAATCTTAATATTTTACAATTTACATAGAAGTATATCTATTTTATTACAATTTCACTTCACAAGATTAGCTCCATCTATCTTCAAGTTAAATTTTAATCACATGAAGACATGTAATGGACGAATACATAATTAACTATCACCAGATTTTATGTGTATGGTTCTGACTTAGTACGAGTAGTATCAACATGTCACCATATTTTAGTTTTTTTATTTATACATTATATAGATTTGTTTACCAAATCAATGAAACAATGATTTAAAAGTAATCTCATTATATTTGTCACTCTAACTAAAACGGATTTCGCACCTTATGGACTAGGTTACAGATCAGACCTGAGCTATATTGGATAACAGATCCTCACAAGATTGCATCATCCTCATTCATACTGGTGAATCATAATTAGATAATAATATGAATCCTGTTTAACCCATCAAAAGTATGTTAAATATTCTTTTGTTCAAGAGTAGAACCAAAACTCTTGTAGTAAAATGTTTAATTTGTAATTCTGAATTTTATAAACATTTATGCATACGGGAATTTTACTTTTAGTTACCAAAATTTTATAGTTTGCATTAATTATTTATGTACATAAGAATTTCTTTTTAAGAAAAAATAAAAAATAAACATTTTATAAGGGTGAATATGATAATTTGATTTATTACGTATTTGCCAATCACATAACTCTCATGTGATTAGGATTTAGCTAGAAGATGTATAGAGTTAATTTGGTGGATTGAAATTGCAATAAAATAGAAGCTATGATATGTAAATTGCAAGACATTTAAATTTTGTAAATTATTGCAATAAGCTATAATTATATAGACCACAACCGTAATTTACTCTTATCATTTTATTGCGGCAAATTAAACCATATTTAAAAGCTATAATATTCAAGGAGTAAGTTATTATTATTATTATTATTATTATTATTGGCTAAATTACATCCTTAACTCACATAAATTCGTCCAATCCGGCGAACAAAAAGTGTTGACCAATATCAGTTCTTTCAACCCGAATTCTGGACGCTTATTTATTTAATTGTTTCAACTATCATATCCTATCCTATCCTTCTTAGGTAACTATATATTCTTATGTTTCCTTCAATTTGTAACTGCTTTTAGATATATATAAACCCTTGGATCAACTTGAGATGAAATTCTGAACGTATTAATTCAACAAAAGCTTTTAGAAGGAGAGGTTTAGGGCGGTTTTTTCATTCAATTTCTCCCCACGTCGCTCTGAAACCTCTTCAAATGTAGTGTCATTCTCATCTCATCTATCTACGGTTACAGATTGCAAATAGGGAACAAGCAAAGAGGTTTCTTTCAAATATAGTTGGGAGTATTTACGCTGGAGAGATCTGTGACTGTGGAATGTGGTCCCGAATTTGTGAATTGAGAAGTGGTATGATTCTTCTTAAACACTCATTGTTTTCTCTTATCTTCTTAGGTTCTGCTTCTACATATATTTTATTTTTTCTAATTTGTTTCAATTTGATGTGATGATTATCGCTATTTCCGTTCATTTGTTTAGGGATTTAAGTTTTTCAATTTGTTTAACGTATGTTAAATTGAAGGCATTATTTGTGTTTGGATGTTTCAAATTAGGGTTTCTATGAATTTTTGTAGTTTCCTATCAACTATTTCAAAAGATATTTCAAGCCTTCTATTTTCTACTCGTCTGCTTTTGTGATACTTTTTTATAATTGGTTGATGTCACACCCCAACCAATGGCGGAAACATCGGAGTGAGATGATAACGAGATTGCTCATTGCTCACAACGCTAATAATAACAATATTTAATTTTAAGGTCAAATTTCATTTCAAGAAAAATTGTCAAAATACAACATTGAAACAAATACAACAATTGAACTTAATAAACACAATACAACAAAATTGACACAACAACATTAACCTAAACGTCTAAATTGTGTATCTAAATCCTTGCTATTTGATTTCATAGCATCCTCTTCATCAACCTGTAACATGTTTTAAAATAACAATTCAATGCAAAAGCAAAGGCGAGCACACAAGTTTAAGCATAGCATACGTATACGAATAAAGTTTAAACAAATCCTCATGGCAATTATGATTCTACAAGATCATATACAAGGCATGCAATGCTACTAGTCAAACCTGTAACATCCGTCAAAAATGGATTTACCAAACCCGCTCCGTTTATTAACCGAACAATCAGTTAAAAATTTCGTTGCGAATTTAATGCCCAAAATAATTTTAAACGATACATAATTAATTATTATATGGGAATATATAATTAGTTTTTGAAAAACTGTTAAAAATAAGAAATAAAAATAATATGGCCCTGCCGGGTTTCGAACCCGGGTCAGTCAGCCGGGTCAGACTTAACACACACACACTTAACCACTGCGCCACTCATGTTTCTTGTTAATTGTTAGAATCAATTAATTCATAACATGTTTTTCCGAATTCAAAACCGGCGCCCAAATTTCAGTCGTCGGAAATCCCGGCGATCTCGCGAGATTGGACGGTTTCTTTTATTCTTAACGTAAACTTTAAACTCATCATCGGTTATAACCGATGTCTGAGTCCGCGACACAAGTTATAACCGTTGGAGAAATTCTAACCGACGAATCAAGTCGGAAATCGGACCAAATTCATCGATGACCTGCCTTATAAATACCCCCTCAAACCTCTGCAAGCTTTTTCGCTCAAAACCGCACCTTTACCCGACGTAATTTCACTCGCCGGAAAATTTCTGCTCATCGCCGGAAAACCGAACCCTTCACTTCTAAGCCTTACTAAACCCCCTGAGCTTATACCGAAGTCACCCACATCCTTTTCAAGCTTTCTGAAGACTCTCTGCTGCAAGACACACGTCGCCGGAAGTGTTTGCTGTCACCGGAGTTTCGCCGGAGAAACAGAGGAGTCCAGTCGGTATACCTTACGCTTAATCCTTCATTCTTTTTATTTAATCTCACATGTAATTAACCATCAGACACTAACGAACATGATTTAATCATCGAACCAGTCGGACTTCCGATTCTGGTTAAAACTGACGAAGAAGACGAAGTTTATGTAACATATAAGTATAATTAAAATCAAGTTATAACTCGGGTTAGACACACAGTCCAGCGGTGGACTGTGTGCACAATAAACACGTAAACGTCTCGAGTTCGAATCTTGTCCCACGCATGCTGCCTTAATAAAAATGTTTTTCTTTGGTTAACCGAACCGGAGTCACCGCTGTATATGTTAAGTATAATAATAACCGGAATAATAACCAAGATAGACACAGAGTCCAGCGGTGGACTGTGTGTATGTTTAAATCACAGGAGACGAGTTCGAGTCCGGGCTACCGCACCGGCCCGGATAATTATTAAACTTTTTATTTAAGACAGAAATGGAAATGTTCAGTTTGTATATAAGTATAATATAAATCGGATTATTTAACAAGTTAAACACACAGTCCAGCGGTGGACTGTGTGTTAACTCAACCCACAGGTCCCGGGTTCGAGACCTGTGGAGCGCACCGGTCCGATTCAGTAAAATCTTTTTAGAAATAAATTGATTTTCGGATTAATCTAATTAATATATAAATATAATTAAAAACAGAAATATTTCGGGTTAGACACGTAGCTCAGTTGGTAGAGCTGCGTGCACGCGTACGGGAGGTCTCGGGTTCGAGCCTCACTCAGCGCACACTTACACGCATACGAACCGGTCAAACAATCAAGGTCAACGGTGAACGGTCAACGGTCAAAAAAAAAGTCAACTTTTTTTATTATTTTTATTTATTTATTTTAATTAAAAATCAATTAAAAATACTTAAAAATAACATTTTTAAGGTTAGAAAATAGCCTTAAACTCACAAAAATACACCCAACAATCATACTAAAATGGATTAATAAAATCCGTTTACTTACCGAACCATAATGCTATTTATCTAGGTTAATTTCACTCGTGGTTAAAACCACTTCGCGTGCATTCAACATCATCAACCGAACGCACCCACTGTGAGTGAATCTTACAACTCCCCTTTTTAATTACACGTTTTGGGTGTGTCATGTGTCACAAAATAATTAACTCGTTTATTTAAACTTGTGCCATACCATATCGTGATCTAAACTTAGATTGTTTATATTGTTGTGATTATGTATTTCATTTTGTCAACTTATATGAAATTCATTCATTAAGCCCATCAGTTCCTCGTGGGAGACGAGTTGAGCAACGCGTGCCTCAAAACCAATCCATTATTGTTCATGTGTGTATTATTGAGTTTATATTGTTTGTAGTTATGTCTTTCATATTATCATGTTTATGCAATTCATTCATTAGGCCCACCAGTTCCTCGTGAGAGACGAGCTGAGCAACGCGTGCCTCTAAACGATCCATTATTGTTCATGTGTGTATTGTTTAATATTAAATTGAATTATGAATAAGTTTACATCTATTTTTACTCATGTGTGGTTGTGCACTTTATTTCATAATCAGTTAAATAAACTTGTTCAAATGTTTTCCATAGGATTCACTCGCCAACTTTTTGTTGATCCAAAAACCCTTTTACACATGATACAGGTGAACAGGATGAAGCAAGGAAAACATAGGAAATGCCTTAGAAGAAAACAAAGAAGCTTAGATTGATGTTTAGGTCATTGATATAATTATGATTGTAAATTTCCATTAAATTGTATTAATGAATATGAAACGTTAAAATAAATGTCATGACCTTTGATGATAACCCAATTATGCCCCGATCACCTTTTCCGCTGCGGGTCGGGGTGTGACAAAACCCTTAACGCAATCACGATGTTTTAACATGGCCTCAAGATTACACGATGGAGGGGGATGCGTTACTTCCTAAAGCGCTTATACATGTCAAACGAAGGTTTAAACAAGTTAATGACTAAAGTATCACATAAAGAATGCACAAGATATAAGCATCACGTAAGCGTATCAAGTATTCACGTGTATAGGATTGTTTGTGCATTT
Source organism: Scalesia atractyloides (assembly GCA_947069175.1). Lineage (NCBI taxonomy): Eukaryota > Viridiplantae > Streptophyta > Magnoliopsida > Asterales > Asteraceae > Scalesia > Scalesia atractyloides. The sequence continues at coordinate 37,617,274 of CAMTDV010000011.1, forward strand.
CATAAAGTTTAAGTGTTGTAATTTTCGTATAAGTAAACATGTTACACCCAAAAGTGTTGTAAACGAAAAGTAGGTCGAGTGTACTCACGGTTTTGCTAGCTTCCACTCGTTACTTCGTGAAGGGTTGGAGAGAGAGTTTGGGGGAACACCGAGTTATCCTACAAGAGGAAAACAAAGGTTGTTAAGTATTCGGATGATAATGGAGGATTTAGGAATTTTAAATATACTAAAGTATGTTATATGAGAAAAATAATCGTCTAAACTTAATACTCGTTTTTGACATTATAAGACCCATTCGGGTTGATGTGTTTTCATGGGTTAGGTTACCCATTAGAATCGTAACGAGAGGTTAAGTACGTAGGTGATGTAACCTAGTACCATGAGGGACAATCATTTGATTACCATCAAGAGTTCGGTTAGTGAATATATACATATATTATATAACATACGTAATAAGTAAATCATAAACATCATGAAAGTTCATAGAAGTCATGCTTGGAGGTAGGAGGATAACCTTCCTTTTAAAACCTCTTTCGTATAGTTCACCAATGCACAAGTCGTCACAAAGACGACAAGGATGATCATGAGTAAGTTTAAACAAAGGAATTAAAAGACAAAAGTAATCGAAAACATCAAGTGAGGTGGTGGATCGAAGGTAGGATTGCCAAGGCTTCCAAGTGATCACACTCTACCAACTCAAGTCTTGTTTCGAGAACAAGCTTGGAAGGATACAACACTTGTGGGTAAAACCCTATTAAAACAAGAAGGTTCCTACACTTGGGACCTTAAATAGTGTGATATTCCTAGTTGGTTTTCCATGGAAAATCTATGGAAGTATTCCCAAAGGTATTTCAAGGTGAAGAAGAAGAAAAGATCAAAGGAGGGAAAAGGGTGAGTTAGAACTAACATTTGAAACCTTAAATCTTTAGAAGAAGAGAGCTCTTAGAGCTTTTAGAGAGAAGAGAAGAGATGATTGAGGTGTGATTTGAGAGGAGAAGAATGTGGGTATTTATAGATGAGATTGGGAGGTTGTTAGTTGGGGGTATTAAATGCAACAAACACAAAGTTGGCCAATCCATGAGCTTGAAACCAACATTTCCGGATTATGCCCCTCTCGCGGGCTGCGAGAGAGTAAAGAAGTGGCGGTCGCGGGCCGCGAGGAGCCTGGCGGGCCGCGAGAGTTCAACAAGGGTCCGGTCGCGGGGTGCGAGATAGGTTATTCCAGAAGTTTCTTTGGTTTTTGACACTTTTAGTCCTTAGACTTAGTTTAACTTGTCATTTTGCACACGTTTAAGCATATAAGTATGATTGAGTATTGAATGCGATTGTATAAGCCTTTTGCACATAAAACAAGTATTGGTCTAAATGTTTGCATGTATGTAAGCATGTATAGCAAGTATCAAATGATTGTATGTATGCGAGCATGTGTAGCAAGTATCAGTTTAAATGATTGAATAAATATGAATTTTTATTATGATTCAAGTCTCGGATTACAAAATTGGGAAAAGGAATACGAATACAAGTTTCCAAAAATAGAAACACGACTATACTTTCTAATTAAGGAAAATATGAAAAAGCGAGACGTTACACTTGATGCTCCTTGTCTCTTTGTTTGTTTTTTTTGCCATTAAACTTTAGGTTGTGGGAAGATGACTTTGATGATTGAAAAATGTATTTCATCTTATTTAATGGTATGTTTGCCAGTGTATGGTGCATTGTGTAAAAAGTGGTGAAGAAAGCATATAGAGACAAAATTAGTTTATTCTCTATAATGCCACAGATCATAGAAGGTGAACGATCAAGCTATACTGTTGAGCACTAATGGTCAAGTGATTCGATGTAAAGGTAAGCATTTATTTCATTCTTTCAGTTGTTTTTTTTAATCTGCTCATGGATATAACATGTAAAGTTAATTAATTTAACAGCCGCGGTGGCTTTGGAAGCCAAAAAGTCGCGGGTGATTGAAGAAGTGGAGGGGCGCCACTTGGAAGTCCGAATTAAGATCCTCTTCACTTCCCTCTTTCAGACCAATGCTTACTTCTGGGAAGCAAAGTAAGTATTCTAATTTCAAATTCTAAATCAAATAATTATTTTATTAATCTCTAATCTTAAGTTACTGCCAATTTTTCAGGGGCAAATTCTTGCATTTCCTCGGATTTAGGACTTGAGCTAGAGGGTCAATTCCAATTTTATGTCAAATTAAAAAGGGTGTGTAATTCTGTATTTATTTGATATACATAATTTGATGAATTTGTTACCATGAACACAGGGTTGTGGAGAGCGCTTGGGAATGAGTGACAAATCTCAGGGGCGATGAATTTTGTTAACATGAACACGTGTCACCTTCTCGCGATCAACACTGACTAAAGTTTGTGTCCTCAACTATGGGATCTCCACATGTACATATTTGACCATAATCACCCTTCTTTTGTTGTATTTTCCACCGTATTTTGACTAAAATAATTTGTGTTATTTAGGGTTAGGTGCTACTTTGAACCATAGTCACATGGAACGCGGTACAAAACCGATACGCAATTCGGGTCTTTCTAAAAATCGGTACGGTAGGGGTAGGTTCATTTGGGAACTCTAATTTGGTACATGGTACGGTGTATCCTATGGCGTACCGCTGTAGTTTGGTACACATTGGGGGTAGGTTCATTTGGGAACGCTAATTCGGTACGTTTGATTGTTACAGCAGGTATTTATAGTTAACATGGGGTGGATAATAATTAAAGTGTGCTGATTGTAATGTGAAAAGTTAATGGCGGGAAAAAAGTGTCCAGTTAGCTATGTTATATAAAAAGAGGGAAAAAGTTAATGGCTTTTCAAATTCCGGTACAATCTGGCCGTACCGGAACGCCGACCACTATAAACGAAAACGCGTTTTGAATTGATTAAAAACATGTAATTACCGATTGGAACACTATTATATTACACAATCGGAACGGTCCAATTTAGCAATCCGGTACGCATACTAGAGGCGATTGGGACGACTCTGTACCGCGATTCGGTACGACTGATCTGGTATGCGGTACATGGGTCTTTTAGCGTTTCCTGTGACTATGCTTTGAACCTTGTAAAACCGATAAAAGGCTCTTCTGTGGCCGTTTTAAGTTTGGGAGCTGCGGGATTTGCTGTATGTTTTCTCAAGTTTTGCTTCTTAAAACATGTAATTTGTATGAATGTAATTTAGTTGCCTATTGATTTATTTATGATTAGATTACGGAAGGTGCAAGAATTGCTGGTGTTTCAAGAACCATTAGAGTTGATCTCCATGCCAATAGATTACAAGAAGTGGGTGCGAACATGTGAAAAAAAAATTGGGGATTGAGTATGTGAACACAAAAGATTACAAGAAGCCGGTGGAAGAAATAATGCAAAGATGACAAATGGAGTAGTTGACAGGAGTGTTGAATGCACCAGTCATATGACCTCTAACTTTGAAAGTGTCATGATGTATGAATTCACCTATATACATACCCTTTGCCTGCACATTTATATATGTGTTTTTTATAATATTTTGAATTTTGGTGCAGGGTTGGGGTGTAGCTGGTGTAGTTGTTCTTGTGGGTGTTCCACATAAAAAAATGTTTACTTCAAGACAAGTCCTTTGAATGTGTTGAACAAAAGGACTTTGAATGTGTTGACCTTTTTTGTAACTCCTTTTTCATATGCAAGGTAATTTTATTCGGTTATGGGTAATCAGTCCTCATCACCATGGTTTAAGCTTTTATTCATGCCAAAAATGCTGTTGACATTGTGTCTGGCACATGGGTAATCAAGTTTTCAATTTTATAAGTATGCTATATCCGCCAAATACAGCATGATTTTTTTAATCTTTTAAAGGAAGAAAATGCTAAATGTTTGGCGAAGCGTAAGAAAATCGAGGCGGCGGTTTTTAACAAACTCTTGCAAGCGAAACTAAAGAAATCGAGGAGTCGAGGATGAAAGAACTCTGGGCGACAATGTCAAAAAATTAACATTCGTGACGATACATCAAAAACTTGTTTATTTTTCCAGTGTAGTGTATTTAAGATTTTAAGTTATTTTTTAGTTGGTAATTAAATTACGACGGTTAAATTTAAAAAAATTATATATGATTCATTTTATTTGAGATTTTAAGTTATTTTATTTGAGGTTTTAAGTTATTTGTTTTTTAGTTTGTAATTGAAATTACAATGGTTAATTTTTAGAAAAAATAGATTTTTATATTTGATTCATTTAAAAACCCTGGTTCTTTTAATCTTCGTTGATCCCATTTGGACCGAAGATGAGGAGTACATCTTTGGCCTTGCTTTTGTACATGTTAGGATCTTAGACTTACACAAGGAGGATATAAGGGATAGATTTGGTACTAGTTTTAGGGATCGTGTTAAGGATGGATAGAATGACCGAGGAAGAGGAAATGGGTATTGCAAATGAGTGTAATAATGATCAAATATTGTCAAAGACAATGAGGATATTGATGAAAAATATGGGACGATTAAAACAATGAGACTTTTGTTAAATAATCATGTGCCGCATATGCACGAATTAAGGGAAGGCCTTTTACTAACTTAAAAATTTGGAAGCTTATAGTCAATGCCAATATTAATTAATTTTGTAATATTTATTTGAGTTTTTAAGTATTAACTAGATTGTTGCCAAAGGGCGCGTTGAGGCAATGACGCCTTAGTTGATTATAACTTGAGGCATGTTCTATGATTCGTTAACCGTATGAAAATGCATGTTTCAACTATCTGATGTAAAGCATTGCGATTACAAAACGTACAAAAATAAGCATGAAAACGTATTATATTTGACCAGACTCGTTTCAGGGAAAAATTATGCCGAAACATGAATTTATATTGTTTATGTCGAAATGTGTATGTATACTGATACGTACATTATATATCAAAATATAGATCAACTGAAAACACACATAAAATAAGTATGGATACACATTATTTGACCCTACTCTTTTCCGAAAAAAAATACTTGGAAACATGAATTTACAGTGACCAAGTGAGAAAATAGTTTTTTTTTCTTTTAAGCTAAAGAATGAATATACGAGGGTAAATCTGAAAAGTTTGAACTCAAGGGGGGTTGAAAATGACATTTGATAAAGTTTTTAGAAAGTGTAGGGGGTGTAAATGTCAATTTTGAAAGTTTAGGGCTGTTTTTTCAAGTTCTACACTTCAGGGGCTGTTTTTTCAAGTTCTACACTTTAGGGGCTGTTTTGGTCAAGTTGGAAACTTGAGTGGTTGTTTTGTATTTTTTAAAGTCTAGGAGTTGTTTTTGTCAAGTTCTAAATTTTAGGGGTTGTTTTGTATGTGCACACCCTGAATTTCCAACCAAATCTCGGTGGGCCCGAGTGGAGGATATGATGACGTACGTTGACATCATCATCAATTAACACAGAAGTCTTGGAGTTTAATATACTACTACAAGCCAAAAATGTCCCAAGTTTGAAAATATATTACAGACGGTTTGTAACTAAGGATCCATAGGCAAATCGTAAAATATAAAAAAGATGTACAACAGACTTTAGGCAAATCTCAGGATTTGCAAGATTCTCTTATATCACTACCAAACAGCTTCTAGCCTATTTCGTATTGTACCTGCAACTTAGTCTTTTGAAATACGTCAGCTTTCACTGGTAAATACAATTAACTGACTTGTTTAAACATTTCAAAAACTGATTTAAGTGCACAAGGCACATAAAAATCTTTTATAACTTGGGAAAGTTAAGCTTTTAACCTTGTATACAAATTCACATGTTTTTCAATACATATACATATGAGACCCAGTATAGAAACCGAGACATGATTAACTAACACGCCACTTATAAACTCACGAAGGAGTTATCCCCAACTTGTGGGTAAAATATATTTTTAGCATTCGCATACGTCAGGTGTATGCCTACACCCCGTGCTTTAGTCGTGGCCATTACAGCTCAACCAATTAACATTTTGGAATTTGAGATTAAAATGATACGGTTAAACCAGTTTCGGTTAATTTTTGTAATATACATAATCGTACGCATATAAGCGATATCGGGTAAGCGGGTTAGTCATGAACAAGTCTGTTTGCTATTATACTATAAATAAGTTGTAATATCATTGAGGTATCAACTTATATGCCCGTTGAGGTTTTAAAACGAAACTACGCCTCATAAGGCGTATTTATCATTACGTGGCATATAAAAAGGAACTTGCATATATTCTGGTGTTATGATCATAAACATTTTGGAAAAATACTTAATTTGTGATATATTATTAGTAAGATATCGTATATAAGTGTGGTTTTATGGTTTAGGACCAAAATATGCACCGAAGGGCATTTTGGTCCTTTTAAAAACATAATTTACCATATTAAAAAAGACATTTTGGTCCTTTTAAAAACATAATTTACGATATTAAAAAAATCAGTTTATGATCAGAATAATAATATCATAATATCTTAATTATATTAACATATCAGAAGGTAATTCATTTGCAAGTTCGTTGTTAATTAAACTCTTAATTTATGTAAAAATGGCATTTTGGTCAAAGTTTGACATATTAGCGGAACTTGTGCATAAACTCAGATAATGATTATGATCATGTAACATAACCTCATATGGTTATGCTATACTATATTACAATCATAATGCAACCATAAATCAGTAATAAACTTAATCTAAGTCGGGTCAGAATTGAAAGTCAAAGCAGAAGTCAAACTTTGTGACTTTCGGTTGCGAACCGACCCTAGGACTGGAATTGACGAGCCGAACATGTTCCCACATGTTTTAATAATTATTACCAACTTGTTTAAGTGTCAAAACATATTTATATTATATATAAACTCAGATTATAATATTTATATAATCTGACTCGTTTGACTTTTTAAAACATTAGCTTTGACCCGTCAATTGACCTAGTAAACGTGATTCTTAGGAGGTGCCCTTTTAAGAGATTAATACCTACCTAATTACGGTCACTTAGCCATGTTCATTTCGAACCATGGCTAGACCATATTGGTTTAACCGAAAGTTAAAGCGTTTATTGAAAATGCCTGACTTTTGGCTATTAAAGGCTTATAAAAAGAAAAGAGCAGAGATGGAACACTTATAAGTGATCCAAGAGAAAGTTTAGAACTCAAAGGGATGCTCCTATATGACCAGGAACTTCCAAGAGTGTCATAGAGAGAAGAAGAGGAAATGAGCAAGGAATGGAGTGAGCTTGGTGGGCTATTTATAGTACAAGAGATGAATGAGGATGATGCCAAGTGTTAGAGGTGTTGTAGGATTGGTATAAGTCGTTAGATAGGTGTCAAGAACTGCAAGAGAGTGGCATATTATAGGATATGTGGCAACTTGGCAGAACTTTGGCATGTTGATACTTTTAGTCCTTCAAAGAATATAGTTTTATGAACTGTCCCTTGACTATAACAAATGACACAACTAGATCTTCTCGCTCAACACGTGGCATACTGATGAAGAATGTGAATACTCGGACACTAACGTGTGTTATAATATGTGCTTTAGTAAGTTTTAAGTGCTTACAGGCTTAGAGTTTGATAAATACGAGTTCTTATGGTTTTATAGGTTAAATTACTTAAATCACTAAGGTTAAAGGTTTGGTGATGATGCGGAACACTAAAGGATGGTAAATCAAAAGATATCACTTCAACCGGGAGTCGTTTGGGTCGAGAGATGGCTTGATTATGTAAGAAATATGAAAATAATGAAGTGTAGGGGCCTCCGGGTCATTTGTTGAAAGTTGAAACAATGAAAAAGAAGAGTTTCAAGACCTCGCCATAGGTTACGGTCGCCAGACCGTAGCTTACGGTTGGTATAAAAATAATTTAGCAAGTTTGGACCGTAGCTTACGATTCTTGACCATAGGTTATGGTTAGGTTTGATTTTTAAACAGCATAGCCGAACCGTAGCTTACAGATCGGCGCATGAAAAAAATATAAATTGGACATGTCTGAGCGAGATGAGCGACCAATTCATTTATGGCTTCATTCGAGGGTATGTACACGTGTTGGTATATTATCAGACGTGAATTTTACGAGGTGTTATAGTATGTTTATCAGTGGCTGTTTGATCAAGTTGTAAACTTGAGGGGCTATTCTGTATCCCACCGACCTACTACACATTGCAGCGGGGACATAGAAAGAACTTAGTCGATATTGGCTTAGTTTGTTACAGGATTGGTAAGTTACCAGTACGGTACCTCGAATCGTTAGATTGCGCTAGCTATAGGAACCAAAAGAAAAAAAAACCGATAAAATAAAATTGTAATACGCCAAAATTGATTTGGATGGTAAGATGTAACTCCCCTCCCCCTCCCCCACCTCCACCCCACCCCACCCCCACTCCCTTTTAAATTAATTGCTTCTTATTTCCCATCCCCTACTGCACATTAACCGCTAAAATCCCTTCCTTTGTCGCACGCTAATTGCTATAGTCCCTTTGATTATTGATGGATTAAGCCCTAGTGTACAACAGATCATCTATGTTTGTTCATAGAAGAAGGAAGAACAACTATAGAAAAGTTCCATGTCCGACAACACATTGATAACTACGATATTGTTGAACTATTAAGAATGGTGTGGGCGGACTGGGATAGTTAAATCCTATAAATCCTTAAAGTCAAGTTTTAAATTTATAAATTGATAATCATTGATATGCTACACACATACAAATGCATGTATCCAGGGATGGACCTAGGTTACGAGTAGGGCGGGCGGCCACACCCATTGAAAAAATATTTTATGTGTAATTTTTAAACAAAAATCTCGATCGCCCCCCTTGAAAAATTGATGCCCAACACGAGAGAGATTATAGATAATGATATGTAGATTTTGTTGAAGACGTTAATGCCGACTTTTTTTCAAGAGTTAGGTATTCCATTAGTTTAGCTTTATTAATAAAATTTGGAATTGTATGTAGTTTATTTGTGAAACTTAATCTAGTTTGTTATACATTTAGCAAAGAATTGTAATTTGACTGGTTATTCCGAATTGAATATGTATTCGGTTGATTTGAAAAAGGTTTGAATTGGTTTATATATATTGGCTTGATTTGGACAGGTTTGGAAATGACACGATACTTTAAGTTTTTTTCCAGTTCATGATAATTTGGATTAAAAGACAGGATTCATTGTTTAAAACGAGGTCTAGTTTGAACCCCGTCTAATAAAAAAGAACCCCGTCTTAAAGCCCAAATCACCCCATCTAATGTTCCGCTTTATAGTAGTGTTTATCCGTAGAAAATGTGTGCGAAAAACACTAAACAAGTTTCTCCACATTCCGTTGGAATTGGGTAGAAAAAAAGATAATTTTGTATGAAATGTGTAAGAAAAAAGAATACGTTCTATTGGAATTGTGTAGAAAAGTAAACTAATTTCGTAGGAATTGCGTAGGAAAAAAAGAATACATTTTGTTGGAATTGTGTAGAAAAAGAAACTAATTTCATTGGAAAAAAGAATACATTCTGTTGCAATTGCGTAGGAAAAAATATTTTGGTACGAACTGTGTAGAAAAAAAACCGTGTAAGAAGAAAAAATAAATTCGTAGGAATTGTGTAAGAAAATTTAAAAATATAAAAATAAATATAATATATTTAAACACAAATTTTTTAAAAAGAAATATTCGGTGAGAAATGCGTTGGAAAGTTAAGAATATTAATTTCCTAAGAAATGAGTAGGAGAATGCCAACAAAACATTTGTGTGGGAAATGAGTAGGAAAATTTGTAGGAAATGCATCAGAAAAAAATTACCCACGTGTCTAATTCCTACAACCTGTTTTCGTGGGAAATCCGTGCGTAACTATAGTTACCCACGGATTACCTACGGAAATTGACGTGGGAATAGTAGCAGTTTTCTAATAGTGCTACTAATTACGTTCTCTAAATCAAATGGGTTGTTTCTTTACTCAAACGACCATTTAGGTGTCTTTTTTTGTCTTATATATATATCATCCTCTAGTTATCTCTTTGCTATCTGGCCGCAGCCTCCTTTTATAGGCTCGCTTAGGAGTTCTATCGGCATGTGTATGGTTTGTAGGCTGAGCATAAAGCTCAAATGTGTTTTGTGGTGGGTTATTACAACTCAAATGGGTTCAACCACAATTAAGTTTTAAATTTGTAAAAACGTTATGATACATCCACTTACTACAATACACAATGCGCAAGGCATCCATCGTATGCGTAATATAGCTTCGGTAAGATACCATGTGTCATCCAAGGATACAAAGGCTATCAATAATTGAAATCGGTCATTCTAGTTAAACCCAAAAGATGTGTGTGAAAAGATCAAGATAAAATTAATCATAAGGGGGAATTACTTAGGTTCGATTCCCCACACAACGATACAATTGATTTCAAAATATGGATTACAAAAGATAGAGGATGTCACACCCCAACCGATGGCGGAAACATTGGGGCATGACGAAACAGGTTGCTCGAGACTTCATAACACTAATTTGCGACAAGTATTTAATAAGATTAAAATTTCATTGATACTAAAATGATAATACATTGTTTCAAAAGGGAAAGTACAACAGGTTTCAAATAATGAACGAAATACATAAGTTTAAATCTTGGTGTGTTTCTAATTCACCCTAAGTAGTGTTCTTCATCAATATCAACTTTTCCTGCAACATGTATTAAAATAATGTTCAATAAAAAGTTGGCGAGTATACAAGTTTCATGCATAGCATAATAGTGATTGAAAAGTTGTCTCATATCCAACATGGTAAATTACATACATTGTTCGTTATCATACTACCATGTGGTATCATAAGTCAAACTAAAGTGTACCGCAATCGTGCATACCATTGTCACCGAAACGACTAGGTTATAAAATAGTTTATTTAACAATACTACAAGAATACGGGCAGTTCGTTAATTCTGTAGCGCTATAATTGTTAACGAAGGCTTGCAAAGTTAATAAGCATATAGAACACAAGAATGAGTATAGCATGTAATAACAAGAATATAACATGTACTATGTTTTTGAAGGATTGAGTATGTATGTAAACAAGTGTAATCATGAGTATGTGAGTTTATAATATTGTGTACATGTTGCACCCAAAGTGTGTAAAGCGGTAAATAGGATTGAGTTTACACACGGTTTTTTAAAGCTTTCCGATTTGACACGAGTAACGACTTATGAGAATGGAGAAACGAAGGTGTACGGGTATTCAAAGTTATAGAGAGTTTGGATACGGAATTAAGTACGAAAAGCATATGTATACAAAATATATCTTGTCTAAACACTCGTTTGCACACTAAGTTTTCATGTATTTTTATGGGTCCTAACGTGCCCATTAGAATCACAAATGTGGAATAAAGAACTAAGATAATATAGCCTAAGTTCATTACATCTAATCATAATTTGGATAGTATCATATTTTCAGCTAAATAAATATTTTATATTGTATAGTACGAGTCCATCATGTATTATCATATAAATCATGTAAGTCAAACATGAAGGTAAGATTAACCTCTTTGTATGATTCACCAAAGCACAAGTTGATCAACATAGTTGATAAACGGGTTGGCCATGAATGAAAAATAAAAAAATATAATTAACTAGTTCGTTAAGTAGCCAAGTAAGGATAACCCGGGCATGTAATACCCAACATGGCAAATGTTGGAGGCGAGATGGGGTTATGTTACTTTGATCTAAAAAAAGTGTGAACAAGTAAGTTTTTATGGAACTAATTCGGATAGCCAAAGCTTCCATGGTTCACACATATCACTCCCCAACCGATGGTGGAATCATCGGGGCAGACGTATCATGATTGCTCGAGACATCATAAATTCTATTTTCGCGACAAGTATTTAAGATAGCAAAATTTCATTTCATTAATCGAACAAAAAGTACATAAGTTTCAAATTTCAAATACAACAACATGGAAAATAAAAATACAAGTACAATAACTTTGCTCATACAAAATTAGATGAGTATCTAAGTCGTCCTACTTGATTCCATACGTATCATCATCAACATCATCCTTCAATAAATGTTAAAGTATAGTTCAACTCACAAGGCATTGGTGAGCATAACAGTTTAAATAATAGCATAGTATAAACGTTTTAAACAAATCCTTCCTTCATAAATGTGTATTCTCGAGGCTAACAGACATTAAACTAGCATGCAATTATATAAGTTAATCCAAAGTTTCCCGTTAGCGTAATCTAATCATTGCAATGAAAAGACCGTATGTGTATAACTTAACATGACCTCAAGTTTATGGGTGGTGTGTTACTCCTATAGCGCTATACATGTTAAGGGAGGCTTGGTCGACGTTAATGACTAAGTATAAGCATTTCAAGTATAAGCATGTGTGAATTCAAGTTTAGCGCAAAAGCATGGATAAATATTGTTTTGTGATTTTGATAAAGAACATGTATTGTACCCAAAGTGATAAAGGTA